>OX016540.1:64261042-65590045 GCA_943590905.1 Sphaerophoria taeniata
AAGATGTTTTTGGGATCAAAACTCGGTAGCCAGACCTCTTAGATACATACATTGGGACATTTGCATAAAAATCAAGTATTTACCAGTAGTAAATACTTCAAGTCATCAATTAAGAGGTCAGATTTGTAGTATTTACTTCATTTGGTATGCATAAAATAAAGTAAATGCTAGCCAGCATTTACTAGTAGTAAATACTAGATTCATCCAAGTAAAAACTACGTATTCATAGGAAAACAAAGGCATTTACTAACAGCAATTGAAAGTAAAATAAATTGGAGTAATTTTTATGTAATTTTTTGTAAGATTTATCCTTGTTCGAGATTGGGTTTGGTGTCATTAACCAAGGAGCGATTCCATATTCCTCGTCTGCCAAAAGAACTTTGTGGACTGAATTTCTTAAAATTGGTTCAAGAAAACTGTTTTTCCAAATCCTGGAATCATGAACTGAACCTGGCCATTCACCAGTAAAACTTGATGGATGCGAACCCCTTTCGCTTATACAGGGTGATTCACGAGCGTTGTGTCAAAAAGCTAGAGCTTGTAGGTTGAGTTGAGAGAAGAAAAAAATCGTATGGGAGGGGGGGGGGTCTATTCCCCCCGTTTAGCCGGGAGGGGCAATTTTCTGAAAAATTGACTTATTTTGTAAAAAAAAAAATAATAAAAATCAACGGCTTCGTTTACAACACCGTGCTATTCTTTTCTAAAAAGCTAAAAACTTCTTTCACTTTGTTTTTAAATTAAATTGTTTTAACGAATAGTTTTAAAAAAAAAATTTTCAAACTCAAAATTTTCAAAAAAAAAAAAGCAAAAAAATCATTTTTGAACTAATTTTTTTCAAAATTTTATGTAATTAAGTACTAATTTTGTTTTAAAAATTCAATGTGTTTGTTAATTTTTAGTCGAAAACAAAAAACCGGATGCAAAAATGTTTTTTCGTTTTTGAGAAATTAAGAAAAAACCAAAACCACTTTTTTCTAAAAAAAATCTTTGTTTTTATTTTTACCTATCTGGACTTTTAGTTTAATTTATTGGTTTATTTTATAAATTTAATTTTGTGTAATTGGAGTTTTATGAGGACTCAATAAAGTAGAAAAGTATTGGATTTTAACTGGATTAATCATTTTCTTCATTGATAACGTCTGCCATTGACTTTTCACTTCTAGCTCTCCGTGCTCTCGTCGGCGGATTCTGAAAACATGCTACGACTTGGACGCCATCTATTGGGTTATCTTCCAGCGTAGAGTCTTTCGGCTTCCTGATCTCGATAACAAGTAGCAGAAGTTCCTGTCCGCTAACTCTTCTCGAGTGTATGAGTTTGTTATTGTTATGTGTTGATGAGTTAATATTTTAATTGTAAATGGTTGTTTAGTAAATATGCGATGCCTTTTATTTACCTTTAGTTTGTTAATTGTTTTTTCATTCAAGAAAAATTTCGGTTTGATTAATCTTAAGCTCCTAGCAGGTAGAACCCTTCGCCGGCGAGTGGCCCCGGCCCCAGGTATAGCAAGGTCAGTTTTCAGACGTTATCAATGAACAAAATGGTTAATCCAGGGATAATGTAATACTTTTCTACTTTATTAAGTCCTCATAAAACTCCAATTACAGAAAATTAAATTTATAAAATAAACCAATAAATTAAACTAAAAGTCCAGATAAGTAAAAATAAAAACAAAGATTTTTTTAGAAAAAAGTGGTTTTGGTTTTTTCTTAATTTCTCAAAAACGAAAAAAACATTTTTGCATCCGGTTTTTGTTTTCGACTAAAAATTAACAAACACATTGGATTTTTAAAACAAAATTAGTATTTAATTACATAAAATTCTGAAAAAAATTAGTTCAAAAATGATTTTTTTGCTTTTTTTTTGAAAATTTTGAGTTTGAAAATTTATTTTTTTTAAACTATTCGTTAAAACAATTTAATTTAAAAACAAAGTGAAAGAAGAAGTTTTTGGCTTTTTAGAAAGGTATAGCACGGTGTTGTAAACGAAGCCGTTGATTTGTAATATTTTTTTTTACAAAATAAGTCAATTTTTCAGAAAATTGCCCCTCCCGGCTAAACGGGGGGAATAGACCCCCCCCCCTCCCATACGATTTTTTTCTTGTCTCAACTCAACCTATACGCTCTAGCTTTTTGGCACAACGCTCGTGAATCACCCTGTATATTCCTCAGAATGTAAGTGGAATTGTTTTATCTTTACGTGTGTTCAATCCAAGGATCCAATACACGAAGGAATAAGGAAAGCTGTATTGAGAAAGCCAATCTTGTTTGGCTGCCAAATGTACCCCATAAATGAACTATTCAATTCAATGTTTTTTTTTTTCAAATCGAACCAGTAGTTCCTGCGATTATCGCGTTCAAACAAACAAACTCTTCAGCTCTTATAATATTAGAATAGATTAAAACAAATGTTTTCTCATTTACTACCGTTTATGCATACGGCTCATTATGTACATATGTAGACATGTACTCAAATTTAAATATGTATGGCAAAGGCATTTGATAAAGTCTGGCATCTTGCTCTTTTATCAAAAATGCGTGCTTTTGGTATTGACGAATCCCTCCTTCGTTGGATTAGAAATTTTCTTTCGAACCGTTCAATACAATTTGTATTGGACGGATTCAAGTCTGAAACCCACAATAAAAATGCTGGTGTGCCCCAGGGCTCCGTTTTGTCTCCGACCCTCTTTCTCATTTTTATAAATGATCTCTTGTCTTAACTTCTAATCCAATTCATTGTTTCGCTGACGATAGTACCCTTAGCTTTTCATATTCGTTCCCAGACTCACATCCCTCCACTTCGGATGTAGACCTGCAACGGCAAAATATGATAAGCTCATTAAACTCTGACTTAAACAGCATTGTACAATGGGGAATTAAAAACCGCGTCGAGTTTAATGCTTCGAAAACTCAATGCTGTCTTGTATCGTCGAAGCGAGATGTACCCCCCTTGCCACTGTCCATGAGTGGCACTTGCATCAATGAGACCGAACATCTCGAGATTCTCGGTATGTGCATTACAGACCACCTTTTGTGGAGCGAGCACATATGCGATGTCGCCAAAAATTCCGCAAGATGTTTGGGTTTCTTAATCGGTGCAAGAAATTTTTCTCCCCGTCTGATCTGGCTATTATCTATAAAACATATATCCGTCCAAAGCTTGAGTACAATTCCCATCTCTGGGCTGGTGCTCCAGCTACTTACTTAAGCCTCTTAGATGGAATACAAAGAAGAGCTGTAAGAATGATTGGTGATAGAGAGATCACTGACTCACCCCTTTAGACCACCGTCGGTCGCAACGTTGCGTGTCTCTCCTTGTTTTACCGTTACTTCTATGGTAATTGCTCTAGTGAAATAGCCAGTTGCGTTCCTCCCCTCAAACAATTCGCCCGTAATACTCGCGCTTCTATTAATGCCCATCACCATCAGTTTACCCTCGAGCCCATCTTCGGACGTACTCTCAAGTATAGAGAATCATTCTTTAGCCGTACTACGCGAATGTGGAACTCTCTTCCAAGTTTGTTTTGTTTTGTTTAATGTGTTAAATTAAAAAGTGAAAAATCATTAAGGTGTAGACTCAATTTTATTGTTTTTATATCTCTTCCACACTCTGTCTTTCCCGATCATTGCAATGTTCAAGAATTCAAGACCAATGTACATCGACACCTCCTTTCCAATCCCTTCACTTCTTCCTAATGCACTCACTGTGTCTCTGGCATAAAAAGGGTATAAAAAATCCCTTGAGTGGGTGCAAATTATAAAAAAAAAACAAAAAAAAAACAGCTGAAAATCGGTGTAACATTTTTGACATGGCATTGTTTGTCTTCAACAACATATTCTAGATACATACTACTTTATATATCAGAAAAAGCTTGTCTCAACTAAATGAAAACAGATGTCTCTGAATATATCAGGGGTGGCCAACTTAATTGAACCCGAGATCTACTGTTTACTAACGAAACCCTGTTCGATCTACCTTTTTCAGAACTCCTGAAATTTTAAATGAAACAACATGTAATTCAATTTACAAATGGAGTATTTTTTATTTTAATTGCAAAGAAAATAAAATCCAATGTCAACTAATTATTAAAACAAGTGACTAGTGTGAGCATTGTGTCGGTTTGTAGTTGCAAATTGCCAACCTTAAAGAATCCAATGTATGGCCGTCTGTCAATGTTTTGTCTGTTTTAGATAGGAAAAAGCTGACTCACATAAATATGTTGAGCCGAAACACGAATGCAGGTGTTCAACATATTTCTTTAAACTTTGATATTTCTTGCTGCAAACTAGGGTTGCTTAAACATCGATAGTTTACTATTTCGATAGTATCGATAGTTTCTGCAAAAAACTATCGATACTATCGATAGTTTTTGCCAAATTATTTTTGCGTGTTTAATATAATAGTTTCATACATGTTAGACGTAAAAAATTCTTTCGCTTGGCTTAAAAATTTTATTTGACACAAAATGTCGCAATTCTTTGTTAAAAAAAAAAAACAATTTTCGGTAATTTTCAATTTTCGGTAATTTTATTAAATTTTAAAACGAAACCTGTCATCTTTCTAACCATCTGTTTTCCACTTTTTGTCAAAATTTGCAGCTAAAAGTTTAATTTTGTTTTTAATCTACTTGGAGATCTCTATATTTTCTCTGGGAATACTAAATTTATCATTTGTTTATATTCAACCATTTAATGATTCCGATTCTTCTTTGCATTCGAACGCCAAACGCCATAAAACTCTATACGCGGAATTGCAAATTCTATCGATTCAATGTAAGAAAAAACATGCCTTGCAATTGAGTGCGAAGTAAAAAAAACATATATTCTTAAACTAGAAAGAACGCACTTTACAAAAACATATAACTCATTTCGACACTTTAATATACTCATATTTAGATTGTCTAAAACATACGATCATTTTAATATTTTTGACGTTAAAATAAGGGGTTCATTGAATTTATATTTCCAAGACAATTAAACGGGGCACAAGACATCATATACGGAGAAATATAAGATCACATACCGACTAATACACCTGCCATTTGTTTAAATTTTATTTTCTTTCAAAAAAAAATATAACGAAAACTGTATATAGCTTTAATTGCAAGTATTTGTTCAAAAAAGATTAAAAATTAAAAAATGTGACTTTGAAGTGACAGATTTTTGTATATAGTCAACCAAACGCCATGTGGATTGCAGTTATAAGTTCAGTTGGGCATTGTTATTGTTTACCACTGCACAGACAATAGTGAGTCGCACTTGACTTTTTTACGTCTAGCATGTATGAATCGGACCACTGTGCGCCGTCGGTCGTCGGTCGGTCGGATGGATAGTGACAAATGCTCCTATGTAGTTGTTGTTGCGGTCGCTCCCAAAAAACATCTGGTAGTCGAAAACTAATTAGTCGGTGCCGTTACTCTGTTTTATGGCTTTGGGATTGCATGTGTTTGTTGAAAATAAACACTAAAAAACTATCGAAAAAACTATCGATAGTTTTTTTGAAACTATCAATACATTCGATAGTTTTTTACTATCGATACTATCGATAGGCTATCGATGTTTAAGCAACCCTACTGCAAACCAATGCTCAGAAATCAAGACTTGAACATGACCTTAATTTTAAAAATATGTCACAGCGCAGAGTAATAATTTCGCTGTCATTTCGTCCATTTGAAATCTATCTGCAAATTTTGTAGCCAGATCATTGATTTCACTACGATCAAAGGAATTACTAAACGGATAACTCAATTTTTTTGAAATCACTTAAGAGAATTTCGGAGTCTGATACCACTGCTTTAATTTCTGCTATGTTCTTATCAGGAATGAAATTGTAGGTATAATGTTTTCCAAATGATCCTTAATATTCACAAATTGTTGAAATTTTTCTTTTCTATCTCAACTATAATGGACGCTGTTTGAATTTGAAATGCTGCAATAGAACTCATCATTTCTGTTATTGTGTTATTCTTACCTTTTAATTCCAGATTTAGGCCCATTTGCTCATTCGGAACATAAATTTATGTTCAACTTAAAGTTTTCATTTTTATATCGGACGTTCCGGAATTCTTAAGTTTTACATAAAATCCCCATACAAAAGGAGAACTTTAGGTTACTTACTTACTTAAGGTGGGGCTACAGTCCGTTGTGGACTTGGGCCTCAATCAACAGTCTCCGCCAGTCAGCTCGGTCCCTAGCTAGCTGTCTCCAGTTTTGCACTCCAAGTTAATTGAGGTCCTCTTCCACTTGTGTGCGCCACCCGAGTCGCGGTCTTCCTCTCCTTCTGCGTCCCTCGGGAATAGTGTCGAAGACTTTCCGGGCCGGAGCATTGGTGTCCATGCACTCTAAATGACCGAGCCATCTGAGTCTCTGGACCTTGACCCTTCTGGCTAAGTTCACGTCGTTGTACAACCCGTAAAGTTCGCTGTTGTATCTCCTTCTCCATTCCCCATCAATGCACACGGGGCCAAAGATGACCCGAAGAATTTTCCTCTCGAAACAGCCTAAGGCACATTCATCCGATTTTGTTAGGGTCCATGCTTCTGCACCATACAGCAAGACAGGGATGATGAGGGTGTTGTACAGTTTAACCTTAGTTGCTCGAGAGAGGGCTTTTCCACTCAGTTGCTTTCTTAGCCCAAAGAAACAGCGATTAGCAAGAGTAATTCTTCGTCTTATCTCAGCGCTGGTGTTATTGTCCGTGTTGATAGCGGAGCCTAGGTAGACAAACTCCTTAACTACCTCGAAGTTGTATGCGTCTATTGTGACGTTCTGTCCGAGCCGTCGATGTTGGGTGTCCTTACTCGAAGACAGCATGTACTTCGTTTTTCCCTCATTTACCGCTAAACCCATTTTTGCCGCTTCTGTCTCAATCCTCACAAAGGCGCCATTGACATCACGCTGTGTTCTTCCCATTATATCAATATCGTCGGCGTACGCGAGAAGTTGAACAGATTTATAGAAGATAGTGCCTCTGGTGTTGACGGTGGAGTTTTGGACTATCTTCTCAAGAACGATGTTAAAGAAATCGCACGACAGTGCATCGCCTTGTCTGAATCCTTTTTTGACGTCGAATGATTCCGTAAGCTCATTGCCAACCTTGATAGAGCAGCGTGAGTTCTCCATCGTCATTTTGCACAAGCGAAAGAGCTTGGCAGGGATGCCAAAGCTAGACATAGCTTTATACAGTTCGTCTCTGTAGATGCTGTCATACGCGGCCTTAAAATCAATGAAGAGGTGGTGGGTATCGATTTGGAGTTCATAGGTTTTTTCCAGGATCTGCCGCAAAGTGAAAATTTGGTCGATGGTAGACTTTCCTGGCCTGAAGCCACATTGATAAGGACCAATCAGATTGTTGACGAAAGGCTTCAGACGTTCACATAATACGGCAGAGAGGATCTTGTAGGCGATGTTAAGCAGACTGATTCCTCTGTAGTTGGCGCAGTTTAGAGAATCTCCCTTTTTCAGGATCGGGCAAACAATGCTGAGGTTCCATTCATGGGGCATGCATTCCTCCGACCATATCTTACAGATGATTTGGTGCATGCTCCTATCTAGCTCGTCGCTTGCGGCTTTGAACAGCTCGGCAGCTAGACCATCTGCTCCAGCGGCTTTGTAGGATTTCAGCCGTGATATTGCTGTTTTCACTTCTTCTAGGTCGGGTTCACGGAATTGTTGGCTGTCATCGTGTATGATAAAAGGCTCCTGTCTGACGGCGGGGTTTTGTTCGTCGTCGCCGTTATACAGTCTACAGAAGTGGTCTTTCCAAATCCCCAGCACTGATTGCGGCTCTACTATGATGTTCCCTTGATGATCTCTGCAGGCTTCGGTTCTTGCTCGATGACCTTGAGTCAGCTGTTTTACCTTCCGATAAAACCTCCGAACTTCATTTCTGCTGTTAGCTCTCTCAACATCTTCGATCTGACGCTTCTCATGCTCTCTCTTTTTTCTCCTGAGAAGCCGGCGTTCTTCTCTCCTCTTTTGCTCGTAGAGCTCACGAGCAGCTCTTGTCTTTCTTTGCAGCGCCGCTTTGTATGCCTCCTGCTTGGCTGCATGGGCCTGCCTGCATTCTTCGTCAAACCAGGGGTTTCGTTTTGGTGGCTGTGTGAAACCCAGCACATTAGAGGCGGCATCTCTAACTGCATTCTGGCAATATTGCCACTGGTCTTCGATACTTGATGTTGGCGGCATAGGACTCCTTAAGAGGTTACTTGACACTCGATCAGAGAAGGATCTGGCGATCTCTTGCGATTGTAGCCGTCCGACGTCGAATTTTCTCGCAGCATTTCTTTGTTTTGGCCGTTGTCGGGATATTCGTAGCACTGCCTTGGCTACGACGAGGTAGTGGTCCGAGTCGATGTTGGCTCCTCGGAAAGTTCGAACATCTTGAATGCTGGAAAAGTGCCTCCCGTCGATCGCAATGTGATCAATCTGGTTGACGGTTGATTGATCAGGAGATCTCCATGTACCTTTATGGATGTTGAGATGTGGGAACCAGGTGCTTGCTACCACAACATTTCGCCCCACAGCAAAATCGATCAGCCTGAATCCGTTGTCGGAGGTGGTGTCGTGCAGGCTGTGCTTTCCGATTGTTCTTCCAAAGATGCCTTCTTTTCCCAGCTTTGCGTTAAAATCGCCGAGGACAATTTTCATGTCATAGCTAGGACATTGCTCATATGTTTTGTCGAGGAGCTCGTAGAATTTGTCTTTGGTGTCGTCCTTTTTCTCTTCTGTGGGGGCATGCGCACATATTAAGCTAATGTTGCCGAAATTAGCCTTGATTCGGATCGTCGTGATGCGTTCGCTTACGCATTTGAAGCTCAAGACTTTTTGCCTGAGTCTGCTTCCCACGACGAATCCGCATCCAAAGAGTCGCTGTTTTTGCTCCCGGTAGCAATCCCCATAGTAGATGTCGCAGTTTTTCATCTTCTTTTCGCCCGGTCCATCCCATCGCATTTCCTGGATAGCGGTAATATCTGCTTTGTAGCAGTTGAGGGTCTCCGCTAGTTGTTCGGCAGCACGCAGTCCATTAAGGGACCTAACATTCCACGTGCATATCCGAAATTCGTTGTCCTTTATACGTTTGCTTGGGTCGTCATCAGTGTATCCGTCCGTTTCAGAGGCCTGTTGTCGCTTCGCAACTAACTTTAGGTAGAACATAAATTTATGTTCCGAATGAGCAAATGGACCTAGCAGTCACTTTGACTTGGATAGGCTATGTAAAATAAAATAGCACAGACTCAAACCAAACAAAAAATGAAATCCATCCAACAATAGAGTACTGGCGGGAAACGTCAAACGAGATGACGTCTTATCGTCGTGGAGGGCAAACAACTTCACTTGGGTCGAAATTGATTAAACAAGAAATATAAAAATACCTTTTCCTGTAAAAATAATGAAAATTTATCATTTATTAAAGTTAAAAGTTTACTATTTTATCTTCTTTGTTTGTTGTTTGTGTTAAAATGTAAAAAAAAAAATGCCTTCTTAGTGCTGTGGTTTTGGTTTTTGGTGTCCAACTTCCTTCTTTTTGCATCCAATCCCTTGCGTACACTAAAATCTTCATTTCCTGAATAAAAAAACTTTTTTAGATACATTAGTTATTGAAATATTAAGAAGCAGTACTAAAAGAATTTCAAATTGTATGCAAATCCCGCCTTTGTTTGCCTTACACGACCGATAAATGACAGTTGAAATTAGTCGAAATTTAAAGGTGGCAATCTGACAGATTAGCCATTGAAATTCGTAAATAGCTGATTCTCGTACTTTCGTTCATCAAAAATGAGTTGGATAGGCTATCCAAGACCAAACTGAACGCGCCCATTGTGTTGCTATTCACGAGCATTGTATATGGCACGGCTAGTACTATCAAGATGGCGCCACCATTGTTTGCCATCTTGAGACTACCACCTAAATATATATCCAAATCCAAACACAAAGTTCACGAGTACAATTATTACAATCACCAGTCACAAACAACGTTGCGTCCTTAATCGAACATAGTAGAAGAATCGAATGCCTTTCGATTCTTTTAAATAACAATGTAGCAATAGCTTTTTTACAAGAAACCCACTTGAATGAAAGACACAAAGTTTTTCTTGACACCTATGCCTTAATTAGAAATGATAATAAACAAGGCGTAGCAATAGCTATTAAAAATAATATTCCCTTCAAAATAGTCGAAACAAAAAATATAAATTTAGCGTGCCAACTGATTTCTATTGAATATTTATGCAATAATATCAGAAAGAGTCTTTTACTAGGATCTTTATATATTCCTTCAGCGGTTTCATCCTTGTACTTAATTAGTGAGCTAAATAAAATAAACCAACTTGCAAGCACTTATGATGGCTGCATCCTGGGTGGGGACCTCAATGGAAGAAATCCTTTATGGGGAGATAGTGTAAAGAACGTAAATGGCATCGGTTTAGAAAAATGGCTCTGTGACCCAAGTTGCGACTTTGTCAATATCACAACAGATTGTCCCACATATCCAAGAACATCAGCATATTTGGATCAGTTCTTAATGTCCAACAACATGATTGATTCTATAAACTCAAATTGTAGCATTGAGGCTCTAGCTTCGTTTTCCGACCATTTACCTATTCTCCTCAATATTAAACTAGCTGACGTGGATATCCCATTGAGTCAACCTGTCATGACCAGATCATTCTCTAAAACAAATTGGAATCATTTTAGGAGATCATTAGATGATTATCTTATGATGAATCCAATTTCTCCAAATGCTAATCTGTCAAATACTGAAATAGACGAACAAATTAGAAAATTCAATCATGCTCTTCTCTCGGCCGTTGAATCTAATTCTACTAACATTATCCCTGGTTTCAAAAAATATGCCTTCTTACCTGAAAGCATTAAAATCCTCTTTGCACATAAAAACAAATGGCAAAATCGGCTTAAAAAAATATATCATAATAATTATAATAGAACCTCGGCGGAATATAAAGAACTGGCCAGCAGAATTTCGTTACTAAAACAAATACTTAAAGAAAAAGTTGCAAATTGGATCAATGATCAATTAAAGAAGAAACTTTCGAAAATGAAACCAGGTCCACAAGCATACAAAAACATAAACAGATTAATTGGCAAGAAACGGAAGATGAATTGTCCAAAAGTAATAATAGATAACAATATCATAACCGATGAGAGAGAGAAGGTTGAAGTTTTTAGAAAGTATTATGCTGACGTCTATAATTCCTATCCAAATATTAACAGAGAACTGATCGAAACAGTTAAAAGCAGAATCAATGAGGCTAGAACGAATATGCCTGATGTAATCTTCCAGTTTGACAATGTCAACTCAGCCATGAACCCCATAGCACCATTGATGTTTTCATCCGTTCAGGAGGTCTCAACAATAATTAAGAATTTGAATTGTAAAAAATCAACTGGACCAGACGATATTTCAAATTTTTTGATTAAAAAAATTTCGAAATTAGCTATCGAAGTACTTACAATTATTATAAACAACTGTTTGAACAATGGGTATTTTCCATTAGATTGGAAAACTGCCAGATTGTTTCCGATTCAAAAAAAACCTAAATGTTTCGAATTAAACAATTTTCGACCCATTTCAATGCTCTCAAACTTAGGCAAAATATTAGAAAGAGTAATTTGCAATAAAATGGATAATCATATAGATAATTCTTTTGAATTCATCTCGGAATACCAATTCGGGTTTAAGAAACATCACTCTACAACACACGCATTGGTGAAAGTACATAACGATATCACTAATAATTTGAGAAACAAGAAATGTACAGTAGCATGCTGCCTAGACGTCGAAAAGGCGTTCGATAGTGTCTGGGTCGAGGGACTACTTTTTAAGTTATTGGAAATTGGTTTTCCAATTGAGATCTTCAAAATTTTACTCAGCTTCCTTTCAGATAGATCATTCTATATTATGCTTCAAAACATAAAATCGGATATGACTCAGTTAAGCAGAGGGGTCCCGCAGGGCTCAGTTCTGGGCCCAAGACTTTTCAATATTTTCATGTACGATTTTCCGCACTTAAATACATACCGAAACTCATCACCTACGAAAGGAATTCTTTTCGCAGATGACACAATAGTTTTAGCTCACGCAGACTATCCACATGATGCGGCCCGAAAACTCTCTAACCATATAGACGTTATTGTTAAATTCTATCTCAAATGGGGGATAAAGATCAATATTTCAAAATCCGAAGCAATTTGTTTTAGGAACTCATCCTCAAAGGGTAAAGCCGGGATAGTTCTAGAAAGCAAAAACATCCACTTGAAAGTTAATAATGTAGAAGTCCCTTTTAAAACTAAAATAAAATATTTAGGAGTTGAACTCTCAAATTTATTAAAATTTAACAACCATGCAAGGAAAACAAAAGAAAAAGCAATAAAAGTTACAAACATGCTAACACCCTACCTACGTCATTCAAGTTTACAAAAAAGCACCAAGCTTCTGTTTTATAAAACGCTTATAAGACCCATTATGCTTTACGCATTTCCAAGCTGGTTTTCAATTTCGCCAACAGTAGCCAAAGAACTCGAAATTCTAGAAAGAAAAATATTAAGATATTGTATAAGCAAAAACTATAAAACAAGAAATAAAAAATATTCGAACCATTATATCTATAATGAAGCCAAAGTAACACCACTGATGTCTTACGCATTTTTGCTTATGAAAAAATTCGTTGAAAGAATGAGCTGGTCTGAGAATGAACTTATCAAAGAAATCTATGAGCAACAAAAAGATGTCTCTTGGGATAGCTCGACATACCTGTCCCCAATAGGGATAGTATGCGAAAATGAAGAAATTGGTTTGGGGTGTGCCTTGCCATCATTCTACCAACGATCTGTCCAAGGACAGAATCGTGGGTAGTTGAAATGCAAACAAAATTATTTATTTTCAGCTAAAACATACACAATTCGAATATCACACTATGGAAAAATATTAAAAAATATATAAGAAAAGTAACAAAACATGATGGACTATACACATAAATGACTCAAATACAAAACAAAATCAATATTAATCTAAATCTTGGAATAGCTGACAAAGATTTAATAAAATTATATTCCTAAAACAAACTAGAACCAACAAAGAAATTAAAAAAATATGTCTAAAAATGAAAAGACTGAAAACTAAATGTAAACAAAAACAAACAACAATGTGACATAAAACGTTTTGATGATTTTCAGCTACATGACGTTCCTAGGGATACATCAGTGTATCTCCTCTAGCATTAGTTTAGATTAAGTATAAGTTAATAGCCTTTTCACACCAGACGCAAAACGCTGTTTTCAGCTGTCAGTTTTCAAAAACTCGAAATATGTTCACACCTAAATTTCAGGTTTTTGTTTGACATTAAAAATCTTTGATGTTAAGTAAGGGATGCCATATGTTCTCTTTTTAGAAGATTCACACTTTTTTTCACACACATTCGCTCTTTGTTTTTCGTTGCAAGTTTGATTCACGTTAGTGTAAGATATTAAAAATTGAAAACCGCTGGATGAAAAAGTTTTCCTCATCGATTTTTCAAAAGAAAAAAATATTTGTTTGTCGCTGCTAAGATATTGTTCATTTGTATTTTTATATGTTCTCAAATGGCAACCCTATATCAACTGACACGTTTAGTCGTAAACAATTTTACAAGCAGACTGTCAATCTACTCTTGCTATTGGAGGGAGGGAGAAATATATACGATCGATACATACGATATATACGATATAATGAATTATAGACTGCTGAATGCTTTCACTTTTTTGGTTTTGACTGGTTTTCACAAAAACTTGTTGTTTTGCAAAACAGAGCTGTCAACAAATTTGTATGGGAAAACACTTGATTTCCTTCAAGTTTTTGAAAAGTTTTGCAAAACCGCGTTTTGCGTCTGATGTGAAAAGGCTATAAGTACCAAGACTTTAACGTCAAAAATAAAAATGAAATAGCTTCGTGAGCAAGAGCTGAATATATACAAAAACAAAAAAAAAACAACAAAATATGTAAAACTATACTTGAAAAACAAAGAGAACCATACTTGACAGTTCTCTATATATCTTAATGTTAGAAAAGTAAGAATCATACACTGTAAATGAAAAAGAAAGACTCAATAAAAAGAAATGAAAATGAAAAAATCACCAGTCACAAAATAATCAGCGCAAAGAGACGTATCTACATCATTTAAATTTACATTCTGCAAACGGATGATGATGATTTCACAAATAGCAAAAATGAAAACAAATATTCCTCATCTCAGAACAAAAAAGTATCCAGACATGAAGTTATGCCCAGCGAAGAAGAAAATAAATATCATGATAACATTATAGATTTCGAGAAAATTAACAAGAACAATAAAGTATTGGTGAAAACACCAATACTTTTGCAATATTTCGCTGGACCGCTTCTACGCAAATTTATTTTGAGAGCTTGATTATCTTCTCTTATCTCTGACCACAATGTCTCTCAAGTATAAACATCTGACATTAGTGACAGATAGAGTGATTTCGTATGTGCAGATTTTTCGAAGAGTTTTGTACAGAAGTAGTGTTGCTGCAGTTTTTTTGACGTTCGGTGTTTTATTTTTTATTCGGATCACACTAGAAATAAATATTGAATTGCATTTGGATTTAATTTGTATTGTCAATAATAAATGGCAATAAATAATATATTTCACATCCTGCTAATTTGAAAATACCTCCAATTTAATTATTATAGTGAGTGATACTGGTGTGTTCGTTTGCTAAGAACGAAGAATTTGTCATGTGAACTCGATTTTTGGAAAGTTCTCTCCAATCTGGTTTAACTTATTTATGGCATTTTTTTTTTGTTTTTTTTATTAACTTTTGAGTCAATAAATGCGGATTCCAAAATTAGGGAAAATAATTATTGTGTGGCGGTGATGTCATGAATTTTACAATTCCATAAATTGTGAAACCAGTATGTTTCAGAAATAGCTTTGCCCAAATCAAATAGAATAAGCATTTGTCGTTTTATTAGTCGTATGTATAACTAAGTCGGGTGATAAGTCTTGAGATGGAGAATAGTGGCAGATTATAATTTTCCAATTAAAATTAAATAAAGGGAATGCTTAGACTATGACTAGGTGATAGTCAGTAGGAAATTATTTAGGCGTGTTAGGTGCCTGGTTGATGCGAAGACAGAAGTGATGTCATCAAATGCCGTGCCGACAATTTTTCAAGTTGAATCATTAAATAAAACAAAGCACGTAACTTTGTTTTAATGTTTTTTTCTTGGCAATGTTATGATTTGAAGAATAAAATGGAAAATGTTCTTGAATCTATTCTCATACAGTTCTTAATTGTTTTGTTCAAATGTAGGTATGTATACCTACCATGCCAATTTAACAATACGAATAATAAACAGGTTTCTTTTCTGAAAATTTGTTGGATAAATTGTTTTGTATTTGTGATATTTCGTTCCAATTAAAAACAGAAAAAAAAACCTTGGAACTGCTAATCAGTTTTTCAGCCTTTTGATATTTCTAACTGTAGGTAAGGCTTGACTTGGTGAAAATAACCAACACAAAATTTGCAAAAAACTCTGCAGCATGGTTTAATCAGTTCAAGTTTTTGTTTTTCTTGAGTATGGGTGCCGCACTTCTTATAATTTCGTTAATTCTTGATTGTTTGTCGCTTGTATTTTTGTTACTTATTTTATCAATCATGGAATTGAATTTCCAGTAGGGTGATGGCACTAGTAGTCAGCCCTTTAACTCAATTTTTGTGTTTATGTGGTCTTTAAAAATCCGTTATTTAATTGTTGAACGTGAAACTTAGTTTTTCTGATTCGTTGATATTTACAAATTAGGAAAAAATGTTGCTATTTGCTTTGATCACTTACTTACTTAAGGTGGCGCTACAGTCCGGTGTGGACTTGGACCTCAATCAACAGTCTCCACCAGCCAGCTCGGTCCCTAGCTAGCTGCAATCCAAGTTGATTGAGGTCCTCTTCCACTTGTGTGCGACACCTGAGTCGCGGTCTTCCTCTCCTTCTGCGTCCCTCGGGAATAGTGTCGAAGGCTTTCCGGGCCGGAGCATTGGTGTCCATGCGCTCTAAATGACCGAGCCATCTGAGTCTCTGAGGGCTTCTCCACTCAATTGCTTTCTTAGCCCAAAGAAACAGCGATTAGCAAGAGTAATTCTTCGTCTTATCTCGGCGCTGGTGTTATTGCCCGTGGTAGACAAACTCCTCTTCTACCTTAAAGTTGTATGCGTCTCTTGTGACGTTCTGTCCGAGCCGTCGGTGTTGGGTGTCCTTTCTAGAAGACAGCATATACTTTGTTTACCGTTAAACCCATTTTTGCCTCTTCTGTCTCAATTCTCACCAAGGCGCCATTGACATCACGCTCTATTCTTCCCATTTTATCCGGTGATATTGATAAAAAATTCTCGCGTACGCGAGAAGTTGAACAGATTTTTGGAAGATAGTGCCTCTGGTGTTGACGGTGGAGTTTTGGACTATCTTCTCAAAAACGATGTTAAAGAAATCGCACGACAGTGCCATCACCTTGTCTGAATCCTTTTTTGACGTCGAAAGATTCCGTAAGCTCATTGCCAACCTTGATAGAGCAGCGTGAGTTCTCCATCGTCATTTTGCACAAGCGAACGAGCTTGGCAGGGATGCCAAATCTAGACATAGCTTTATATAGTTCGTCTCTGTAGATGCTGCCATACGCGGCCTTAAAATCGATGAAAAGGTGGTGGGTATCGATTTGGAGTTCATAGGTTTTTTCCAGGATCTGCCGCAACGTGAAAATTTGGTCGATGGTAGACTTTCCTGGCCTGAAGCTACATTGATAAGGATCTACTATGATGTTCCCTTGTTTATCTCTGCAGGCATTGGTTCGTGCTCGATGACCTTGAGCCAGCTGTTTTACCTTCCGATAAAACCTTCGAACTTCATTCCTGCTGTTAGCTCTCTCAACATCTTCGATCTGATGCTTCTCATGCTCTCTCTTTTTTTCTCCTGAGAAGCCGGCGTTCCTCTCTCCTCTTTTGCTCGTAGATTTCACGAGCAGCTCTTGTCCTTCTTTGCAGCGCCGCTTTGTATGCCTCCTGCTTGGCTGCATGGGCCTGCCTGCTTTCTTCGTCAAACCAGGGGTTTCGTTTTGGTGGCTGTGTGAAACCCAGCACATTAGAGGCGGCATCTCTAACTGCAATCTGGCAATGTTGCCACTGGTCTTCGATACTTGATGTTGGCGGCATAGGACTCCTTAAGAGGTTACTTGACACTCGATCAGAGAAGGATCTGGCGATCTCTTGCGATTGTAGCCGTCCGACGTCGAATTTTCTTGCAGCATTTCCTTGTTTTGGCCGTTGCCGGCATATTCATAGCACTACCTTAGCTACGACGAGGTAGTGGTCCGAGTCGATGTTGGCTCCTCGGAAAATTTCGAACATCTAGAATGCTGGACAAGTGCCTTCCGTCGATCGCAATGTGATCAATCTGGTTGATGGTTGATTGATCAGGAGATCTCCATGTACCTTTATAGATGTTGAGATGTGGGAACCAGTTGCTTGCTACCACAACATTTCGCCCTGCAGCAAAATCGATCAGCCTGAATCCGTTGTCGGAAGTGGTGTCGTGCAGGCTTTGCTTTCCGACTGTTCTGCCAAAGATGTCCTCTTTTCTCAGCTTTGCGTTCAAATTGCCGAGGACAATTTTCATGTCAAAGCTAGGACATTGCTCATATGTTTTATCGAGGAGCTCGTAGAATTTGTCTTTGGTGTCGTCCTTTTTCTCTTCTGTGGGGGCATGCGCGCATATTAAGCTAATGTTGCCGAATTTAGCCTTGATTCGGATCGTCGTGATGCGTTCGCTTACACATTTGAAGCTCAAGACTTTTTGCCTGAGTCTGCTACCCACGACGAATCCGCAACCAAAGAGTCGCAGGAGCAACCTCCCGGTAACAATCACCATAGTAGATTTCGCAGTTTTTCATCCTCCTTTTGCCCGGTCCATCCCATCACATTTCCTGGATAGCGGTAATGTCTGCTTTGTAGCAGTTGAGGGTCTCGGCTAATTGTTCGGCAGCACGCGGTCTATCAAGGGACCTAACATTCCACGTGCATAACCGAAATTCGTTGTCCTTAATACATTTGCTTGGGTCGTCATCAGTGTATTCGTCCGTTTCCCAGGCCTGTTGTTGCTTCGCAACTAAATCTTTTTCTACGTAGTCGGGAAGTCACCCCGACGTACAACCCCCAACCTGGAGTACCAGGAACTTGATGTGACTCCAAGTACAAGAGCCGGAAAAACCGCTCCTTTTACGGCCTGGGCTTCAAATAAGTCGAAGTAGCCCGTAAAGGTATTCACCAAGTAGTTCGGCCTAACTGGAACTGAAGACGACACCGTTGGTTCCAAAAAAAGAAATTCATCCGCTGCCGTCCCTCCTTGGGAGTGCCTTGGTGGGAACACTCCTTCGTTGTGGGGTAATTAGCAGTAACAGCCTACTGACCTGTCGACCATGGGAGGCCCTTCTTCGAAAACAAGTTTCGTTATCGTATAGCTCTAAGCTTCTTAGTAGTCGTTACCGTAAGCCGCTCCGCCACTTACCCCATGGAGGGATTGTTAAAAGTTATTTTCTTTAATTTCTATCTTTAAGTGTAAATAACTAAGGAGAACATTATGTTTGTTTTAGATTAAAATAAAACTTCACCTTCTTATTCAAAAAAGTAAGATTTTTTTTTCCAAAATTTTCCCATTTCATATTTATGATAAGAATAGGGTGGGGCATACACACTCCTAAACTGTAAGATAAGCGTACCTATGACTTTTTTATATTTTCTTTCAAACAAATTACTGCATTCATAGTACTAATGAAGGCTTTTGTTGGGGATTTGGGGTAAGTTAGTAAAGAAAAAAAAATAAACATTGCTAGGAAACACACAAAAATTGAAAGAAATAACAATTAAGTTTATTATTAATGGGGAATGGCAATCAATTTCTGTTTAAATATATAATATTTTAATATCTAGAACTAAAGATTGTATCTTTTATAATATTATGTACTTAACAACAGAAAGCTTCAGTGTCCTCTTAAACCTCTAGCCAGTTTATTTTCTAAACAAAATAAATTTCAAAGATAAAACAGCATAACTTTCCAAAAATCGCGTTCCATATAAATTATTATTTGAAATATTTTCGTTCACATTCAATACATACCAACAAAAAACAGACCTGACAAGCACCTAAGCGCCAAAATGGATGAACTCAAAGGTTTCTTCAAACAAGCCGGCAGAGAATTTTTAAATGCCGCGGGTGAAGCAGCTGCCGGGGCAGCTAAAGAGATCGTGGGAGGTGTCATTAACGAAATTTTCATTAAAAAAGAAGCCGAAACAACGAGAATACTGCCGAGTATAAAAAATATGCGAGTTGTAAGTAGTTCACATTTTCTTTTTATTTATTTTACAAATGAAAATGTTTGTCCATAAATTTGTTTATGAGCATTGAGCAGAACATTTATGAAGATGTTGAGGCAATGATATTAATAGTTTTATCTTGCTTGTATCTGTTTACACAAGCATATGGAAATCAATAGTTTTCAATTATGTTGTCACCAAGTAAGTTTTTATAGAAATGTAATTGGGAACCATCTAAGTAAGGTGGAAATGATTTGATTTCCGAAAGGAATTGCTAAAGTTAATCAATAAAAC
Source organism: Sphaerophoria taeniata (assembly GCA_943590905.1). Classification (NCBI taxonomy): domain Eukaryota; kingdom Metazoa; phylum Arthropoda; class Insecta; order Diptera; family Syrphidae; genus Sphaerophoria; species Sphaerophoria taeniata. The sequence continues at coordinate 64,280,708 of OX016540.1, forward strand.
GCACTAAAAAAACTAAAATTGGATAAGAAATTAAATGTTGAGAAAGATTAATGTTTGGAACCTCATATACAACGAGTTTTTTTGCTGAGCTTCTTAGATCTTTACTTTATGCTTTCCACACACTCGTGTAGATCAATAAAATAAGATATGTATGTTTGCAATCTAGATAAATGTTTTAATGGATATTTAATTACGTTTCTTGGATTTGAAATGCAAATTATGTACCAATCGACTCGCTATTAATTCAAAAAGTTTACTGAATCTTCATCGCCCATGTTAAATAAAGAAAAATATTTTAAATCTTGTTTGTTTGTTTATTTGAACGCGCTTATCTTTGCAACTACTGGTTTGAATTGAAAAATGTTGTCTGTGTTGGATAGTCCATTTATCGGCTTTAGGCTTTATGATTCCCTCAAATACCCTCATCCCTGGTATACTAAGGACCTTAAACATCTTCGCAACAAAATAAATAAGGCCTGAAAGAAATACATTAAGCATATGACGGTGGAAAATCAAGTCATTTATATCTCTTTGTTTGAAGAGTTTAAGAAACTTTCTTGCGAACTTTATAATGAATACATAGAGTCGATGGGGGCTTCTTTAAAATCAAACCCGAAGAACTTTTGGAAATTGATTAACTCCAAGAAAAAGTGTGACGGTTATCCTATTAACTTCACTTATAATAATGTAACGTTGACCACAACTTCTGACATTTGTGACGGTTTTGCAAACAGTTTTAGTCAATCTTTCATTGATTCTCCTGTTGTTGTGGACGAAACCTATTTCCATTATTTGCAAAACTGTCCCCAAATGTCTTTTAACAATAGAATATAATGAAATTTTAGAATTTATGTCTCATCTTAAAGAAGACTATTCTGTCTTAGCTCTTCCCTTGATTCCATTCTTGATCTTTCATTGAAATCAAGTAAATTTCCTGCAGTATGGAAGAGTGCCTTTATAACTCCCGTTTATAAAAAAGGTGACAAGAACAATATCTGTAATTACAGGCCGATTTCTAAAATTTCATGTATTCCAAAGTTGTTTGAGCAACTAGTGTGTGACAATTTGACATTCACCTGTAGAAATATTATTTGTAATCAACAGCATGGTTTTATGCAAAAACGATCCACGGTTACTAATCTGGTTATTTTTTTTAAATAAATGTTTACATGCTTTGGAATGTGGCCAAGAAGTAGATTGTGTTTACACGGACTTCTCGAAGGCTTTTGATCAACTATCTCATGATATTATCAAGTTTTAATTAAACTCTTACGGCTTCCCACTTTGTTTGATTACGTGGATTGTCTCTTACATTGAGAATAGATCTTATCAAGTTAAATTCAGAAATAGTTACTCTAAATCATACTTGGCAAAATCAGGTGTTCCACAGCCATCTGGGGCCCCTTCTCTTTATATTAGCTATCAATGATGTACCGTTATGTGTAAATAATAGTGAAATTCCCATCTTCGCGGATGATATGAAGATATATAAAAATATAACTTCTGCAAATTATCGCATTTTACTTCAAAATGATATTAACCGTTTTACATTATGGTGTGAAAAGAACAGTTTAAACCTTAACCCGATAAAGTGCCAAACAATGACCATCTCTAAAAAACGCTCACCTTCATCTTATGACTATGTCATTTCAAACCACATTTTAACTCGCGTTTTTACTGTTAAGGACCTAGGAGTTCTTTTTACACAAAATGTAGATTTTTCTGAGCACATTAACGGCATAGTCAATAAAGCTAATTCTATGTTAGGTTTTATTAAGCTGTGGTCAAAAGAATTCCGGGAGCTAATGTCACCTGTATTTTATACAACAGTTTGGTTCGTCCCCATCTATAGTATGCATCACAGGTGTGGTCCCCTTTATATGATTATTTATATTGGAAGACTGGAATCTGTGCAACGGAATTTCACCCGTTTCAGTGCTACGTAAACGATTCAAGTTACCCAAAAACTATGTATGAAAGATTCATTCCTCTTCAAATAGTCTAAGGCTAAAAACACACCAAATCAGACAAGACTTCATTCTGTCTTACGACAAAAAATCGTGGACACAAGTCCATTGCTCTTAAGAGGCAACACATACCAAAAAAGACACAACACGATAAAAAGTCTTGTCCGCTCGTCGCTCGGTCGGTTGCAGTACATACATGGGGTTGTATAGGAGACACACACCCAAGCGGACAAAGACAAGACATTTTGTTTTTGTCGTCCTCGGTGTGGGTTGGAATCCGACACGATTTTTTGTCGAAAGACAAAAAGACGTCTTATCTGATTTGGGGTATTTTTAGCCTAACAAAAATATTCGCAGCAGTATATGATTATCTTTTTCATGGTAATCATAATCACTAATCAAATTTGGTCGAAATTAATGCATTATTGGCAATGATTTGCCAAAGAGATTTATCAACATAATATTATTATTACTATGAACATATTTAATTGTGAAAAATGTCCTTGACATCGCTTAATTTCAATTAACATGATACAATTATTATTTCATTAAAAATAACTTCGCAACAAAATTCATACGTGCATATGATGCACAAGACGTACCACTGGCCGGTGGGCAAGGGGACGCGGACGAAGTCAAGGCAAAAGCTAGTTTTATAATAATTTTATATTTATTAAAAGCTAGCGACTGCAGTCAATTTCATCATTTGATTGTTTTTTTTTATAATTAGCACACACTCAAGGGGTTCTTTATACCCTTATTATGCCAGAGGCACAGTGACTGCTTTAGGAAGTAGAAAAGGGTTTTGAAAGGAGTTGCCGGTCTACATTGGTCTTAAATTCGTGAACATGGCAATGATTTGGAAAGACAGAGTGTGGAAGGGAGTTCCACATTCGTGTAGTTCGGCTAAAGAACCATTCTCTATACTTGAAAGTACGTACGAAGTTGGGCTCCAGTTTACCAGTGCTGGGCATACCTCGAAGTGAGTATTAAGGGCGAATTGTTTAAGGAGAGGAATGCAACTGGCTATTTCACTAGAGCGCTTACCGTTAAAGTAACGATAGAACAGAGAGAAACACGGAACGTTACGACGGTGTTTGGAATAACAAACCTTAACTTTCCGTTGTACTCATTTAAACGTAAAGTAAACTAGCCAAGTCACGACGGAGCTGCTTGTTAATTTCTAAAAAGTAATGAAATCTAGACAAAGTCGTACCAAATCAAAGATTCCTTTCTGCGATTTCTTTAATATTATAGTTTTATGTTGTGTTACTTGACCGATTAGAAGTCCGTCTGTACTGGAAATAATTTTGTATACTGTTTGTTTCACGCTCGCCTATACATAAGTATTGTTGAAATACGCAGTTTTATCAAGCCTACTATTCACTGGTTATCGAACCATTGTTTTCCAAATGGAAATTTTCCATCGTCAATGGGAAGCGGTTCTAGCGACAGATTGGTGCAATGGTGTCATGGAGCACCTGGTTCTTTACCCTTGTGTACCCTTCAATGGCCAAGTCACACAACATTAACTAAAAAAGCTAAAAAAGAAATCGCAGTAAGGAACCTTCTGTTCTGCGTTCTGGTCTTATCCAGAGGTTCTCAAATAGGGGCCTGAAAATGCGGTGAAATGGTTCCAGTAAAGGATAGTACGGCAGTGTTTGCTTCGCGCTCGACTTAGCGTGGGCACTACCGTGCGTGAATTTTTTCTACCATATTTTTAAATCGAGATTGCAATGTGTACCACACAGCATGCGACATATAAACCACCGTTATTTCAGTTAGATCCGGTATATGAATAAATTGAAATAATTCGTTTATGGAGTCAACATTTAGATATATGTAAATGTAGGTATAAACAAATATCTACATATATTTGCAATATGTACATTAGGGTGGTTCTTATTTATGTATTTGAGCAACGATAACAACTTAGAGGTGCTTCCAACAATGTCTTTTTTCCGTCAATTCCTTTGTTTGGCTGGAGTTATAGCTATTTCACGGGTGCCAGCCGTAGTACCCAAAAGGTACTACGAAATGGATCTCTTCTGATTTTTTTGTTATTGAAGAAATATATTAAATAATATCTTGGAATGCAATATCACTAAGGATAATGTTAAGTATAACTGTGCAAAATTTTAACAAAATCGGTAAAGCCGAAATGGAGATATACGGGAATAATAAAAAAATCAGCCGCAAAGTTTAAGAATTTCACTTCGATACAGGGCCAGTAAGGGGTATACAATACATAGTAAAAATCAGAAAAAATTAGAGGATTTTTGTTTTTTAATTTATTTGGAGACGATTGAGCGGATGTCTTCATTAATTTTATCTTAAGGCCTACCCTAATGTACTTACATATCTAAAAATAACTTAACAATGAAAAATTCTCTATGTATCATGTGACATTCTTAATCGTTCCAAATGAAATCTTTAAAAAAAGTTGTGGTTAAATTATGCAAAGTGGTCCACTTTTTGATCGATTTTCAATGCAAATCGATCGATTTGTGGCAGCCAACTTATGCGTGAGGCTTAGAGCCACCTCTCAATGGATCAGTAACAACACACACAACTACTATTTTAGACAATTTCAGATCTATCCCAGATCGCTTAGACATCCCAAAAATGGTATTCGATAATAACTTCCATGTTTCAATCCCTTCAAGATCTTCTTGGGAAGAAGAAAGACCTCTATACAGACGGTTCAAAGACCGACTACGGCATTGGAAGTGGTATCTACTCGAAACAACTGAATCTTAGTCTATCATGTAGATTTCCCAATCAATGTAATGTGTTCCAGGCAGAAGTGATGGAGATTAAAGAGGTACTATTCTGGCTCAAAGAAAACGTTATATCTTGCAAGGATATACTTATTTCCTCAGACAGCCAAGCCGCTCTCAAATCCTTCGCGTCTTTCTCCACAAACTCTCTAATAGTCCACGACTGTCGATCATCTCTGAATGAGAGAACGGAATAGTTTAACATTCACCTCATTTGGGTGCCGGGCCACAGAGACATCCCGGGAAATTATAAGCCGATGAGCTCGCCAAAAACGGAACACTTCTGCCCACTGTTAGATAAAGACATAAGATGGGAACACTACTTGCTACATGCAAATATCTTCTCAAACAATATGCTCTAGAATCAACAAATGCTAGATGGCCACAGGGTAGGCAGCTGGCAACCAAACAAATATGGCCAAGCATAGACCTGAAACGGTCAAAAGGCTTGATTTCCCTGAGCAGACAAAGTATAAGATCCACAATTGGAGTCATAACAGGACACTGCCTCATAGGTAGACATGCTTTGAGGCTAGAGGTCTACAACACACACTTCTGTAAAAGCTGCCGGGACGAGGAGAAAGAGGAAACAGTCCAACACCTTCTATGTGCATGGTGGCACTCTCCAATAGGAGGAATAACTATCTCGGTGATCCCTTCTTCGAAAATACCAGTGAACTAGCAACGGTCGACACAAGATGTCTCTCTAACTTCATTAAAAGTACAAAATGGTTTGTTTAAGTTCATTACTCTCCCATGAGTAACTTCTTTAGTGGAATCTCAATGGACCCTTGAAGGCTTAGTGAGTCAATAACATCTAGACAGCCACTCTAACCTAACCTAACTTAAGCCACTGCATAAAATGAAACTGAATTAGACTTAACTCAATTTGTCTGTAGTTTTAAAGTGTTCAGTTATTTTAAGTTAAACGCTATCAACGAGTATGAATCACTAACAATAAAGTGACAGTCCTCAACAGTATGGAAAAAAAAACTTTGTTTGGATACATTTTAAATAAAAATTGCTCCATAGCACCAGTGATTTAAATTATTTATTGTCCCTTTTTATATCGAAGAAGCTACCCAATGTAAGCACAAGTCTAAAAACCGGAAAACACTCCTTCCTTGATTTCTGAATGGCGCGCGCCGTCGAAGTAAAAAAAAAAAAGAAAAACAATTGTATTTGGAAATCGTGGTCCAAAATTAAGCCAAAAACACCGTCTTAATAAAAAATATGTATAGCATTTATCTGCGTGAAGAAAAACCAGTGTAGTTGCAAATCATTTTTTTCCTTTTAACAATTATCACAAAGTATAAAAAGCAATACCTCGATGGAACTTAATTTAAATAAAGGGTGTTTTTTTCGAGATATAGAAGTTTAAGTTGGCATTACTTTTCAAGACGGCGACCGATTTAACAGCTGTCAAGTGATTTATTCTCAGTTTGGTTTGGCAATTCATCATGAATAGACTCACGCGTGAACAACGCTTGCAAATTGTGCAATTTTATTTCGAAAATAATGGTTCCGTGCGGAATATGTATCGCGCACTACGTCCATTTTATCGTCGACAAAATCGTCCATCAGAGCAGTTAATTCGATAAACCATGGAACGTTTTCGCACCACGTTTACTCTAATTGATAACTCGCATCCCCAGAGACGCCGTACGGTGCGTACAAAAGAAGCTATTGCTACTGTAGAGCGTAGCATTGAGGAAGACCCGAATGAGTCCATCCGCAGGAATTGGTTCTGTGTCCATCCACTTTATGGAAGATTTTGCGGAAGGATCTTGGTTTGCGTGCTTACAAACCAACTCGTGCAAGAATTGAAGCCAAACGATCATCAAGCAAGGCGTAGGATTCGTCGAATGGGCTCAAAACGAGATGACCGTTGTTCCCAATTTTCATAAGCGAATTTTGTTTAGCGATGAAGCGCACTTGCCCGTAGCTTAGTTGGTAAGTGCGTTGGCTGCTAAGCAGAACGTCGTTGGTTCGAGTCCTACTCAGGCCAAGTTTTTATTTCATCTTTCACGGGCATTGCTGACGTGTATGTCGAAACACCGTTACATCCAGAAAAACGGACTGTTTGGTGCGCTTTTAGGCTGGTGGAATCATTGGTCCGTACTTCTTCAAAAACGATGATGGCCACAACGTTACAGTCAATGGTGATCGGTATAGAGCCATGATTACTAACTTTTTCATTCCTGAATTGAACAATCATGATGTCCAGAAGCTGTGGTTCCAACAAGATGGCGCAACAATTCACACAGCTCGTGCCACAATCGATTTATTGAAAGACACGTTTGGTGACCACCTAATTTCACGTTTTGGACCTGTGGATTGGCCTCCAAGATCTTGTGATTTAACACCGCTAGATTTTTTTCTGTGGGGTTATGTAAGGTCCTTGGTCTATGCGGATAAGGCACAAACGGTTGACCATTTGGAAGACAACATTCGCCGTGTTATTGCCGATATACGGCCACAAATTTTGGAAAAAGTCATCGAAAATTGGACGTCCAGATTGGACTACATCCGAGCCAGCCGTGCCAGTCATATGCCAGATGCCAGAAATCATATTTAAAATGTAATGCCACAAGATTATCTTTCGAATAAATAAAAAATCATGTCTAAAAAAAAACACCCTTTACATAGCGGGCTTGAGCACCACTGCTTAGTTTCAAATCCAATTTTATTTCGATAAATTTTGATGCATGTTGACTTTTTACTAATTTATTACCAATGTCTCTCAGACAACTGACGTCATAAAACAGTATTCCTATCCTATTATACTCAGAGTACTATTATAGGGTGTGTATTTTTTCTATGATTTCTATTAATAAAAGGACAAATAGTCAATGGGATGCTAAATGAATTCAACAAGTTTTGTTTTTCTATGCCGTGCTATGTTGGCATTTGGAGAAAAAAACATACACTTTTAAAAACGCACCCCAAAAACTTAACGTCTGTCTGTCTCATTGTCCCTCCCTCGTAGCCAGTACATGCTGAATTGAAGTTCTGAAGATATAAAGGGAAACTGTCGATGACTCATTGAATTCGCACGCGAGTAAGACAAATTCCCTGTGGAAAGCAGCATTTTTATGCATGTTCCTATTGGAGTCTTCGAGGATAGTTTATGTTGCAGTACAATTTCAGTGTGTACCTAGCACTCTAGCAGTTCAGCTCGTGGTTAGTAAACACGATAAGCCGCAGTTTTTTGATAAACCATTATGTGACACATTTAATTGTAACTGAAAAGCTAGTCTGGTTATCACTTTTGAAGAAACTTTCTATGTTTTGAACAATTATCAAATCATTTAGTTAACGTTTCCTCCGAAGAATATCAACGTGCTTTCAAAATGCCTTTCGTAGCAAAGCCCGAAGTGAAATTCTTAAAAACATTTCGAAATAATAGCAATGAAAGTGTAACTCTTAAGGTTTTTCCTAGAGAAAAATTCTTACATGATGTTAATGAAGAGAATAACATAAATGTGCTTAGCGTTATTGCCGGAGAGTCACAGGAAATTTGTTTTTCGAAAAAAAATATTCACAATTCGAAAAATTCTTTTCAATTATTAAAAACGCCCTTTGTGAACTCGTGCTTAAGCTTGGATATTGTGAGTTGTAATTTTCCTCATATTGATGAAGATAAACGGGAACAAAAAGCTACAAGTCCAAATAAAAATAATTTCCCTCGGGAAAAAACATTCGATGGCAAACCTATTTATAAGGTAAGGTACTGTTAAATAAATAGGATGAGATGAGAAGAGAAAGAAGAAATTGAAATTAATAAAAAAAATTGAAGCAGTTTAGTTGAACACGTGTGCTTTATTCTCTTGCTAAACTTTTTCTGACATATTGAGATTGACAGATGACAGGTTATTATGTACCTCGCTGTCAGGCTAATCATTTTCGTTCAACTCTTTTTCTCGTTGATCTGCATTCAACGTCTTGGTACACCAGCAACCTTCTCCAATGGCCAACCGTCACCCTGCTTTCCTCGATACTCTGCTAAACGATCGAAGTGTACAATTCTGGGCTTGACTCTAGGTTTTCTCTGAATTTTGATGGTGATGTCAGTAATCAATTCCATGACCCGGTATGGGTCTTCAAAAACAGATTGCAGTTTTGGGGATACGCGAACCTTTCTCCTGGGATTGTGAAACCAAACGAAGCTTCCTACCTCAAACCGTGGCGAATGAGAACTCATGTCGTACCTGTTTTTCATCCTGGTAGCCGTTTTATACATCTCATTCCGAGCCCTTTCATGTAGCTCTTGTAGTTGCTCCTGTAGCTGTTTTGCATATTCAACGATGGTAACCTCCCCTGGTGGAACTCCAAACAACAAGTCGGGGGGTAAACGCATCACTGCCAAATAGCATCGTAAAAGGAGATTGTTTGATTGTGTCCTGCTGTGCTGCTCTGTACGCTATGGCAAATAGAGGAAGAAAGTCAACCCAATCGTCCTGCTTTTCGTTAACAAACTTGGATGGATAATGCAACAGCGTCCGTTTCATTTGTTCCACCAAACCGTCAGACTGTGGATACCCAAAATTTCCATAACATTCTGGAACACCTCAGCTTCAAAATTTCTCCCCTGGTCAGAATGTAATTCAATGGGAATTCCAAATCGGCTGAACACATCTTTTACCAAGGTGCGAGCAACAGTGTCTGCAGTTTGATCTGAAAGAGGGAAAATATCGACCCATTTAGTAAAATAATCAGTATTTGTTTCCCTTCTGGGTGGTCGGGAGAGGTCCCAAAATGTCCACTGCAACTCTTTGGAACGGCTCACCAGATAGGTAAATTTGTAGTTCCGCTCTAGTCTTGCTTTTTGGGCCTTTTTTGGCAGTTCAAACATCGCACTCCGTACAGAACTGCTCTACATCTTTTCTAGCGCCAACCCAATAAAATCTAGATCTCATTTTGTTAAATGTTTTGTTGGAACCTAAGTCGTTGGACCTTTACTTTTCTAGATAGTTCTGTGAACAGCAGTTCTTGATTGAATCTTCGTCTCCATTTATGCAGACGGGACCAAAAAGGGAGGGAGTTTCTCTTGAAGCAGTCCAAAGCGTTTTCATCCGATGTTATCAAGGTTCATGTCTCTGCACCATATATGAGGACCAGGATGACGGGACTATACTACTGAGTTGCCTTCTTATTCCAAAGAAGTAGCGATGGGCAAGTGATTCTTCGTTTGTTTTCAGCACTGGTGTCGTTATCTGAATTTATAGCGGACGTTAGTTTTAAGATGTCGATGTTGGGTTTCCTTCCTTATAGACAGCATTGGCTTGCCCTCATTCACAGTTAGAACCATCTTCTTCTTGGCCTCCATCCAACAAACGCTCCACTGACAATTCGCTAGGTTTTTCCAATTATGTCAATGTCATCTGTGTACCCTAGTAATTGTAATATGTGGAAATTTAGAAAAAAAAAAAATCAACTCAATGTGTACCCTAGTAGCACGGACTTTTGAAAGATTGCACCTCTGGTGTTGAAGTTGGAGCTTTGCACAATCTTTTCGACAAGAATGATGTGCAATCGCATAACAGCGAATCGCCTTGTATTAAACTTTTTGACATAAAGCATCCGTGAGGTATTTTCCCACCATGATCGAACATCGTTAGTTTTCCATCTTCATCTTAGATCTTACAGAAGGACGAGTTTTTCGGGGATGCCAAAACCAGATATTGCTGTCATACGCTATCCAAACATCATTATCTAGATCATGGGGGATATAAAACACGGCTATTGCTTAGAAAAAAATCGCAAAATACATTACTATTCCATATTTCGCGATTTTATCATTTTTGCGACTTCATAAATTATTTTGTTTCTCGCCAATAGAAATGTAAGTTCCGTACCAAAAATAAGGGACCAAATTAAATAAAACCATGGTTTAAAACCATTCTATAATAGCCTTAAATGGGGGTATGTTCCCTTATCGTGGCGTGAGGTAATGGTAGTTTTCATCCCTAAGGCTGGTAAACCTAGCCATACGGAGGCCAAAGGCTTTAGACCCATTAGTCTAACATCGTTTATTTTGAAAAATTTTGAGAGGCTGATTGATATGCATACCTGAAGCACCTTAAAACCGGACTGTATATCGAAAGCTCAACATGCCTACACAAAAAGAAAAAGCGTTGAAACAACATTGAACAGTGTTGTCAGCGTCATAGAAAAATCACTGAAGGACAAGGAATACACCCATGCAAGGAGCCTTCAATAACGTGAAGAACCAAACAGTTAAGCAAGCTTTGAACGACCGCAAGGTCGAAAAGGCAATAATACAGTGGATAATGTGTATGCTTGGGAAGAGACAAATCAACTCTGAGTTAGCAGAGGAAAGAGATGTAGATACTCTCAACATTCAGGGGCACCCCACAGGGTGGAGTTCTCTCACCGCTACTCTGAGTTCTTGTCATGAACGGTTCTCTAAATTGAAATCGAGTGGAGTGAAAATAAAAGCCTACGCTGATGATCTAGCATTACTAGGGACTGGCAAGTTCCTAACCACTATCAGTGAACAGACTGAATATGCCCTCTTGGTTGGTAAGTAAATGGACTAGGAACTGTGACAGCCAATCCAGCTAAAACAGAACTAGTGCTATTTACTTACAAACGCAAAATACCGGATTTTAAAGTACCTTCAATTGAAGGCTGCCCTCTTAAAATCTCTGATCATGCAAAGTATCTCGGTGTGATCTTGGATAAGAAACTAAACTGGGGTCTGAACACCAAACATAGATTCAAAATGGCATCGATCGCCTTTTACTCCTGCAATAGAATTTTCGGGGACCAAACCCTAAAATTATCAGATGGATGTATTCGACAATAATTAGACCAATACTAAACTATGGTAATTTGGTTTGGTGGAAAGCTTTAGAAAACAGCACGAATCTGAAAACTTTGATAAAAGTTCAAATACTTGCGTGCACTGGCATTACGGGAGCAATGAGATCCACTTCAACTGCGGGACTGGAAGTTATACTCAATCTAATACCCCTAGACCTCTTTGTTCAAGAATCTGCGGCCAAAAGTGCCTTAAGACTTAGTCAAACTAAAGTCTGGAAAAACAGTTCCATAGGACATGCTCAGATCCTTCATAAAGTTATGGGTCGTAGTACTACAACAGACTATACAATACCCGAACTTGATTTTCATAAACCATTCCAGACTGCCATCCCAAGCAGAGAAGAAAAGAAAGATAACATACCATACTCCAGTGAGTCGTCAATAGCTTTCTATACTAGCTTTAAGATGGGCACTGGTGTAGGGGCAGGCTTCTATTCTGAATCTCTCTAGTTAACCGCCTCGCTTAGGCTTCCAGACTACAGTAGTGTCTTCCAAGCGAAGGTCCTGGCAGTGACAACAGCTGCTAAACAGGTGTTAATGATGGCGATACCACGGGCTGATATCATCTTTTACATTGATAGCCAAGCGGCAATAAAAGCGATTACTGCAACTGAGGTAAAATCAAAGCTTATTTCATGCTGCCGTGAAGAGCTTAAGGTTCTTGGCGCACAGCACAACATTAGACTCTGCTGGGCCCCAGGCCACAGCGATATACCAGGCAACGAGAAAGCCGATGAATTAGCAACATTAAGGTCACCGCTTGACGTAAGCCAAGCTCAGCTAGTTAGCACCCCTTGCTGTTATTTAAAACAGGAAATCTGGTAGTGGAACCTTCTTGACACCTGCGGTACTACAAGAAAGATCTGGCCCTGTTTTAACAAACAAAGGTCGGAAAAAATTATGCAACTACACAAGGGATCACTTCGATCTCTTGTAAGCATAATTACCGGACATAATCTGTTAGGTTATCATATGAAAAAGATGAGAATCAGTTCAGATGATCTATGCAAAGGATGCGGTGGCGAGAGGAGCATGAAGACACATCAGACTTTCTATGTCACTGCCCTGCACTTTCCCATCAAAGGAAGAAATTGCTCGGCAATTATTTCTTCGGGGACTTAGAAGAACTCTCTAGTACTAGTTAGTGTTACTAACATTTTAAACTTCATCAATGCCTCTAAATGGCTTGATTAATTGAACACATAGGTTTTTCTTATTAGCTTGAGTAGCAATACTCACGAGTTTCACAATGGATCTGCATTGATCTAAGTGTGACAGTAACGACATCAACTGTCAGCCCCTTAACCTAACCTTACCTCACCTATTGTTTAAAACCAAATTATTTATCTTTGACATGTGAAATTTAGGTAAAAACAGTTTGGTAAAGAGCAATATAATCGATCTTATTGCCTCCATTTTCCATCGAAATTTAGAATGTTCATCATGAGCATTAGCGACTATATCCTATATCCTATCTATGATACCCATAAAAAAGCTTTTTAATTTATAATAATTTATAATATAATGATTTCATATTTTAAAAACGACTTCAATTAATTTCCATCTTAATTTTTCAGCTGGGCGAAAAAGCAAGTGGCTTACGTGTACATTCTGATGTTCAAGATTTCGAAAGCCTTCGTGATCAGTGCCTCGCATCAGGATCGCTCTTCGAAGATCCTATGTTTCCGGCAAATGATGAGTCACTGCAATTTTCACGCCGTCCTGATCGTTATGTCGAATGGATGAGACCGCATGTAAGTATTTCCCGTTCTTGGAAATCAGCTTTCTTCAAACGAAATTTCGATATAGGAAATATGCGACGATCCGCAATTCTTTGTGGAAGGATATTCACGTTTCGATGTACAACAGGGAGAATTAGGTGATTGTTGGTTGCTTGCTGCAGCCGCAAATCTAACTCAGGACCAAAATCTTTTCTTCCGCGTTGTGCCACCAGATCAAAGTTTCGACAACTATGCTGGCATATTCCATTTCCATTTTTGGCAATATGGTAAATGGATCGATATTGTTATCGATGATCGGCTTCCGACTTATCGTGGAGAACTACTCTATATGCATTCAACTGAAAAAAATGAATTCTGGAGTGCGCTCCTAGAAAAAGCATACGCCAAGTAAGATTAGTTAATTTATGTTTACAGTACTTTTTTAACAAATTTCTGCACAGACTTCATGGCTCTTATGAAGCACTTAAAGGCGGTACCACTTGCGAAGCCATGGAAGATTTCACTGGTGGTGTTACGGAATGGTATGATCTTAAGGAGGCTCCACCAAATCTATATAACATTCTCGGTAAAGCAGCTGAGCGCAACTCTATGATGGGTTGCAGTATAGAACCTGATCCAAATGTAACTGAAGCAGAAACCCCTCAGGGCTTGATTCGTGGACATGCATATTCAATAACAAAAGTAGCCCTTGTTGATATTGTAACGCCAAACAAAACGGGCCAGATTCCAATGATTCGTATGCGAAACCCATGGGGTAATGAAGCCGAATGGAATGGTCCATGGAGTGACAGCTCACCAGAATGGCGCTATATACCCGAAGAGCAAAAAATCGAAATTGGCTTGACATTTGACAAGGATGGAGAATTCTGGATGTCTTTCCAAGATTTCTTAAATCACTTCGATCGTGTGGAAATTTGTAATTTGTCACCAGACTCACTTTCAGAGGAGCAACAGCACAATGGCAAACGTAAATGGGAAACCTCAATGTTTGAGGGTGAATGGACAGCAGGAGTAACTGCTGGTGGTTGTCGTAATTTCTTAGATACATTCTGGCATAATCCACAATATGTCATCAACTTAGTCGACCCAGACGAGGAGGATGAAGATGGAAAGTGTACAGTTATTGTTGCATTGATGCAAAAGAATCGACGATCCAAACGCAACATGGGAATGGAATGTTTGACTATTGGTTTTGCCATTTACCATTTGACTCCCAGAGACTTGGAAACAAAACCCCAGCCAATGAGTTTCTTCAAATATCGTGCATCTGTTGCGCGTTCACCTCATTTTATCAACACTCGTGAGGTATTGCGTTTTTTTGTTTTATTGCTGGCTTGTCGGTCGTGTTAATGCTCAAAATCTGTCTAGAATATGGTACTTAGGTTAGGTTAGGTGATAAGAGGTGTGCACAGCGTGAAACAGTTGCATACACGGGGGCCAACTGGTCCATTGTGATCCCCTATAAAAATAAACGGTAGCATCGATGCTCTTCAAAATTGCCGATTAACGTAGACTGGCTCGTTAACGAACCAGCCTGTGCTATCTATAAATTTCCTCATGTTTGCCATTGAGACCTGTGCTAGATCATCCAGTTCCCCAACAAACCTGTTCCCGAAATGACGGAGTCGGTTAGTTTGGAGGTTCGGACAGTCACAGAGCAGGTGTTTAATGGTTTCTTTTTCCTCCTCATCCTGACAACTCCTACAGAAATCGGGTGCAAATGCCCCTATCTTGTTGGCCATTGTGCCAATGGCGCAATAACCCGTTAGTACACCCATCAAGGTTTTAGTGTTCCTTTTACTCAGCGATAGAATATACCGAGTTTCCTTTTCATTAGTGTTAGGCCATAAACTTCTAGAGATAACAAAATCGTTCCTGGATTTCAAGTAGTTATTGATTTTCTCTTTTGATTTAAGGTGTATCTTCCTCTTGAGTACCCCAATCGGGACGAGTGGTCCCCTATCTGTTGTATCTGCTGCTTCTGACCCTTTCCTGGCTAGTTCATTTGCTATTTCGTTCCCTTCTGTATTACTTTGTCCAGGAACCCAGCAGAGCTTAACCTGGTTAGTGTGGCAGATTCTTCCTACAGTTTAAAACTGCCTTTGATCTTATGGTCTCACTGGCTAAGGCTTTGATAGCAGCCTGGCTGTCCACGAAAAAAGTAATCTCCGAGGAGCTTAGCTACTCATGATTTTCCAATTCAGCTGCTTTTTTAATGGCATTGACCTCGGCCTGAAAGACACTACAGTCAGCTGGAAATTAATACGACTCTCTGATGTTGAGAGATTGGAAAAACACTCCAGCACCTGTTCCTGATTCCATTTTTGAACCGTCAGTGTAGAAAGGGATACCCTGTTTACTTATAACTTAGAAGTGAATTAGGATCCCAACCCTGTCTTTCTGGTATGCAAATGGAAAAGTTCCTATCGAAATCTTGTAAAGGGGGAATGTAATGGGTCGTTTCCATCAGTCCTGGAATTGTGTCATATCTTTGTAAGATTGGCCCGTGTCCATAAGTGCTGTTCTTCCAAAAACTCATTTCTTCTAAACGAACCTGTACCTTATTCAGGCCTTATTCAGGTTCTTGAAATAGCTTGATTTTTCCACCGCTTTCCACCATACAAAAGAGCCATAGGTAAGAATGGGTCCGACAATCGCTGTATACATCCATTGGATGACTTGCGGTAACATATCCCAACGTACACCGAAGGTCTTTTTGTATGTGTAGAATGCACATAGTGCTTTTTTCATTCTTTCCTTAGTATTACGCTTCCATGTAAGCTTGGAGTCAAGGATTACTCCTAGAAATTTAGCTTCCTTAGAAAGTTTTAGAGGAATACCATTTAGCTTAGGAGGGTTGAAGCCCTCCAGTTTCCGTTTATTCGTGAAAAAACTAGCTCTGTCTTGGTGGGGTTGACCCCGAGACCGTTCTTAGTTGCCCAAGAAGATAAATCCTTTAATGCATAATGTTTCCGATGGTGGTAAGGAAATTGCCTGATACCAAAACCACTATGTCATCTGCATATGCTACAATTTTTAAGCCCTGATCTTTAAACTGTGAAAATTTTGTTGACTACGAGGATCCAGAGCAGGGGTGAGATGACCACTCCTTGTGGTGTGCCTCTATTAACTGTTTTCTAATTCCCATTCCCATTTGAGAGTTGATAATTCTGCCATTTAACATAGTGAAGATCCAATCGACAATGACAGATTCAACTCCAACTTCAACTAAGGCAGTTTTGATTGATTCCGTTTTTACATTATTAAACGCACCCTCGATATCAAGAAATGCTGCCAGGGTATATTCTTTTTGTTCGAGGCTTTTCTCAATATGTGAAACTACATCATGCAGAGCAGTCTCCACAGTTTTACCCTTAAGGTAGGCGTGTTGGTAGTTGCACAAATTGTTTTCGTTGAGAAGTTCTCTAACGTGCTGATCAATTATTCTCTCTTAAGGAGAAACGAAGAGAGATTTATTGGTCTATAATCCTGAGCGGTCGAGTGAGTCGGTTTCCCGGCTTTTGGGATAAAGACTACCTTGATCTTCTTCCAGCTATTAGGGACGTATCTAAGTTTGATACAACTTATGAAGACTACCCTAAGCCAAGGAGTTATTACTTTGAGAGCATTTTGAAGAAGAGCCGGAAATATCTCGTCTGGTCCAGCTGATTTATAGGGTTTGAACGAGTTTATTGCCCAGATAATCTTCTGCACAGTAATAACCTGTTTTAGTTCTAAGGCCGTGTGTGAATTGCGTTAAAATGTGTATTAAAACTTGACGTTTGGTTAAAACTTGACACTAGTGTGGTGAATAAAATGGGTTAAAATTTACCCAGCTGTGGAGCAGGATAAATGGGTTAAAATTTTGACGTATATTTTTTAATCGTGAATGATAAAAAAGTTTGTTTTGTTTTGTTGTTTTGTGCTGTTTTTCTCCGTTTTACGGATTGATATTTCAATAAAATAAATAAAATACTGAATTCATCATATTTTCAAATCGAAACACGAAATTGTTTTTTTTTTTTTCTTTTGAAAATGAAAATGTTTGCTGTGAAAACATGTTTGGCAGTGTGACCAGATGGAAGGAACCAATCATTCAAAAAAGGAAATTTTCGTTTGAAGACATTTTACTGTTGACTCAAAACATCAAATTACCACTGCAAAATCGAGAAAAATGAATATAACAGAGTTTGTTTCCTTATCTTTAGTGGCTTTTCGTACACAAAATTATTTTACCTAGGTGGATAAAAACATTTTTTGTTGAGGGAAATTTCTTAAATCATGAGGGAAACTTCCTAGTTCTACCCAGAAATGTTGGTTAAAAATATCCCTTTTAACGCAATTCACACAGCAAATGGCTAAATTTGATCCCATTTTCAACTAGCCGTCAAATTTTAACCAAACGTCAAGTTTTAATACACATTTTAACGCAATTCACACACGGCCTTAATTTGATTCCGTGTGAGTAAAATCCAGCGTGTTCGATTACAAGTAATCAGAACTTTCTGGGTTCTTACAACCGGGGAAATGAGTTTCCATGACGAGCTTAAGCGTTTCTAGGCTCGAGTTCGACCATGATCCATCGGGGTGTTTTATGTACCCCGGGATCGTGAGATTAAGGACAAGGGTTCTACGGAGCCTCGCCGCCTCACTTGTTTTTTCAATGGATTCACAATGTTTAGCCCACGAATCCTTTTTGGTCTTCCTTAACTCTTTGGTGTACATGTTAAGTGCGGCTCTCTTCTAATTTACTCTGTTTAGCTTTATTGAAAAGTTTTCTAACCTCTGTTCTACGTTTCTTTAGTAGGTACACCATTCCACCAGGGTGGGTTAGTGGAGTTATTGGAACGAGATAAAGGGCAGTGTTTTTCAAAAGATATTCTCATTTTACTAGACAGGATTTGGACAACAATGTCAATGGTTGAAGTACTTAGAATTGTATTGTCCTCTGGTGGATCAATACAGTCTTTCAGCCATTTTTCGTACTCTGTCCAATTGGTTCTAGTTGGGTTCCTATAAGGTTTCCTTTCAGTAAAGTTCCTGTCTATACAAAAGAGTATCCTAAAGTGATCTGAGAAAGGTTCTTTAGGTGAGACCCTCCAGTCTTCAACTGAAATGTTACTATTATTGCTAATGAGAGTCAAATCTATGGTTTCTTCCCTGTTTTTGTTTCGAACTTATTGGTTGTACCATATTTTAGGAAAATTAAAGTATAAAACGTCTCTTTTTCGTTTAAGTACAGTTGATAACAAAATTAAAAAAAGAAAACAAAAAAATAGCAACAAGCCAGACCCTTTTTTTTAAATTTGTCAAAGCCCGAATGTCTTACAACGCAGGACTCGAAATACATTGTATTGTTTTAGGTTTGTGCTCGCTTTAAGCTTCCTCCAGGCCATTACCTCATAGTGCCTTCAACCTTTGATCCGAATGAAGAAGGAGAGTTTATTATTCGTGTGTTCTCAGAAACACAGAATAATATGGAGTACGTATATAATAATATTCTTTTTTCTCTACAAAACTGTTTTATTTATTATAAGAGTCTAACGATGTATTATTTTAATCATTTTTTTGGTGTTTTAATTTTTACTAATACAATTAAAGAGAGAACGACGACCATGTTGGATATGGAGATGTGGATAACAGGGTGAGTTTTTTTTATGTTTTTCAAAATATTCAATCTAAAATAATTTTAAGGCCGTATTTATTATTGATTCAACAGGTCTTATGACGTTGATTAAGTTGTTGGAAGTAGGGGGATTGGTTGGTTGGAAATTTGGAATGACGTTCATGTCCGCTCATATACAAACAAATGAATTGAGCTTTGTAGAAAGAAAGCTCAAGTACCGTAATCTCTTTTGTCCATACCTACTCATTTGTTTGGCGAAAGGATAATTGCATTAAAATACATTTTTAATACTTTCTTATTTCTTTAATTTCGTTTAGTCACGCGAATATTGAAAGATTAGGTAATCCACAATTTATTAAGTGAAGAATTATAAGACCTTGGTGCATTGTTGTCTAGGTGGCTAGTATTTGAATTAATCGTAATTTTTGTTAACGTTAGTTTGGATACAAAAAGAACTCAGTGGGTGGTATGCAGAATGCATTTGCTTAGTCTCATAAGATTGAGACCTGAGAATAAGCTCAAGAAAGTGAGATTGAGCATTTGCAATGAGATAAATCTCAATAAGGTATGCAAGAGGTTTGACTCATCTTCGGATCTCAGTCTCAAAAATTTATTTGAATATTTGAAAGTACAATCATTCCGCTTAATAATGGAAAATAATTTAATTCAAATGGCTACCTCGGCTGGCCATGCAGTAGCCTACACGATCGTTCCAATTTTTAAGCACATTATTGATTGTGTACAGCTGTATTCACCAATGGATTCACGAATATTGTCCTTTAAAGCGTCAATTGTCTGGCTTGTCGGCGTAACATTTATCTTTAACGGCACCCCACAAATAATAGTCCAACGATGTCAAATCGCAGCTCCTTGGTGGCCAAACGACATCTGCTCTTCGGCTGATAGTGCGATCTTCCTGTTGAAACCAAATATTGCTTATATCCTCCTCTTCAATTTTTGTGAACAAAAATTCGTTCAACATGGCCCGATAACAATCGCCATTGACTGTAACGGCCACTCCTTGCTTATTTTCGAAGAAAAATGGTCCAATTATGCCTCTGGACAAAAATCCGCACCAAACAGTGACTCGTTTTGCGACAATTTTGCTTGTTTACATACCCGCCAAGATCAAAATGAGCTTCATCTGAAAAGATGATTTTTTTGGTAAAATCGGCATCTTCTCTAAGTCGATCGCAGGCACACTTAGCGAAGCGAAAACACATTGGATGGTCAGTTGGCTTCAACTCCTGAACCAATTGGGCTTAGTATGGCGTCATACCAAAGCCTTTATGCAAAATTCGTCTCAATGATGTCTCCGAAATGTTCAATTTTTGAGAACGACGGTGAATTGATGTTGATGGCGCTTCACGCACATGCTGCCACAACAATATTCTCGGATGTACGCACTGTTTTTGGCTTTTCACGCTTTGGTTTATCGATGAGGATGCCAGTTTCTTGCACTTTTTTCACAAGATAACGAACATACGGAGCTGACGGTGCTTCCCTTCTACCAAAATCCGTACGCAATTTTCGCACACATTCTGCAACTTTACCATGATTTTCAAAGTAATGTCGCAATATTTTTCAGCGTTGTTCAAGCGTATAGACAACCATATTCGTTCAGCGGAAGGATAAAACTAATTATCTGTCAAATCAGACATGAGCTAAGTGTTACCCTTCACGAAGCACTAGTTGAAAAAAAACGTTAGTTGGCGGACCCTTTAGTACTTTCGACAAAGACTCAAATTCCAGATGTATAAAAAAGGAAAAAAATGTTTAATAGCGTTTAAGAGTGAATTTCCAAAAAATTAAGATTAAAGGAGAAATGTGACCGAAATAAAACGGGAAACAAAAAAATTAAATTGCAACCATGGAAGAAAGAACTATGGGATTTGATGAATAGAGAACCTGAAACTCCTCGAATTTAAAACTTCTTTCTTACTAACAATCTTGTCAGCAACTTCGACGATGATTCTGGACACTGTACTTTGATTTATTCCAAAACCTTCAGCTTTTCCACTTTGGAAACCAGGATCACCAGAAAAGCGTAAAAACACCATCATTCTGATTTTGTTTTCAAACGACCACCCCGAAATGCATCACTGTTATCAAAGAAATATGTTGTTTAGGCCTCAGCTTGTGTCAGGGTAAACCTATAAAGTTTGTTATAATTTACTGTCGTATCAAAATCAAATGGAGCAAAAATATTTTAAAACCCAGCCATTGTGATTCCTGAGACAAATAATTTCCAGTCTCAACAGTTTACGAGCTTTATCTCATTTCAATGAGACAAGGCTTTACGGAATTCTCTCAAATGAGATAGATCTCTAAACTGAGATCGATCTCATTTGTGCGAGATTTGTCTCAAAACTATTTTGCATACGAATGCTAGCAAAAGCTCAAAATAATGAAATTTAAGATTGAGATAAAGCATTTCGCATACGACCCAGTGTACCGAATTCGTCTAAAAAGAAAATTAATTCATTCTTAAAATTCCATTTTCCAACCAATCAGCATTAAAATGGATCTACAAATTTTGAAATAAACTAGTAAAAAAAATAAAAAAAATTCACTGTAGTAAATATATATTTTTTTATAATTTGTATGGGCTCTTAAACTATTTAATAGATTTGTAGAAATGAACCTACCTACACACTGATTTTGGAATCATTCAAGCAAAAGCGCAAATGAAATGTTAAATCAAACTGATAAAGTGTTTAAATTAACCTCTTATTTTTAATAAACAACGAATTCTCAAAGTTAATATGAATTTTAAAATTAATCCAAAAGGATTAAAAGTAAGTGATAAAAGTCTACTTGCGTCCAGCGTCAATATTTCAAGTGCAAATAGTGTGTTTCAGTTCAATTAAACTTCGAAACACTAAAACAACTGTGTAGTTGCCGTCTAAGGCTGCGCGTACGGTATGCAAAACAATGATTGAAGATTGAACACATCATGTCATTAATATTAATATAGATGATACTTTGACTATGCTTCTGGACAAGTTGCACACCGATTCAAAGACTGGGCTGAAATGTTATTTAGCACGTGTGTTTCAGTTTGTAATGAAAAATTAAATAAAAGGATTAAGCTACGTGTATACGATTGTGTATACAAATATGGCCAGATCTGTCAGTGAAAAATTTGTTTCAAATGGCTGACAATCGTGTACACACTACACACCAAATTAATCTGCAGATAAATTGTTTTGGTCTATTTTGCCAATTTGAAGATATCTGAAAATGTATTTGCAGATATTCAGATATCGTCGTATCCGTTCGGAGATACGACGTAGAAGAGTTCCAATCGTAACATTTATATTGTTTACGGTATCCGTGAAGAGCCCGTGGCTTAGTAGTTAGGCGCGTTGGCTGCTAAGCAGAACGTCATGGGTTCGAGTCCTACTCGTGCCCATACTCTCAAATTGTCTACGACTGTCGATCATCTCTGAATGAGATGACGGAACAGTTTAACATTCACCTCATTTGGGTGCCGGGCCATAGAGACATCCCGGGAAATTGCAAAGCCGATGAGCTCGCCAAAAACGGAACACTTCTGCCTACTGTTAGATAAAGATAACATAGGAACACCACTTGCTACATGCAAATATCTTCTCAAACAATATGCTCTAGAATCAACAAATGCTAGATGGTCACAGGGTACCACCTGCCTAGCAACCAAACAAATATGGCCAAGCATAGACCTGAAACGGTCAAAAGGCTTGATTTACCTGGGCAGACAAAGTATAAGATCCACAATTGGAGTCATAACAGGACACTGCCTCATAGGTAGACATGCTTTGAGGCTAGGGCTCTACGCAAACGACTTCTGTAGAAGATGCATGGAGGAGGAGGAAGAGGAAACAGTCCAACACCTTCTATGTACATGTTTGGCACTCTCCAATAGAAGGAATAACTATCTCGGTAATCCCTTCTTCGATAATAATGCCAGTGAACTGGCAACGATCGACACAAAATGTCTCTCTAACTTCATTAAAAGTACAAAATGGTTTGTTTAAGTTCTCCCATGAGTAACTTCTTTAGTGGTATCACAATGGACCCTTGAGGTCTAAGTGAGTCAATAACATCTAGACAGCCACTCCAACCTAACCTAACATACTCGTGCTCATAAAGTTTTTATTTCACCTTTTACGGGTACTGTCTCTTGCGAAGAACTGACAAAACTTCCAAGAGTATCAATCTTCCATGAAAAAGTGCTTCTCAACTTTGCCGTTCGGAATTGGCACACGCACACAGAGAATTGTTGATGAGAGTAAGCCACTTAGGCCTTGGCTCTTCAAGAGCTGTCGGGCCACTCTATTTATTTGTTTTGTATCCGTTTCGTAAAGATAATATTGACGTGTAATAACGCATATCGTTCCGCAAATGTTCCGACACAATTTAGCTGTCGGAACAATCGGATACGCATAAACAAAATAATCACTATGCATTGCATAGTGTTAGTTGAATTTTTGCTTTTCGCCGCATGATGCGATTTTCTGAGGTATATACGATTTAACAATCGGAACACCTGCGATGAAACAAGTTTCGTATATTTCTTACAGATCGGATAGAATTTTGTTACGATCGGATACGACGATACGGCTGATTAAATTTAATTTGGCCTGTAGACGGTTGGCTGAAAATCTACAAACTGTTCAAATTTATTAATTCGAAGCCCAGTCAGCGAACAAATGGCGTTGTCTATGGTCATGAACTTTGAGTTCCTAGGTCAGTTGAATCTTGTACGGGTGTAGGCAAAGTTCGCCAAGTTGAAGTCTGAAAGAGGCGGAGTTCTTGTGCACGCCGAGGAATAGACTGCCTCGGGTTCCGCTGTATTACTTTCACGGACCGCGGCGATGTTCTCGGCCGATCTGGCGTTCCTTGAACGTACGGGAGTTGGCTGATTGTTTACTGCAGCCGGTCGTCTCACATTTGGCCACCAAGCGTTGAAGAGTCGACTGTGAAGGGCCACCACGCGTAAAATATTAACGTTTGCGTTAACGAACAATCATTTTGATAATAAAATTTTATTATTTGAACGTGCTGCTCAATCGTGTTACTTGCCATGATGATTTGGCATAAACAACTGAATAATAAACAAAATATTTGACAGATGTCACCAAAACAAAATGACCGCCACGGGGCGCCAAAATCTACCCGCTCCAATTGAAAAACACTTTATTTGGTCAGCCAAATATTTGGCAACATATTTGCAAATATTTTTGTAGACTTTCTGCAAACCGTGTACACATAAATTTTATCTTCAGCTCATTGCCAGCTCGTTTGTGTTTGTGTGACATTGTCAGACGTTTGCTGATCTGACAATAATTGGTAGATCTAGCAATCGTGTAAACGTAGCTTAAACATTCCTTCAATGCTTCAAATGGATAAAGAAAGTACCTATGGTAAAACATTTGCATCCGCAGATCTCGAAAACGTAGTATAGTTGGTAATTGTTGACATTTGAAATAAAATCTGCAACAATAACTTTTCTCAAAGTTTTTGTTTAGTGCCCAAGCTGAAATCAAGCTGTTGTACGTAAATTGTTTATTCTCCTGTTAATCAGTGTGTAGTTAGGTACGAAAGTATTTTTTTCCCTTATGTAAATGCTCCCATGAGTTTTTGCTAAATCTGCTTCGTAAATATAGTGAAAAGTGTTTCCCAAAAACCCAAATGTTGTCAATTGCTTAAATTTAAAGCATGATACCTATCAACACTGCATGAAAAAAAAATATATTGGGGATGGTTTGTTCCATCTGAGTAAACCATTACTCCAGTTATAATATACAACAAAATAAATACTAAAAATAAAAATCACAGTTATTTATTGCTATGCCTAAAATCACGCTTTAATAATGGTCACTGGTATTAACATGCTTTAATCCAATATTCATATAGGTTGGCAATTATGATGGAAATAATAGTGGTGATGGAATTCCCGATGTAAGTTTCAACGGCACCAATCATTTTATTAGTTTTGCAATCTTTCGGCTATTTTTTTTTTTATAACAACATGAAATTTTGTATGATCGAGATAAAACATAACAGCATAAATCGACATTTACACAAACAATGTTTACAATTATTATCACCCATACATTTCAAATATAATATATTTATAAGATTATATTGTTGGAAAATTAACTTATGCTGTTATGAATTATTACGACAAAATTTGTTTAACGCGTTCGTTCTGTATTATTTCGGTTGTAAGGGAACATTCTTCGTTTTTGGTAATTCTTTCTTGTTTTTTGAAGATCCGAAAATAGATATAAAATAATTTAAGTTTATTGAATTGAATGAAATATTTCGAAATAAAACTCCTTTTATCCGGAAATTTGATATAAATATTGTTAAATTTGTCTTAAAATAATTAAAAATATTAATTGAGCACAATCCATAAACAATCTATATGTTAATGTAAATCGTATATAACATGTCCTTAAATGTCCTTATAACCGAAGCGTTTGTTTGTCCAACTATGAACTAAAAGTTTTTAATAAAAGTTTGTGTTTTTAACAATTTTAAAAATACGTAATATGCGTCAACATAAATGAATTGCTCTCTATAAAACAGAAAAACTTCTAAAATTGTGTACAGGTGTGCCCGTTAAGTTATGTCTCACACCGATATTAAGCGAACTGAACATGTTTTCGAATCGTCAACATTATTGTTGACTCGGCAAGCAAGGGCACGAATCCGCGAAGGATTTTAGACCAATAAGCCTTACATCTTTCGTGCTTAATACAATGGAGCGCATTCTCGATTACCATATTAGAGGCATTCTAGGTGTATTTCCTCTTGATAGTTCCCAACACGCCTACCTTAAGGGCAAGTCTACGAAGACAGCCCTACCTGAGGGAGTGCGTACAGTTGAAAAAACCGTACATTGTAAAGAATTTACACTCGCTACCTTTTTAGACATAAAAAAAGCCTTCAACAACCTCTAAAAAGAATCCATTCAAGAATCACTGGTTGACCAGTGTGTAGAAGAAACATCAGAAATTGAATCCTTTTATCACTGAGCAGGGATAACACTAACTTGACCAGGCGCGTAAGCAGGAGAACACCCCAAGGGGGTAGCCTTGCCCTCCCTTCTCTGGCTTTCAGTCATGAACAAAATTCTTTTTAAACTGGAAAGATGTGACGTAAAGGCTGTTGCTTACGCAGATAATTTGGTGATACTGGTATCGGGATAGTTCACTTTCGTGATTAGTGAGATTACGGAGATGGTGTTGCTTAAAGTTAGCAACGTGACAAGCTGTGGCTTGGGTGTCCACCAAAGCAAATCTGAACCGATGCTCTTTACTACCAAAACAAAAGTACCTCCCTTCACCCGCCCTAACTTCAAAGGTGAAACCCTTTCCTTGTCTTCGTCGGACGGCTTAAACGTTTTTCTTTACCTCTTGCCAAAAGACTTGCACATCAAATATTAAGTATCTTGCAGCGCGTTCAGACTTAGGGAATCGAATAGTTGGTAGTCTAAACCTTTTGGTCATAGTAATATTCTAACCTCTACTAACGGTGTTTGTCGAAAAAATGTCCACTGGGATACCGAGTACTGCACTCCTACCGTGGACCTTTGCGGATTTTAAAGTTATCATTCTATCCCGAAAAGAGTGGGATGATGACTTAGTGACGAGAGGCTTCGACACAACTATTTTCACTGACGGGTCAAAGATGGAGTGTGGGGTTGGTGCAGGGATTTTGTCTGAGTCTTTAAATGTCTCCAGGTCTTTTCGGCTTCCTGACTTTGCTTTCAGGCTGAACTACTCGCGATTAGGGAAGCATGCAAATTACTAAAACTTGATCCAAATCAAAACCGCAATACAGCTATCTTTTCGGACAGTCAGCCGGCTATTCCAGCTATGGGCTCGTCCAAATCATCCTCCAAATTAGTTCAACAATGTTGAAGTGAGCTCGTGGGCATTAACATTAGACTCAGGGTCACTCTTGTTCGAGTTCCGGGTCACAGTGGCTTTGAGGGCAATGAACGGGCTGACAAGCTGGCTAGACAAGGATCAGCCCTTCATAGCTCACTCGCGGAAAGAGTCAACATTCCGCTATGAAGGGCAAGATCTTCTCAATTTTTCTCACTGAATCAAACCACAGGTGGAGTAGCTTAACCAACTGTATCATATAGAAGGATATGGCCCACCTACAATAAATCCCAGGGTTGTTGCAACATGCACCGGACACTGACCTGTTGGGGAATACGCATCCAAACTTGGCATTCCCCACAATACTTTCTGTCGTAGTTGTGGGGACCAGCGAGAGCCAAATCATTGGGAAAGTCCTGCAATCTATATTGCAGTTTTAATCAATTAATTAGAATTAATCAGAAGCAAATTGTCAATATTCCATACGCAGTTTTAATTTTGCCAATATGTATATTTTGTTCAGAAGCCTTATATCAATGTTCTGTCATTCGCATATCGCATTATCACTCTAGAAGTTTTTCTGTTGCAATATTTTTTGTTTGCATATTTAAAGTTTACTTATGTTGAAAAGGATCACGTATATACAATTAAACGGCTGCATCTTATATTGCTTAATTTGTTCATTTACTTTGAAATGTTTTTAACACTACACTCTCTGTTAACTAATAAAAGTAAGGCTCCTTAACCAACTTGAATCACATTAAGATACATTCATATTGTTTTCAAATTATTGTTATTTTTGTATCAAACGCTTTTAAGGGGTGGATAAAACTCATTGCAAACCATTTTTTGTTTAAATTGTGTGAACATAAATTTTAATTTTGTGAAATTTTAGAGGAAGATTTCTTGAATTTTCATGTTTGGCTCAAAATTTTAAGTCAACAAGAACTAAAGTCATTTTCGTATGCATTTAACCGATATTGTATTCCCTTTGTAATTTCACAAAATCAAAATTTATTTAAAAAAAAAAAATATACTTAAACCATTTTGTTCATCATGTTCACTTTATTTCTCTAGGTTGCTCCAGGCATTCCTACTCAGCCTCTCGATCCACAGAGAGAAAACTTGCGACGTTTATTCCAGAGCATTGCTGGGGCTGACCAGGAAGTCGATTGGATGGAATTGAAACGCATTTTGGACCATTCTATGAAAGATGGTGAGTTTCGGAGCCCTATCCAAGGTTGCGAAAGGCATATTACATTTATTTAAAGGTCTTATCATCCGAGTCTTATGATTTAAACAATATTGAAATGAAGATCTTATGCATAGAAAATGCAAAGAGAAAAACATTCACAATCGGAAGATAATACCTCTAATTAGTGTTCTTTGTATATGAAAACGTTAGCGTAGGTTGGTTTTAGTCTACATTCTGTAATAATTTTCTTTATAATCTATCACTTGAAATTATTTTCAAAAATGTGTGGTTCTATCTTATACAATTTTACTTTCAAGAGTAGAGTCTCAGGGTCCTAGTTATTCATAAAAGAGGTAAGAACAATAGAGTTTTATTTTAGAATTCAGTTGTTATGAAAATGATTTTGTTGTTCCTTTTGGTAGTTAGTTTAGTTTTTGTTACATTTAGGTAAAGAAGAATTGGCAAAAATATGATACCTGGATAACCTCGTTTTCAGAATATTACTGCATCCAATTTCGAACACATCTTGATATTGAATGCAATTTGTAGACAAAAATGCCCATTCTTTTTTACGCCGAACAAATGTTACCTACTAGTTACCCCAAAAAATTTAGATAGTTAACCCTTTATCTTGCAAATTAAAAGTTGTAATAAATTCTCGTTACTTAGCCCCAATGCTCCATGTATGTGTGTTTGACTTCAAACTTCAACTTCCATCACACAAATCCCACATCTTAACCTTAACAAATCTTACCATATTATATTTTTTTTTTCTGTCAGAAGGCAAAATCACAAATCTTTCCGTAACACAGTGTGACCTATCCCTTAAACTATACTTAAACTACATATTCAATTAAGCGAAAATAGTTCTTCTTAATTTTACTTACCGATATCACTCCTTGCATAAGTATACGTATAAAACACGGGTAATATGCCATCGTTTACATATATTTTAAATACGTGAGTTTAATGTAAGACAGTGAAAAAAAAACTAATAAGTACAGTGGGTAAAAGCTTTAATGGTTCAACGGTATCGGAAACAATATAATAACCCTCATGCTATTATCAGCCTTAACAATTGTTTTCTCAGCAGTTAACTTTAAAAGATCTAAGCGTTCACATGTCATTCATTTTCGTAGTTTTTCTTTCTTTGGTTGTTGTCTTATTTTTTTGAGTTCCGTATAGATTATTCTTACTTTTTTTCTTAGTCGGATAAATGATCTACCAATCATAGCCGGGTGAGTGAGTGCATAGTACATACTCACTAAATTCACTTCGGAAGTCATTATGTGTGTTTTTCGAATGCTTGAAAAATAATATGTAGTGAGAACTTTTCTCTCGAACTGGCCTAGGGCACTCTCATCCGTTTTTGACAGGTTCCATGCTTCTGCACCATATAGCAGAACGGGGATGATGAGGGTCTTATAGAGCGTCACCTTAGTTCTTCGGAAGAGGGCTGTACTGCTCAATTACTTTCTTAGCCCGACGAAACAGCGATAAGCTGCTATGGAGCAGCGTGAGTTCTCCATTGTCATCCTGCTCAGACGAATGAGTTTTGTAGGAATGCCAAAACTGGACATGGCTTTATACACTTCTTCTCTATAGATGCTGTCGTACGCGGCCTTAAAATCGATAAAAAGATGGTAGGTGTCGATTTGGAGCGCTTGAGTTTTTTCCAGGATCTGCCGTAATGTGAATATTTTAATCGATGGTGGTACTGATATGGACCTTTCAGTTTGATGACAAACAGCTTCAAACGTTCATATAGTACTGCAGAAAAGATCTTATAGGCGATGTTTAGGAGGCTAATGCCTCTGTAGTTGGTGCAATTAAGAGGGTCTCCTTTCTTCAGGATCGGGCAAACAATGCTGAGGTTGGATTCATCGGACATGCTCTCTTCCGACCATATTCTGCAGATGTATTGGTGCATGCTCCTAACCAAGTCATCGCCGACTGCTTTGAAGAGTTCGGCAGTGATGCCGTCAGCTTAAGCTTAGATATTGCTATCCTCACTTCTCCAAGGTCGGGTAGACGGAAATCTCGGCTTGCGTCGTCTTCATTAAATGGTTCATTCTGCCTGACATCGGAATTTGATTCGTCATCGCCGTTGTAGAGTCTGCAGAAGTGGTCCTTCCATATCCTCAGCATTGACTGTGACTTTACTACGATATTTCCCTGTTAGTCTTTACAGGCCTCAGTTCGTGCTTGGTAACCTTGAGTCATTCGTTTTACCTCTTGGTAAAACTTCCGAACCACATTCCTGTTTTTTTTTGTCTCTCAACATCCTCGATCGATCGCTTTTCATGCTCTCTCTTTTTCTTTCTGAAAAGCTTGTGTTCTTCTCTCCTCTTCTGCTCGTAGATCTCCCGAGCTGGTCTTGTCCTCTTATGCAGCGCTGCTTTATATCCTTCTTGCTTGGCTGCATGTATTTGCCTGCATTCTTCATCGGGTTTCGTTTTGGTGGCCGCGTGAAACCCAGCACATCATAGGCAGCCTCCCTAATGGCTTCCTGGCAATTCTGCCACTGGTTCTCAATACTCGATGCTGGCTGTAGCGGACTTCTCATGAGGTTACTTAACACTCGATCAGAAAAGGACCTGGCGATCTCTTGCGATTGTAGCCGTCCGACGTTATACTTTCTTCTAGCACTTCCTGTTTTTGGCTTTTATCGAGATATCCGCTGCCTTGGCTACAACGAGATAGTGGTCCGAGTCGATGCTGGCCCCTCGGAAGGTTCGGACATTAATAATGCTTGAAGAGTGTCTTGCGTCGATCGCAATATGATCAATCTGGTTGACAGTTGATTGGTCTGGAGACCTCCTTGTCCCCTTGTGGATGTTGAGATGTGGGAAACGCGTACTTGCTACTACTATGTTTCGCCCCGCTACAAAATTGGTAAGCCTGAATCCGTTGTCGGAGGTTTTTTCGTGCAGGCTGTGTTTTCCGACTGTTCCTAGTTTGGCGTTAAAATCTCCTAAGACGATTTGAACGTCGAAGCTAGGGCATTGCTCGTATGCCTTGTCGAGATGCTCGTAGAACTTGTCTTTGGTGTCGTCATGTTTCTCTTCTGTGGGGGTGTGAGCGCATATTTGGCTTATGTTGCCGAATTTAGCCATTATGCGGATTGTCGTGAGGCGCTCGTTGACAACTCTGAAGCTCAGGACATGTTGCCTAAGCCTGACTCCAACGACAAAGCCACATCCGAACAGACGCTGTTGTTATTCTCTGTAGGAGTCGCCGTAGTAGATATCGCAGTTTTTCATCCTCCTTTTACCCGGTCCATCCCATCGCATTTCTAGTCTAGGGGCTCCGTTAGTTGTTCGGCTGCACGTTGTCTGTTAATGGACCTAACATTCCACGTACAGATCCGAATCTCGTTGTCTTTATTTCGTTTTCATGGTTCGTCATCAGTAAATCCATCCGTATCCGATGCTTGTTGTTACTTCGCAACTAGATTTTCCTTTTGTGATTGAGAAGTCACCCCAAAGCACGACCCCCAACCTGGAGGGCCAAGTCCTTATTTTAACTCCAAGGGCGAAGAGACGGATAAACCGCTCCTTATCGGCCTGAGCTCCAAATATGTCGAAGTAGCTCGTATAAGGTGTTCACTGAGTAGTTCAACCTAACTGGAAATGTAGACGCCACCGTTGAGTCCATCCTGGGAATTCTTCCGCTGCCGCCTAGAAAAAGGGAGTAGTGCCTCAGTGAAAAACACTTGTTCTCAGCAGTTATCTTCACTTGGTTTCTTCATCTATTTCTTTCGATCATAGTTTTCAGAGAAATGAACGAGATAAGAAATATGAATTGGTTCTATTGTAGTTTCCAAAACGGACTGATCATTTAAACTGTTACCCACTGTACATACAAAAATATACAACGAACGGGATTTAATTTGTAAAACTAATATGCAATCTATTGAACTGTGTAATGTCTTTAAGAAATACGATACATTTGAAATACTTATATTTTGACTAACGGACATTTAGAAAGTATCTAGGAATGAAAATCTTATCAAATGAGCCATCACTGTATATTAAACTCAACCCCATTCCCTGCTTCATATTTGTAATCAGAATTTGAGAAAATGTTCTTTCTTCTTCTTTCTGTTTTGTTTTCTCATTTTTTTGATTTTGTTCATTGCAAATGAAAATAGATATTAGAAAGGAAACTAGTTTTTATTTAGATGCTAGAAATAGTATACTTAAAAAATTAACATATAGTAATGCATTTGCTTTATTTGCCTTCTCTAATTACATACGAAAATGCATTTCAAAAATTCAAACATCAACCCATATCGACAACGTTAAAAACATAAATCTAAAATTCAAACACATGGGGTACAACATACATATTTTCAAACATAAAGACTTACCAAAGCATCCCTCGAACGGGTATACTCAAGCAGCAAACAATCAATTTGTAAGTGGAGGACCTGGACCTGGAGCAAATGCCGCTACTGAAGGTGGTGGCGGTGGAGGAGGGGGAACGGATTGGTTAGCCTTGATATGTGGTCCTCTCTGCAAAGGAACTCCCCTCGAAGGAGTGTTTAGTTCTGAACAACAACAACAAACGTATACGAGTGTAAACTCAGATCCTGGTGAGAAAATTGTGTATTAAAAAAAAAACTTCTTCAGAATCCCTCTGGTTCTGATTTCCTTTTTTTAAGAGTGCACAGTTTATAGTAAATCATTTTAAGCATAAGCACTACATGTAACGCAGATTATGTGCAGTGCATGCATGTATAGTACCTTTCTAATTTTGTATAGATAATTCCTGTTTTATATTATTGTTATTATTGATATTATTGTTATATTTTATTTAATTTTATTAGTATAATAGATATTTGAATCCTGCATGCGAGTTGAATTCCAGTCAAGAAATATAATAAAGGGTCATTCATTTCGTGGTTGGTAGCGCTGTCATTTGATAAGTGTCAAACTTAACTGTCATCTGAAGTGTCATAATATTTGTTGAATGTTTGCAATTTACGATAATGGATCACTTAACAATCGAACAACGCGTTAAAATTATTAAAACTATTAACTGAAAACGTTTTTAACGGCCGAAACAAGGACTGCAAAAAAATTCGACGTCAGACGGCTACAATCGCAAGAGATCGCCAGATTCTGCTCTGATCGAGTGTCAAGTAACCTCTTAAAAAATCCTATGCCGCCAAAATCAAATATCGAAGACCAGTGGCAACATTGTCAGAAAGCAATTAGACATGTCGCCAAATCATCTGTAAGATATAGTATATATATATATAGATATAATGAATGGAACCTCAGCATTGTTTGCCCGATCCCGAAAAACTGAGATCCTCTAAACTGCGCCAACTACAGAGGAATCCGCCTACTTAACATCGCCTACAAGATCCTCTCTGCCGTAATATGTGAACGTCTGAGGCCTTTCTTCAACAATCTGATTGGTTCTTATCAACGTGGCTTCAGGCCAGGAATGTCAACCATCGACCAAATTTTCACTTTGCGGCAGATCCTGGAAAAAACCTATCAACTTCAAATCGATACCCACCACTTTTTCATTGATTTCAAGGCCAAGTATGACAGCATCTACAGAGACGAACTGTATGCTAAGCTATACTGGTTTTGGCGACGGAGAACACGCTGATGCGGGTTGGCAACGAGCTTACGGAATCTATCGATGTCTAAACAGGATTCAGACAAAACGATGCACTGTCGTGCGATCTTTAACATCTTCCTTGAGAAGACTATCTTCCAAAAATCTGTGCAACTTCTTGCGTACGCCGATGATATTGATGTAATGGGAAGAACACAGCGTTATGTCAATGGCGCCCTTGTGAGAATTGAGACAGAAGCAGCAAAAAAGGGTTAATCGGTAACCGGTAACTGAGGGAAAAACGAAGTATATGCTCTCTTCGACGAAGGACACCCAACACCGACGGCTCGGACAGAACGTCACAATAGACGCATACAACGTCGAGGTAGTAAAGGAATTTGTCTACCTAGGCTCCGCTATTAACAAGGGCAATAACACCAGCGCCGAGATCAGACGAAGAATAACTCTTGCTAATCGCTGTTTCTTTGGGCTAAGAAAGCAATTGAGAACTTTACTACACCCTCATCACCCCATACCTGCTGTATGGTGCAGAAGGATGAACCTTGACAAAATCGGATGAATGTGCTTAGGCTGTTTCGAGGAAAGTTCTTCAGGTCATCTTTGGCCCCGTGTGCATTGATGGGGAATGGCGAAGAAGAAACAACAGCGAACTTTACGGGTTATACAACGACATGGACCTAGCCAGAAGGGTCAAGGTCCAGAGACTCAGATGCCTCGGTCATTTAGAGCGGATGGTCACCAATGCTCCGGCCCGGAAAGCCTTCGACACTATTCCCGAGAGACGTAGGGACCGAGCTGGCTGGCGGAGACTGTTGGTTGAGGCCCAAGTCCATACCGGACTGTAGCGCAACCTTAAGTAAGTAAGTAACAAAAAAACCTTAGAATGTAGCTACTATTCGCGAGTCATGCGATAATGGACCGACTACGCAAGCAATCGTTAAAATTGTGAATAAATTCGAAGAGAGTGGAAGCGTTACTGATGTTGCAAGGCCTGTGCATCGTAATGCACGTTTAGTTGAAAAATGTTGCTGTTGCAAGCACAAGTGATGCTGATGAATCAGACGATAAGGTCGAATAATAACAGATTTTTTAGCCGGCGATTGAAGATCATGACTTTGACAGTATATGGTTCCAACAAGACAACAAGCCACACAACACGACCAATTACGGTTTTACTGCGTGAGAAGTTTCCTGGTCTCGCAATTGGTCACCATTATCATGCGATTTGATACCGTTAGATTTTTTTCTGTGCTGCTACTCAAAAAACTGTGTTACGTCCCCGACCTCTAGACGCATTTAAAACCAACATACCGCCCGATATGTGCGAAAAAGTAATTAAAAATTATCTCATGAGAATCGCGTGCCACGAAAATTTACTAAAGCGACCATTTGAATAATATTGGAAAATTCCAAACTTTATACTGAAATAAAAAAATTTAATTTGTGGTTGTGTGTGTTTTATTTAGTTTAACTTTCGAAACCGGAAAATGAATGACCCTTTAATTTTCCTAAAACAATTATCATTGATTTACATTTTAAGCATAAATATTTACGAACCATGAAAGTAATTAAAGTTTAAGTAAGCAGGTAACATAATAATAATTTTTAATAATATATTTACATATTTGTATCACTAACTTTCAGAAGGAATGAATTGTGAAAAAATATTGGAGCTATTATAAACCAACTTGAACTGTTGTTAAAAGTTAAGCAAAACAAAAATCTCACCATATTATTTGAAAGTCATGCGTTTGACATATTCAGGATTTATTTATTTCAAAATCAAAGTTGGACAAAAGTTTATGAAAACCTTTTAAAATTATTTCAAAATTTGAATACAAAAGTAAGTAGCTACCCTAAAGTAGCTTTTGATGAAAAGAACACTTCTTACCTTAGAAGATACAGCTTGTTTAATCCACCATTACTTTTTGTTTTTTCAAAATTTTTGTGTGATATTGTGTGATGTCTTACCAATCCAAGACTTTTTGTTATAATGGGTCGTCATTCAACTGTTGATGTTGTTCAATTGGTCATTCAACACTATAAAAGCGGAAAATCCATCCGTAAATTTAGCCCATCAAAAGTTCAACAAGTAGCAGAGCGGTTTGTTCATGAAAGGATTATAGCCAAAATATGGCTGCTGAGGTTCATCATGAATTCGGAAAAACATGTTGCACTGAAACCATCCGTCATGTTCTCTGCGATCATGATTTATATGGACGAGTACGAAGCCCCTCATTAGCAAAAAAAAAAATCAACGAACCCGTTTGGCTTTTGCCAAGGAGCATATAAACATAGAAAATAGTTTCTGGGATTCCGTAATTTTCGCAGACGAGTCCAAGGTTAAAATTTTTGGCTCCAATCGGATGTTCTACGTCTGGCTAGAGCCAGATACTGAAATTGAAAAAAGAGAACCTTAAAGATACAATGAAGCATGGAGGAGTGAGCGTCATGGTATGGGCCTGCATGTCTGCAGCTGGTGTAGGAAATTTGGAATTTATTTAGGGAAACATTGACAAAAAAATGTACCTTGATATGTTAAAAAGAAATTTGGTGCCGAAAAGTTTGGAATCCGGTCGAATTTTCGCTTCTACCAGGACAACAACCCAAAATACAAATCAGGAATTGTGCAGACCTGGCTAATACGGAACTGCCCTCACTTAGTTACATTACACCAGCACAGTCACCTGGATTGAATGTCATCGAAAACGTGTGGGCTTACAATTTTCGAAGAAAATTGACTTAAATTGCCCAGCAATTTATTGTATTTGTTAATATGTATTAAGAAGCAATTATGGTTTAATCATTAATAACAATGAAGAAAATTTATTAATATGAAATTAGCATGTTTTCAGTTTGAAAATATTTTGTTAAGTATAGAGTCTTTGAAGTTAATAATTTTTCCACTAAAAATTATCTACTTCCTCAGTATACCGTGGCCGTGGGTCAAAGTAATATTGGGATATTGAAAAAAACAAAAGCCATTTTCCCGAAATTTAAAATAGGTAGATATTAAATTTAAATGCTTAGTTTATTGAATAAAAAAAATTGCATAATTATTTATATCATTTTAAAAACTCACAAATTTTATTTCAAAGTAATAGTGGGACAGAAACATAAATATGTAAATAAAATGTACCTAAATAATCAGCCTTATCGTCAAAAATAACCCCGGAACAGAAGTTTCCCATCGAGAATCTCCCAAGAAGTTTTATTTCCCAAGGAAAAAAGTTTACCAACCTTAAAATATTTAGTTGATTTTCGAAGTTATTTTGAAGGTTTCAAGT
Organism: Sphaerophoria taeniata; assembly: GCA_943590905.1. NCBI lineage: Eukaryota > Metazoa > Arthropoda > Insecta > Diptera > Syrphidae > Sphaerophoria > Sphaerophoria taeniata. Next base: position 64,317,635 of record OX016540.1, read on the forward strand.
TTTCATAAAATATTTTTTTTGTCAAACACAAATAAAAATAAATGAAATTGTGGATTTTCATGTCAAGAAGAAATCGATTTTTGAAAACAATCTTGATTCCTAGCCTCGGTTACCGAGGTATTTGCATCATAGGATATACTTTGGGGATCACAAAAAGCGGACTTAAAGCATTAAAGATGTTTTTGGGATCAAAACTCGGTAGCCAGACCTCTTAGATACATACATTGGGGCATTTGCATAAAAATCAAGTATTTACCAGTAGTAAATACTTCAAGTCATCAATTAAGAGGTCAGATTTGTAGTATTTACTTCATTTGGTATGCATAAAATAAAGTAAATGCTAGCCAGCATTTACTAGTAGTAACAAAGGCATTTACTAACAGCAATTGAAAATAAAATAAATTGGAGTAATTTTTTATGTAATTTTTTGTAAGATTTATCCTTGTTCGAGATTGGGTTTGGTGTCATTAACCAAGGAGCGATTCCATATCCCTCATCTGCCAAAAGAACTGTGTTGACTGAATTTCTTAAAATTGGTTCAAGAAAACTGTTTTTCCAAATCCTGGAGTCATAAACTGAACCTGGCCATTCACCAGTAAAACTTGATGGATGCGAACCCCTTTCGATTATACAGTGTGATTCACGAGCGTTGTGCCAAAAAGCTAGAGCGTGTAGGTTGAGTTGAGAGAAGAAAAAAAACGTATGGGAGGGGAGGGTCTATTCCCCCCCGTTTAGCCGGGTGGGGCAATTTTCTGAAAAATTGACTTTCAAAAAAAAAAGCAAAAAAATCATTTTTGAACTAATTTTTTTCAAAATTTTATGTAATAAAGTAGATACTAATTTTGTTTTAAAAATTCAATTTGTTTGTTTATTTTTAGTCGAAAACAAAAAACCGGATGCAAAAATGTTTTTTCGTTTTTGAGAAATTAAGAAAAAACCAAAACCACTTTTTTCTAAAAAAATCTTTGTTTTTATTTTTACCTATCTGGACTTTTAGTTTAATTTATTGGTTTATTTTATAAATTTAATTTTGTGTAATTGGAGTTTTATGAGGACTCAATAAAGTATTGGATTTTAACTGGAATAATCATTTTCTTCATTGATAACGTCTGCCATTGACCTTTCACTTCTAGCTCTCCGTGCTCTCGTCGGCGGATTCTGAAAACATGCTACGACTTGGACGCCATCTATTGGGATATCTTCCAGCGTAGAGTCTTTCGGCTTCCTGATCTAACAAGTTAAACCGTAGCAGAAGTTCCTGTCCGCTAACTCTTCTCGAGTGTATGAGTTTGTTATTGTTATGTGTTGATGAGTTAATATTTTAATTGTAAATGGTTGTTTAGTAAATATGCGATGCCTTTTATTTACCTTTAGTTTGTTTATTGTTTTTTCATTCAAGAAAAATTTCGGTTTAATTAATCTTAAGCCCCTAGCAGGTAGAACCCTTCGCCGGCTAGTGGCCGCGGGCCCAGGTATAGTAAGGTCAGTTTTCAGACATCATTGAACAAAATGGTTAATCCAGGGATAATGTAATAATTAATAAAATAAATAAATAAATTAAACTAAAAGTCCAGATAGGTAAAAATAAAAACAAAGATTTTTTTAGAAAAAAGTGGTTTTGGTTTTTTCTTAATTTCTCAAAAACGAAAAAACATTTTTGCATCCAGTTTTTTGTTTTCGACTAAAAATTAACAAACGAATTTTTAAAACAAAATTAGTACTTAATTACATAAAATTTTGAAAAAAATTAGTTCAAAAATGATTTTTTTGCTTTTTTTTTGAAAATTTTGAGTTTGAAAATTTATTTTTTTTTAAACTTTTCGTTAAAACAATTTTTGGCTTTTTAGAAAGGTATAGCACGGTGTTGTAAACGAAGCCGTTGATTTTTAATATTTTTTTTACAAAATAAGTCAATTTTTCAGAAAATTGCCCCTCCCGGCTAAACGGGGGGGGAATAGACTCCCCCTGCCATACGATTTTTTTCTTGTCTCAACTCAACCTATACGCTCTAGCTTTTTGGCACAACGCTCGTGAATCACCCTGTATATTCCTCAGAATGTAAGTGGAATTGTTTTATCTTTACGTGTGTTCAATCCAAGGATCCAATACACGAAGGAATAAGGAAAGCTGTATTGAGAAAGCCAATCTTGTTTGGCTGCCAAATGTACCCCATAAATGAACTATTCAATTCAATGTTTTTTTTTTTCAAATCGAACCAGTACCGTCAGAGCGGGTGACTTTGGCCACTTTTCAGATTGAAATGTGAATAACTTTTGCAACAATTTTTTGTTTTTTATGAAAACTTTAACATTTTTACCTACTTCGCTCACTCTTTAAGTATGCTAAGTCTTGAACAAATTGGTCGAACAGTTTCCAATACAAAAGCTAAAATATGGGTGGCCAAAGTCACCCTCCATTGTGGGTGACTTTGGCCGGGAGGACATTTTCTTAATTTTCTAAAAAACTACTAGCAGCAAGTCAATTTCACCAATCCCAAATGAAAGAGCAGAGTTTTTCACTATATGTAGGTAATTTAATAGTAGTTTACACTGCATTTTCGATTTTTAACAGTTAAAAAAAAATATAATTATGTCAATTTTATTTTAAGTTTTGATATCCATGAAAAGATATTGAAAAAAACAGTCTTTCTCGGCGATCCACTGTTGGAACAGGAAGTTTTTTTTCCAGATCATTTTTGTTAACCTGTGCAACGTCTTGTCTTTCTGGATATATAAAGCTCTGCCCAGCACCTCTTCGTAAGAAGGAGACTGTTAACTCATCGTTGTATATTTAAGATACAGCCAACGTAAAATGTTACTTTTTTTTTACTGCAAACCTGACCAAAAAATAGTCACCAACAATGATAGAAAATATCCTAGTTGGCCGTTGTATCTTCGTCACTCATGATTTGTTGTTCTTGCCATTCATCGAGGTTAATACTATCTGAGTCATCCAAAGATAAGGACTTCATTGAGTTTAAGGTGGTATTATTCGTTGAGGACTCTGACGAAACGATGACCTGATAATACACATAGGTATACCTATTTAGTTTACCTATTTCATTCAATGAAATAGTTAAATAGGTATACCCTTACCTTGCGGCGCCTTGGCTTCCGGTTGCGACATATCGAGCCCTTCCCGCCATTTTATCGTAAGCGACAAAAAGCGAATTTTACAGGAAGAGGTTTTTTTTTGTTTTGATCCAAATCCTTTAAACCAAAAAGGCTAAAAGTCAGGAGTCATGAACATTATATGTAAACTTAATCTACTGGTAAGAATCTTGTCGCTTTTTCTAACAAATAATAGCTGTATTTGACGTTTTTGTCGCTTACGATGTTTTCCTACTTACCAAGTCGTTATATTAATGGTGCTTACGATAAAATTAATAAGTAAGATAAAATTAAAATAAAACGAAAATCTCGGTTTTACTGCATTTTGATGGAATTTAATTTTAAAATTAATTAAATGTAAAAAATTAAAATAACTTAATAATATATTATTCTGCGCTATACAAAAATCAGATTTTCATAGATGGACACCATGTGTATTAGGATGGTCCTTATTTGCTTTTTTTCGAAATCTAATGAAGACACCGCTCAGTCGTCTTCATTAAAACACAAACACGTTTCAGCTTCGTCTTCGTCTGTGTTACGATGAACTCGCTTCGAGTTAGCTTCGAATGACAGTTCTCTCTCCATCATCCCTCCAAAAACAAATGAATTTTGTTTGTGTATTTTATTTTAACAGCTGTTGAGCTGTCAGATAAAGCAAATGTTTAGCATATTTGAACTAGACCTTATGTTTGGAGTCACGTTAAGTAATTTTACGTACAAAACGTGAGGTCGAAGCTTCATTATGACAGCATGCATTGAATTTCAATGGCCGAACTCGATAACTTCCGGCGAAGCCAAAGCTAAATCGTGTTTGTGTGTCAGCCATAATGTTTTCAGATTTTTATCTATATACTTTATTGGCCCTGTATCAAAATGAAATTCTAGTACTTGGGATTTTTAGTCTGATTTTTGGGTTATTCCCATACATCTTCTGTACAGCTTGATCGATTTTGTTCAAATTTTGCATGGTTATACTTAATATTATCCTCAGTAATATTGCATTCCAAGATACCTATTAATAAAATCTTGAATCACAAAAAAAATCGAAAAGGAAATCCATTTTTAATACCTATTACGCTTGTTACACTTTTTTCTAGACTTCTCAACTAATTTCTTGCAAATTTCGTCAACATGTTTATTTTATTTGCAATGTTTAAATAATGTTGCATACTAAAAATTTTCAAAAATATTTTAATTTCTCTGATTTTATCCTTTAGTAAATGAATTATGGAAGATAACCGTTAAGTTTCTTTATGTACAGTTTTCAGTGAATCACTGTATCAGCAAGCACAGTGGGACAAACTGTACTCTTTCGGAACAAATTTTCTACCACCTCATGGCTTTACTTTTAACTGTAATTTACATGCAGAGTATACATTAACGAAAACAACATGAATGAACTATGATATACATACATGATTTAAGAAAAACTATGTCGTTTGCGATATTTGCCACAAAGTTGAAATGTCGCTTACGACAAAATTGATTTTTACTGTTACTTTTCGTAGAAAACTTTTTATGTTAATTAATGACGTAGATAGCTGCGGTATAATGTAAGCTTTCGAATGGTATAATAAAAACAATTTTGTTAAAAATGTCGCTTACGATGATTTTGCGGGAAGGGCTCGATATGTTTGATGGACCAGGCTCATCCGTATACATTTCTTCAGTGAAAGACGTTCGGCGATGTTGTGAAGTCTGCCATACTGATACTAGCGCCAGGTTTAGTGTTAACCTTTTTCTTTCTTGGCTTCCTGGTTGAGATATCTGGGGTCCGAAGGCTCTTCATATAATCCAAAACTGACTCGCTTAGGGTGATCATATTTTCTTCAGCCGTGTTTAGATCGGTTTTTTCCAATTTTGATATAATTTCTTGCCTATCACAGGGATAAATTCCAGTTGCACGGAAGCCAGATATTAAATTCTTCTTAGCCTTATTGTCCTCATGTAAGCTTTCCCAGACTTTTTTCAAATGTCTAGGAAACATTTCTTTGGGCACTGTTTTGTTTTTCGGGTTTACCAACTTGTAGTTTGTAAGGTTTTTCTTCCAAAATGCATTCAAAGGTCGAAAGAAGGCTACATCTAGTGGTTGTGCTATATGAGTGCAATTGGGGGGAAGACAAATAAATTTAATATCATTTTCTTCAGCTAGTTTGATAACTTATTCTGAAAAATGGCTCGCAAGATTGTCACCAATGATCGCCTTTGGACCAATTAACTTCCGGGCGTGAGGGAGATAGACAGTTTGGAACCAATCGGAAAACACTTTGATGTCAAACCAACCATGAGACGTAGCATTATATCGGCATCCAGGTGGACCACCTTCCATCCAGTTGTTATAAACATTTTTGGCTTTATAACGTATAAGGGTAACAATGTTCCAGTTGCTGTGCCACAAAACATTATCGAAGTTGAACTTTTAGAATGGGCAATAACTTGCTCTGGATATTTAACACCTCTAGAAAAAATGGCTTTTCTGGCTCCTGGATCGTCTGAGAAATTGGTTTCGTCGTAGTTACTGATGTTTTCAGGTGGTATACCCTCCAAACTGATTTCCAAATTTTTGAAAAAGTCGGATATTGTTGAAACAGATATTGCTGCTCTTGCTGGAGTTATATTTTGGCACACTTGCGATGTTATTTGGTCTTTGTGCCTTTCTAAAAATGAACTTGCCCAATCCTTCCCTGGCCAATTGTTGGTAAACTTGGCGACATATTTGTGTTTTTTGTCCAGAAAAGCCTTGGTGATGTCCAGCTGCAGTGTTCTAATATACCAACACACACATATGGCAGAGCAATAAACTATATTGCTTACAATTTATCAAACAAAACCTAGTGCAAAATTTAAGAGGGGGACTTTGGCCACCCGGCCAAAGTCACCCGAAATACCGGCCAAAGTCACCCTCCCATTTGGCATTTATTATAAAAAAAATAAAATTTATTTTTTATAAAATAGTTACGAGGGTGAAATTAGGTGCATTCAATTTGAAAAACAATACATATATCGGAGTCAAAGTCATTTTGCAATCATGCTTCTGCAACATGTTGAAAATATTCAATATTTTCAGGTGATTTTTTTGTGAACATTTTTAATAAAAATAAAAATTGGTATATTTTTTTTCCTAATGTTAATTAAATAAGGCTAATATGATCATTTTTTAGCCCATTCAATTATACGAATTAACAAAGAAGTTAGGAAAAAATCAAACCACTCGTTCATATTTTAACAATTTTTCTAAAAAGTATCCATTCAGTGGCCAAAGTCACCCGCCCTGGCCAAAGTCACCCGCTCTGACGGTAGTTCCTGCGATTATCGCGTTCAAACAAACAAACTCTTCAGCTTTTATAATATTAGAATAGATTAAAACAAATGTTTTCTCAACATTTGTTTTTTCAAAGCGGTAAAGCATTTTAGTAGTGTCCGTGGCTTAGTGGTTAGGTGCGTTGGCTGCTAAGCAGAACGTTGTGTGTTCGAATCCTACTCGTGTCCATAAAAGTGTTTATTTCATCTTTCATGGGTACCTACAACATCTTGCGAAGAACTGACAAAAATTCCAAGAGTATCAATCTGTCATGAAAAAGTGCTTCTCAACTTTGACCTTCGGAATCGGCGTAAATTGCGTGTAATTGTTAAATTAAATTGGAAATACTTTTTTCTGTTTAATGTGAAATAATGCGGCCATTTCACAAGAATATTGAACCCATCGCCTTGAAAGTTGATTTGCAAATGAAAATGTTCGTTTCAAACACCTAAAAGTATTTACTAGCAAATGTTCAAGTTGCTTTTGAGCAACTTGTAAAAATTGAAGTAAATACTAGTAGTAAAAGGTTTTTATGCATACCACTTTAAGTATTTACTATCAAAATTATCCATACCTAGTTAATACTCTTTCTTCTACTAAAAGCAAGAAAGTTGATTTGCAAATGAAAATGTTCGTTTCAAACACCTAAAAGTATTTACTAGCAAATGTTCAAGTTGCTTTTGAGCAACTTGTAAAAATTGAAGTAAATACTAGTAGTAAAAGGTTTTTATGCATACCACTTTAAGTATTTACTATCAAAATTATCCATACCTAGTTAATACTCTTTCTTCTACTAAAAGCTTTTATTCAAGTATTTACTTGAAGTTTATGCATATGAAAAAAATTAAATACTATCTTTACTAGTAAAAGCATTTACTACCGTTTGCTGTATTACGGTATCTCTATGAGCGCCAAAAGAAACATAACCGATACTTCTCCAGAGCATAACAACAGCAACAAAAGATTTGATTTAAACAAAATGGAAGTTGGAAAAATGTCGATTTCGCAATTTCAAGATATTTTAAGTGGCACTATTGCTGAGCAAATCAAAGATTTAGCCACAAAGTCTGATGTTGCAGCCTTATCCGCTGAATTAGACACACTAAAAAACACAAATGCACAATTAACTCAAAAATTGAAAACAATGACCGACCGCTGTGACTTGCTGGAGTCTCAACTTGAAATAATTTCACGGAAACACAACGAAAATTGTTTGGTGGTACACCTTCCTATAGACAGAGAAACTAGTGCTGTTGATTTAGCAAAACAAACATGCAACGAGCTTCTCAAGTTAAAAGAAGGTGAAGAAGTTAATTTTAATAAAACTCGAGAAATCATAAACTCGCAAACACAAAGAGAAACCGTTTTTATAGAACTTCACTCAGTAGAAGTTGCGGATAAAATTCTAGCTGCCGCTAGTCAGCTCAAAGGGAAAGGCATAAGCATCCACCGCGAACAATCATTGATGTACCGAAAGAAAAGGCAAGCACTTAATGACGTAAAAAACAAACTTCTACGAATTAATCCTCAAGCGAAAATCAACCTGAAAGGTGATAAACTGCAAATAAACAATCATCTCTTCGTTTATAAAATTTCACGAGGATTACTTGTCAAATAAATGCGACGGAAATGACGTTTGTAAACAATATGTTTGGTGACAGATCTTCTGAGTTCTTCGACAGCAGCGAGGGAGTGAAGCTAGTTCCAGTTGAAAGTGGGAATTTACCATCGATCTCTCACTCCACATCAGCGCCACCTAGGGTTGAGTTAATGAACTCTAATAATGGCAGAAGCCAATAGGAAAAAACTGTCGTCTGCCAAAAAATTAATAAATCTCTTAATTTAACAATTTTAGCTTACAATATTACGGGTCTAAAAAGTAAACTTTTGCAACCTGATTTTTTTAAGTACCTATATTTTGAAATTTGATGTAATAATTCTATTGGAAACATTTTTAGAGGAAAGATTTGAAAATGATTTTATTAAATATTTTAGGGATTATAAATTAAAATTCATACCAGCAATTCGAACAAATGTACATGGGAGAGCGAGTGGGGGTATTTTATGTGGCATAAAATGTAAAATTTCTCATTTTGTAGAATTTAAAAACATCGAAAGCACAATTGTAGTTCATATAACGCGTAACAATTTAAACTACCATATTATTCCGGTATATTTAAACTGCAATAACTGGCAAAATGATTTTGATATCTTGTGTAACCTCATGACTAATTCTTTCTTGGAAAATACTATGCTAATTGGTGATTTCAATGCTCGAATTGGTGACTATCAGAATTCATCTGTGCACTTCTTACAAAATCAACTTATTTTCGAAAGTACCAGAAATTCTAAAGATGAAACGCTTAATAGAAACGGCAAACTACTTTCTGAATTTTTCGAAAACTTTGGCCTATTCGTGCTGAATGGGGTGACAAAAGGTGATGAATTTGGTGAATTTACATTTATCAGTGGCCAAGGAAAATCAGTTATTGACCTATGTGCAACGTTTGGAGAATGGGGCAATGTAATTAAAGATTTTAAGGTGCTACTGGCCAACTTCTCGGCTCACTTGCCAATTATTGTTGAAACAGACTTCGAAGAATGAGAACAACAAAGTGTTTCAGACAATTTCCGGAATCTAAAATGGATGCAGAACAAAGCTGATCGGTACAAAGCTCTTCTAAATCACAACCTTAATCTTCTTCCACAACAGTCAACAGCCACAATAGAAGAAATTGAAAACAACATAATTAGATTAGTTTATGCTTCGGTACCACCAGGGAACCACACTTTTGTCCATTTTATTCCTAAAAACAAATGGTTTGATAGCGATTGCAATAAATTACGCAAACTCTCATTTAAATATTTAAAGCTCTTTAGAGCAACAAATTCCGACTATTATAAAAATATGTACCTAAGAGCCAACAAAGATTTAAAACAGCTTTGCGCTACTAAGAAAATAAGCTACAACAAAAACCTTGCACGTCAGCTACAACTTAGTAAAAATTCAAAGGAATTTTGGCAAAACGTTCGTGAAGTTAGCGGGTGGCGGCAAAGTATGAAGATAACTCTCGAAGCTCAGACTCTAGGAGCTCATTTTAAAACCCTGTTGTCGGCTGAAGAGAACCTTTATACTTTCAGCTTTGCGTTACAGAACACGTGTGTTTCCGAACTGGACGGCCCAATATCGTTAAATGAATTGGAAATAAGTCTCACGAAAATGAAAAACAACAAAGCACCTGGAAGCGATGGAATACCAGTAGAGTTTTTTCAAAAATTCGAACAATAGCTTTAAAACCTACATTCTGGATTTCTTCAACCGCCTCTACGAGAATGCTTGTGTTCCTTCAAATTTTACTAAAGCTCTCATTTTCACAATATTTAAGAAAGGAGATCCTAATCATCCTGAGAACTACAGGGGAATATCCATTCTCAACTCGCTTAGAAAGATATTTGCTAGAATTCTTTATGAAAGATTATCTAGCTGGACTGAAAAAACTAATCTTCTCAGCATGTTTCAAGCTGGCTTCCGCTCTGGGTTCACCACTATGGATCACATTTTTGCATTGGCTAGCATAGCTAGAAATCACATTGAAAAAAAAAAACAAAAAACTTTATGTCTGTTTCGTTGATTTCAAAGCTGCATTCGACACAGTAAACAGACAGGCTTTGCTTTATAAGCTCTCAAATATGGGAATATCACGAAAATTTTTGATGTTGTATGTTCAATTTCTGAAATCTTCAAACGCAGCTGTATGGGATGGATCTAAACTGTCAGAGTGGTTCGAAACATCGGCAGGCGTTCCACAAGGATGCATTTTGAGCCCTCTGATATTCGCTCTGTTTATTGATGATATTCCTGATATACTACCGGGTGGCGTAATCTTTGCGGGAACTCTCATCAAAGTTTTGCTCTATGCTGACGATTTGATTTTAATAGCCGACAATCCTTTTTCACTGCAACTTCAAATTAATGAATTACAGTCGTACTGTCAGACATGGGATCTGAAAATTAATGCTCAAAAAACAAAAGCAATGATATTTGAAAACCGACAATGTAGAAGAGCTCCTGAAGAAGCCTGGAGACTTGGTAGCGAACACATTGAATGTGTACGTGAATTTAAGTATCTAGGAGTTCTGTTTACATATAACTTAAACTTTTCCAAGCACGCCAAGGAAAAAAGCAGTGAAGCTAAGTTAGCATTGAATTCAATGTGGCCGACTTTCTTTGCAAATCCCGATATTGACCATTCGTCAAAATTCAAGGTCTTTAATACTACAGTCAACACATGTATGTGCTATGGGATACAAGCATTTGGAGTTACACTGTTTGAAGAGTTTGAGTTGGTCCAAAGAAACTTTCTTAAGCGCATTTTTCGTTTGCCGAATACCACGCCGACCTACGCGATTCATGTCGAAACAGGATTACCACCAATCTATATAAGAAACCTTAAAGCTACTTCAGACTATTATACGAGAGTGATGAGAAGAAGTGATACCAGCCTACACAAACTGATATTGGTTAGACTTTTGCAAACAAATGCATCACCATTTAGGGAATGGAACCAGCTGGCCCTATCTCATGACATCGCGTTTTCAATAACTGAACGAAATCTGCATGAGTGGCATGATTTTTTTGCGACTATCATCTCAAGAATAGATGACGGAATATTTGACCAACACTTGACTAGAGCATCATCGTCTTCTTCTAGAAATATTTATAGCAAACTCAATCACCGAATACCTACGGAAGAAAGCTATTTTAATGTTAAAAACTCAGCCGATTTAATAAGTACAGTTTTTAAAGCAAGGATGGAAATTCTCAACCTTAATTTCATCCCCCACAGAGTTGATTTGCAGAAAATTTGTAACTTGTGTAACAGAAGAGAACTAGAAGATGTTTACCATTTTATCGCTGAGTGCCCAATTTTGCAAGAAATTCGGCGATTGTATTTCCAAGAAAGTTTTTTGTCTATCAATAGTCTCCACGAAATTAAATGGTGCTCGGGGTTGGTATAAATTATACAAATTTTGTAAACATGCTCTAATGTACCGGAATAGTTTCTAAAATCACACGTATGCTCTACAATGCTTTTTTGTCTTAAATCATTAAAATTATTACTTTTTGTGTTTCAAATCACCATCAAAATTGACTTTTTATTTATGTTTCAAATCATTAAAATTGTAAGGAAAAAAAAATCAAAACTCTCGCTTCTCATCCGAAATTGTAATAATTAAATTTTACTTAATTAGATTAAAAATCTTTTTCGTAAATTTCTGTTTAAATCCAGTAATTTCAATTATATTTCCTCCTTTTTCTTATTTTTTTTATTAGTTTATTTTGTAATGTAAACTCCGGCAGACGGCAGAACAGCCATGACCGTATTCTTTAATTAACTGTATACAAAATTAAATTGAAAAAATAAAGAATTTATAATAATTTATAATAATAATAATACTACCGTTTATGCATACGGCTCATTATGTACATATGTAGACATGTACACAAATTTAAATATGTATGGCAAAGGCATTTGATAAAGTCTGGCATCTTTCTCTTTTATTAAAAATGCGTGCTTTCGGTATTGATGAATCCCTCCTTCGTTGGATTAGAAATTTTCTTTCGAACCGTTCAATACAAGTTGTATTGGACGGAATCAAGTCTGAAACCCACAACATAAATGCTGGTGTGCCCCAGCGCTTCGTTTTGTCTCCGACCCTCTTCCTCATTTTTATCAATGATCTCTTGTCTGTAACTTCTAATCCAAATAATTGTTTCGCTGACGATAGTTACACTTAGCTTTTCTTATTCGTTTTCAGACTCACATCCCTCCTCTTCGGATGTGGAACTGCAACGGCAAAATATGATAAGCTCATTAAACTCTGATTTAAACAGCATTGTACAATGGGGAACTCAAAATCGCGTAGAGTTTAATGCTTTGAAAACACAATGCTGTCTTGTATCGTCAAAGCGAGACATACCCCCCTTGCCACTGTCCATGAGTGGCACTTGCATCAATGAGACCGAACATCTCGAGATTCACGGTATGTGCATCACAGACCACCTCTTGTGGAACGAACATATATGCGATGTCGCCAAAAATGCCGCAAGATGTTTGGGTTTCTTTAGACGGTGCAAGAAATTTTTCTCCCTGTCTGATCTGGCTATCACATCAGTCCAAAGCTTGAGTACAATTCCCATCTCTGGGCTGGTGCTCCAGCTCCTCTTGGATAGAATACAAAGAAGAGCTGTAAGAATGATTGGTGATGAGAGGGGTTGGGGTCAAAATTATTTTGTCAAAATTCTGCTTTCAAAATTCTACTTTTTCAAAATTCTGCTTCTAAAATTCTGCTTTTGGAATAAGAGATTAGCAAAAGATTATTGTTTGTTTGCATACTTAGTTACATCAGCATGTATAATATGTACCTACTTTATCTCCTGTAAGCTGTACCTAAGGTTAGTCTAATTTGTTATGCCTTCGAGTTAGTGTTCAAATTTAACCTTGAATATTTCGATTGTAAAATCCAATAAGGGAAAAGATAAACTTTGTGTTGATGACTATGGCCCTTAGTAATAAACATAAGTAAAGTCGGTTTGAAAGTCACTTTTTGTTAGATTTAGAAAAGTTGCTTTTAACATTTCGTAGTAACAGTTCAAATTTAACAAAAGTCTAATTCTTCGCAATCATTGTGACTCTTTCGTTATTGTGAACTGAAAAAAAAGAACTGCTGTCACTTTTGAAGTTGACAAATTCGCAAAACGTATTATGGTGAACTTCGCGCTACGTCAGTTCTCTCAAAACTCTATTTTGATTCCATCATTTTAAATTTGACTTAGATACAGGTGAGCTGCTTCTAAGCATATTTTTAGTTTAGAATTGAGATGTGTGTTTTATTACTACAGATTTTTTGTTTAAATCGAATTTTGGCTAAATTGGGTTCTATTACTAACGGCCTATATGTTTTATCTTGAAAAGTAACACAAATTTTAAACTTATCATTGGGCCTGTGCTAATCGAATTAGCAAGTGCAAGGGACGAATAGAGAATAAATTGAATTTTGACCCCGGTAGAATTTTGACCCCAAACCGAAATTTGTTTGTGTTTATGAATAAAAAAAAACAGTGGGCCCTATCGGGAATCTCCCAAGAAATTTTATTTCCCAAGAAAAATTTCATTCCCAAGAAACATTTCTAGTTATCATGAAACTCCTTCGGAATGATTTTTTCCCAGTGAATCAAAACTATTTTCGGAAATCAATTTCGAATTTTACAGAAATATTTCTTTTTCATCGATTAATTTTTATTTTTGTCCGACAGATTTTTTATTTTTTTTACGCAAAGGATTTCTATTATTTGCGATGAAGGATTGAACTAGGAAATATAAAAAATTAAATTAGTGGGATCGAAGATGGTAACTAACAAACTTGTTCTGGAGAGTTAAATAACGAAGTAAGTCCACATCACAAATGGAAACACCCGCTTCCTTCGCACCACGAACATCCTTTTTGTGAACACTGTTCAAGTCTCTTGCCTTGGAGTCCAAAACATTATCATGCATAGAAGGGATTATATCTCTAGTTGATCTTTGAAATAGTAACCGTGAAGGTGACTTTCCCGTTGTACAATGTAGTGTTACGTTGTACATCAAAGTGAATTTATGCAGTTCTTTGTCGTTCTTATAGTCAGCCCTATTTCCATGGGCTATAATTATGTAGTCACTTTACAATAGATCAATTGATATTCTCAACTTCATTATTGGCCTGTGGCCAGTAAGGATGTGATGTTATCAAATCAATGTTGTAACTATCACAATAGCTCTTAAATTCAACACTCACAAACTTCGGAGCATTATCTACTTTTATTTGTTCAGGATATCCCAATCTTCAGAAGATATCTTCTAAAATGCCAAATATTTCTGATGCCACTATTAAATCAATGATCGCAAAAGCGAAACCGCGATTTGAAAACGGACACATTGCAAAATATTGACAAAGAATCTGCTATATTACATTCAGACTGATCGATGTTATATTTTAAGGAATGAAGCTGAAGAACCCATCTTTCGATTCTTCCACTTTTTTTTAAGTAGGTTAAAATATTGCTTCCAAAAGCTTGTGGTTTATTCAAGCAATTTAATAGTACAAACGTTCTACTCCCTTTTAAAGTCGGTCCATATCTTCTTTCTTATTGCAAAAATGATTTTGCTAGCAATTTCTCCATCAAAATGAATGGGAAAAAACTCCAGAGGAATAACGAGAAATTTCCCATGGGAAAAGTGTTCATGATCGCAATAAATTTCTAGGGGAATTTCGAACATCGTTCACGATACGAATTTTCCGAACGTGGGAAATATTTCCAGAGAACTCTTATTCACGATAAAAAATTTCCGAATGCAAAAAAAGCAGAATTTTGAAAATCTGAATTTTCGATTAAAAATCAGAATTTTGAAACCAGAATTATGACCCGCTCCAGATAGAGAGATCACATTTTGGAAGCGTGGCCAATCAACTGCTACTTTTGTCTTCTTGTAATAGAGTCTATGGATTCCTGACCTGTTCTCGCATGAAATTCAGCACTTGAAATACAATTGGGCCAGACAATTCTCAAGATGTTTCCGAGACATCTATAAACGAGCGTTTGAAGCTTTCTTGTGTGAGTTTCTGTGAGCACCGCGCGCCGTTTCAACATTGGAGCGAAAGAGTCGAGGCTTGGCTTTGAAGCTAAAAGCGTTGTCCAGAAATATTTTCTTGGATTAATGATTAAGTTCCAAGACTGATCCTTTAAGTTTTTCCAAGTTGATCTTAAGCCCTACGACGACGTCTACCTCTTTCTCCATCAAACAAAAGAAAAAACTGTTCCATTTACCTCATGGTAAAGCACAGCAAGTTTTTCCTTTACAACTTACTTGGGGGAAAATTCTGTTCCAAATAATTCAAAAAGTTCCTTGGAAAAAATTATTGGCGATACGAATTTTTCGAAATTAATTTTTTTCCCATTTTTGAAAATTATTCATGATAGTAAAGTTCCAAAATTGGGAAAAAACTCCAGGGAAAATTTATTCGTGATGAGGCTGATCTTGGTAAAAATAAAAATCACTTGCACGATCCAGTTTATCAGCAGTTTCCGCCAGATTTGATCTTCTTAAAATATTAACATAATAATTGTGGTCCAATATGCCTTTAATTATGTGGAGGTGTCCGGGTTCTGCTGTTGACATTCGGGTACCATTACTGACCCTGAACCGTTGGCATCATATTTCTTCCCGAAGCTCTTCATTGGGTTTTCTTCAAACATTCCATCAAACATTCAAACGCCCATCGAAACGAAACACGGTGAATTAGTTTTCGTCCGTAAAAATACTTTACTCATGAAAGCAAAATCTTCGTTCTTATACGCGTTAGCTGGCGAACGTTACGCGTTTTTTTTCTTGTTAATTTTACTTACAAATGGTTTCTTTCGCCCAACTCGACCGTTGAAGTTTTGTTTTCTTAAAACATTTCTAACTTTTTCTGGGTCTGATGATGATGATTTTTTAGTTTAGTTTTTAGTGTCTTAAAAGCCATCTCTCGTCTGAATCCGAAAATCCTGGTTGTTTCACAATCTCTGCAATATAGATTTTCCGGATTTTCAATGATTTATTTTCAATTCCCGTATTTTAACCGATGTTCGAAGACCGCGTGGTGCCATAATTAAGTGCTAATAAGTTAAAGGGCCTTAAGTCGACATAAGCGAAAATCGAGTTTTTAATTTCACATGTTAATCAATTTGTTTATCTTTCATTTAGTCTGGGTCCCATTACTCTACGATAAAAAATATCCCTTAAAATTTAAAAATAACAAAATAGCTTATGTTTAAATGGACAAACAATGCATTCGCATAACAGCTTATGTCTACTTTGGACACAAGTTGATTAAACAAAAACAAATAATACATTTTTTTCAAATGGCTTAAGTCATGAGTTAAGCCCTTAGTGCTTGTGAAAATCAAAAGAAGTGATAACTTAAGTCAACATAAGTTACTTTTAAATCTCTGCAAATTGACCATTTAGTTACTTATGTCGACATAAGCTTTTTGAAATGTAGTATAAATCATAAAGCATTTTTTTGAAACAGCTTATGTTTGGAAAACTTGTTTTTATTAGCTTTGTTGTTGCTTTCAACAAAAAAATATTTAAAGGTAAGTAAAAAGTATTACAATTACAAGCATGTGTCTTGAAAAAAAAATCGTGTGCCTACCACAAACAGTTTTGAAGTTATCGCCAAAATAGTCTTTAAAACCTAGTAACCAAAACTTCATTTCATCATAGCGAAAAATGACTTAAGCTACTTTAACTTATTGGCACAGTTATAAATTTGTAAAATATTATTCCCTCAAAGTAAAAACAATACAACACAAAACAATGAATAACAACTTTACTGTAATTCTGATAAAGAGAAACCTAAAAGGTGCCTTTAGTTCCATCGAAACGAATTAAAGTTGTCCCATTTACTTTGAGATGAAACACGTGAATTTTTAAAATAATATTTTTTGTATCTAACTTATTATTTATGAATCTTTTTGTTATTCAATAATCTAATAATATTAACAATTAAATTTATTATAATATATTTTCAAACTTCTGGAAAATAGATAGCTTTTGTTTTTCTAATTTGCGAGTGTCCTATTATAACTTTGAGCCACTGTACATAATGAAACAAGTAACATATAAGTAAAAGTAACATTAACATCGTTAACTTCAACAGAATTCACACGTAAGTAAGTGGGTTCTATGCTGAAAAGACTTGAAGCTGTTGAAACAGCCAAGGGATATCATACCAAGTATTGAACTGCCGAAAGAACTTCTTCACTTTTGATTTTCTTAATGCAGAACCCAAGTGCTTTTTTAAAGGATTTTGTCGAGAAGCTTTTCAGTGAAATGGTAAGGTGTTGTCGCCTCAATATTTTGTTATTTGTTTATCTGCTTTTCTGAAAAGTTTGTTTAAATCCAGTTAACTTTTTTTGCGTTTTGACTTCTAACAAAATCAAGATTTTGGCGGATGAAATTGTGATCGTGATGTGAAAAGGATATACATTTTTTAAAATAAGTTTTAATTATCAGCGGATGGTAACCATACAGACATTACTCTTAGAGTTGCGGTGGTTTTAAGTGCATGTCGTAGCTTTGCTTGAAATTAGACACCAGACTGAGAGGCAAATGCCCTATCTTCCCTATACTGACATTTTTAAATGAACAAACCTTAGTGTAAGGTTCAAAAAGAAACGGGTTCAATGTAACATAAAATAAAAGGCAGATTAAAGCCACCAACTTTTAAGCCAGGTAAAGTATTTTGACCTACATTTGTACACATTCCAGAAGATAACTTCTTGCACTGATTTTGGCAACAAAGCACTTCCATAAGTATCTCTATGGACAGAAGTTTCTTCTCCGAACTGATCATGGAGCACTGAACTGGCTTTTGAATTTCAAGAATCCAGAGGGTCAAGTGGCGAGATGGATTGAGAGGCTGCAGACGTACGTTTATGAAATTCAACATCATAAGGGGAAGCTTCATTCAAATGCTGATGCGCTGTCTCGGAGACCATGCAAGCAAGACTGTAAGCATTGCAAACGCCAAGAAGAAAAAGAAGTGGTTACTGTCCAACGAACCAGAGCCGATCCCATTTACGGCTGGAGCAACGACGAGTTGAGGAAGGCTCAACAAGAGCACCCAGATACCGAACCCATCCTCGCATGGAAGGAACACCAGGAAAAACAAGAATGGGCTGATATCTCCGACAGAAGTCCGACTCTGAAGGCCTATTGGGCACAATAGGACTCGTTTCATGTCCAAGAGGGTGTCCTTCGACGTAAATGGGAATCAGCAAGAGGAAAGTCTTATGTAATGCAGCTAGTCTTACCGAGATCGAAGATTATGGACGCTCCGCGAGAGATGCATGATGGAGTTTCGGGAGGCCATCTTGGAGTAAACAAGACACTAGAAAAGGTTCGACAACGATTCTACTGGCTTCATGCAAGGGAAGATGTCGAGAAGTGGTGCCGAAAATATGATACCTGTGCTGCCACCAAAGGCCCGAACAAAAGGAATCACAGCCAAATGCAGCAGTATAATGTCGGGGCACCCTTCGAAAGGATTGCAGTAGACGTGGCGGGTCCATTTCCGGAAACAAATAATGGAAATCGTTATATAGTTTGTTTTTGTGTTATTTAACACTGCAGTTAGGCTGCGTCCGTCAATTCCATTTATGTTGTTTTGAACAACGGTAGCAACTTAGAGGTGCTTCCACTAATGGCTTTTTCCGTCAAAATCGTTATATTCTGGTCGTCATGGATTACTTCAGCAAGTGGCCTGAAGCATACGCCATTCCAAATCAAGAAGCCAAAACAGTCGCAATGTAATGTGTATAGACTTTGTATATCTGTATCACTATCTCTATCACTCTGTATCTTTGTTCATATGTAATGTACATACATACATACACTCTTTATCTCTATCACTCTAATGACGTGTTATAGTGAAATAAGTATGTAGAAATAAGTTTATTTGTAGTAGTAAACGCTTGTGTAGGACAGTTAAAATGAGGGGCAACATCTAGTGTTTAAGAGGAGAACTCGCTCAGTGGTGTAGTATATTTTTTTAAGGAGATTTAAGATATTTTTTCCTTAACAGGAGTAAAAAAGCTCTCCCATAAGGCCTGTATTGCAGATTTGTTTTAGACGAAGTATAGTTCTATGCTGGGATACATTTCTAGGAATGCTAAAGATTTCTCTGATCCTTTTACTCTAAGATCTCTATATTTTTGTTATGTGCGTTCAATATTAGAATTCTGTTCCACCATATGGAATCCTTTGTTTGCGGTATTCAATGAGGAACGATTTACCAGAACAGCCATTCGAATTTTACGTTGGAACTCTGAATTGCCACCTTACAGAACAAGATGTTTCTTGCTAGCTGCTAGGAATTCAATCCTTTGAATCACGACGCACATATTTTGATAGAATGTTTGTTCATGATTTTATAAATTATAAAATTAATTGCCCCCAATTGCTTCAGCTAGTTGGGTTCCATGTGCCTTATCGTAACTTACGTAATAATCGTTTATTTCATTTCCCTTTTCATAGAGTTAATTATGGAACCAATGAACCTTTAACTCGTTGCTTAAGACAAGCCAGTTCTGTATGTAATGTCATTGATTTTAATTTAAATTTAAGTAGAGAATGTTTTAAACAAAAATTGTTATAAATTCTTCATTTTGGTGATTAAAATTTTTTATTGTAACTAATTTGTTTGTATCTAGTCTATAAGAGCTCTGCCTCTGATTGATAATAAATAAATAAATAAGATTATGTTCATGGCAAAATTTTATTTTCTTAAAATTAGCCTCTAGAATCTAGATCTAAACAGACTACTACGAAGCGCTTTATATAGGTTTGAAACAAAAAAAAAATCAGTTCAAGTTTTTAACCACTGTAACCTTTGTCCCTCCAAAATAGTGAGTTGTGAGAATCTCTGCCTCAGAAATATCTTATTGAAGAAGAATTTACAGTTTCAAACTTTTTCAATGTATGAGGAAATGAAGAAATATTTTCAATTTTTAAGTTGATATCAATGTATACAGTTTTTTTACTTCAAATTCACCCTTTTAAAAATCAAATTCACCCTTTTACAAATCAAATTCACCCTTTTACAAATCAAATTCACCTTTATACAAAGATTGAGAAAAATGAAGGTAGTTTTTACGATAAAATGAGGTTGCTGTTTGAGTCAACGATTGCGAAAGAAATTCCTTCCTCGCATTTAGAGCCATCATCCAACCATTTTTGTTTTATACCACTCATTTGCAATCATTTCACAATACATATTTAACGGCTCGCACTCATCATTAAATAGTATAGTCCAGTTATTTTCTATGTAAGGGCTCAATATTTTGTGAAAATGCTGAAGATATACCAAATTCGGAGTTGAATCTTTTTTAAATCGGGTGAGGTCTGTGTTGATAGATTCCTTCAAGAATAACCAAGGAGGATGGTTCTCAAGATTTCTTTTTTTAATTCAAGGCCGATTTTCCTCGCAAACATTAAAGATATATAGAGGGCTGATGGTTTTTTTGGTGACTTTGATCGTTTTAAGGTTTTGGTACAGTCAGAGATTAGTGGGGATCGTATGATTCAAGTATTTTTCCACCAAGTCTTGAAGTAAGAACTTCTTTCCTTTCCTCGATTGATGAGAAACCTCCCTCAGCGAGAATATTTTTTATTGGACTGGTCTTGAAAGCTTTTAGGCTGGCCCTGATTGCGGCATGATACCATGATTGGATTGGTTTAAAGTAAAATTTACCACATTTACCATAAATAATAAGACCGTAGTCGATTTTAGATAGTATGATGGCTTTTGTTACGTTGATCAATGAGTTTGAGTTGGTATGTGTCAAACTATTTTTTGATGCTAAATAACTAATAATGTTAAGCCTGGTAGCCAGATTTGTACTAAATGCTTAACAATGTTCCTTAAAGCTAAATTTACAATCGAAAACGATCCCAAGTATGTTTAATTTATTTACAGAAGGAATTGGAGTATCTAAATGTTAATAGCAGGACGAGAACACGTATATTTTCTAAAAATGTGTAAGAGTTTGCTTTTGTTTAAAGAGATTAGCGCACCTGATTGAGAGCACTAGGAATTGATTCTTTCAAGGATTTCCTCGAATGAGTTTTCAGTGCGAGAGTTGTCACTAAATTTTTAAAGAATGTAGAGATCGTCTACGTAAAGAGTGTGGTCAATATTTTTTGATTGCAGGATTAATTCACTTATTTAAAATAACTACTGAAAAAGGCGATCCCTGAGGTATACCGTTGTTCAGGTTGTAGATGTCTGAATAGTTGTTATTTACTCTTACTCTAAACTTACGATTCGTTAAGAAAGATTTGACAAAAGCGTATATCTTAAGTCCAATTTTCCATTTTATTACTTTTTTTAACACAACATGGATACCTATACGGTCAAAGGCTTTCTGGAAATCGATAGATAGGATTTTGGACGAAATTGCTGTAGAGACAAATTCATCAATGTCAAGTAATGCGTCAATTGTGCCACGGCCGTGTTTAAAAGAAACTTGATTTGGGGCAATGAAATTATTTTTTTCTATAAACCAAAGTAATCTCTTTGAAACGATTGCATTTGATTTAATTTAAAATAACTTCAAACTGTATTATTATCCTTTTTTTTAAACAAATATCTTACTAAAATTTTAATGAATCCCTTATATGATAAAATTACTTTATTAGCACAGAAATTTTTATTAAAAAAAAAAAAAAACATTTGAATTCCAAAGTAATTTTTACACATATTAATTTGTTTAAATTTTCTTTTCAGTAATGTTTGAAGATAACACCGGATTTTCTAAGGACGTGTGTCGTTCGATGGTTGCCATGCTTGACACAGATCAGTCTGGAAAGTTAGGTTTCGAGGAATTCGAATCACTTCTCAACGACATTGCAAAGTGGAAAGCTGTCTTTAAACTTTACGATACTGAGCATACAGGAAGAATTGAAGGTTTCCAATTAAGAGATTCCCTTAAATCTGCCGGTTATCAAATCAACAATCGAATTCTCAATGCGTTGGCACATCGCTATGGATCTAGAGATGGGAAAATTGCGTTCGATGATTTTCTTATGTGTGCAGTTAAAATCAAAACATACATCGGTATGTCGACTAAAACATTTTGTTCACTTCAAAATTATGATTTTATTTTATCCCAAAATTTGCAGATATCTTCAAGGAGAAGGACACCGAAAAGAACAACACAGCCACATTCAGCATGGACGAGTGGATAGAAAAAACACTGTATTCATAAAACTAAGAGCACGAATATACTCTACAATATCTACACACTAAGAACTTCTCTTAAAACATTGTTAAACTATCGAAATTTAATTGTTTTCCAATATTGCAAGTGCTAAAGTAATCCTACATTTAAATGAATCTCCGCCAAAAATAAGATGTTTTAAAAACATTCAAGTCTATCTATATTATTAAAACTTAAATTATACACTTACTAGTAAAATCAGAAGAACAAATTAGTACTAAGCGTAGCATACACATTCAATTTAATACTTGATTTGCTCCTTTACTTTGTTTGACACTTGTGTGTGCAATAAAAAAAAATACCTCACAAATAGCCTTGCTACATACATCTACATTTTAACCACAATTCTTCCAAGATAATTTTGCATTTTATACATCATACAGGAATCTATTTTTGTATACTCATATTTTTGTTGTATTTTTGTGTGCTTATCGTTATTTTTACTAACTCGAAAATGTTCAGTTCTCTCTTTTATTTTAATTTAAAAAGTATTTTATTTCAATGCTGTGTTAACAAAACATCAATATTTTTATTTATACAAATAAACAGGAAATGAAATTAAAAAAAAAAAAACAATTGTATTCTTGTTCCTTTTATCTTTTGGGTAAATACACTAGTCAAAAAAAATTAAAGGAACACTTGAAAAAACTCGAAAATTGAGTGGTTTTTTATAAGGCTATATCTCAGTAGAAAAAAGTCGGATTGAAGTGAAATAAAAAGTTTTTCGAAGGTTATCATTTTTGCTTTTAAAATTATTTTGAGTTAAGAAAATACCGTTAGTCGTTTTCGCTTGAGCGTAAAAAATGTTCACTCAATTTTTACATAAAAAATAAAGTTTGGTTTGTCATAAAGTGAGCCGAAATTTTTTTTCAATCCAACCGATCTAAGATTCAATTTGAGAATTTTGCTGGCATTGAGTGAAAATTGAGTGAACATTTTTTACGCTCAAGCGAAAACGACTAACGGTATTTTCTCAACTAAAAATAATTTGAAAAGAAAAAATTATAACCTTTGAAAAACTTTTTATTTCACTTCAATCCGACTTTTTTCTACTGAGATACAGCCTTGTAAAAATCCACTCAATTGTTGAGTTTTTCAAGTGTTCCTTTAATTTTTTTTTGACTAGTGTAATTCTACTGTATTACTACTGTGTACATATGTCACTGAACTCTAACTAAATGGCTGGACCGATTTGAATGATTTTTTCTATGATTATAGATCACAAATCAGCCCGGCAGGTTGTTCTGCAGTCGTTTTCTATAATGCAATTACAAGGCTGGATGGACTTTTTGTTTTGAATTCATTCATTTTGATAGTTTTGAGTATGTATGATACTTTTTATTCTACTTGCTGACCCGGTAAACGTTGTTTTGCCATATGAGGGATTTCTAAGAACGGCTGAATTGATGTGGCT
This sequence comes from Sphaerophoria taeniata, assembly GCA_943590905.1. Lineage (NCBI taxonomy): Eukaryota > Metazoa > Arthropoda > Insecta > Diptera > Syrphidae > Sphaerophoria > Sphaerophoria taeniata. Next base: position 64,341,328 of record OX016540.1, read on the forward strand.
CAAAATGTGAGTGGGTGTGAAAAAAAAAATCGACTTGCTTTGCACATTGTTTATCCCGAAGTAGACCTGATGGATGTTGGTTCCCTTATATGCGGGCAATCCACAGCAAGATCCACAATAATATACCAAAGCTGAGGACCTATCCCAATCCTTATATAACAGCGCTATTCTGCTATCCACGTGAATCGTAGATTCGATTCACCTATTCGATTCCCTCGAACACTGTCTTTACATTCTGCTATCCTTCGGGTGAACTACATTATCCAAACCAATTTGACACTTCAAGTTAACAGCTGTTCACAGCCCCGGGTATTGTGTGGAAAATTCAGACGACTAGCAGTCCATGTATAGTAAGTCAATGCCACAGAAGCTTCAGCTAGAGCCACAGAGAAAATCAAATTTTATAAACTGTCACTTTTGCAGCGAAGCAATGGAAATCTACCAAAGTACCTCTAATAAATTAGAAAAAGTGTTTTAAAAGCTGTAAAAAAACACTTTTTTATTCGTTTTTAGTAAATAAAGACTTAAATAATAAGTAAAAAAAAATAGACATCTTCGACATGAAGTTGATGCATTACGTGAGCTTAAATATGGAAAACCCAATTTTTGATAGTTTTGGTGGTAAATGCGCCAACGTTGTCCATTCGCCACTATCAGCGCTTAACTTTTCGACTTTGGTTCCGTCGGAAATTATAACGTCTTCGTTATAACTATAACAATTGATATTCCCGAAGTTAATCTCTGGAAGTGATATATCTTCATCCCATTCCTTGCTTAGCAAATTGAACCGGTAAACAGTATTTTCGTTAAAAAAGTACAAAACCTTTTCAGTTGCAACGAAGCTCTGGTAATCTATTATTTCATTGTTTTTCTTCGCGATTTGAAGACTAATCCATATGGGTGGTGAAGAAACGTCAAAATGGTGTAATCTACTCTTAATCGCGTCATATACGTATAGTAAACTATTGTGAGCATTTATTGCAAACTTACCAAAATCTTGCACTGATTTGAACCTTGTTATATCTTCCCATTTTCCAGAAACCAAATCCACCGAATACAGTGTACTGCCTTTCACGGCCCAGGGATTTCCAGTCATTTCTAATAACTGGAACGAGCTGTGTTCTTTCATGGCTGGGAGCTCACACAATTTCATCAAGAGTTTCCAGTCCATAATGTTAATTGTATTAGACACAAGATCATAAAAAAATTGCTTATTATTGTTTATCTTAACTATTGATGGTTGGACTATTTCAGACGGCAATTCGACTATCTTTTCAGGGGACAGTTCATTTTGTATGTGATCAAATCTACCAATAACAATTTCGTCATCTTCCATGCCGATAAATCCTAACCCATTAGACATAGGCAGTACCCTCTCTTTCAAGGGAGTTATTGTATGTTTTTATTGCATTATATTGGTCTCCGGTGATAAATGCCATTCAATCCAACTACAAATCAATTCATAGCTTTCGATGGTCTTACAAACTGAGTGTCGGTTTTCAATAATGAACTTTGGCGTAAGCTTCCAAAAACGAACCAAAGACAGAAGTTCTAATATCATATTTTCACGATTTATTTGATCATAATTTATCCATGCAACCATTGCTAAGAAAATATCCTCCTCAAAGTCTCCATACGGGTTTTCTCTGAACAAAAGATCTTGAAGTTCATTGATGTTGAACATTTTAAGAAAAAAATCATCCTCAGCCACTGATAAGTTTTCGAATTCCATGTAAATATATTCTAGGGTACCAGTCTTCAATGATGGCAGGCATAGTTCATTAGCAATTTTAAGCCAGCTTAATGAATTTACGTTATTAAGCCTTTCCTCAATGAATCCAGAGCAGTTATTAATCAAAGTTGGTATTTTTAAAGTAACTGCAATTCGCAAGAACTTCTCGGCGGTGTTAAGGCAAAGTTCAATTGCCCCGGTGTACATGAATTCAATAACGTCCTCAAGTGTTGAAGCTTCAAATTCTTTGAGCTCGATGATGTTGTCAGGAACAAGCTTTTGATCATCGTTTTGAGATCGTTTCTCGCGAAATACGTCTAAAAAATACTCACTGAATGCACATAAGACAACTCTGTGCGCTTTAATGTTAACACAATCCTTTCCAGCCACGAGAATGATGTCGAATAATTATTTATCTTCATAGAACTTTAGTAGTTGTTTGGATAATATTTGCTCGCGCTCATTGCATTTTAAGATTGTGATATCAATGTTTTCGGAATCGGCCATTGTGGTTGTATTTTTGATAGTAAAATTTTGGCAACAGAACAATTACGCAGAGAAAACTTCTTCTAATGGGTTCAATGTTCAAACCATCAACAAAACAAACTGCAAATGCAAAAACGATATGCTTAAATGGGAAATCCCGCACGTCTAAATTGAACGCCGTCAACAAAGTTTTAATTAATAGTTCTGTTTGCTTACAATTTTCTCGTACAATCACCTTATAGCCATTTCACCACAGACACAAAACCGAGTTTTTGACAAAAAACAGAGTTTTCGACAAAAAACCGGAATCTGTTCACACCGCATAACTCAGGTTTTAATTTGACATTTAAGTCCATGTTACTGTTACTGAGAAAACATTGTATGAACCAGTTTTTTTGAATGTAAATTGCACTACAAAGCCAGTCGAAAGCAAACTGTCAAATAATGATAGTTCAGTAATTTAAGGTTTCATCTGCCGAAAAATTTCTAATGAGATGTATGTTTGTATACACCTTTATAACAGGCAGTGTTGTAGATGGGCCTGCACACACGGGATGAATAATTTTTGGACTGAAATAGGTTTTAGTATTTAGTCCAAGAATACACGAGATGATTTCAGACTGGGGGGAAAATGTATATATGAACCTCTTTTAAATGTGTGAGTATATATTTCGTACCAAAACTGTCAGCTTTTGTATATGTGTTAGTTTTAGTCTTCGTTCATCCACCAAATTTCGGGTTGAAAATTTCAATCCGTTTCATACTGCACACTTCGCTTCCCTTGCCCACTAAACTGGTTTTAGTCCGGATGAATTAGTCTCGTGTGTGCAGGCCCAATTTCACGAACAATTTTTATGTGTAGGTATACACGGGTCTCGAGATATTTGCGAAAAAAAAATCGTGACCTTTTGACCCTATAACTTTTTTAGTCGACACAATATCAGCGTCGATTTTTAACACCTTCATGACAACACCATAATAAAAGAGTATCCAAAAATTCAGCTCCCTAGATAATTTTCCCTACATTATTTTCCAAAATGCCTAAAATGACTGGACTATGAACATATGAAGTAAGAAACGTTTGTGATTTGAGGTTAGAGAACTTTAATCAAAAGCGTTGTCTTGTTTTGCTTACCCTGCGGCCGAACGAGCAAATTCTGGCTTGCCAGTAGCCTACATATATTATTTGTCAAATCTCTATCGGTGTAGGTACTTGGTGTGACGTAGGTGGCAAAAACTTGCTAGTCAACTTGCCAGCCAGTTCACATTTTTTTTCCATTTCAACGATTTTTTACAAGCTTACCTGCTTTTAACATCCAATTTTGAATTTCGAACATGTCGCCAACAAAAGAAGTAAATTAAAATCCCCGCTTCAACTAATATTCTAATTTAATTTTGTTCGTTTTGATAGATTTGGCAAAACCTGTCAAATTACTTGTAGTCCAGTCACTTTAGAGAAAAAAAGGGATCAATCTCGGAATTTGAGATAATAAGCTGGAAACTCGTATACAGCTTTATTTTGGTGTTCTAAAAGTTGTCTCAAAAGTCTCATATTATCTCGTGTCTGCGTCGTAAGTTATTCGAGGTCAAAGGTCATGAAAATTGGTTTCTGGCAATTATCTCTGTTTCTATGGTTCCAATCACTTCAACACCTATTATGAAAATTAAAGATAAGAAAATTTGCCACAACTTTTGTCTAAACTTTTTTTCTATACGCTCAACCCTTTTCGAGATAGAGGGCGGAGAGCACCCAGCGCTCAGGCATATATACTGTAATAGGCTTTTCACACTGGGTCATAAACTGAGTTTTTGGCAAAAAGTTTACAAAACCTCATTGGAGCATTCACACTGCTATTTTACAAGGTTTTGCTGGACACTTTAATAATTTTTGACACACGCTGTCATATTTGTGTTTTTAAAAATAGTTGAAATTGCTTGTGAAGGAATTATTGGGGCTATTCGGCGATATCTTTTGAAAAATAAAAAATAAAGGTTCTGCAACAACAAATAAAGAAGACAAAGAACCCGAAGAAGAGCAATAGAATTTTGTTCGGGTTTGAATAGAAATAAAAAAATCCTTAAAATTTATTTTAATGTTTATTCTGTCAATTATTACATCAGCTGGCGTCTCGACACATTCTTCTTTGGTGACGAAACGCAGTGGCATGTGTCCGAGTGCGTAGCCGCTAGGTTCGATGCTCGTCAGACCCACAAAATTTCTCTTAAAATCATCGCCGAAATTTTCTTCATCTTCTGACATTCGTTCAAAACTCTTCTCGTCATGTTGCTCCTCATCACTGCAACTATCGTCTAGACTCGGTTGCATTCGGATGCATCAACAAATGGAAGTTCTGTTTCCTATATTGCAGTTTACGATTGAGACCAATTTTCTCTTCCTTCGCGAGTGTATCCAGTTCCCTTGAAGTCTCCTCTCGATCCAGTTGAGTTGCCATGGCTCTGGCTAAGACATGATACACCATGCGATTCTTGCATATATTCTTGATTTCATCGTTGGCACGTTCAAAAGATTCTTGACCTTTCGCATCCACACTGTCACCTACTTCAAGCACGGCATTCATCCGCTAAAATTTTCAGCTGTATAGTCGTAAGTAACGTTTGCAATGAGATTCAAGCCCAATTGACGCGAATGCAGGATTCTCTGAGGGCAGTATTGCTTTTGTGCAATTTCATTGATTTTTTCACCATTTGTGGGGTTTTGAATCTGTTGAACATGCATTTATTTCAAAATTAATGCTGCGGAATTCTTTTGCACGGTTAGAGAATGCAATAATCTCCCTTGGGCTGAAGTCCAATTGATAGGAGAACAAAACCACATACTTTTCCTGTAATCCGCCAAGGAGATTTCAGAAAACCGGCCATTCAAAACAGCAATTCCGGAAAATGCAGAATAGGCCCAATTATTCTTATTTAATAAAATGAAAAACACAACAGGCAAATAGAATTAAGTTTTTTTTTTATTATGGAAAACAAATTTGTTTGCAGCTGTCAATGCTGTCTATTTTTTTATTCAGCTGAGAGCTGAATGTTTTTTAGGTGTGTTTGTTTTGAAAACTTTGCAATTCGTAAGAGGTTTTGACGAGTTTTATCAAAAACTACTAGTTTATGAAGAGAAGAAAATGTATGGGAAACCTCGTGGTTTTGATGTAGGTTTTGGCTTTTTTCGCAAAAACCGAGTTTTTGATTCAGTGTGAAAAGCGTATAATACAAGGTCAACCGTGATTCTCGGTGAATAATACCTTGTATACAGTTACTAAATTATTAATACATTGTATTAAATGATGTTATATATATATACTAGCTGACCCGGTAGACTTCGCACTGCCTAAATCGATAAATAAAAGATATAAACTTTTGTATCCCACTACACAACCCGCTACCCTGCTACCCTACTACCCCACAACTCTGTTAACCAGTTACCCCGCTACCCGTCACCCCACTAAACACTGCCGGATACCCAGTATTTCTACGCGATACACGCTACCCTGTTACGCTGCCCCTTACCCTCCTTCTAACTACTCACTATCCGTCAACCCGCTATCCGCTTTCCATTACCCCGCTACCCCATCAACCACTACCCTGGCCATTTCTCATGAAAACGGCGTGGTCGATTTTGTACAAAATAATAAGAACCCATCTACGCCACTAACCGAACATTCCCTCAACATTTGGTTCTAAACACTCCTCAGCGAATTTGTATGAGACTTTTATATATCTAAGAAAACAACGTTTACTTTGTCAGCTAATAAGGTCGTGACAACTCAGAAATCTTCATTGCCTCATGCACAACAACTTTGTTAAGGATATGGTCAAATGCAAAGTTAACGTTCTGTAGGGAAAATTGTGTTTCCACATTTTTTTCTATATCTTATGAACGGCTTGGCCGATTTTGTACAATTTTCTTAAAAACCCTACTGTAATAATACTCGAACATTTTGTCAAAATTTGATGACAAACGGCACGAACTTTCCATTTTACGAACTTTTCATTTTACCATTTCAAAAGTAATGCATTTCATTTGAAACAGTGTTTTTGAAATTTTGTTTAATCAAATTTTTTTTGCATTTCAAATTTTCCATTTTTTTTTTACTTTTTCTTGCATTCTAGTTCCCCATCACAAATGTTCCAGTTTTCCATTTGAAAGAAAGAAATTTCTATTTTCTATTCGAAAACCTACTTTGAAATTTTCCATTTGAAAACCAATGCACCTGCAATAATATGCAATTTTCCATTTTAAATCCAATGAGTTTTCCGAGTTCCTTTCGAAAACCCATTTTGAAATTTTCTAGTTTTCCATTTGAGAGCCACTTTACTACAATAACATGCAATTCTTCCCTTGAAAACCAATGAGTTTTCCGAGTTTTTCATCAAAAAAATCTGATAAAAAAAAGACCTTAACTTTTGTACCCTGCTAGTACACTGCCCACTACCCTCCTATCCTCCATAGCTACCTGCTACCCACTACCCGCTACTTCTACCTGATACCCGCTACCTCTTACCCGCTCCTCGCTACCCTACTACCCCGCTACTACACTTCCCGCTTCCAAGGCCATATCTCAAAAGAAACAAATCTAAAAAAGGAAAAATATCGACAGCAAAAAAATGTCAAGTAAAGTTTTTTTTTCGAAGTCTGCCGGGTCAGCTAGTATATATACATAACATCATTTAATACAATGTATTAATAATTAAGTAACTGTATACAAGGTATTATTCACCGAGATTCACGGTTGACCTTGTATTACAGTATATATGCCTGAGCGCTGGGTGCTCTCCGCCCTCTATCTCGAAAAGAGTTGAGCGTATAGAAAAAAAGTTTAGACAAAAGTTGTGGCAAATTTTCTTATCTTTAATTTTTATAATAGGTGTTGAAGTGATTGGAACCATAGAAACAGAGATAATTGCCAAAAACCGATTTTCATGACCTTTGACCTCGAATAACTTACGACGCAGACACGAGATAATATGAGACTTTTGAGACAACTTTTATAACACCAAAATAAAGCTGTATACGAGTTTCCAGCTTATTATCTAAAATTCCGAGGTGAAACCCTAAAGTGACTGACCCGTTTTACTGGCTCGAAAATTCGCAAGCCAGTTGACTGGCCAATACTAAAGCCAGTACTAAAAGTTTGAATGTGTGAGTAAAAGATTTGATTGTATGCCAACTTGCTAGCCAGAACTTGATCGTGTGGCCGCTGGGTTAATATACTGTAATGTGTATACACTTTATTTTATCTCATACGCTCTGTATCTCTTTCTATTGTAATGTCTAATGTGTATACGTTATTATCTCTTACACTCTGTACCTCTTTCTATATTTAATGTATACACTTTTCTTACTCTCTTTACTTACTCCGTATCTCTTTTTATATTTAATGTACATACTACTCTTACTCTCTTTACTTACTCCTTATCACTATAACTCTAATATCATTTTATAGGAAATAAGTATGTAGCACTAAGTTTAATTGTAGTAGTAAACACTTATGTGTATGACAGTTAAAAATGAGGGGCAACATCTAGTGGTTAAAAAGAGAACTTCTGGAACATTCGGTTTAGTAGTTTCTAGAACCATTATCAGAACTATAAATACCCGATTCGAAAGCGAAGCGGGATAGTTGATTGTGAACTGCGATAAGTAAAGTACACTGTGTTTGAAAAGTTATAATTGAAAGTGCTGAATAAATAAGTTTGTGAGTGATTTGAATAAAGCGAATTTGTGTTTTATTTAAAAAGTGAATAAGTTTTAATTTTCGGACCAAGCCGAATATTACATTGGTGTCAGAAGTGGGATTAACACTTATTGAGAATAAAACAGTGAACAGTGATTAAACTATTTTGTGTGAAATAGTAAAGTGAAAAAAAAAAATATGAGTAAAGTTTTGAAAGACCTAACTGTCGCTGAGCTAAAGGCCGAATTAAGCAAACGTGGCTTAAGTGGGGCAGGAATTAAAATCGAACTCGTAAAACGGCTACAGGAATATCTTGAACAACAAAATGAAAACTCAGATACATTTGCTTTCGAAGTGGAAGCAAAATCGGAAGAGGTAAATGCAACTGCCGACTTATCTAACATGATGACACTTCTTCTAGCCAAATTTGAAGAGAATCAAAAGAAGCAAGAAACTCAAAACAAGAATGTGCTAGAGCGGTTTGACGCACAGAAGAAAGAACAAGATAACGTTCGGGAGCAACTAGAAACTCAAAACAAGAATGTTCTGGAGCAACTGGAAACACAAAGGAATGATGTTCTAGAGCGTTTTGATGAACAGAAAAATCTTCTAGAAGGCAGGTTTGCAGACTTCGAAGAGAAAATCAATACTCTCGACGAGTGCGTCGGAAAACAAAATGCACGTATCGAGAAAATCGACGAACAAATCGATACCATCACAAAGGAACTGGAAAAAGTGCGAAAGATGAAAGCTCGAGAACCTTCTGGTGAGTGCTCAAGGAAGAGAGAAGTGAATCCTCCAAGCTTTGATGGTCAGATACCGTGGTCAATCTACAAGAAACAGTTTGAAGCAGCAGCGTTAACAAACGGCTGGGACGATGACGAAAAATACATTGCTCTTACGCTTGCCTTGAGAGGAGCAGCTGCTGAACTGCTACAAACCATCCCAGCAGAGAAGAACGGTGACTTCAAAGTTCTGGTAAACGCAATCGAACAGCGGTTTGGGGATAGCCACATGACAGAAGTCTTCCGAGTACAACTAAACAACAGGGCACAGAAAAGAGGTGAAACTCTGCAGCAGCTTCAGGCAGATATCGAGCGATTAGTTCAACTGGCATACCCAACAGCTGGCAACGAGATTATAAATCAACTTGCTGTTGAAGCCTTTGTGAGAGCTGTGGGCGATATAAATCTCCAAAGGGCTATTCGCACTGCCGGAAAGCAAACACTACCAGAAGCATTGGCTTTCGCTCTAACAATCTAAGCCGCAGAACAAGCTTCCCAAAACGTGCATCGCGTGAGAGAATTGGAAGTCCAAGAATGCTCTTGTCAGAAGGCTACTCTGGAAAGGAGTCAGCGAGACGGACGAGCACGATGCTGGAACTGCAACAAGACCAGGAATCTTCAACGACAGTGCAGATTACCGCGAAGAGGAACCGCATGCCAACACTGTGAACACAGAAATATGTCAACTGGTCAAAGTTACACCTACAACAATGTTGCTTCCCAAGTTGTTTCCCATCCCACCAACTTCGAGGGACAGAAGCTGGCTTCTAGTACCGATAGCTACAGAAACACCATCCAGGTTTCTCAAACGAAACGTGACAACAAGAGCCTGACCGTGGAAGCAAGTATAAACGGCAACAAATGTGTGGCTACCATCGACACCGGTGCCACGGCGTCCATTGTACGGCAGGACCTCGTTAAGAAGACATGGCTCCACACTTTAGAGAAAAAAAGGGATCAATCTCGGAATTTGAGATAATAAGCTGGAAACTCGTATACAGCTTTATTTTGGTGTTCTAAAAGTTGTCTCAAAAGTCTCATATTATCTCGTGTCTGCGTCGTAAGTTATTCGAGGTCAAAGGTCATGAAAATTGGTTTCTGGCAATTATCTCTGTTTCTATGGTTCCAATCACTTCAACACCTATTATGAAAATTAAAGATAAGAAAATTTGCCACAACTTTTGTCTAAACTTTTTTTCTATACGCTCAACCCTTTTCGAGATAGAGGGCGGAGAGCACCCAGCGCTCAGGCATATATACTGTAATAGGCTTTTCACACTGGGTCATAAACTGAGTTTTTGGCAAAAAGTTTACAAAACCTCATTGGAGCATTCACACTGCTATTTTACAAGGTTTTGCTGGACACTTTAATAATTTTTGACACACGCTGTCATATTTGTGTTTTTAAAAATAGTTGAAATTGCTTGTGAAGGAATTATTGGGGCTATTCGGCGATATCTTTTGAAAAATAAAAAATAAAGGTTCTGCAACAACAAATAAAGAAGACAAAGAACCCGAAGAAGAGCAATAGAATTTTGTTCGGGTTTGAATAGAAATAAAAAAATCCTTAAAATTTATTTTAATGTTTATTCTGTCAATTATTACATCAGCTGGCGTCTCGACACATTCTTCTTTGGTGACGAAACGCAGTGGCATGTGTCCGAGTGCGTAGCCGCTAGGTTCGATGCTCGTCAGACCCACAAAATTTCTCTTAAAATCATCGCCGAAATTTTCTTCATCTTCTGACATTCGTTCAAAACTCTTCTCGTCATGTTGCTCCTCATCACTGCAACTATCGTCTAGACTCGGTTGCATTCGGATGCATCAACAAATGGAAGTTCTGTTTCCTATATTGCAGTTTACGATTGAGACCAATTTTCTCTTCCTTCGCGAGTGTATCCAGTTCCCTTGAAGTCTCCTCTCGATCCAGTTGAGTTGCCATGGCTCTGGCTAAGACATGATACACCATGCGATTCTTGCATATATTCTTGATTTCATCGTTGGCACGTTCAAAAGATTCTTGACCTTTCGCATCCACACTGTCACCTACTTCAAGCACGGCATTCATCCGCTAAAATTTTCAGCTGTATAGTCGTAAGTAACGTTTGCAATGAGATTCAAGCCCAATTGACGCGAATGCAGGATTCTCTGAGGGCAGTATTGCTTTTGTGCAATTTCATTGATTTTTTCACCATTTGTGGGGTTTTGAATCTGTTGAACATGCATTTATTTCAAAATTAATGCTGCGGAATTCTTTTGCACGGTTAGAGAATGCAATAATCTCCCTTGGGCTGAAGTCCAATTGATAGGAGAACAAAACCACATACTTTTCCTGTAATCCGCCAAGGAGATTTCAGAAAACCGGCCATTCAAAACAGCAATTCCGGAAAATGCAGAATAGGCCCAATTATTCTTATTTAATAAAATGAAAAACACAACAGGCAAATAGAATTAAGTTTTTTTTTTATTATGGAAAACAAATTTGTTTGCAGCTGTCAATGCTGTCTATTTTTTTATTCAGCTGAGAGCTGAATGTTTTTTAGGTGTGTTTGTTTTGAAAACTTTGCAATTCGTAAGAGGTTTTGACGAGTTTTATCAAAAACTACTAGTTTATGAAGAGAAGAAAATGTATGGGAAACCTCGTGGTTTTGATGTAGGTTTTGGCTTTTTTCGCAAAAACCGAGTTTTTGATTCAGTGTGAAAAGCGTATAATACAAGGTCAACCGTGATTCTCGGTGAATAATACCTTGTATACAGTTACTAAATTATTAATACATTGTATTAAATGATGTTATATATATATACTAGCTGACCCGGTAGACTTCGCACTGCCTAAATCGATAAATAAAAGATATAAACTTTTGTATCCCACTACACAACCCGCTACCCTGCTACCCTACTACCCCACAACTCTGTTAACCAGTTACCCCGCTACCCGTCACCCCACTAAACACTGCCGGATACCCAGTATTTCTACGCGATACACGCTACCCTGTTACGCTGCCCCTTACCCTCCTTCTAACTACTCACTATCCGTCAACCCGCTATCCGCTTTCCATTACCCCGCTACCCCATCAACCACTACCCTGGCCATTTCTCATGAAAACGGCGTGGTCGATTTTGTACAAAATAATAAGAACCCATCTACGCCACTAACCGAACATTCCCTCAACATTTGGTTCTAAACACTCCTCAGCGAATTTGTATGAGACTTTTATATATCTAAGAAAACAACGTTTACTTTGTCAGCTAATAAGGTCGTGACAACTCAGAAATCTTCATTGCCTCATGCACAACAACTTTGTTAAGGATATGGTCAAATGCAAAGTTAACGTTCTGTAGGGAAAATTGTGTTTCCACATTTTTTTCTATATCTTATGAACGGCTTGGCCGATTTTGTACAATTTTCTTAAAAACCCTACTGTAATAATACTCGAACATTTTGTCAAAATTTGATGACAAACGGCACGAACTTTCCATTTTACGAACTTTTCATTTTACCATTTCAAAAGTAATGCATTTCATTTGAAACAGTGTTTTTGAAATTTTGTTTAATCAAATTTTTTTTGCATTTCAAATTTTCCATTTTTTTTTACTTTTTCTTGCATTCTAGTTCCCCATCACAAATGTTCCAGTTTTCCATTTGAAAGAAAGAAATTTCTATTTTCTATTCGAAAACCTACTTTGAAATTTTCCATTTGAAAACCAATGCACCTGCAATAATATGCAATTTTCCATTTTAAATCCAATGAGTTTTCCGAGTTCCTTTCGAAAACCCATTTTGAAATTTTCTAGTTTTCCATTTGAGAGCCACTTTACTACAATAACATGCAATTCTTCCCTTGAAAACCAATGAGTTTTCCGAGTTTTTCATCAAAAAAATCTGATAAAAAAAAGACCTTAACTTTTGTACCCTGCTAGTACACTGCCCACTACCCTCCTATCCTCCATAGCTACCTGCTACCCACTACCCGCTACTTCTACCTGATACCCGCTACCTCTTACCCGCTCCTCGCTACCCTACTACCCCGCTACTACACTTCCCGCTTCCAAGGCCATATCTCAAAAGAAACAAATCTAAAAAAGGAAAAATATCGACAGCAAAAAAATGTCAAGTAAAGTTTTTTTTTCGAAGTCTGCCGGGTCAGCTAGTATATATACATAACATCATTTAATACAATGTATTAATAATTAAGTAACTGTATACAAGGTATTATTCACCGAGATTCACGGTTGACCTTGTATTACAGTATATATGCCTGAGCGCTGGGTGCTCTCCGCCCTCTATCTCGAAAAGAGTTGAGCGTATAGAAAAAAAGTTTAGACAAAAGTTGTGGCAAATTTTCTTATCTTTAATTTTTATAATAGGTGTTGAAGTGATTGGAACCATAGAAACAGAGATAATTGCCAAAAACCGATTTTCATGACCTTTGACCTCGAATAACTTACGACGCAGACACGAGATAATATGAGACTTTTGAGACAACTTTTATAACACCAAAATAAAGCTGTATACGAGTTTCCAGCTTATTATCTAAAATTCCGAGGTGAAACCCTAAAGTGACTGACCCGTTTTACTGGCTCGAAAATTCGCAAGCCAGTTGACTGGCCAATACTAAAGCCAGTACTAAAAGTTTGAATGTGTGAGTAAAAGATTTGATTGTATGCCAACTTGCTAGCCAGAACTTGATCGTGTGGCCGCTGGGTTAATATACTGTAATGTGTATACACTTTATTTTATCTCATACGCTCTGTATCTCTTTCTATTGTAATGTCTAATGTGTATACGTTATTATCTCTTACACTCTGTACCTCTTTCTATATTTAATGTATACACTTTTCTTACTCTCTTTACTTACTCCGTATCTCTTTTTATATTTAATGTACATACTACTCTTACTCTCTTTACTTACTCCTTATCACTATAACTCTAATATCATTTTATAGGAAATAAGTATGTAGCACTAAGTTTAATTGTAGTAGTAAACACTTATGTGTATGACAGTTAAAAATGAGGGGCAACATCTAGTGGTTAAAAAGAGAACTTCTGGAACATTCGGTTTAGTAGTTTCTAGAACCATTATCAGAACTATAAATACCCGATTCGAAAGCGAAGCGGGATAGTTGATTGTGAACTGCGATAAGTAAAGTACACTGTGTTTGAAAAGTTATAATTGAAAGTGCTGAATAAATAAGTTTGTGAGTGATTTGAATAAAGCGAATTTGTGTTTTATTAAAAAAGTGAATAAGTTTTAATTTTCGGACCAAGCCGAATATTACATTGGTGTCAGAAGTGGGATTAACACTTATTGAGAATAAAACAGTGAACAGTGATTAAACTATTTTGTGTGAAATAGTAAAGTGAAAAAAAAATATGAGTAAAGTTTTGAAAGACCTAACTGTCGCTGAGCTAAAGGCCGAATTAAGCAAACGTGGCTTAAGTGGGGCAGGAATTAAAATCGAACTCGTAAAACGGCTACAGGAATATCTTGAACAACAAAATGAAAACTCAGATACATTTGCTTTCGAAGTGGAAGCAAAATCGGAAGAGGTAAATGCAACTGCCGACTTATCTAACATGATGACACTTCTTCTAGCCAAATTTGAAGAGAATCAAAAGAAGCAAGAAACTCAAAACAAGAATGTGCTAGAGCGGTTTGACGCACAGAAGAATGAACAAGATAACGTTCGGGAGCAACTAGAAACTCAAAACAAGAATGTTCTGGAGCAACTGGAAACACAAAGGAATGATGTTCTAGAGCGTTTTGATGAACAGAAAAATCTTCTAGAAGGCAGGTTTGCAGACTTCGAAGAGAAAATCAATACTCTCGACGAGTGCGTCGGAAAACAAAATGCACGTATCGAGAAAATCGACGAACAAATCGATACCATCACAAAGGAACTGGAAAAAGTGCGAAAGATGAAAGCTCGAGAACCTTCTGGTGAGTGCTCAAGGAAGAGAGAAGTGAATCCTCCAAGCTTTGATGGTCAGATACCGTGGTCAATCTACAAGAAACAGTTTGAAGCAGCAGCGTTAACAAACGGCTGGGACGATGACGAAAAATACATTGCTCTTACGCTTGCCTTGAGAGGAGCAGCTGCTGAACTGCTACAAACCATCCCAGCAGAGAAGAACGGTGACTTCAAAGTTCTGGTAAACGCAATCGAACAGCGGTTTGGGGATAGCCACATGACAGAAGTCTTCCGAGTACAACTAAACAACAGGGCACAGAAAAGAGGTGAAACTCTGCAGCAGCTTCAGGCAGATATCGAGCGATTAGTTCACCTGGCATACCCAACAGCTGGCAACGAGATTATAAATCAACTTGCTGTTGAAGCCTTTGTGAGAGCTGTGGGCGATATAAATCTCCAAAGGGCTATTCGCACTGCCGGAAAGCAAACACTACCAGAAGCATTGGCTTTCGCTCTAACAATCTAAGCCGCAGAACAAGCTTCCCAAAACGTGCATCGCGTGAGAGAATTGGAAGTCCAAGAATGCTCTTGTCAGAAGGCTACTCTGGAAAGGAGTCAGCGAGACGGACGAGCACGATGCTGGAACTGCAACAAGACCAGGAATCTACAACGACAGTGCAGATTACCGCGAAGAGGAACCGCATGCCAACACTGTGAACACAGAAATATGTCAACTGGTCAAAGTTACACCTACAACAATGTTGCTTCCCAAGTTGTTTCCCATCCCACCAACTTCGAGGGACAGAAGCTGGCTTCTAGTACCGATAGCTACAGAAACACCATCCAGGTTTCTCAAACGAAACGTGACAACAAGAGCCTGACCGTGGAAGCAAGTATAAACGGCAACAAATGTGTGGCTACCATCGACACCGGTGCCACGGCGTCCATTGTACGGCAGGACCTCGTTAAGAAGACATGGCTCCACAACACCAATAGCTATCGTCTAAGGACTGCAACTGGAGAAGCCGCAAAAGTCTATGGTGAGGTACGTCTTAAGATCCGGATGGCAGAGCTGGAATTCTCTCACCTGTTCCTAGTAGCAGATATATGCGACGAGTGCATTGTCGTCGTCGATTTCATGAAAGATCACGGAGTGATATTGGACATCGGGAACCAAGTCCTGAAATATCGAAACATCGAGATTCCGATGATCTATGGGATTCACTCATATGAGACCTCGCTATCTGTGAAAGAAGATCTGACTTTGCCTGCTTCTTCAGAAGTATTCGTGTGGACGAAATTGAAGGGTAAGCCTGGAAGCCATCGATATCTCATGGTCGAACCAGCATCTGTAAAGTCCTCCCAAAACGTCACCATTGGGAAGACTCTTGTTAGACCTGTAAAGAACATGGTTCCCGTACGAATACTGAACATCAAGCCGTACGAAGTTAAGCTTAGAAAAGGTGAGATTGTCGGACAATGCGAATCTGTATCAGCGATAACAAGGATCAGCGAAGAAGAGCCAAGGCAAACATTGAAGTCCAAAGAGCTGAACTCCATAAAGACGAACATTCTCAAGTCCTCTAATCTTGGCCACCAACAACGAAGAACTGCAGAAGGTCTCCTCGAAGAATTTGCAGACATCTTTTCGTCATCGCAAGGGAAATATGGCAGAACACAACTGGTTCAACATCGAATCAACACCGGGGATGCAAAGCCGATCCGTCAACCTGCAAGACGCCTTCCACTAGCCAAACAAGGTGAGGTTGAAGAACTGATAACCACCATGAAAGAAGAGGGTCTGATCGAAAACTCTAAAAGCCCTTGGGCGTCTCCAGTGGTCCTGGTAAAGAAGAAAGACGGATCAACCCGCTTTTGCGTAGACTATCGAAGGTTGAATGATGTGACCAAGAAGGATAGCTACCCTCTGCCTAGGATCAGTGATACTCTGGACGCTATGGAAGGAGCACAATGGTTCTCAACGTTGGACCTGAAAAGTGGATACTGGCAAGTAGAAATCCATCCTGAAGACAAAGAGAAGACAGCGTTCTCGACAGAAAACGGACTGTGGCAGTTCAAAGTGATGCCTTTTGGACTGTGCAATGCTCCAGCGACTTTTGAGCGCCTTATGGAATGTGTCCTGCAAGGACTCACATGGAAGTCTTGCCTGGTCTATTTGGATGACGTCATCGTATACGGGAAAACATTTGACGAACATTGCACAAATCTGAGAGCCGTGTTTCAAAGACTTCGAGAAGCCCACCTCAAGCTCAATCCAGAAAAGTGTTCACTCTTCAAAACCGAAGTGAAATACCTGGGACATATCATCTCATCCCAAGGAGTTAAGACGGATCCTGATAAGGTTGACACAGTGAAGAATTGGCCAACACCACAGGACAAACACCAACTCCGAAGCTTTCTGGGTCTAGCCACCTACTATAGGCGCTTTGTCAAAAACTTTGCTGAGATCGCCAAGAGTCTACATCAGCTAACGGAAAAGGGAAAGCAGTTTAAATGGTCAGGTGAGTGCGAACGCAGCTTTCAAGAGCTCAAGCAACGCTTGTGTAATGCACCAGTGCTGACCTACCCGACTCCAGGAAAACCGTTCATCATTGATGCTGATGCCAGCAATGTCGGGATTGGTGCTGTATTGTCACAGGTACATGATGGCGAAGAAAAGGTGGTTGCCTATTACAGCAAGGTACTCTCGAAGTCGGAAAGAAACTATTGTGTGACCAGAAGAGAACTTCTTGCACTGATTTTGGCAACAAAGCACTTCCATAAGTATCTCTATGGACAGAAGTTTCTTCTCCGAACCGACCATGGAGCACTAAACTGGCTTTTGAATTTCAAGAATCCAGAGGGTCAAGTGGCGAGATGGATTGAGAGACTGCAGACGTACGATTCTGAAATTCAACATTGGAAGGAGAAGCTTCACTCAAATGCTGATGCACTGTCTCGGAGACCATGTAAGCAAGACTGTAAGCATTGCAGACGCCAAGAATAAAAAGAAGTGGTTACTGTCCAACGAACCCGAACCGATCCCATTTATGGCTGGAGCAACGACGAGTTGAGGAAGGCTCAACAAGAGGAGCCAGATATTGAACCCATCCTCGCATGCAAGGAACACCAGGAAAAACCAGAATGGGCTGATATCTCCGACAGAAGTCCGGCTCTGAAGGCCTATTGGGCACAGTGGGATTCGTTGCATGTCCAAGAAGGTGTCCTTCGACGTAAGTGGGAATCAGCAGATGGAAAGTCCTATGTAATGCAGCTAGTCTTACCGAGATCGAAGATTATGGACGTTCTGCGAGAGATGCATGATGGAGTTTCGGGAGGCCATCTAGGAGTAAACAAGACGCTAGAAAAGGTTCGACAACGATTCTATTGGCTACATGCAAGGGCGGATGTCGAGAAGTGGTGCCGAAAATGTGATACCTGTGCTGCCACCAAAGGCCCAAACAAAAAGAATCACAGCCAAATGCAGCAGTATAATGTCGGATCACCCTTTGAAAGGATTGCAATAGACGTGGCGGGTCCATTTTCGGAAACAAATAATGGAAATCGTTATATTCTGGTCGTCATGGATTACTTCAGCAAGTGGCCTGAAGCATACGCCATACCGAATCAAGAAGCCAAAACAGTCGCAGACCAAATTGTGTTCAACTGGGTGAGCAGATTCGGTGTTCCATTAGAACTGCATTCCGACCAGGGAAGGAACTTTGAATCAAACATATTCCAGGAAGTTTGTGGGCTTCTTCACATCAAGAAGACAAGAACAACACCACTCCACCCACAATCTGATGGCATGGTCGAACGGTTCAATGAACCCTTAAGGAACATCTTTGCAAAGTTGGGGACGACAACCAGCGAGATTGGGATCGACACATTCCACTGTTCTTGATGGCGTATCGAAGTGCAAGACATAGCTCAACTGGTCATACACCGTCTGAGATTTTGATGGGAAGGAACATCAGATTGCCAAGCGAAATAAAATTTGGATGTCCCACGTCGGAACCGCAAGCCGAGGATGACTACTTGGATGACCTCAGAGAAAGACTCCTTCAGATCCACGACGATACCAGGTCAAAAATTAAGATTTTCAGTGACCGAATGAAGACACGCTACGATATACGAGCGACAGCAACAGAGTTCCAAGCAGGAGATCGAGTGTGGCTTTACAATCCCCATCGACAAAAAGGGTTGTCACCGAAACTTCAACGGGACTGGGAAGGTCCATATACAGTGATTAGCAAAATCAACGACGTCGTGTACCGGATACAAAAAGGAGTCAGAGGTAAACTTAAAGTCGTACATCGCGACCGACTACATCGCTACAGTGGTGATGAAGATGATGGATTTGTTCGGGACGATCAATCCTAAGGAGGGGGCAATGTAATGTGTATACACTTTATTTTATCTCATACGCTCTGTATCTCCTTCAATTGTAATGTCTAATGTGTATACGTTATTATCTCTTACACTCTGTACCTCTTTCTATATTTAATGTATACACTTTTCTTACTCTCTTTACTTACTCCGTATCTCTTTTTATATTTAATGTACATACTACTCTTACTCTCTTTACTTACTCCTTATCACTATAACTCTAATATCATTTTATAGGAAATAAGTATGTAGCAATAAGTTTAATTGTAGTAGTAAACACTTATGTGTATGACAGTTAAAAATGAGGGGCAACATCTAGTGGTTAAAAAGAGAACTTCTGGAACATTCGGTTTAGTAGTTTCTAGAACCATTATCAGAACTATAAATACCCGATTCGAAAGCGAAGCGGGATAGTTGATTGTGAACTGCGATAAGTAAAGTACACTGTGTTTGAAAAGTTATAATTGTGAGTGATTTGAATAAAGTGAATTTGTGTTTTATTTAAAAAGTGAATAAGTTTTAATTGTCGGACCAAGCCGAATATTACAATACTATGAAAAAACACTACCTAATAAGATCTGAATTCATATATTTCGTCTTCAGACCCTTTCACATAATAAATATTGTCGTATTGTTCGATTAAATTCATTTTAAAACTTTGTTAAAATTTGAAATTGAACTTTTGTTTCTTATTCATTAGCTGATTATTATGAAATGTCAAAATCTGTCAACTTACTTTGAAATCAAAGGGGAAATTTCAACTCATTTCTTATGTCGGAAGAGTCCAGAAGTCCTGTGCCCCGGTTCTGTAACTTACAAATCGTTAAAATCAGTCGTTGAACGCTGCGAATTAATACACATTGAAAATTAACGATGTGTTCTGTTTCTGTAACTTTGACAATCGTTAATTTTAACTACCGGAACAGATCTTAAAGAAACACAAGATTTCGTTAAATTGCGTTCTGTAACTGTTCAAATCGTTAATTTGACTGGTTTCAGCTGTCAAATTATCTCACGGGACTTTAGGTGGCGATAAAAATTTTTATGAAGATAAAAGTAAGTTGCAAATGATTTTTTTATCAGATTTAATTAATTTTTTTAATTTTGTGACGAAAGCAATCAATTATTTTTTATTTAAAAAAAACTCTAAACAATTTATTTGTCAAATTTCAAACTTTCTACAAACATTTCATTTTCAGAAAACGGCCAAACGACGACGAAAACTCCGTTCTCTACCGCCAAGCATTCAAGCTGAAGGACTATTGCAACAACGCGCATTGAACAACAGCGCCAAGCAGCACAATCGGCAAATCCATACGATCCAGTTGATGCTGCTGCGTTTTTCCGAAAGCTTCACCACTTAGGCAAGCTGCGAGTATCTTAAAAGCCAATCCCTATTAAGAAAAATAATGATAACTTTGTATTACAGATTCCTACGGACATGGAAGACTCGCAGATTGCAAGTTTGCCTCCAGATTTAGTTGCCGAAGCACAGAATCTAAGACGTGACTGGGAACATCGCAATCGTCAAACTCTCAATGAACGTTTAGTTACCCATTCGCAAGCCAATTCAACACGAGTTCTTGGCGGAACAGGTAAACTTTCTCTATTTCTCAAAGGTTCTTTTAACCGAGGTTAATTTTGTTCACAGCTTATCTTCCACTTCGAATACCATCTATCCAAAATCTACGAGGTCGCCCTAGTTGGCACACAAACTCAGTTCAATACAATTCACTTTCGTATCATCCAACGCCCCAGGCGAAGGAAGCTTCCCTAAATTCCCAGGCAAACCGGTCGCCCTGGCTCTCATGGAAACCGAGGGCTCCTCGACGTCGACGCTCTATCATCACTTTTACAAATGCTATTCATTGACGATGCCAAATTTAACATCCTCCGTTTGCATCGTGTAATTCGTCATCTATGTTATCACGCCGCCGGCACCCGAGAATGGATAATTGACTCTTTGATTTCCATCATCAAAAGGGCCGATAAAACCGACATTACCCGCACCGATGGCAAACTTATTAGCAGACCACAATACCTTACTCTAAGAGTCGATGCAGCGCTTGGCTATCGATCCAGTGCATTTTTAATCAAACGCGGAATTGCATCCGAGGATTTGATGAAAGAAGATCCATACTGTGGTGGTGAGGGAAATACTACTCGAATTCATCCTCAAGCTGCCCAGATGGTGTGTCGCAAGTCGCTTGATCTATTGATAATTTTGGCTCGTCATTTCCCTAGGGATTTTGTTCACTTTAAGGAAATTGAAATCGACTTAGCTGAGGAAAGCGAACCCTCGATTGATGTGGTGAAATTAAGAGGCGATAAGGAAGTGCAAACAACTTCAACAAGCCACAACAACAAGCAATAGTACACACCACAGGACCTACACCAGAAAGCTCAACATCCAAAGCTTTAATTTTGAAGAAAGTGCCCGATGATGGACGATCGTCCGAAACGCGTCGCTAATAAATAAATTATACTTGTGAAATTTACAAAGTTTTAAAAATAAATTAAATGAATATTTTAAAGTAAAAATTTCAAAATATTTATTTCTCGCATTTATTTATAACAATTTTTCATTGATTAACACAAAGTGGAGACAACAAAAACAAAATGTTCAACACAGCTAGAAACAAATTTCGTCTTAAAATATCAAAGAACATTAATCAAACTAACAAAGGTCAACTTAAATATTAAATTCAGTAAAAAGTGCTTAAGATCAAAAATAGTTCCCAAATATGCTGAAATCAAAATAAAAACAAAATCATTTGCCGCACAAAAAAACCAAAACCATAGCCCAAAACATAAGAATACAGCTAGAAATAAATTCTCTTTACACAAAGAAAAACAACCTTAAGAAAAAATTATACGAATACCACTTACAATTATATAAAAATAACAACTATATACATAATCGCAGAACTTCAAACCGAAAAAATAAAACAACAAACTTAAACAATTGCATTAGACATCTCCATAAGACACAACAAAAAAATACAACGCATACTTCACCAGCAAAACAACCATACCCTGCCCCCTTGTAAGCATACATTCTATCCAAGAATCAGAAGTTTACGATGCTCGTTTCATGAACGTCCCTTTTGTAGTGTCCACCGACAGGCATCACTGTGCGTTACTTTAATATGTAAATGTAAACCCATCTACTTATGTGCACAATTGTCATTCTGTATGTTAACATAATCTGACAGCCATGAGTCAGTCAATTAGAATTTAGACACGGCATTAATCATTCACACTCTTACAAATTTATATACCTAGTAAATAAAGATTAACTGTTCAATTTATTAACCGCTTGTTACTGATACTTCATTTGACGACGAGGTTTTTTAAAAGTAAATTTTTTTATGTGTGATTGAAGTATCAATTAAATGGCAAACATCGAGCTTGTAGACGCTTTTTCAAACCTGTTAAGGCAACAGCAATCATGGATGGAGAATATGCTTGCAAATCAGAATGCCGCTATGGCACAAATTTCTCGTTCATCGAAAGACAGTGCAAATTCATCTGGTTCAAATCATATACCCATTTTTCCTCCATTCGATAAACGCAAGCAGTCGTGGTCATCTTTCGTTGATCAGCTAAATCAACATTTTAAAGCTTATAATGTTGAAGAAGAAGGCCAGAAAAAAGCATTTTTCTTATCATGGTGTGGCCCAGAAATGTACGAGCTCATTAGAAATCTGTTTGCGCATAAGAAAGTTGAAGATTTAGGCCCTCCGCACACGAAGCAACTGTTTTGCAATTAGAGTCGCAAATCAGTTGCTCAAGCAACTGTTTTACAACTAGTTTGCGATCGATTTGTGACTTCTTTCCGCACACGAGTACGACCGAATTTTTATTTTTTTATTTTTTGTTCACAATTTTTATAAGAAACTATTCAACATGTCAAACAGGGGATCATGACGAAATATAGAATGCCAAAAATCTCGAATGCCGAAAATCTCGACAATAAAAAAAAATTATCTAGAACGCAAAAATCTCGAATCCACAAAAATCCAGAATTAACAAAAATTTTCTATCTAGAAAAAAATCTCGGAAAAAAATAAAAATTCGAGATTTTTTTTTTTTTTGTATTTTTAACAGTTAAAACTCAATAAAACACAAATACATCAGTTTACCCAATATTTTATTTTCTGAGCAAGAAAAATAGTTGCAAACAATAAGAAAATCAAAACAATAAACAAAAAAAGAAAACAAAAACAAATTAAATATGTATTTTAAACAAAACACAAAAAAAAACAAATACTTAATACAAGTTTTATAAATTTGTGTTAGCCGCAAGACTTCTTAGGAACCCAACATAACTTTTCTCTTCCTTTTCGTCGAGGACTTTCAAGATACGTTTTTCTTTTTGTAAGTACTCTCGGCTAACTCTAGTCTCCTCTCCCATCTGAAGTTTTTCAACAAGACACCTAACATGTACAGATTCATTCGAAAAAATTTCAATTAATTTGTACAGGCCAATGTGAGGCCTTCCAACTAAAACCTTTACTTGTCAACTTTAAGTTTGTTAAGGAGAAAATTCGCGGCGAATTTTATACATTGTCTCAAAAATTCAAACATACATTCTAGATTTTTGTATTCGAGATTTTTTTTTTCTAGATTTTGGCATTTCGAGATTTTATTTTCTAGATTTTTGTTTTCGAGATTTTTTCCATTCTAGATTTTTGTTTTCGAGATTTTCATATTCGAGATTTTAACTTTCTAGATAATTGATTTCTAGATATCGTGGTAGACCCGTCAAACAGTTGTACTGATGAAGACGATTTAATTGACTATTACCAGTACTGAAGACAAAGAAAACTTGTACGAAGAGAACATTGGACCCATCCATACATACACAACAATTTGAAATGCAGACTTTACGGCAGCAGAACATTTAAATCAAACGGATGCCAAAGTTGGTTGCTTCCAACATCCAAAAGATGGACACGAACATGAGAGAATGTGTATCTGCTGATGGTCTCTATACCAGACATACAAACAAACCAAGCCCTTTTCATCCCAATTAAGCTTCTTCAGATAAACTCCTTGAATGATTAAACACCACGTATCTTATCAATATCGTTTACCTTTACGTAATCAAAATCCTAAATGTTATCAACCATCAAATGATTCACTCTTTTTTTTAATTTTCCGAGTTTTCCACCAACAATTTTCTATTTTTCTATTTGAAAACGAATGCACCTAAAATTAGCGGTCTTATATCAACAATATTTCATTTGAAAACCAAAGCACCTACAACTCTAATGAGTTTTGCGGGTTTTCCATCAAGAACTTTCTATTTTTCTATTCGATAAGCTATTCTTTAACAAAAAGAACATGCAAGAAACCAAATTCACGTCTATGTAAGTATTGTAATATTCGGCTTGGTCCGACAATTAAAACTTATTCACTTTTTAAATAAAACACAAATTCACTTTATTCAAATCACTCACAAACTTATTTATTCAACACTTTCAATTATAACTTTTCAAACACAGTGTACTTTACTTATCGCAGTTCACAATCAACTATCCCGTTTCGATTTCGAATCGGGTATATATAGAGCTGATAATGGTTCTAGAAACTACTAAACCGAATGTTCCAGAAGTTCTCTTTTTAACCACTAGATGTTGCCCCTCATTTTTAACTGTTATACACATAAGTGTTTACTACTACAATTAAACTTATTGCTACATACTTATTTCCTATAAAATGATATTAGAGTTATAGTGATAAGGAGTAAGTAAAGAGAGTAAGAGTAGTATGTACATTAAACAGAGTGTAAGAGATAATAACGTATGCACATTAGACATTGCAATAGAAGGAGATACAGAGCGTATGAGATAAAATAAAGTGTATACACATTACATTGCCCCCTCCTTAGGATTGATCGTCCCGAACAAATCCATCATCTTCATCACCACTGTAGCGATGTAGTCGGTCGCGATGTACGACTTTAAGTTTACCTCTGACTCCCTTTTGTATCCGGTACACGACGTCGTTGATTTTGCTAATCACTGTATATGGACCTTCCCAGTCCCGTTGAAGTTTCGGTGACAACCCTTTTTGTCGATGGGGATTGTAAAGCCACACTCGATCTCCTGCTTGGAACTCTGTTGTTGTCGCTCGTATATCGTAGCGTGTCTTCATTCGGTCACTGAACATCTTAATTTTTGACCTGGTATCGTCGTGGATCTGAAGGAGTCTTTCTCTGAGGTCATCCAAGTAGACATCCTCGGTTTGCGGTTCCGACGTGGGACATCCAAATTTGATTTCGCTCGGCAGTCTGATGTTCCTTCCCATTAAAATCTCAGACGGTGTATGGCCAGTTGAGCTATGTCTTGCACTTCGATACGCCATCAAAAATAGTGGAATGTGTCGATCCCAATCTCGCTGGTTGTCGTCCACAACTTTGCAAAGATGTTCCTTCAGGGTTCGGTTGAACCGTTCGACCATGCCATCAGATTGTGGGTGGAGTGGTGTTGTTCTTGTCTTCTTAATGTGAAGAAGCCCACAAACTTCCTGGAATATGTTTGATTCAAAGTTCCTTCCCTGGTCGGAATGCAGTTCTAATGGAACACCGAATCTGCTCACCCAGTTGAACACAATTTGGTCTGCGACTGTTTTGGCTTCTTGATTCGGTATGGCGTATGCTTCAGGCCACTTGCTGAAGTAATCCATGACGACCAGAATATAACGATTTCCATTATTTGTTTCCGGAAATGGACCCGCCACGTCTATTGCAATCCTTTCAAAGGGTGATCCGACATTATACTGCTGCATTTGGCTGTGATTCTTTTTGTTCGGGCCTTTGGTGGCAGCACAGGTATCACATTTTCGGCACCACTTCTCGACATCTTCCCTTGCATGTAGCCAATAGAATCGTTGTCGAACCTTTTCTAGCGTCTTGTTTACTCCTAGATGGCCTCCCGAAACTCCATCATGCATCTCTCGCAGAACGTCCACAATCTTCGATCTCGGTAAGACTAGCTGCATTACATAGGACTTTCCATCTGCTGATTCCCATTTACGTCGAAGGACACCCTCTTGGACATGCAATGAGTCCCACTGTGCCCAATAGGCCTTTAGAGCCGGACTTCTGTCGGAGATATCGGCCCATTCTGGTTTTTCCTGGTGTTCCTTGCATGCGAGGATGGGTTCAATATCTGGGTCCTCTTGTTGAGCCTTCCTCAACTCGTCGTTGCTCCAGCCATAAATGGGATCGGTTCTGGTTCGTTGAACAGTAACCACTTCTTTTTCTTCTTGGCGTCTGCAATGCTTACAGTCTTGCTTACATGGTCTCCGAGACAGTGCATCAGCATTTGAGTGAAGCTTCCCCTTCCGATGTTGAATTTCATAATCGTACGTCTGCAGCCTCTCAATCCATCTCGCCACTTGACCCTCTGGATTCTTGAAATTCAAAAGCCAGTTTAGTGCTCCATGGTCGGTTCGGAGGAGAAACTTCTGTCCATAGAGATACTTATGGAAGTGCTTTGTTGCCAAAATCAGTGCAAGAAGTTCTCTTCTGGTCACACAATAGTTTCTTTCCGACTTTGAGAGTACCTTGCTGTAATAGGCAACCACCTTTTCTTCGCCATCATGTACCTGTGACAATACAGCACCAATCCCGACATTGCTGGCATCAGCATCAATGATGAACGGTTTTCCTGGAGTCGGGTAGGTCAGCACTGGTGCATTACACAAGCGTTGCTTGAGCTCTTGAAAGCTGCGCTCGCACTCACCTGACCATTTAAACTGCTTTCCCTTTTCCGTTAGCTGATGTAGACTCTTGGCGATCTCAGCAAAATTCTTGACGAAGCGCCTATAGTAGGTGGCTAGACCCAGAAAGCTTCGGAGTTGATGTTTGTCCTGTGGTGTTGGCCAATTCTTCACGGTGTCAACCTTATCAGGATCCGTCTTAACTCCTTGGGATGAGATGATATGTCCCAGGTATTTCACTTCGGTTTTGAAGAGTGAACACTTTTCTGGATTGAGCTTGAGGTGGGCTTCTCGAAGTCTTTGAAACACGGCTCTCAGATTTGTACAATGTTCGTCAAATGTTTTCCCGTATACGATGACGTCATCCAAATAGACCAGGCAAGATTTCCAAGTGAGTCCTTGCAGGACGCATTCCATAAGGCGCTCAAAAGTCGCTGGAGCATTGCACAGTCCAAAAGGCATCACTTTGAACTGCCACAATCCGTTTCCTGTCGAGAACGCTGTCTTCTCTTTGTCTTCAGGATGGATTTCTACTTGCCAGTATCCACTTTTCAGGTCCAAAGTTGAGAACCATTGTGCTCCTTCCATTGCGTCCAGAGTATCGCTGATCCTAGGCAGAGGGTAGCTATCTTTCTTGGTCACATCGTTCAACCTTCGATAGTCCACGCAAAAGCGGGTTGATCCGTCTTTCTTCTTTACCAGGACCACTGGAGACGCCCAAGGGCTTTTTGAGTTTTCGATAAGACCCTCTTCTTTCATGGTGGTTATCAGTTCTTCAACCTCACCTTGTTTGGCTAGTGGAAGGCGTCTTGCAGGTTGACGAATCGGCTTTGCATCCCCGGTGTTGATTCGATATTGAACCAGTTGTGTTCTGCCATATTTCCCTTGCGATGATGAAAAGATGTCTGCAAATTCTTCGAGGAGACCTTCTGCAGTTCTTCGTTGTTGTTGGCCAAGATTAGAGGACTCGAGAATGTTCGTCTTTATGGAGTTCAGCTCTTTGGACTTCAATGTTTGCCTTGGGTCTTCTTCGCTGATCCTTGTTATCGCTGATACAGATTCGCATTGTCCGACAATCTCACCTTTTCTAAGCTTAACTTCGTACGGCTTGATGTTCAGTATTCGTACGGGAACCATGTTCTTTACAGGTCTAACAAGAGTCTTCCCAATGGTGACGTTTTGGGAGGACTTTACAGATGCTGGTTCGACCATGAGGTATCGATGGCTGCCAGGCTTACCTTTCAATTTCGTCCACACGAATACTTCTGAAGAAGCAGGCAAAGTCAGATCTTCTTTGATGACGGTTTTCACAGATAACGAGGTCTCATACGAGTGGATCCCATAGATCATCGGAATCTCGATGTTTCGATATTTCAGGACTTGGTTCCCGATGTCCAATATCACTCCGTGATCTTTCATGAAATCGACACCGACAATGCACTCGTCGCATATATCTGCTACCAGGAACAGGTGAGAGAATTCCAGCTCTGCCATCCGGATCTTAAGACGTACCTCACCATAAACTTTTGCGGCTTCTCCAGTTGCAGTCCTTAGACGATAGCTGTTGGTGTTGTGGAGCCATGTCTTCTTAACGAGGTCCTGCCGTACAATGGACGCCGTGGCACCGGTGTCGATGGTAGCCACACATTTGTTGCCGTTTATACTTGCTTCCACGGTCAGGCTCTTGTTGTCACGTTTCGTTTGAGAAACCTGGATGGTGTTTCTGTAGCTATCGGTACTAGAAGCCAGCTTCGGTTCCTCGAAGTTGGTGGGATGGGAAACAACTTGGGAAGCAACATTGTTGTAGGTGTAACTTTGACCAGTTGACATATTTCTGTGTTCACAGTGTTGGCATGCGGTTCCTCTTCGCGGTAATCTGCACTGTCGTTGAAGATGCCCAGTCTTGTTGCAGTTCCAGCATCGTGCTTGTCCGTCTCGCTGACTCCTTTCCAGAGTAGCCTTCTGACAAGAGCATTCTTGGACTTCCAATTCTCTCACGCGATGCACGTTTTGGGATGCTTGTTCTGCGGCTTCCATTGTTAGAGCGAAAGCCAATGCTTCTGGTAGTGTTTGCTTCCCGGCAGTGCGAATAGCCCTTTGGAGATTTATATCGCCCACAGCTCTCACAAAGGCTTCAACAGCAAGTTGATTTATTATCTCGTTGCCAGCTGTTGGGTATGCCAGGTGGACTAATCGCTCGATATCTGACTGAAGCTGCTGCAGAGTTTCACCTCTTTTCTGTGCCCTGTTGTTTAGTTGTACTCGGAAGACTTCTGTCATGTGGCTATCCCCAAACCGCTGTTCGATTGCGTTTACCAGAACTTTGTAGTCACCGTTCTTCTCTGCTGGGATGGTTTGTAGCAGTTCAGCAGCTGCTCCTCTCAAGGCAAGCGTAAGAGCAATGTATTTTTCGTCATCGTCCCAGCCGTTTGTTAATGCTGCTGCTTCAAACTGTTTCTTGTAGATTGACCACGGTATCTGACCATCAAAGCTTGGAGGATTCACTTCTCTCTTCCTTGAGCACTCACCAGAAGGTTCTCGAGCTTTCATCTTTCGCACTTTTTCCAGTTCCTTTGTGATGGTATCGATTTGTTCGTCGATTTTCTCGATACGTGCATTTTGTTTTCCAACGCACTCGTCGAGAGTATTGATTTTCTCTTCGAAGTCCGCAAACCTGCCTTCTAGAAGATTTTTCTGTTCATCAAAACGCTCTAGAACATCATTCTTTTGTGTTTCCAGTTGTTTGAGGACATTCTCTTGCTCGGTCTTCTGCTCGTTTCTTTGAGTTTCTAGTTGCTCCAGAACATTCTTGTTTTGAGTTTCTAATTGCTTGAGGACATTCTCTTGCTCGTTCTTCTGCTCGTTTCTTTGAGTTTCTAGTTGCTCCAGAACATTCTTGTTTTGAGTTTCTAGTTGCTCCCGAACATTCTGCTCGAATTTGGCTAGAAGAAGTGACATCATGTTAGATAAGTCGGCATTTGCATTTACCTCTTCCGATTTTGCTTCCACTTCGAAAGCAAACGTATCTGGGTCTTCATTTTGTTCTTCCAGATATTCTTGTAGCCGTTTTACGAGTTCGATTTTATATCCTGCCGCACTTAAGCCACGTTTGCTTAATTCGGCCTTTAGCTCAGCGACAGTTAAGTCTTTCAAAACTTTACTTATCATTTTTAACTTCACTATTTCACACAAAATAGTTTAATCACTGTTCACTGTTTTATTCTCAATAAGTTTTAATCCCACTTCTGACACCAATGTAATATTCGGCTTGGTCCGACAATTAAAACTTATTCACTTTTTAAATAAAACACAAATTCACTTTATTCAAATCACTCACAAACTTATTTATTCAACACTTTCAATTATAACTTTTCAAACACAGTGTACTTTACTTATCGCAGTTCACAATCAACTATCCCGTTTCGATTTCGAATCGGGTATATATAGAGCTGATAATGGTTCTAGAAACTACTAAACCGAATGTTCCAGAAGTTCTCTTTTTAACCACTAGATGTTGCCCCTCATTTTTAACTGTTATACACATAAGTGTTTACTACTACAATTAAACTTATTGCTACATACTTATTTCCTATAAAATGATATTAGAGTTATAGTGATAAGGAGTAAGTAAAGAGAGTAAGAGTAGTATGTACATTAAACAGAGTGTAAGAGATAATAACGTATACACATTAGACATTGCAATAGAAGGAGATACAGAGCGTATGAGATAAAATAAAGTGTATACACATTACAGTATCATATCATATTTCATATTTCCAGTTGTCCGACTCTTCGGTATGGTTTTTCCAATGCCAAAAAAATTCCAAAAATACAACATGCAAAATCCATAAATATGTTTTGGGCCGTTTAGAAGTCCATACCAGACATAGAAATAAACAAACACATCTGTTTTTATATATAATATTATAATTTTAATAACAAAAACAAAAAAAGTTGCTTAAGCAACTCAAATTCGACCTACAAAATCAGTTGCGTGCGACTAGTTGGAAACCGATTGCAAACCGGTTGCATTGCAAACCGGTTTCATTTCAGTCGAGCGTGGGAGCTCTCCTATAGAGCTTCATATACAAAGTTGCTTGAGCAACTGATTTGCGATTCTAGTCGCAAAACAGTTGCAAAACAGTTGCTTCGTGTGCGGAGGGCCTTAGAGTTTTCCCTAGTCATTGCTAAGCTTACGGTGCATTTTGCTGATAAAACACATGTGCTTGCTGCCCGTTATGCTTTCTTTCAATTGCGAATGAAAGAAGACCAAACATATGCAGACTGGGTGGCAGATTTACGGGGTGCTGCTAGAGATTGTGAATTTTTGTGTGACAGAGAAGAATGCAAACAACCGTTTGTAGAAAATTTGATTAGAGACATAATTGTTTTACATACTCCACACGACACAGTCCGCTCAGCTGCTTTGCAAAAATCGAATCCTAGCTTGGACGATGTTGTGAAGATAGCGGAAACATATGAGTCGACACAAAAATCCGTATTGACTATTAAAGGTGATAACAGTGCATCTCAGACAGTTAATCATGTTGAAACCCAATATAAAAAACAACGTGCACGCTCTAGAGGTCGTTCATGTTCAGATTTTAGAAGTTAAAACTCAAAGCCACAGTGGTCTTCAAAGTATCGAAGAGAAACTAAACGATCTTGTCCTGGTTGTGGGGTAAGACACACCCAACTTCAATGTCCAATGCGTGAAGCTGAATGCAGGGTTTGCAAAAGAAAAGGCCATATATCGTCCGTGTGTTGGCAAAGTCGTAGAGGTAAAGAATGCGACAATGAAAAAATCGATCAAATTCTAAAGCGAGAAACAGATTGAACCAGCAACAGCAACAGCGGCGGCCATTGTTTTAGAACCCATGTATTTTAATCGTCTGACACAGAATAAACCAGCACCAGCAACGTCAACAGCAACGTTTGGTCAAAGTCCTAAATTTGCTGTTGCTGGTCCATTGCTGACAACTTTCAATGTACAAAATTCAGAGGCACCAAACAACAAAAAATAAAACAAACATGAAAACAAGGAGAACGAAATGTCAAAACAGATGAAATGACGTCGCTGGTGCTGGTGGCAATGTGTTTGGAAAATACAGGGTGCGGTAAAAAGATCTGACGGTTTTAAAATGTAAATAACTCAAACGTTTATAGTGATAAAAAGTGTTTTATTGCATATTACAGATTGGTATTTATGAACATTTATAAAAATAACTGAAAAAGGCGAATTTGCTCCGTTTAAGATTTGAAGATGACGTCTTTCAAATGATGTCCATCTCGGGCCATGCATTCTTCCAATCTTGCACTGAAACTTTCAAACACTTTCCCTAACATTGCAGGAGACAGGTTGGCTATTTCTTGGCTCTGAAGTTATTCACCCACAGCAAAATGGTGTTTCGAGTTGGGACTTTACCACGTGGACCCACATTGAATCGTCTACGGAACTGACGCTGAACAGTAACACAGGAATCACCACTTTTAAAAAACGCTTCTACGACAAACACACGGTGCTCAGCCGTCCACCGCTCCATGGCTACTGAACATGTCCGCACGTAGGCTCTGGAAAGCCGTTATCCCCACCACCCCCCACCACTCACTCGCTCGCCAGCGTGGCAGCGAAAACCGTCAGATCATTTTGCCGCTCCCTGTATTTGCTGGCCAACGTGCTGTTTGCTGTTGACGGTGCTGGTGCTGTTGCTGGTTTAATCTGTTTCACGCATAACTCTTAAAGAAGAAGGCACCGATGTAGCTAGGCATGGAAAGCAATTTTTTGCCAAATTGTTAGTCAATAAGGTTGAGCTGGACTTTCAGATTGACACAGGTGCCACGTGCTCTATGATAGGCTTGCGAGCATATAGACAGCTTGGAAATCCAGTTTGTATTAATTCTCATAAGGTACTAAGGGCTTATGGAAATCATGCGGTTCCCGTGAAAGGTTATGTTCACGTACAGGTTGAGTTCAGAGGCAAAGAACATACACTTGAGTTGTTGGTAGCAGACACATATGAAGGTGGAAACATTTTGGGCATGGATTGGTTTGACGTGTTGGATTTTCAAGTGAGTTGTTGTGATACTATTTTTTTCTCGAATGCTAGCAATGAAGATGAACTCGAATTAAAAGCATGTATAGAAAATATTTGTAGCCAGTTCACTGATGTGTTTGATAGTAGTCTAGGTTGTTGTAAGAACTACTCAGCTAAATTATATGTCAAAGACAATGCTAGACCAAGATTTTTCAAAGCTCGCCCTACTCCATTTGCTTTAAAAGCTAAAGTAAAAGAGGAGTTAAACAGATTAGAAGCAGCAGGAATCATACGCCCGATTGATTCAAGCCAATGGGCTGCTCCAAAAGTCGTTGTTAAGAAGCCGTCTGGTAACGTAAGAATCTGTGGAGATTTTAAGATAACAATAAATCCAGAGCTTGAAGTAGACAGCCATTATATTCCTCGTGTAGAAGAGATTTTCCACAAGCTAGAAGGAGGTGTCTATTTTTCGAAGATTGACCTGAGCAATGCATACTTTCAAATACCCCTCGAGAAGGAATCCAGGAAGTACACTGTAATCAACACAGATTTTGGCTTATTTGAGCATCTCAGGTTACCGAATGGAGTTGCTAGTGCTCCATGCATGTTTCAAAAATTAATGGATCAAATCATTGCTGGAATGGATCATTGTGCCGTTTTTATTGACGATTTTATAGTTACAGGCCGTAACAATATGCTTTACAGAAGTAAGAAAGATTTTAACGTCTGCACCTAGCAATTAAGCCTTATCTAACGGTGGACCTATCCACACTGTCGGCGTGACAATTTCCAACCGAAGTTGGCAATGTCACTATGTTTTATTCAAGAGGACACTAAACCTCTTCCTGATGATCCACCAGAATACAAAAGCACACCTCAACTTTCAAAAGAAAGAAGCGGGTACCCTGCATCTAGATTCACACCAGTACCAATTGAATTAGTGCCAGCTCTTATTCATCTTGGTTTGATTCTAGACTACTATTCAGGCAACACACGGAACTGCACTCAACCTTCAGTCACACGAAAGAAGAGCCGTTGTCCGGTCACAGATACCGCTCAACTTTCACTACCGAAAGAAGAGTCGTTACCGTGATTTGCGAATAGCAGCTGAGGCCAAACTCAGATAACCACAACCCCCGCGAAGGTCCATCCCACTAGTGAGGTGCTCAATCTCACTACCCGCGGTACCCAATTGCCCCTGGGTGAAGGGTGGTCACATATATTTCTTTGTATAACAATTAGTTATACATATTTTGTTTTTTGTGACATCTTTTTGTTTTTTTTTTGCAGCTTTTATCCTACTGGCGGACGAGGGACACCACTCACCCTCTGTCAAGTATATCCACATTGATCGAAGGGATGAACCAGCCAATCAAGGGACACACCCAACATTTTGTCTAACTTCCTTGGCGTTTATCCACATTCGGTACTCGTTAATCGTAATTTCCTCCTTTACTATGTGATAGGCATAGTATCTGTTAAGGATCGCATTGATCTTCATCATACTTCCTGCTTCAATTCGCCAATTCCATTAGACTAAAGCTGCCTACGTCCGCAAGTTCATGCCAATAAATTGACAAGAACCTCTCGGAGGCCCCACGAGAAGGTGTAGGTCAGCACGTTCACTTCAAATTCCTGCCATATGTAGGTACTTGGAAAACGTGTTTCTTTTCTAAATTGCCAATATCCATGATTTTACCTCCATATATGCTTTACACCTAATAAATGAAAACCATAACTACACAGATCTGAATAATAATTTAACACCGCTACACATTTTAAAAAAAGGAACAATATTGGACGCCACCGAAGAATTCGAAATTTACAACCATAACAAAATAGAACCAAACAATCTACTTAATGACAAACTGACAAACAAAAATAATGTGCTATATGAAACTGCAATAAAAAATAACAATAACAATACAAGATGACAACACAATAATGACAACCTATAAAAGCTCACCACGCATCAAGCTAATAACAAAGATTAAATAAGTAACAAGATGGGAAACTGACTTACGTTTCACTCCCTAGATCCCGCAATTTTCATTTTCTTTCATTTTATTTTCTTTCCTTGTACATGAATAATATGAAAACAAAAACAATATCGTAGGCCCATATTTACTGTGTTAAAGCACGCATACTTTCATAAAAACTATGGTCCAAACTGCGAAAGTATTGGTAAAAACACGCATACTTTCACAGAAACTATGGTCCAAACTGTGATAGTATTGGTAAAAACGCTTGTAGGCATCTGTCATTTTGACAGCTTTGTTTCCCATCTCCTTACCTTATATAATCTCTGGCTAATAAAACAACAATTCACCACAACAACAAGCAATAGTACACACCACAGGACCTACACCAGAAAGCTCAACATCCAAAGCTATAATTTTGAAGAAAGTGCCCGATGATGGACGATCGTCCGAAAGCGTCGCGTCGCTAATAAATTTGTGAAATTTACAAAGTTTTAAAAATAAATTAAATGAATATTTTAAAGTAAAAATTTTAAAATATTTATTTCTCGCATTAAAAAAAAAAAACAGCTTTGTGCCAGGTCTCAAGATGGCACCACAGTCGATTGCCAGGCGGAATCTACTAGTCTAGAACATATATACAATGCAACAGCGCTATGTCGTTACGAAAAAGAGGAAACTACAATCCTTTGTATATGGAACTACCAGGTTCTATCAAGATTGGTTTTCTGCTTGGTTTGACAGTTCTTTGACAGGAGCAAGCAGAGAACACACAATACAAACTTATGAAAAAATGGCTTTCTCGGCTTATAACCAGTTGGCGCTACAGTCGAATACCATTTCGATCATACCTGTTAAAGGAGAATGGGCAAAAATGTATGGAAGCTGGCCTACGAACCAATAACAACATGCTATATATCAATGGAAAGGTTTTTCTGTCTTCTTTAACTTTTTCTATGGCAGTAAGTCCCAAATCGCTGTGTGGAAAAAGTTATTGCACAGTAAATTCATTCACAAGTAATAAGTGATTTCTTATTTTCACCTTGACCTTTGACCCAATAACGACATGATGTATATCAATTGAAAGGTTTTTTTGTGGACTTTAACTTTTGTCTTGGCAAGAAGTCCCAAATCACTGTGGGGAAAAAGTTATTGCACAATTAAGAGATTGAAGGATAAAAATAAGTTATGTTTTGTTTTCTTTTGTAAAGCTTTTCTATTATGATGCAAGCAAGAAAACACTTTTTTTTCAATGACTTAATTGTGCAATAACTTTTTCCCCTCAGTGATTTGGGACTTCTTGCCAAGACAAAAGTTAAAGTCCACAAAAAAACCTTTCAATTGATATACATCATGTCGTTATTGGGTCAATGGTCAAGGTGAAAACAAGAAATCACTTATTACTTGTGAATGACTTTATTGTGCAATAACTTTTTCCACACAGCGATTTGGGACTTACTGCCATAGAAAAAGTTAAAGAAGACAGAAAAACCTTTCCATTGATATATAGCATGTTGTTATTGGTTCGTAGGCCAAAATGCCCATTCTCCTTTATATACAAAGCTACAATCATGTTTTCAGTTTAGATGTGGATTTTTTGATCTCCATTGGATTTCCTTTAAATATGTTTAAAAGCATGCCATCGTTTATGGCCAATGGAGACGTTCCGAATCGTAACTATTTGTGTTTAAGAACGTCGACTAGTTGTTATCATATTTTTATAACTGAACGCACTACAGTGAATTCAGTACTGTTAATAGAAACCGCCTCATGGCCAACCCTGCAAGGAGAATTAAAATAGTGGGAACATTTTATTTGCCTTTTCGAAACATATATTCATCTCCTTTTTCCATTTCATATTCGAATATGATTTTTTAACATCCCGAGCGCGATGGCGCAACTATTTTTCATAATATATTTTCTTTTGTACTCCCAGATTTTGCACCTGCATTGTGTAGTTTCCTAAAATTTGACATCTACTCCCACAAACATAAACTACCAGACGGTCAGTTTACTTTTCTTCATATTATTCAAATAGGATAGAAAGAGTGAGTCAGTGTTGGATTTGCAGAAATCGTCGATGTCAGGTCAACGAGAAGACGGTTTCGCGTAGTTTGTATTCCCTTAAAAACTTGTAAAGAATAGGAAACTATCTTATTTAGTGAAGAAAGGCAAATGTACGTCTTAGTGTTGTTAACCCTTCGTATATGTGCAAATTGAATCTTCTGAGGATTCGGAAGCTATGTATGGACTTAACGTAGTGCATGCATACGTCATCATTTTCAATATATATATATATAAATAAAAGGCTCGGAGTCTCGGACCTAGACCATTTTCCTCTTCTGCAGTGGCATGAGTTAAAAAGAGATCGTCATCCCGGAAAATAAAAAATGGGATATTTCGCGTCATTTACCGTTCACCAAATATGAAAAAACAGGCGCGCATAAGTTCGCTGCTCTCACTGTACTCTTCTAACATCATCGTTTATTTTTATTTCGAAGTTCGCCTTTGCCATCGCCTCTAGATTCTTGAATACATTTTATTCGAAATCAAAGATGGCTGTCGTCGTTCATACCGAGTGAATCCGTGTGTGCAAATTTAGAAATTAATTTAATGAATAAATAGCCAGGGAAATAACAAAGTTTCTATAAAATTCAATCCATTGTGGTAAATGGAAATTGATATTAATAAGAAAATTACAACCTTTCATCGCTAGTGTGCGCGAGAAAGTATTTTCCCAGCAGTGCAGATGTGGAACGGAGATTTCTTGCGTCGAGAAAAGTGAAAACTTTTTCTTCATTTCAACAGCTAAAAGAGAATAACTTTTTTCAAAATTTATAAGAATCAGAAGCAGAACTTCGAACTCATCCGGATTTAAGTTCATAGTTTTCAAAAAGTTTGTTTTAAAATTTTCTTTTTTTATGTAGTTTTGTGTGAAAAATTGTGTAAAAGAAAAATTCATAAAAAATTATTTCCCAATAACTTTTTTCCCTGTTTGCTATTGAGTTTGAATACATATGCGTGTATACGTCTATTTATATAAACAGTTTAAGTAGTGTGCGTGCTTGCGGTGGTAGAGTTGATATTGTGTGCGAAATTTGCGGTGGTTTTGTAATTGTATTGGAGACGTCAGTTATGCTAGTGTTTGACCAACAATGGGAAAATTTTTTGAGTAAAAGGATTTTTCATTCGAAATCAAAACCAACAAAATAGGAAAAAACAGAAATTTTTTTTCACACTTCAAATTTCTCTTCTTAATTTTTTTCTTTTACTTTTTTTTTGGTTAATTAAACTCGATAAAAATCGTGATCATTTTTTTCCGTTTAAATAAATAAAAAAAAAGGAAAAACAAAAACATTTTGAAACAATGAATAAAAAAGTGGATTAGGATTTTTGGTCAAAAAAATTGATCATCTCTTCGTCATCGTTTTGGTGTGGTTGTCGCCTTTATCCCAATCATAAGATATAAAAAAGACACCAGAACGAGAATCAGAGGAAAACATTGAACCAATTCTAAGTGAGCGAGCGAGAGAAAAAACTGAAAGGAAAAGAATACGGTAAGAATCAATAAACGTTGCATATTTATTCCTCTGCACGGCAGAGAACCAGAAAACAGACAAATAACCAGCCGGGCTAAAGGTGGGATTCAGCTGGCTGTAGTTGCGCCCTTTATTCTTGTTTTTAAATTCAGAGTCAGCACAGCATAGTCTGAGCCTGGCCATAATCTTTGGTTAGTTATGTATGTAAGAAGTTGGGGAATACTGTACATATATACAAATACACTACACCTTTCGATATGAAAATGTAGTTACTGTGAGAGTGAATAAAGTGAAGAATATTGAAATTGGCATGTAGGTTCGTAATTACATTAATGAAAAATATATTCGGAGAAGTTTTTTTTATTGGACATTTCTCAGAGGAAGGTTGTCGTTGTCGTCAACGCACCGCAAAAGAGAACTGGCTGTTTCTATTGGCGACAGCAAGTGCTACTCATTAATCTTATTTTTGGTTATTTTCATATTGAGTGAGGACGAAAACACAACAAGCTTGACAAGTTGTCGGCGAAAATGGTTTGTGTTAGCTTAGCTAGTAAATGCAATGACCTTATGAACGATTTCTGGAGCTTGATGAGCTTAAAACTCTAAATTTGAATATCCTATCTATATTTGGAGTAAATTGCTGGCACCTCAACCGCAACGTCAATGTTCGCTTTGACAAAATCTTTGAAAATGAGTGAGCTAATGTGTGTGAATAAGAAAAAGAGGCGATAGAGAAATGTATTCATGTCAATTGGTGGCACCAGAAAATGTTTAGGAAGTTTACACAGTTTTTAGACGGTCGACCAGCTGTTTTCTTGTTGATACAATAATATCCAGCTTTAGGTATAAAATGGGATCAATCAGCTGACAAAACGAGTTCGCTGTGTGTATGTGTATACTTACAATCGGGCGTGTTACACGCCCGACAGGGATGAAAAATCGTTTTTCAGTATTGTCTCGAAATAAAAATAAAAAGTGTATCGAATTGTACTTTTTGATTTGTGAAGTTTTATTGAAAAATAAATAAAAATACATTTTTTGTATCCTCTTCTTCCATGTCTCCCAATTGTTGGCTGACACACGCCATCCAGTTCCGCACCCCAAAGCTTTGGGTGTCCTGGTCTACGCCATCCTTCCAGCGCAAATTTGGTCTGCCGCGCTTTATCCTACCATGAATTATGCTTACCGGGCCAGTTTCTCTTCGTTCACACGAGCTAGGTGTCCTTCGGAGTCTACCAAGCTAAATTTTTTTTAATCAAGTCTGCTTCGTAGTTGATACAGTTCGTGATTGTATCGTCTCCGAAAACATCCTTCCTAACAAATGGGTCCAACCATTCTCCGTAAGACTTTTCTCTCCAACGCAGCTAAGAGTTCAGAGTACCTTTGCATAAGCACTCAGGGGTGGAATCGTGTAAGCTGATTTTTAATGGTTGACATTTAAATTCAGGCAAAAAAGTATAGAAAATTGACTGTCAACTATCAGCTTACACGATTCCACCTCAGAGTACTGGTAAAAGACTATCGTCTTATATATTAGCAGTTTCGAAGTAATGGTAGAATTTCTGGATTTAAGGAGCCTTGAAGACTAAAGTATAGATTCTGTTGGCTTTGAGCAGCCGCCCGCATATTTTTTGTTGTTTCCATATTGTTATCGGCTGGTACTACAGACCCAAGCTAATTGAAGGATCGCCCTTCTTCGAATTCGTGCTGCTCCACCTTAATAGTTGTTATTCCACTTTTGCCAACGTTTTCAGCATTCGGCGCAACCATGTACTTAGTTTTTCCGCCATTTATATGCAGCTCCACGTTTTTTGCCGCCTGCTCGCTGTGGATAAATGAGGATTGTACAGCTTGTGGGTTCCTTCCAAAGTTTCCAATGTCGTCTGCGTATTCCATTAATTCGGTGGACTTGGTGACGATAGTGGGGCCGGTGATTTTAAGTTATGATTATGAGCACACATAGCTGTGCCCGCGGTGTTACCCGTGATAACCGGGATAACAGGATAAAACGTATCCTATATTACCTACTTCTTATACCTACCTCCAAGAATATGTGTACAAAATTTCAGGATCATCGCTTTAGTAGTTTTTGCGTGACGCTCCGACACCGTACAGACTTTCACATGTATATTTTTCTACCTAACTCTCCATGTTGTTTTCAAAAAATCACAAAACCGAATGAAAAATTAAAAACTAACTAAATAACGGAATGAAAACAAATGAGAATGAAAACGAAGACAGATTATGTCTACGGCTTACATGTTACGTTGTTACTTATTACGGCTTAACGTCTTATTCAGTGACATTGAAACCTGTTGTCAAACTAGCAATTTTATTAGGCCAGTTCCACGCCTTCCACCTAACAACATCTCAGTGAGATCTTAGAGATTTTTTAAGTGGAACAAAAAATCTCAGCTGAGAATTGAGATTTTTTTCTGAGATCTCTGAGATGAATATATTTTGGATTCGCTTTCTCACTCAGCTATTTTAACGTGACTGACATATGTACAACAACAATCTGTAAGGTAACCATTTTATCTCAATGAGAACTGAGAATTATGTTCCACCAAATGATTTTGCCTCAGTCAAAGTGACATTGAGATCTCAGTGAGATGTTGTTAGGTGGAACTGGCCTATTGACTTGCATCAAATCGTGCGTTAAGAAAATGGATACTTGGTGATATGGATTTTGGTAAAAATATTTATGATTCAGCAGAAGACCTATTACATCAAGTAAAAGACTGGAAGTGCATAATTGTATTGAATTTAGTAAAAGTGTATTTATGTACTTTAGGAGAGGCAAGTGAAAAAAGTACAATTGTATCCACTTTTGCAACCCAGGCGGGTATGAATCCATATATACATACAGGGATCGGGTTCGTGCCTCTTTCAACAAGTTCTTCCACCAACGCCAACATTATAGAACAAAGCTGCCCATAGCATCGGCAGCCCTGGTCTACGCCATCCCTCCAGTTTCCTACACAAATTGTACTGAAAAAGACCAATTGGATTCATATAAGCTCAATTTTTGTCATTACATAGGTTTCCAGGTAGATTTTATCTATTCAATGAATCCTCCGGAATCATTCTTCCTCACAAGTGGGTCCAAATTTTCTCCATAGGAATTTGCTGTGGAAGGCCGCTTGGAGTTCTCCGATCCGTAAGTGAAAACAAGTAAGACTGTCCTCTTATACAGCTTTAGTTTCGATTTAATGGGATTTTTTTTTTGTATTTTAATTTCAAAACCCTTGAAGTAGTTGCTGTTGGATTTGAGCAGTTTTCATTGTTCTTCAACTTCCAATATTTTCTACAGACAGAGCCACAATGTAGGTACTTGGCTTTTCCTTCATTTATATGCAGCCCCAGGCTTTTGACCTCAGCATTGATTCCTTCCAAAGATATCGATTTCGTCCAGATAGAAAAGAAGGCAAGACCCTTGTGAGTCCGTTGAAAATGTTTGACGGGTCTGGATGGTAATGCTGGAATGTTAATCTAGACTTTTTTCCTTCGGCCGTGTAAGGGTAAATATCTGATAAATTGTGGATTAGCCTGGCTTGAAACTACATACAAATTTGCCGATTATTGTTTCCGTTTATGGGGTCACTCGATTTTGTACAGGAGATGATTTCTTGTAGGATGTACTCAACAGTACCTAAGTACGAGGCCTAATTGTATACATTAAGGCGGTGCTTTGCTTTGAGGCCTTTATCATCTGTTTAAATAAAACCACCCAGCATTCCTCTACAATGACGTCGTTATTGGTTGACTATGACGCTGACGCTGCAGGATATGTTTTTTAGGTACTTGTCACTTGAGCATGTGCGACTCAATCTTGCAGATGGCAATTGTGACAGTTCTAATAATCGGTTTCACGAAATCATCTTTATCAATCGAATGCAAAAGTTAAAAATTATGTGAATGCTTACAGCCAGCTCGATCCTTAGCTAGCTGTGTCCAGTTTCGCACGCCAAGTTGGTCCAGGTCCTCTACTACCTGTGTGCTCCACCTGATTCGCAGTTTTCCTCCTCTGCGACGTCCTTCCGGGTTGGATTCGAAGACTACGAGCCGGATCATTATTTTCCATTCGCTCTACATGACCCAACCATCCAAGTCGTTGTACCTTAACTTTTCTGGCTAGGTCAGTATCGCAGTTTTTGATTGAATCTTCGTCTCCATTCTCCATTTTTGCAGACAGAACCAAAAATCACTCGAAGAATTTTTCTCTCAAAGAAGCCCAACGCGTTTTCATCGGATGTTGTCATGGTCCATGTCTCTGCACCATACATTAAGACCGGGATGATAAGCATTTTGTAGAGTGTTACTTAAGGTGCTCGGGAGAGGACTCTACTCTTACTCTATTGCCTTGAGCAATAGTGATTCTTCGTTTGATTTCAGCGCTGGTGTTGTTGTCTGAGTTGATATCGGATCCCAGGTAGACGAAGTCCTTCACTAACTCGAACTTAAATCTGTCTATGTTGACGTTTGCTCCAAGACCTCGATGTTGGTAGTCCTTTCTTGATGACTGCATTAACTTGGTCTTGCCCTCGTTGACCGCTACACCCATCTTCCTGGCCTCCGTCTCAAGACTCACAAACGCTCCACTGACATCCCGCTGTGTTCTTCCAATTATGTCAATGTCGTCTGCGAATCCTAGTAGCTGGACGGACTTTGAAAGATTGTGCCTCTGGTGTTGACGTTGGAGTTTTGCACAATCTTTTCAAGAATGATGTTGAAGAAATCGCATGACGTTCCTGGGTCTTCTCCAAGGTCTACCGTAGGGTGAATATTTGATCGATGGTGGACTTTCCGGGTCTGCAGCTACACTGATAAGAACCTATCAGGTTGTTCTTGTTGACGAAAGGCTTCAAGCGTTCACACAGCACGGCAGACAAGATCTTGTAGGCGATGTTAAGGAGACTTATACCTCTGTAGTTGGTGCAGTTCAGGGGATCTCCTTTCTTGAGGATCGGGCATACGATGCTGAGGTTACTACTTCTCCCTGTTCCTTTTAAAAATATACACACTAGTTTTACATGTTGTAGAAACAAGTCTGTAATATTTGCTTCAATTATCTTTTATCCTTGCATCAAAGCGATGGTTGTCATACATTAACACTCAGCAGATGCTTAACATCACCGTACCTAACTTCACCCACATTTCCTAAGGTACTTATATGAATTTATTTGGTATCTGACATGTTTTATTTTGGTTCAAGTAATTTATGCTTCCACTTTTGGTATGATACAAAAAGTATTTGTAAAAGGACGAACTTGAGTGTTGCTCCTCTGGAAAGCTGTGAGTGGTGTGTTTTTTTAATTGTTGGTATAACTGTTTCCTATTTAATTGAAAAACAGAAGTTACAATGTATGTACGACGTACGTACAGTGCCAAGTCAAAAAAGAACATGATTGCTCTGAAGTTTTGAACTTTTAGATAGAATTTTTTTTTTTTTTTAGAAAAAGGCAAATGAAAATAAAT
Organism: Sphaerophoria taeniata; assembly: GCA_943590905.1. Lineage (NCBI taxonomy): Eukaryota > Metazoa > Arthropoda > Insecta > Diptera > Syrphidae > Sphaerophoria > Sphaerophoria taeniata. Next base: position 64,385,085 of record OX016540.1, read on the forward strand.
CAATAATTCCCGGGACAACAAGTTTAGATATTCATTGAATGTGTCGGCTGTGCCTTTTTTTTCGGTAGCTTAGCTGAAAGATTTAAACTTATCCCTACAATGCATTTTGGTAGACATTACCGACTAAACAAGTGCCTTTGGATATCGTTCTTGAACGAGACTACTAGCAGTCAGGAACTAGCAGTTCCTGAGTAAGTTCCTATCTAGTCTGATATGTAAGTAATGATTTCTTCATTCTCCAATTTGTGTTTAAATTTTTATATTCAAGCTCTCTTTAAAGTCTTTGGTAACAAGGTTTGGTCCCATGGGGGTTTCACACCTAAAAGGAGAGTTTAAGTTAATATTTGGAAATTGTGTTTTATGTGTGACAAATCAGATGGAAAACTTAAACAAAAAAGTACACAACAGCAAATTTCCGTTGAGGTACATATGCCCCTACTTCTTTTTCAAGTTTCCTTACACGCATTAATTTTAAAAACTGTGAAATTGAAATCCCATCCTTTGAAGGTCAATGTGCACCGAAATAATATATGTAGGATTTATCCTCTGTGCTCTAAGCTGAAATTTTAGAGCTACGTACAAGAACATATAGGTACGTAAGTATTGATGGTTCTGTAAATAATTTAATGGGTCGCACTTTTGTGAGACATGATGGCTGTTAGAAAAAATAAAAACGTATGTATTTAAATGTTGTAGTCAGACTAAAGTCTGGAAAAACAGTTCCATGTGAGCATGTCATACTCAGATCCTTTATAAAGTTATGGGTCGTAGTACTACAACAGACTATAAAATACCCGGATTTGTTTTTCATAAACCATTCCAGGCTGCCATCCCAAGCAGAGAGGAATGGAAAGATAACATACCATACTCCATCAGTGAGTTATCAATAGCTATCTATACAGATGGATCTAAGATGGATACTGGTGAAGGTGCAGGCTTCTATTCTGAATCTCTCAAGTTAACCGACTCACTTTGGCTTCCAGACTACAGTAGTGTCTTCCAAGCGGAGGTCCTGGCAGTAACAACAGCTGCTAAACAGGTATTAATGATGGCGATACCACGGGCTGATATCACCTTTTACATTGATAGCCAAGCGGCAATAAAAGCGATTACTGCAACTGAGGTAAAATCAAAGCTTGTTTCATGCTGCTGCGAAGAGATTAAGGTTCTTGGCGCACAGCACACCATTAGACTCTGCTGGGTCCCAGGTCACAGCGATATACCAGGCAACGAGAAAGCCGATGAATTAGCAACATTAAAGTCAACGCTTGACGTAAGCCAAGCTCAGCTAGTCAGCATCCCTACCTGTTATTTAAAACAGGAAATCTCAAAAAGAATAACTATTAAGGCCGATAAAAGGTGGAATCATTTTGACACCTGTGGCACTACAAGAAAGATCTGGCCCTGTTTTCACAAAGAAAGAAAGGAAAAAAATTATGCAATTAAACAAGAGATCACTTCTATCTATTGTATAAGTATTATCACCGGACAGTTCAGATGATCTATGCAGAGGATGCGGTGACGAAGAGGTGCATGAAGACACTTCACACTTTCTATCAAGGAAGAAATTGCTCGGCAATTATTTCTTCGGGGACTTAGAGCCGATTTTTCAATCGTAAGATAAACAAGCAGATAGTGTTTATTCGACAGATAACAATTTTTCAATCGTCAGATAGACTTTATCTGACGTAAAACGCTCTTATTTATTCGACCGATGAATACTGAGATAAGTTTATTTGCCAGTTTGTTATTTGTAGATTTTTTCGATGATTGAAAAATCGGCTCTTAGAAGAACCCTCTAGTACTCCAGTTACTAACATTTTGAACTTCATCAATGCCTCTAAATGGCTTGATTAATTGAACACATAGGTTTTTATTCTTAGCTTGAGTAGCAATACTCACGGGTATCACATCGGATCTGCATCAATCTAAGTGTGACAGTAACGAGATCAACTGTCAGCCCCTCAACCTAACCTAACCTAAATTTTGTAAAATCGAATACATATGTTTAATATTAATTGTTCAATTGATCGTTGTAACGTTGTGTTCAACAGACTGTTTTACATAAATCCGGCTAGGGCGCTATGCCTAGAAGGCTAGAACTCTACAAACTTCAAAGGTTTATAGCGGAATAATGATGCTTATATACTAAGCCACTGGACCTAGAGATTAATTGAAAACCACGGAATTTCATTGTTGAAGAGCATAAGTCTCTTAAGTAGGTAATCAATGTATACAGGCTGGTCCGCTTAGTGGTCTCTTTTTAAATCTTACTAACTTAATGTGGCGCTACAGTCCGGTGTGGACTTGGGCCTCAATCAACAGTCTCCGCCAGCCAGCTCGGTCCCTAGCTAGCTGTCTCCAGTTTTGCACTCCAAGTTGATTGAGGTCCTCTTCAACTTGTGTGCGCCACCTGAGTCTCGGTCTTATGCTCCTTCTGCGTCCCTCGGGAATAGTGTCGAAGGCTTTCCAGGCCGGAGCATTGGTGTCCAGCCGCTCTGAATGACCGAGCCATCTGAGTCTCTGAACCTTGACCCTTCTGGCTAGGTCCATGTCGTTGTACAATTTGTAAAGCTCGCTGTTGTATCTTCTTCGTCATTCCCCTTTAATGCACACGGGACCAAAGATGACCCGAAGAACTTTCGTCTCGAAACAGCCTAAGGCACATTCATCCGATTTTGTCAAGGTCCATGCTTCTGCACCGTACAGCAGGTATGGGATGATGAGGGTGTTGTAAAGTTCTACCTTAGTTGCTCGAGAGAGGGCTTTTCCACTCAATTTCTTTCTTAGCCCAAAGAAACAGCGATTAGCAAGAGTTATTCTTCGTCTAATATCGGTTGGTGTTATTGCCAGTGTTAATAGCGGAGCCTAGGTAGACAAACTCCTCTACTACCTCGAAGTTGTATGCGTCTATTGTGATGTTCTGTCCGAGCCGTCGGTGTTGGGTGTCCTTCCTCACCGCTTCTGTCTCAACTCTCAAAAAGGCGTCATTGACGTCACGCTGTGTTCTTCCCATTATATCAATATCATCGGCGTACACGAAAAGTTGAACAGATTTTTGGAAGATAGTGCCTCCGGTGTTGACGGTGGAGTTTTGCACTATCTTCTCAAGAGCGAGGTTAAAGAAATCGCACGACAGTACATCGCCTTGTCTAAATACTTTTTTGACATCGAAAGATTCCGTAAGCTCGTTGCCAACCTTGATGGAGCAGCGTGAGTTCCCCATCGTCATTTTGCAAAAGCGAACGAGCTTGGCATGGATGCCAAAACTAGACATAGCTTTATACAGTTCGTCTCTGTAGATGCTGTCATACGCGGCCTTAAAATCGATGAAAAGGTGGTGGGTATCGATTAGGAGTTCATAGGTTTTTTCCAGGATGTGCATTCTGTGGCAAAGTGAAAATTTGGTCGATGGTTGACCTTCCTGGTCTGAAACCACATTGATAAGGATCAATCAGATTGTTGACGAAAGGCTTCAGAGGTTCACATATTACGGTAGAAAGGATCTTGTATGTGATATTAAGAAGGCTGATTCCTCTGTAGTTGGCGCAGTTTAGAGGGTCTCCCTTTTTCAGGATCCCGAAAACAATGCTGAGGTTCCATTCATCGGGCATGCATTCTCCCGACCATATCTTACAGATGATTTGGTGCATGCTCCAAACTTGATCGTCGCTGCTGCTTTGAACAGCTCGGCAGCTACAGACCATCTGCTCCAGCGGCTTTGTTGCTTTTGAGCCGTGATATTGCCGTTTTCACTTTTAAGTCGGGTTCACGGAATTTCTGGCTATCATCATGTCCGATGAAAGGCTCCTGCCTGATGGCGGGGTTTCGTTCGTCGTCGCCGTTATACAGTCTATAGAAGTGGTCTTTTCAAATCCTTAGCATTGAATGCGATTCTGCTATGAATAACAGGTTATTTTTACACTGACAGCTGTCTCCCTCTCGAAATCTTGATAGAAACTCAGTATCTTACCTACCCCCGCGGAACGAAATGAATCACTTTATGCTTAAAACCTTGGGAAATATTGAAAACTTGAGTGGTGTGTAGCCCAAACAGAACAGGGCGTTCTTTGAAAAAAGTTTTGGCTGCAATGAAGCACCTACTGCCGTATGCAAGTTTGTGCGAAAGGCATGCTAGTGGACAACACTCATGTTACGGTGTGCACAGACGAAAATGTGGCTGCTGTAGCCCAGAGTGTAATCGATCCATGAAAATCAACTCGCCATCGCACTCAACAATTCAACATTTCACGCACTAGCCTGAGGAAAATTCTGCACAAAGATTTCGGATTATTCGTTTAAAACATCCAATTGTTTCAGTTATTGAAGGAACACGACCATCCGGTTTGTTATCGCTCCGCTGTTTGGGCCGTAGAGCAGCTTGGATTAGACGAAAAATCATCTTTTCTGACGAGGCGCATTATCATCTCGGCGACTTTGTTAACAAATAAAATTGCCGCATATGGGGCTCGGAAAACCCGCACGTTATTGCCGAGAAGCCAATGCATGCACAGAGAGTGACGGTGGGCGTTACAGAGCCACGTTATCCAACTTTTTTTTTGTTTACTGAAATTGAAGGCATAGATATGGACGACCTCTTGTTCATGGCGATGGCACACCATGCAACAATCGATCTTTTACGCACCAAATTCCCAAATCGTGTTTATCAGCCGTCTTGGCGATATCAATTGTCCACCTCGGAGCTGCGATTTGCCACCTTTGAACTTTTGTTTGTGGGAAAAGGCCAACGTTACGCTAACAATCCAATAATGATGTATGCACTAAAGGCCAATATCAAGCAATCCGTGAGCTACAGCCCAAAATCATCAACAGAATGCGCTATTGCGAAGCCGGTCGAAGCGGCTAATTGAACGAAGTTGTGTTCCATAATACCCATATGGAAACAAATTTATTTTGTTCGTTTTTTTTTGCATTTTGCAAAAGAAACCACTAAATGGCCCGTTTTTTACATAAAGGGTGGTGGATAGCTCCTAAAGAGTTTATTTGTTGGACTAATGGATAATGCCCTAAAAGTGCGTGCTAAGTTTCGTAAGTTTTTTGCTTCACAAAAGGCAGTACCGAAGAAGAGACACTAGTTAGATAGGAACTCAACGATTGACCGGTGTATTAAAGTTTCAAATTTTTACTAACATATTGTGAAAAGGATAAGAATTACCAGAATTTGGTAATGCGCTCTTGACTTGGAAGTTTCGATCCTGCTGCTCAAAATAACAATTCTAATCGGCCAGAGAACGGGTTCAAACAACTCTACAACAAGTTATAAGTCATTCTTGTATCTTGTTTGCTTAATTAGCATTAACGTGTGACAATTTCTCCAATATTGCATCCGCCAATTTGAAATGAGGCATTTCATGTTGTCATAGCAGTTTAACGAGTGGTTGAGGGAAATAATATAGGGTGTCTCAGAAAGAGTGCACTTTTTCATTTTAAAATAAAAACAAGTATTCTATGACAGAGTTGTGATATTTTTATTGTATTGTAAAGAAGACATGTTCCGATTAAGTATGAAATAAGAAATCCAGCAAATGACCCCCCTCCCCCTGGCTCCGATGACAGGCCATTACTCTTTTCATGAAATTTTCCATGACTTTTGCACAGAGATGTGGCTGTATCTCACCGATGACACGTTGGATTTCCGATTTAAACTCAGGAATTGTTTATTCACATTAACCGGAGATTTCACTAAACTCCAAAGAAAAAAAATTGCACGGCCTTAAATCGCACGATCTTGGTGGCCAGTTGACATCAGAATTTCAGGAGATAATGTGTTCTGGAAATCGTTGATGCAATAAGTCGAATGTTCCATGCGCGGTGTGGCAGGCTGCGCCGCCGCCGTCCTGCTGAAACCATATGTTGTCCAGATACATGCCGTCCAGTTGAGGCCACAAGAAGTCCGTTATCATATTCCTGTAACGAATGCCGTTCACAGTAATTTTTGTTGTGAGTTTTCACAATTATAACGCGTTTTTCTTTCGAAAAGCGCTCCATTTTTAATAATCGGAATAAACAGAGGTGACAGCTGTCAAATTTCAGAGTTGCCACTTGCATGCAAAAAAAAAATATTCCAATTTTAAAAAGTGCACTCTTACTGAGACACCCTTTATTTATAGGCAAGTTGTCGATTGAATAGAGTATAATAAAAATTAAAAAAAAATATTATTAACGACATACAAATACAAAGGCGTACAAGTTTTGTGGTAGACTAAAATTCAACCATCCTCATGCAAGTAATAAAACCTGTTCAATCTTTATTTCATAGGCGTATAATAATAAATACTTTATTAATATTTCAATATTTCAATGAAAGGCGCCTTTGCCAAAGTTAATGATCTCACAATTTTGTCGATTTCACCACCACAATATTCTGCTTTTTTATTTTCAACTTCATCTCTTCTTTTATGAAATTAAAAAAAAAAAAACGGAATTGAGAAACTTTCAAGTGGTCTCGGCATGTTATTTTGAGATGAGTCCGTTTTATAGTCCAAGTTACCAGCGAATGTATAGCGTTTTTTATCTAAAGGGTCCGCCATCTAACGTTTTTTTTTCAACTAGTGCTTATTTCGTGAATGGTAACACTTAGCTCATGTCTGATTTGACAGATAATTAGTTTTATCCTTCCGCTGAACGAATATGGTTGTGTTTACGCTTGAACAACGCTGGGAAATATTGCGACATTACTTTGAAAATCATGGCAATGTTGCAGAATGTGTGCGAACATTGCGTACGGATTTTGGAAGAAGAGAAGCACCATCAGCTCCGTATGTTCGTTATCTTGTGAAAAAATTGAAAGAAACTGGCTCCTCATCGATAAACCAAAGCGTGAAAAGCTAAAAACAGTGCGTACACCCGAGAATATTGCTGCTGTGGGAGAAAGTGCGTGAAGCAATTGAACATTTCGGAGACATCATTGAGACGAATTTTGCATAGAGACCTTGGTATGACACCATACAAAGTCCAATTAGTTCAGGAGTTGAAGCCAACTGACCATCCAATGCCTTTCCGCTTCGCTAAGTGGACCTGCGATCAACTTAGAGAAGCTGCTGATTTTGTTAAAAAAAGTCATCTTTTCAGATGAAGCTTATTTTGATCTTGGCGGGTATCGGTATGTATCTAAACAAGCAAAATTGTCGCACATTTTTCTTCGAAAATGAGCAAGGAGTGGCCGTTACAGTCAATGGCGATCGTTATCGGGCCATGTTGAACGAATTTTTCTTCACAAAAATTGAAGAGGAGGATATTGGAAACATTTGGTTTCAACAGGACGGCCGCAGAGCTGATGTCGCTTGGCTGCGATTTGACACTGTTGGACTATTATTTGTGGGATGCCGTAAAAGATAAGTGTTACACCGGCAACCCAGAGACAATTGACGCTTTAAAGGACACAATCGATAATGTGCTTTAAAATTGGGCTGATCGTGTAGGCTACTGCATGGCCAGCCGAGGCAGCCATTTGAATGAAATTATTTTCCATACCGGAAGGATTGTTCTTTCAAATAAAAAAAGAAATTTGAGAAAATATTCAGTAGTTTTTTTTTACAGCATTTTCAAAAAATGGCGGACCCTTTGTGATCAGTTTAAAAATACGAATACATTTTGTCTGTCAGTCTTTATTTTATAATTTTAAAAATTATGAAAGATTAAAAACAAAAGTTGGTTCCCTATGTGATTCTGTAAGAGTAAGACCTATATGCATTTAAGAAACTCCTAGGATCTATCTCAACCTGTAGAAGGAAAATCAGTGGAAATTGCTCTACACACACTTGTAAGACATTCCATCGGGCATAAAGAGTATGCTTACATAACTGCATCCCTAGATATTAAAACTAAAAGCGCATGAGCTCATTGGCCCTTTAAAATCTTAATGGCATAAAATCACCTGGTTTTAGGACAAAAAGATGCGAGTCAAAAGAGGAACACCCGAAGTTGTTCTTCCTTGTAGCTAACAAACTGCTGGGTTCAGTGGGTACTACCCCTTAACGTCGTCGATCGTATCTTATAGCGACAGTTTAATATTCAAGACATTACCTAACTGATACTGTAAAACTATAGATTCATGTGGTAACGCAAGTTTAGGTTTAGATGAGTGTCATACATAACCAATGCAACTTAAAAAAAAAACAGACAACGTCAAATTCAGGAAAAAGAAAACTGTTGATGATACTAACCCTGATTACACTGTATCTGTGCCTCAGTCAGTACCCGTGGTGAAATCGTTGTGTGCGTTGGCCAGTAACACAAGGTTTGAGTTCCAATAGGACTCGTGCTTAAAATGTTTTAATTGATCTATCATGGTTACTGCTTGTTTCGAGCTACTGACAAAGCTTTCAGGAGATCATTATTCGTTTGGAATCGACATACAATTGTGATTTGTGACATATTGTAAGTTAGGTACATGCATTGACTCTTCGGATCTTATGTGCTACCATATTTTACATTTTTATTAAGCTCTAAACTCAAAACTAACCCAGTTTTTTGTATACGAGAAGAGAGATGCAAGTAATCCATTTTCTTATGGAGAACAAAAATTTGCTAGAACATTAAAATAAAAAACACAACGATGTATCGTAAAGTGCATTGACACTTTACCAAAAAGCAACTATCACGTACACGTAGGTAAACGTAATTGATAAAATATTTTGCTTTTATTTCGTCATGCCACCGACGCCATTTCTGTCACAAAAATTATATTCCATAATTGGAATTGGAACGTTTCAGTACGTGAGTCTGAGTATGGCATCACTGGTTTGTTTATACTTCGAAGAAAATTGAAATTAAAGAAAAAATACTAGGCACTGATTCTTGTCGAAAATTGATAAGTTTTCGATCACCTCATTTTTACATTTACCCTTATCCTTCATTATTCTTGAATAGAGGTAATTATAAAAAGGGAAAGAAAAGCAGTGCTACATTGCTTGTGTCCTCTTGAAAGCACGTGTCTACCCTTCGAACATCATTCAAAAAGGTTAATGAAGAAAATACTGTTCTTCGCAAATGTGGCGAAGCTATTAGGTATATTTCGCCTGAAACGAAAGTGATATTTCTTATTTAGCAATAGAATTTATGATCGGCCTGGTCGATGAAATTTTTACTTCATCTCGTCCAGGTCGATGACATTTTCTGTCCATGGTTTGAGAGATTTAGCAAAACCGATGAAAGAAGTGATGCTGATCGAATTACGTTTTGACGATAATCGTTTTGAAAATTAAGGCATGAGCATGCATGACCGTCCTAGTCTAATTCAGTCTGCCGCGCTGTGTGCTAACATGAATTAGTTATACTTCAAAAGACTTTACCAAAGTACCACCTTTCACTCTACCTCGGTTAAACGGTCAAAGTCAATCACTAACATTGTCTTCCAGTGCTAAATATCTGGACTTGACACCAAATTAAACTGGAAGCTTAGCGTTGAAGAATGGGTGAAGAAGGCGTGCGTTGCCTTCTACGCCTGCAACAAAACCTTCGTCAAAAGTGGGGCATCCAGTCAAAAATGATAAAGTGGACATACACAGTGGTTGTAAGACCGATACTTGTTTATGGATCCATTGTTTGGTGGCCCGCTCTCAGCAAATCTTACATAGTAAACAAGCTTACAAAGGTGCAGAGATATGCTTGCGTAGGGATATCAGGGGCTATTAGGTCCTATCCAACGGATGCACTTAACGTTATCCTGGACCTTCTTCCGATTGACTTCTTCATTAAATATCAGGTGTCCTGCAGTATCTTGAGACTCAAGGAAATAAGCTGCAATCAAATAAGCCTGATACCATCAGACATCCTTTCTACAACCACCGATTACTGCATCCCTATCTTAAAGATTTCAAAGAAGGTAATCTTGCTCCCGTCAAGGATCGACTGGGAGGAAGGTGATGTAACGAAAGACTTCGACACAACTATCTTCACGGATGGAATGCGGTGTTTGTGCAGGTGTCTTATGTGAATCTCTTAAGATTCAAAATCCTAAGGACTTCCCGACTTTGCCAGTGTATTCAAGGAAGAATTTTTAGCGATAAGGGAAGCTTGTATAGCCCTTAAAAATATCCAACAGAACCAAAATGTAGCTATACTAAACTAACAGATAGTCAGGCAGCTATTAAAGCCATTGATTCAGCTCTATTATCCTCTAAATTTGGGCCAGCAATGCAGAGAGGCCCTCAAGGAACTTGACCATGCGGGCTTTGAGGGAAATGAGAAGGCAGATTAGCTAGCTAGGCAAGGATCAGTCCTAAACAACTCACTGGCAGTGTTGGTATAGGCTCTTGTTGTAGGCTTGGAGTTGTGAAGGGCAATATCCTGACCAAATACACATCAGAAGCAAACCATAGGTGGAATAGTTAAACGTGCGTTATATCTATGAAAATCTGGCCCGCCTAAACAAACCAAAATCAATCAATTTAATTTCCAAACCAAGGCATGACATAGCCAGGATTGTTGCCACTTGCACAGGGCATTGGCCTATAGCTATAGGGGAGTATGTGGTAAAATTGGGTATACCATAATAATACTTTCTGCCGTAGTGGTGAGGATCAGGATGAAAAAGAAACAGTCCCACACTTTCTCTGCCATTGTCCGGCCTTGGCAAGGAAAAGAGCACTTTCTTCAATGGTATTGAGGAACTCTCAGAACTCAAGATCAAAGTGGCTTTAGCGCCCCCTTATTCCTCCTTAATTAAATGACACTATGAGATGAGCTTAACAAAGCTGTTCTCCAGCTATTGCAAAAGAAATTGTAAATTTTCAATCCAATGAGGATTTCACCTGCACCCTCTGTTACGTTTGTCTACCTCTGCCAAATCTTGAGTCATTAGTATTTTGTGAAGACATGCAGATTTCAATCGACTTCATTAAGGTGCTTGGACGTTCATATGCATACCATTTACCACTGCTCTAGCTTCTTGCTGTGTCGATAAGAGCTAATAGTTCGATGATGAGTTGCAAAAAAAAAACTTGTCGCTATAAATCTTTTTGTAAAAAATACACTTTTATACTGCTACCTTACAACGCTTCCTTCTCCTTTTACCTAATCACTTGTCAGCAGCACAAGGGACATTTAAATTTTATCATTGAAGCCAATATTTCCCCTTTTCAAAGATTAAAAAATAAAAGCCTCCACTTGTATCCACTGGATCCTTGATTCACATATATACAAACTTATGAACCTACATACATACATGCCTACATATTGTTTACATAGTATTTTCGTTTTAATTATGGTTAAAAAAAAACAAAAAACAATAGAGGTCATTCAATGGATCCTGAATGCTTTGCACACGTTGTTGTTTCTCTTCTATACACAATCTTTTAAGCTTTTTCTTACCCTGCAACCTTGAAACCAAACTTCCAGACATTCTACCACCTTTGAATTTGTTATGAATTACACTTCTGTTTTCTTTTTCAGGCTATTCATTTTTTATTCGTTGAGGAGAATTTTTGAATGGGGTTTTTTTTTGTCTCGAGAAAGGATGTTAATTACAAGCAACCTCGAGCCGTTTAAAAATAAATCACAAAAAAATAACCGGAACTAAAACGAAAACAAGAGCAGAAATTGGTTGTTCTGGATTCCTGGGACATTATTTTCGGAAAAAGAAAGAAGAAATAGTCACAATATCTACAGGATGATCTGTATAACGGGCCGTAAAAAAGGGTGTAGGCTGTAATGTGTGCAGGTTGAGTCGAGAGAAGACAATTTTGTTTAATGCTCTTGTTCTTACTTACCTGCTTACTTAAGGTATCGTGTGGAATTGGGCCTCAACCAACAGTCTCCGCCAGCTCGGTCCCTAGCTAGCTGTCTCTAGTTTTGCACTCCAAGTTGATTGAGGTCGTCTTCGACTTAGGTGTGTCACCTGAGTCGCGGTCTTCCCCTAATTCATCGTCCCTCAGGAATTGTGTCGAAGGCTTTCCGGGCCGGAGTAGCTGTTAATTCACTCCATATGACCGACCCATCTGAGTCGCTGGAACTTGACCCTTCTGACCAGGTCCTTGTCGTTGTTGAATCTTCTTCTCCAATCCCCATTAATGCACACGGGCCGTAGATAACCCGAAGAACTTTACTCTCGAAACAGATTGAGGCACATTCATCCAATTTTGTCAGGCTCTATGCTTCTAGACCATACAATAGGACTAGGATGATGGGGTGTTATATAGATTTACCTTAGTTGATCGAGAGAGACCTGTGCCACTCAATAGATTTCGCCTTGTCTGAATCCTGTTTTTGACATCGAAAGATTGGCTCGTTGCCAACCTTGATGGCGCAGTTTGAATAAGCAAACGACCTTGTCAGAGATGCCAAAACTAGGCATAGCTTTATACAGTTCGTCTCTGTAGATGCTGTCATACGCGGCCTTATCGATAAAAAGGTGGTGAAAGTCGATTTGGCGTTCATTGGTTATCTCCAGGATCTGCGGCAAAGTGAATATTTGTTCGATGGTTGACTTTCCTGGTCTGAAGCCACATTGATAAAGACAAATCAGGTTGTTGACGAAAGGCTTCAGACGTTGACATATTACGGCAGAGAGGATCTTATAAGCGATGCTAAGGAGGCTGATTCGTCTGTAGTTGGCGCAGTTTAAAGGATCCCCCTTTCCACTCATCAGGGATGCATTCTTCTGACCATATCTTACAGATGATTTTATGCATGCTCTTGTCTAGATCGTTGCCTGCTGCTTTGAACAGCTCGGTAGCTAGACCATCTGTTCCAGCGGCTTTGTTGGATTTCAGCCGTCAGGTAAAACCTCCAAACTTCATTCCTGCTGTTGGCTCTCTCAACATCCTCGATCTGACGTTTCTCATGCTCCATCTTTTTTCTCCACCGGCGTTCCTGTCTCCTCTTTTGCTCGTAGAGCTCACGAGCAGCTCTTTTCCTGCTAAGCAGCTTCGCTTTGGTGGCTGTGTGCTACCTATTACATTAGAGGTAGCATCTATAACTGCTTTCTGGCAATTTTGCCACTTGTCCTCGATACCTGATGTTGGTGGCATAGGACTTCTTAAGAAGTTACTAGCCACTTGATCAGAGAAAGACGTGGACATCGAATTTTCTTGCAACATTGCCTTGTTCTCGTCGTTATCAGGAAATTCGTAGCACTACCTTGGCTACGACCAATGACGACTGAAGTTCTGTCAAAAATATTTCACCTCATCTGTGTATTTGAAAACATTATATAGATCTCGAATTACAAGGCTCTAAGCTCTTCCAACGTTTTATGCTTGTTGGAATAAAGATAAACCAATGTCGAAATACTACAGTAGGTGGCCAATCTCTGGCCCTTTCTTGAGATAAATCGCTCATCAAACTAACTCTTCAATGGATCGATTGTAAGGTGTGCTCGCTGTGTGGTTTGTGAAAAAAAAACAAAACCCAATAACCGCGTCGGCATGCAAATTTCACCCAACAGTTATTTTTTGTGGATGTAGTGGTGATTTATGAACCAAATCTGGATTTTCACCCGGCCAATAACAAATAATTTTGCTATTTGCAACTGAAGAAACTATTCAGCCAAAAATAAGCTTCGTCACTGAAGATGATTTTGCGATGAAACTCGCCATTTTTGAGCATATTCTCCGTATCCCAATCGTAGAACGTATGCCTTTTCAAATGGTCCATTGGTGTAAGCCAAGGTCTGAGTTATGCCCAATTCTTGAGAACGCCGCCGCGCCGTGGAATTGACCGATTTGGATCGGTTAGCCATATTTTCGACACAGACATTTCAACCAACCTGACATGATTTCTCACTGACACGGCAACTTCACCCAACAAAAATTTTGAGGCACTAAACTTGTAATTGCTTGTCTACTAGGACGAATTATGTACATATTTTGCAACTTATATTATCTACTTTACAACTTGCAAGTTGCTTTCATTGCATAAAACATTTTTCTACATTTTTATGTTTTAAACATAATTAGTATAAATATATGGGTACATAATACCTAGTTAACGAAGACACAATTGTAAAAAAAAAAAATACATCACACGGATATTAAATTGCCAAATCAAATTGCGCACCTGTTGTGCAGATTTTCAAGACTTAGTTTTTGTGGTTCGTTCCAGGCATGTGTGGAATTGTGTATATTGTTTTATAGCAGTTGATAATTAAGAAAAAAGAAAATTATGATTGAAGTAAGGTTGCATCAATAAAGTCAGCTTAGAGCGACTTCTCCTCAATGCATTCACATTCACATACAGTCTTCTGTGGTTGTATATGCTGTTTTTTGGAGTGTTACATTTCATTCATTTACATTTTGTTTAACGTATCGCATACTGCTATACGAAAACTCTTATGAGACAATAATTTTGACCCCTACTTCTATTGAATTTTGGCTGTGCAGACTTAAGTCGGTACTATTTTATTTATGATTTAACGCAAGTCTTTACAAACAAAAGTCTGAAAGTCTGTGCCGTATGGACTCACTATGAACTAATGGATGGCACAAACTTGACACCATCTTGGCTGCACAACAAGTTAGTCTGTTCTGACTTAAGTCGGTACGATTTTTAAGGTGATTAAAAGCAAGTTTGTACAACGGAGAGTGCTACAAAAGAACTCGTATATTAGAAATTTAAAATTTTACATTTCTTTATAAAGAAACAACCTTGTCTTCGCAAAAAAAAATTAGTTCTTTATAGAGAGAATTTCGTTATAAAGAATCCAATTTTATATATATATATATTTTTTTATAGGAAGAGACATAGATATGCATATAAAGAAGTTTGACTGTATAGTATAGGGTGTCCCAATAAGAGTGTCTTTTTTAATTTGCAAATAAAACCAAGTATTTTATGACAGAGGTGTCATATTTTTATTGTATTGTAAAGAAGACATGTTCCCATTAAGTATGGAATAAAATATCCGGCAAATGACCCCCCGGCTCCGACACGACAGGCCATTACTCTCTTCATGAAATTTTCAATGACTTTTTCACAGAGATGTGGCTGTATCTCACCGACAACACGTTGGATTTCCGATTTGAAGCTCAGGAATTGTTTCGGGTTTATTTGCATAAACCCGAGATTTCAGAAAAATCGCACGGCGTTAAATCGCACGATCTTGGTGGCCAGTTCACATCAGAATTTCGTGAAATAATGTGTTCTGAAAACCGTTGCTGCAATAAGTCGATTGTTTCATGCGCAGTATGGCAAGTTGCGCCGCCCTCTCTCGACTGAAAATTTGGTGAAGTTTGCGAAGCGTAACTTTCCCCATTTTGGAATGAGTTTTTACCATTATAACGTGTTGTTCTTATCGGAACAAACAGAAATGACATCTGCCAAATTTCAGAGTTCCTACTTGCATGACAAAGAAATTATTCCAATTTTAAAAAGTGCGCTCTTATTGGGACACCCTATATACAGGGTGATTCACGAGCGTTGTGCCAAAAAGCTAGAGCGTGTAGGTTGAGTTGAGACAAGAAAAAAATCGTATGGGAGGGGGGGGGTCTATTCCCCCCGTTTAGCCGGGAGGGGCAATTTTCTGAAAAATTGACTTATTTTGTAAAAAAAAAAATATTAAAAATCAACGGCTTCGTTTACAACACCTTGCTATACCTTTCTGAAAAGCCAAAAACTTCTACTTTCATTTTGTTTTTAAATTAAATTGTTTTAACGAATAGTTTTAAAAAAATAAATTTTCAAACTCAAAATTTTCAAAAAATAAGCAAAAAAAACATTTTTGAACTAATTTTTTTCAAAATTTTATGTAATTAAGTACTAATTTTGTTTTAAAAATTCAATGTGATTGTTAATTTTCAGTCGAAAACAGAAAACCGGATGCAAAAATGTCTTTTCGTTTTTGAGAAATTAAGAAAAAACCAAAACCACTTTATTCTAAGAAAAATCTTTGTTTTTATTTTTAGCTATCTGGACTTTTAGTTTAATTTATTAGTTAAATTTATAAATTAAATTTTTTGTGATTGGAGTTTTATGAGGACTCAATAAAGTAGAAAAGTATTGGATTTTAACTGGATTAATCATTTTGTTCATTGATTACGTCTGCCATTGACCTTTCACTTCTAGCTCTCAGTGCTCTCGTCGGCGGATTCTTGAAAACATGCTACGACTTGGGCGCCATCTATTGGGATATCTTTCAGGGTAGACTCTGTCAGCTTCCCGATCTCGACAACAAGTTAAACCGTAGCAGAAGTTCCTGTCCGCTTACTCTTCTCGAGCGTATGAGTTTGTTAGTGTTATGTGTTGATGAGTTAATATTTTAATTCTAAATGATTGTTTAGTAAATATGCGATGCCTTTTATTTACCTTTAGGTTGTTAATTGTTTTTTCATTCAAGAAATATTGCGGTTTAATTAATCTTAAGCCCCTAGCAGGTAGAACCCTTCGCCGGCGAGTGGCCGCGGCCCCAGGTATAGTAAGAAAAAATTGCAGGTCAGTTTTCAGACGTTATCAATGAACAAAATGGTTAATCCAGGGATAATGTAATACTTTTTTACTTTATTGAGTCCTCATAAAACTCCAATTACAAAAAATTAAATTTATAAAATAAACCAATAAATTAAACTAAAAGTCCAGATAGGTAAAAATAAAAACAAAGATTTTTTTTAGAAAAAAGTGGTTTTGGTTTTTTCTTAATTTCTCAAAAACGAAAAGACATTTTTGCATCCGGTTTTCTGTTTTCGACTGAAAATTAACAATCACATTGAATTTTTAAAACAAAATTAGTACTTAATTACATAAAATTTTGAAAAAAATTAGTTCAAAAATGTTTTTTTTGCTTATTTTTTGAAAATTTTGAGTTTGAAAATTTTTTTTTTTTAAACTATTCGTTAAAACAATTTAATTTAAAAACAAAATGAAAGTAGAAGTTTTTGGCTTTTCAGAAAGGTATAGCAAGGTGTTGTAAACGAAGCCGTTGATTTTTAATATTTTTTTTACAAAATAAGTCAATTTTTCAGAAAATTGCCCCTCGCGGCTAAACGAGGGGGAATAGACCCCCCCCTCCCATACGATTTTTTTCTTGTCTCAACTCAACCTACACGCTCTAGCTTTTTGGCACAACGCTCGTGAATCACCCTGTATATGACGGTAAGAACAGAAACTCATTCAAAAAATATTGTGTGACACTGACCGTAATAAAAACAATATTTTTTCCAGTTTTGCAAATGAATAGAAATATTTTGTAAATTACACTAGCCGACCCGACGAAAGTTGTTTCGTAAAGGTTTTTACTTGTGAATTAATTTTCTGTGAATATGAACCTAGTACTGAACACTTTTCTGATTCTTCTTCTTCTGTATTGAACTATCCACATTTAAATGACACTAATTTTAATATAAGTGAACATACCGTTTCATATTACATATTGAAATTAGACGAAAGCTTTAGTCCTGGCCCTGATGGTGTACCATCTTCTATCTTTAAAAAAATGTGTTCATTATTTGTCATACCCGTTATGTGTTCTCTTCAACATTTCTTCGAGAAATTCAACTTTTCCATCTATCTGGAAAAGCTCATTTATTACCCCAGTGCACAAGAAAGGTCCTAGAAATGAAATTATGAACTACCGACCTATTGCTAAACTATCTGTGATACCTAAACTGTTTGAGTCTATCGTATTTAGTGTCCTTTCCTTTCAATGTAGTTCTATTATCTGTGATAACCAGCATGGTTTTGTCAAGAAAAAGTCTACTGTTACTAATCTTTTTTACTTTACTTCCTTTTGCTTCGATGTTTTTGAAAAGCGTAAGCAAGTAGATTGTGTATTTACTGATTTTAGTAAGGCGTTCGACAAGTTGTGTCATAAAACACTTATTCTTAAACTATCTCAACAAGGTTTTGACGACAATTTCTTAAATTGGATTTCATCGTATTTAGAAAATAGACAATATAGTGTAATATTTCGTAATGAGTGTTCGAGTCCATTTGTTGTAAATTCTGGTGTCCCCCAGGGCAGCCACTTAGGCCCGATTTTATTTATTTTATTTATAAATGACCTTGTTGCGATCATAAAAAACTCGTCTGTCCTAATATATGCTGATGACATTAAACTTTTCAAAAGTATAAATTCTACATCTGACTGTCTACTTCTGCAGGAAAATTTAATATTATTTAGGGAATGGTGCAATAGAAATCGTCTTGTTTTAAATGTTGACAAATGTAAAACCATGAGTTTTACACGCATGAAAAATCCAATTATTTTTGATTATATGTTTGATTCTTGTCCTCTAAATAGGGTATCTATTTTTTCTGACTTGGGAGTAGTTTTAGATTCCAAACTTACATTTACTGAACATATTAATTTTGTAGTTAAAAAAGCAAATAGAGTCCTTGGGCTCATTAAGAGGTTTGGTCGTGATTTCCGTGACCCATACGTTCTAAAATTACTTTTTGTTTCTTTCGTGAGACCAACTCTCGAATACGCTTGTGTAGTGTGGGCGCCTTATTATTCTGTACATATAGTTAGAATTGAAGCGATTCAGAGAAGATTCTTGCGTTTTTGTCTCCGTTCTCTTCCTTGGTTTCGTGGAACTACTCTGCCCCCGTATTCTCAAAGACTTTCTTTCATTAACCTGCCTTCTTTGTCAAACCATAGAAAATATCTACAATTTTGTTTTATCGTGAAAATAATAAATGGAGCTATATCATCGCCATCGGTTCTTCTTCATATTAATTTCAGTTTCAGTCGGTCAAGCATTCGACTACAAAGACTCATTAACCAAATTTTTACCAGATCCAACTATGCTGCACATAGCCCCCTAAATCAACTAATTGACTTATATAATAAATTTCATTTTCTTATTGATTCACCAAATGATAATTTAAAAAGCCTTAAATTTAAAACATTGTTTTATAACAGTTTAAATTAAATTTAGATTTAAGTTAGCATTTGTTTTATAAGCTTGTCTCACGTTAGTATTTAACGAATTGAATAAATAAATATCTCATGCAATCTTAGTGTAAAGTTCGGGGTTTAGCTAGTCAAAATAATATAACAATTTTAATTAATGAAATCATATTTTACAAAAGAATATTAGATGAATGTGGATTGAAATTAAATACTGCTTCAATAGTCTGAATATTTCGTTTTATCTAAATTCTTAAACGAAATGCAAGCAAACAGATGTGATTTTAATGTCAAAGCTATTGGGTAAGGGTTGTTCCGTTTTTGAGGTCTTGGTCTTGATTTGGTTTTTTTTTGTGCAAAGATTTCTTCTTTTTCCTTTCTTAAATTTTTGAAATGTGGTTATTTGAATTATGAAAAAAAAACTGAATTTGCAACAATTTGGTTACACAGTCATTAAAAAAACACTTGTTTTCTTATCATCTAGAAAAGTTTCTTAGGGCCTTACCAATAATCAAATTTAGTGACGACTTAAATATTTAAGTGGATTCTAAATAATGAACCATACCAATAATCAATTTAATAGTCAGCTTAGCGCTAAACGTCACTCTAAATTTTAGAGTAGAGAAACGCGTGTTTAATTTCGTGATTAAGTGTAAACGTCATGTTTGTGCTGTCATTCTGACAATTGGTAGTTGTCCCGTGTGACCCGTATTAAACATGTCATGAAGGAAATGATGGACGATGATTTCGAGCTTCCGAAGGAGAACCAACAAATCGTACGTTTGACCAGCTTGGGTTAAACGGGGCGATTTCGTTTTGGTCGAGCCGATCGAAGAAGGCGACAAGGTGAAGGCCGAGATTTGTAAGGTGCTGACACCGGAGCACGTCAAGGAATACACAAAAGCAAGCATTTGGCCGAAGAAATTCACTAAAAAGAGGGAAAATTCCGATGAGCAGGCGGATGAAGAGGATGGCCACAGATTTATGGTGCGGAACCTTAATCGACCACAGGAAAACGATGGCGAATCTGAAGAAGACGAAACAGATTCCTCGGAAGAGGATTAAGGAAACCAGTTACAAGATTACGTGCTTTATTTTTTGAAAACAAATGCGTACAAATTAAGCGATTAAAAAATGGTTAAATAGAAACGATGATCTCTTACGACATACAAATTTATTGAATGTTTCCACTCTAACCTTGACGATAGATGTCTTTGCTGTGTGTCCAGAATTGCACCATCATGTTGTAGCCCTCGACATTCAGATCCTGATCGCCTCCAAACAAGATAACCTAAAAATTTATTGCATTTTCTCATGTTACTGCTTTTTTATGGCCAAACTAATTTACGAACTCACTTCTCTTGCCCGTATAGCATCAGGACCAGCTGGCGTTCCAATAATCTCGACCCAATCCGATGAGCGGGCACTAATTTGTTCCGGGAGAGGGAGAGTAATCCTTACATCTTGGTCGTCGGTTGTTTTGGCGCAGATAGATAAACTATTGCTTTCCGATTCGATTTTCACAAAAAGACTCGCCTTGGATGCCAAGGCTCTCACAAACTTTTTAACACAATTGCTCACTGATTGTTGTGAAATGTTGTGGCAGTCTTTTATGCTGACATTTCATGAATAAAACAAATGTCATTTCGACAGCAGCTGTCTGTTTGGCAACAAATGTAGTAGATAATGTAATAGAGCACAGTTTAGTTAAAGACGTTTTTAATTTGGTTATTGGTTAACACACAAATAAACTCGTCTCTAAAGTTTAACGTGGCGTTTATCTAAACGCTTGTTTAGTCAATAATTATTGGTTAGGCCCTTAGTAAACATTGTTCAAACATTTCAAAGTCAACCAGTAGAACAATAATTTTTCATGGTTTTAATAAAACTTCCATATCAAAGGAAATAAAAGACATTAAAAGGATCTTGAATAAACAAACAATTTAAATAATAATAGGCCGAATCTGTCAATTGACGTTTTTTAGCCTGGTCAAAAATATAGTTGCGTTTTTTTAAAGTATTAAAAATATTGGCGCAAAATTATAGTCGGCTTGTGTTTAGCACATTAACGTGATACTACTTAGCAAATTGTTAACTCAAAAATAGTTTTCTTATTTTTCTTCAATAATAGACACTTTTTAGTGCGATGCTATCTAGTGTGAAGCTAGTGTTGTTTTTAAAGAAAGTGTTAAGTGAACACGTCTTAAATTTGACAATTCTCGAAAGAACAAAGTCAACACACCTAACATTTGACAGTGAGGGCATTCCGAAACCTAGTGACTACGTAGTCAATTCGTTCTGATTGGTCAATTAGTTGTTTTGAACCAATCATAACGAGTTAACTACGTAGTCACTTGGTTTCGGAATGCACTCAGTTCCTTAAAATAAACAATGTCAACATTTCATTTGATTTTATTTTGAATTTTCTTTTCGTATGTGTACAAATTGGAAACGAATGCATTTTAATGGAAGAGTACGTTTTGGAAATGCCTGTCTGTCGAGTTTTTCTCTAATCATCATTTAGGTGCGCAGAAATATAACTGTGGATCACGATGAACCACCAAAACATATTACGAATGCTTTAAGCCTTGCACTCAGAACTGTGTTTTTGCTTTCGAATCCATTTTGTGATAAGTATTAAAACGAACAATATTTCAAAAATAAGTCTTGAATCAGTTTGATTGAAAAAAAATTCCTATTTTTCGATTTAGGAGATGAAGCAGTCAAGTGCGAAAATCCGACAGATGAAGCAGAGCTAACGTTGCATTAAAAAGATAAAGTAGGGGTTTCATGACTTTATCTTTAATGCAAGTGTTTAGCGATAAAACTGTTCTTTTGCTGACTAAAATTGACTGAAACGTCAATTTAAGCTAGTATCACACTAAATTCTCTTAAAATTGTTCATTAGCGGATTATAATTTTGCGCCATTGATTTTATAAACAATTAGTGTGGGTTATCTCAATTTTTGATTAACTTGCTCTAATAACCAGAGTATCCTCCATTGTTAGCCTGAACTTTTTCAATTCGGCATGGCATTGATTCCACCCACTTTTGGCATGGTCTGCTGAGGTATGGAATACTTTTCTCTTAGTACTGCTTCCCACAAATGGTTTCGATTTCTGAAATATTGCCCGCTTGAGTTCATTCCACAAGTTCTCAATGAGATTGAGGTCAGGGGATTGCCCTGGTCACGGGATAAGAGGTTCTCTCGGAACCAATCTTTTATGAGAGCCGCCGTGAGTTTTGGATCGTTGTCATATTGAAAATGCCACCGGAAGGGCATGTTTTCTTCAGAAAATGGAAGCATGACAATTTCCAAGATATCCATATAACCGTAGATATTTTCTTAATATGGTTTTTATGAGGAATATAGGACCGACACCATACCCGGAAAAACATCCTCATACCATAATATTGCCACCTTCGTTTTTGATTGTTTTTTGTGTAGAGCAAGGATGCCATTCCTTGTTTTTGGGCGTCTTACATTACGGCCGTCTCGTCGCTCCGCAGGATACTACATCATTATTTTTACTCCTTCAGGTCTTTTCCAATTTGCGTATCTAAGAGCAAATTGTTTTCTCGCCCTTATGTTTTAAGGTCCCTTTAATTCTTCAAACGTAGAGAGAATTGTAGATGAGTGTACTCATACACAAGATTTGGTTCTTCAAGAGCTGTCGTCCCACTATATTTATATTTACTTAATTTCTTAAACGTATGGGAAAACTAAATTTGCTCATAACTTCTGAATAGGTGAATTTATGGAAAATTTCAAACCGTTTAAGCCTTCCCTGAATTTCTACGAATATTTCAAGGCCAACATTAGCCAAATCGGTTCTGCCATTCTCGAGTTTAAGCGGGATTAACGAACAGCAATTGTTTTTTTATACATATAAAATAAATATAGAAGATATTACGTTTAATTGTAAACTCAACTTTTTTTTTAATATTATATGCATCCAAGAGATAGCGACCGTGGCGTAAAACGTGTGTGTTGGAATCCAGCTCGTGTCAATTCCGATTTGATTTCATCTCTAATGGGCACTGGACTGGGATATGTCATAAAAGAAGTGTTTCTTAACTTAGCTTTGTGGAGTAGGTCTCCTCAAATATTTACACTCACTCAGTGAATTGTCGATAAATTAAAGAAATTCAGGCCTGGGCTGTCGATGAGCTACAAATTTATATTTTTATCAATCCAATAGGAAAGATTTTTCTTGCATATTTAATCGTGTAAAGAATTATCGAATAATAAAAAAGTTTGAGACACTATGAAGTATTTTTGTATGAGAATAATTCTTTCATGTCTGCAATCTTGAAAATTGAATTAAAGGACAGTTTTTAATAATATACGTAGCTATAACTGAGACCTTCTTATGTGTTGTATTTACCTTTTTTAAATTGTCATACAAAACAACCGTTTTAACGTTGATATTTTTCTTTCTTTTTTTCAGACAAAAACAAAAAAGCGACAACCCTTCCTTCAAGTTTCTACATTTTAAAAAACAAACAACCGCCTTCGCACACGAAAAAACCTGCACTGCAAAACGCTTTTTTATACAAAAAAACAATACTCTAAAGCAATAAACATTTTATTTTAGATTGTGTACTATTAATTTACTTAAATACAATTTTTCATTTCGCTTAAAGTTTAAAAAAAACCTCCCCTTTTGGAGAGAACTAATCAAGTATCATAAACAGTAAAGCCAACAGCATCTATGAGTCTTAAAGAGAAAGCTTTCTATTTGTTTCGTGCTCTTGTTCAAGAAGCGAATAGCAACCAATCGAAAGACATCATTTAATTATACATCCATATGAAAATTGTCATCGTCATTAATTCTATTTCATAACCTAAAATAAAAATATTAAAATTTAAACATAAACAAATTAATATATACATACAAGAATAAAAAAAAAACTAATCGCGTGTATGAACATAATTATGTCTGCCACAATGCGTACAACGTTGCAAACAGTGCCAGAATCTCTACCCGCCGATCATGTTACCAATGGTGGCACATCGACACCGACTGCAACATCAGCTGCTGCAGCGGTGGCAGCTTCAGCCGCCATTGCCGCACAACAGCAACAACAACACAGCACACACAATAGTAGTAGTTCAGTGCAATCGATCAAAGATAATCATCATCACCATCACCACCACGATTCGACAAATGCCAATATCATAGCTCCACCACCATCAACCGGAGGAACGGTCTCTACTACAGCATCCTCAATGTCTAACAATGCCACTGCGATACTGACCAATTCAAGCGTAGGTAGTGGTGGAAATAATGCCCCAACACAACAGCACCATGTCAGCAATAATTCGGTTACAACCGTTGCGTTAGCAGGGGGTGGTGGGACTGCGACCACAAATCAAGCCGCAATCACATCTTCTGCAACATCCGGATCAGTGTCTTCCGCTACTGCATCTGGCACAACTAACAGCAACAGCGGTAGCGGTGGTGGCAATCCTGTGGTCTCCGCTACTGCTGCTGCTGCTCCAACAACAAATCACCATCATACAACCTCAGTGACGGCGCCAAGCGGGGGCGGTGGAGGTACTGCGACCGGCATCAACAAAACCGTTCTACCTCATTCACATTCAAATTCATCTGCTATGAAACTGAGGTCATCAGCGGCTAAGGTAAGATTTTTTTTTATAATTATTGTTTTTTCTTGCTTCAACTTTCAATTGAGTATTGCAGTAAATTAGAGTTTTCATCTCTTTGGAAATTTAACGTCATTGGGTAAACATTTGTGTGTAGGTATATCTTTAAAAAGGAAAATGCGTATTGATGTTTTATAAAAAAGGAGGAAAGATGCAGTTTAATTGTCTCAAGTGCAAATAGAATATAAATAGGTATATACACATATACGGTGATTCACGAAGGTGTCAAAAAGATTGAGGTAGATTGGATTAAGCAAAGAAAAAAATTGTGTGTGAGGGGGGGGGGGGCGGATGGCCACCAGACATAACAAAAGAACATATTGCAGGTCAGTTTTCAGACGTTATTAATAAAATAAACCAAATACTTCCACTTGAATAAGTTCTCATAAATTGCCTCTCCTTGGCTTAACGTGGGGGGGAACATACCTCTCAAAGGCACTTGCGAACTTTTCATAGCGATAATTTTATTGAAGTAAAATCTCTCATTAGTACGTTATTAGTCTTTCATAGTATTATTTCTGCAAATTTCTCATGTCAAACTGATCCAGTTAAAGAAAGAGCTCCGAAGAGAACCGTAGGGCAATATGAGAAAGCCAACTGGGACGGTCTCAATAACTTCTTCCGGATCTTTAACTGGTCACTATGCTTCCTTCGATAGTAACGTAGACATCAGCGCAGATATGATTACTAACATGATTATTTTTTGAATGAAAACTTTTATTTTGAACTAGCCGACCCCGCGAACTTCGTCTCGCCACCTTTCAGAGCAACTCCAGAATAATCATTATGATTAACACAGACATTGTTAAAATGCAATGTGATTTGCTTGAATCCAATTGAAATAGAGAACCACATATCTGAATTTTTCCTAGCTCTACAACTAACATTCTACTTTCATTAAAGTATGAAGTAAAATGCAAATTTCTTTGAAAAATTCCAAAACTTCTCTGTTTTGACTATTTCACAAAATCAGAATTCCATACAGCTTACGGTTGTCCCCCTTATTTGCTTACTTTCCCGTAAGATTGTCCCAAAAATTTATTTTGATACAATGAAAATTTTATAAAAATGCATTGAGGATTGAGCGGATTAAGAGCCCAAACCGGACATACAAACAAACCAATACGCCCTTAATTCCATGATAAAACTTGATTTAAGGTGTTGAAGTTCTTCGTGCTCTCACAGAGTTTTCCGAGTTCCCAATCAAAAAGTTTCCATTTTTCTATTTGAGAGAATCAGTGCACTTTCTATTTGCCATTGGAAAACCCATTCTGAAATTTTCCAGTTTTCCATTTGAAAACCAATACACCTGCAATAATATGCAATTTTCCCAATGAGTTTTCCGAGTTTTTCATCAAGAACTTTTTTTTTCCATTCGAAAAATTCCAAGCAAAAAAAAATCTAATTTCCGACCTTTGTTTGGTTTTTCCAGTTTTCCCACTCTTCCATGAGGTTTTTCCAATTTTTTTTTCACAGAAATCATCACTGAATGCAACAGTATGAACCATGAAAATTTCACAAATATCTGTTGGGCCATTTCGGAGTCTATAAGAGACATACAAACAAACACACATCCATTTTTATATATATAGAGATAGGGTAAAAAGTATCAACCCCAAGAAAAATCATGGTTTGATTCTAGCTGTAAAAAGGTTATCAGGGAAAAAGAAGTAAGTTTCCGGTGTTTTAGAGCCAATCCAATCGATGAAAACCGGAATAAGTTTAAACAATCCAGGAAGGCGTGCAATGCCCATATTCGACGGATCGAAAATTAAGGCAAAAAATACTGCAATGTGCCAAAGGCAGTAAGAATTTTTGGTCATTTGTGAAAAATATGAAGAATTCTTCTTCTTCCTCGGTTAGGGACCGTTCGTTGACAATGACACTCCAGTTGTAAGGTCTCTCGCGAAAGCTAACCTTTTTGCAAGGCAGTTCGCCTCCAACTCTTCACTGAGTCAGTGTCATGACTCCTCCAGTTCTTGAGCACGTCAATGATTCCATGGGACAAATTTTCTTACGCACTCGTGCTGTGGCTAGAGTCCTTAGAGATCTCAACATATGTTTGTGCCTAGCCTTTATTCGTGCCTTTCATTTTCTTATTTGTTTCCTGTTCTATATAAATTATTCTCAAACGATGTTGTTATATGAAGTTTTATTTTCTAATTGAAAATGTATAGAATTTGATCTTACAAATATTTCAACAATGAAAACCAATATTTATATTATTAAGTAATTGTAAAGTAGATCCGACTTCCTTCTGGCTGCATTGGTATTATTAGCTGTTAGTTGCAACAACATACATAAATCCGCTTGTCCGCTATTATTCTGAAAAGGTGTTCTTCCACGCTGGCAAAACCCTTGCGTAAGCTTTTTCATCTGTCCTATTCTTCTGTGCTCGTTCCGAGCAGTTGGAAAACAGCATTTGTCCAGCCAATCCCAAAAAAAGGCGAATCTTCTTCTCCCTCCAATTATCGACCGATTGCACTTTACGTCCCTTCTTTCTAAGGTCATGGAAACGCTTATAAACTATCAGCTCAAGAAATATCTCGAAAACCGAAATCTTGTTAATAACCGGCAATACGGCTTTCGCAGCAACAGTTCCACTGGTGATCTGATGGTTTATCTCCCCGGGCAGTGGAACAAGTCTTTACATCGTTTTGGAGAAAGTAAGATTGTTGCACTTGATAAAACAAAGGTATTTGATAAAGTCTGGCATTGCTCTTTTATCGAAAATGCGTGCTTTCGGTATCGACGAATCGCTCCTTCGTTGGATTAGAAATTTTCTTTCGAACCGTTCAATACAAGTTGTACTGGATGGATTCAAGTCTGAAACCCACAAAATAAATGCTGGTTTGCCCCAGGGCTCCGTGTTGTCTCCGACCCTCTTCCTCATTTTCATTAATGATCTCTTGTCTGTTACTTCTAACCCAATTAACTGTTTCGCTGACGATAGTACCCTTAGCTTTTCTCATTCGTTTCCGCAGTCACATCCCTCCTCTTCGGATTCAACGGCAAAATATGATAAGCTCATTAAACTCTAACCTTAACTGCATAGTACAATGGGGAATAAAAAACCGCCTAGAGTTTAATGCTTCAAAAACCCAATGCTGTCTTGTATCGTTAAAGCGAGATATACCCCCTTTGCCACTGTCCATGAGTGGCACTTGCATCAATGAGACTGAACATCTCAAGATTCTCGGTATGTGTATCATTGACCACCTCTTGTGGAATGAGCACATTTGCGATATCGCCAAAAATGCCGCAAGATGTTTGGGTTTCTTAAGACGGTGCAAGATATTCTTCTCCCCGTCTGATGTGGCTACTATCTATAAGACCTATATTCGTTCAAAGCTTGAGTACAACTCTCATCTCTGGGCTGGTGCTCCAGCTACATACTTTAGCCTCTTGGATAATATTCAAAAAAGAGCCCTTCAAATTATCGGTGATAGAGACATCACTGCGTCATTCCATTCGTTAGAAAACCGTCGTAACGTTTCATGTCTCTCTCTATTGTATCGTTACTTCTACGCTAAGTGCTATAGCCAGTTGCATTCCTCCCCTCAAGCAATTAACCCGTAATACTTGCGCTTCTAGGAATGCCCATTAGTTCAACCTCGAGTCCAACTTCGGACGTACTCTCAAGGACAGAGAATCATTCTTTCGCCGTACTACGCGAATGTGGAACTCTCTTCCACAGTCTGTCTTTCCCAATCATTACAATGTTCAAGAATTCAAGACCAATGTACACATACACCTCCCTTCTAACCACTTCTTTTCTTCCTAATGCGCTTACTGTGGCATAATAAGGGTATGAAAAATCCATTGAGTGGGTGCAAATTATACAAAAAATAATAATAATAGAGAAGTACTTCTTCAGTTTTGATACTCGTAAGAGCGAAAAGTAGTTTTCGTATTCTCCAAAATCCAAACTTAAAAAAGAAATTGTTTAGTGCCATTTT
Source organism: Sphaerophoria taeniata (assembly GCA_943590905.1). Classification (NCBI taxonomy): domain Eukaryota; kingdom Metazoa; phylum Arthropoda; class Insecta; order Diptera; family Syrphidae; genus Sphaerophoria; species Sphaerophoria taeniata. Next base: position 64,413,521 of record OX016540.1, read on the forward strand.
TATATATAGTTGGAACAACCGTATGTTGTTTACCGACCTGAAACTTACAAATTTCAGTTATTTCATTACGAATTCAGGATTGAGTAATTTATGATTTGCGTCATAGATAAATAAAATAAAATTAAATCAACTGCGTTATTCGCCCTATATTCAATTTTACAGGCTTGCTTTGACTAACTTTTTAATGTTTTCTCTCGCTTTACTTGCATAAGTATATTAATCCTTATAAAATGCTTGTGTAATAACTTTTATTAAAATAATTAACAATACCAAACGTTTTTTTCCCATCACTTTGTTAACACAAAAGTGTTAAGTCCAATATAAGATGTATACAAATTTGTATCAGTATTATTTGGAGAAACACATTTGAAATGTTCTCCTTTCCCAGGTAGTAACTGAAAACGACCAGTGCGCAGGAACGAAAATAAATTATTTGATTAGAACATTATATCCGTCAGATTGTGTTCTTTTTTTTCCATCATCATTAAACAATAATAATCTTAGTTTGCCCAAATGTCCCATTGTTAATTGATAAAAATTGTCTATAAATAAATTTTTGTTTTTGTGTAGACATAACGTAAGATAAATCATGCGTTGTAAAGGTAAACTGAGAAAATGTTGAAATACTTTAATGGCCAGAGAGAGAGCGAGAGAGCTTGAAAGACGCGAGAAAAAGGGAATGCAAGTGAGAGTTGGGCGAATTCACATTTTATTGATTGAGGTCTGTTCAAAACACAAGGATGTGCTTTTGATGACTTAATTTCAGTTCAAATTCACTGAAAGGTAAAGGAAAAGGAATACATTTTGTCCTTTTAGCTTCCTGGTGAAATCGTGTTTATGATGTGACCTTAATTTTCTTTTTGAGACTTTTAAGAACGTGTTATTTTTTTTGAGAGTTTCCAAACATAGTAAGCGGTATCGTTGCCATGCTGATGTTCATATAGAAAATTAAAAGTCTGCGGTGTTCTCGAAAAGTCTCCATTTGGCTCATTAAACAATGTGTTTGATTCGGGTACAACACAGGTTAATTCAAATAACCTCATTTCCTTGAACAAAAATCCTTAGAGCGGTTTTTCGAGAAGATCTTAAAAAAGAAAAAAAAAACCATTCTACAGGGTGCGCCAGAGAAACTTACTTATTTGAAAAAATTCCCGCGCGGTGAGTTGGGCGGGTAGAGGGGCAAGAAGGGGCGCATCTGGAGGGGGAAGTTCCCAAGTTTGTTTCTCCCTCCAGTCAGTTGCCATCATGCTCTGGTTTAGAGAGCAGCGGGCCTTCGCAGTTGAGAGCTTCTTTTCTAACGGTCGCTCAATTGTTGCTACGCAACGTGCCTTCCGCGCTCGCTTTGAAATTCCTCCTCACAGACTCGTTCCTGGCCGTAATTCGATTCTGTCGTGGGTTAACTCATTTCGGGAGTGTGGAAGTGTCGCTAAACCCAGAAATGGACTTCAACGGACCATCAGAACTCCGGAAAATATCGAAAGAGTGAGGCAGTCAGTTGTGCGTTCTCCCCGGCGTTCGGCTCGCAAACACGCAGCTGCCATGGGAATTTCTGACACCACTGTTCGACGAATTCTCCATAAAGACCTTCAATTTCATCCACAGCACACACAGCACGAGACTCAATGAATTTGTTGCGACAACATTTCCCCGACCGCCTCATCTCTCTCAGAGGCGATCTCCAATGGCCGGCACGCTCTCCAGATTTGACTCCATGCGATTTCTTTTTATGGGGTTATTTGAAATCCCTGGTTTATGTCGATCGACCACGGACCATAGCACACCTCAAGAACAACATTCGCGACGCCATTGCCAACATACCGATTGATATGCTGCGAAGAGTGGATACGAATTTCAAAAATCGACTTCATCAGTGTATGCGCAATGGGGGTCGCCATTTATCCGATGTCATTTTTAAGACTGCATAAAAAAAAATTGGGATATTGTATTCTCAAATAAAAAAAAAAATTTAACACAATAACTGAAGTACTTTTTTTTATTGACCTTTCAAATAAGTAAGTTTCTCTGGCGCACCCTGTATAAAAGGTACCGACCATTAGGGGACCAGATAGGGGACAACTCGTCTCGATTGGGGTACTCAAGAGGAAGATAGACCTTGAATCAAAAGAGAAAGTCAATAACGATTGTGTCATCTCTAGAAGTTTATGGCCTAACACTAATGAAAAGGAAACTCGGTGTTTATTCTATCGCTGAGTATAAGGAACATTAAAAACTTGATAGGTGTACTAACGGGTCATTTCTCCATTGGCACAATGGCCAGCAAGATAGCTCCCGATTTCTGTAGGAGCTTTCAGGATGAGGAGGAAATAGAAACCATTAAATACCTGCTCTGTGACTGTCCGAACCTCCAAAGTAACCGACTCCGTCATTTCGGGAACAGGTTTGCTGGGGAACTGGATGATCTAGCACAGGTCTCAATGGCAAACATGAGGATATTTATAGATAGCACAGACTGGTTCGTTAACGAGCCAGTCTACGTTAGTCGGCAATTTTGAAGAGCATCGATGCTACCTTTTATTTTTATAGGGGATCACAATATACCAGTAGGCCCCCGTGTATGCAACAGCTTCACGCTGTGCACACCCCTCATCACCTAACCTAACCTAACCTATGAGGTACCGTCAAAAGTGGCAATGTAACTTCTACCACAATATTTGATATTAAAAATGGTCTACAACAGGGAGCGGTTAATTCGCCGATTCTCTTCAGTATTTACACCAGCGATCTGAAACGTAGCCTTACATAGGCAATTGCGTATATGCCGAAAATCTAATTGGGTACAGAGCTGCTCCAAAGGTCGAGGTCATTAAAACTCTCTTGCACCGTGACTCCGAGAAGATTCAGCCATATTGCGATGACTGGAAACTGAAAATAAATGCCCAGAAATGCGAGACAATATTCTGTTCCAGAATCCGCAAGATGGTCATCGTTGAGCCTCACGGACAACAATTAACGAGCAAAAGTGAAGTAAAGTATCTCGGTATCTGGCTGGATCAGTATTTATATTTCGACAGACATATAAATGCAGCTCTGGCCAGGGCCAGAGGATGAAACAGCAGTCAGCTTGACCCCAGAGTGAAGGGAATTTGCTACATGGCCCTCGTACGGCCGATGATCGTTTATGGCTGTCCAGTGTGGTTCAATGTTGCATCATCTCAAATGGAGAAGATTCGAGGTGCATCGCGCGACACCCCGTTTTTAAGGAAATTTGAAAAAAAATATTGCTAATTATAGTGCTTTGTATGTGCTTTTTGTGTACCGAAAAATAAAATTTTGTGCTCCATTGCAACATTTTTTTTTTTTTACAAAAAACCGGGGTGTAGCACGATATCGCTTCAAACCCCGCATGGTGAAGGCATTGAAAAAATTCATCAAGAATACTATCAAAATTATGTGCTATTTATGTGCTTGCGATAACTGCAAAAATTAATCATGCACTACGTATATACATTTAAGTAAATAATTTTTTTATTCTTAAGCGGTGGGGTGTGGCTCCAAAATGCTTAGAAATAAATAAGGACTCTCGGAAAATATAAAATTTTGGCACTAGAATTGCGTGCTAATTATGTGCTGGCAATAATCGCAAAGAAAACCAAGCGCTGACAATGTTCAATTTCAAAATTTATAAAAATGAGAGAAAAATAACGGGGAAGGGAACACAAAAAGCACATACAAAGCACTATAATTAGCAATATTTTTTTTCAAATTTCCTTAAAAACGGGGTGTCGCGCGATGCACCTGAAGATTCGACTGTTCGAGAGGCAGTGTCTTCGGCGCTGTCTCGGTTTGTTTCGGACACCAGAATCTTCTCATGAACATTACTCTATTCTAATGAGGTTCTGTACAACCAGGCTAGGATCAACAGAATTGACAATTTCGTGATAACACTTGTTCGGGGTCACATTGCGAGAGCTATGACTTCGACGAATAATTTGATCTTTGGGGCGTTCTATTCAAAGGACGAATATTTTGATAGTGCACGATGAGCGACTTCATTCCACCAGAGGCATTCCTCTATATAGATAGATACGGTCTGATACAGGACAAATTGGCGGTGCCGCTAATTTATCACGTCAGGCGAAGAACCGTGGATCGGCGGCTCCTTTACAGTCGAGACGTCATCGCACAAGACGGAGCGGAGCTCCTTCGGTTCAGATATCGAAGATAAACTTGACGAGAACACCTGCCGTTAAGGCTTAATTTCCCGGTGGGCCTACCCACAATATCAGGGCTGAGGAAAGCTCCAGCCAACGCCCTGAGGCGGTACAAGTACCACCCCAGTACAATTAGCAATATGTTTAGGCATATTACTCCCCTTGCTGAGGGGCGAGGTCTATCTAACACCTCTTGCACCCTAGTGATCTCAGATGGTAACAGATCATCTAGGGGCTACTAGTTCCCACGAATTTGGGATAACCACAGCCACCACGATACTCCCACAAGGGGGCCTACCTCATAGACAGGACCAAGTTAAACAGACTGGTATCGAAGATACCAGAGAACCTGAATAACTCAGTGGGCTCCTGTCTCCCGTGGTACCAGAATATAGCTTCCGGTGGAGCTCCGCAACCGTAAAGGTTACTTCCAGATGGGCTCACTAAAAACCCGAGGCCTGGCAACCTCAATGCATATCCCACCAACCAACAGCTGAGGTTCAGTTGGGCTGTGTCCGAACGGGACCGAATCGATATGGTGAAGCAGGAGAACCAGTTCTGTAGTCGGGGTTGAGTTTTGAGACTTGGCCGGCTTACATCCCTGTTTTAGTTTAAGGGTTAAGGTTTTAAGTAGAGTAAGTATGGTGGCACATACAATAAAAAGACAAGAAATACAAGATACATAGAGAAAAATAAATAAAAAAAACAATACATATGTATAACAAAAAAAATGTTGACAAATAAAAATAAACAAAAAAAAAGCAAAAAAAAAAGCAAAAATAAAGTAAAATAAAAAAGATAGAGATTTGCACAAATCAGACAAACGTGCGTCGAGCGTTTGAGATGAGGTAAAATGAATAGAAATGCTCCAGACCAGATTTTAAGTTCTGAGCTCTGAACATAGAAAGAAAAACGCTTTGTTACTGTTCAACGCTTAATAAAATATATCAATTACTACGGAAACCATGGTGACAAAGGAAACACTTTCAAATGCAATTTGAATCTTATAATAAATGGTTAGGTACTCCTAGCCTCAGAAGAATAACTTCTGAACCTGGAAATATTAATCTTGTTCGCTTAGAAACTAAAACGAGATAATTAAATTAAAAAGATAAATAAATTCAAATAAAACGCAATATTGACACAAATGAGGAGTGCAGATTGTGCATTCCAAAAAGCAGATAACTCGGTTAAAAAGCTCTAGATTTAAAACTTTATTTGTTTTAACTCTCAACGTGTGTATATAATTTTTGACGTGTTGAACATTTGATTCTCCCTGTTCTGGACTTTTTTCACTCTAAAAAACGTTAAGACAAGTGAAGCATTTAATGTGAAAGTTCGAAAGTTCTTGAAAATGTCATCGGGTGCATTAATTTGATTTCGAATTTTTTTCTTTTTAAAGCAAAAAACGAATAAAGCCCAAAACAAAACTTCTTATCAAAAGAGCTTTCGTCATTGTATCTATTTTAGGAAAGAAGAAATAACGAGTCACAGACACAGCACAGTCACAGTCACACACTGAAGTGCTTTTCTCTCTTAAATAAATAAATTACTTGTTGCGGTTCTCTTTTCATACAAAAGAAAAACTGCCTTACCGATAAAATGGGTATGAGTTAGCTTTTAAAGGGTAGTGTATTTAATAAGATAAGGCAGTAGACACATCGTTTCGTAGCACAGACATCTATAATTTCCAGGGTTACCCAAACCCAATGACGTTAAATAATTCAGCTTTTTTTATATCATAAAACATAATAGTGATAATGATAAAATTATTCGATTGAAGTTGAAGTTTTTTTTTGACAAATATATTTTATTTTATTTATACGAAACAAAAAATGCTTAATTCTCTTTCATCGGTCTTGGTTTACTGTTTCCTAAATGTCAATGTTTCAATCAATGTTTTATTGATAAGTTATTAGGAGAGCTGGTTAGAAAAAAGACATACCAAAACATTTTATTCTCTTTCAGTGCTTATAAGAACATAATTATATGCAAAAAAATTTAAAAAAAAGTTTAATATGGCATGTCTTTATAACAGCCTTAAGAAAAAGGATCGCATATTTTTGCTTTTAATGTTGGTGGTGGTTAATTTCTTGTTTATTAATTTTATGAAACGAATGATTTGTTCATATAAGTTAAAATTTAAAATTTGCTTAAACCAATTTAATTGTTTTGGAAATAAATTTGAGGTTATTCATTAAATTCTTTACACAGTACTGAGGATATGTAAGTTTCGAAAAGTACAAAGTTTAACAAATCTATGTAAATCTATTATGCATTACTTTGTTCAGAGTTAGATAGCAAAAATTTCGGAGAAAAGTACCTAAATATCATCTTGTATCTGCACTCGTTTTACTAACGAAGAATTATAAAAAAAGCAAAGAAGTATCAAAGAACAGCTAAGATTAAACAACAGGGCCAACCTGTTGCTAGGTACATAAATCAAGCGGTCTCCTGCAGTTGAGTAAATCGATAGTATATGTGTAAGTTTGAGTACATAAATTTCGTTGGTAAAACCAGACAAGAAAACTTCAAATTTTCTGAAAATTAAATTTGTATGACCTTTTAGAAAAATGTGTAACTCCATAGTTTCTTGTTGCAAAGCGTTGAAATTTACATCTTACTTACTTAAGGAAAGGTGGCGCTACAGTCCGGTGTGAACTTGGGCCTCAATCAGAACAGTCTCCGCCAGCCAGCTCAGTTCCTAGCTAGCTGCCTCCAGTTTTGAACTCCTAGTTGATTGAGGTCCTCTTCCACTTGTGTGCGCCACCTGAGTCGCGGTCTTCCTCTCCTTCTGCGGCCCTCGGGAATAGTGTCGAAGACTTTCCGGGCCGGAGCATTGGTGTCCATGCGCTCTAAATGACCGAGCCATCTGAGTCTCTGGGCCTTGACCCTTCTGGCTAAGTTCATGTCGTTGTACAACCCGTAAAGTTCGCTGTTGTATCTCCTTCGCCATTCCCCATCAATGCACACGGGGCCAAAGATGACCCGAAGAACTTTCCTCTCGAAACAGCCTAAGGCACAGTCATCCGATTTTGACAAGGTCCATGCTTCTGCACCATACAGCAGGACTGGGATGATGAGGGTGTTGTACAGTTTTACATTTGTTGCTCGAGAGAGGGCCTTTCCACTCCATTGTTTTCTTAGCCCAAAGAAACAGCGATTAGCAAGAGTTATTCTTCGTCTTGGGGCTGGTGTTATTGCCCGTGTTAATAGCGGAGCCTAGGTAGACAAACTCCTCTACTACCTCGAAGTTGTATGCGTCTATTGTGACGTTCTGTCCGATCCGTCGGTGTTGAGTGTCCGTCCTCGAAGACAGCATATACTTCGTTTTTGCCTCATTTACCGCTAAACCCATTTTTGCCGCTTCTGTCTCAATTCTCACAAAGACGCCATTTACATCACGCTGTGTTCTTCCCATTATATCAGTATCATCGGCTTACGCGAGAAGTTGAACGGTATAGTTTTGCACTATCTTCTTAATAACGATGTTAAAGAAATCGCAGGACAGCGCACGCCTTGCATGAATTCTTTTTTGACACCGAAAGATTCCGTAAGCTCGTTGCCAACCTTAATGGTGCGTGAATTTTTACATCGTCATTTTGCATAAGCGAACGAGCTTGGCAAGGATACCAAAACTAGACATAGCTCTATACAGTTCTACTCTGTAGATGCTGTCATACGTGGCTTTGAAATTGATGAAAAGGTGGTGGTATCGAATTGGAGTTCATATGTTTTTTCCAGGATCTGCCGCAAAGTAAAAATTTGGTCGATGGTTGACTTTCCTGGTCTGCAGCCACATTGATAAGGACCAATCAGATTGTTGACGAAACGCTTCAGACGTTCACATATTACGGCAGAGAGGATCTTGTAGGCGATGTAAAGTAGGCTGATTCCTCTAGTTGGCGCAGTTTACAGAATCTCCCTTTTCAGGATCGGGCAAACAATGCTGAGGTTCCATTCATCGGGCATGCATTCTTCCGACCATATCTTACAGATGATTTGATGCATGCTCCTATCTAGATCGTTGCCTGCTGCCTTAAACAGATCGGCAGCTAGACCATCTGCTCCAGCGGCCTTGTTTGATTTTAGTCGGGATATTTCTGTTTTCACTTCTTCTAGGTCGGGTTTACGGAATTGTTGGCTATCATCGTGTCCGAAGAAAGGCTCCTGCCTGACGGCGGGATTTTATTCGTCGTCGCCGTTAAACAGTCTACAGAAGTGGTCTTTCCAAATCCTCAGCGTTGACTGCGATTCTACTATAATGTTCCCTGGTTTATCTCTGGGTCGTCATCAGTGTATCCGTCCGTTTCCGAGGCCTGTTGTTGCATCGTGTCGTGAAAAACGTTAAATAATTTTATTTTTGTGATTATTGCTCTCCTGTATGTGCACATTTCTTGAGAAAACTCAAGAGCTGAGGTACTGGCAAGATTCTTTCTTCAAAAACAAAATGACGTTTGGTGCTAGGCGGAAAGTGATTGGACTTTGTCAGTTACAATAATATAAACTCCTGACACAAGCGCCTGTCGGCCGTTTAACATACACCCTATGTAGAGTTACTGCATTTGGAAACGCTTCCTAACCCTTACCTAAATAATTAAAAGCTGAAATGTCAGATGGCTACCTGAGTTAATTTGTTACAAAAATATCCCTGGCGCATTTTTTTTTTTCAGTGATAAATTTCAAGACAAGAGTATTCCAAACGATCAAGTACTATAAAAGTAGATTGCTTATCGTGTCTATTAATAGATTTGATTTTTTTTTTGTTTTCTATTATTAACGAGCTTGTTATACAAATATCGTTATAACAAAATATTAAGCTATTTTCAAATGTAGATAAATCTTAAATAAATACTGTCGATCTGTCTTGCGTTTATTTGCCTTACTTAATAAAGAATGCTCTGAAGCTCTGATGTTGACACGTTCGTTGAGCTAAAAAAGAAAATAAACAATGGTATCCAACCTTTGAATGAATCGTGTTCAGCAAAAAAGATAGTCATTAGGTGTGTTTTTTTGCACGCGTATATACGCTTAAAATGAACAGTGTACAAAAAAACGACAATTTTATTGTTTTAGTAATTTTGGTATCACTTTTCAAATGCTGAGCTGTAATTGGTCAAATATTCTTTTGTAGTTTCATCTGTCAAAAAAACAAAAACTCGAGTTCAGGGGCGCATTTATTTTTGTTGGTGATCGTTAGGCGCTACACAATTTCTTGTGCTTTTTAACACTTGATCAAGTTGTTCATAGAATGCGCTTTCGAATACGACCCGAAAAAGGACAATAAATATGATGAATGAAGGATGAAAAATGAAGAAAATGTAACAAAAATAAAAAATAAAAAAATAAAAATAGTGCGTGTACACCTTGAACGTTAAAACACCATGTAGTACAAAAACATAATTGAAATTGAAAAATAAAATTGATGCACAACCAATATAATCTTGATTCAATCATTTTTCGCCTGGCGCCCCTGAGATAACCCATTCAATTGCAGACCAGCCCTGTTGTAATACGTTTGTGAACAGAGAGTCAGAGAACACAAAAAATCTCCTGCTCAAAGAAGCAAACCAAGAGAATGGAAGATTGCACATACAAAAGGTCAACGTGAATTTGTTCTTTGTGTTAAATACACAGATCATTACTTTGTTTGTGTTTTGTGTAGTAAGAAAAACAACAAATAAAAAACAACAAAATCCTAGCTTGCTCGGATCTGTATGTAAAATGGAATGAATTTCGAAATGAAGTTTTGAAAATTCATCGCAGAGAGTGAAAAAGATATATGGAAGCACTGTTTTTATATCCGCTTATTTCATTAGCGTGGATAATTATCGCCGCTTACTAAGCGGATATAGAAATGTGTTGTTGTTGCATTTTGCATGTAAATATTTTTTTAAGCGTATATACGCGTGCAAAAAAACATAGGTGTGTTTTTTTGCACGCGTATATACGCTTAAAATGAACAGTGTACAAAAAAACGACAATTTTATTGTTTTAGTAATTTTGGCATCACTTTTCAAATGCTGAGCTGTAATTGGTCAAATATTCTTTTGTAGTTTCATCTGTCAAAAAAACAAAAACTCGAGTTCAGGGGCGCATTTATTTTTGTTGGTGATCGTTAGGCGCTACACAATTTCTTGTGCTTTTTAACACTTGATCAAGTTGTTCATAGAATGCGCTTTCGAATACGACCCGAAAAAGGACAATAAATATGATGAATGAAGGATGAAAAATGAAGAAAATGTAACAAAAATAAAAAATAAAAAAATAAAAATAGTGCGTGTACACCTTGAACGTTAAAACACCATGTAGTACAAAAACATAATTGAAATTGAAAAATAAAATTGATGCACAACCAATATAATCTTGATTCAATCATTTTTCGCCTGGCGCCCCTGAGATAACCCATTCAATTGCAGACCAGCCCTGTTGTAATACGTTTGTGAACAGAGAGTCAGAGAACACAAAAAATCTCCTGCTCAAAGAAGCAAACCAAGAGAATGGAAGATTGCACATACAAAAGGTCAACGTGAATTTGTTCTGTGTGTTAAATACACAGATCATTACTTTGTTTGTGTTTTGTGTAGTAAGAAAAACAACAAATAAAAAACAACAAAATCCTAGCTTGCTCGGATCTGTATGTAAAATGGAATGAATTTCGAAATGAAGTTTTGAAAATTCATCGCAGAGAGTGAAAAAGATATATGGAAGCACTGTTTTTATATCCGCTTATTTCATTAGCGTGGATAATTATCGCCGCTTACTAAGCGGATATAGAAATGTGTTGTTGTTGCATTTTGCATGTAAATATTTTTTTAAGCGTATATACGCGTGCAAAAAAACACGCCTATTATCACTTTGCATTTAATTAAATATCAATTTTTTTTGAAAAAGTCAACGAAGGCTTCCTAGGGGTTTTTTCTACTTACACATCTTTCCGGATTTGATTTGAAGTTTTTTCGGGGCCAAGTGCTGTTTTCCATCCATGCATAAGGCAACTTAATAGTCGGGCACCTTGACATTCCTTCCTAATTCGCTCTACACTACAGTGATGGCTTTCAGGCTCGATCACAATTTAAGCAATTTGAGCTAGTGATTTTTCCTTTCAGCACTGGTGTCGTTGGCAATATTTGTGTATGAAGACAATCCGTTCAACGCATTGGTGTTGACTTGATCTCGTTAACCTTTAAACCCATTTTCTTCGCTTTAAATGCATTACTACCATCACAGTTGTTGGAATAAGCGTGTGCTTTGTATGTTTCACCGAAGCGTATTTTATTGTAGTCAAAGATATTTGAATTAACAATTTTATTGTTCAGAGATTGCTTTGCTTTCGGTGGCTCTCACAATCCAGGATGGATCTCGGCCTCAGCCAACAAGCCTATCCAGCCAGCTTGGTCCCTCGCTAGCTGCCTCCAGTTGCGTACATTAAGTTGGTTGATGTTGTTCTCCAATTGATCCATATACCAGATCATCTCCAGCTGCTTTTAACAGTTCGGCTGGTAGGACATCTGCACCCGCACCCTTTTTGCGATTTGAGTCGGTTTTTACATCTTGTAGGTCGAGTGGACGGATATTTTGGCCATCATCGTTCAGGAAAAATGGATTGGTCTGCTCTACAGCGGAATTGTGGACATCTTCGCCGTTAAGCAATTTAGAAAAATGGTCTTTCCAAATCTCAGCACTATTCGTGTATCTCTTACTACATTCCCGTATTCATCACGACAGGTTTCTTTTTTAGGCTGATATCCTTTTGTAGATTGTTTCATCTTTTTATAGAATTTTCTGATGTTACCCCTGCCGTAACAGCCCTCGATAGACTCGTCCGCTTCTATTCCATACTGTCTCTTCTTCCGTCTTAAAATTCGGTGTTCCTCTCTCCTTCTTTGGATGTAGATCTCACGGGCTGCTCGCTCTGCTGTTCTGGATCTTGCCTGCAGCATGGATTTTGAGGCCTCATTCTTTGTCGAACCAGGGGTTTCGGTTGTATCGCCTAGTGAAACCCAGCACATCAGTTGCGGCACTTCTGATGGCATCTTGAAAGTATTTCCACAATTGCACTGGTGATCTACATTCGGGCCTGGTGGTGGGCTTTCCGAGAGGTTACGAGAGACGCAATCAGCAAAAGTTCTGGCGGTATTCTGCGCTAGTAGTCTTTTGACGTCAAACTTTCCAAAAATCCGCGGTCTTTGTTGCGGTGCCATGAATATATATTGCAACAACAAGGTAGTGATCAGAATCGATGTTTGCTCCTCCGAACGTTCGGACATCCAGGATATTGGATGAACGCCTGGCGTCAATCGCGACGTTATCGAACTGGTTTATCGTTTGATGATATGGAGATCGCCAAGTCTCCTTGTGTATATTGAGGTGCGGAAATCGGTTGCTTGAGATACGTTTCGCCACGCTGCGCTGCAATGTCATTGTTCAGAGATTAGAACTAGAAGGTACATAATGTTAATCAAATTTTTTCAAAGTCGTCATAAAAAAAAGGAAACGAAGGAGTCGACTAAAAATCATAAAATAATTTGCATTTGCATCTATGCAGACGTAATATTAATTATTTTGAATGAACATATTTGTAACTATTTCATTTGGTTATCAAAACTTAAATTTTTTAGACGTAAGCAGATATTATTTTGAAAAAAACAAGATTATTTCTATTCATAACGTGTACACAATAACGTTCATATGTATATACGTACAACCCCTCAGATTTGCGTCAAGTTTGTGTTGTGATTGTGAAACGCAAATTTCACGTAAGGTACATCCACATGATTAGAAGAATTATCTACTAAAGCAAACATCGGACGTTGTCGTAATGTACATTGTACACACATGTGTACTGCCATCGGGAATGAAGCCAGTGATCAGCAGTAAAATATTTTATTCCATTTAGTGCACACTTAATAATGAATGATATAATAGGTGTGTTTTTTTGCACGCGTATATACGCTTAAAATGAACAGTGTACAAAAAAACGACAATTTTATTATTTTAGTAATTTTGGCATCACTTGTCAAATGTTGGGCTGTAATTGGTCAAATGTTGTTTTGTAACAAAAACTCGAGTTCAGGGCCGCATTTATTTTTGTTGGTGATCGCTATGCGCTACACAATTTCTTGTACTTTTTAACACTTGATCAAGTTGTTCATAGAATGCGCTTTCGACTACGACCCGAAAAAGGACAATACATATGATGAATTAAGGATGAAAAATGAAGAAAATGCAAGGAAAAATAAAAAATAAAAAAATAAATATCGTGAGTGTACACCTTGAACGTTAAAAAACCATGTAGTCCAAAAAAAGAATTGAAATTGAAAAATAAAATTAATGCACAATCAATATAATCTTGATTCAATCATTTTTCGCCTGGCGCCCCTGAGATTAACCATTCAACTGCAGACCAGCTCTGTTGTAATGCGCTTGTGAAGAGAGAACAAAAAAATCTAATGCTCAAAGAAAAGAAGCAAACCAAGAGAATGGAAGATGGCACATACAAAAGATCAACGTGATTTTGTTCTGTGTGTTAAATACATAGATCATTACTTTGTTTGTGTTTTGTGTTGTAAGAAAAACAACAAATAAAAAACAACAAAATCCTAGCTTGCTCGGTCTGTATGTAAAATGGAATGAATTTCGAAATAAATATGTTGAAAATTCATCGCAGAGAGTGAAAAAGATATAGGGAAGCACTGTTTTTATATCCGCTTATTTCATTAGCGTGGATAATTATCGCCGCTTACTAAGCGGATATAGAAATGTGTTGTTGTTGCATTTTGCATGTAATTATTTTTTTAAGCGTATATACGCGTGCAAAAAAACACGCCTAATAAAAGCTTATATTAATTATGATTTATTATGTCAATTTTGAAAGCTTAAATATTTGATCTGTTACTTGACAACTTGGAATTCAATTTAAAAAAATGTACGAGTTAAGACGCAAGCCTATAATAATGCCAGGTTTCCAACCTCTTCACTCAGAGATGAACTTGGACTTAGAGACGTGATCTTCGGAGTTTCTCTTTTTTCATTAATAGTTATACTATCTCTCCGAAATGGAAATCGTTCATTTATTTTACTTATGGGTGCGATTCGTCAGAGATATACTCGAGAATATATATATTGAACTAGTACAATTGAATAAAAACAGTAACATAAAACTATTTTTTTTTGTACATACTAAGTACAAATGTACCAACGCTCGGAGATTGATTTTCCATTACTTAAATATGTCACGTTTATTATCATGGTGAAATGAAGCCGAGGAAAAAGGATATATAATTCTCAGCATGTGGAAGGGTAGCAAAAAATTACATTTATTTATGAATTTATAGGGATTCTTAAACTAACATTTATTCATAATTAATTACTTATGCATAATTACTTACTTACTTATGGTGGCGCTACCCAGGTCGGACCAGGGCCTCATCCAACAAATGTCTCCAAGTTCCTCTACCACTTATGTGCTCCACCTGAGTCGCAGTCTTCCTCTTCTGCGACGTTCTTCCGGGTTGGATTTGAAGACTCTACAAGCCAGAGCATTATTTTCCATTCGCTCTACATGACCCAACCATCTAAGTCGTTGGACCTTTACTTTTCTGGCTAGGTCAATGTCGCTGAATAGCTCTTCTTTATTGAATCTTTGTCTCCATTCTCTATTTATGCAGACAGGCCCAAAAATCACTCGAAGAATTTTTCTCTCGAAGCAGTCCAAAGCGTTTTCAGCGGATGTTGTCATGGTCCATGTCTCTGCACCATACATTAGGACCGGGATGATGAGGGTTTTGTAGAGTGTCACTTTAGTTGCTCGGGAGAGGACTTTACTAGTCTATTGCCTTGAGCAATTGGCAAGAGTGATTCTTCGTTTGATTTCAGCGCTGGTGTTGTTGTCTGAGTTGATAGCGGATCCTAGGTAGACGAAGTCCTTAACTAACTCGAAGTTAAATCTGTCTATGTTGACGTTTGCTCCAAGAAGTCGGTGTTCGTTGTCCTTTCTTGTTGACAGCATCAACTTGGTCCTGCCATCGTTAACCGCTAGACCCATCCTCCGTCTCAAGACTTACAAACGATCCACTAACATCAAGCTGGAAGGACTTTTGAAAGATTGTGCCTCTGGTGTTGACGTTAGAGTTTTGCACAATCTTTTCAAGAATTATATTGAAGAAATGGCATGACAGCGCATCGCCTTGTGTAAAACCTTTTTTGAGATCAATTGCGTCCGTTAGGTTTTTTCCAACCATGATGGAACAGCGTGAGTTTTCCATTACCATCTTACACAGTCGCGACGGACGTGTTTTTTTGGGATGCCAAAACTAGACATTGCTCTATATAATTGGTCTCTAAAGACGCTGTCATACGCGGCTTTGAAATCGATGAAAAGGTGGTAAGTATCGATTTGAACTTCTTGGGTCTTCTCCAAGATCTGCCGTAAGGTGAATATTTGATGGATGGTGGACTTTCCGTGTCTGAAGCCACACTGATAAGGTCCTATCAGGTTGTTGACGAAGGGCTTCAAACATTCACACAGCACGGCAGACAAGATCTTATAGGCGATGTTAAGGAGACTTATACCTCTGTAGTTGGTGCAGTTCAGGGGATCTCCTATCTTGAAGATCGGGCATACGATGCTGAGGATCCATTCATCGGGCATGCTTTCCTCCGACCAAATTTTGCAGATGAGCTGGTGCATGCTCCTAACCAAATCATCTCCAACTGCTTTGTACAGTTCGGCGGCTAGCCCGTCTGCTCCAGCGGCTTTGTTCGACTTAAGTTTAGATATCGCTATCTTCACTTCGTCCATGTCGGGTGGGTGGAATTGTTGGCCCTCTGCATCGAAATTTAATGGTTCTGTATTGCTGGCGGAGTTTTGCTCGTCATCGCATTATACAGGTTGGAAAAGTGGTCTTTCCATATCCTTAGCACTGACTGCGGTTTCACTACGATGTTCCCATGATGGTCTCTACAAGCTTCAGTTCGGGGTGTATAAGCCCTGGAGGTTTGTTTCACCTTTTTGTAAAACTTTCGAACCTCGTTCCTGTTGTGACATCCAGTAGTGGTATCTACTGGTGAATTTATCAGCTTTTTTTTTTAATAAGTACGTACCGAAAGTCATACTCATTGTCCTGAAGTACAAGTATCAGTATCAGTACTTGAAAATTTAGAGCTTGTTTTTTCATACAAAGTAAGCATCCATCCACAATCATCAATCGCCTTGCAATTTCGCAAATTCGCTCCAGTCACTGTTCAGTTCAATTAATAACAATTTGTGTGACTGGAAAAGTTGAAAAAAAACAACAAACAATTTACGGACGAATCGCTGTGCTCACATGCTCTTATAACAATTGTCATGCGAGAGATGTTCATTATATATGTATGTATGTGAAGTACATATTGCTCCTGTGATGTTTTTCAGTACACGTGTCATTCATGTTTATTAAACTTAAATTTTTGCCATTCAACGGCGAAAAAAAATACATAATTTAATTTATAAATTCATGAACAGTTTCCCTTGATATTCAGATACATTTCTTTTTAATGAATTCTTGGTCGAAACTCACAAGTACTTGTATTGAACTTTTGCAACTTCCAAAAGGTGTTCAGAAGGTATAATTTGATTAGGTACTGCTGTGCGCCTGTTTGATAGAAGTGGAAAAAGAAATGAATTTTGTAATCATGTTAAAAAGATAGTTCCATGTTAAGGTGCTACTTCATGATGATTTTCAAAAGTTGTCTAGATCTGTTGCATATACCTCAGCGATGGAGAGAAGTGAAGGTAGTATTCATCCTCATAGGCGGGCAAATGCTCGCATGTCAACCCTAAAGATCTAAGACCTATCAGCATATCATCATTCTTAAAACTCTGGGACGATTGATCGATATCCTTTTGCGTAATAGCATTGACAAGAGACTATCGGTGTCTCAGCATGCTTACTGCAAAGGGAAATCGGTAGAAACAGCTTTGCATACTCTGGTAAGAACTATCGAATAATCCCTAGAGCAAAAGGAATACACTATGCTTGCCTTCCTGGACATTGAGGGCGCTTTCAACAACGTTAACACATCTGCTATGACGTCCCAGAACGTCGTATACTCACTCTGTGAGTTGATTAATCTAATGCTAAAAAGCAGGATCATCAACTCTAAGATGGGAGATTTTTGCACGAGAAGGTCTATCAGCAGAGGCACCCCGCAAGGTGGTGTTCTGTCCCCTCTCCTGTGGAACATAGTAGTTAACGAACTGCTAATATCCCTCGAGAAGAAAGGCCATAGAGTGATAGGAGGCAAATGGGGTTTTCAACCTCGCATAACCTATTGGTTTTATACATCGGTCATCCGACCAATACTCATGTACGGGGTTGCAGTATGGTGGACTGCACTGGAAAAAGTCACTGGGGCAAACTCAGTAGAGTCCAACGCACTGCATGTCTCAGCGGGGCATTGAGAACCACACAGCGGTGCTAGATACTCTCCTCCATCTGACAACCCCCGACATCTTCAGCAAACAAGTGGCAGCGAGTACATCTATAAGACTCAACGTCTCATCTCAATGGACCAACAATAATGTGGAGCATTCCATAATTTTGAACTTCTTCCAAGCGGAAATTTTGGCGATCAAAGAGGTTCTATCCTGGCTAAGAGAAAACGTGATATCAACTTCTGATTACCGCATCTTCTCTGACAATCAGGCTGCTATTAAATCTCTCGACGGTGTCTCAACCAACTCTCAAACGGCCCTCGATTGTCGATCATCTGTTATGGAGATGGCGCAGCTTTTTAATATTCACCTCTGTTGGGTGCCGGGCCACAGGAACATCTCAGGAAATTGTAGAGCCGATGAACTCGCTAAAAATGGAAACGTCATACCCATCTCACCTGAAAGGGAAAAGATGGGTATACCGATAGTTACATGTAAACTTATGCTAAAAGAAACAGGCTCAATGATAACAAACTCTAGGTGGTACAATTTACCAACGTGCGCAGCCACAAAACTTATATGGCCGCCACTTAACCTAAAGCGCTCTAAAGACTTGTTATCTCAAAGTAGATTTCATATTAGCTCCCTAATAAGTGTCCTTACGGGACACTGTCTTATAGGCAGACACGCAATACGACTTGATGAAGCCTCAAATGACTTCTGCAGGAGCTGTATGGACGAAGAAGAAGAGGAAACAATCTCTCACTTTCTCTGCACATGCCCTGCTCTTTCCCTAAGACGCAAACTTCATCTGGGAGAATATTTTTACGATAATCCCAGTGAACTTGCTTACAAGAATATCAAATATCTTCTTCGCTTTATAAAAAGGCTCAAAATGGTTCGACTAGTAAGAAGTAATTCTATAGATTCATGTGGTATCACAATGGGCCTTTTTCTTTGGCCTAAGTGTGTGGATCCTGTATGTAAACTATAGTATGCGCGAATTCTATTTGAAAAGAATCCATTTGGTATGTATTCAGCTAAAAATATTAAACCCGATAGCAATAAAACCGACTGTTTTGCCACAAAATAGTGTTCTGTCCCTTACGAAAATCACTCTTCTTCTATGCATGTCAAAAATGCGTTAGTAAAACATTATGCATTCACACGTATGGCACAATAAACTATAAAGTACCTTTGATATGTAAAAAAAACAATAAACAAAAATAAATACATATTTGAAAAGCATAGGTTGACACCAACACTCGTTTGTGTAATTTATAAAACATATACATACTACCTATTTCCACTGTGCCTAATTCGTACACAAGTCTATGATAATCAACACTGTTTATTCCGTACTTGAGCAGTCATATACAGTGGTGGTCCAGTATAACGAACGATATAATGTCCAGAGTCAATTCGTTATATCGAAAATTCGTTATATCGAAACGTTTTTTTCATACAAATCTTTAGGTATTTCTCAGATTTTTAAGAACCTTGCTCTCATTTTTCTTGATAGTGCGTATGCTAGACTTTGGAATTCCAAACTTCTTCGAAATGTCCGAAAGCGAAACTCCTCTTTTATATTCGTCAATGATTTTAATTTTTGCTTCCATTGTAAGACGTTTGCGCGACGACATCTTGCAGAACTTTCTTATTCAGCATCAGACATGAAACTGAGAAACCATTAACCATGTAAAATATTCCAAAAAACGTAAAACAACAAAAAACGGGACTAAAAATCCGTTACAGTTTTGTGCATAGCGAACGAAGCAACTGTTTACATACACAAAGACGAATACGTAGGACAAAGCAAGCGAAAAAAACACTTGTGTAATGGGAAATTGTGTATGTATCTTCCAATATTATCATGAACATACATGTTGGTAGATATTATATCATTTACATTAATTTTTTTTTTCATTTTCTGAAATTCGTTATTTGTTCGTTATATAGAACACCTAATGGACTAGAAAAAAGTGTTCGTAATATCGATCATTCGTTATATCGGCATTCGTTATACTGGACCACCACTGTAATGTATTATTTGGGATGGAACCATGGAACATGGAAGTTCTATTTGTAGTGTTGAATGTTGATATAGTTATGTTTATGTTATGTATGCCGAATTACTTAAGAGCATATTTGCAGTACCCATTGTAAAGAGACCCGATAAGCTTGAAAAAAGAGAGAAAAACTTCAACGACATATTTTAGTTAATTGGATTCGAATTGGATAAAAAAGAGTTCTTTCTTTGTGTTTCAGTTTCAGTATTCAATTTTACTACGTTTTGTATTTCTTTGCTTCTCGTTTGTGGCTCTCATGGGGAGCAAAAAAAAAAAAAAACAAGAAAACTGTTGCCACCAATTCGAAATTGATTTTAGTTCAAGTTATCGGGGCGTATATTTCTTCGTCAAATAAAAAAAAAAACAACCTGTGTGTATAATTCCGTCAGTGCGGAGCAGAGTATATCTAATAATGAGTAGGGAAACTCAGCATAATTTCCTTATCAGTTCACATTTATTCTTACACAGATAGTAGAAATAGATGACAATAAGAAACTTAAAGGAAGGAAAGAGAAAAGACATACGCTCTTTTGCTTTTTTCTTTATTCTTTTTCTTTGTTCACAACTGATAACGATCATTGCTCATCGCCTTTAAAATTACATTACCATAATAAAAGCAACCCCCATACACAATCTCTGTTTGCGTTGCCAATATTGACGAAATCGCTCATATGTTGCGTTGAAAAACATATAGCAGTTATAAAGAATCCATTCTGGCAACGCATGATATTATGTTGGAAGGAAATGAAAAATGATTCATTGCTCATCGCCTTTGAAAGTCTTTGAGAGAAAAAAGGAAAGATGCAAGGGATGAACGCATAGTCGAAACTTCTTGCACATACAGTTTTACATAAGGAATTGATTTGACTGTTTTCCCTCATGGAATTGTTGTTAGGTTTTTAATTGCAAATTTGTGATTGTAATAGTGACTACCACTTTTGCAAAAGAGTTTCCCTACTCATTGTTAGATATACTCTGGTGCGGAGTGCGCCGCACCTTATAGACATTATACAAACCTACACAAGGAAACTGTTGCTTACTAGCGATTTATTTTTTCAAAGATCAGACGACCAAATTAACTGCGAGAGAATGAGGAACGAGTACGATATAGAGGACTGAGAGTAAATAAAGAGAGAACGTGCGATAAGTCGAAGAAAACACATTCTTCGCGGCTCATTGAAGTACGGAACGCGCGCGACGACGTTAGATTGCGTTCAAATATTTTGTTTCTTTTCTTATAATTTTAATCATAAGTTTATTTCCTTTTTATATGAAAATAAATAAGTTTTGTTTTGATTTTAAAAATTTCGCTTCATTGTCAAAGAATTTCGCGTTGATCGTTCCGCTGTTCGTCGTCGTCGCCGTCGTTTACGCCGTTCGTCATTGGTTTTATAACTTTCGAATTGGGTCCGAGAAAAAAGGAAAAACAAGTGATGTGTGGTTTCAATTTACAACCAAAAAATATTTAAATTACATTTTAAAAAAATTCAACTGAAAACTGGAATATAAATGCGAGTGGACAGCTTCATTTGAGGTTTCCGATGAAATAATAATGTTTGAAACTTGTTTTCTAGCTAAAATAAAGAAAAATAAATTTATTTTATAACAAAAAGGAGAAAATTCCTCAGTGAGAGGCTGATCAGTTTTGGTGTGGTTTATTTTTACCAACTTGCGTTGCATCTTCTTTAAGAGTTATTTTTAAGCTCAGTGATTCTTTTGAAAGCTTGTGCGACATTGCTCGATATGATGTTTTAAGTGATATAAAAGTTTACCAGTCTATCAGTGAATAAAAAAATTGTAAAAATATTACAAAAATCGTCCAACACGTACCTAAGCAACGACAAAATCTACGAAGTGTAATAATCCAGCACAGCAGCTCCATCAGCAACAATATTTTTGCTTTAAACAATAGAGAATCTCTCTTAAAAGAGAACATTCCAAAAAAATATAAAGCTAAGTACACAATAATGTGCTTTCGAGCAGAAATAATATAGAAAAATATTATTTACTTGATTCACCAACGTTTCATACGAAAAAAACGTGTATGCAAAACACACCCAGTATATATTTCGACTGCACTTTGATGATTCAGCTATTCGGAAAACTATAACAAATAAACATTCATAAAAAATGTATGTATACATTTACAAATACTTAAAATTTATAAGTTGATATGCTCGCCAATTAAATTAAAGATACTCTGTGAATTATGGAGACTGATCTAATGTGTGCTGTAGTATCTATTTTAATATTCATAGCTCGTGTTGATAAAATTCAAAAAAGTCGGTATGACTTGGGATAATTTGTGGCTTCATTGAAATAGGAAATCTGATGGTTTTGCTTCGAATAATAATTAATCAACAAAAAATTAACTTCAAAGTCTGAATTCTTCTCTTACAGAACAATTTTTTTCATTTATGTGTGACTTTGTTTCTTATTTTAAAACGAATTGAAATTAAATATTTGACGTTCATTCTCTTTTTTTAATAAGAATACATAGTAAACTACTAGCCGACCCCGCGAACGTCGTCTCGCCAGCCAGAATAATAATAATTAAAGGCAGATTTGTCAAAATGCAATGTGATTGGCTTGAATTCGATTGAAAAAAAGAACGATATGAATTTTTCAAAGGGTACATCCATAACTAACTTTTTACTTGTATGTAGTCCGAAATCATTAAAGCATGCGACAAAATGCAAAATTTAATTGAAAAAAGTTCAACAAATTTTCTTTTTATTCCGGAGTTTTCCGAATTTTTCACTAAAACCAAACCGGTTCGAAAATTATTTTCTGAACAATTGCACTTTCCATACAGCTTTCGATTATTCCCATTATCTGACGACATTCCCGTTAATTTTTTTTAATAATTTGCACCCACTCAAGGGATTTTTTATTCACAGTGAGTGATTGCACAGGAAGAAAGGAAGGGGTTGGAAAGGAGGTGTCGGTTTAAATTGGTCTTGAATTCTTGAAAATTGTAAGGGCGAATTGATTGAGGGGAGGAATGCAACTGGCTATTTCTCTAGAACACTTACCGTAGAAGTAACGATAGAATAGAGAGAGACATGGAACGTTACGACGGTGATCTAAAGAATGGAATGAATACCATCCGAGAGGCTTAAGTATATAGGTGGAGCACCAGCCCAGAGATGAGAGTTGTACTTAAGCTTTGGACGAAAATAGGTCTTACAGATAGTAGCCAGAATAGACGGGGAGAAGAATATCTTGCACCGTCTTAAGAAACCTAAACATCTTGCGGCATTTTTGGCGACATCGCATATGTGCTCATTCCAGTAAAGGTGGTCAGTGATGAACATACCGAGAATCTCGAGATGTTCGGTCTCGTTGATGCAAATGCCACTCATGGGCAGTGGCAGAGGGAGTATGTCTATGTCTCGCTTAATTGATACAAAACATCATTGGGTTTTTGAAACATAAAACTCTACAGGGTTTTTTATTCCCCATTGTACAATGCTGTTTAAGTCATTAAACTAATGAGCTTATCATATTTTGCCGTTGCAGTTCCACATCCGAAGAGGAGGGATGTGAGTCTGGGAACGAATAAGAAAAGCTCAGGGCACTATCGTCAGCGAAACAATTTATTGGATTAGAAGTTACAGACAAGAGATCATTTATAAAAATGAGAAAGAGGGTCGGAGACAAATCGGAGCCCTGGGGCACACCAGCATTTATGTTGTGGGTTTCAGACTTGAATCCGTCCAGTACAACTTGTATTGAACGGTTCAAAAAAAAGTTTCTAAACCAACGAAAGAGGGTTTCGTCGATACCGAAAGCACGCATTTTCGATAAAAGAGCAAGATGCCAGACTTTATCAAATGTTTCAAAGGCATATCAAAGCAACAATCTTACTTTCTCCAAAACGATGTAAAGATTTTTTTTACTGTTCGGTGAGATAAACCATCAGATCACCAGAGGACCTGGTGCTGCGAAAGCCGTACTGCCGGTCATTAAAAAGCTTTCGGTCTTCGAGATATTTCTTGAGCTGATAGTTTATCTGCGTTTCCATGACCTTAAAAAGAAGGGACGTAAGTTCAATCGGTCGAGAGAGAAGAAGATTCGTTTTTTTTTTGGAATCGGATGGACAAATGCTGTTTTTCAACAGCTCGGAACGAGCCCAGGGTTCGTGTTCACAAAAACCATGATAAGATAAAGCGCGTTGGGCGGCTTAAGAGTCTACCAGACCAATTTTATTGTATACACTTATCTTGAGCAAACCTTGTCTCACCACAATTTAGCGGTATGTCCATTACCGGACATACATAAAAATAAACAAACATAATAATTCCATTTTTATATTTAGAGATTGTATACTATACATGATCTGCACTGCTCTTTTCATTTCTATTTCAATAATAATTGAGTTCACAGTTCATGAATCATGAACGTAAGTATTCAGCTCATCACTCGCTTGTGTAGAGATAGAAAAAAAAACTTTCCATTTCGATTTTTTTTCTTTGTTGCAAATTTAAAATAAATTGTATAACCTAGGTGAAAAAAAAATAGGAGGCTCATGTTATTAATCCAGGATTGATAAAGTAGGCAAGGCCAATCAGAAATTGGAAGTTCATCATTTATTGAGTTGAACTAAAAGTCTGATGCAGTTGGCGTCCCTTTTTCACTTGCCTCTTGGCCCAGGAACAGGTCGGTGGTAGAAAATGGAACTTGAAATACTAAAATCATTTCTTTGCAAACAAAAGATCAGTAACATATTTGCAATTGGTGGATGCACATATGCCAATGTTGCAGTTCCATGCACTGTGTTGATTTATTTTTGGCTTTTGCCAAGACTCTACATGAGTTAATTCTGTATCGATGTGTGTTCTGCGTACAAAACAGCTGATCAATTTAAATACAGCAACCTGTTTGAACTGTCCCTATACTCATGGGTAAAGAAAAATTAAATCAATTCGATTTCCCATCCTCTTACTGTATGCAATGCTATGCTCCGCAAATTGTCTTGCTTATTTGAAATTTGTTTAACTGCAATAGGTATGTGTACCTACCTACACGAGCAACAAATTAAAAATAATTAATTTTAAATTAAGAGCCATAAAGAACTTGAAGTAATCTATAGGAATACTACCCTCCTACCGTGCCTTATAAATTGGAACTCAGAAATAAACATTTCTTAACGTTAATTCAATTGACACATATGCTCTTTTTTGCTTAAAAAAAAAAGTCCAATATACCACTGAATCACCGATGATTGAGTTAATTTTGTCACTTCAAAAATTCTTCTTTTTTTCTTGTTTACAAGAGATGTATCGTTTTTGTTAGAATTGAATAAGACGTCTTTGGAAAAGTAGTCTGCAGAAAATACAATTTATTATTATTTTTCGATTTAATAAAAAAGGAAAATAATATGTCAAACAAAAGTTGCGGATTGTTTCCCCATAAACTACATATATGAAATAGCATGACAGAAAAAAAAAAACAAACAAACAAATAAACAAATAACAAACAAACGTCAGCGATGCGAGAGCGTTCAGTAATTTTCCTCTGTCTTTGAAAAAAAAAATCATTGATAATTCAGGGCAATAATCCATGAATCAGTCAATCGCACACATATCAAGCAATGTGATAGAGTTGCAAAAACTTCAATATCTTTATAGATCGGTTGAAATGCTGGTGATTGATGACTAGTATAAGTATAGCTTGTGATTGCAGTGAACTACAAGAATCCCCTTTTTTTATTGTGTGGGTTATATGCCTCCTGTTAAAAGATTAACACGTATTTTTGTTCATTAAAAACGTATACTTCATATTTATGTTTGAATTTAAAGGCATGTAATTTATAAATTTGAGCGTCATCGTTCTAGTCATTTTCGAGATATGTATTTGCTTTTCGTATCTTGAGAAAGCATTTTTATCCTAAACGTCATTCGAGTTCTTTTCATTCGAAAACTAATAATCGTCATTCGAATACTAAAAATCGTCATTCGAGTTAGGTTAGGTTAGGTTAAGCGGGCTGATAGTTGGTGTTGTTACCATCACACTTAGATCAATGTAGATCCATTGTGGTACCCCGAAGTGTTGTAAATTCCTGAAAGTCATTCGAGTTCCTTTCATTCTAATACTTATAATCGTTATTCGAGTTATTTTTTTTCATTCGAATTAAAATAATCGACATTCGAGTTCTTTTCATTCGAAAACTGATAATCGTCATTCGAGTTCTTTTCATTCGAAAACTAACAATCGTCATTCGAATTAAAATAATCGACATTCGGGTTCTTTTCATTCGAAAACTGATAATCGTCATTCGAATTATTTTCATTCGAGTTCTTTTCGTTCGAGTTCTTTTCGTTCGAATAATAAAAATCGTCATTCGAGTTATTTTCATTCGAATACTAGTAATCGTCATTTGAGTTATTTTCATTCGAATTAAAATAATCGACATTAGAGTTCTTTTCATTCGAAAACTAATAATCGTCATTCGAGTTATTTTCCTTCGAATTTAAATGATTGTCATTGGGGTTCTTTTCATTTGAAAACTGATAATCGTCATTAGACTTCTTTTCGTTCGAATAATAAAAATCCTCATTCGAGTTATTTTCATTCGAATACTAGCAATCGTCATTTGAGTTATTTTCATTCGAATACTAGCAATCGTCATTTGAGTTATTTTCATTCGAATTAAAATAATCGACATTAGAGTTCTTTTCATTCGAAAACTAATAATCGTCATTCGAGTCATTTTGCTTAGAATTTAAATGATCGACATTGGGGTTCTTTTCATTTGAAAACTGATAATCGTCATTCGAGTTATTTTCATTCGAGTTCTTTTTGTTCGAATAATAAAAATCGTCATTCGAGTTATTTTTATTCGAATACTAATAATCATCATTCGAATGGTAATAATCGTCATTCGAGCTCTTGTTCTTCACTCGAATTATGGTATTCGAATTCTTTTGAAATTTGATGAGTACCTAGCAATAGTGGCAGTAGTAGTAGGTTCGAGAAATCATTCGAATGATTTCACAGTGGATAATCGAATCATTTCGAATAGTTGTCTGAATCGGTTTTGTAATCTATTAAATCATTTGCATGCGCCCATCACTAATTTCAATTAAATCTCTCAAGTCGCTAAGGCACGAGCTGAGTGTACAGCCGGGTGAAAAGGCAATCATTATCATAGACTTTAAAGACGTTCTCGTTCTCTTCTTTTAATTTAATATTAATGCTTTACTTGTCGTATGAGAAGAGCAAGTTAGATGCAAAGAAAAACGCCTTCTTCTTTAGCAAACCGATAATGTTTTTAAATCTGCAAAGTTTGTTGTTCGACTTCTAGAGATAATTCAATTTACATTATGACAAAATTGTTTCCTTTTAGTTCATTGACAGTATACGAGTAAATAAATTGAGTAGGTCTTTTTTATCTCTCTTTTGAACGATTTCGGGGGGCTTAGGTTGTTTATTTTCTTTAAAATTATCGTATGATATAGAACATAGCATTTATGATCTTATGTGTCGATCGCGAATTTTGTTTATTGATAAAAGAATACCTAAACAAATCTTACATCCATATATCGAATTGCATCGTTTGCAGATCCTGAAACTAGTAACAGTTTCAACTCTCTCAAATAAAAATAATGTTACTATTTTTGTTTTTGTTTCTAATAAACAATTTACATCCTTTTCGTTTATTACTAAGAAAAAAACAAAGAATGAATGAATCATTTAATAATAATTACACGCGCTTTGTTCGCTAGCTAAATTTTTTTTCTCAAACAAGTGTTGTGTTGATGTCATCTTCTGTCAACTAGCAACAAAGCGGTTTGCTCACATAATACGTATATATCGTATTGTGCTTAGATCATTACGTTTTTATCTAATTTCTTTGTTTTCTTAAAAGCAAATTCAGTTAAATGAACTTATAAGCCCAATTAAAATATTATTATGTTCAAAAAATATCGTCGTTGTTGCCTTGTAAATCTATCAAAATCTATCTCCATATGAAATGTTTATTTTAGAACTCATGATGCTGTTACGTAGAATTTTCTTAGGTAAATGTGCCATTCGGGTTAGGAAACTATAGTTGACAATCAACTGATACTAAATTCAAGGACGGAAAATAACCAGAAACAAACGACGCACGACGCGACGCGACGACGCACAGTGGCCCGTTTAGGCTAAAGTCATTCCAAAATTCATTTTTTTCGTTGTTCCAGAATTCAAAATTTGTTGTTTCGCTGAATTAACAAATATTTGAAGTTCTTGAAACCGAAGTTTTTTTTTGAATTTTCCCAACGGTTTGGTTTTGAGAGGGGGTCAAAGTTGAACTTTTTTTTCAGTTTTAATAACAAACAATTTTTTTTTCTTTTTCTTGACTTTGAGAAGCTATATTACGAACGTGGGGAAAGAATTTTTGTTTTTTCTTTCTGAAATTAACAAATACGGTAAAATATATGTTTGGAAAAAATATTACAAAAAAAAAAAAAATGTCTATATATATATATTTTTTTTTTTTTGGACACCACTTTTTTTACCTTTTTCTGACTTTACATTGCATGGAAAAAAAAGCTTCAAAAAGCATTAAGCAAAACTCAACGCATAATGAAAGCTGAAGTATTTCTTAATATAATCCTGAAGAAATAATTTGCGCCAACTTGCGCCCAACTGAGCTAGAGCAATTTTATTAATCGATGGCAGGTACTTTTTTTTCAATTTTCTGGTTTTTCAATGGCAAATTAATAAAATGTTTAATTCTGTAACTTTTGAACTAGTTGAGATATCACCACAATTTTTTTTTTATTTCGAAGAAAATGTTCACGGCTAACAATATGATGAGTTTTAAATTTATTACATTTGCAGGGTGTTCCAGAATTTTCGAACAAAAATTTTTTTTTTCAAATTCAAAAAATTATCTGAAATGGGGAATGAATTCACCACAATTTTGTTTTTGATGACGGAAATATTTTAAAATACGATATGTCATAAATATTACATAAATCGGAGGCAATAAAAAAATTAAATTGAAGGGTTTATATTATATCCATAATAAAATATTAGCAGTTACTTTTGACTTAAGGAGATTAAATGTTCAGTGATTATTTATGTAGGTATTAATTTTTAATCGGATTAAATGTTTATTTTTTATTGCTCGATGTCATAAAATTTTAGGTAAAAAAGGTTTTTTTTTTTAAGGATTAAACAATTCCAATTTCAAAGACTAGGTAGACAGGTAGAATTTATAATTAATGGTAGAGGTAATAATATAAGGTATAAAAGGATAACTTAGCACAATGAAGTTATCATTTCTAGTTTGACTGAGCATAGAAACAGTAATAAGGAAACGTTATAGAAAATGGATATACCATATAGCAGTTTGTTCGACATTTTTAGTGCCAATCTGAAAGATGTCAATAAGTTTATATCCGCGGTTATGACTGAATACGAAATATCCGATGAAAGGTTTCTTGATTTTGAAAGAAAATTGAGTACCTTTTTCATAAACGCTAAGGCAAAATGGAATGCAATGGGTAGGTCGAGAGTGAAATTCGTTACAAAGTTAATGAAGAAATAACTTTGATTGTGAATCACGAGTTTTTTTTAACTATGATTGACGGAAAAGTTTTAAATTAACTTACAGAAACAAAATCAACGCGGTCATGCCCAATATGCAAAAGGACACAAAAGAGTTTCAATAGCCAAGATGAATCCAATGCAAACATTGACGAACATAACTACCAATATGGAATATCTCCACTGCATGGTAGAATCAGATGCATGGAATTTATATTAAAACTTGCATATACACTTCGACAGGATGGAGAGGATTTCGGTGAATCAATTGGGATCAAAGAAGCACAAAAAAGAAGAAAGGAAAGGATACAAACGTGTTTCCGTGATCAGCTTGGACTCGATGTAGACAAACCAAAGCAGGGATTCGGAAATACTAATGATGGGAACACTTCGAGAAGATTTTTCGAGCAATCGGAGATAACAGCTCAAATAACTGGAGTAAACATAGAGGTTATTTCCAGGCTGAAAATAATACTTGATGTTTTGAACTGCAGGGAAGTTGTGAACGCAGTTAAATTTGGGGAGTATACTAAAGCAACAGCAGCTCTGTTGACTCAAAAGTATCCTGAAAAACAACTGACACCTACTCTTCACAAAATTTTGGCTCACAGTCAAGATATTATAGAGTATCAATCACTTCCCCTAGGAGAATTATCTGAAGAAGCCCAGGAGTCCAAAAATAAGGACTACAAAAGGTATAGATATCAAAATACCTGCAAAGTTTCGAGAATAAGGCAGAATGAAGACTTATACAACATGCTTGCAGCCTCATCTGATCCGCTTATTTCTTCTCTGAGGCACGTAAGGACCCAAAACGATATGAAAGCACTTTATTCTCCGGAAATGTTGAGTTTATTGAATATTACCACGGACCAAGATGATAGTTTTCAAGAAATCTAATGTTTATACGTACATTTCAACTGTTTTTATTGTATAATTTGCTGTTCAATTTGTTATTTATTATTATTCTAATGTCAATTTACAAAAAAAAAAAAAAAATTAAAAAAACTTTTTTCGCCACTGTTCCTCTAAAATCGGTGTTTTACTTTTTGCGCTACTGTTAAACGTCAATTCCTTTTGTTTTACGCCAGAAAATGAATTTTCTTGTTTGTTTAATTCACATTTAATCATTTTTATCTCACTTAATATAACTAAGCTTTTTGACAGCTATTTCCGAAACACCCTGTAATGTTTTTATTTTGAAATTCACCAATTTCATAGCATTGGGTGTAACCTTCAAAATAAAAAAAAAATTGTGGAAATATCTCAACTCGTTTAGGAGCTATGATTTTTGGAACCAAAAAAGCCGAAACGGGCCACTGTGCGACGACGAAACAACTTAGAGGTCTATTCTACAAACTTAGTTGTAATCGTAATCTTGAGCTTAGTAAATAATTATCAGTCGACAATCAGTTAAACATTCGAGGGAAGTAAGTAATTATTATTTTTGCAAACAATCAGACAGGCAAGCAATGAGACTGTTGGGATCGTTTTATTTCTTTCTTGAAGATTTTTTCGTTGAAAACTTGTTTCTGTAGATCATGGAATCAAAAATATATATAGGTATCTACGTACTTCTGCATAGCAAGGTGGAACAAAATTTCCGAAGATACATGTATACTATAGTAATATGCCAATGTTGTCATGCAATTCATAATTCAGATTTCCATCTGAACTAACTCACCAAACAGATATTGTCTGTGTTGCTCAAGTAAATTTATAGTTACGTTTGATACGACTGTAACGCAAATGTTACTGTAAAACACGTTTACAAAGCATAATGTTGGTCTCAAATTTAACACATTTTCTAGGAATTATAATAAACATTTTGTTTATCAATTGGCAAACAAAAGCTAAAGGCATCAAAGGAGTTAGTCAGCAACACTTCCAGAAAACAGAAAAATTTATTGAAATTTAAACAAAACTTATTGTTATAAATTGGCTGAGAAACCACAATCGTTCACATCCAAAACTGGTTTTATGGTGTTTATAATTATAATAAAATGTATACGACGCAATTTTTTTTATTTGGTAGAGAGATATGTTGTAGGTAACTAGAAATGCTGCGCGCTGGGGAGCAAAGAATTCAGCAATAATATTGTGGCTTGTTATTGACTGTATTTTTGATTTCTTTTGATTAAAATCTGGTCGTTGTTGTTACTCTCTTGTTTCATATAATGGAAATGGAGGAATTAGGTGTTGCCGTATGAACCATTAAAAAAAAGAAAAAAGAAAAAGACTGACCTATTTTAAGGTAATAAGTATTATGCTTCAGATTGTCTTAATTTGTATTTGAATTTGTATTTTAACATTGTCTTATGACAATACTTCACATATTTTTCGCATTCACATTAGGATTTCTAGAAATATGCTGGTGATTACTTACTAATTTTCTTATCCGGCTCCCAATCCATGAAGTTTTAAGCCCCCCTGAAAACAGAACTGGTACTTTTCACCAATAGAAGGAAAATACCTTCTTTCGAATCACCAAAAACTGATAACACCCCACTTACTTTTTCAGAAACTAGTCAACAATACAAAATACGTTGGCAACAACGTTTGTACAGATAACATGACCCCTTATTTAGACTTCAATAAAAACTTTACTACCAGCTTCCCCAATAGAGAAGATTGGGAAAAAAGTGAACCTTACACTAATGAATCGAACCTTCTTACCATCTTTACTGATGGTTCGAAAATGATTACTGGAGTAGGGGCAGGTTTCTACTCAGAAAATCTTAGCCTTGCCAGTTCATTCAGACTTCCCGACCATAGCAGTGTCTTTCAAGCCGAGATCTTAGCAGTGAAAAACGCTGCTAATCAAATATCCATGATGGCGATATCACACGCAGACATCACTTTTTTCATTGATAGTCAAGCAGCAATAAAAGCGATCTCTGCAACAAAAATCAAGTCAAAGCTTGTTTCTTGCTTTCGCGAAGAGCTAAGGGTTCTTGGTGTGCAGCATAAAACGTAAGACTCTGCTGGGTTCCCGGTCACAGTGGTGTGCCGGGAAACGAAAAAGCGGATGAGCTTGCAAGAGAAAGCTCCGTACTTGATCCCTCCCTCATAGACCTTAACATCAGAATCCCTCAATGTGAAATAAAAAGAAACATCAGTAAAAATATCATTGAAAAAGCAAATGATAGATGGAACCTCCTAGAAACCTCCGATAATACCAGGAAACTCTGGCTGACAACTGTCAGCCCATATAACCTTACCTAAACTTAGCCTGAGACACATGTTTTCCATCTTGATCGGACCCTCGCATGCGTTTTCCAGTTGTCGAAATCAAGCACTCTGGCATCCGAAGTTACTTGGTCTTTGTACCATAGGTCCGGTCTTCCTGGACGTCTCGAACCTGGGGGCTGCGAAGAGAAGACTTGGCTGGAGCGTTGTCGTTCATTGGAATGAAAGTTTTAAGGAAGTCATTCAAAGAAATGAGCATGGAGTAAAATTTTTTTAAGAGGGTGGGAAGGATAACGAGAGGAGGAAGATGACGACATAAGATGATGAAGGGGCCGAAAAATGGGGTTGTCCTAGCGAGGGAGACAACCAAGGTAGGGTGGGTAGAGACGACACTTCAATACCATCTTAGACGCTTAAACGGCTGGATTTTTTGTGATCGTCTTAGGTTCAAGAACCCGCGGCTCGAGCTAGCCCATGGGGTATATATCCGGCCAAATCGAACCAACGGCAAAAATGACGGTTACAAAATTCGCTCGATGTGGTTGAGTCAATGTTGTCGTCTTTTCTTGGCTTTCTGGACTACATCCACATCTTGGTACAACTCGTACAGTTCGCAGTTGAAACTTCTCCATTCGTTATCGTCGCATACAGTATATAGAAGTATTTTTCATTCGAAAGTGCCCAGTATCATTTCACTTTTTTATTTATCGTCCAGCAATCAGCGCCGCCGTAGAGCAGGACTGGTTAAATCAAAGTCTTGTTTTTCTTTCGAGTGAGGAGTTGTTCTGCAACGATGGTACGTGCCGATTGGTGCATTGCAGAAAGGTTAAAGACGCTCACACACTGCGTTGGATATGCCTCGGTAGTTTCTGCATGTCATAGGATAGCCTTTTTTGTAGATTGGCGCATAAGGAGCTCATAGACTAATCAGACACTTTGTTGATGACCCGGTGCATGGGGTTCATCAAAACACCTCCTCCATACTTAAAGGAGCTACGCCAGGTATGTCATCCCATCTGGCGGACTTGTTATTTTTTAACTTTTGGATGGCTCTTTCTACCCTTCAGTGCTGGGTGCAGGGACTGGGCTTCATCGACTGGTCTCGCTTCTATTTCGTCAGCAGCTGGAAGTGCTGCTTGAATACATCTACAATACCCTGTGCTTCGGTGACTAGATTTGCTTCACTGTTTCGAAGAACCTGTGTCCCGATTATGCAACCATAAGCTTAATGTTTCGATCTTTTAAAGAAGCGTCGGGTATTGTTCTTGGCACATGACTCTTTGAGCTGAGGAGCTGCTAACCAATAGTTTCTTAAATAAGCCCCTACACTTACATTACTAGGTCACGATCAAAGTTGATATAAAATGTGTTTTAGTGTCTACTGCTGTACTCTGTGGAAATAAATCATATTCACTGATTCTTAAAATAGCCGCGTTTTATTGGGAACTTAGCTTAACTCAGCAATAGGAATTCGAATAAAACGCTATAGTCAGTTTTGAACAGAGTTTCGTTCACCAGAATGTCAAATATCGAAACATTCCAAACGCCATCTTTACACCTATCTGAAAGCAATTTTTTTACATTGAGTTGCTATGGTGAAAAACTATTTTCATCCAAAAGGTTTTGACATTTGATAAACGAAAAACACAACGAAAAACTCAAGTGTCGAATTGCTGAAACCTTATCTTCAGGAAATTCCTAACTAAAATTCCTAACTTATTTTTACTTAACTTTCGGTTGTTGTTGTTTAACATGTAATTCCTATTGCTGAGGAGCTGAGCTAAGTTCCCAATAAAACACGGGTAATGTCACTAACCCAACACAAAAAAAAACGAAATGCTAATAAAATAACCGTTTTTCACTATAAGTAGTTATGTGACTTATTAGACTCGATTACAAAACCATATTCGGAAATCTATGCCGTGTTGAGGAAGTTCGAAATTGATTTTCTAGTGTTGTGATTTGCATGAAAATACAGTAAGTCAAGTTGGACGCAAACCAACCGACAAAAAGGTAAATAAAATAACAAGTTAGAATGCGAACCTCTTCAAAAAAGCATGCACTGAATAAGATATTAACTTTTGTCAAGATGCTTTAAATATGCAAAAATATATGTAGCAGTATGCAGGTATTTAGAAAATTATATGTGTAAGAAAGTATGTCTATACAAAAGACTACTTAGTGAAACGGTCGCAATAATCCAATTTGCTAGTTGAATCCAGTATCCAATTAGTCGACCTTATACCTTGGTTTCACATACACGATCAAAGATATGGTATCGTTTAGTGTCAACGTATATATACACTTCCACAGACATCAAGATGGTTGATTTTTTATAAACCAATCTCTTTTTTGTTTGCGTTTCAACTGGCAATTGTTGTGTGAGTAGATTGAATGTAGAGGCTTTTGTTATGACCAGTCGGCTAGTTGTCGATGTCGATACCACAATTACAATGCAAAAATGTATATCCTCCCGTAAAAAATGTGGAAAACTAAAGTTTTTTTTCCTCATGTGTAGCAAAAATATATCATAGCTTGATTGAATTTAGAATAACGTCCAGCGATGTACGACTAAGTTAGTTCTAAATTTACATGTATGCATTTTATTTGCTATACACTGGGGTATGCATATGCATATCTTGTTTACCCAGTAGACATGCGCAGACAGACCTCTTACTTAAATTTGAATTATTGCATTCATTTTTTTCATTTTAAAGTGAAGAAGTGATCCCACTGTTTTTTGTTGTTATTTTTTTTCGCAAAAGTATGTATGTACAAACAAATTATTTTTTCATACAAATTTTAACTTTGTTATTGAGATCGCGGACAAATATCAAGTCTCTGAACTCAATTTGCTGTCTTATAAGTTATAACAGTATGATTACCTTGGTTTTTTTTGTTTCTTTGTATGCGCACCCTCCTTAAATAATCTATACCTACCTTTCAATCAACCCCTAGAAATTCCAATTTAGAATCATTGGGCAATGGAAATATCTTACTTTTCATTGTTGCTGAAAGTCGTTTATTTTATAATTTTATAAGAAGTTTATTGGAAGAAATTGTACAGGCCACATGCTTATGTTTTGTATACATTTCCATTTTCTCTCAAAATGGGGTTGTTGCATTAAATATATGTGGATCCAAACATCAAGCCTATAATGAGCCGTATGTAATTGTTACCACTTAACCCTCATACTTGATTATTTTATTGATGCCAAATCCATTTTTATTCTACAGGTTTACTAACCCTAGAGTAAGAGTTAATTTAAGGGTTTTTAATTTCCGGAATAATAAAGTAACGTTTACCAAAAATTCCCCTGGGGATTTTGATGTTGTACGTCGTTGACGACTACCAATTCGTTGTTGTCTACTCTATGGCAATTGATTGTGATGCCATCTAACGAACTGACAGAGAAGTAGTTTTTTTTTTACATTTTGTTTATACGTTCGCTATAGCACCCTGCACAGTTTAATAAGCTGGTAAAAAAGTCAGTTAAGAGAAGTTTTATTTTATAAAAAGCATTGTTCGCTTGGTCCACATAATAAGGGTTAACCCTTCGCTATCCTGTGTTAATTAATTTGGCGGCTAGTAAATAGTAGTTAAGATTGGAGGGATCCGTACCAAATGGTAAAAAGGAATCCCTTATAGTCCCCCTTCCATGAAAAGCATTAGCAAAAATTAAAAAAAAACGTCCTTAATTATACTAAAAACTTACTAATACGCACTATTTGCGAATTTGACGCTCTGTCTGGCTCCATTCAAAGAATTGTATCCTTGTACCTTTACACTGAAATTGTTATTACGGGCGATTTCAATGTTCACAATTCTTCGTGGCTTTCGGGCCCGACAACACCCGAATTACTGTGTGCTGAGATCTTTGCTGAGTTTAACCATCTTACTCAGCTTGTCACTGAGCCTACTCGAATTTCGGGAATAAATGGCCAAGCGGAAAATACACTTGATTTGTTCCTTACGTTTGACCCTGATATAAATACAATGTATTATCGCCTCTAGGTAGATCAGACCATAGTATGTATTATATCTGCAAATTTCTCGTTTCAAAGTAATTCAGTTAAAGAAAGAGCTCCGAAGAGAACCGTATGACACCAACTGGGACGGTTCCTATAACTTCTCCGGATCTTTAACTGGTCACTATGCTTCTATGATATTGACGTAGACTCCAGCGCAAATATGAATACTAATATGATTGTTTTGGGAATGAAAACTTTTATCCCGAATAGGGTTAAAAGCATCAAACTCAAGAAAAATTCATGGTTTGATTCAAGCTCTAAAGGGGTTATCAGGGAAAAAGAAGTAAAGTTCCGGTGTTTTAGATCCAACCCAACTGAGGAAAACCGGAACAAGTTTAAACAAGCCAGGAAGGCCTGCAATGCTCATATTCGTCGGACGAAATTTTTACATGACCGAAAATTAAGCCAAAAAATACTGCAATGTCCCAACTGAGGAAAACCGGAACAGTTTAAACAATCCAGGAAGGCCTGCAATGCTCATATTCGTCGAACCAAATTTTTACATGACCAAACATTAAGGCAAAAAATACTGCAATGTGTATTTATTTTTGGTGTTTTGTAAAAAAATATGAAGAATTCTATATCTTCCTCGGTCCCTACGCTCGTTGACAATGACACTCCAGTTGTTAGCTCTCTCACGAAACCTATCCTTTTTGCTAGGCAGTTCGATCCAATTTTTCGCTGCCAGAGAGAGTCATGACTCCTCCAGTTCTGGAGCGCGTCAATGATTCCATGGGACAGATCTTCTTCCGCACATGTGTTGCGGCTAGAGTCCTAAAAGACCTCAATATACATAAATCCGCTGGTCCAGATGGTATCCCCGCTATTATTCTGAAGAGGTGTTCTTCCACGCTGACAAAACCCTTGCGTAAGATTTTCCATATATCCTATTCTTCTGGGCTCAGCAATTGGAAAACAGCATTTGTCCAGCTAATTCCAAAAAAGACGAATCTTCTTCTCCCTTCAATTATCGCCCGATTGCACTTTCGTCGTTTCTTTCTTAGGTCATGAAAACGCTGATAAACCAGCAGCTCAAGAAATATCTCGAAGACCGAAAGCTTCTTAATAACCGGCAGTACGGCTTTCGTAGCAACAGGTCCAGTGGTTATTTGATGCTTTATCTCACCGAACAGTGGAACAAGTCTTTACATAGTTTTGGAGAAAGTAAGATTGTTGCACTTGATATTTCAAAGGCATTTGATAATGTCTGGCATCTTGCTCTTTAATCGAAAATGCGTGCTTTCGGTATCGACGAATCCCTTCTTCGTGGGATAAGTCTATCCGTTCAATACAAGTTGTACTGGACGGTTTTAAGTCTGAAAGCCACAGCATTAATTCTGGTGTGCCCCAGGGCACCGTTTTGTCTTCGACCCTCTTTCTCATTTTTATAAATGATCTCTTGTCTGTAACTTCTAATAATAATAAATTGTTTCGCTGACGATAGTACCCTTAGCTTTTCTTATTCGTTCCCAGACTCACATCCCTCCTCTTCGGATGTGGAACTACAACGGAAAAATAAGATAAGCTCATTAAACTTTGGCTTAAACAGCAGGAATACAAAATCGCGTAGAGTTTAATGCTTCGAAAACTCAATGCTGTCTTATCGTTAAAGCGAGATATAGCTCCCTTGTCCCTGTCCATGAGTGGCACTTGCATCAATGGAACATCTCGAGATTCTCGGTATGTGGATCACTGACCACCTCTTGTGGAACGAGCACATATTATGCGATGTCGCCAAAAATGTCGCAAGGTGTTAGACGTTTAGGTTTCCTAAGGCGGTGCAAGAAATTTTTCTCCTCGTCTGATCTGGCCATTATCTATAAGACTTATATCCGCTTGAGTACAATTCTCATCTCTGGGCTGGTGCTCCAGCTACATACTTAAGCGTCTTGGACGGTATTCGAAACAGAGCCCTTAAAATGATTGCTTGCAGAGACATAGGAATGCCCATCAGTTTACCCTCAAGCCCAACTTCGCACGTACTCTCAGGTATAGAGATTCGTTCTTTAGCCGAACTACACGAATGTGGAACTCCCTTCCACACTCTGTCTTTCCAAATCATTGCAATGTTCAGGAATTTAAGACCAATGTACACCGGCACCTCCTTTCCAACCCCTTTCCTACTTCCTAATGCACTCACTGTGTCTCTGGCATAATAAGGTATGAAAAACCCCTTGAGTGTATAATCTGGAACCTCAAAAAAAAAAAATAAACGATTTTCATTGCGCCACAAGAAATAACTTTCAAAAGATAACAATGTTATCATACAACAAACTGTAGGAAAGTAATTTTCCACAAACCAGCAACATCATCCTACGCTGCGCATTGTGTTTATAAGTTTGCATATGACAACTTCTACTTTTTTTTCTTTTTGCATAGATAAATTCTTTAAAATGTAAATAACATTTACATCACCAAGCTTCGAATTACTTTTCGTTTAATTTTAAGTTACATTCTAAGAAAATCCAGTGTTATGAAAACGATCCTTGTATTTTATTTATTATTTCCAAATTAAAATACGTAGTTGTTTAAACTAAAGTTACAAACATTAAACTCAGGTTTAAACAACTACGTGTTTTTTTTTTCTAAGTAAATTATAACTTTGGAAAACATTCAGGTGCCCACAATTCTACTTGATGCAATTGATGAGAACAAAAAGTAATGTTCATAATAGTCGTAAATTGATTGCAATAACTTTTATTTCAATGTGTATGACTGTATGCGGTATGCCTAGCAAACAAATACCAAGGAAAGAAAGCTGACAACTATTTTATTCAGCAGTCAGTTTTTTTTTTATATTGAAAATATACATTCCATAATTTATCAATGGCAAAACAAAACAAGAATAAAAATGTATTCCCTCCCATACTTCTATATAACTTAACTACATACATACGGTTAAGTTTCGTTGAAAGAGAACATTTTTCTCTTCGTGAGTTAACAAATGTGAGAATTTCGTTGAATATACAAAAGAGAAAAAAGCCACTTTAATAGATTTACACATACATTAATGTGAATAAGATAATATCAGTCAGCAAATGCTGAATTCAAAGTGTTAAAAAGTGCCACTGAATACAGAAACATGGTGCACTTTGTTTAGAATAACTCGCAATCAAATTTAAATTAAACTTAATTTCAAATTAGAATTCAAGGCGAAATTAGATGCATAGTTGTAACAATGAACAAGTAATTCCTCTGTGCAGTGTGGAATATACTGGGTGAATGTCCCTTTTAAAATAATGATCGTAAAGGGTTTTCTCAAGAAAAAACCTAATATTGTTTTAAACTAGTACGAAGAAGGATCAAGACCTCGATTGGACATTTTGTCACTCCAATTTTCTTAAAACCTTTTGATGGTTTCTTTGTCTAGCTCACGTATTGCCGGATGTTATTGGCCTTAAGTGCTTGAAAAAAAAGAGTCCAAAGAGGCCGAATAGCAGTTTCGATCCTTACAATGACACACTTCAAACTGACAATTACATATACGTGAAGCCCACGTGTGATAGAAAAGATGATTTTTTGCCAAAAATCGTTGTACTGGACTAAAGGCCAAAGTGCGAAGCGAAAACGAAGCGATTTGTTGTTGTGATGCAATTTCAATTGCTAGCTCTAATTTGTGCTTTTCGTGATTTGTTGAGATTGAAATTGATGTTCGGGGATTGAGTCTCAAACTGCTGGTGTGCCCCAGGGCTCCGTTTTGTCACAGACCCTCTTTCTCATTTTCATCAATGATCTCTTGTCTATAACTTCTAATCCAATAAATTGTTTCACTGACGATAGTACCTTTATCTTTTCATATTCGTTCCCAGGCTCATGTCCCTTCCCTTCGGATTTGGAACTGCAACGGCCAAATTTGATAAGCTCATTAAACTCTAACTTAAAAAGCATTGAACAATGGGAAATGAAAAACCCCGTAGAGTTTAATGCTTCGAAAACTCAATGCCGTCTTGATCTTTTAAGCGAGGTATACACCCCTTGCCACTGTCCATGAGTGGCACTTGCATCAATAAGACCGATTATCTCGAGAATCTAGGTATGTGCATCACTGACCACCTCTTGTGGAATGATCACATATGCGATCTCGACAAAAATGCCGCAAGATGTTTATGTTTTTTCAAGACGCTGCTGCAAGAAATTTATTTCGCCTTCTGATCTTGCTACCATCTACAAAACGTACATACGTCCCAAGCTTGAGTAATACTCTCACGTCTGGGCTGCTGCTCCAGTGACGTACTTAAGTCTTTTGGACAGTATTCAAAAAATCCATTCAAGATGAGGTGATCACACCATCGTTGAGTCATTTACATCTCTTGAACATCGACGTAAAGACTCATGCCTCACCCTCTTCAATCGATATTTCAACGGTATATGGTTCTAGTAAAATAGCCAGTTGCATTCCTCCTTGAAATATTCAATCGTAATACCCACGACTTCTGGAATGGTCATCAGTTCAGCCTTGAGCCTATCATCGGACGTATTGTCATGTACTGAGAATCGTTCTTCAGCTGTACTACGCTAATGTGGAACTCTCTTCAAGGCTTTGTTTTTCCCAATCATTGTAATTTTCAAGAATTCAAAACCAATGTTTCACCGACACCTCCTTTTACATCTCTATCCCTTCTTAGAGAGGGAGCACTGTGCTCCTGGCATATAATAGACCCCCCTCCTATACGATTTTTTTTCTTGTCTCGACCCAACCTACACGCTCTAGCGTTTTGGAACAACATTCGTGAATCACCCTGTATATAATTCTGCTGTACGTGTGTCACTGTACTCCTCCTAAACGTCTAAACCGATTTGAATGCATTTTTTTGTATGCGTTCGGGTGGCGCCCTGGATGGTTTACATTCACAAATCAGCCCGGCAGGTGGCGCTGCAGTCGGTATCTAAGTTATTTATTTGTACAGTAACTGAACGGCTGGATCGACTTGAATTCATTAATTTCAATAATTTTGTTTCTACTTTCTGGCCCGGTAAACGTTATATAAAGTTATATAAAAACACTTATAAGATCTCATTATCCGACTAACTGACCTAGCAAACGTTATTTTGCTATGTAAATGTCACTATACGAAAATACTTAATTTAATATGAATAATTCTACTGAACTCTTGGAACGCTGGAACGATTCCAATGTTTTTTTTTTTTTGTATGCATTTAGAAGATACTCTGAATGGTTTTAATTCACAAATCAGCCCGGCAGATGGCGTTTTGGTATCTAGGTTTCATGCAGGACAACATCTGTCGGATCCGCTAGAATAAGGCTAAAGTGACGGCGTTGTAGATTCTAAGTGATTTTGTTTACCTATCAAAAGTTGTACGAAAATGCATAAATACCTTATGATTATGGCTCCAAACATCATTTATATGGAATTTGTTTGTTGTTGAATACCGACAACATCTAAAGTGTACGTTGAAATATACGATTTTATGAGAAGTTAAAGTTGCGTGACCTACTGTAATTAAAAAAGTACTGTTGATTAACTATTGTTCATAGTTTTTGATGCAATGACTCTCCATTGGGGCTTATGCAAGTTTAGTTATTTTTAATTATTTACAAATATCGACAAAAGGAAGCTTGTATGACGATATAAAATCTATTTGTTTTTCGACCTTTTTCATTTTTAATGTGAATGAACAAAGAAAACTTACAAGTAACGTGTAAATACAGCCTTGGCCAAAAGTATTGAGCACCCTATAAACAAAAAACTCAACAGGTCTAGGCAACTTAAAAAAAAACTGGGCTTGCCCGTTACTTGACGTTAATTTTGTTTTTTCTTACAGATACGAAATTACGTGTTTAATAAGAATTTCCGTAGTTTGCTTTTAAGAGTCTAGCTGTTTTGACCGTTTTTTGTTTTTTGTGTAAATTTTGTGTTTTGATAAAACCTTTGCGAAACGGTCAAAAAAACCGAACTTAGTGTAGAATAACGTGCCCAAATAAGGATTTTAAATCAGCAAGATAAATCTCAGGTATTGGCCTATGCCAAGATCGGGTCGAAAACGATTGTAACAAAGCGCGAGGATAGAAATTTGATACGAAACTCATTAAAAAATCGGAGGAAAAACTCATCAAAGCTGGCTAGTGAGTTTTTAGTGGCCTTATTGACTGCAAAAAAAAAAAATTTTAAAACAGCTAATTTTGGTTCTACGTTAAGATTTTTGGTACCCTTGGCGTGACTTTTCTGCGAGTGCGACGAGTGCGAGTCGGTGAAGAATTAAGTCCGGAGTGTGGGGTCTCTACAGTTAAGCATGGCGGTGACAACGTTATGATTTGGGGATGCATGAGTTCCTTAGGAGTGGGAGAAATGTTCGTGTGTGAGGGTCGGATAGACTCTATAAAATACATAAATGTACACCAAACTTTTTGGTGAACCAAATCTTGACGGAGTAAAATTCCAGCAAGATAACGCACCTTGTCACAAAGCTGCAAAAACAATGGCTTGGTCAAGCTTCTTGATTGGCCTGCCCAGTCCCCAGATTTAAACCCAATTGAACATCTTTGGGGTTTATTAAAGCGCAAGATAAGTCAGCATAAAATCCCAAGCAAAGAACAGCTAAAGCACCATCTACGGAACGATGGGAATGCTTTATCTGCATAGGAGTGTAATTATCTTGTACGTTCTTTACCGAAAAGAATTGCTGCCGTCAATAAGGCGAAAGGTTTCCCAACAAAAAATTGAGCTGAATTTAACAAAAACCATTATCCTTCGATGCAAAATACTAAAAGTTGTTTTAATCAAGTGGTGTTTTATTTCAAGGGGGCTCGATACTTTTGGCCAAGGCTGTAAATACATATGTTATTCTGAAAAAGTTTTACTCTTGATCCTAATACAGCAAATGAATCTATTTATTAAATGAAATTTGCTCATTTTAATTGCTTATTGTTGAATATACATATGTACACACAAATTGTTTATTATTACTTAACGACACTGCCAAGTGCTTCAAAAAAATATAGGTACATATGAGAATAAATGCAGCATGCGTACATTTCTGATTACGCATTAATAGTTTAGTAATATTGTACTACAAATTTAATTAAAGTATAATTATGCTGTCATTTATTGTTCGGCTATTTTCGCTTTGCTGCCGTCATTTATGACAGTAATAAAAGCTATTAACGCTGCACACGAAAACGCACACATTTAAAGTTCCTTAAAAGCAAAACAAAAAATCTGAAT
Source organism: Sphaerophoria taeniata (assembly GCA_943590905.1). Lineage (NCBI taxonomy): Eukaryota > Metazoa > Arthropoda > Insecta > Diptera > Syrphidae > Sphaerophoria > Sphaerophoria taeniata. The sequence continues at coordinate 64,457,127 of OX016540.1, forward strand.
AATACTTTCCACCCGAATGGCAAATGCAACATCAAGTTTTTGCGTTTCTAAATGCCAACGAATCTGTTGTTCGAATGAGTGCCGTGTTGCCTCGTGCTATACCAACAAGAAACTATTTTAAGTGATTTCAAAACGGGTCCATGCGAATTTTTGGTTGTTTGTTGTGTTTAAATTTAAATGTCCTAAATTGAAGTTGTAGTTTCGAGTGTTGATACGGATTATCGTTTATTGGCAGATTTTTCTTCACAGAACATAAGTTTCGTTTTTTTTTTTGTGGTTTTTAGTTAGCGTATGTAAGGGGGAGTTGTGCTGCAGTTTTTCCCATACCTACCCACAAGATGGTCGTTACAAAAAAAAAAAAACAACATAGGGTGTCTTGAATTTGATTGGCGAATAGGATAATATTTTCTCCAAATAAATATTGCAAACATTTTGTTACAGATAAAAACAAAAATAATAACACATCAAAAGATCGAAGTAATGTGAACGTAGTTGCATTCTCTGTGTACAAAAAAAAAGACAAACATTTCTAAGTCTTCCGCGTAAATGTATCAACAACAAAACAATTGAAAAGGAGGTGTTTCGGTACAACTCCCAGTAAGCTGGGAATATACCATAAAAATATGTATGAAGTAGCCCCAGTGGCAGGTAAAAAAATTGAAGCTGTATGTGCTCTAAGAAGCTTTCGCATAATCATGGGACAAATTTCCAGCAATCATAATAACAACAACAACCAAAACACTAACAATAATAACAATCAATCGGCTGGTTATGTAAATCGACACCATTCGAATCAAAAACCTAAAAGCCACTTCAGGCATTCCGCCGTCCAGCCATTGCGAAAAGAAGAAATGGTCATACTACGAGACCCTCTCAAAGACCCATCGGATATCTACCGAGGGATGGGCGTTAGGGAATCCATACAAATACGAAAGAACAAAGATATCATACCAAATGGCCGTCCTGTGACTATCAGCGAAATGAACGCCTACAATATTGAGAAAAACGAAGAACAACTTTCGCCACTGGTTAAGTTGGTCGGAATGCCAACGGTCATGGATAAAGAAATCTTAATAACAACCACAAATGCATCGGATGAGCTATCAATTCCAACACCTCATTTGACTTCTTCAGCTACTGCCCCGCCGAAGGTAAATGAGTTCTATACAGTAGGCGATGGCTATCATAAGACAGAAAATTGCTATTACCGAAGTCCGGATGGGAATTTTCACAAACTGCCAACTGATTCGTTTCACAAAATGGCTGAAGGTTGCTATGTGAAAAGTCCAGAAGGTACATTCCGACGACTTGAAGTCTCGCGAAATCTCGATGGCAGTGGCCAGTTATCGGCAAATGGTAGTACGAATGGTGGTAGTAGTCAACCGAAAATGAGAAGTCAGATGATGAAGTTCTTGAAACGTTCAAAGAGTCACACACCAGTGACTATTAAAGAATTGCAAAAAGAGAAGGAACGTCGCGAAAGGGACAGGGAACGCGAACGTAAACATCGCGCTTCAGCAATTGCCAATGCCGAAAATAATGTTGGTAGCAGCAGCGGCAATGCGAATAGAAATAATAAAGTAGTTGTTACAATGATGGAAAACGGTGGATTGCCAATTGTGGCGACTAGTAAAGCAGAACGTAGTTCAAAACACCATAGTCATAAGGATAGTAGCAGTAATAGTGCAGCGGATAAAGCAAGAAATCAAAAAGTGAGGGTATGTTTGTTTTTGTTACAATATTTCAACTTTTATAATTGGTTTATTGGGTAAGATATTTTGATGAATTTCATAACTGAAGAACAATAATTAGGCATTGTTAAATCGTTGACTATTGAAAATGTTATACATGAGCTGTTAAGTATGCCATTGGGAAGGTAACAGGGGGTCTCTTTATACGATAATGATACACAAAACAAAAATTTAGAAAAGAGGTGAGCGTTTGTCTATTTTCTATTACAATCGTCAAACAATGGTTTTTCGCCTGACACATTATAATAAATAAAATAAAATGTAATAACTTTTTTTGTAATTTATTTTCCGGGTTGGGGTCGAAATTCTGTAAGGGTACAGATTTTTGATGTTTTCTATGCAGAACCTTGAAGCATAGATTATAATTCTAACGTAACGGATCTCTCTCCAACTAATTTGGTTTACATGAAACACATTTTGCGTTCGACAGCTTAAGTTAAGTGTTATAAGTTAATCGTGATAAATTGAATTCAGAAAAAATGGCAAATATTAAATTATTAAAATCTAATAAAGGAAAGGATAAATTGTTATTTGTTTTTTGTTTGTTATTTTTTTTGTATAAAATGTTACTTAATTTGTTAATTAAATAAAAATTGTTCTACAGGCAATTAAAAAACCTGTTCATAACTGTGAGTTTTAATGTAGAGATTTGGAATTACAGAATTTCTAAAAGCAGAATAATGGATTTGCAGAATTTTGAAAAACAGAATTTTGGATTTACAGAATTTTGAAATACAGAATAATAGAAAAGCAGAATAATGGAATACAGAATTATGTTCATACAGAATTTTTTCTTCAGATACAGAATTTTGTTCATATAGAATTTTGGAATACAGAATAACGACCCGTTCCCTTATTTTCCATTTAATATTTTGATGAAATGATGACGTTCAAAGGTTAATAAATAGTGATCTATTAATAAAATTAATCATAATTTTTATATCATCTATTATCTTTAAAAACATTGTTTTGCTAAGAACAAAAATACTTATGCATATTATCTTTATACGTACGTGTGTATGTCACTGAATTCCTCCTAAACGACTGAACCGATTTGAATGATTTTTTTTTGTATGCGGTTCAGTTAGCGCCCTGGATGGTTTACAAATCAGCCCGGCAGGTGGCGCTGCTTTTTTTCATGCATTCATTTCAATCATTTTGTGTATGTATGATACTTTTTATTCTACTTGCTAACCCGGTAAACGATGTTTTGCCGTTTAATAACACAGGTCAACAAAAAAAATTTTTTTTTTGAGTCTGTTATTTAAACTATATTTTCTAATGATGTGCATTATTGCCCGGAGAATTGGGTTGATGGGTATCGGAGTGTGGGTAGCGGGGTAACGGATTAGCGGATAGCAATTAGCGGGTAGCGCGTAGAAGAAGTGGGATGCAGGTATTAGGGTAAAAGCTGGGTAGCGAAGTAGCGAGGAAGCGGGTAGAAATTAGTGGGGTAGCAGGTAGAGGGTAACGGGTTACAAAAGCTTAGGTCTTTTCTTTATCGATTGAGGCAGTACGAAGTCTTCGGGTCAGCTGATTTCTAATATGCTTGTAAGCTTCAAAGTCATGGGTTTCAGAATGTCACTTAAAGTGCACGTGCTTCATGTGCACTTAGACAGATTTAAAGATAACTTGGGTAAATATTCAGAAGAGCAGGGGGAACGCTTCCACCAAGATATAATGAATTTCGAACAACGTTATCAAGGACAATACAATGAAAATATTTTTTTTTGAAATTACCACGCCTCTTTCCCCCCCAGATACCGCACGCGCTGGGTGATTACATTTGGGGCCTCATACGAGAAAGTTCTTACTTTCACAAGAGAAATACAAAAAATATTCAATTTTAGACTTTGTTTTTGCATTTGTTTTTGAATTTTTGTATTTATTTATCTTTTTTCTATAGTAAAAGTTTAAAAAATATTTATAATTCATAAGTTGTTTTCCTTTAAAATATAAATAAAACTGAAAATAGTGTTTTTCCAGCAAATTTGAAATTTCGTTCTGGTAGTTACAAAAGCTTTATAATGTAAAAATATTTTTATATTTTTTAGTTAGGCATAAGTAATCAAAATCCGCGGTACAGAACTCAGACTCAAAATTCATGTTGACCGGTGTAATTTTAAAGAATGGGTATACCCATTTGACTCAAAATTGGTGTGGAATAGGTAGTAAAAAGCAGGAGACGGCTATACAACTTAATTATCTTACTAGCTGACGTTTAACGTTGTTTTATCATATAATTTATTTCTACGAATATTGATACTGACGCTATATTCCTAAGAATACAACAGTCACTACGAGGCAAAGAGATATGGTCTAAATCGATCGACACTGTTCCCGAGCCATTTTCACAATCAAAGTAAAGCCCTTAAAAGTTGAGGACAGTTTGTACAAATGTGATTGTATGATATGAAAATGAAAATCATCGAATAAATTAAACAATTATCCAAGCCAAACGTAGAATATGAAATTTAAGAACTCACATTACCAATGATAAAAAAAGTACTCATACGCCACAGTGTGTCATCATCATCTGAAGAGAGGCGAAATGAAGTTCGCGGGATCAGCTAGTATTATACATATATTTGTAGTTTTGATTTCACGAGCCTGAATGTTTCTTTAAGAAACTTAATACATATTTATCTGGGTTAGCTCAATCCCATATGTGTGACCCCACTTGTTGAGCATTTTTCAATTTGTACTGAGAGTTCGTCTTTTACTGTTTCCTGCACTTTTTGAAATTTAATGTTCTATCAACAACCAAACTAACGCGAAAAAAATGACAAAATTTAAAACACTGTTGACAGCATTTTTAATAAGAAGAACGCAAATTAAGTTTTTTTTTTATTTTACACACTATCAGAATTGGTCGTATGGGCTTATAGCAAGCACCATTTTACGACCAATGGTTTGCCAACACAGAAAGTGTGTTCTACCACCGGCTCATCACTTAGTGTGGTGTTAGTTGTTAGTAAGCAAATAACGAAACTATAACAAATAACACAGCACACATAAATAATAACATAAAATAAACAAAGAACATGACAAAATTAACATAAAACATTTAACAAAGTGGAACTTTGGTTTTCAAAATTATTTTAAGTTGAATTTTACTTAAATTAAAATCAAAAAGTTTTGAGTTCCAGTTTATAGGTTTACCCATACGTGTCAAAGGCTCATGCATTCCATAGTTAGTTCGATGCATATCGATCTTAATCAGATCCTGACTACGGAGATTACAACCTCCTCCTCGATAGCAAAACAAAATTTTACAGAGAATGTCAGGAGCATCAGTTATAATTTGATGGAAAAATACAATATCATTATTATTTCTTCTCTGTTGTAGTGTTTGCATATTAAGGATTGACAAACGATTTTCGTATGGAGGGACATTAAGGGGATCAATCCACTGAAACCCTTTTAACAAAAAACGAGTGAAATTTCGTTGCACAGATTCCACTCTTTCAATATAAACATCATATAAAGGGGACCACACCTGTGATGCATACTCTAGGTGGGGACGAACCAAACTGTTGTATAAAACAAAGGTGACATTAGGATCCCGGAATTCTTTTGACCATCGCCTAACATAGAATAAGCTTTATTGACTATGCCGTTAATGTGCTCAGAAAAATCTACATTTTGTGTAAAAAGAACTCCTAGGTCCTTAACAGTAAAAACGCAAGTTAAAATATGGTTTGAAATGACATAGTCATAAGATGAAGGTGAACGTTGTTTAAAGAAGGTCATTGTTAGGCACTTTATCGGGTTAAGGTTTAAACTGTTCTTTGCACACCATAATGTAAAACGGTTAATGTCATTTTGAAGTAAAATGCGATCATTTGCAGAAGTTATATTTTTATATATGTATCTTCATATCATCCGCGAAGATGAGAATTTCACTATTATTTACACATAACGGTGCATCATTGATAGCTAATATAAAGAGAAGTGGTCCCAGATGGCTCCCCTGTGGAACACCTGATTTGGCCAAATATGATTTAGAGTAACTATTTCTGAATTTAACTTGATAAGATCTATTCTCAAGGTAAGAGACAATCCACGAAATCAAAAAAAGTGGGAAGCCGTAAGAGGTTAATTTAAACTTGATAATCTCATTGATCAAAAACCTTCGAGAAGTCCGTTTAAACACAATCTACTTCTTGGCCACATTCCGAAGCATGACAAACGCAGCTGAGAAATCCAAAATCTTACTAATTTCTGCGAACAGATCCCTTGACTTTTGTTTTGTTATGTCTGTCGGGTCCGCTAATGGTTTTATAAAACTGTGGGATATGAGTGAAATATGCGTCTCTCTTATTAATACTTATTGTTATTAATTAATGACAGTTTGGTGTGACCAACATGTGTTAAATACGACCCGAATTTGTAACAAAAATATTTTTTTTTCTATTTATTACACAGTGTGATTCAGGACCAATATGCCAACAAGAAAAAAATCGTTAAGAAGGAGGTCTATACCCCCCGTTTAGCCAGGAGGGGGAATTACAAAAAAAAATACTTAATTAAGAAAAAAAATTAATTAAAAGCAACGGTTTCATAAAATAACGTGATTTATATTTTTGTAAAGCCGAAAACTTCCTCTTTAATTGTGTTTTTAACAGTCCGTTAGTCGCGCCCTTTTTCTCCTATTCATAGACCGCTGGCTGCACCTGTGAGATAGTTTCTGAATTTTAACCTTTGTGTAAAATATTTACTTTATTGCATTAAAAAAATAATTAAATGTTATTACGTCTTGTGAATTGATCAGGAGAAACGCCGACGCCGCTGTATTACTGATCTTTCGAACAACGGAAGTTAGGAGGGTACACGAAAGGGTGGGACGCTAAGCTAGTGTATAACTTTGGCAACAAAAAGAACAAATGTATGCAGTAGTGAGATGCGCACGAAAAACGGTAGGTTAAATAAAGCTGTTTTATGAAATAGTTTCAAAAAAAATTTGACCTGGCTTTTAAGTCTTACCTTTCATCGAAAATTATCCAGTTGCGTAATAATTTCTAGTGAGCTAGATTAGATGAAACTCGGGTGTTTTGTGATGAAAAATGGCGGGTCGATTTTAAATCGGAATAAAACTATATATCAATCAGGTTTTATTTGAGGACCCTATTATTGACAGCTGCCCGTGGCTTAGTGGTTAGGTGCGTTGGCTGCTAAGCAGAACGTCGTGATTTCGAGTGCTTCTCGTGTCCATAAAGTTTTTATTTCATCTTTCACTGCCTCTTGCGAAGAACTGACAAAACTTCCAAGAGTATAAATCAGTCATGAAAAAGTACTTCTCAACTTAAATTGTAGGTCCCCTAAATTCTTCACACGTACCCAGAGAATTGTTGATGAGAGTAATTTACTTAGGCCTTGGCTCTCCAAGAGCTGTTGCGCCACTCTATTTTTTTTTTTTTTTATTATTGCCATTAAATAAAACATTGTTCAAATGGCCACAGAGGCTTTGACCGATGGCATCGATTTGTTGTTGAAAGCTGTAGTGGTTTGCCGTTTTTTCGAGTACACCTGCGAATTAAGAAAGCCGCACGGAAAAAGTCTAAAGGGACCAAATCACACGACGATATACTGAAGACAATCTTTTGTAATTGTACAAAAGGTTGTTGCAGCAAAGGTGGATGCAAATAAAATTGGATTGAGATGTCCAAAAATTAGTGGTAAATCATACTTTAACACAGAATCAACCAATGACGAAGATTTCGATGTGTCAGACACTGTTAATGAAATAGAAACTGAAGATTTTGCCATAAAAGAAGAAGAAACAGTAGAGCAAATGTGAGCGCGTTCTAGTCCCTCTACTCCGAAAACGGTTAGTTTTAGAAAAAAATGCTGATTAAGCATTTTTTTCAGATAATATCAAGACGAATAATTTGTTCTTGACCACTATTGACCTCCGGGCAATAGGTCGCGAAATATTCACGAAAAACTTAATTTCGCGACCTTTTCACCACCATGTTTGTATAGCCCGGACCGATATCACATCTTCATAAGAGCACCGTAATAAAGGTGTATATACAAAAATTCAGCCCACTAGGAATTTTTCCGCAGATTGGGGGTTTATATTACTAAAATGACTGGACTAAGCTTATTGCTATAATATTGTTTTTTTTTTTTTTTTACTGGACACAAAAAAATTAACTGCCTTAACTACCTATACATTATTATATTTGAGACCACCCTAATGTACATATTTCACACATTATCACCTTTCCAACTTCTATCTACTGCAGTATTGTAGAATTCGAAAAACATGAACAAAATTTTCTCTATCAACTTCCACATGTGAATCAGAGTTTTTATATTTTATTTCTTAAATCAACACCACACACACAGTTCTCCAATTCAACGTCAATAACCGAAGTCCCCCTTTTGTCTTGTTCCTACTTATTTTCACACAATCCACGATAGGACTAATCGAAATATTTTTTTCACCTTTTATAGCGTACAATCAGTATATGTTCAGTTGATAAGCTCTCCGGCCGAGTGTTAGACGTGTATTGTTAGTGCTGTTCGCGTAACAATATTTTTTTTTTGTCGTGCTAGCTTAGACAGATCTTAGTTTAAATGACAAAATTATTTTTTCTTCCCAAATCGACCTACCCTGATTTTTCGCGTTTTGACAGTTCTTAAGCGAAAAATAAAAGTTAAACAGCAGTAAAATGTAAGGCTAAGACATTTCATACTACATTAACGCATCACTGCTGCCTCTCATATGCACTAGTCTTCTTTGTTTAATTTTAAATTTAAAAAAAAAAATCAGCAAAGAGATGATTTTTTGCGCTAATAGTGTAAATGAATTCAAATCCCGTACAAACAGAGCGCTGAAGGTTTATCAGGTTGATAACAAAAACTTAACAGATACACAGCCACGAAAACGGATTGAAACAAATTAAATATCTCCAGGCACAGACTTTTTTTCAAAACACAAGCAAATTTAAAGTTGAATTAGTACAAGAACAAAATATAAAATAAAAACGATATGAGAGAAAAGAAACGAGCAAGCGGTGACGGCATAAGCGACAGCGACAACCACAGTGGCAACGGACAGCGATGCGATGTTTTTTTCCAAGTAGAACAAGGCAAATCGCTGTCACCGCAGGTTTTTTTTTCTTGCTATTTTATTTCTCTGACAAGAATGATTTTTTTTTCTGCTCTATAGGACAGGTATTGGTCTCATGTTAACAAATAACAGATCAACTAGAATAAAAGGCAGTTACACCATGCAAAACTTTATCAACAAAGTTGTGGAAACTGATCTGTCAATTTTGACTAGAAGCCCAACTTTAATTGTTGAAGTGAACTTAAGCTAATATCAAAAACCGAACGAAAATGTCCTTAAGTTAGGAAGGTAGTTAGGTAATTTCGCTCATGTTGCTATCTGTCATTTCGAGTGAATTTCGATTTAGTTTTAGTGGAAATTGAATCCCAAACCTTTGTATTGGATTCTCCATTTTTCAGCAGCTGTCAAATTTACCAGTAAAATTTTCTAAAATTTAAACGAAAATTCAACGAACGCAGTTTCAATACATTATTATGGTTTGCACACAGAGTTCGTTTGTATTCGCTGGTTAACTTAAGCGTGCTTGGCTTAAACTTCAAATTTGTGTAGTGTCACTTTAAGCTACCCTCAAAAATGCTATTTCAACGAAAGCAAGCACGTGCGACCCAGCCGGGCATATTACGTTGAGCTTTTGTCATACTTATCTTATCGTATTCATGATAAACCTCACAAACACCTTCATATCTAATACAATCAAACTTTAAGTGAAGATGATGGGGATCCGTAGTTTTTTGTTAGTACAATTTCAAGGTATTATTGATAAAAATAAGTGCCTGTACAAAGAGTGCAAAATAATACTAAAGTTGTAAGTGTTTTAATGTAAGCTCATAAAAGATGCAATTTAGATTGAAAAGACTTGAGTTGATACAGGAGATTAGAGAATGAAAATTAAATGACAAAAAATGTAATTGCCTTCAATAATAAAAACACTGGTTTTTCTTAAATACAACAATTAATTTACCAATTGAGTAAACAGTCTTTAACTAATAGTTAGCTAATTGCAGTTTGATTGTTCTCCTATATTTAGATTGTTGATTAAAAATCCGATAAAGAAATGTTAAAAATGACTTTATCCCCAGTCAGATAATTTAGCGCTGTTAAAGAAGATTCTTTCTTCAGAGCTTTTTTTACTCACTCATTTTTCTGTTTACATATACGCACCGAATTTGTATGTGTATGCATATCTGCCTACCTGTCTACACCTGAATATTATATGTATGCACAGTCAACTAGTGTAGGTACACAAGTTTAATTGTATCTTGCTGTTTCAATAAAGAAAAAAAATATCAACAACAATGCAACAAAAGCCCACACGATAAGAAAAGGAAATACAAGGAAACGTCGTCGGCAAAATGTCAGAAAGAAAAAAAAAATGTTTCAGGTTGTTTGAAATAAGTAGGCTTTATGTGTTCAACTTGTTCTCTTATTGGTTTCCTGGATTGAATTTAGAAATTTTCAAATATGTGATGTTATGTGTATTTGCATAACATTTTTATTTGTCAAAGGCCGGTTTTCTTATTTCTTTTTATTTCTTGTTTTTCTTACTACAAACATAAAACAATGTGAACAAACTTATAAGAAAAAACATAATTGTAATTAACTAAAATAATACTTTTGTATTCTCTTTTAAGGAGTAAATAATTGGTGATTGGCATAAGATAGTACAAAATTATTGGACCGGTCCAAGATAATTTTTTATTAAATAAAAGAGTTCTACTTCATTTCAATATACAGTTTACTTACTTAAGGTGGCGCTACAGTCCGGTGAGAACTTGGGCCTCAATCAACAGTCTCCGCCAGCCAGCTCGGTCCCTAGCTAGCTGTCTCCAGTTTTGCACTCCAAGTTGATTGAGGTCGTCTCCTACTTGTGTGCGCCACCTGAGTCGCCAACTTCCTATTCTTCTACGTCCCTCGGGAATAGTGTCGAAGGCTTTCCGGGTAGGAGCATTGGTGTCCATCCGCTCTAAATGACCGAGCCATCTGAGTCTCTGGACCTTGACCCATCTGACTAGGTCCATGTCGTTGTACAACCCGTAAAGTTCTCTGTTGTATCTTCTTCGCCATTCACCATCAATGCACACGGGGCCAAAGATGCCCCGAAGAACTTTCCTCTCGAAACAGCCTAAGGCACATTCATCCGATTTTGTCAAAGTCCATGCTTCTCTACCATACAGCAAGACTGGGATGATGAGGATGTTGTACAATTTTACCTTAGTTGCTCGAGAGAGGGCTTTTGCACTCAATTGCTATCTTAGCCCAAGGAAACAGCGATTCTTCGTCTGATCTCGGCGCTGGTGTTTTTGCTCGTGTTAATAGCGGAGCCTAGGTAGACAAACTCCTTTACTACCTCGAAGTTGTATGCGTCTATTGTGACGTTCTTTCCGAGCCGTCGGTGTTGGGTGTCCTTTCTCGAAGACAGCATATACTTGTTTTTCCCTCATTTACCGCTAAACCCAGTTTTGCCGCTTCTGTCTCAATTCTCACAAAGGCGCCATTGACATCACGCTGTGTTCTTCCCATTATATCAATATCGTCGGCGTACGCGAGAAGTTGAACAGATTTTTTGAAGATAGAGCCTCTGGTATTGACGGTGGAGTTTTGCACTATCTTCTCAAGAACGATGTTAAAGAAATCGCACAACAGTGCATCGCCTTGTCTGAATTTTGACATCGAAAGATTCCGTAAGCTCGTTGCCAACCTTCATAGAGCAACGTGAGTTCTCCATCGTCATTTTGCACAAGCGAACGAGCTTGGCAGGGATGCCAAAACTAGGTATAGCTTTATACAGTTCGTCTCTGTAGATGCTGTTATACGCGGCCTTAAAATCAATGAAAAGGTGGTGGGTATCGATTTGGAGCTCATAGGTTTTTTTTCCAGGATCTGCCGCAAAGTGAAAATTTGGTCGATGTTTGACTTTCCTGGTCTGAAGCACATTGATAAGGACCAATCAGATTGTTGACGAAAGGCTTCAGACGTTCACTATTACGGCAGAGAGGATCTTGTAGGCGATGTTAAGTAGACTGATTCCTCAGTAATTGACGCAGTTAAGAGCATCTCACTTTTTCAGTTTCAAAAATTTAATTAAATCACAGAATTATATTCAATAGTGGTTAGGTGCGTTGGCTGCTAAACAGAACGTCATGGGTTCGATTCCTACTCGTGCCCATAGTTTTTATTTCATCTTTCACGGGCACTGCCTCTTGCGAAGAACTGACAAAACTTCCAAGAGTATCAATCTGTTGTGAAATAGTGCTTCTCAACTTAGCCGTTCGGAATCGGTGTAAAATTGTAGGTCCCCTCAATTCTTCACATGCACCCCGAGAATTGTTGATGAGAGTAAGCCACTTAGGCCTTTGCTCTTCAAAAGCTATTGCGCCACTCTAAGCCACTTAGACCTTGGCCCTTCAAGAGCTGTCGCGTCACTCTGTTCATGTTATAGAACTGTTCATGTTTTCGAGATTCTACTGTATTTTCATGAATGTGTATACATATCTTTATCTTCGAATTTGTGAATGTAAGTGAAAGAAAGTAAACAAAATCCCAAAGTGAATCATTTACATTACATTCCTTACTTTTAAATTCTGGTTCAACACCTTTTTCCACATACTTAAGTGCGGCGAAAATTAATGCCTGCATTTATTTAGCCATCTGCTGCAAGAAGAAGTGAAGAAATGTAATATTCTATAATAGAAGCCTTCATTAGCTGAATGAAAATGATTCATTTAAGACCTAGCTCAAGCAGCAACAAAGCAAACGGACCTTAAGTTCTTAAGGAATTAGTAGATTTAACTATGAATTAGAAATCAACAAATTTTGTCAAATATAAAAGCTTAGAAATGTAGGGCTAGGTTATAAATTCGTTGACACTGGAGCATTCTAAAAGTACTAGTAAAAAAATATAAAAAAATGTGTTTGTTCAACTAACTTGAACATCAAAAATTTTCCACCCAGAAATTGGACGATTAATTTAGAAATAAATAAAATTGAACCTTGAATGTGACACTGATGTTATCCGGGCGCTGTACTTTAAACTTTTCTAAACATATCATATTAATCCGTCTCTGAACGCATTATGTAAACCTTACCTACCTACCAAGAATTTTCTTTCGAGTAGGTAGGTTAGATAGGTATCTCTCTTTCTAGCTTGGTGGGTTTTCATGAAAGTAGTACAAACAATTTTTCGTCATCACCAACAGAACTCTAAATGTCTAGAGAAACAAATATACAAAAAGAAAAAAGTAGAGAGAAAAAAAAAACAAGAAATAAAACAGTGAATAACCAACCAGAGTATATCGTCATCCTCATCTCCATCATGCGGAAAGCGTTTATAAAGTATCCACAGACATCAGCCGTAACTTCACCACATAACATAGGTAGATATAGGCTTAAAGCCCTCCAATAGTACGATATAAAGGCACATAGGTTTGTTGACTCAACTCAGAGCTCAAACTCAAGAGCAGAAACATCAGCACCATCAGTTGGCAGTTGTAGTTGTATCGCATTAAACTATTGGGAGCGCGTGTGGAGGAGAGCACAGCTTTCAGTTTGACGACAATAATGACAGATACTCGTTTTTTTTTTTTTTTGTGATTGTTGCTGTCTCTCCCCGTTACTGCTTTAGCTTCATTTTTGGTTGTTCTCCATCTCCATGTGAAAACACGAATTAAATTTCGTTTTGTCTAGTTTTTTTCGTTTTTTATTTGTTTTTGTTGAAATACTAAGTTGGGAATAATAATAATTATTCTAAGAAAATCTCATTGCTACCAAACAGTCGTTTGGTACCGCAGCGCCATTGACGTTGTTGCTTTCAGTGATGCAAAGTTTTCTCGATTAGTTTGTTGGTATAGTTACGGGTGAGAAGCCCGTCTTTCTCTCCCAGTGATGTGAACAAACTTGTTAAATCAGTAAAGGTGAACAACTATCGCGTATGAAGTTGTAACTCAAAACCACACTCGACCACATTATAAAACTTAAAAAATATATCGGTTCTCGCTATTCGTGTGCTTGTATTGTGTATGTTTCTCATCAATAAAACTATATTTTGCGTGTTCTTGATATAAAACAAAATGATTGTTGACGACAACAACACACTATTTTCTCTTTTGAAAATCTGTGCTAGGAAGAGTGCTAATTCACCGTTTGTTATGTATTGACCATTATCTCAGGATCAATTCCATTGTTAATTAGTAAAAGAAAGAAAAAAAACAGTAAATGAAAACAGTTTTTCTTTGTCCTTTGTTCCAAAAATTCATTAAATATTCTTAATTGTGTGTTTATTCTGTCAAAAAATGTCTTATTAGTTGCTTTTTATGTGTGTAAAATCACATTCCATCATTAAACGCCACCGTTGCTGGACTCATGCAAAAATAAATTCTCCAAAAGCCCTTAGACGTTTCTGTATGTTTTTCTTTATTTTTTTTTTTTTTTATTTCAGATAAACCAGTTTTGAGTTTGAACTCCTACCGCAATAAAAACTACTTGTTGCATCAAGTAGTCCCAGGCCATTTTCGGCTAACCATTTTTGTGTGTAGTTGTGATGATGGCCATGTTGAACTGGTGGTGATGATGATCGTGTGGTCTTTGAAGCGAGAAGTTTAATTTTTTTTTTCTTCAAATATGCGTACATAATTATAAAGTAGTTATTTTTTCGGTAAACGAGAATAATTTCCAGGCCGAGAACTAAATCCCTTCAAGGGAAGCCTTTAGGTTTTGAGAGAAAGTCAAAAGAAAACTGAAGATTGAAATCGTAATATTCAGAACGTTCCACAAGAACAAACGAGTAGTGTATCTATTCTATACACTTAACCACAATTTTAAAAAAAAACACACTTTTGATTTGTTTGTATTCGATCGTAAAAAACAAACGGAGTAAGACCTTTTTTGGCCAATTTTTTTCTTGTTGTTGTTGGAACTTGTTTTGCTTCCTTTATCAACCCTGTGATTTTTTTGAAAAGAACAAAAGAAAGATTTTGAAAGATTGTTTACTTTACGTTCCCTTTTTGTAAAGGGTGTCCCAACAAGAACGCAAGATTAAAATTTTAAATAAAACACAGATATTTAAAAAAAAAAATCGTGAATTCTTTATTGTATTTCGTAAAATAGACGATGAGGTTATGTATGGAACAACACATCGGCCAGATGGCCGCCGCGGCTTTTCTGGCACATACGCGATCTTTCAATGAACTTTTCAAGGACCGTTTTGCATAAATGCTGCGGTATTTCATTAATTCAGCGTCCAATTTCCTCTATTAAGGTTTGAGTCGTCGTCGGCTTATTCCCACTAACCATCGACTTCAAAAGAAAAGAAAAAAGTCCAATGGTGTTAAATCGCACGATCAAGGCGGCCAATTCTGGTCTCCAAAACGCGAAATAACACGACCGGGAAATGACTGATGCAGCAATCGAATTGTTTCTCTGGCTGTATGAGATGTGGCGCCGCCGTCTTGTTGAAACTACATCCCCTCCACATTCATTTCTTCAATTCTAGGCACAAAAAAAATGGTTATCATTTTACGATACCGAACACCATTGTCTGTTTACGCTTGACCTGACTCATTTTCATAAAAAAAAAGGTCCAATGATTCCTCCAGCCCAAAATCCACACCACACAGTGACATGTTGAGGATGCATTTGCTTCTCGTGAATCACTCGAGAATTTTCCTCGCCCCAAATGCGACAATTCTGCCTATTGACGAAGCCATCAAGATGGAAATGGGCCTCGTCACTAAAGAGGATTTTATCGGCAAAATCAGCATTTTCATGTTGTCTCTCCAATACCCATTTAACGAACTCCCTTCGCTGTGCATGGTCAGCTGGCTTCAGTTCCTGAGTCAATTGAACCTTGTATGCATGAAGATGCAAACCTTTCGTCAAAATTCGCTGCATAGTGGATTTGGAAACACCAATTTGCTGAGCTCGGTGTCGAATTGAGTTGGATGGAGTTTGAGCGACATCATCACGTACTGCTTCGATGTTTTCGGTCGATCAACCTGGTGGAAGGCGCGTTACATCAGTGACAGACCCAGTTTCAGCAAGTTTTTCCATTAATCGTTTTACAGTTGACTCTTTTGGAGCATTATTGTAACCCCAAATTGATCGCACTGTGCGAACTGTAGCCGCAAAACTTTCTCCATTTTGGTAAAACAATTTCACAATGAGAATGCGTTGTTCATTCGTGTAGCGATCCATTTTTATTAACCTTATACCTTCTACTAATAAATAATAATAATTGTTCAAATGTCAAACAATGACACTTCGAATGGCGCCAAATTTAAATGTTGCGTTCTTGTTGGGACACCCTTTATAAACAAATCAAGACAATGCTATTTTCCTGAGTTTTTGTTTGTTTGTATTCAAATGCAATTTAGACACTTGCTTGAAAAAATTGAAAATAATGGTGGTTTCGGCCTGCTAAATTTTGCAACCATTAAGCCTTTTTATTAACAAAAAAAAAAATAGAGTATCTATTGTAGGTATTCAGAAAAAAACCTAAAAATCAGTGGAGTTCTTTTATAATACGTTTGCGGGCATTGCGTCTGTTGTGTGTTGTTGTTTCTGTTAAACAATCTGACCTCGATAGAAAAATCCGTAATGAGGTCATTTTATCAATGAAGCGTAAAGTTTGTGATTCGTAAATGCATTAAAAAAAAACTAATTCCCTCCTCTTTATTGAAGCACCTGGTTCTCATTAAGAATCTTTAAGCAACAAAATCGAAAATTCAATATTTAAAAAAAAAAGTGTAAATAAAAACTTAATATGGATTCAGATTTAAAACGAGATGACACTATTAGAAAGAGTTTCCGCAACCCTTCTCATCGAAAGGGTGCAGCTCCACCACCACCACCACCCACACAATCTAAGTTGAATGACTTCGTTAAGCTTGCCGACATAGATATTGGTGAAGCATCTACTATTCGCCCACCGGCCGGATTAAAATATTTCTCCAAAGAACACGAAGATGAAACCGACGCACTAGTGGAACTGAGGAAAACCTCAGTCAAGGATAGTCCATCGATGACTGGGGAGAAACGATGTTCTGTCCCAGTGTCTAAATCATTCAGCCAATACCTGGCGAGTAATGCTAATAAGACAAATAATGATCGGGTTTCCCTGAATCCCGATAATGATGCTCGTCAGGTTCGAATTGAGCAATTGCGTGATAAAATGCTACTATCGCCGCAAGCAATAAGACCAGACAATAGGCTCAATTTGCCCGACGAAGACGATGACAATGTATCGTTTGCTTTGGGTTCTATTGAAAAACACATCAATCAAGTGGAAGAAAGTTTTAAGCAATCGTCGAAACAGAATGCTTGCATTGATGAAATGAAAGTTGAGCTGATAAAGAAAAGCAAACGGTATGGAGAACATGAGAATCTGCTGCAGCCCGGCATAAGCGACATGGCGTCGGGCCAAGATTTTGGTTATCTTCCCGGCAGTCGTGGTGCGGAATCAGATAGTGAATCTGAGTTCCAACGCGGCTCTGAAGCACGTAATTCAACAGGTGCGTATTCGAAGGCTATAACCACAACACAAAAGCCGAAAATTTCCCGAACAGCATCGGATACAAAAAATTCTGGATTAATTGCTATTCGTGCTGCACTTAAACCAAAACAAAGTGTTGCTACCAAAGATATTCAGTTGGATTCTGCATCTTTGAGTAAAAATAGCACCAACACTGCATCGTCTGCAACAGTGGCAGCTGCAAAAAAACGTGAAGAAAACCTTAAACATTTTGAAGCATTGCTCCAACAAAAACCAAGAGTTGTATCCACTGAAGTGAAGCCCATTAGACCACGGCCAACAGCTCCACTTGCAAAGCCAATATCTTCAACACCTTCTGCGACTGCTACTCCAATTGCCACCAGGCATGCCGTAACAATGACTCCTCTGCCGCCATCGGCAACTAAAGCACCATCGCCAAATACGTCGATACTAAATAATCGATATGCTACCGAAATTCAGGTAAACTTTTGAAATAAGAATAACTTATCTCCAGTTCTCTCTGTTCATGCATCGGAAGAGAGAATCATTATTTATTTTATATTTTTCTCATCATCATCATTTTACTTTTAATTCCGTAAAAAAAATAAGACATTTGTATCTTTAAACCAGGCCATCTAAGAACAAACCAATTAACTGCTATAGAAAACAGAACAAACGTAATTACATTTTTTGTTTAACCTATTTTATTTGTCAGCTTCAAATTGTTACGAAAATGAGGTACATGTTTTTGCTTAGGAAATATGGGGTGGGGGAGGTATTATAACGGTGGGGCCAACATATTATTATCCTTTGTTCCTTTTGCTCTAATAGTCATGTTACAGTCTTGTGCAAATTAATTGGGACAAACCGATTTTAGATGTTTTTTTTCGTTTATTATAAATAATTATTAACAATAACAGGTACACATTTTTTTAAAAATATTTTATATAACCACACTAAGCATCTATAACCATTTTTACTCGTTTTGGCATCGACAGAACCAACTTTTCACAAATATTTTTGATTTCAGAGTCGTGAAACCATGTATCAATTATTGCTAAATCAGCTTGTTCTTCGTGGTGCAATTCTTCTTTCGAAGCCGTTTCTTGATGATTGCCCACAAGTTTTCGATTGGGTTCAGATCAGGCGAATTTCCCGGCCATTCCAGCACTTTAATATTTTTCTCTTTGAAGAATTGCTTAATTTTTTTCGACGTGTGGCACGGAGCAAGATCTTGTTGAAAAATCGAATCCTGCGCCTTCGTATAGTTGGAAGAAGAATTTGCGTCAAGACCTCAGCGTATTTGACGCTATTCATCATGTCCTCAATGGGCTTCACGACCCTCAAAAGTAAAACAGCCCCAAAACATGTTTTTTGGAGGGTGTTTAGGGGCTTGGAATAATGGCCAGGTCGGAGTTTTTCTTTTGCACTTCTTCTCACGACACTCACCCTGTATCCTTGGGCTTCGAAATGGTTTTCGTCCGAAAAAATTACTTTTTTCTAATCTTCCTGGGTCCAAAAAGTCCTTTGGTGACTTTTAGCCCATCTTAGCCTTTTTTTCTGCCAAAAGCTGTTTTTTTTAACGGTCTTCGGGCTTTTCGACCAACTTCAAGAAGCCGACGTCGAACCGTTGAGGCGTCTATTTGCACTCCAGCGGTTTCCAAATCTCTTTGAAGCTCCCCGCTGATCTTCCCAGGATTTATTACGCTGTTTCGGACTAGCATTTTGTCATCATTAGTCGTTGTTTTTCTTCTGCGACCACATTTGCCTTTCCTGCGTGCCTCAATTGTTCCTGTCGACCTGCAAACACTTAATTTTGGCACTCCGACATCGAAAGAAATCTCCCTGATCGTTTTCCCCGTGTGTTCACAAAGAGCGATGATTTTTGCTTGAGATATTCATTTTTATTTTTTTTCGACAAATTCTTGATAAAATATGTGCCTAACAACATAATTTATATGATGAGGACATTTAATAAAATTAAACCTAGAAAAATTGCGACTTAACTGCTTAGAGTCAAAAGAAAGATGCGATTTAACTAATTCATCAAGCACTTACCATAAAATTCAAAAAACAAACGAAAAAATCAAGGCCTACTACCAAATTCATTTAAAAATTTGTTTGTCCCAATCAATTTGCACAAGACTGTAAGATATCTTTTAAAAAATGCACAAATTGATATTTGTTTGTGGTACTCGGTAATAGACTTATACCGAGTACCGCTGCTCTGCAAGGCGTTCGCCGACCTTTATTACCCTTAGGTACTGAGTAAGATATCAAGACATTAAATTTCATTTTGAAGTAAAGTGTAAGAAATCATAAGGATAGGTACTGAAATGTTCACAATGGTATTGGAAACACCAAGCATTAACAAAATTAACATTAAATTAAAATAGATAAATAAGGATTTCTGTTGATTCAATTCAAAGTAAATATAAAACCGACCGTTGAAGCAAATGAAAGTTATACACAATTTTAAGTTTGCTTTTAAGTTAATATTTGCACAAACACTTTATTTAATTCACTTAGGTACAAATGATCGTTAATTTCTGTTAGCATAAAATTAATTCTTGAATTTTCAATTACAGGGTTCACCTAATATGCAAATACGAGGTGGTGTGCCAATGCGTTGGCGTGCAACTGAGGAGCATATTGGAAAATACAAGCTGATTAAGACCATCGGAAAGGGTAATTTTGCCAAAGTGAAATTAGCAAAACATTTGCCAACCGGTAAAGAAGTGGCCATTAAGATAATAGACAAAACTCAGTTGAATCCTGGGTCGCTTCAAAAACTGTTTAGAGAGGTAAGTTCATTTTTTTTTAATATCACAATACAAACTTTTTTTTTCAAAACACTTAATGGTCAAATTAATTTTAAAAGAGCGTCAATAATAAAACAAAACAATTTGCCCAAAATATTTTCTTATATTGGACGTAAAAAGAGCAATGTTTCTGACACTTACCTACTTATCCGGCTCCCAATCCACGAACGGTCGCCAAGCGTTCTGGTATCCGCAGTCATTTGTTCCTTTTACCGGAAGTTCGGTCTTCCTTGTCGTCTCGAACCTTGGGGCTGGGATGAGGAGACTTTCTTGGCTGGAGCGTTGTCGTCCATTCACTCGATGTGGCCAAGCGAATGTAGTCGTCTTTTTTTGACTTTCTGGAATACATCCACATCTTGGTACAGCTCGTATAGTTTGCAGTTGAACCTTCTTCTCCATTCGCCATCGTCGCATAACTTACTTACTTAAGGTGGCGCTACAGTCCGGTGTGGACTTGGACCTCAATCAACAGTCTCCGCCAGCCAGCTCGGTCCCTAGCTAGCTGTCTTCAGTTTTGCACTCCTATTGATTGAGGTTCTCTTCCACTTGTGTGCGTCACCTGAGTCGCGGTCTTCCTCTCCTTCTACGTCCCTCGGGAATAATGAATCCGTTGTCGGAAGTTGTGTCGTGCTGGCTGTGCTTTCCGACAATTCCACCAAAGATGTCCTCTTTTCATAGCTTTACGTTAAAATCGGCGAGGACAATTTTTATGTTATAGCTAGGACATTGCTCATATGTTTTGTCGAGGAGCTCATAGAACTCGTCTTTGGTGTCGTCCTTTTTCTTTTCTGTGGGGGCATGCGCGCATTTTAGGCTAATGTTGCCAAATTTAGCCTTGGTTCGGATCGTCGTGATACGTTCGCTTACACATTTGAAGCTTAAGAATTTTTGCCTGAGTCTGCCTCCCACGACAAATCCGCATCCAAAGAGCCGCTGTTGTTGTTCTCGGTAAGAATTACCATAGTAGATGTCGCAGTTTTTCATCCTCCTTTTGCCCGGTCCATCAGTCGGGAAGTCACCGCGACGAACAACCCCCATTCTGGAGTACCAGGCACATGATGTGACTCCAAGTGCAAGAGCCCGAAAAAATCGCTCCTTTTTACGACCTGAGCTTCAAATAAGTCGAAGTAGCCCGTAAAGGTTTTCACCAAACCAAGTAGTTCGGCCTAACTGGAACTGAAGACGCCACCGTTGATTCCAGAAAAGAAATTCATTCGCTGCCGTCCCTCGTTGGGAGTGCCTTGGTGAGAACACTCCTTCGTTGTGGGGTTATTAGTAGTAACATCCCACTCCGCTTCGACCTGCCGACCATTGGAGGCCCTTCTGCGAAAACAAGTTTCGCGATCGCATAGCTTTTAGCTTCATAGTAGTAGTCACCTTAAGCCGCTCCGCCACGTCAAGGCTTACACCATGGAGGAGTCGTTGCATAAGGACCGAAAATCCGTCGAAGAACTTTTCTTTCGAAAGTGCCCAGTATCGCCCTTTTTACTTATCGTCCAGAACTCAAACCGCGCCGCCCCGTAAAGTAAAATCAAAGTCTTTTCTTGTAGGCACTTTGTCTTTCGAGTGAGGAGTTTTGGACACAATTGTTTGGTCAAACAGCGATTCGCTAGGGTAATTCTTCGTCGGATCTCCACTAAGGTATCGTTTGTGGGATTGATGTTTGTTCCAAGGTAGGTGAACTCCTTAACTACCACGAAATTGCTACTAACAACAGTGACGTTTTGTCCTAGGCGAAGAACAGATGTTGCTTTGTTTGTTGATAGAATGTACTTTGTTTTGTCCTCATTCACTTCAAGAACAACAAGCTTCGGCTGTTCTTCAATCGCTGTGAAGGCCTCAAGCACAGCTCTTTGGGAGCCACCGATGATGTCTATGTTGTCCCTATAGCCAAGGAACTGGGTGGATTTAGTGAAGATAGTGTTTTCCGTGTTCACACCTGCCTGGCGCAATCTGTTCCAGGACTCTCTTGAAGAAGTCAAATGTCAGTGCATCTCCTACTAAGCCCTGCGCATGCTTGAAAGAACTCAAATTAGCTCTTACATAATTTGCACATTGCACTGCGTATTGTTTAGCGTCATCCAACACAGCTGGATCAAATTTTTCGGGATCCCAAATTCAGACATCGCCATCGTAAGATCTTGGCGGTGGATGCTATAAGCAGCTTTGAATTTGATGAAAAGTGGGTGGGTTTCGACTTGAAATTCGTTGGTCTTTTCCAGAATTTGCCTCAGTGTGGCACTATTCGTGCCGATTATAGTGTTGCAGAAAGGTTTAATACGCAGTACTTTGGATAGGATTTTGTATGCAACATTAAGCAGGGATATGCCTGCCTGGGTAGTCAGCTGGCATACATTCTTCTGCAGGTATGCCAGCCGACCCGGCGGACTTGTTATTTTTTAGCTTTTGGATGGCTATTTCTACCTCTCCTGTGCTGGAGGCTTGGACTGGGTCTTCATTGACTGGTCTCTCTTCTCTTTCGTCATTCGCTCACTCGACATTATGCGCATTCAGAACCCTCTGATTCAGTTGTGAAAAACACTGGATTGACGAACTGTAATTTCTGTCAAATCAAGAAAAAAAAAATGCAAAGTTTGCTGCATGCATTCAGTCCTGCATCCTGCAAATCGATGAAGCTCTGAGCTAGCTCCGATGGACAGTTTGTGTGTTCGAAGTTGCTTTGAGCGTAAAAAGAAATAAATTTGATTGAAATAACGGACCTATTAAGACAGTCCTTTACCTCAATATAAGGCTATCCGAATCTATCTCGCTATCTGCTTCGCTTTCGTTTCAGGGCTGTGTTCTTCCAACTTAAAACAAAAAATCTTAAACCATAATTTCTCGTTAATTTAATAAACATTTTTTTTTTAATTTCTTTTCAGGTTAGAATAATGAAAATGCTTGATCATCCGAACATAGTGAAACTATTTCAAGTCATTGAAACTGAAAAGACCTTATATCTTGTGATGGAATATGCATCTGGTGGCGAGGTTTTCGATTATCTGGTGCTGCATGGACGTATGAAGGAGAAAGAGGCACGCGTTAAATTCAGACAAATTGTATCGGCCGTACAATACTGCCACCAAAAGAGAATTATCCACAGGTCGGAATCTAAATACTTCGTTTGCTGAACTAGAACTAAATGTTTTCTCTCATCCTTACAGAGACTTAAAAGCTGAAAATCTTCTTCTGGATAGTGAATTGAATATTAAAATTGCCGATTTTGGATTTTCAAATGAATTCACACCAGGTTCTAAATTGGATACTTTTTGTGGTAGTCCACCATATGCTGCACCAGAGTTGTTTCAGGGAAAAAAGTACGATGGCCCAGAAGTTGATGTTTGGTCGTTAGGCGTGATACTGTACACATTGGTTAGTGGTTCATTACCATTTGATGGTTCAACACTTAGAGAATTACGAGAAAGGGTTCTCAGAGGCAAATATAGGTTTGTTTTTGTTTTTGTTTTGTTTAATTTTCAATTTTAATGCATTTTCCGATTTTTATACAGAATCCCTTTCTATATGTCAACTGACTGTGAAAATCTCCTTCGCAAATTCCTTGTATTAAATCCAGCTAAACGTGCTAGTCTAGAGACTATCATGAGTGATAAATGGATGAATATGGGTTTTGAGGATGAGGAACTGAAGCCATACATTGAACCTAAACAAGATCTAGCCGACCCCAAGCGGATAGGTAAGACGGGTACTGTACACAAAACATTTAACCACTACGTGATCTAATTGATTAGTAAATTAAAAAAAAACTTCAGTTCAATAATATTGATTTACGTAATTATTTTATTCAATCAGGAATGTTGGATTTATTATTGTATTCAAAATAGCTTTTGATATTGATGTTGTTACTTCAATTTTTCGTTTATTTATCGAGTCTCCAAGACTAAGAGAGCCTTAAATTTTAAAATTTGAATTGTGTCAATGCTTTTTTCATGTATGCATATTTAATTATTATTATTTCTTACTTAATATTTGAAAAGCAAACTTATTTTAACGTGTTACAAAGCTCTTGTTTAGTTTTAAATTTTGTTCTTAATGCAACCGTTATATTTTGGTTTAAGGATTGTGGAATGGCTTTAAATTGTTTATTATTGGTTTTCTGTTTCGTTTGTATTTGTTTCATTCTCGTTTGTCTGTAGTAAACGAAGTAGAAAAAATCAATAAATTTTAGTGTTTTTTTTTTTTAAGAAAAGTGTTTTACCCGATAAACAGAAAAGTCGCATAGTCAAGCCTTAACAAATTTTAGGCAAAGTCCAAACCATTTGTTATCATACTTCATTATGAAAGAAATACAAATTATATATTTCTATTGCATGTCGTACAGAATTTACCGTAAAAGTATATAAAGGGTGTCCCAACAAGAACGCAAGATTTAAATTTGGCGCCATTCGAAGTGTCATTGTTTGACATTTGAACAATTATTATTGTTTGTTAGTAGAAGGTATAAGGTTAATAAAAATGGAGCGCTACACGATTGAACAACGCATTCTCATTGTGAAATTGTTTTACCAAAATGGTGAAAGTTTTTCGGCTACAGTTCGCAAATTGCGATCAATTTGGGGTTACAATAATGCTCCAAAAGAGTCAACTGTAAAGCGATTAATGGAAAAACTTGCTGAAACTGGGTCTGTCACTGATGTAACGCGCCTTCCACCAGGTCGATCGACCGAAAACATCGAAGCAGTACGTGATGATGTCGCTCAAACTCCACCCACCTCAATTCGACACCGAGCTCAGCAAATTGGTGTTCCCAAATCCACTATGCAGTGAATTTTGACGAAAGGTTTGCACCTTCATGCATACAAAGTTCAATTGACTCAGGAACTGAAGCCAGCTGACCATGCACAGCCAAGGGAGTTCGTTAAATGGGTATTGGAGAGACAACATGAAAATGCTGATTTTGCCGATAAAATCCTCTTTAGTGACGAGACCCATTTCCATCTTGATGGCTTCGTCAATAGGCAGAATTGTCGCATTTGGGGAGAGGAAAATCCTCGAGTGATTCACGAGAAGCAAATGTATCCTCAACGTGTCACTGTGTGGTGTGGATTTTGGGCTGGAGGAATCATTGGACCTTTTTTTTATGAAAATGAGTCAGGTCAAGCGCAAACAGTCAATGGTGTTCAATATCGTGAAATGATAACTAATTTTTTCGTGCCTAGAAATGAAGAAATGAATGGAGGGGATGTGGTTTTAACAAGACGGCGCCACATCTCATACAGCCAGAGAAATAATTCAATTGCTGCATCAGTCATTTCCCGGTCGTGTTATTTCGCGTTTTGGAGACCAGAATTGGCCGCCTAGATCGTGCGATTTAACAACATTGGACTTTTTTCTTTGGGGTTTTTTGAAGTCGATGGTTAATGGGAATAAGCCGACGACGACTCAAACTTTAATAGAGGAAATTGGGCGCTGCATTAATAAAATACCGCAGCATTTATGCAAAACGGTCATTGAAAATTTCATTAAAAGATCGCGTATGTGCCAGCAAATCCGCAGCCGACATCTGGCCGATGTGTTGTTCCATACATAACCTCATCCTGTCTATTTTACGATATAATAAAGAATTCGCGATTTTTTTTTTAAATATCTGTGTTTTATTTAAAATTTAAATCTTGCGTTCTTGTTGGGACACCCTTTACACATAGCAAACTAGACGAAACCTAAAAAAAAAAACAATTGTTGCCCTGCTATAGGCAAGACGCAAGATCAAACCTTATAACAATTTCCCAAAAAGAAATGAAATGCGTCCGTGTATAAGAACATCTGTGAAATTATATTAAATTGATTTTGAACTCAAAACAGAAATACTTAGGCCGATTCCAAAAAGAAATACTACAGTGCAATTCTTTGTTTCTTACAAATGCTCCAATAACAATATTTAAGTTTAACAAGTCTAAACAGTGGCCAACCAGGCTAACGACAGTTTCGAAAAACATTCTCCAATTTCAGTTTTTTTTCCAACTCATATATTCGTTCGAAATGTACTATTGAGTGTTTTTTTCCGCATAAATGCAACGCAGCGGCAACAGCAAGATAAAAATAAATCCTGAAATCCTAAATTGCAGTAGCGCTTTTTGTTTACGCTATCCGAATTGGTCGAAGAGAGTTTATAGCAAGCACAGTCTAACGACCAATGCTTGATGAATTGAATGGTCTTGAGCAAAGATTTTATTTTATTCTTGCTTAGATTTAAATCCAATAAGTCTGAGTTGCAGTTTGAAAGCCTACCCATACGTGTGAAGGGCTCATAAAATCCATAGTTGGTACGATGTTTTGCTTCTTGTACCAAGTCCTTCCTGCGAAAATTATAACCGCCACCCCGATGGTTGACACATATAGCGCCAAATAGTTCCGATGCATCTGAAACACCAGTAATAACTTGATGGAAGAATACTATGCCGTTGTTGCTTCGTCTATTTGACAATGTTTCCATTTGGAGAGTTAGTAAACGGTTTTCATAAGAGGGTACATTCAAAGGATCACTCCATAGAATACTTTCAGGGCAAAACGTGTAAAATTTCGTTGAACAGATTCTACCCTCTCAATATCAATATTGTAATGAGGTGACCAAACCTGGGAAGCGTATTCTAAGTGAGGACGAACATATAGAGCTCGAGTTATATTTGGATCGCCGAACTCCTTTGACCAACGCTTTATAAATCCAAGCATTGAGTTTGCTTTATTCACGATGTTGTTAATGTGCACAGAAAAATCTAACTTAGGAGTAAAAAAAAATTCCAAGAAGTCTTACACGGGCTAGAATGTGCTGTGAGATAGCGTAGTCATATGAAGACGGTGCACGCTTCCTTGAAAAGGTCATTGTTTGAAATTTTATTGGATTTAGATTTAAACAATTTTTCTCACCCCACAATGCAAAACTATTAATGTCATTTTGTAGAAGAATGTGGTCAGTACTAGAACAGATGTTTTTGTAAATCTTCATATCATCCGCAAAGATGAGTATTTTACTATTACGTACACATAACGGAGCATCGTTTATAGCTAAATTAAAAAGGAGAGGTCCTAGATGGCTACCCTGAGGAATTCCCGAATTAGCACAAAATGACTTAGAGATAAAATGCCTGAATTTTACTTGGTAAGACCTATTCTCGAGATATAATGATGTCCAAGTGATGAAAAGTGTACATTTACAGCCCGATTCTCCCCATCGTCACTGATACCTCACAAGTCATAAGAAGAGGTGAAATTGATTTTGTGACTTTTTTCGTATTCTCCCCCAAAGTCACAACTTGTGAGAGTCACAAAAACAATCGAAATTGCGATCTCCTTCAGAGCAGGTCATAACTAGCAAATTATTTGAGATTTGACATTTTGATTTTTGAGTAGTGAAAAAAAAATGGAATTTGAAATGATTATGGCGCATATTATTGACTAATTATTTTTTTTTTCGTTCGAAGCTTTATTTAAAAAAATGGTCTTACTCACAGTCAACATAGAAGTCGTTGGAACAAGAGAACGATTTATATACTGTCTGGGTTGTCCTAGAAAAATGTAATTTACCTTTTTGGAATCTTTGATCAATGCTCATCAAACCTTTTTCTTCAACGATATATTATAAAAATTGATTTTAGAAGTCAACATAACAAAAGTTGTTGGTGAACAAAACTGAAAAATTATTTTAGTTCATTCAATTCAAAACAGCATCAGTGTAAGCATGATAAAATATTTGATACAAATTTCGTAAAAGGAACTTCAGTTTGTTGTTGATGGCAAATTTGAAATCTTAAATTTTTTCAATGAGAAGCTGATGACATTTCCATATTAACCTTAGCTGTGGTGAGTTTCGTTGTGACTTTAGTTGTGAGGATTATGGGAGAATCCGACAAATGTTATCGAGTCACAACAATCCTCACAAGAAATAGTCACAAGGGCTTATGACTTGTGATTCCTCACAAGGGGGAGAATCAGGCTGTTAGTTTGAATTTTATGATGGCTGAGAGAGTTGGTCGAAGGCTTTCAAAAAATCTGTATAGCCGCAAGCACTTTAGTGTCAAGAGCAATCCTAGTTTTCCAAATCAAATCTTACGTCCTTAAGGAGCAGGTAAACAAAAACACTTTCTAGTCGCAAGTAGAAAACAATAATTACATAGTTTATGATTTTGTTAAATATTTGTAATCAATGATTATGGTATGATGTTGTGTAATCTGAGTATTTAAAACCTACATAAGAAGTGGAACAAATCAGTCCTTAAAAATTAAAACTTGTATAAAGAAAATAGTAGTTGCATCCGTAAAAGTTGTATCCGTATTTGTATTCCAAAATAAAATTTTTAGGCTTACAGTAAAACAAATTGATATTAAATGTATATACTTAATCTTATTCTTTAATCTTTATATGTATGTTGTCGAAAAATGATCATCTCTTTGTCTGTCATCCACACACATCCACCAAATAATAACGCGCAGTTTGGTCAAACTGTAATCATAGTGACGCTCCAAAGATTTGGAGTAAGTGCGGTAACCTATTCCTATAAAACAAATAAAAACGAAATCAAAATTGTGTTTATTTTTTACAATTTTCTTAAATTTTACCAAGATTTAAAGATTTTGTATATTTTTTGTTTTCTTTTTGCGTTGAACACTGAATGAGAGCTTTGTTGAAAATAATTTTATTCCTTATTTAACTTATTGCTAGATATAAGCTTACCTAAGCCTTAGAAACTCAAATTAATTCCTGTAGTTTCACTGCCATGGGAATATGTGCCGCTTTTAAATTTTCGAAAAAAAATGTTTAAAATTTCAAACGCAATATCGATTTTTTGTTAAAAAAAAGAACAATTTAAAAGGACGGGGATTACATTTTTTTTTTTACTAGTCTCCTATTCAAAGGACAAAGTTATGACTTGTGAATCGAAGAGCCATTGCAAAAAGCGAACTCGACTGCCCTTACAATGCTGCCCAAAAGTGAATATGCAAATGTTGTCAACAAAAATAATACCAAATACATAATAAGTATAACATCTCGTTCTTTGATGATTAAGACCAGAGGACTACAAAATAATTTGCAAAATCCTTCTTCAACAAACTTAATCACCCAACACGTTGCCAGGCACTGTTGTGCAACGTCTGCCCTTTGCCTAGTTCATAGGATCAACACGATCCCACAGAGTCTAAGAATTAGGCTAGGTTGAGGGGCTGACAATTGATCTTGTTACTGTCACACTTAGATCAATGCAGATCCGTTATGATACCCGTGAGTATTGCTACTCAAGCTAAAAATAAAAACCTATGTGTTCAGTTAATCACGCCATTTGGAGGCATTGATGAAGTTCAAAATATTAGTAACTGGAGTACTAGAGAGTCCCCGAAGAAATAATTGCCGAGCAATTTCTTTCTTTTATGGGAAAGTGCGGGGCAGTGACATAGAAAGTGTGAAATCTCTTCATGCAACTCTTCGTTACCGCATCCTCTGCATAGATCATCTGAACTGATTCTCATCTGTTTCAAATGATAACCTAACAGATTATGTCCGGTAATTATGCTTACAAGAGATCGAAGTGATTCCTTGTGTAGTTGCATAATTTTTTCCGATCTTTGTTTGTTAAAACAGGGCCAGATCTTTCTTGTAATACCGCAGGTGTCAAGAAGGTTCCATCTTTCATCGGCCTTAAATAACAGGTAGGGATGCTAACTAGCTGAGCTTGGCTTACGTCAAGCGTTGATCCTAGTCTTCCTAATTCATCGGCTTTCTCGTTGCCTGGTATATCGCTGTGGCCTATGCTGTGCGCCAAGAACCTTAATCGCTTTTGTTTCAGCCCGTGGTATCGCCGTCAATAATACCTGTTTAGCAGCTGTTGTCACTGCCAGGACCTCCGCTTTGAAGACACTACTGTAGTCTGGAAGCCTAAGCGAGTCGGTTAACTTGAGAGATTCAGAAAAGAAGCCTGCACCTACACCAGTATTCATCTTAGAGCCATCTGTATAGATAGCTATTGATGACTCACTGGAGTGTTGTATGTTATCCATCAGTCCCGCTCTGCAGGCAGCCTGGAATGTTTTGTGGAAAATAAAGTTCGGCTATTTTATAGTCTGTCGTAGTACTATGACCCATAACCTTATGAAGGATCTGAGCATGTCCTATGGAACTGTTTTTCCGGACTTTAGTCTGACTAAGTCGCAAGACACTTTTAGATGCAGATTCTTGAACAAAGGGATCTAGGGGTTTTAAATTGAGGATAACTTCCAGTCCCGCAGTTGGGGTGGATCACATTGCCCCTGTAATGCCTGTGCACGCAAGTCTTTGTACTTTTGTCAAAGTTTTGAGGTCCGTGCTTGTTTCTAAAGTATTTCACCAAACCAGATGACCATAGGTTAGTATTGGTCTAATTATTGCCGAATGCATCTATCTGATAATGTTAGGGTTTGGTCCGCAGGTTTTCCCGAAAATTCTATTGCAGGAGTAAAAGTCGATCGACGCCTCTTTATATCCTTCTTTGGTGTTTAGACCCCAGTTTAGTTTTTTTATCTAAGATCACACTCATCAGAGATTTTAAGAGAACAGCCTTCAATTGAAGGTACTTTAAAATACCCGATTTTACGTTTTTTAGTAAACAGCACTAGTTCTGTCTTAGCTGGATTGACTGTCAGCCCACAGTTCCTAGTCCATTTACTTACCAATGAGAGGGCACATTCGGTCTGTTGTCTGTTCGCTAATAGTGGATAAGAACTTGCCAGTCGCTAGCAATGCAAGATCGTCAGCGTAGGCTATTATTTTTACTCCAGTTGATTTCAGCTTAGAGAGCCTGCCATTCATGACAGAGTAGCGATGAGAGGACTTTCCTGTGGGTTCCTCTGCTAATTCTGAGTTGATTGGTCTCTTCCTCAGCATACACATAATCCACTCTGTTATTGCTTTTTCGACCTTGTTTTCGGTCAAAGCTTGCTTAACTGTTTCGTTCGTTACATTATTGAAGGCTCCTTCAATATCCAAGAACGTTGCAAGGGTGTATTCCTTGTCCTTCAGTGATTTTTCTATGACGCTGACAACACGTTGCAATGCTGTTTCAACGCTTTTTCCTTTTGTGTAGGCATGTTGAGCTTCCGATATACAGTCCGGTTTGAAGGTGCTTCGGATGTGCATATCAATCAGCCTCTCAAAAGTTTTCAAAATAAACGATGTTAGACTAAAGGGGTTAAAGTCTTTGGCCTCCGTATGGCTAGGTTTACCAGCCTTAGGAATGAAATCGATATACATATAAAGGGTCCACCAAATAACTTCTTTTTTTTTTTTTGAAAATGCTATAAAAAAAACTACTGAATATTTTCTCAAATTTCTTTTTTTATTTGAAAGTACAATCCTTCCGGTTAATAATGGAAAATAATTTCATTCAAATGGCTGCCTGGGCTGGCCATGCAGAAGCCTACGCGATCGGTCCAATTTTTAAGCACATTATCGATAGTGTGCAGCTGTATTTCACCAATGGCTTCACGAATATTGTCCTTTAAAGCGTCAATTGTCTCTGGCTTGTCGGCGTAACACTTATCTCTTACGGCACCCCACAAATGATAGTCCAACGGTGTCAAATCGCAGCTCCGAAGTGGTCAAACGACATCAGCTCTGCGGCCGATAATGCGATCTTCAAAAACAGGGCGCAAAACAGCACGTAGCGCCGTCCTGTTGAAACCGAATGTTGCAAATATCCTCCTCTTCAATTTTTTTGAACAAAAATTCGTTCAACATGACCCGATAACGATCGCCATTGACTATAACGACCACTCCTTGCTCATTTTCAAAGGAAAATGGTCCAATTGTGCCTCTGGATCAAAATCCGCACCAAACAGTGGCTCGTTTTGGGTGTATCGGCTTTTCAATGTATGCGTGCAGGTTTTCTGTGCCCCAAATGCGACAATTTTACTTGTTTACATACCCGCCAAAATAAAAATGAGCTTCATCTGAAAAGATGATTTTTTGGCAAAATCGGTATCTTCTCTAAGTCGATCGCAGGCCCACTTAGCGAAGCGAAAACGCATTGGATGGTCAGTTAGCTTCAACTCCTAAACCAATTGGACTTTGTATCTATGGCGTCATACCAAGGTCTTTATGCAAAATTCGTCTCAATGATGTCTCCGAAATGTTCAATTGTTGAGAACGACGGTGAATTGATGTTGACGGCGCTTCACGCACACTTTCTGTCACAGCAGCAATATTCTCGGGTGTACGCACTGTTTTTGGCATTTCACGCTTTGGTTTATCGATGAGGATGCCAGTTTCTTTCACTTTTTTCACAAGATAACGAACATACGGAGCTGACGGTGCTTCTCTTCTTCTAAAATCCGTACGCAATTTTGCACGCATTCTGCAACATTACCATGATTTTCAAAACATTACCATGATTTTCAAAGTAATGTCGCAATAATTCCCAGCGTATACACAACCATATTCGTTCAGCGGAAGGATAAAACTAATTATCTGACAAATCAGACATGAGCTAAGTGTTACCATTCACGAAATAACCACTTGTTGAAAAAAAAAACCTTAGATGGTGGACCCTTTATACGCGATTGTTTAACATGAAATTCGCATATTCGGAACATTTTCGACACAGCTAGTTTAAACTTACTTTATGCAGTTGCACGGCTTGAAAATTCAGTTTAAAACAAGTATTTTTTTTTGTTCTGCTCAAAAACAAATATCAGCTAAAAAGTTTTAATTGGATTAATTTTGAAGTGAATCCAAGCGTTTTCTGTGGCAGTGATTGATATTTTTTTTTTCAATAAGTCGTTTCCAAACTTTGAAATAAAATAAAAATTATCTGAAGTTTATTTTTAGTCTTTTTGTTTACGTTATTTTCAAGTGAAGCTCAAAACAAACAAATTAAAATAAATGTCATGTAGTGTAAATGTTTTTGTTTTCGTTTACAAAGAACATACATTAAAATAGATTACAATAATTACAATGTTTAGAAACATATAAATGTTGCAAAGGAAGTGTCTTTCTTATATTGTCCATGGTCTATTCGTAAAGCAATATGCAGTATGTATGTTTTTTGTAATAGTTAATTTTTTTTGTACACATTTTAAACAACAATTTCTCTTATTTAATCTCTAACCAATATTATTTATTTTCTTTTCTTTTTTTACTCGAAAATTCAAATTTTGTGCGTTATGGTAACTCAAAAAATCAAATCAAATTATTAACATAAAAAAAATGTAGAAGCTCTTGTTGCAATGGGTTACAATAGGCAAGAAATTGAAAATTCGTTGTCACAAGTTCGCTACGATGATGTTTTCGCCACATATTTGCTTCTAGGAAGAAAAAGCACTGATGTAAGTTATGACTTTTTATTTCAAACAAATTTTCTCACCTAAGCCTCATGTTTCTGATTTCATTTTTAAATAATAACATTGCTTCCAAAAAATTCGTGTTAAAAAAAAATGACTTTTGTATTTTGCAGCCCGAAAGCGACGGATCCCGTTCAGGATCTTCCCTATCGCTTCGTAATATTGCTGGCAACGATGGGGCTGCCGTTGGAAATTCATCCGTACAGAGCCCAACACATCGTGGCGTTCATAGAAGTATTTCAGCTTCCAGCACTAAGCCAAGTCGGCGCGCCTCATCTGGCGCAGAAACATTACGTAAGTATATTCGCCATTAGCGTGTTGGTGTTTTCAGTGTATTTTTTGCGAATTCTTATGTTGAGGCGCTGCAGCTAATATGGTTTAATTGTTGATTTGGTAACATATTGCTCTATTCATATATTTTCTTTGCTGAACAGATTTTCACACAAAAAAAAACAAACATTGTTTACATAATCAGTACACATACACAATCACACATTACATTTGAATTCATGCATTTACTTTGGAAAAAAAGGAAAATATGTTCATTTGGAATTTCGGTGGAATTTATTATTTTAGTTTAAATATTTTGCATGTTTAAATTTGAATTCCCTTTGAACCGAATTTCCTTCCACAAAGTACTAATGTTTTTTTTTTTTTTTTACAAAAATACTTTCAAATATATTTTGTTGCTGATTTATATTAATTGCCAATGGTTTTGGAGAAAAAGTTTTGTTGTATAGTTAAACGGTTTTTTATAGAAAAAAAGAAACGAAATTGAAAATAAAACCGAATATAAAAATAATCATTTAGGTGGCAAAGCTATCCGTATCCGCAGTAGTAGACTACATGTATTACAAATACAACACGATACTGGCGATAAAAGAAGAAGTAGAATCATACTGCGGATAGAATTCAATACTCGTCAAAAATTCAATAATCGTCTATAAAATACTTCTTCTTAACAACTTCTAAATACAAAAATTTAACAACTGCGGATGTGTTTTTTTATTTTTGGTAAATCCTACTGCACTGCGGATAGATTTGCCAAAAAAACACACCTATTCTCGAAACAAAAGTATTCGTTTTTTTTTTGTTTTTAAATAAAACAAAAATTCTTTAAAACAGTGTTGTGGCCAGCTTATAAAAAATGAACGTTTGTTTTAAGATAACTTTCACTTTCAATTCAAATAAATCAAAAATTATGTTTTAAGTACATAACTCCTTCTATTTAATTCAGTAACTCTTTTAGATCTCGTCTGTTTTGGTTTTTAATTTTTTTACTTGCAATGATTGGCAATTTCAGGGTAGACCACTGTAATGTTCGTGGGCTACGTACGAATTTTCACACTGTGTCTAACAGGCCAGCTGTTTTGCCGCAGAATGAAACCCAAGCGGGTGAAAATTCCGATCCTTCTGAATTTTGTATCCATGGGTACAGCTTAGTGCCATTATTCTTCCTCGTCGATGGTCTCGCCATTTACATAAGGAATTATGTTGCTTATCAATTCTTGCCTCAATATGGACGTTGCTCCAACCCTCCGTCTTTTGCTTTCTTTATCAAAGCCCAAACCTGGACAGAACTTCAACTTCTAGTGAATTTGACGCTCTGTCTGACTCCATTCAAAGAATTTTATCCTTGTATCTTCAGACTGAAATCGTTATTACGGGCCATTACAATGTACAACATTTTTCGTGGCCTCGCCATTCGGGCCCGACAACACCCGAAGGAATGTTTGCCGAGATCTTTGCTGAGTTTAACCATCTTACTCAGCTAGTCACTGAGCTTACTCGAATCTCGGACATTAATGGCCAAGCCGAAAATACTCTTGACTTGTTCCTTACGTCTGACCCGGATAAATACACTATCAATGTATTAACGCCTCTAGGCAGATCAGATCAGATCAGATCAGTATTAAATCTGCAAATTTCTTGTGTAAAACTAATCCAGTTAAAGAAAGGGCTCCGAAGAGAACCGTATAGCAATACGAGAAAGCCAACTGGGACGGTGGATTTTTTTGGGAATGAAAACTTTTATCCCGAATAGGGTTAACAGCATCAAACCCAAGGAAAAGTAATGGTTTGATTCGAACTGTTAAGAGATTATCTGGGAAAAAGAAGTACCCAACTGAGGAAAGCCGGAACAAGTTTAAACAAGCCAGGAAGGCCTGCAATGCTCATATTCGTCGGACCAAATATTAACATGGCCAAAAATAAAGGCAAAAAATACTGCAATGTCCCAAAGGCAGTTAGAATTTTTGGTCATTTGTACAAAATATGAAAAATTCTTCATCTCCCTCGGTCCCTACGCTCCTTGATAATGACACTCCAGTTGTTAGCTCTCTCGCGAAAGCTAACCTTTTTGCTAGGCAGTTTACCTCGAATTCTTCGTTGCCAGAGAGTGTCATGACTCCCCCAGTTCTTAAGCGCGTCAACGATTCCATCGAACAAATCTTCTTCCGCACTCGTACTGCAGCGAAAGTCCTTAAAGATCTCAACATACATAAATCTGCTGGTCCGGATGGTATTCCCGCTGTTATTCTGAAGAGGTGTTCTTCCACGCTGGCAAAACCCTTGCGTAAGCTTTTCCATCTATCCTATTCTTCTGGGCTCGTTCCGAGCAGTTGGAAAACAGCATTTGTCCAGCCAATTCCAAAAAAAGGGGAAATCTTCTTCTCCCTCCAATTATCGTCCGATTGGTTTATCTCACCGAACAGTGGAACAAATCTTTACACCGTTTTGGAGAAAGTAAGATTGTTGCACTTGATATTTCAAAGGCATTTGATAAAGTCTGGCATCTTGCACTTTTATCGAAAATTCGTGCTTTCGGTATCGACGAATCCCTCCTTGTGGAACGAGCACATATGCGATATCGCCAAAAAGTCGCAAGATCTTTAGGTTTCTTAAGGCGATGCAAGAATTTTTTTTTCTCCCCGTCTGATCTGGCTATTATCTTTAAGACTTATATTCGTCCAAAGCTTTAGTATAACTCCCATCTCTGGCCTGGTGCTCTAGCTTCTTACTTAAGCCTCTTGGATGGTATACAAAAAAGAGCTGTTAGAATGATCGGTGATAGATCACTAACTCATTCACTTCATTGGAATACCGTCGTAACGTTTCATGTCTCTCTCTATTATATCGTTACTTCTACGGTAATTGCTCTAGTGAAATAGCCAGTTGCATTCCTCCCTTTAAACAATTCAAGCGTAATACCCGCGCTTCCAGGAATGCCCATCAGTTTACCCTCGAGCCCAACTTCGGACGTACTCTTAAGTATAGATAATCGTTCTTTAGCCGTACTACGCGAATGTGGAACTCCATTCCACACTCTGTCTTTCCCAATCATTGCAATTTTGATGAATTCAAGACCAATGTACACCGAAACTTTCTAGCCCCTTCCTTAATTCCTAATGCGCTCACTGTGTCTGGCATAATAAGGGTATAAAAAGCCTCCTTAGTGTGTGCGAATTGTAAAAAAAAAAAAATAGGGCAAACTTGATGCCTTAAAGAATGAATTTTCGAGCCCCAGCGGCGGCAGCATTCTTTATCTTTAATAATAATCGGCAGCTTTATCAGGCCATTTGTGCGATAACATGCGACAATTTATTTCTATGTCTCCTTCTCTGTGCGACGTAGTTTTCTGTTATATGCTTCTTTCTACGTGTTTCTGTTTCTATTAATCTCTTGTGCAGTCTTAGCCGATGGCTTTTGTTACTAATGTTGTAATGTGGCTGTAGAAGTGTAGAAGGAAGTACTGTAAACAGAACCTCTTTTACTTAAATATTTTAAATTATGCTTTCAGTCCCTCTCCTTCTGATTTAAGCACAAATGTCAAATATCGCATAACGGATACGCTTTTATTCAACCATTTTTCAAATTCAAATAAAATGTAATGTAAACGCTAAAAAATTGTTAAAACATACAACGCATAACTGAATAATTTTTATTTTAAACAAAAAAAGTGCCACCTATTGTCCTGGCCATCATTCGTAATTTTTTGTTCGTTCATCACTTTTTACCATTCATTCATAAAACATAATAAGTTTAAGCAATAAATCATGTATAAAATTGGCTTCTTTCAATTGGCTTGTTTAAAACTCGAGTATCAAAACAAAATACATTCAAAAACAGACAAATATACAAAATTCAAAATTATCCCATACTAACAAGAAAAATATCCCCCACTCACGCTCAGCAATCTTAATACATCGTTTTTTAATATCTAGAAATATTCCATCGTTTTATCACAGGTGTTGGTCCTACAAATGCAGCGGCTACGACAACTCCGTCAGGCAATAATCACAGTGGAACAGGAACTAATACAACAACAGATCGATCTTCAATGTAAGTTTAGTATAAGTATGCGTACAACTTTAAGTTTAGAGCAGGTTCTTAGTAGCAAACTAGCAACGATATTAATGGATAAGAGTAATGGATGCCTATTCCACTCTTATTCTAAAGAATAAGAGTTATAGGTTAACATTTCTCCTTGTTAAAAATAATTTGTTCCCGGAATAGTTAAGTGACATTTATCAAAAATTCCCTTTGGGATTTTGTTGTTATTGGTATTTGACTACCGTTGTCTTGTTTTCTTTGCTAACAATCGATTGTGGCGCCATTTATAAACCGATAGAGAAGTATCTTCTTTACATTTTTCTTTCCTTCGCTGAACTTCCCTTTTTTTTATTTTATCAAAAGCATTTTCCACTTAGTCCATCTGTGTGCTCCACCTGAGTCGCGATCTTCCTCTTCTGTGACGTACTTCCGGGTTGGATTCGAAGACTACGAGCCGGAGCATTACTTTCCATTCGCTCTACATAACCCAACCATCGAAGTCGTTGCACCTTAACTTTTCTGGCTAAGTCAGTGTCGCTGAACAGCTCGTACAGTTCTTTATTGAATCTTTCCATTCTCCATTTGTGCAGACAGGACCAAAAATCACTCGAAGAATTTTTCTCTCGAAGCAGCCCAAAGCGTTTTCATCGGATATTGCCATGGTCCATGTCTCTGCACCATACATTAGGACCGGGATGATGAGGGTTTTGTATAGTGTCACCTACGTTGCTCGGAAGAGGACTTTACTACTCAATTGCCTTCTAAGTCCAAAGAAGCAGCGATTGGCAAGAGTGATTCTTCGTTTGATTTCAGCGTTGGTGTTGTTGTCTGAGTTTATAGCGGATCCTAGGTAGACAAAGTCCTTAACTACCTCGAACTTAAATCTGTCTATGCTGACGTTTGCTCCAAGACTTCGATGTTGGTTTTCCTTTCTTGTTGACAGCATTAACTTGGCCTTGCCCTCGTTAACCGCTGGACCCATCTTCCTGGCCTCCGTCTCAAGACTCACAAACGCTCCACTGACATCACGCTGTGTTCTTCCAATTATGTCGTCTGCATATCCTAGAAGCTGGACGGACTTTTGAAAGATTGTGCCTTTGGTGTTGGTCTCTATAGACGCTGTCATACGCGGCCTTGAAATCGATGAAAAGGTGGTAAGTATCGATTTAAAGTTCCTGGGTCTTCTCCAAGATCTGCCGTAGGATGAATATTTGATCGATGGTGGACTTTCCGGGTCTGAAGCCACACTGATAAGGAGAAGAAAAAAAGTGAAAAAATTTATTTGTTTTATTTCAACTTTGACCTACAGCCATTTCATTCAACACAAAACATTAAACAAAAAGGTCACCACCATACAATATAAAAAAAAAAGGAGAAGAACCTATCAGGTTGTTGTCGAAGGGCTTGAAACGTTTACACAGCACGGCAGACAAGATCTTATAGGCGATGTTAAGGAGACTTATACCTCTGTAGTTGGTGCAGTTCAGGGGATCTCCTTTCTTGAGGATCGGCCATACGATGCTGAGGTTCCATTTGTCGGGCATGCTTTCCTCCGACCATGTTTTGCAGATGAGCTGGTGCATGCTTCTAACCAAATCATCTCCAGCTGCTTTGTACAGTTCGGCGGCTAGCCCGTCTGCTCGGACGGCTATACCTTAAGTTTAGATATCGCTATCTTCACTTCGATAATGTCGGGTGGATGGAATTGTCGGCCTGCATCACCTAAATTTTGGTTCTGTATTTCTGGAGGAATTTTTCTCGCCATCGTCATTATACAGCTTGGAAAAGTGATCTTTCCATATCTTCAGCACTGACTGTGGTGAACCTTGTTCCTGTTGTGACATCCCTCTATCTCCTCGATCGCACGCTTCTTATGTTCGCTTTTTTTCTTTCTGAGAAGTTAGTGCTCCTCTCTCCTTTTCTGCTCTGCTCACGAGCTGCTCGTGTCCTTTGCAGCGCCGCTTTCAATGCCGAATTCCGAACCCTTAGAAAAATTAGTGGTACTGTCAAGTACAGAACTCGAAAAGCCTTCTCTACTTGTTTAATATAAAAAGTACCCACGACGACCAGAAAAGAGTAATTAATTC
The DNA here is from genome assembly GCA_943590905.1 of Sphaerophoria taeniata. NCBI lineage: Eukaryota > Metazoa > Arthropoda > Insecta > Diptera > Syrphidae > Sphaerophoria > Sphaerophoria taeniata. The sequence goes on from OX016540.1 coordinate 64,497,005, forward strand.
GTATTTTTACTTACAGCAGTAGTAATTTCAAACGACAAAATACAATCGATTCAGCAACTATAAAGGAAAACACTGCTCGGTTAGCAGCACAAAATCAAAGACCCGCATCAGCAACACAAAAACCAGTTTCATCCGGAGATAGTTGTAAGTCTCACAGAAATAACAATTTCGACCCAATTTCAAAAATATTTTTAAATTAAATAGCAATTACCAGTCCGGCGAAACCTCGTTCATCATCAAAATATGATCCAACTAATGGAAATCGAACAGTTGGTCCAAGTGGCATGATACCAAGACGATCAACAACTCTATATGAAAAGACTTCATCGACGGAGAAGACCAATGTTTTACCAACAGAATCAAAGTACGTTTTGTTGAAATATTTCATTGTGGCAACAAACATTTCAAAGTTTAAATTTAATATTTTCCCTGACTCCCGTCGTATTTTTTGTTTGTTTTATTATTATCTCCCCACGTTTTTTCAAACATTGGAAATGAAGAAAATTTCTAATTTGACGTACAAATCCCTTTACCCCACAATCCACATTAATGTTTCTCGCAGGAAATTAGTCTTTTTAGTTTTTTGTCTTAAAAGTGCAAGTAGCCTTATTTTTGAATCTTAAGTTTTTATATTAGGTGACTTCTTGGTTTTAATACCACACATACCTTAACAATGTCGCATTCATTTCAAAACAAAATTTATCCTTATTTATCTCTAAACAATAACACAAAATCGTTGATTAAAAACACAAAAATATTACACAAAATTATTACGACTTTATTTCGTAGATTGTTTTCGTTTCTTAAACTCGTTTTTGTTTATTGAACTTGAATTGTTCTTAATGCGTTGGCATTCTGATTTTTTTCTTTATTTATTTGTTTTTGAAACTGAATTCTTTGCAAAAACAAAAAAACGCAATCGAAATGCACGTTTTTGCACATCTTGACAAAATTAAATAAATCATTAACCATTGAAATAAAAAATAAAAACAAATAAAATATTAGTTTTGTGACAACCATTTCCGAATTATCAAGGAGTGGATCGGCCGCTCCAAGTGGTAAGGGCCATGTTAAGAGCGCCTCGGTTTCTAGTCCCGGTCCATCAGTAGCTGACAATAGTGGCGCTTCAAATGACCCACTTGGATCGAGGTATAAATTTTGTTAATCAACAACACAAATCACCCACATTTTATAACAATTTTTGTTTATGTTTTTAAGTATTTTGTTTCTTTTTTAGAGTCCTTTTTTCGTTAGAATTGAGACACTCCATGTCGTTTTTAATTGACTGCACTCGATTTGATAAGAAAAGAGAATAACATTTCTAGAAGCGCATTGTAAAGAGTATTTTTTTTTAGGGGTATGGAACTTTAAATTGCAATAAAACAACGATGGAATATTCGATTGACATTCGAAAGATAATCTTGTGGCATTACATTTTCAATATGATTTCTGGCATATGACTGCCACGCCTGGCTCGGATGTAGTCCAATCTGGACGTCCAATTTTCGATGACTTTTTCCAACATTTGTGGCCGTATATCGGCAATAACACGGCGAATGTTGCCTTCCAAATGGTCATGCGTTTGTGGCTTATCCGCATAGACCAATGACTACATAACCCCACAGAAAATAGTCTAGCGGTGTTAAATCACAAGATCTTGGAGGCCAATTCACAGGTCCAAAACGAGAAATTAGGCGGTCACCAAACGTGTCTTTCAATAAATCGATTGTGGCACGAGCTGTGTGACATGTCTTGTTGGAACCACAGCTCCTGGACATCATGTTTGTTCAATTCAGGAATGAAAAAGTTAATAATCACGGCTCTAAAACGATCACCATTGACTGTAACGTTGTGGCCATCATCGTTTTTGAAGAAGTACGGACCAATGATTCCACCAGCTCATAAAGCGCACCAAACAGTCAGTTTTTCTGGATGTAACGGTGTTTCGACATACACTTGAGGGTTAGCTTCACTCCAAATGCGGCAGCTTTGTTTGTTGTCGTAACCATGCAACCAGAAGTGCGCTTCATCGCTAAACAAAATTCGCTTATGAAAATCGGGAACAACGGCCATCTCGTTTTGGTCCCATTCGACGAATCTACGCTTTGCTTGATGATCGTTTGGCTTCAATTCTTGCACGAGTTGGATTTTGTACGCACGCAAACCAAGATCCTTCCGCAAAATCTTCCATAAAGTGGATGGACACAGATCCAATTTCTGTGCTCGATGGCGGATGGACTCATTCGGGTCTTCCTCAATGCTACGCTCTACAGTAGCAATAGCTTCTTCTGTACGCACCATGGCGTCTCTGGGGATGCGAGTTATCAATTAGAGTAAACGTGGTGCGAAAACGTTCCATGGTTAATCGAATTAACTGCTCTGATGGACGATTTTGTCGACGATAAAATGGACGTAGTGCGCGATACGTATTCCACACAGAACCATTATTTTCGAAATAAAAATGCAAAATTTGCAAGCGTTGTTCAAGCGTGAGTCTACTTATGATGAATTGCCAAACCAATCTGAGAATAAATCACTTACAAGCTGTTAAATCGGTTGCCGTTTTGAAAAGTAATGCCAACTTAAAGTTCTATACCTCGAAAAAAAACCCGTTACTACTTTTTATTTCCCAAATAGGATAAAATGAATTTCGGTATTGATTCAATTAAAAACGACCTTTCGTTTGCCTTCTTAATTTTTTCTTCCTGTTATGTATGTCACTTCAACGGTCGCCTTTTTATTGATTTTTCTTGAAACTTAGCTCTTCAGAGAGAAAAATAAACATGATCAACATTTTAAGTTGAATTGTCAGCCATACACAAGTTATTTTATATTTTTTTTATTGTTAATTGTAAGTAGATTAATGTGTCCCTAAAAACATGTTTTTAAATAATCTATGTAATTATGTATGTTGTGTCTATGTTGACCAAAATCTCAAGGTCGTATGAGATTTCTACTTGAATCCTTCTGTTTTTCCTTTCTAAACGATTAAATGCCAACTATATTCTCCAGTCAAACCCTACGAATAAGCATAGTTGAGCAATTAAATCGAAAAAAAGAAAATCGCATATCAATTTATAAGTCAAAAGCATAACCAAAGCAATCGTAAGCAGATACAAGTCTATCCAGGGTAAAAAAAAAACAGAAATGTCCCAAATTGATTTAATGATTGTTTTGCTTTTTTTTCTGCTTAGCCTTTGAATGCAAAAAAAAAATAACAGTCGAGATGAAAATCTCAAACAACAAATTTTAATTTAAAACAAAAATCAAAACGAAATAAAATATTTTCGTTGAACTTATATATACCCCACCGGTCAATAGAATAGGGCCACACCATTTACATTGAATAAGAGTTGTCTTTTCTTCAAAATATTTTTGTCGGTGGATTTTTAAAGCATGTATATTAAAGGAACACAACAAGAAAAAGTCATATTGAAAACTACAATTACTGTGAAACAAATCTTTCATTCATTTAGTAATGAGTGGACCGTCCTTTTTTTTATCTGTTGTATAATCCATATTTGCACGACTCTGGCGGCTATGATGAGGGCGTTATCCTGTTGAAAAGTCCAGTGGATCTTGACGATAATTGGATCCAAATCATCGTCATTCTTGATGACGGAAACTCAAAAAATTCAATCGTTGCATCACGGCTGTGATGCCGCTGATCAGATTATGAAAATAAAAATTAAAACCAACGAGATTATATTCTTTTTCATGTATGAAAACGATCCGCGAAGGATTTTAGACCAATAACCCTTACTTCCTTCGCGCATTCTCGATTACCATGTCAGAGGCATTCTAGATGTATGTCCTGTTGAGAGTTCCCAACACGCCTACCTTAAGGGCAAGTCTACGGAGCCTATAAGAGGAAGTGCGTACAGTTGAAAAAACCATACATTTTAAAGAATTTACTCTCGCTACCTTCTTAGACATAGAAGGAGCCTTCAATAACGCCTTAACAGAATCCATTCAAGAATCACTGGTTGTCCGGGGTGTAGAGGACTACATCCGAAATTAGATTGTATCCATGCTCAGTGATAGAAGGATTCAAGCTACCTTAGGCAACACTAACTTGACCAAGCGCGTAAGCGGGGGAACATCCCAAGGGGGTGCTCTGTCCCCCCTTCTTTGGCTTCTAGTCATGAACAAAATTCTTATTAAACTGGAAAGATGTGGCGTGAAGGCTGTTGCTTACACAGTTGATTTGGTATCAGGAAAGTTCACTTCCGTGATTAGTGAGATTACGGAGATGGCATTGCTAAAAGTTAGCAACTAGGCTACAAGCTGTGGCTTGGGTGTCAAACAAAGCAAAACTGAACTGATGCTCTTTACTACCAAAACAAAAGTACTTCTCTTCAACCTCCCTCGCCTCAACAGTGAAACTCTTTCCTTGTCTTCCAGCGCTAGGTATTTACGAGTAATACTTGGCCCAAAGTAAAACTGGAAACTTAATATTGAAGAAAGCTTCAAGAAAGCCAGCATAGCTTTCTATGCCTGTAGTAAAACCTTTGGCAAAAAGTGGGGTTTGCAATCGAAGACGATTTTGTGGACGTATATAGCCGTAGTCCTTCCAATCTTTTACTATGGTTTGGTTGTTTGGTGGCCTGCACTTAGCAAAGCCTACAATATAACGAAATTAAAAAAGGTTCAGAGAACAGCTAGTGTTGGCTCCATTGGAGCTTTGCGCTCATGTCCATCGGACGCCCTTAACGTTTTTTTTTACCTCTTACCAATAAACTTGCACATCAAATATTTAGTATCTTGCAGCGCGTTGAGACTTAGGGAATCGAATAGTTGGTATTCTAAACCCTATGGTCATAGTAATACTACTAACCTCATCCCAGTGTACATCTTTTCGACAAAAACCGACTACTGCACTCCTACTGTGGACCCCTGTGAGTCTTTAAATGTCTCCAAGTCTTTTCGGCTTCCTAACTTTGCTAGTGTCTTTCAGGCTGAACTACTCGCGATTAAGGAAGCATGAAAATTACTAAAACTAGATCCAAATAAAAACCGCAATACAGCTATCTTTTCGGACAGTCAAACGGATATTTAAGCGATTGGCTCGTCCACATCATCTAAATTAGTTCAACAACGCCGAAGTGAGCTCGCGGGTATGAACATTGGACTCAGGGTCACTCTTGTCTGGATTTTGAGTCGGAGTGGCTTTGAGGCCAATGAAAGGGCTGACGAGCTGGCTCACTCGCGGAAAGAGTCAACATTCCTCTTGGTGCTATAAAGGGCAAGATCTTCTCAAACTTTCTTGCTGAATCAAACCTCAGGTGGAGTAGCTTAACCAACCGTATCATATCTAGAAGGATATGGCCCACCTACAATAAATCCCCTACTAATAACCTTATTTGGAGACAGAGGAAATTGTTCTTCACTTCTTGTGTAAGTGTCCTGAGCTAACCAAAACGAGAGCCAATTCATTGGGAAAGTCCTTCTTCAATGACCTAAATGCATTTTCCGAACTCAGGATCAAAGATTTTATCTCCTTTCTAAACGCAACAAATTGGATTTGAGGCGTATTTTAAACTGAAAACAGTTCCCCTTCGAACTTGAGATCGCCAGTTAGCGAACTTAAAACAAAAGCTCAGAATTTTATATCGAGCGACTGTTTATGGTATCAAAACGGTGCAAATGCTAGACTGCTCGTGGCCGCCATTTCTTCTACTACTATGAAAACGATAAAGTGCCACTTCTTTTTCCGTGGCATGTAGAATATTTCAGTTTGTTTTGTTTGCGAGGCTTCATCTTTCATTAGCGAGCTTCTTATCACTCTCTTTACGGTCCAGATGTGCAGATCTACTTTCAACAGACGAAATTACTTTTTTTCGTACTTTCATATTCTTTCCACAGTTTTCTATATTTTTCAAGAAATTTCGCACAACATTTTGCGGTCTCCAACTTTTTCCCAATTGGAAGCGCACTTAAACTTTCTTCAGCGTTTAACTTGTTTTTAATTTTTTCTTCGGAATTAAAAATTGCTCGTTCCATTGTTCCTTGAAAAAGTGATTCGAATATTTAAAAACTTAACTTTGCTAAGATTTCACAAACCTATTCTATTGACCGCTGGAAAATGTTCGTTTTTTTTTATGCATTTCATAGTGTGCCTACCGTTAGAACATATTTGAGTTTATCTTTTCAATTCTTGCAAATAAAGCGACAATGTAACATGATTTTGGAATACAAAAGAAAATAGCTATTTCTTTTTTCGAAGCTCTATTTTTCGTTATAAAACCTGCAATCTGCGAACCTATTCTGTTGACCGGCAATGTACAGTACACACTATTTAAAGGTTCTCTTAAAGAAATATGAATTTTATATCTTGATAACGGTTTCTTCCATTTCATTATACATCATCTACCTACACTATCTTTTGTTTAAAAAAAAAGAAGATTTCTATACATTCGTTTTTTTTTGCTCAAACAAAAAAGGAAAATCTATTTATTTCTAAAACTGCATGCTGAAGTTATCCTTGGTTATTATACTCTTTATTTCTTCAGCAATTATTTTAAATAATCTTTCTTATATCAAAGTGATGTTTGCATTAAATATTTCAAATAATAACAAAATGATTAATTCTTTCTTTCCATATGCTCTTCGTCATTATAAACATGTCAACTGTTGTCGTCATAAACCAAATAAACAAATAAATTTATATTGAAAAAAAAATCAATGTTCACGTGTTTATCGAAAATTCCTTATAAAATAAAATGAAACCAAAACGACAAACACAAATCCACGATTTTGTTTGCAATTATGATGAATCATCTTTTTTTTGGTGAGTTTACGGTGATTATGTTCTAAGCGATTTAGATTTATTTTTAAAATAATTTTTAAATAGAATACTTTTAACTAAGAAAATCGTTTAAATTTAAAAAATGTATTTACATATTTCTGCTGCTTCTTTTTTCATTTTTTTCTGTTTATCAACACTTAGACACATTTCAAGTTTGTGGTTTCGCTGAATTTTATTTTAAAATAAAATTATTTTGTTGCATTTTTTGGAATGTGCGGACATTTTATATTAATTTTTTATATTGCTTATTTTTTTTTTTTGCTTAAATACGCAATTTGCATTTGGTTTCGCTAATTTTTTTTTTGATAATGGCTATGTATGATATTGATTGTAGAAAATTGGACCTTATTTTAAAATCAGTTCGCATTTATGTAAATTGTCGATTTAACTCATTACGTCTATTATATCATAAATGAGCTTTTTATTTTCTCACCAGCTTTTGAGTTGTCTCCCAAATCAATCATTTTAACTCTATTGTGTTTTTATTTATTTATTATTTAAAATTTAAATAATATTTGTGTTGTTAAACATATATTACATGAAACAAACAAAGTTTCTAGGCGTGCGTAGGGTGAGTTTTCCTGTATCCATATATTGAGGAGCACACAAAGCACCGACTTTGCTAAGGCGTTGCAAACTCTTCTATCTCTACATTTGGTGAGAGGAAACGAAAAAGCGGATGAGCTTGCAAGAGAAGGCTCAGTACTTGATCCCTCTCTCATAGACCATAACATCAGAATCCCTCAATGCAAATTAAAACGAAACATTAGTAAAAATATCACTCAAAAAGCAAATGATAGATGGAACCTACTAGAAACCTGCGGTAACACGAGAAAACTAGCCTTATTACGACAAGAAAAAATCCTATAGGATTTTACTTCTTAAAAAACCGTCCCTAAGATCCCTCATAAGCGTGATAACAGGACACAAAATACAACTCGGTGTTGTTTTCTTGAACCGCTTTGGACAACCTATTTCCTTGTATAACGTGTTATTTGCACATTTCCTATGTTGCTTTAAGAATAATAGCGGACAAATTATCTTGTAACCTTTTCCCCATTTAAGCATTGTAAGTTAATCATATAGTCGATACAGAAGGATCCATAGCAGAAGCCTGCTTGTTTTGCATCAAGTGATACTTCTAAAACTTCTGTAAAGTCTTATGCCTTTCAAAATGATTTTTGACAGTTTCATCGAAAAGGTTCAAGGTTGGTTTTTTATTTCTCTGTCTCACTGAAGTGTTCGATTACTTTCCATCTGTCACTGCTTCTTTCAATAGCCGTATTTGTTCACTACTCAGTAGCCAGCACAGTAATCAAGTGCGAATAAAACGCTCCAACGCACTTTATCTTACTAACTTACTTAAGGTGGCGCTACAGTCCGGTTTGGACTTAGGCCTCAATCAACAGTCTCTGCCAGCCATCTCGGTCCCCAGCTAGCTGTCTCCAGTACTGCACTCCAAGTTGATTGATGTCCTTTTCTACGTGTGTGCGCCACCTGAGTCGCGGTCTTCCTCTCCTTCTGCGTCCCTCGGGAATAGTGCCGAAAGCTTTCCGGGCCGGAACATTGGTGTCCATCCGCTCTAAATGACCGAGCCATCTGAGTCTCTGGACCTTGACCCTTCTGGCTAGGTCCACGTCGTTGTACAACCCGTAAAGTTCGCTGTTGTATCTTCTTCGTCATTCCCACGCACACGGGGCAAAAGATGACCCGAAGAACTTTCCTCTCGAATCAGCCTAAGGCACATTCACCCGATTTTGTCAAGGTCCACGCTTCTGCACCATACAGCAGGACTGGGATGATGAGGGTGTTGTACAATTGTACTCTATTGTTGCTCGAGAGAGGGCTTTTCCTTTCAATTGCCTTCTTAGCCTAAAGAAACAGCGATTAGCAAGAGTAATTCTTCATCTGATCTCGACGCTGGCTGGTGTTATTGCCCATGCTATAAGCGGAGCCTAGGTAGACAAACTCCTCTACTACCTCGAAGTTGTATGCGTCTATTGTGTCGTTCTGTCCTAGCCGGTGTTGTGTGTCCTTCCTCGAAGACAGCATATACTTCGTTTTTCCCTTCTGTCTCAATCCTCACTATCTTCTCAAGAACGAAAAGAAATCGCATGACAGTGCATCGTCTTGTCTGAATTCTTTTTTGACATCGAAAGATTCCGTAAGCTCGTTGCCAACCTTCATGGAGCAGCTAGAGTTCTCCATCGCCTTTTTGCACAAGCGAACGAGCTTATAGATGCTGTCAAACGCGACCTAAAAATCGATGAAAAGGTGGTGGCTATCGATTTGGAGGTCATAGGTTTTTTCCAGGATCTGCCGCAAATTGAAAAGTTGGTCGATGGTTGACTTTCCTGGTCTGAAGCCACATTGATAAGGACCAATCAGATTGATGACGAAAGGCTTCAGAGGTTCACATATTGCGGCAGAGAGGATCGTGTAGGCGGTGTTAAGTAGGCTGATTCTTCTGTAGTTGGCGCAGTTTAGGGGATCTCCCTTTTTCCTATAATCATCTACCCGTTATGTTAAATGTTGTGATCTCCAAACATCAAATTTAAAACATTAATTTCCACTGTTCTGGTACTGATTTTTTTTGCTGTCCTGTAACATAAGTCATTTTGAGAATAATTATTATTTTTACTGTATTTAGGAACATGGATCTTACTTTTAAAATGTATCTTCTGGCTTTTTTTTAACACTTATTTTTCCTTGTATGCATTAAACTGAATTTCATTAAAATTGTTGTTTGTAGATTTATACAACATACATTATATCATGCTATTATTATATTTTCTAACTTATTTGATATGTTTTAATTTAAATTTTAATTTCATATGTTTTTTTCTTTCTTTTTTGATTTCTACGTCATTTCATAAATATTCTCCTTGTGAATGCAAACATCACCACCAACAATTATTTATATAAATAAAAAAAACTACTTACGTTTGGCTGCGCCGCTCGTCTTACCATCATTCCAAACAAAAATGTTCAATCACATTCCAAACATCACCCGATCTTGTGTCAAAATGAAAATCAAACAAAATGCCATAACGTTAACTAAATTCGCATGTTAATAATTTTTTTAATGCAATTGTTTTATATTTTCATTATTTTTACTAATGAAATTTGACAAAATTTGTTTTAATCAATTGCAAATGGCACATTGCTTATAACGTTTGATTTTTTCTTTTTTTTTAATTTTATATAATTGTTTTGTTAATTTAAAAAATTGGAAATGTGTGTTGGAAATTTTTGTCGCAAATACAATTGCATATAAAAAAATATTAGTTTGCTCGATCGACTTAGAATGACATCGGCTGTTAAATCTAGCAGGCATTTTCCAAGGAATGTACCATCACGATCAACCTTCCATTCGGGTGAGTTTTTTTTGCTCAATGTTTTTTTTTTCAATTATAATTTCATTTAAGGTTTCATATTTAACTTATTTTGTATTAACATTTTTAATTCAATGTGTTGTGTTCAAAAAAAAAAAAACATTTATATATCTTCGTTTTGTTTACTTTCTTTTATTTATGTATTTACTTTTTTTTTTATTTATACTTTACCTCGTTAGAATCAAAAAGAAAAATTTAAGTGTTACCATCATGTTGTCGTTGTTTTTGTTTTTCATGATAAGCCTTTATTATACTTACGCCTTTTTTCTTAACAATAAAAAAAAACAATATTAATTTGAATTTTATTCGAGACACAATACATAATATTAAAGAAAATTAATTTCTTTCTGTGGTTTTCAGCATGAAAAATAAATACATTTGAGTAAATAGTTTCAGCAGAAACTAAAAAGAAAATTGTTTAGCACACAAGAAGTAAACTTATTTTTGTGTTTAGTTTTAATATTACTGAAACTGATTTTTTTTTTCGTTAAAATTAAAACTAATGGCTACATTCAGAACTCGAAACTTTGTCAGTTGTTAGATTGGAGTAAGGCCCTCCAAAAACCGAATGCTTGCTTTGATGAGACCTTCACGCGCAGATTTTGATCACACCCTTCCTGCAGCTTCTATTTCAACTATAATTTTAACCGACCTTTCAAACCCTTGATTAAGACAATGTAAACGCAAAAAGTCTGCTTGCTACAGTATCGATTGTCCTGTTATATGACCCTGCCCAGTTAATAAGATCAATTATAATATTTTTCACCCAAGTTTAAGCCTGAAACCTGGAGCAGCTATATTTTTTGAATATTTTCACCTTGTGCCTTCAGAATTCGATATAGGTTCCTGTTGCATTGTAAAAACGGGTGAATATAACGTCACCTTGATTTTATTTGACATCAATGTCTTATTACGTCTTTGCAACTTTGATGGCCTTTTATGTCGCACCGTGTTGGAGCCATGTGTCATTTTTCCAGGTTTTATCTGATATACTAGAACTAGACAAGAAGTTCTGGATATAACTCTAGTCACATGATTCTGGAGTGGAAAGTATCCAAAAAACACTCATTCTCTGATCACAGATACATTCAATTCAGAATCAATGTTGATGAAAAATCTAGTCCACTAAAATTTCGTAATTATCGAAAAACTTATTGGACCACTCATAAAACTACACTTCAAAGTTTAATTAAACTAGGACTCCTAAGTCCCTCTCCTAACGCTAGTGAACTTGTACAAGATTGGTTTCTGACTGGGATTCATACAAAAGTTCCAAAAACAGATACAAAAAGGAACTGAAAAGATCTTAACGATCACCCTGGCGATCCTTTTGTGATAAAATAGAAGAAACTTCTGAAATTTTTTTTCAACAAATCCAGTGATGCCCAGCTGTCTGAAAAGCTCCTGGACAAGTGAAGAATCTCTTAACATGCTACTAGATACTAATTTTCCCGGAAGCTCTCAAAATGTAACCTGTAACAATCAGTTGCACTCAATTACTACTACATCATATCCACAAGAGATAATCTGCGATGGGCTATCAAAAGCTTCGAACCGTACAAATCGGCAGGGCCCGACGGCATAATTCCAGCTGAATCACAAAGTGATGCTGATGACGTTGCTATAGCTAACACTTTGGGCGAATAGGTGTGGTTTAAGCGTTAACCCACACAAAATCGATTTAGTCCTATTCAATAGGAAATATAAAATTCCGCACGTCGACCCTCCTTCTATAAACGGTACCCAAATTTTAGACAGAAAACTAAATTGGAAGAGCAACATACACGAAAAAATAAGGAAATCTACGGTAGCTCTTTTCACCTGCAAGAAAATGGCAGTAAATGGGGTCTACAACCCAGAATCACTCACTCGAAATGTTCAACGCACACTTTCTGCCACAGCAGCAATATTCTTGGGTGTACGCACTGTTTTTGGCTTTTCACGCTTTGGTTAATCGATGAGAATGCCAGTTTTTTCACAAGATAACAAACATACGGAGCTGAGGGTGCATCCCTTCTTCCAAAATCCGTACGCAATTTTTGCACACATTCTGCATCATTACCATGATTTTCAAAGTAATGTCGCAATATTTCCCAGCGTTGTACAAGCGTATACACAACCAAATTCATTCAGCGGAAGGATAAAACTAATTTTATCTGTCGAATCAGACATGACCTTAGTGTTACCATTCACGAAATAACCACTTGTAGAAAAAAAAAAGCGTTAGATGGCGGACCCTTTATTAATATTTTACATTTTCTCCGCTACATTTTCTTCATGATTAAAAAGACAACTTCTCATATTATTTAATTAAAACAAACATGCTTAAGAAGTCCGCATACATATTTTATTTTTTTGTTTATGTGTTTTACGAAACAACTTTCGTTTTTGTTCCTCCTGTCTATCGTGCATATTCTAACGATAAGTTCTAAAGCCACACCTCCTAAGGTTTTCCTCTGCATGGTGCTTGGATCCTTCACGTCAACCAAATTCTAAAAATTGCCATCGAATTGAAATGAAATAAAATAATCATTCGTTTTCTCTTCTCTTTTATGTCGTACCTTTGTTTTTGTTTTCATATAGAAACATTATACACACACAAGAAGAATATTAATAGAATGCATGTTTTTATTAAAATAAACATTTGAATAAACAATAAAATTGTGTCTTGTATAAATGCAAAATTGAAATTAAATAATTGGAAAACTTAATTTAAAAAACAAAATTAAATGAAAAAAAAAATTGTTATTAATAAATTTGTAAAAACTAAAAAATAAAAAAAAAATAGAATAAAACATTTTTTTTTCTACTTTCTTTTTCTTGGAACTTATTTCGCTAACTCAAACTTTATTGACACATGCAAAAAAAGGCCAAACAAGGCGAAACAATACTGCTCTAGAATATTCAGGCACAGGAGGTGCCACAGGCGAGTCACCACATCCCGGACGCATGAGCTTTTTCTCAAAACTATCATCACGATTTAGTAAACGGTAAGTTAAAATTTTCCTATTTCTTATACAAAGCGTTTTCTAAAGACAAAAAACCACACATTAATTTATAAAACTTAGGTTGCTCATCTTTTATTTTCCAATAAAAAATTTAACAAACAAACAAAATACTAACATAACAGCACAATTAATTATTATTATTATCATTGATATATTTTTTCCTTGGTTTGCAAAAAAGTTTTTTTTTTTTATTATTAATCTTGCACAAAAATCAATCAAAAGTAGTAGAATCTATATACTATTTTTATTAGAATAAATTTTAAATTAATAAATCAAAGCAATTAAATCTACTATCATTGATAACTTGTAATATCTAGTTTCGTATTTATTTCATGTTTAAAATTAAAATCCTTACTGCATGCTTATATGATTTAAAATTATTTCAATTTTAATTTGCAGTTTTTACATACATACACTTGTTTTTATTTGTAGAATAAAAATGGTATTGTAAATATTGTTGATTCAGTAGCAAAAAAAAAACTTAACTAAACAATTGTCATTGAAAGAAAAGCCTTGATTTTGAGAACGAATATTTACTGTCTCAATGTTAGCCGTAAAATATAAAATTCATTAAACAAAATGAATATAAGGCTTATTGTAATCAAAATCGAAACCAAAAGGTAGAAAAAGATCTTTGTTCAATGTTTGCTTTCGTCAAATGTTTATTAAAAAATAACTTACTTCTAGTCGAATGTATTAATGAGCACATAGAGACAGGTACAAGGTAAATACAAATACGTAAAATAAATACAAGTATAAATCATGTAAATCATCGAGCAAAAATATTCTTATTTTTATCCAGCCAACAAACATTAGACAGCTCTACAGTTAAACTCATTGAATTGAATCTACTATTATTTCCTTGTGGTCCTTAAACAAAAATTCAACACAAACTTGTATGAAAGTGGGTTTGGCTTATCTAACCTTACATATGACTCACAATTTACCATTTCTTACATGTTGTTTGAACAAATAGTTTTTGAAAAATAAAATAAGATTTATTTCTATGAGGGTAAGATGCACCAATAGCCTACGACATATGTATTTAGATTGTGTGAATGTGATAGGAAGGTACAGCTTTTTTAAAAGCTTATGTTTAATTCTTTTATATATTTATGATTTGCATTGTTTCAAATTAAAGTTTTTGATTTACATTTTAAATTAAATATCACGATTTTTCCGTCGCCCGTAGCTTAGTTGGTAAGTGTGTTGGCTGCTAAGCAGAACGTCGCGTCGTTGGTTCGAGTCCTACTCAGGCCAAGTTTTTATTTCACGTTCACTGCCTCTTGCGAAGACCTGAAAAATCTTCCAAGAGTATCAATCTGTCATGAAAAAGTGCTTCTCAACTCTGCCGTTCGGAATCGGCGTTAAATTGTAGGTCCCCTCAATTCTTCACACGCACTCAGAGAATTGTTGATGAGAGTAAGCCACTTAGACCTTGGCTCTTCAAGAGCTGTCGCGCCACTCAATTTTTTAACACGATTTTTCCTAACCTCACCGATATCCAGAAGGCACAAGAAAAGTTGGATAAGCTTTAGTGGCTCTTTTGAATTCTGCCATACCGTCATAACAATTTTTCAATTGCTTGCAGATATCTTGGAGAATGCAGATCCATCGACATTTAAAAATATTATTCATAAGCAGAGATCAACTTTAGTTTAACTGATAGTGAAAAAGCCCGAGTATCGTTAATTTATTACAAGGTTAGGTTAGGTTAGGTGATAAGGGGTATGCACAGCATGAAGCTGTTGCGTAAACGGGGGCCTACTGGTCCATTGTGATCCCCTATAAAAGAAATAAAAGTTAGCATCGATGCTCCTCAATTTTGCCAATTAACGTAGACTGGCTGGTTAACGAACCAGCCTGTGGTATCTATAAATTTCCTCATGTTTGCCATTGAGACCTGTGCTAGATCACTTAAGTTCTCCAACATACCTGTTTCCGAAATGACGGAGTCGGCTAGTTTGGAGGTTCGGACAGTCCCAGAGCAGGTGTTTAATGGTTTCTATTTCCTCCTCATCCTGACAGCTCCTACAAAAATCGGGTGCAAATGCCCCTATCTTGTTGGCCATTGTGCCAATGGCGCAACAGTTTAAAACTGCCTTTGATTCAATTTCAACTAAGGCAGTTTTGATTGATTCCGTTTTTACGTTATTAAACGCAACCTCGATATATTTATATTCTTTCTGTTCGAGGCTTTTCTCAATATGTGAAACCACTTCATGCAAAGCAGTCTCCACTGATTTACCCTTAAGGGAGCATTGATAAGAGACTATCGATGTCTCAGCATGCTTACTGCAAAGGGAAATCGGTAGAAACAGCCTTGCATACTCTGGTAAGAACTATCGAACACTCCCTAGAGCAAAAGGAATATACTACGGTTGCCTTCCTGGATATTGAAGGTGCTTTCAACAACGTTGACACATCTGCTATCACTTCTGCTATGACGACCCTAAACGTCGAATACTCACTCTGTGAGTTGATTAATCTTATTCTAAAAAGCAGGATCATCAACTCTAAGATGGGGGATTTTTGTAAGAAAAGGTCTGTCAGTAGAGGCACTCCGCAAGGTGGTGTTCTGTCCCCTCTCCTGTGGAACATAGTAGTCAACGAACTGTTAATATCCCTTGAGAGGGAAGGTTACAGAGTGATTGCGTATGCCGATGATGATGCTATCGCCGTCACAGGAAAACATCCTAATACACTGAGAGACCTTCTCCAAAACGCGCTTAATATGCTCACTAGATGGGCTGATCACTGCGGACTTAGTATTAATCCTAAAAAAACTGACCTCGTCCTTTTTACACGGAAATACAAGATCCCAGTAATTGCACCCCCTTCAATAAGAGGTGTACCACTAATTTTTACCAATGAAGCAAAATATCTTGGTCTGATATTAGACAAAAAATTAAGTTGGAAATCTAATATTCAGGAAAGAGTTAGGAAGGCTACAGTAGCTCTTTTCTCGTGCAAGAACGCCTCATCTCAATGGACCAACAATAATGTGGGACACTCCATCATTTTGGTTTTCTTCGGTTCTATACCAAAGTACATAGACTACACCATTCCAAAACCCCAATTTGGCAAAAACTTCCAGATATCCATTCCATCCAGAGATGAATGGGAAGACAAAAAACTTCTGGATGACAAAAGCATTCATTTTTATACAGATGGATCCAAGACAAGTGATGGGGTTGGTAGTGGTGTGTACTCAGAAAAGCTTAATCTAAGCATCTCATTCCGTCTCCCTAATCATTGTAGCGTCTTTCAAGCGGAAATTTTAGCGATCAAAGAGGTTCTCTCCTGGCTAAGAGAAAACGTGATATCAACTTCTGATATCCGCATCTTCTCTGACAGTCAGGCTGCTATCAAATCTCTCGACGGTGTCTCAACCCAATCTCAAACGGCCCTCGATTGTCGATCGTCTCTTATGGAGATGGCGCAGCAATTTAACATTCACCTCTGTTGGGTGCCGGGTCACAGAGACATCAAAGGAAATTGTAGAGCCGATGAGCTCGCTAAAAATGGAACCGTCATACCTATTTCACCTGAAAGGGAGAAGATAGGTATACCGATAGCTACATGTAAACTTTTGCTAAAAGAAACAGCCTTAACGATAACAAACTCTAGGTGGCACAATTTACCAACGTGCGCAGCTACAAAACTCATATGGCCCTCACTGGACCTAAAGCGCTCTAAAGACTTGTTATCTCAAAGCAGACTTCATGTTAGCTCCCTAGTAGGTGTTCTTACGGGACACTGTTTTATAGGCAGACACGCAATACGACTTGGCGTAGCCTCAAATGACTTCTGCAGGAGCTGTATGGACGAGGAAGAAGAGGAAACAGTCTATCACCTTCTCTGCACTTGCCCTGCTCTTTCATTAAGGCGCAAACTTCATCTGGGAGAGTACTTTTATGATAATCCCAGTGAACTAGCTAATAAGGATATCAAATATCGTCTTCGCTTTATAAAAAGCTCAAAATGTTCGACTAGTAAGAAGTAATTCTCTAGATTCATGTGGTATCACAATGGGCCTTTTCTTTTGGCCTAAATGTGTGGATCCCGTATCCGCAGCCACTGTAACCTAACCTAACCTACCCTCAAGGGTAAGAGAAGACGTTAGAGAAGTTTTCTAACGTGCAGATCAATTATTCTCTCTAGTGTCTTAAGGAGAAACGAAGAGAGACTAATTGGTCTATAATCCTGAGCGGTCGAGTGAGTCGGTTTCCCGACTTTTGGGATAAAGATAAAGACTACCTTGACCTTCTTCCAGCTATTAGGGACGTATCTAAGTTTGATACAACTTAATGTGTATAATATAAACAATATTTTTGGTTAATTTTTTTACCATGAACAATTTTTTTTCTACATAACGACCACAAATAAATTTAATAATCTCATAAAAAACATTCTTTTTTTTCATTTTGAATTTTGTCCCATAAAAGATAAAATTTATTTGGACGGGTCAGTCATAGTTGGTTAACACTTTTCCACGGGCCTTATTTCAATGTTGCAATTGAAATAAGACCACAAGCCATGTAAGGGTCCAATTTCCATAAAAAATTGAATTTTTTTTTAGAAAATCTTATTACAAAAAAAAAACCGTTCTATGAGAGGTACCGTTTTGGAGCAATACAAAAATAAGTTTTTACATTACACCAGTGTTCCGAAAAAAATTAAGAGGACGTTTAAATAAAATCGTACGAGTGGTTTTTTGAGAAATATTGGTTTTTGGCCAAAAAAAATTGTGTAGTGGCTACCCTAAATTTTGATCTTAAAAAAAAAAAATCAGAAAAACGGCACGCGGATTCACTCAAACCTCTTATTTGCAAGTTTGAAGTCAATCAGATACCAGTCAGTGGTTAAGGCTGTAGGTGCGTTTACAGACAGAAAGATAGACCGACGGAATCGCCGAACCACTTTTTATAACTTTTTATCATCGCAATGTTATATTTGATCAAAATCTCAAGTTTTTGTTTTACGAATTCAAAACTTGCCCTAATATTCCATATGTCGCAAGTAAGACAAATTTCACTTGCTTTTGTTGTTTTGGTTGATGTCTATAAGGTTTCCAATATTATTGTTACGAAGCCAATACCATCCTCACGAAAAATAAAGTCACATAAGCTTTTGACTTGGGACCTTTAAAACAAAGTGAATCATAAACATATAAAAGAATTAAACAAGCTTTTAGAAATAGCTGTAGCTTCCTTCGACCCAACCTAGATTATGTGTATTTACTCGTATTATCTGTCTTAGGCTATTATAATTTGAAAACGTGAAAAATGAACTTGTAATTAGAATAACGAATTTTACATTTTTGTTACACTTTTGATGACAGAGGTCTACTGTTTTGCTGGTTATACAAGTCTATTCATTAAGTTATGTATTTTTTGTTTTTCAATTTAAGGTTGACTTGTTTTTACTTTTGATTTGTTATACATTTTCATTTTATCAATGAAGAGCAACCGTCCTTTGTAGTATGCTAATTCTAGTAAAAAAAAAAAAGGTACACCCTTGCTGTTGACTGACTGTTGGGTCACATTAAACAATCTTTCTCTATGTAGTTATGGCTATGCCCAAGCATTGTGCATAATAATAAGTCGCATGCGATGAAATGAATAAATGAGCCTATAAACTGGAAAAAAATTTTAAATGCCCATTAATGTAATCGTAACAAATAGCTAGGCTGTTTCATGAGCAGGACAACGAAACCATCTATCCCACCTCTTATTGTTCATACCCAAACCAAGTTTACTTAACGTATGTTATAGTTAGTTGTGTGTCGTTCTCAAAGGAATATAGATATATGTGTTCGTGTTCATTTTGCTAACAAATTCTTTATTAACACATAAATTAAACAAATAACATTAATAAACTTTTTCAAATATTTTTTTTCTGTGGAAAACTATTTTTTTTGGATTTTTTCTGTTATTTATTTCAGGTTTAGGGTATTGACAGCTAAGAACTAATTTTAAAGAACTTAAGCACTAATTGTCTCAATGCCTTCAAAAAAATTGAACATAATAACAATCCTGTTGAGTTTATTAAAAATTATTTTCAATCACAACAACCATTCGCTATTTAATAATATTACAATTCAAATAAAACAATATAAAAATTGAAAAAAAAAATAATAATAATAACTGCACTTAGCAGTCTCGTTTAAAATTATTTGTTTGTCTACAACGTTAATGAAGCAATAAATACATAATTATTTTGTTGTTATTAATCATTTTGATTTGTGTGTATGTATATTGAAGCAAATATATTTATGTATGTATTTTAAAATAGTTAATTTTTTTAATTAGAGAAAAGTTTTAATTTGAATTTCGAGATAAGCTTACAAAATTTATGTTTTCTGTTCTTAAAAGATACTTTTTCGATAGAGTTTAAAATTAAATGCATTGTTTCTTTATCCTTCTTTAAATGAATCAACTCGATTAAATTGCAATAAAATTATAATAACTGATGTGCCTATAAGTTTTATTTATCATGATTTTATTTTTAAATACGACTAAATATTTCCAATGAGTTCAATTTTTATTGGAATGTGTTAGTATTTTCTTTCGTTTTTTAAAAAGCATTGGACCACGCACTAAATGTATGAAAAAAGTTCCCCGGTAAATTCGATGAAATTTTGGTAGAATATACATCACATCATTCTGATTGAAAAAATGTATATGCGCCAACCCTCTAGCTTCAGCGGATTCCAAGTTAAGTTATAGTGAAAAATATGAAACATCGATTTTTTTTTATATAACTATATCGCGTTTATTTAAACAGGTATTTACCGACTTAAAGTACATATTTTATATATTGTTTCCACTTACCTTAAATGCGAGATTTAGCTTGGTAGATTTACATCCCAAATCTCCCCATCATCACTGATACCTCACAAGTCATAAAATAAGGTGAAATTGATTTTGTGATTTTCTCGTATTCTCTTCCAAAGTTACAACTTGTGAGAGTCACAAAAACAATTGAAATTGTGATCTCTTTCAGAGCAGGTCATAATTAGAAAATTATTTGAGATTTGACATTTTGATTTATGAGTGTGAATCAATATAGTGAAAAAAAGGAAGGAAAGAGAAGAGACATACCTACGCTCTTTTTATTTTTTCTTTATTCTTTTTCTTTGTTCACAACTGATAACGATGATTGCTCATCGCCTTTGAAACAGGGTTCGTAAGATATCGATCGCAATCCGAAAAATACCGATACATCTCACTTTTTTCCGATCTTCTCACGATCCGAAAAAAATAAAATTCTCATACAGATACTTTTCTCGGGATCCGAAAATTTCCGATCTCTCTCGGCACGAATTGAAATTTTTTTTTCTCTTTTTATCATTCGTGAGAAATCGGAAAAATACAATTCCCCTCAAATTTTGTTCTCTCACAAAGCGAAATTAAAAAGGATCCGAAAAGTGAAAAGATCGAAAAAAAAAATAATCTTTGAATGTGTTTCGCGGTGTGTGGTTGTTTCTTGTTTATTGTTTTGTTTGATCTCGGTTGTTTAAAATGACAAAAAAAAGAATTCGAAGTGAATAATTATGTTTTTTATGAACAAGAATATAATATGGCATCATGTTTAAGATGTGATAAGAAATGAAAAGGACTAGTGACTGGCAATATAAAAAGACATTTTACAAAAGTTCATGGTGTTTGTTTTAATGACTTTCAAAACTTTCAAGAGAAACAATAAATAACGTCTTATTAGTCAAACTAAACAGCGAACTAATTGAGTTGTTAAAAATATAAAAACATTAAACTTTTCAAATTGTATGTTAATTATGTTAATTTGAGTACCTATATTTCAATTAAATACATATGGACACAAACAACAACCGACATTTTTTTTATATTTTATTTAACGATCGCTTCTTTTTTGGATCTTCTGTGATAAATTCGTGCTCGAATTTAATTTTTCAGTTCCCGAAAAATTTAATTCGATCGTGAACACAAATTTTATTCTCAAAGAACCGAAAAATAAAATTCGCGATCGAATTAAAAATTAAATTCCCGGTTGAATTTATGGATCGCGATCGAATTAAATTTTATCGTTCTACGAACCCTGCTTTGAAATTACAATACAATAATTAAAGCAACCCCCATTCACAATCCCTGCCATTGGTGGAAGCACCTCTAAGTTGCTATCGTTGTTCAAACAACATAAATCCCTGTTTGCGTTGCCAATATTGACGAAATCGCTTCATATGTTGCTTTGAACCACATATTGCAGTTACAAAGAATCCATTCTGGCAACGTATTTCCATATTCACATTGGTTGTGGTGAGTTTCGTTGTGTCTTTCTTGTGATGATTATGGGAAAATCCGACAAATGTTATCGAATCACAACAGTCCTCACAAGAAATAGTCACAAGAGCTTATGACTTGTGATTCCCCACAAAAGGGGGAGAATCAGGCGGTAAACCTCGACGTTTCTCTGATAAAATAACGGTAGATAAAATTGTAGTAAAGCAAAAATACATACAAAAATTGATCTTTTCGGAACTCCAAATATTCTTTCAGTGGCTCAGAAATGTTGCTAGAAGTATGAAAAGACTTGATGACGAAATATTTTAAGTGACGCAGATTTTCAAAGTTTTTCTTCTATAACAAAACAGCAGTTTAAAGATTTTTTCTCTTATTGTGATAAAGTATACCACAAGAAGGTGGATATGGATATGTTTCAAGAAGAGATTTACTTTTCTTTCTCTTTGCGCCATGGTCTTTCCGATCATTTTCTTTGTGCTATGTTCCAACATTCAACTCGACAGCAAACAAGCTGAACCGTAAGTACTGTTAGGGAGTCTTTAATGCGACGTTTCGTCACTTCCAACATTGGATTCAATGCTATTGAGAGGGAAACTTATATTATAAGGCACGTCACCGAGTTTTCCAACTATTTATAATAATCCAGACCCCGAAAGTCCTTTACCTATAGCCTGCGTTGATGCTACATATACCTACATTCATAAAAGCACTAACTTTCAAGCTCTTCGAAAATCCTTTTCACTTCACAAATATCGACTTTTAATTAAACCTGTGCTAATTGTTGCTCCTAATGGTTATATATTGGACATCCAAGGTCCGTTTTTCATGGATTATTTTAACAATGATGCTGACTTTCCTCGTCTCACAATAGAATATTTGAAAGACCCGACTGTTGGAGTATTTCAAGTTCGACTAGCACCATTTTATGTCCAAGACGCATTGCAAAGAGAACCGCAAGAAGAGTTTCACATTGAGATGCTTAGAGGTAGTTACAATATTCCTGAGCGTGGCTAGATTTAGAAACGGTACCGAACATCAGCTTTGGATAGCTTGCAAGCCAAATTACGAAGTAGAAGAAGATCAACAACAAGAAGAGCTTCAAGAACCTATACTCGGTTACTATTGCACTTGTCAATCAGGGGCCAGAACACTCGGAACATGTGCTCATGTTACAAGTGTCCTTTGGTTCTTAGGTTATGCACGCCATGAAAATAATGTTTTATATTTACATTCTCCTGATAAAATCGGCCCTTTTAAGGGTCAAATTCAAGATGTAGATGGAGATATAAGAAGTAACATAGGTCATTTTTACCCCCATAAAATGCCTGACAAATGATTGATTGATTCTCTGCATAGGTTAGGTTAGTGGTAGTTTAGGGGTCAGAAAATGACAAAGGCTACTTTTTTATTCCGGTCATCGCGGGTAACACCGCTAGTAAACAATAAATATGTAAACATGCTTCTCCATATATTTTATGTACCTTAACTAGGTATGTAAAACACATAAAATCGAATAAGGTTCTGTTTAAATAAAAGCGAAATACTCGACTAAACGAACAAATTAAATGTTTCACTTTTTTTCATATTGTTCACTATAACTTGGAATCCGTTGAAGCTAGACCCTCATACATTTTCAATCATGATGATGTCATGTACATATATTCTACCAAAATTTCATCGAATTTGACCGGGACACTTTTTGCATACATTTAGGTCCTTTTCAAAAGAAAAACAAAGGTATAAAATTATCTATGTAGATGTGAGTTCGGTGTCATTTAATTTTTCGCATAATGGTCTTGGCGCACTTTTGAAAACATAGGTCCGCTCGATGAAAAGGAAATATATAAATCTTTTTTGACAGTGAATAAAAAAAATAATTATCAACGCATATAGACATAGCTACCTCTCTCTATCTAGAGAGAAACATATTTCAATTTTAAAGTGATAAACAGACTGGAGAGAAAAAAGTAAATCTCAAGTTTTTCCGAATCAAATACAGATTCCTTCAACGTCGCGACTCGTTGATCATTTGCATAGCTTATACCAATCAAACGCAAAATAATTGGACTGCCTATCACAAAACACGAACATTTGACTATTCCTATAATTCATATCGGAAAATAACTCTGTTTTTTGGTATTTATCTAAATTTTTATTTTTTTAATAAGTAGAAGCAACAGAACCAAAAATATTTCTAAATATTATTAACATTGATCAGTTTTAATAAACAAAACAAGGATTTATACACTTTTTTTAACGCAAAATAGTTGGCTTACACTCTTAATTTGTATTTGACCATGGTGTTGTATAACCGTAGCTTTGATATCGGCTTCAAAACGTCTTGGCACAGTGTCAACTAATTTTTGACATTCTTCAGCTTTGAAAGATTCCCAAATATTTGTTAGTTTTACTTTTAATTCTTGAAAAGTTCCACATGGCTCTTTTCGAAGATTTTGCTACATTTTAAGTCAAACGGTTTCAATTGGTGAAAGGTCAGGGCTGCTGGAAAAACATTCCAATAAAGCAGATAACCATGCCATTGTGGACCTTGCTGTGTGACATGAAGCACCATCCTGTTGAAAAATATATTCTCCCTCATTGCCTTGGAGACATGGTATTGATGGAAGCAGCTCGTTTTGTAGAATATCTCGGTACTTGGCAGCATTGACATGTCTATCTACAAAATGTTAATTGTCCAAACACCGTCCGGACATGCATCCCCATATCATGAGAGATGCTGGTAACTTGACTGTTAAGGCAATCCTTATGAACCTCTTTTGAGTTTCGTTTTTCGTATGACCTTTCTTCGTTCCTCGCCAACACAAATTTCGAACATGGACTCATCACTCTAAATAATGGACCTCCTACAGTTTTTTCGTTGTTTGGCCTACTCAGGTCGCCTCTTCTTTTGTTTCGTAAAATAAAAACCTTATAAAATTTGTATCCAATTTTTTTCGTTGTCCGCCTACAAGTGTCATCCGATTCACTTTTTTGAATTCGCTCTTTCCATTGAATAGTAATGGCAGCCGTGGTTTGGCGTCGACATTGGTGATCTTTCGTTTTTTTTAACTACATCAATATATCCACTTTTTTAAAAGTTTGTTATTAAATTTCGAATTGTCGAACTTGGCAAATTATTTTTTTTTTTTGGCTTGACAGTCTGGTTTTAAAATCATTAATTATAACTGTCCGAAGTTCTCGAGATAATGAACACTTCGCACCATGATTAACATTGAATTGTTGCTGGCTTGCACAAATCAAGAGTTCAATAACAAGCTTATGTCATTTTCTTAAAAAAACGTCAACTGAAACTCTATTTAGTCCAACTATTTTGCTTCCCAATAAGAGTAGTCCAACTATCATGCTCTCATCTCTTTTTATAAAAGACTTGTGCTTTCTCTTATTTGATATTTTCTTAGCATGGTTTACTTATTGAATGTACTTTATTACACTGACAAAAAAAAACGATGCAATAATTGCTTGAGACCTGAGTATTAAAGTGTATACAAAGTATTAATTTTTACCTGGTGAGTAGGCCAACTATTTTGCGTTTGGGCTAGTAGTAGTTGATATCCCTTATACTGCAACACTGCAAGCAAAAATCTAATATTTTAAATTTTAGTTAGATTATTACCAATCTGTTTACGCATTTAATAGCATGTATTTTTACCATTTGATTAGTGTACTATTCTTTTTTATTTTAAAACTATTTATGTTTTATATACATAATTGAGTTTTTCAGTAAAATTTCGAGTATCTACTTTGTTTATATAAATGTAATTCATAATAACGGTCTGCACAATGATTTTTTCTTATAAATTAAATAATAAAAGCAATGCAAATATATTTTCCTAGTGATCTTAAATCTATTTCAAAAATATATATCTCAGACGGACTAAAGTAAAAAATGAATGAATGTGTGTTTATAATGTTTATATAAATATTCACTTGTTTTAAAACCCTCTAAATTGCTTCATATCTCAAACTTTGATTTTAAAACGGAGCGAAGAGCGTGAAGATGGTGACTTTTACCTTTTCGAATTGCAGATATGTAATTATTTAAGAGTTTATTTGTACACAAATTTTGTTCAATGAATTCGAAAAGTCGTTATTTTCTCAAAAAGAAAAAGTAGCAAAATTTTGTTTGTTGTTTTTGGCCAGAAGAATATTTTCTGATATAAATTTGGGAAGGACCATGCTATGGGAAACGCAATTTTAATCTGTGTTACATTTGATAAACATAACATAAAAATATCACAGAATAAATCATAAAAAGGATGTGCTTCATAATATTCAACACACAAACATTTTAAGATACAATTACAATTATACTGCAAATCTTTTTTAATATTATGCATTACACTGGAAAACAGCATGTCTGTTGCATGAGATTTTTTAACTGAATCTGAATCTAAATCCACGCTGATTTCAAAAATATAAGCTGTTTTATGTGGCAGCTCTATTTTTGGAGTTACGAAGCGACAGGGTTTTTTGTTGAAAATGCGCATATTTTAAGTCTAAAAAATATAAGAAACATATTTATACTGAATAAAATTGCCCTTTTATGGATTTTCTAAAGTGAGATGTATTATGAGTATTATTTTGAATGCTGCAACAATAATCAGCCATCATATGTTCATTCCAGTACCCCTGATACCTCTCCTCAATAGTGCGAATATCCTGGTGAAAGCGCTCTCCCTGTTCCTCGCTTAGATCACCGAAATTTTCAAGAAAACAGTCTAGATGGCTGTGAAGGTAGTGAAGGTTGATACTCATGTTGCGCTCAAGCCGCTGGAAGTGTATCAGCAACTGTTCAACGTGCTGAATGTAGCCGTCAGACTTCCTATCGCCCAAAAAATTCCTCACTACCGAAACAAACTCTTCCCATGCACATTTCTCGACAGCTGTCATTATGGTTGATGAAATTTTTATCATCTATCAACTTCCTGATTTGTGGGCCATCGAAAATACCACCTTTGATTTTCTCACTACTCAATTTTGGAAACACTTTAACACTGTAGTTGAAACATTGACTTTCTTCGTTAAGAGCTTTTACGAACTGTTTTATCAACAATATAATTCGATCTCTGGATACCAGTGAGCATTAATTACATTTTGCTTACCGGGAATCAAAGCCTCAATGGCCAGTCTCTTTGTCCAGTGCTCAGCTTTAGCTCGGCTATCCCATAAGCATATTAATACCGGATATTTTGTATAGCCATTTTGTTGGCCCAGTAGAAAATTGACCATTTTCAAATTAACACAGAAAACCCAGTTATGTTCCTTGTACTTAATTTCGTCGAGAACTAAAGATATTGTAGGATATTCTTCACATTTCAAACTTCGTTTTGACGAATCAATGAACAACCGCCACTGATCTGGATTATACTCTTTTAATCCCATTGCAGTCATTAGGCCCGGAATATCAGTACAAAAACAAATTTATCGTTTTTTAGTAAAGAAAGGAAGTAAATCTTTTTCCCCGTTACGGTAGTACGATATCTTCTTTTCACTGGTCAACAAATTTCTTTCTTTCAATCGGGAAGCTAAAATTTCTGTTTCCGTTTTAAACAGTCCAAGGTCCCTGATCAAGTCATTTAGATCATCTTGATTTAGTGGTTGGGGACTACCGTAGCAATCAAAATCACTGTCGCTACCATTGCCGCCGTTTTCGCTTTGTCCGCTGCACTGCTCTGAATTTTCCGAAGATTTACAATAAATTGTACATGGCTGATGTGGTGTTGATGTATCACTAATACTCAAGATTGGCAGATTTTAAGTTTGGATATATCCACTTAGAACAATTTTTATGGTTTATTCCTATGATTTTCGTTACACAGAAATAACTGTCATGATGGTTGAATGGTTCACGCCAAATCGAAAGAGCTTTGTACTTAAAAGTGGGTCTTTTTTTGTTTGTCCACAGTCGCAAAGATTCATACCAAACTTGGTATCCAAGATTTAGCGTTTGACGGGAACGGAAACCCAAAGTAGTCGAAGTATGCCTTTTTCGCAAAGTCCGACACATTTAAACGAAATTTTTGGAACATATATTTTCCACAAATAACACAAAACCAATCAGGATTATTTAAACTTCCTGAGGAAGACATAATGAAATTTATAAAGAAACCAGTTAAGTTAAACCGCTGTTGATAGAAAATATCGAGATCGACTACTTATGTAAAGTCAAGACGGTACCTGTATCTCACTTACTAGAGCTGCTACAAAAAATCTGGCAAATTTGAAATCAGCGCAACTAAATTAGTGAACAACAGTACAAAAAAAAACTTCATGCAACAAAAAAACCGTTTGATTTTCTTTTTCTGTGTTATTATTTAATTTAAATGATTTTCAGAGCGTTCTCTTTTTTTTTTTTTGCATTTATGTAACAGAAACAGTATCTGATCTCAATTAAAATCATTGTGCAATATTTTTGAAACAACAAATATAAAAAGGGAAAAAATTTTAGAGCTTAAGTTACATTTATTCAAGTATCATTATTTCATATTTTTTCAACATAAACTATAAATGTAGGTCCCCTGTAAAAAAAATGAAATACATAAACATTTTGTTTATTTTTAACTTGAATGTTGGATGACAATATTCTTGTATATTATGCTTGCTTTGCTTATTTCAAAGAAGCCTAATGAAAAATAAAAAATTTGTTGTGATTATAATTATTAAAAAGCCGTAAGGCTAAAAACACACCAAATCAGACAAGACGTCTTTTTGTCTTTCGACAAAAAATCGTGGACACAAGTCCATTGCTCTTACGAGGCAACACACACCGAAAAAGACACGACACGATAAAAAGTCTTATCCGCTCGTCGGTTGCAGTAAATACATGGAGTTGTATAGGAGCAAAACACACCAAAGAAGACAAAAAGTCCGGGACAAAATGTCAACTCCTAAAAGTACACACCGTCTTATGAAGTAACACACACTAAAGTGAACAAGACAAACAAACAGAAATCGACAAAAAAACGTGTCAGTTGTATAGGTTGTATAGGAGCAACACACACCGAAGCGGACAAAGACATGTCATTTTGTCTTTGTCGTCCTCGGTGTGGGTGTGAATCCGACACGATTTTTTGTCTTACGACAAAAAGACGTCTTGTCTGATTTGGTGTGTCTTAAGCCTTACATACGCATAGATGATAAACACGAAATACGCCACTTAATGATGTAACTTTTCCTTTGATGCTGGTACAAAAGGGCTATTCTTTTTTTTTGTATTTTTATCACTAATGGGTAAACAAGATTACCAAATTAAATCCCCGAAACTTTGGTCATGTTACTGTTTCCCTTCACTTTAATTGAAAAAAAACAATAAACAATATTTTGAAATTTAAAGTTTAATGTTTTTTAATAATTCAAATCCATCGCCTTCTTAAATTTCTCAAACTAACTTTAATCGAACAATGCTAATCCTGCTATGTATTTCATTTAAACCAGATAAATAATTGTAATAATAATTTAGCTAGTATCAAACGTAAGAAGTGTATTTAAAATGCAATAATCATACATTTTTAGAACAAAATTGTTAATGTATTTTTTTTTTTTTGTTAATGACAAGGTATAATTTTTTAATGGTCACGCTGCAAAAAAGAATATTTACTCAGAGATTATTCAAATAGTTTTTTGCACAAAATTTAAACAAAAAATACAAACGTTATACATCAAAACTTTGATTTTAAGCAATAAATACGAAATTATCATTGTGCATTCCATAAAAAAAAACGATCTAACATTCGCGAATTTTATTAATTTTAATGTAATTAATTGTGTTGATCTTGTTTTATTTTATTCTTACTTTCCTGCTATTAAAGTATAACTTGCCAAATTGGTTCTTATATATATACTTATTTTTTTTTTTAAATGACATTCTACACTATTCGGATACATTTTCGGAATAAATTATCTATCTTCCTATCTGTTTCTCACATTATACACACATATTTTTTGTTCCTTTGTGAATCAAATAACATTTAATTTCACTGATTTTTATTTATTTGTTTTTCTTTTATTTTAGGCCAAACCCGTAAAAAAATTATAACGATTAATGATTAAAACAAAAAAAAAAGAAATGTTTAATTTTTAAATTAACATTAAATTTTTGACGTCGAAAAAAAATCACAAAACACAAAATAAGATTAGACTTTTTTTTTTATCGTGATGGTGATAATTTTTATTATTTCTTTAAACATCTAGTTTCTATTTATTATAGTTGTTTTTATACAAGCAAGATTGATGTTAAAGTATTATTTAATCCAGAGATTTTGTCGATTTTAAATGATATAAGAAAGAATAGCTAAAGTCTTTTTTGCAGCTGTGACCATTTATAATAATTTATATTTTCGCAATTTCCAATATAATGTGTATGTATATTTATGCACCCATAAATAAATATACATATACATTTGTGTATGTATGGATTTACATAATTAATTTGTTTATAGGTTGAAAACATTGTTTATGATAAGTTTATTATTCTTTTGTTTAGTTTTAAACATATGGTAGAAAATTTTGTGACTGTATAAGTGCTTGTATTTTGTTTTTTCTATTTTTAAAAATCTTTTAAAAACCAATATTAAGATAATTGTTAAAATAATTAAGACAAAAATTATAAAAATTGAAGTAAATTTGTTCCAGGAAAAGAAAAAAATAAATATTTACTTAAAATGAAATAATTATGGTTGTAAGCAGTCAATAAAGCCTTCTAAATACATAAATCATTAAATTTATCTGTTTCTGTTTATTTTTATTTTTATTTCCAATTTGAATATTAAAATTTAAAAAAAAGTTTGTGTTTTGTGATTTATTCTAACAAAATAAATGTTTTCGTTATAATCTGTGCTTATTTCGACGACCTCGACAACAACGCTTATATTGATGTTGATTTGATGATGACAGCAAAAAGGACATTCTTCAGAAGTCAGCAATTTGAATGGAATGACAAAAAATAATAATTTATAAATATATTTTAAAGTCTATTTATAAACTTATAAGGAATAAAAATCAATATTTACGAAACACAGCATTGAGATACATTCATTATTATAGGCTTCCGAATTTCAATCTATTCTTTTCCACATTATAGAATAATTGTAAATAAATAAACAAACAAAAAAAACACACTAAACGGACATTGTAAGAATTATTTTAAATATTGTATGAAACTGTAAACAACATTTGCTTGGGGATAAATAATAATAATAATTGAAATAAAATTGAACTCTACAAACAAAGCATGGAACAAATAATTACTATCAATCATCATTCCCATTCCTTGCTATTATTTTCAAATATTAATTTATTTAAAACAAAAAGAATTTTACGTGTTTGAGGTGCATAGTTGATTAAACTTATAATTCATGTACATTTCTAAACAAAAAACATAAAAGTGCCTGCAAACCTAGCCACCGCCTTAGTTCGGGTGTATTTTGCTTACACATTAACGTCTTGATTACCCCCTTTAAAAGTTCATAAAAAAAGAAAACAACTCCTGGACAATGTAATAGTTAAATACGATTTTATTTTTTGATTCACTGGATTCACTATATAACTTGACAGCACGCGGCTCAACAAACAATGATTTTGTTTTTTATTTTTTATGCTTTTTATTTCATAAACAACATGTAAGTTATCTTCATTGTATGATTAAACAAAAAAATAAGCTAATGGGAATTCAGTGAGTGATTTTGTTAAAACTCTTATATCATAATGTATTGTTTTTAGTCCCGTACATAATTTCTACAAAATATTCAGTTGGCTTACGATCTTACAAAAACAAATTGTGTGTTTTGTCAGTACTGACTACTTGTGCACAAGTTCTTTCGTTTTAATTCCGTTTAAATTGACTTATGAATATGAAAACCTTATGTAAATTGATTTAATTCTTTTCCTTTAGCCTATAGGTTAATTGTTTAGAAAAAATGTAATTTGCTATAAATAAACAATGGTTATTAAAACAACAGTTTAATAATCTTTTGATGATTTGAAAACGATGTTTCTTTATTCAATTTGCCCTCGACAAGGATTTGTTACAGGAAAATATTTATGTATTTCCAAATTTTAAAAACTTGTTTTTTTCTTCTTGTAATTTTAAGTACATAAACAAATTAAAATTTGATAAGATTATAAATTATATTTTAATAGGCATCTATTAAACAACTTTTAATGGAAATAAAACAATCGTGTTTTTTTTTTTATTTAACTGCTATTGGTTTAGTTACCTAGTTCTTATGAAAATAATATTATACCAACATACAATAAATATTATAGTTTTTAACACTCGAGCAAATATTGTTGTTATTTGAGTTAAAGTAAAATATTAAATTGTCATAATATGAAACAATGATACAAAAAAATTAAAACGAAATAAAAAAGGAAATTACCAAAATTTCTAATTGAAACAAACAGTTTTTTTTATTGTTTTCATTGTTATTATTATTATTTTTTTCTAATTGTTACTTATGATAGTTGTTTTAATAAGTGTTGTCTGTCAATTATTTCACTGTTCACTGTGCTTAAAAAATGTGTTTCGCCTAATTAAATGTAGTTAACAAATTTCGCTTTGCTTTGGCATGAGTCTACTCTAAATCAAACGAAACGTAAACAAATAAATAACTTAGACTTTTCACCAAAATCGTCACGGAATATTATCGATTGCAAAAAATTCTGCTACGAATGCCAAAAATCAGCTTTCAGTTGACTTTGAGTTAAGCACTATTCACATAAGCGCGAACAACGATCAACGAATGAACAAAAATTCGTCGATTTTGACATTTCCAACAACAACCAAACACCAAAGCAGAAGGCAAGAATGATTTTTGAGGTTATACGCGTGCGAACATTTTGTTCGTTGGCAGTGTGGATGATGTGGAATGCGAATAGAGCTTGGCAGTTTGTATCAATTACAATTCTTTTCGCGACGAATAAATTTGTTTTCTCAAATTTATTAACATTTGAGATTAAAACATAAACTATACTTTAATCGTTTTGTCAAGAATTTGAAAGGAAATACGGCTTCAAACGTATCTACTCGTAAAATCACTTTTCTTCATTCAATCGTCGTTCGTTGGTCGTGCTCATGTGAATAGTTCTTTAATGAATAAATCATCTTTTTTATGAAGAACTTTGAGGGACGTGTCAATTTTCAAATTGATCGAAAGTGATACTTCTTACACCTAGAAAAATGCGACGGGAAAGGAACAATGAATGAAGTCATTGTTTTGAGATGTGAAAGTGTGTTCCCTATAATTCTCTGTTACGTTTCATTTTAAATGAAATTCTTCGTTGGACAATAATACATCAAAAATATGAAACTAGCAGGCTTTGTCGTTTATGGTTAGTTTGGTCTAAATGAAATTCTCAAGCTACAAACATCGATGGACACCATACAAATTACAGTGAATTTTTTATGAAAATTTTTGAGAAATATAGGCATTCAAGTTCACATATAAGAAATTATTTCAATTTGAAGTAGAACTTTTTGCAATGCTATACTCGATAAACTTAGCTCTCGTGACACCGGCACACAGTGGTTCCTTCCATAGGCCAAAATTCAAAATTTCAAGTTTAAGCTAATAATTTTATTTTAATGCAATAATTATCTAAGAAAGTGGGGCAACTTAATGACGTCAGAGATTAGTCTCTAATATTACTTATAACCTGTCAACTGTGCCAAGAAGTTGAGTGTTTTTTGCCATTTCTGAAAAAATCGCAAATTGAAAATACTGAGCACATATTTTTT
This sequence comes from Sphaerophoria taeniata, assembly GCA_943590905.1. Classification (NCBI taxonomy): domain Eukaryota; kingdom Metazoa; phylum Arthropoda; class Insecta; order Diptera; family Syrphidae; genus Sphaerophoria; species Sphaerophoria taeniata. Next base: position 64,530,253 of record OX016540.1, read on the forward strand.
TTATTTTCGGTGTATTTTTTAGTTCAAATTTTTGAGAAAAGGTGATGATAATTAAAAAATAATGTTAATCGACAGTTTCTCTTTGATTTTTATAAATTTTTGTTTATATGTTTTTATTTTGGCCTCATGGAAAATAGTAGAAAATGAGATTTTTCCAAAATTTCCTGTTTTTCGGAAGAGCCAAAACATCAAATTCCCACAAACTCCCACGATAATTTATACACCATAATTTAGGGTTACTTTTCCTCTTTAAGAGCAAATATGACCTTTTTTGCGCAAGTTTGCGCAAATTTTAAAATTTTAACCTTGACGAAATGCTTATTTTGCACTTTTTTTTAAACAGATTCTATCAATATGATTAAACGAACTGACATTTTTCATATTTGGAATACCGCCAAGGGTCGCAGTGCTACAAAAATTATCGAAACATGGTCAACTTTCAAAGAAATATATGACATTGAAAGCTTAGAAGCCAAAAATAAGATAACCACACTTTGTAAATCCTTTCAAAGAAGGTGGGAAACTTGCTCCAGAAAAACAGACTTATTTTTGTCTACGAATAGTGCTTGGCTTGATTCTGTGGAAGACTTTGGCTGTGGACAATTTTTTTTGCAAGACTTTTATTTTTATTTTGTCATGACTTAGAAGCGGGGTAGTCGGTAGCGGGTAGTAGATAGTGGGTAGCAATTACTGGTGTAGCGGGTAGCGTTTAGAAGTATTGGGTAACTGGAAGTGGGGTAGCGGGTAAAAGGGTAGCTGGGTATAACGGGATAGCGTGTAGAGGGTAGTGGGGTAGCGGGAAGTAGGTAGCGATTACCGGTTAATCGGGTAGCGTAAGTATTGTGTAGCAGGTAGCGGGGTAGTGGGATAGCGGGTAACAGGTTCACTGGGTATAACGGGGTAGCGGGTAGACGGTAGTGGAGAAGCAGGGAGAGTGTACCGGGGGGTATGGTAGCGGGCTACAAAAATCTAGGTCTTTTTTATATCGATTGAGGCAGTACAAAGTCTGTCGGGTCAGCTAGTATTGAATAAAATAAAACAAAACATATTAAATATTAAATTAACCACTTTTTTCATTGCTTGCTTGATTTTCTTTAGTTTAAAATCAAAATTTGAATTTTGGCCACCTTCCTCATACAAGTGGAACCACTGTGCGGCATGTTAAAGTTAATAACTTTTATAAAAAAAAAGAATAGTTTTATTAATAAAATACTTGTTTTTCTTTAGTCGAAACGAAATAGGTATGGTACGAATGTGAGATTATATAAATTTGTAAACCACCGAAAGGTTCGTTAACGTTTAAATTATATAATGCATGTTTATACTACGTCAATGAACGGACGATTGTGGCATTTGTCGTTATTATTTGGCAGTCCCAAACCCTTATAGAAAATTTGTAAAAAAAAGCCTGCAATGCCTATATTCGTCGGACCAAATTTTTATATGACCAAAAATTAAGGCAAAAAATACTGCAACGTCCCAAAGGCAGTAAGAATTTTTGGTAATTTTAAAAAAATATGAGAAATTCTTCATCTTCCTCGATCCCTACGCTCGTTGACAATCACTCTCTCTCGCGAAAGCTAACCTTTTCGCTACGCAGTTCGCCTCCAATTCAACGTTGCCGGAGAGTGTCATGTCTCCCCCAGTCCTTAAGCGCGTCAATGATTCCATGAGGCAAATCTTCTTTCGCACGCGTGCTGTGGCGAGAGTCCTAAAAGATATCAACATACTGGCTGGCAAAACCGTTGCGTAAGCTTTTCCATCTATAATATTTTTCTGGACTCGTTCCGAGTAATTGGAAAACAGCATTTGTCTAGCCAATTCCAAAAAACGACGAATCTTTTTCTCCCTCCAATTATCATTCGATTGCACTTACATCCCTTCTTTCCAATGTCATGGAAACGCTGATAAACTATCAGCTCAAGAAAGCTCGAAGAATGAAAGCTTTTTAATGACCAGCAGTACGGCTTTCGCAGCAACAGGTCCACTGGTGATCTGATGGTTTATCTCACCGAACAGTGGAACAGATCTTTACATCGTTTTGAAGAAAGTAAGATTTTTGCACTTGATAAAGTTTGGCATCTTGCTCTCTTATCGAAAATGCGTGCTTTCAGTATCGATGAAACCCTTCTTCGTTGAACTAGAAACTTTCTTTCGAACCGTTCAATACAAGTTGTATTGGACGGATTCAAGTCTGAAACCCACAATATAAATGCTGGCGTCCCTCAGGGCTCCGTTTTTACTCCGAGCTTCTTTCTCATTTTCATTAATGATCTTTTGTCTGTTACTTCTAATCCAATAAATTGTTTCGCTGACAATAGTACCCTTAGCTTTTCTTATCCGTTCCCAAACTCACATCCCTCCTCTTCGGATGTGGAACTGCAACGGCTAAATATGATAAGCTCATTAAACTCTGACTTAAACAGCATTGTACAACGGGGAATACTAAATTGCGTAGAGTTTAATGCTTCAAAAACTCATTTTTGCTGTCATGTATCGTTAAAGCGAGGTATTCCTCCCCTGCCACTATCCATGAGTGGCATTTGCATCAATGAGATCAAACATCTCGAGATTCTCGGTATGTGCATTTCTGACCACCTCTTGTGGAACGAGCACATATGCGATGTCACCAAAATTGTCGCAAGATGTTTAGGTTTCTTAAGACAATGCAAGACATTTTTTCCCCCTTCTAATCTGGCTATCATCTACAAACTTACATACGTCCTAAGCTTGAGTACAACTCTCACGTCTGGGCTGGTGCTCCAGTGACGTACTTAAGTCTTCTGCACAGTATCCAAAAAAGAGCATCCAAAATGATTGGTGACAATACCATTGTTGAATCATTTACGTCTCTAGAATATCGGCGTACTTTTCCCGATACTTCAACGGTATAATATAGCATATTATGCTCTAGTGAAATATTCAGTTGCATTCCTCTCCTTAAGATATTCAACCGTAATACCCTCGCCTCCAGGAGGAATGCTCATCAGTTCATTCCTGAGCCCAACTTCGGACGTACTGTCATGTACAGAGAATCATTCTTTAGCCGTATTACGCGAATGTGGAACTCTCTTCCACACTCTTTCTTCCCCAGTCATTGTAATATTCAAGAATTATTCAAATCCAATGTTCACCAACACCTCCTTTTATATCCTCTGTCCTTTCCCTAATATTCGCACTGTGCTCTTGGCATATTAAGGGTAATGAAATAAGCCCTTGAGTGCGCGTTGATTATAAAAAAAAAATATTTTGACGTTACCACGTCGAGTCGATTCGAGTGAAAATTGGACTGCTGAATTATAAGTTTCAAGCAAGTAATTGAAATGCTGGTAAATGCCCACACATTAATTTTAATGATATAAAAATAATTGGGTTATTTTTAATAGAAATTGTTCATGATTGAAATCCAACGTAAGCATTTTGCTTCCAAAAATCTTTCTTTTGAGATTCACACTGAGATATCAAAACCTTCAGAGAATTTCAAGGTGGAACAAAATATCTTGGCTGATACTATGACAAAAGATTTTTTGACTCGAGTTCATGGTGTATTTTTAAGTGATTTGCAATCGATAAGTATATCACTTTCATTTCTAATCAAAAGGAAACGATAAAATATGCATCCAAACAATAACGTTTTAAGATGCATTTCAGCAATACAATGTTTGAACTTAATTTCATTGCGCAAATTGTTGCCATAAATAGGTCTCTATTCTTTGTTCTGCCCCTGAAAAGCAAAATAGGGCTGATAGAGTACCTATCAGTATTCAGTAACAAAAAGATATGATTTCATTTCACACATGAGTTCGTAATATAACCAGAGTTAAAAATAAAATACAAATTAAGGTGGGAAGCGAAAATATAATTTTCAAATTCAAGGAAACTCTTTTTCCCATCTATACTATCCCCAGCTTATGTTGATGAGATTCATAAGGATGGAAACAAACTCGTGCCAATTTCATATTATTTTGACTAGCGCAGAAGAAACGTAGCACAAATCAAAAAAGTTTCATCGTGTTTTGCAATTTGGGTGTAAGGGTAAGGTGTATTTAAGCATTTTCAAAAAACATTTGAAGTAATAATAAATAGCAATAACCTTATAACTTGCAAATCTAACTTTGTATGTCTTCTTTATTTCTTCTCTTTGAAATTAAATTAACAATTTCTGAACTAGCTTCGGTTTGGTTGCTTTAAAAAAAAAATATATATTACTAATTTGTACATACTGTTTTTTTCATTTGTTTTCGTTACTACTAATTACAATAATTTAATATTTTTCATTTTGGTTATTTTCTTATATATGAATTTTCAATACAACAACAAACCATACACGGGTTCTTTTCCCAAAAATCTTTACTCATTTATATGGTTAATCGAAGTTTAAAAAAAAATATATGTATATATTTGTTAATATATGTTTTGTTTTTGTTTTGTTCTGTTAAACTACGTTTTGCGTTCTTTTTTGTATTTTTATTTTATTTTAGGCCCAGCGAAGGCCAAGCAAATACATCCAACAACAGCTTTAGGTAATTATAACCTGACAGACTCAGCAACAATTAAAAATAAAAATCAGGGTATTTCTTTAAAAAAACGTTGGGGTAATCAGATTTTGAATTTTAAAAATTAAAAATATAATATATGCCATTTTTATTCGAAAGATTTTAAATGTTAAATTTTATTATAAAACGATTGTGTTAAATATAAGATAATTTTATTTTCGTTTTGTTATGTTATTGTTTTTAGCGTAATCAAATTAGTTATCAGTGTAAAACATATTATCCTGCATGGTTATTATTTTGATTTTTTTTTCTATGAACAAATTTTGCACAAAAATAATAATTAATGATCACACAAGCATGATTTATTCATATACCTTAATAACTTATAAACAAAATACATGTTACTTTATTGAAAGATCTGATTACATTCCTAGGTTAATTGTTTTTGAAAACCATTGGTTAAGTTGATAAATATTTAAAATAAATACTCTTATAGCCGATTTTTCATTCATCGAAAAAATCTACAAATAACAAACTGGCAAATAAACTTATCTGAGTATTGATCGGTCGAATAAATAAGAGCTTTGTTCGTCAGATAAAGTCTATGTGACGATTGAAAATCCAATATTTTGTTATCTGTCGAATCTGCTATCTGCTTGTTTATCTGACGATTGAAAAATCGGCTCTTAAATGAAAAGGGTATACTCTACTATAACTACAAGTATTTTTTTTATTGATTTTAAAGAATTATTTATTTTTGACATGCACTAGGCTTTCATTGGTTATGAACACGAATATTTTGTTGATGAAAGCTCATGAGGATTTTCATCAGTGCAAATTAAATGGTGTACAAAATTAACTTTAATATTTTTTTTTTCGTTTCGCAAAAAAACATTGGGCCCTATCAGGAATGAGATTTCCCTGGAAATATTTCCCACGTTCGGAAAATTCGTATCGTAAATAATGTTCAAAATTCCCCTAGAAATTAATTGCTATCACGAACACTTTTCCCATGAGAATTTCTCGTGATTTCTCTGGAGTTTTTTCCCGTTTATTTTGATGGAGAAATTGCCAGCTAGAAAGAAGATATTCACGGACTCAAAAAGAGAGTTTGGCTTCAGTTTCCGGAGTAGAACGCCTTTATTGTTATCTTGCAGGAATAGAACTCGAAGTTGAACTAGGAACGGTCGACAAATCCTTAGAAGAAATCTTAAAACCAACTCCAAAACCACCTGCTAGAATCTAAAGATGAGTTCTTCAGCTTCAGTCCTTTAAGTTTGGAACTGTCTATCGGCTAGCAGATTCTTTGTCAAGATCACCAATATTCAATATGCGTATTCTTCGACAGAAATTGTGAATACATAACGTGCGTCGGTGCATTAATAGTGAATATGGTTCCCCGTGCTCTTACGATAACTGACGTGGTGAGAAAAAACGCCAATGACCAAGAGATTATGGAAGCTTTAGAAATATCAAGGAAGATGATTGGACAGCTAAAAATAAGTTATTTCCATTTCGATTTGAACTGTGTACCTTAGGGAACTTTGTACTTTGTGGTTCCGGGCTTGTCATACCAACACCTTTGCGAATGAGACTATTGGAGTTAGGACATAAGGGTAATCCAGGGGCCTGATTATGGGGTTCGCGGCGGATCGTTTTCAATTCGACCTTTCAAATTCGACTCGCGTCGTATTTCTTTATTAACGAACTCGCGGCGAAGCGAGAAAACTTCTTCCAATATTCCAGTGATTTGACACTTAATATTCCAGTTAATAATGATAACAGTGTTGCCGCGTGTTAAAATTTAAATGAGTCCCCGCTGCTGAAAAAATTAGTCATTTTGAAAATAAATTTTATTTTTCAAACAAAGGTTCTTCTAATAGAAGATTCTGAACTTTGGCAGTTGATAGCGGCCTTTTTTGAAGCTACATCTGTTGGTTATCATTATCATTAATTCAGTCTGTTTTGCAAGAGTATTGTTTACATGTTATAATTTGCATGAGAAGAAGAATGTTAATAAACATGCTGAAATGAAAATAAACTCTTTTTTCATGCACTAACTGTAGAATACTTAAAAAGATGAGTCAAATTTAATAATATGAGTCCCTGAGCCAGCTTATCATAACTCACTCTATCAGAAAATGCCGAGTGGTGGTAACTCTGAATAAACACTCTTTCGTCTGTGAATCCGCCAATAAAAAGCTGTCGTATTTCAACTCGCCAGCAAACATTATGAGTTATGACATTTCAAATACGCCTTCGAATTCGTTAATTGGTCGAATTCAAAACGAAGAAGCTTTCGTCGTCAACGCAATAATTGAAAAATGTCAAACTCGCTAGCAAAACGATTCGCCGCGAATCCCATAATCAGGCCCCAGGAGAGACAGCAATGCAATGCATTTTTTTTATAATGAATGTATAAAACCACAATCAATGATCATCCTTAGCATCATTAACATTAAGCACAAGACATATTGCGAATAAGCGGGCTTATTTCCCGCTTTACTTGATAAAAATATACGCTATCTACAAGATCGATATCTACAAGATCGCATAATCACGTTCGTGTTTTCTGAATTCTATGTTTTTATACACTAAACAGGCTTTTAAACCGTAAAATGAGATTTTTTGGTTTCACCAAGCGTTTAGACACTTTTAAAAACTAAATGCCAATTTTTGACTCATTAAATTTTAAAAGTGTCATTGAATATTTTAAAAAGTGAATATAACGCTTTCTCATTTTTTCTCACATAATTTTTATGAGGATGTCAATTTTTTTGAATTTTGACAAAAATTTCCCTAAAATTTCCCATTTCAAGTTGGTGAAACTCAAAAGTTTTAAGGGTCTGATAAAATTTAAAAAGATTTTTGCTAAAAGTACTTTTAATGTTTGTTTATGAAATTGGGTATCAGTCTCAGTTTCATTGAAACCCAAACAACTTATGTTTTTCTTAAAGGTATTATACGTACCTATTTAGTTTTAGACAAACAGGATATTAGGGAAAAAAAGTCTAGTTTCAAACATTTTGAATTGGTCGCCCTAAATTGTTCAATAAAAAGACGATTTTGACTTTAAACTGTTCAATTTTAAAGGCACACACACAAGTAATGACTGCTTGGAATCCATTTCACGAAAACAATCATATTCTTACAGTTGACCTCCACTAAATTCGATGTGTAGTGAAGGAGGACTGTGTTTAAATTATGAAAATCAGCTCCGTATGGTGTCCCAAGGAAACGCTTCAATTTCAAAAGTCAAAGCATGAAAATATTCGATAGGTAGTAGTAGGAAAATTGTCATTTGGGGAATGGAATTTCGCGTAACGAAGATTTAACACAATGTGTGCACTATCCAAGCTCCATAAAGCCTTTGACCTAGCCAAGTTCTTAAAAAAAGGCTACTTTCCATATTCATTCAATACAAAGTAAAATGAAAATTACATTGATAAATTGTCAGCATTGTTTTCAATTCCAAATGTTATGTTCTTTCAAACATTTCAAGATAATACCTTCTTATCACCTCTCTCACTTCCACATTGTGTTATTACTTTCTAACGTGAAATTCCCATCCCCAACTGACAATAATCCTACTGATAGTAAATTCCATTTTTGATGAATACGTATTTTGAAAAGGGTAATTGAGCACCATTAATTTTCTATTGGCCAATAGATGAGATAATGGGTAACGTAACAGATTTGTTAAAATTTTTGAATATATTCCCATGCCTTATCTGCAAATTAACAAAAAAAAAAAAAAAAACATCTTACATTGCATAATCGTTGAGAACTAGAAAATGAATTATTATCCTTTGGAATCTTTTTTTATTGAGCCCTATCGGGAATGAGATTTCCCTGGAAATATTTCCCACGTTCGGAAAATTCGTATCGTGAATGATGTTCGAAATTCCCCTAGAAACTTATTGCTATCTTAACTTGCACACTTATTCCATGTCAAATTTCTCATGATTTCTCTGGAGTTTTTTCCCATTTATTTATATGGACTAATTGCTAGAAAAATCCTTTATGGTTCCCGGTGTGCTTACTGTGAGTGAGGTGGTGAAAGCAACCAATGTCGATATTTCACATCTTCATAAGAGCATCGTAATAAAGGTGTACACAGCCCACTTGGAATTTTTCCGCAGATTGGGTTTTTTTTTTAATTGTTTAGCTTATGTGAACATTATATTGATAAATAAATAATGCGGTGAAAGGATTTGTAAGCAATCATATTGAGAATGAATGTATACAGCTTATGTATTCAGCACCTCCATGCAAATATTGTTCCTTCAATCACTTAAATGTTAGTTCATTATTTCTTCTCTTTTATTGAGAAACATTCTAAGGGACAAACAATTAAAGTTTTTTACTACATTTCATCATTTTCTGGCTAAGCAAGAGCAATAGCAACATAGTCAACTCTCCTTTTTGACTTCGAATATTGTTCACTTGGGATTCCGAGGTGGAACAGTTCCAAAAACAGAGAAAAAGCACATATCGCTATCTTAATAGATGGTTAAGTTAAGCTTCATAACTGCGAGTGTAAATCAGATCGGAATAGAACATATACATATTTTTAATAAACAATGAACATTTTCAAATTAAAAAAAAAAAATACTTGTATCTATAAAATAATATAAAAAAAAATCATATATACCTTGTGTGTGTTATCATTTTACAAATGCGAAGACTTTTTTATGGTAGTGGATCAACAACTGAAGAATCAGCCAAACCACGAGTCCTTCGGTTTACTTGGTCCATGAAGACAACATCTCCTTTAATGCCCGACCAGATAATGCAAAAAATTCGAGAGGTACTTGATCAGAATAATTGTGATTATGAACAAAGGGAGAGGTAAGATTTTCATTTTTTGTTTAACTATAATTTTTACTTATGCATTTTTGTTTCCTGTTTTTTTTTTTTTTTGTCTTTTTATACTAAAGGTTCGTCTTGTGGTGCGTACATGGAGATCCAAACACTGATTCTCTAGTACAATGGGAAATAGAAGTTTGCAAACTTCCTCGGTTGTCATTAAATGGCGTCCGCTTTAAACGCATTTCAGGTGAGTTGATTACTATCAATTCAAACGAAGAATTACTTACTTACTTAAAGGTCTCTACAGTCTGGTGTGGGCTTGGGCCTCAATCAACAGTCTGCGCCGCCAGCCAGCTCGGTCCCTAGCTAGCTGTCTCCAGTTTTGCACTCCAAGTTGATTGAGGTCTCTCCTCTCCTTCTCCGTCCCTCGGGAATAGTGTCGAAGGCTTTCCGGGCCGGAGCATTAGTGTCCATCCGCTCTAAATGACCGAGCCATCTGAGTCTCTGGGCCTTGACCCTTCTGGCTAGGTCCATGTCGTTGTACAACTCGTAAAGTTTGTATCTTCTTCGCCATTACCCATCAATGCACACGGGGCTAAAGAAAGACCCGAATAACGAATAACTCTCGAAACAGCCTTAGGCACATTCATACGATTTTGTCTATGCTTCTGTACCAAACAGCAGGACTGGGTTGATGAGCAAGAGATTAGCAAGAGTTATTCTTCGTCTGATCTTGGCGCTGGTGTTATTGCCCGTGTTAAAAGCAGAGCCCAGGTAGACAAACTCCCCTACTATCTCGAAACTGTATGCGTCTATTGTGACGTTCTGTCCGAGCTGTCGTCGGTGTTGGGTGTCTATTGTGACGTTCTGTCCGAGCCGTCGGTGTTGGGTGTCCTTCCTCGAAGACAGCGTATACTTCGTTTTTCCCTCAAAACCCATTTTGGAAGATAGTGCCTCTGGTGTTGACGGTGGAGTTTTGCACTATCTTCTCAAAAACGATGTTAAAGAAATAGCACGACAGTGCATCGCTTTGTCTGAATTTTGACATCGAAAGATTCCGAAAGCTCATTGCCAACCTTGATTAAGCAGCAAGAGTTCTCCATCGTCATTTTGCACAAGCGAACGAGCTTGGCAGGGATGCCAAAACTAGACATAGCTTTCAACAGTTCGTCTCTGTAGATGCTGTCATACGCTGCCTTAAAATCGAAAAAAGGTAGTGGGTATCGATTTGGAGTTCATAGGTTTTTTCCAGGATCTGTCGCAAAGTGAAAATTTGGGCGATGGTTGACTTTCCTGGTCTGAAGCCACATTTATAAGGACCAATCAGATTGTTGACGAAAGGCTTCAGACGTTCACATAAATTAGGAGAGAGAGAATTATGAAGGCGATGTTAAGTAGACTGATTCCTCTGTAGTTGGCAGTTTAGAGGATCTCCCTTTCTCAGGATCGGGCAAACAATGCTGAGGTTCCATTCATCGGGTATGCATTCTTCCGACCATATCTTACAGATGATTTGGTGCATGCTCCTATCTAGACCGTTGCCTGCTGCTTTGAACAGCTCGGCAGCTAGTCCATCTGCTCCAGCGGCTTTGTTGGATTTCAGTCGTGATATTGCCGTTTTCACTTCTTCTAGGTTTGATTCACTGAATTTTTGGCTATCATCGTGTCCAATGAAAGGCTCCTGTCTGACGGCGGGGTTTTGTTCGTCGTCGCCGTTATACAGTCTACAGAAGTGGTTTTTCCAAATCCCTAGCATTGACTGCGATTCTACTATGATGTTCCCTTGTTTATCTCTGCAGGCATCGGTTCTTGCTCGATGACCTTGAGCCAGCTGTCTTACCGATAGAAACTCCGAACTTCATTCCTGCTGTTGGCTCTCTCAACATCCTCGATCTGACGCTTCTCATGCTCCCTCTTTTTTCTTCTGAGAAGCCGGTGTTCCTCTCTCCTCTTTTGCTCATAGAGCTCAAGTTTTAAAAATATTTAAAAAAAAAGTTAAATGTTTAATTAAGATTTTTTTTGTTATAGGAACAAGCATTGGATTCAAAAACATTGCATCTCGCATAGCATTTGACCTACGTCTGTGACTCGACCAAACTAAAAACGAATCATCATCACTTGCATTATCCGACGACCAACAAAAACCTTCGTCATCGGGAAATCATCGCTTTAAAAGCGAATCAAGTACATCATCTTCAACTAGAAAACCCACATCATTATTAAAAAATAAGTTAACCGATACCTTGGTTAACAGCACCCTCTCTAAAAATAAAAAACAATCTCATATTCAACCAATCATAGTAACAACAAGCTGCACTGGCAACATTTCTGGCATTACTTCTAAAAAGCAAAAACTTCGCTCGAACTCAGAATCCGATAGAGTCTCACTGAGTCTTTCATCGGGCGAAAGATTGGACACTGCAAGTAGCTCCAAAAATAGCAGTAATCACAGTCTTCGTGGTCAGCCGTTGTCTTTCGAAGAGACTACTTCTGCAGTTGCCCCAGCTTCTCTTGCCCTGGCTAATGACGGTAGTAACAGTTCTATTACTAAAATAACAACAACAGCAGCTTCTTTATCTTGCAATCATCCAAGCAGTCGTATTGATTCAACTATTCAAATGCTCGAAGAAATAATCGATCCCATTGTCGAAGAAGACGATGATGATATTGAAATTGACAATACTGACGAGGATGTTGCTTGTGATTTGGCCTCGTCAGTACCAGTTAAGATAAGCATTGGCAACACCAAGCAGCGGAATTCAAATTCAAGTACACCTAGTACTTCTACAGGACTAAGACTCAACGTAAAAGGCAAGACCAAGACTGCAAATGATAATAATAAACAGTCCAAAATGAATGCGAGCAAAAGCCTAAACGATAATTCAATAATTGTAAATATGCACAAAATTAAAGAGAAAACAACAATGCCGACACACATTTCTGAAGACAAAAGAAGATCTAATCTTCTGCTGGGCAGAAAATGTCTCAAAGTAATGCCGTCTAAAACAACAAGAATTTCAGCCGAAGTTTCGGCCCCCTCTACGGCCGTTAAATTAATTGCAGACGCTGAATTGAAAACAAAAACAGAAACCGAAACCGAAACATCTACCACAAGTGGAAATGAAACAAGTAAGAAAGAAAGTGGTAAATTAGGATACAACAATTTGATAGCATCACTCTTACGTACAACAACACTTTAGAACTGAAATCAAAAAATTACAAACAAACAAAAATAAAAGAAACCGTTAAAATATGCGAATATAAGTTGTTTATTTGTTCAACCCTTTAAGCTTAAAGCAGAAAGGTATGATGAATTTACTTGTTTGTGAATAAGCAAAACAAAAGGGCGCACAAAACAAATAAAATAATTATCTTATGTATTTATAATAAAAATAAATAATAATCATATAGGAAAAAAATAATCGTGTAACATTTGTAGCAAGTAAAAATAATTTAATAAAATGTTAAATTATTATTATGAGAAGATGTTTAAACAAAAAAATAATATATATACCAAAACTGGCGTCTGCGTCGGCAATCGGGGTACCAGGTATTTGTACGCAGTTACTTGATATTTAAGGCTCTCCATCTATCTCTATATACGACCCCACTGCAATGATTAACTTTAAAATGAAATTTGGTGTACACTTTATTATTGAAATAGAGAAGGTGGAATGTTCAACCCACATTTTCTTTTTTTAAAAGAATAATTATCCTCTGCATTTTTCATTTCAGATTTAATGTAGGTGCTATGAATTCTAAGTGTAAAGGGTGTTTTTTTTTTAGAGGTATAGAACTTTAAATTGCAATAAAACAACGATGGAATATTCGATTGACATTCGAAAAATAATCTTGTGGCATTACATTTGAAATTTGATTTCTGGCATATGACTGCCACGGCTGGCTCGGATGTAGTCCAATCTGGACGTCCAATTTTCGATGACTTTTTCCAACATTTGTGGCCGTATATCGGCAATAACACGGCGAATGTTGTCTTCCAAATGGTCAAGAGTTTGTGGCTTATCCGCATAGACCAATGACTTTACATAACCCCACAGAAAATAGTCTAGCGGTGTTAAATCACAAGATCTTTGAGGCCAATTCACAGGTCCAAAACGTGAAATTAGGCGGTCACCAAACGTATCTTTCAATAAATCGATTGTAGTACGAGCTGTGTGACATGTTGCGCTGTCTTGTTGGAACCACAGCTACTGGACATCAGGAATGAAAAAGTTAGTAATCATGGCTCTAGTCTATACCGATTACCATTGACTGTAACGTTGTGGCCATCATAAAGCGCACCAAACAGTCAGTTTTTCTGGATGTAACGGTGTTTCGACATACACTTGAGGATTAGCTTCACTTCACTCCAAATGCGGCAGTTTTGTTTGTTGAAGTAGCGCTTGATGATCGTTTGGCTTCAATTCTTTCACGAGTTGGATTTTGTAAGCACGCAAACCAAGATCCTTCCGCAAAATCTTTTATAAAGTTGATGGCCACAGATACAATTCCTGTGCTCGATGGCGGATGGACTCATCTGGGTCTTCCTCAGTGCTACGCTCTACAGTAGCAATAGCTTCTTCTGCACGCACCGTACGGCGTCTCTGGGGATGCAAGTTATCAATGAGAGCCAATTAGCCTATACCTCGAAAAAAAACACCCGTTATTATAGAATCAATTCTACGTCCAACCCAATAATTAATTTAATAAAACAGTTGGTGGCCAAATTAGAGAAAAATTATATTTCTTATAAATAAACGCTCATAACTTTTTTGTTTTAATTTTTTTTTAAATTAAGAATATACTTAAATTCTATTCAAAAAAGTTATTCATCATATTAACTTTAACAATATTAAAAAAAAATTAGTATTTTGTCACACCTCCTTTTCCCTCTATAACAGCCTTTACTCGTTTTGACATATGTACTTTGAATGTATTTGATGCAATTTTCTTGTATTTTCTCGTTTCTGTGCCAAACTAATCAGGCGCTCTATTAAAGCACGTTTATTAGTTATTTTCTCCTTCCATATTTCCCTCTTTAGGAGCTCCCAGAGAATTTCTATAGGATTCAAGTTTGGGGAGTTTCCTGTCCACTCCAAGACGTCCCCACTGTGTTCTTCCAAAAAGGCAGTCACTTTTTGGCCTTGTGACAAGGTGCAGAGTCGTGCATGAATGCAAAATCACCATTTGGGAACCATTCTTTCGTTTGCGGAAACATTTTCCACCTTAGAACCTCAATGTACTGGTCCTGACGCATGGTTTCCTCGACAATGTACAGATGCCCGCTTCCTTTTCCACTAATAATGGACCAGAACAATATGCTTAAAATATGTTTTACGCGGTCAACTACACAGTCTTTTATATATTTTTCATTGAGTCTTCTCCTCACAAACTCGGCCTTATTCGACAAAATTTGAACCGTCGATTCGTCAGAAAAACAGACCTGAAGGAACAAAATAAGCCAGGATAATAGTAAAATTATCAATTCTGAAGTTATGAAAGCGAAGTAAAAAGTCAACTAAACGCGTTCTTAACTCTAACCAATCATCTGATGTCCAGTCTGTATGTGCTTTTGCCCAGTTAAAGCGTTTTTTCATCATACCCTTAGTGAAGAGTGGCTTCTTTGCTGTACGGTAATAAGAAACCCCATGTCATTCATACGACGTCGGACATGTCGGAAATTGGGTTTTCTGATTCCTGAATCAAAGTTGTCAGCATTTTACGCGGTTTCTTCCTCTTTTGGAAGCATATATCTCTTATTTTGCGTTGATCCCGTATTGTAGCTTTTTTTCTTCCCGATTTTCAGGTTCTCATTGTCAACTGACGACTTCGCAACTCCTGCAATTGTTGAAATTTTCCTTTGCGAATGTTCAGTATGCAAACGAAGAGTCTAAATTTTCTCCGGCAAAAGGTCTTTTCTTCTTCCCATTGATTACAACACGCTTTACCACAAAAACACGCACAACTGAACACAAATTTGAAATAAAAAATAACTACAGAGCACATGTTTATCATTATACCGATTTCCAAATAGAAGGCTTTGATTTTTTGCAAACAAAAGCCATTACAAAATTTAAAAAAGGAAATAGCGCAGCCTACACGAAATAAGGATAAGACGAGATAAATTCTGTTTGAATTACCGTTATGCATGCCTTTTAAATTTTATTGGTTAAATAATAGTTGAGAAGTACCTAAATAATTAAACAGTTGAAGTTTATTAGTTTTTATATGAATTTTTTCAAACCTAATCCTGAAAATTAAATTTTTTTAATGGTGGCTGTATTAATTTGGCCACCCACTGTAATTGTTATTATTGTTGCAAGGAAAAGCATTAATTGTTTAATAATATGATAGTGATATTGTCAGTGCCAGTGGCAAAGCGATTACGGAACGCAAAAATCGATAGATTTCGAATAATTCTAAAAGAATAATGCAGTTTGAAATTCTTACTGACGTGTCGGACAATTACTCCTCACAATTTATTGTCTCTCTTAAAAACTATTAGATCTAATCTTTTGTATCATAAGTGTATGATGCATTTGTATAAATTTAGTTTCTGAGTCCCATCATGGATCTTCTTGTCGACATCGGGAATATTTCAAGAACATTTGAACGAAACCTTTGCGTCACGTTATATGTCAGCAATATTCTTTGAATACAATAGGGTTGTTATTATAAAATAACGTGGAAGTCTTATATCACTACATTACTGCCTAAAAGACAACGTGCCGTATTGTTTGCTTGTCAGTTTCGTTAATTTGTTACGCTCGAAAAGTCCTTTTGGAGAGAAGGGTATATTTAACATTCGATTCCGCATGCAGAAGTATATGGATTTTTGGAAGGGAATGTACACATGTATGTATATTATATTGTAATTGAGGCTTAATGTTCAATAGAGTTGTTCAAGTTTTAAACAAATTAACACAGGGTTAGGCGTTCAGGATTGCATTGCGCACCGAGTCGCTTTTGGAGATTTTGCAATGTTTTTCGTACTTCATTATCTGAAAAAAGAAAACACTTTTTGTTTATAACAAAAATATAACGACCAGACTTAAATTAACATAATTTTTAAATATTCTGATAAAAATTGAGAACAGAAAAAACGTAAATTATTTTGTATTCAGTCTGTCAATTCTTTAAACGTAAAATCTCAATTGTGATTAATATGAAAATTCAAATCACATAATTCATCCATAATATTTATAAAAGCAATTGAACTATTCTTTTCATGTAAAACTCATTCAAAATATTTTACTTATTTTATTTTGTAAAACAGTTACAAATATGTTATCAATAAATTATCATAATAGATGTAAAACACCAATCATGCACCTAATACAGTAGATCCTTTTGTCTGCTTTTGTTAACACTATCATAATAATCTGTCTTGAAAATATAACTATACATAAATATTAACTTTAATTTTGTTTTCCTTTATTTTTGTTTTAAGATAAAATAAAATATATTTTGAATACGATACATACATAATTAAACGTTCATATTATTACAATGAATATTCAATTAAAGATATTAACATGAATCCTTTAAGAGATCGTATTAAATGATTATGTTTGTAAATGAAAATTATTGTATTTACTAAAGAAATTTAAAATTATCTATATTGAGTTTGTTTTATTTGACCAAGTTAACCCCATTTTTGTTGCAGATATGTATCTTGTGCTTAATTTTCTTAGATTGGTTGTCGCAGTTAGCGATTTAACAATTGAGAGCAAAATTTTATATTTTCTACTTCTTTTGTGATATTGGCTCTCTGTGAATCTGGGCCGGTTGACATCCAAACTAAACAGCAAAGGCTGAATATATCTGAAATCGGCGGAGTTAAATAGCTTTTCCAGCTAGCACGTTTCATAGCTTAGCACTTCAGATTATAGTTGAAGTCCTCTACTATCCGTTTGTTCCATCTGAGTCCCTTTTTTGTCCCGTCTTTCGGGATGCGCTATAAGACTTTGCGGGCAGTTTGCTGTTCAAGCCATCTATCTTGTACTCTTTTTGATAATTCAATTTTTCTGTTTTCCTTGTTAAATCCTTGTCACTCGTCAGTATGATCACTTATGTAGTTAGGCCAAAAATCTGTAGAAGAAGAAGAACATTTTCTCGGAGCATCAAAGCGTTCTCATCTGCTTCTACGTTCATACGTAAGGACGTTGATGAAAAGTGGCTTATAAAGTAACTTTCAGTGGTTCATGGATTGGCAAGCTTTGTAAGGTAAAAATACTACAAATATCGTTACTTGAATTTGTATCGAGACCTAGGTAGACAAAAACGAGCAACTGACATCATAGCCTTGAACTGTGTACTTTGCGTTCCAATTATGTCTGTGCCAGCATATCTAAGGGATTTGATGGACTTTTGCGAGATTATGCTTATGATATTTACTTTTGAGTTTGTCACATTTTTTCCAAGAAGGTTGCTTGAGAGCGTATTGCCTTACCTTCAGGTTTTTCCGACCAGGATGAGTATTCCTTCAGTTAGCCATTCATCGTCAAATTGAGCTACCAATATTTATGTTCCAGAAACTGGACTTTGAAAATGTTCAAGTTTAGCCATAGTCAATTCGAAATTAGCACAAGACAAATTATCACGTCTGCCTGGAACAAGTTCCTTTTCCTTATACATACGTCGACAATGACACTCCAGTTGTTAGCTGTCTTGCGAAAGCTAACCTTTTTGCTAGGCAGTTCGCCGCAACTCTTTGCTGTCAGAGAGTGTCATGACTCCGCCTGTTCTTGAGCGCGTCAATGATTCTATGGGACAAATCTTCTTCCGCAATCGTGCTGTGGAGAGAGTCCTAAAAGATCTCAACATACATAAATCCGGATGGTATCCCCGCTATTATTCTGAAGAGGTATTCTTCCATGCTGGTAAAACCTTTGCGTAAGCTTTTTCATCTATCCTATTCTTCTGGGCTCGTTTCGAGCACTTGAAAAACAGCATTTGTCCAGCCAATTAAATTATCGTCCGATTGCACTTACGTCCCTTCTTTCTAAGGTCATGGAAACGCTTATAAACTATCAGCTTACGAAGTATCTCGAAGAATGAAAGCTTCTTAATGCCCGAAAGTACGGCTTTCGCAGCAACAGATCCATTGGTGATCTGATGGTTTTTCTCACCAAACAAATCTTTACATCGTTTTGGGGAAAGTAAGATTGTTGCACTTGACATATCAAAGGCATTTGATAAAGTCTGACATCTTGCTATTATCGAAAACGCGTGCTTTCGGTATCGACGAATTCCTCCTTCGTTGGATTATCAATTTTCTTTCGAACCGTTCAATACAAGTTGTACTAGACGGATTCAAGTCTGAAACCCAGAAAATAAATGCTGGTGTGCCCCAGGTCTCTGTTTTGCCTCCGACCCTCTTTCTCATTTTTTATAAAAATTATCTCTTGTCTGTAACTTCTAATCCAATAAATTGTTTCGCTGACGAAAGTACCCATGACTTTTCTTATTCGTTCCCAGACTTATATCCTTCATCTTTGGATGTGGAACTGCAACGGCAAAATATGATAAGCTCATTAAACTCTGACTTAAACATTATTGTACAATAGGGAATAAAAACCGAGTGGAGTTTAATGCTTCGAAAACTCAATGCTTTCTTGTATCGTTACAGCGAGATGAACCCCCTTGCCACTGTCCATAAGTAGAACTTGCATCAACGAGACCGAACATCTCGAAATTCTCGGTATGTGCATCACTGACCACCTTTTGTGGAATGATCACATATGCGATGTCGCCAAAATGCTGCAAAATGTTTGAGTTTCTTAAGACGGTGCAAGAAATTCTTCTCTCCGTCTGATCTGGCTATTATTTATAAGATCTATATCCGTCCAAAGCGTGAGTACAACTCCAGCTACCTACTTAAGCCTCTTGGATGGTACTCAAAAAAGAGACCTACGAATGATCGGTGATAGAGACATCACTGCGTCATTCCATTCGTTAGATCACCGTCGTCGTAACGTTTCATGTCTTTCTCTGTTCTATCGTTACTTCTACGGTAAGTGCTCTAGAGAAATAGCCAGTTGCATTCCTCGCCTCAAACAATTCGCCCGTGAAACTCGCGCTTCTAGGAATGCCCATCAGTTTACCATCGAGCCCAACTTCGGACGTACTCTCAAGTATAGAGAATCATTTTTTAGCCGTGCTACGCGAATGTGGAACTCTCTTCCACACTCTGTCTTTCCCAATCATTACAATGTTCAAGAATTCAAGACCAATGTACATCGACACCTCCTTTCCAACCCATTCCCTTCTTCCTAATGAACTCACTCTGTCTCTGGCATAATAAGGGCATACAAAATCTCTTGCGTGGGTTTAAATTATAAAAAAAATTATAAAAAAAAAAAACAAAAAAAAACATTTTCTTTGTTAATGTAAAAAAAAGTTCGTTCTGATTGAAAAGTAGTAAAATTCGACCAAAGTAAGTACATTAATTATAATCTACTCTGTTAAGAAGAAATTGGGCTATTTGTTTCATAAATCGACTATACCTACACTGCAACCGAAAAAAAACTGAATTTGAAATCTGTTGGATATTTGAAGCAGTTCTGAAAATTAAATTAAAAGCTCACAGATGTTAAAAATATATCAAGCAAGGAAATAACCTTACCGTATGCTTACTTTGAAGTCAATTAAATTTCATTTTATAAGCAAAGCAGTAAAAAAAAAGTTTGTGTTTTTAATTTGAATAAAGCAATATTTTTTCCTGCTGTAGTGGGGAACGAAGCTACGAAAAACTTAAAAAAAAATAGATAATTCAAGGTTTCGTATGAAAGTTGAAAATGTAAAAAACAAGAGCACACTCAAATTGTAAATTGATTCATAAATAAAATATTAAACTCTCTTTGGCTAAGATAAAAACCATTAGAAATTTACCTACACAGTAACAAATTCTGCATTGAAAAAAGAGTTAATCAGAATAAATTAACTTATATTTTGTATTATCAAATAATATAAAATCGACTGATTTTAATATATCGTGAGACAAATATCTAATTAACAAAAAAAAAACAATTAATAAATATGCACATATTGCGTGCTATGTTTAAAAGAGAATTTGATAATTAACACTATTTAACCTATAAACAAAACTAATATAACTGCGCCCAAAATAATGCTAAAAGTAAAATAAAAAGAAATATTAATCACTTATACGAAAATAAATCATTCTACTTGGGTTTTTTGTTTCTTTCTTAAAAATGAATTTAATAACGCAACATAAGATCATGCTTTACTATGATTGCTGGTGCAAACACTTAAGCATTTAAGTAAACAGAAGCTTATATGTATCTATAAAACAATATCTATTAAGGAAGAAAACATTAAAAATGACACTTTTTACATAAGAACATTGTAGGTCCTTTCATAGCGAATATAATTCGTAAGACACACAAAAAGCAATACATAAATACGTTGTTAAAAGTTTAAGGTTTTTGTTTTCAATTTTTTAGTTTTCTTTTTCGTTTCTATTGAGACTGGAAAAATATGATTTTTATTGTTTTTCTACTAAAAAAATAACTTTAGCACTAAATAATAGTTTTTTTTATATTAGGTATGGTTCATCGTATTGAAGTTTTGTCAAATACGAATATACAGTGGTTCACAGCTTATTTGATACAGTGCCCATAACAAAATGAAAAGCAATGTTAAACCTCAAAGGTTGTAAGATACGTTCGACATTTTAATATAGTTTTGTAGATTCATATTAAAAGAATAATTTTGCATTAAACGGGTACAAACATATTCTACCTACATATTTACCCTCTTTAGGACAAAAAAGAGATTTTGATCAAAGAAACACTTCACAGCTTAATTGATACAGTTCTTTTAACCAATCTTCTCTTTTTATGTACCCGAATTTATTTGTTGTTTACTCATACCTACTTATTTTTGCTAGGATAACTTAGATGTGTTTTTTCATAATTTTCCGTGTGATTTTGGGAGACGTTATACCAATTGGTCATTCAACACTATAAAAGTGGAAAATCTATCCGCGAAATTGCCGAATGTGTTGGTCTTAGCTCATCAACAGTTCAACATATAGTGGAGCGGTATGTTCACCAAAATCGTATCAAGGACAAGGGACGAAACCCGCCGAACAATATTTTTAGTTCTGCTGATGTAAGGCTTATACAGCGAAAAATTAAAGCCAACCCAAAACTATCGGCTCCGAAACTTGCTGCTGGGGTCCAACAGGAAATAGTTAAAACATGCTGTGCTAAAACCATTCGTCGTGTTCTTCGGGATCATGATTTTAATTTTAACGGACGAGTTGCTCGTAAGAAGCCCCTCATTGGATTTTGCCAAGGAGCATATTAACACGGAAAACAGTTCCTGCGATTCCGAAATTTTCGCAGACGAGTCCAAGTTTAATATTTTTGCCTCCGATGACATGTCTTACGTCTGGCGGAAGCGTAATACTGATTTGAAAAAAGAGAACCTTAAAGCTGCAATGAAGCATGCAGGAGGGAGCGTCATGGTATGGGCCTCTATGTCTGCAGCTGGTGTCAGGAATTTGGAATTTATTGAGGGAACCATGGACAAAAATACGTACTTTGATATTTTAAAAAGAAATTTGGTTCAAAGTGCCGAAAAGTTGGGAATCCGCTCGAATTTTCGCTTTTACCAGGACAACGACCCGAAACACAAATCAGGAATTGTGCTGACCAGGCTTATGTGGACTGTCCTCACTTAATGAAACCACCGGCATAGTCACCTGACTTGAATGTCATCGAAAACTTGTGGGCCTTAATAGACAATAATATTCGAAAACACACGATCTCAAACAAGAATGATTTAAAGAAAAAAATTTGAGAAGAATGGGGCAAAATAACCCAGGAATTCACACCCAAAAGAATTCAAGCTGTTGAAAAAGCCAATGGATATCATACCAGATATAAAATGCAACAAGAACTTCTTCCTTTTGATTTTTTTTAAATGCATTACCTTTTCGTATCAATTAAGCTGTGACTTGAAATTTTATGTTGTTTAAGTTTTTTGGTTGTTGTGTTTTGAAATAGCAATGCTTTAAAATATATATTATGATTGATTGTTGAACTGCATTTTGTTGTCTTTCAAGTACCTACCATTTAAATTTTGTTGGTATTGTTTCAAGTTTCGAAGCAATTCCAATATATAGTTGAAATCAGGCACTGTATCAAATAAGCTGAGAGCCACTGTATTTGAAGTCTTAAAAAAGAGTAATTTGGTAAAACGTAAAACGCATGAAAGTAAAAATATCAACATTTAATAGTCTTTGATTTTTTTCGTCACATCATTTATTATTATTTAATAATCCGATTGAACACCAGCTATATACATTCATATTAACATAATGTCGTTATTTTATACCAAATAAATACTCAATAAAAACAATAATGAGCATAACATTATTAAATAGAGGATTAAATATATTTATTCCACAAAAACATTTTGTAAAATATTCGTGTCATTTCTTTTTCAGCAATGCCTGCATAAAATTTAATAAATAAATGTTATCAACTGTTGATAAGAAATCATTTACCGTTGGTTAGATCAAGAGCAAGTATAAATCTTATATATAAAAAAAATATGAAAAATTAACAAATGAAAAGAAAACATAAATAAATATAAGATCTGCATTTTAAAAATTTAGTGAATAAGTTGACACAATTAAATATTGCTAAATATGTAGTTGTGTAGAAGAATAACGTAAATACATATATATAAAAAAAAGTTTTAACAAATTTAAATAAAACATTAAATTATTGATCACAAAAGGGGTTTTCTTAAAGAAACAAGTTTTGAATGGTATTTATGTTGGTATGTTTTAACTTTTGACAGATCTATTTTTAACTTTTACTTAATTATTATGGGGCCGATTTTGTGAATCTCCAGTTTTTGCATATCTCCATGTTTCGGGTCATTAGAATCCGAAACAACACTTTCTATCATGATCGTATGTACGTTACGTTTTTGGTATCATATATCATTGTATTATTATTTTTAAATATTATTAAAGGTAAGTGATATTATACTTGGTGCGTAATTTAATGGTGTGTTTGTGTTAGAGGTAAGTAATATGGATACTTTAAGTATTATTCATGGAATATTATTTATTTAGGGTAAATATTATTATCAACATAATTTACATTGTTTTTACCAGCTTACGTTTGGTAAACGTAAAAATTTACAGCTCTCTATTTCTATATAGTGAATCATATCCATTAAATCGATTAACGGTAACTGAAACTTGTTTCTGTGTTCCAAATCATGACGTCGGAATGTAGGGACTGGCTTCCTTGTAATGGCATCATTTACAATATCATTCATTTATTGCGTCTCAGTTAATTTGTTTGAAAATGGTAGGTATACGCCCAGGTGAACCGTATTTTCTCTTTTAGTATTATTAGTAAGACTAAAATGTATAAATTGAAAAGAATGCTTCCTCATTTATATGGATAAGACATTTTATTTTTGCTTTTTGAGATGTCTCGGTATGTGCTCATTGCACAAAAGTTACTTAAATACTGGAAGTGCGTATATACGTTCAGATTGTTTTGCCTCGAACCACTCATGATACAGACATGAGACTGACTTTATTCGACGCAAAATCGCTTCATTGAGGACTGAATAAGTTTTCTGCAAAATCGATTTGGCAGTTTTTTAAAAGTAATGAAAAACTAAAAAAACAACCAAATCTAAAAGTAGTTAGAATTTATCATTTTTGCATGAAAATTATGATCATTTCAGTATAAGTTGCAATAATAGTTCGAAAAATATTATCAATCAAATTTAGAAAGGTTTTAAAGGTTATTATTTTATTTTACTTATTTTTCTACTCTGCGAAGTGTCCGCAGATGACGACTATTAAATCAAAACGTTTTCCGAATTAATGTATTTCCCGGTAACTATGTTCGACGAAATTTAGCACATGACATTTGTATGCGATGGTCTGCGATAAAGCTCTTTTATTGGTCTTATTTTCTTCGACGTCCTCCGTCAAGTTTTTGCTGTGAAAAGTTTGTTGTTTAAAAAAAATATTTAATTAAAATGTTAGCTAAAAAACCCAGTTAACTTTATTTACGTTAACTTGGCTCACTTGGCCATGTTGGTGCTGATAAAAATGAGGAAGAGTGTCGGAGACCCCTGGGGCACACCAGCATTTACATTGTGGGTTTCAGACTTGAATCCGTCGGTTCGAAAGAAAGTTTCTAATTCAATCGAAGAGGGATTCATCAAAACCGAAATAACGCATTTTCGAAAAAAGAGCAAGACAGGGCCGGATCTAGATTCTTTTTCCGGAGGGGGTCACAGGATAGACAAAAATCAAAAATAACAAGAATAACCAAATAAACAAAGCAAACCGAATTTTTTCAATTAATAAAAAAAAAACAAAGTCAAAATAATCTTAGGTATGCAGAAACTCAACCAATTTGTTTTGCTTGAAAATTCATTACATTAATATATAGGTACATTTATTGTGTAAAATAATACAGGGTGTCCCAAAATTCAACGATAAGCCGGAACCAGGGGGTGGCCCTATTCATGACTGCATGGAAAAAAAATATAAAAAAATCAAACGCCATTTTGTTTCAAATTACAACAAAAAATATAATACTAAAAAAAAATGTCTTGTCTTTCTTTGCTACTGTGACCACAATTTTTCATTAATTTTTGATTTTATATTTTTATCAGAATCTTAAAACATATAGCATCTATTCCTAGCATAGCCGTAGCTAGGATTTGGTTTTGGGGGGGAGGTTAAGATAAATGATAATTTTTTTTTTCAAAATCTATATATATATATAAAAATGGAAGTATATACAATACGTTACAAATAGAAAGTTTTTGATGAAAAACTCGGAAAACGCATTGGTTTTTAAATCGAAAACTGCATGGAATTGTATCTATGTGCATTGGTTTTCAAACGGAAAACTGAAAAATTGGTGATGGGGAACTTGGAAAACTCTGGGAGAGCACAATATCAAACTATTGCATGGAATTAAAGGTGCAATTTCGGAAAATTAAGGAAAAGAGCAACACGTTTGATTTTGTTTATCACATTTAGGATTTTGACTGTGTTTGAAAGTTCGTTGTCAAGCTAGAAAAATTTCATATCTTTGAAATTGGAAATATAGGTCTTATAATCATTTTAGAGCTTATCTCTGAAGGCGCCATTAAGGTGATGAAACGATGTTAGCTAAAGATTAATGTAAACAATAAAATGGATGCAGGTTGATTTGTTTGTGTGGTCGGTAAAGACTCTTAAGTAGTCCAACGCATTGTTATAAAATTTTGACTGTAGGCAAAGCTAACACGAGCCAGGGTTAATGCGAAAACAAATTTTGGGAACATTTTACGGGAAAATTGAAAAATGGAAACAATCAAATGGTGGTCGAAAATTATACTTTTGTATGGGATCATAGCTGCAATTGTTCAAAAATTAGTAAAAAAAATCAGAAAACTCCCCAAAACGAGAATTTTTAAAATTATTTTTAGATTTGATTTAATCTGGTGGCAGGCGAGACGAGGTTCGCGGGGTCGGCTAGTTTTTAATAAAAAAGGAAACATATTTATCAAATTTATCACATTCTTTCACTTCCCCGAAGCCAATTCATTTGTTCACGTAACAATTTTTGATGCAAAGTTTAAATATATTTCTTGAGTGTATCTTTCACTTTAATATTAATATTTAATATTAATCATTGTTATTAATGCAGTATTTTTAAATATATTGTAAATCACATAATAAAGAGTTGAAGATTTCTACTACAAAATTGAAGTCTAACTGAAGATATTGGCTTCAAAGCTTCAGAGTAGATGTTTTTGCATGGTATATTTATATTAGATATATGAATCTTAAATTAAGTTAACTTACCTTTATTGGAAGTCAATAACATTTTTGTATTATTTTGTTTTGGAAAAAGTAGGAGAGAACTTCTTTCATAAAAAGCATTATTGTTTATTGAGGGATGAATAAAAACAATAGCAGAAGAAAAACAAAATAAATACATAAATATAATATTTAACTATATAAAATAATTATTTTTTCACACAGATCATCACAATTGCGAATTAATTATATAGATACAAATAAATTTTTTGAACAAAAAATAACACAGTATGGCATTTATTTATTTAAACGAACGAATAAAAACAAAAACAAAAGAAGAATAAATACATAAATATAGTATAACATTATATAAATCTTATAAATTTATGTTAAGGAATTTATTTGTATACATGTTATTTATTCACAAGAGTGATGATCTGTGTTAAAAAAGTTTATTTTATGTATTATAATCTCTATATCTCTATATACAGGGTGATTCACGAGCGTTGTGCCAAAAAGCTAGAGCGTGTAGGTTGAGTTGAGACAAGAAAAAAATCGTATGGGAGAGGGGGGGTCTATTCCCCCCCGTTTAGCCGGGAGGAGCAATTTTCTGAAAAATTGACTTATTTTGTAAAAAAAAATATTAAAAATCAACGGCTTCGTTTACAACACCGTGCTATACCTTTCTGAAAAGCCAAAAACTTCTTCTTTCACTTTGTTTTTAAATTAAATTGATTTAACGAATAGTTTAAAAAAAATAAATTTTCAAACTCAAAATTTTCAAAAAAAAAGCAAAAAAAACTTTTTTGAACTAATTTTTTTCAAAATTTTATGTAATTAAGTACTAATTTAGTTTTAAAAATTCAATGTCTTTGTTAATTTTTAGTCGAAAACAGAAAACCCGATGCAAAAATGTCTTTTTGTTTTTGAGAAATTAAAAAAAAAACCAAAACCACTTTTTTCAAAAAAAATCTTTATTTTTATTTTTACCTATCTGGACTTTTAGTTTAATTTATTAGTTTAATTTATAAATTTAATTTTTTGTAATTGGAGTTTTATGAGGACTCAATAAAGTAGAAAAGTATTGGATTTTCCCTGGATTAATCAAGTCCAGATAGGTAAAAATAAAAATAAAGATTTTTTTTGAAAAAAGTGGTTTTGGTTTTTTTTTTAATTTCTCAAAAACGAAAAGACATTTTTGCATCGGGTTTTCTGTTTTCGACTAAAAATTAACAAAGACATTGAATTTTTAAAACAAAATTAGTACTTAATTACATAAAATTTTGAAAAAAATTAGTTCAAAAAAGTTTTTTTTGCTTTTTTTTTGAAAATTTTGAGTTTGAAAATTTATTTTTTTTAAACTATTCGTTAAATCAATTTAATTTAAAAACAAAGTGAAAGAAGAAGTTTTTGGCTTTTCAGAAAGGTATAGCACGGTGTTGTAAACGAAGCCGTTGATTTTTAATATTTTTTTTTACAAAATAAGTCAATTTTTCAGAAAATTGCTCCTCCCGGCTAAACGGGGGGGGGGGGAATAGACCCCCTCCTCCCATACGATTTTTTTCTTGTCTCAACTCAACCTACACGCTCTAGCTTTTTGGCACAACGCTCGTGAATCACCCTGTATATAAAAATGGAAGTGTGTTTGTTTGTTTGTTTGTATGTCTCTTATAGACTCCGAAAAGTCCAACAGATATTTGTGAAATTTTTATGGTTCATACTGTTACATTCAGTGATGATTTCTGTGAAAAAAAAAATTGTAAAAACCTCATGGAAGAGTGGGAAAACTGGAAAAACCAAACAAAGGTCGGAAATTAGATATTTTTTGCTTGGAATTTTTTGGTTCAAAATGGGTTTTCGAATGAAAAAATAGAAAGTTCTTGATGAAAACTCGGAAAACTCATTGGTTTTCAAATGGAAAGTTGCATGAAATTGTGGATGCATTGATTTTCAAATGGAAAACTGGAAAATTTCAAATGGAAAACTGGAAAATTTCAAAATGGGTTTTCGAAAGGAACTCGGAAAACTCATTGGTTTACAAAGGGAAACTGGAAAATTTGTGATGGGGAACTGGAAAGCAAGAAAAAGTAAACAAAAAATTGGAAAAATGGAAAATTTGAAATGCAAAAAACAAAAATCTCAAAAACACTCTTTCATATGAAATGCATTAGTTGTGATAAAATGAGTGGTAAAATGGAAAACTCCAGAAGAGCAAGAAAATCCCAAGTCAAATTTTGAATGGATTTTAAACAATGGGAAAATAGAGAATTCGTGATTTTGGTAATTTTTTTTTTTGAAACACTGATATTTTTAATGTAAAAATTTTATTTTGCTGTATTGCTACATAACGGTAACTCTCAGAGCAATCATAAAAAATCCTTTTTTCATTCAATATCATGGTCAATGTGTTTTATACGCATATTAGGGTCGAAGAACTCGAAATGTTTACACAACAGCAACATGAGGAGCGAAGTGAAACCGAAATGATTCGCGTTTTACAAATCCGTGCATCGCAGGCAACGGGGCGTATACTTACCATTTTGTTTTGTTTTTTTGATATATCGCTTATTTGTTTAAAGACGGATCCATGCATACGAATTAACAAAAAAACAATGCAAACGATAGAGGAAGAGGGTTATCGATTATCGATTGAGGCAGTACGAAGTCTGCAGGGTCAGCTAGTATCATATAGATTATTCAATTCAGTCAAAATGCCATTTTGATAGTGCCTACAGAAAAACGAAGGATTATTTCTTATTCTGTGGACTAAGTGCAAAATGCTATTAATAAAAGAAATATATCTTATCAGGCGTTTACAAACTTATTCCACCGTGGAGGGTGGTTTAGCGAAGTAATACAAAAATGTAAGATAAAAGTTCATTAGATGGTTTATAAGTATCAACAACAAAAAATTTCCCAAAGGGAATTTAAGCTTAACGTCACTAACTTTACTCCTCCGGAAACAAATTATTTTTATTAATGAGAAATATTTTGACGTTTGGTTAAAATGACCTACATTTTTAGTCCGAACTGCGTCAAAGTAGGATGGGTTTAATTGGATTTTTTATGTTAAAAAACTGCTTCCCTCTCAAGATGTCACCAAAATCGATTGCCATCTTGCCTCTACTACCCAAGAATATATATAAACAAAAAATTCTCATGAATTTTCGGCTGTTAAATGACGAATGTCAATTGGATATCAAATGCGACTCGAAAAAATTTGAGCGCTTAGAACACGTTCAATTAAAAGTGTGTTCAGAGCTTTGTATATTTATTTGACTGGTACTATCAAGATGGCGTTTTTTTTACTGTAACCATCTATATAACGACTTATTGAAAAGAAAACAACGTAACCCCCCCTAAATACGGTTATGGCCTTAACAGACTTTTATTCTGAAAGAAAAATGTCTTTAAGCCTTAATAGAAACTTAAAAATTCAGTGTCAGCCAAAAAATAAATTCATTAAGTAATTATTCAATAATTATTTGATTTTGCATTTCGGGGGGGGGTGGTGGGGGGGGGGGAATCAGTAAACCCCCCCCCCCCTAAATACGGATGTGCTATCAAGATGGCACTTTTAAATATAGTCATCTATGAAACGACGTATGTACTTTTAACTTTAATGGAAAATGGATGTAAAAAAAAATTCGGGGGAGGTTAAACCCTGTAACCCCCCCCCCCCTAAATATGGCTATGATTCCTAGTTTCCAAAAATTCCAAATTTTCAGCGGTTTTTCCACGACAATTAATCAAAAAAGTTTTTTTCCATAAAATTTTAATTTTTTTTAAGTTTTAGTCCACTTTCAGTCATCGTGGTTATAAAAAAATTAATGGACACTACCATGGCGTCTTTTTTTTTAAATTGCCGCAGTTTATCAAGATTCTAAAATGTTATAACACTTTGGCAAAATTTGCCAGAAAAAAAAGTAATGCATACTTTTTCATAAGAACAACCGGTTTTCAAACAAAAATTCTATTCAGAGAAATCACTTCACCTTACGGTGAATCTCAGCTGAAATTTTTTGTTCCACTTAAAAAATCTGAGATCTTTGAGAACTCAGTGAGATTTTGTTAGGTGGAACTGGTCTAATGTTTTTAATATGAATTTTCTTCTGAAACGTTTTTCTAGTGTATTTTCAAAAGACTTGGCGCTTTTTATGTCAGCGTGGCTAACTTCACAGTTTGCAATCAAAACATTGAAAGCACAACAGTCCATTGTTGATTTTAGTGTCGGTCGTTGGAATCAAGATAGTTTTTATTGAATTTTTCAATAAAAAAAAAGAAGGTAACAAAACAAAAACCAAATAATAAAAAGCAAAAGTAAGAAGATAAAACAAGGATTCATTTGACGAATGCTTCATGGTAAATTTATTTACATAATCGGCCTTATTACCGTATGCTCCGATCGGAGAATTTTCCGATCGGGTACGGTAAAAAGGCTTATTATGTAAATAAATTTACCTTGTTTTATTTCACCGTACCCGAATCGTACATAAAATAAAGACGCATACCGACGCACTTCTTTGTTGTTTTGTGAGTGAAAAAATATTTTTATTTTTGACATTTTTTTTTGTTTCGGAGACAATTTGACAAAAACGTAAATAAACTAATCGCTATTTTGAAGACGCTTCCTGTTACTGGAGCCACTGCAGAAAGGAGTTTTTCAACTCTCCGTGAGGCCTCAAAACTTGGTTGAGATCAACTATGGCAGAAGACAGCCTCACCTCACCGGGCTTGCATTGATACACATCCATCGCGACATCGAATTGGACATCAATGCAATCATTAACAGATTTGCGAAACAAAATAGATGATTGGATTTTGTGTTATAAATTATGCTTTTGGTTGGAACTTGTAAACAGATGCTAGTATATAAAGTATAGCTACAATCCAAATATAGAAAATTTGTAAACAAAATTATTGATTCAATCTTTTTTGGATTCCGTTTGTTTTTTTTTTTTTCAGAGGACGAAAAAGTAAGTTAATTGTGGTCGTTTGCTCAGTTCCCGGTTCTTAAGATTGCAAAAACTAGTTTTTTTTTTGTTATTCGGTTTGCAAAATATTGGTTCGGTTCAATTTTTTGAAATACGGCCTGTCTTTGGGGGGGGTGGGGCACCCTCTTGAATCCGCACCTGCAGCAAATTCCTTTAAAATATAAAGTGCAACAATCCTACTTTCTCCAAAACTATGTAAAGACTTGTTCCACTGTTTGGTGAGATAAACCATCAGATCACCAGTGCACCTGTTGCTGCGAAAGCCGTACTGCCGGTCATTAAGACGCTTTCGGTTTTCGAGATATTTCTTGAGCTGATAGTTTATCAGCGTTTCCATGACCTTAGAAAAAAGGGACTATAATTGGAGGGAGAAGAAGATTCGCATTTTTTTGGAATTGGCTGGACAAATGATGTTTTCCAACTACTCGGAACGAGCCCAGAAGAATAGGATAGATGGAAAAGTTTGCGAAAGGGTTTTGCCAGCGTGGAAGAACACTTCTTCAGAATGATAGTATGGAGATACCATCCGGACCAGCGGGTTTACCTATATGATGTTGAAATCCTTTAGGACTCATAGAATCATTGTCATTGACGCGCTCAAGAACTGGGGGATTCATGACACTCTCTGCCATGAAGAATTCGAGGCGAACTGCCTAGCAAAAAGGTTAGCTTTCGCGAGAGAGCTAACAACTGGAGTGTCATTGTCAACAAGCGTAGGGACCGAGGAAGAAGAAAAATTCTTCATATTTTTTACAAATTATAACAAAAATTTCTTACTGCATTTGGGACATTGCAGTATTTTCTGCCTTAATTTTGGTCATGTAAATATTTGGTCCGACGAATATGGGCATTTCAGGCCTTCCTGGTCTGTTTTAAATTGGTCGGTTGGGCTCTAAAACACCGGAACTTTACTTTTTTTCCTGATAACCTCTTTACAGCTTGAATCAAACCATTACTTTTCTTTGGGTTAATTCGAATTCGTGATAAAAGTTTTCAATTCCAAAATATTCATATGAGTAATCATATCTGCGTTGGAGTCTACGTCAATATTGAGGAAGCATAGTGACCAGTTATAGATCTGGAAGAAGTTGTTTAGACCGTCCCAGTTGGCTTACTCGTATTGCCATACGGTTCTCTCTGGAGCTCTTTCCCTAACTGAATTAGTTTGACACGAGAAATTTGCAGATAAAATATAAATACTTTGGTCTGATCTACCTAGAGGCGATATATACTGATTAAAACAAATATGTAAGCCAGCCTGGGCAAAAATACCCCACCCCGGACTACCCATTGTCAAATGCCGTTCGAAGTCACCAAAACTGGTTCTCCTGCTTAACCCTATCAATGCGGTCCTGTTCGGACACAGCTTTACTGAATCGAAGCAGCTCTGCTCCATCATGAGCGAGGATGCCTCGTTCATACAAAAGTCACCGGCCTACAGTTTTTCGAGCCCCGTTGTATAAGACTTTGTTTGAATACTAATGCAGATAAGAAGATTCCGGTGTCCGATCCAACCGAGACAGCGCCGAAGACACTGCCTCTCAAACACCCGAAACTTCTCCATTTGGGAAGGGGCAACGTTGAACCACACTGGACAAAAATAAACGATCATTGGCCGTATGAGGGCCATGTAGCAAATTACCTTTACCCTGGGGTCAAACCGACTGCTGTAAAACAGCTGTTTCGTCAGAGCGAAACCTCCTCTTGGCTTAGTCAGAGCAGCATCTATATGTCTGTCGAAATACAAATACTGATTCAACCAGATACTGAGGTACTATACTACACTTTTCTCGTCAATGCCTGTCCGTGAGGATCAACAATGACCATCTTACGCCAATTTTTACACGTATCTCACGAAGCCTTACCTTAGCCAACGGAGTCCGGAACAAAATTGTCTCCGACTTTTGGACATTTATTTTCAGTTTCCAGTCGTCGCAGTATCGCTAAATATTCTCGAAGTCACGTTGCAAGAGGATTTTAATGACTTCGACCTTTGGGGCAGTTCTGTACGCAATCAGGTCGTCGCAATGGCCTGGATAAGGCTACCTATCAGATTGCTGAAGCTGAAGAAGATCGGCGAATTAACGACTCCCTGTTGCAAACCATTTTTAATTTCAAACAGCACCCGTGCATTGTTTTTTGGAATTGTTCCCGAACTGATTATATTATGTTGTCCGCAGCCCACTTAATCAGAGCTTATCGACCGAAGATTTGACGGATTGGAACTGTCCTTTCCCTTTTTCGGGAGAGGATAAACCACAGCTGTCTTCCAACGCACTGGATAATATGCATTACTCAGCGCATTATTGAACAGTGTGGTATAATTGTCGACAGCCTCAATCGGTAAGTGTCTTAGTACAATGTTGGATATACCATCGACACCTGCTGGCTTCTTATTCTTTATTGAATCGAATATGAGCTGGAGCTTTACCTTCGTGATGAGCAAGGGACTTGGGCCCGTTCGTTCGGCGATTATAGTGTTTGCTAAGAAGTCATCAAACCGGGTAAAACCACCGTTCTCGGATCGCCAGTGAGTAATATCATTCCTTAGGTATATGTGATGAAGTTAAACTCTGTTCAACTCTTTTTCAAACAATAACAATTTAAACTCTGTTCTCCAGGTCGTGGTTCGGGCGAGTGCAAGCATTTACCTTATACACTTGCTGGAAAGCAGCACCAACTGTCTTCACTTTCTCCTGCGGATCTTCAATCACAAAGAAGTTCACTTATGAAACTACACGGTTACCAAATTTACCTTCAATTAGTCAGTTATGGCACGAGCTGTGTGGTGAAACAACAGCTTCTGTGCATCATGGTTGTCGAATGCCAAAAGTAGGATTAAAAAAAATATGTCTTAAAGGTGTATTTAACAATTTTTATTTCGCAAGATCCAGAATAAATCCGTTATTATTTGTATACAAAAAAAAACCCATCACACTATTTATAAAATTACTTGTTAGCAGCAGCCTTCTCTGCTTCGTATTTATAATGCAATTCCATGCAGTCAGTGTTGGAAATGTTGATCCACCCATTGGGTGTCATGTGGTAAACTCTCACTATACCTCCAGAGTAGGCATCCCTAAAGGTAGCATGGTATATGGCGCGTCGGCCAAGTTCTTGGGCAGCTTCATCGGTCAAATCCCATTTGTAGCCAGAATCCAAAACACCAAATGCATAGATTGAACCACTTCCAACCGAAAATACATTGCCAGGCGTTCGCGAACCTTCCGAATCTACGTAGTAAAGTCCAGGTCCTCGCTTGTCATAGCCCGCCATCATCATACCCATACTCAATCCCATTCCTTTATACTCATGGGCGATATTGGCCATGATTTTACTGGCTGCGGCAACGGAGATGCGTTCCTTGTTTCGCAATTCATGCAAACGACACTCTTTTGCTAAAACTCGATCCCAATAGACACAATCAGCAGCCCCTCCGGCGAGTGTACCTGTTCAATAATTTCTATCTATTGGTTTTGTTTAAAAATTAAATCAGGTCCATCTTACCAAGAAGATATTGATTGATTTCAACAATTTTCTTCATTGATTGCGAACCAATGAATTGGCCACCGGTAGCACGAGAATCTACAGCCAATATAACGCCACCTTGATACTTAAATCCTAATGTGGTTGTTCCGTGGTCGAAATCAATTTTAATTCCAGACTTTTCTCCATGGGCTGCTATTTTACGCAAATTCTCACAGGGCTTCACAATAAGTTAAAGTTAAAATCAAAAGAATAATAAAGTTTTCTTAACTCACGTTCTCGAATGGTGGAGCTGCTAAGGAGTAGGCATTCTCGAAATTGCAAGTATATTGAGACATTTCATTTTGTAGATCAGACGGAGAATAAGCACTCATTTTCATGTAAGGAGCATTGGCCAAACCGCAAATTTCAGCTAGTGCCATTTTTTATAAATACAAAAATTGTTTCTTGAACAAGAAATATATTTTGACAAAATTAGGCCGACAATGAATATCGAATAAGCAACAAAAAAATGGATAGGATGACAACTAGATTTTGCAGGGAAGTTAAGTTAGTTGTGGTTTAATTTCGAATTTCGAAAAAGTATTGGGTGCTTTCATAAATGCATGGTTGCTTTGCTTACATGCGATCATTTGCAATCATATTAACGTCAGACAAAAATACTTGCGCATGTGTTTTACACTGCATTTATGATACTATATACCTGTCTCTTTTATTCAGAAAGAAATTCAGTGTGCATGTGATTTTTTGTAGTTGCACATTTGCGCTGCAAATATTTGCGTTTTGCTTTTATGAACATCTGACTTTTATCATTTGCATTTATGAACAACATGCATGCGTCAGACTTTCGCAACCATGCATTTATGAAAGCACCCATTCTTTTTATTTCAACAGCGGTTCACGGATGCGTTCTTTTTGTAATGATACTCAATATCAACGATTTACTTTCTGTAACACAATGCAAAAACGGAGAGACGGAACAGTTAATCAATACACGTGTCGAAAAAAAGAGTCTATAGTGCTGTTTTTTTGCCAGGCTAAGCAAAATGTTACTAACATTTCCATGTTAAATACAACAACACAGTTAGGACGGATAAATAAAAGTCCTATCGCTTAGGAATTTTAGGGTTTAGTGCTGCCAGAAATTAGTTGGCGTTGAATTCATTCAAACTGTCAAAAAATGTATCGAAAATTCATCGAATTTAACTGAAAGGCAAAAAAAAAACATTGGTGGACGAAAGACGAATTTACAATTTTATGAAGCTAAAAATTTAAATAAAATCAAACCAATTGAAATTTAATGAATTTAAAGTTAAAATATGCCTAAAGATGACAATAAAAGGTTAGTATTAAGTGCTTGTTGAGAAAATTGAAAAACACGTACGCAAATAAACACAATTCTTTTCTTATCTGAATTAGTAAGCGAAAGTTTTGGAGCAAGGAGGAGACACTTGGGCTTCTTAAGTGGTATACATGATGAGTTGTTTCCAAAAAAAATGGAAGAAGGATCTCGAGTTAAAAGAAAAAAAGTTGGCTTTGCTGTAAAAAAATTCCAAAAAATAAGTTAAATGTATTCACAAAGTACATTTATGTTCCTACATGAAATAGTTCCTTAAAAAGTGTAAAATCAAATCAATATGTATGTACATGTATTTCAAAAGTATGAATAAAAAAAAAACAATATATATGCATATACGAATATGCATCAACAGCCTCTACAAAATTTGAGACTTTTATGTGGTGTTGTGGTTCAGTTTGTGAATCTTCAGGTGTTGGACTAGAGCTGGAGCTTAAGGTCTCGGCATACACGAAATTTGAGTTTCTTCTATTGCTGCTTCATCATCGCTGCTGCTATCTTCAGCCAAAAAAGGTTATTATCTAAGAAAATGTTGATTAAATAAATCAGAAATATTTTCGTATTTAAATATTTGTCTGTGAGTTTTCAAAATTGTCCATTGTCCAACAAATTCATACAATCAGCTGTTTACAAATTGACAGTCGAAAGCGCAAGTGCTGCCAAGCAATGCGTTGGTCGTTTTTTTGCACAAGTTCATTCTATCGCGCTGAGCATTTGCAAAAAAACACAACTTATATCTGTGTTCACTGACGCTGTGCTGGACTGTTCTAGACAGAAAAGTACAGCTTTTTGCTGTTCATTGAGGTTTTTTCTGTGCTGAACTGTTCTACTTTCCTGTTCATTGACAAACCTAGAACTGTTTAGAACAGGATTTTCTGTTCTTGCTTTTGAGTCAGATCAGATTAGAACAGACTCGTGAGAAATGTCAAAATCGAAGTTGTAATTTTTTTTGTTTACGTTTTGATTTGGCTGTGCTTTGTGTTTTTTTTCTCGTGATTTAAAAAAAATTAAAATAAAGTTATTTTGCCAATTTGTTTATTTTTACTTTATTAGTTTTAACTTTGAATGCAATTTCTTTTACATTTCATCAAAGAAAAGGTAATAACATTCGTCACACTTTCATTCCAATCATCCGAAGAGGAATCCAACGAAAAATCATTATCGGTGTCTGAACCACTAACATTTTCATTTAGTATTATCTTAGCAATCACTTGATTTTCCATTTCAATAATTTTTAATAATATTTTTCACAGTAAAAACACAAAAAATGAAAAAAAAATAAGCGAGAAACGAAAAATTCACACAATTTGCAATTTGTTTTTTTTTTTTGACAACTGACGTTTAACTGACTGTTCTAACTTGATCTGACGTTTCTCACGAAACTGTGCTGTCCTGTGCTGTTCTGATCTAGACAAAACCTCGGTGAACACAACTATCTATGCTATGCTTTGTGTTTTGTTTAGACTGCTAATACACGGTGACTTAATGTTTAATGACGTTTTTCGAACTACGTTCTTGAAAAAGGATACAAAATTCGAAATTTTTTTTGACGTAATCCGGAATCGGTACACAGAACTGTCCGGATACCAAACGAACACGCAAACACATTTTTTTTGCTCCTAAAGGCTAAATCACAAAGGCGCTTCGGCTTCGCCTTACGTTTACGAGTTCAGCTATAGGAATTCAATGCTTGCTATCACAATGACGCTTCGACCTCACGTTTCGTACGTAACGCGACTCCAAACGGGAAGCTCTAGTTCAAATATGCTGAACTTTTGCTTTGTCTGACAGCTCAACAGCTGTTTGTTCATTTGTTGTTTGGAGCAGCGTTACCACTTGAAAAAAAAGGAAGCGAAATAGATTTGGGAATAAAGCGATGTAGATTGAGAAAAAGCGAGGAAGATTTTAAAATACTGTATTTTATATTGACCATGAATACATAGACAGATCTACAATTAGAGCCGTGTGTGAATTGTGTTAAAATGTGTATACAAATTTGACTTTCGATTTAATTTTGACACTACATGGTGGATAAAATGTTTTAAAATTTAACTAGCAAGCTAAAATATGACACTAGTGTTTAAATTTAACCAACATTTTAACGCAAGTCACACACGGCCTAAAATATTAAACACTTCAATACAAGCACTGAAGCACGTAACTCATACTTTGCGTATTTGTATAGGTTGAAATTTCGTGTTTGTAAACTTTGTCCGCTTATTGTTCGTGTATAAGGGTACAAACTTTATTGCAGATGACGCTTTTTCTGATGAAAATAATGAAGGCATGTCATTTTTCACTATAAACTGTAGGCATAAAATTACTAAATGAGTCAACCGAAGCAGATTTTATAAATATCAAGTAAAATCGAAAAGTTTTTTCTGAGTGAAGTAGATTTCAAGAAATTCTTGATGGTGCAAAGTAGGAAGTAGATTTTCAAAGTTTTTCAAAAATCGAAGTAGATCTACTTCGAAAGGAATAAAGTGGCAAAGCTGTTTTTGGAGGTATGATGATGATGAAGGGAGAACTGTCACTCAAAGCAAATTCGAAGCGTTTGCATCGTAACGTAGGCGAAGCTGAAGCGTCTTTGTGATTCAGCCTTAAAGCGCTTTAAGACGTTACTTAGTTAAATATACCTAAATTAAGTAACGTTACTTAAATTCTTATTTGTAAGTGAATAACGACTGCAGTGAAATGAAAATTTAATCAGTAGAATTGAATTTCTGCAAAAAAAAAGTCAATATTCTGTGATTTGTTTTGTGTTTTTAGACGATAAGCTATCAGTTCAGTTCTCAGGTCAGTTTTCAGTTCAGTTTTGATTTCAGTTCAGTTGAGTGATAAATTTAAATTTTTTATTAAAACAGAACTGAACTGAAAACTGATGGGAATTTTATCAGTTTTAGTTTCAGTTAAACGAGCATTTACACATTGTTCAACTGAAACTGAAACTGAAATGATCGTTTAAATGGGACTTAACTGAAACTGAAATTCCCATCAGTTTTCAGTTCTGCTCTCGGTTTTCCTAATAAATTTCGATCGCTAATGCCAAATTGAGACGATCATTTCATGAATGGGGAGAGGAAAAGAAAATGAAACAATTATTGCAGAACGCAGCGACCATACAAAGGCGTTTTTCTTTTTTAGCTCCGAGCAGGGTACGGAGCTGTGAAAAAAACCCGTATTTCTTTTTTAGCTCAGACATATCTGAGCGCTCAACTTTTATTTATTTTTTCGATCAGACCGTGGTCAGAGAGGAGTAAGTCACTTAGGCCTTGGCTCTTCAAGAGCTGTCGCACCACTCTATTTATTTATTTATAGACCGTGGTCAGAGCGCGATCTACGAGCTCGGTTAAGATTGATGGAGTAGATGGAGTAAAAAGTTACGCGTGGCCAACTTCATTTATTTTGTTCATATCATGAGTGAGATGACGCGAAAAAAATATTAAAACGGTGGAAATGGCGGGCGAAGCAAGTTGTTCTCCGAATGAAGGTAAATAAAAAATTATTATTATTATGTTATTATGTGTGACAGTTCAGTGCTCAGGTTTGTTTCTTTACTAACTCCGAAAGGTCTGAGCTTACTCTGCTCAGACCGAGCTCGATGAGCTACTCCGCACCCTGCTTAGAGCTAAAAAAGAAAAACGCCACAAATAGCTTGCATGAAAGAGATGCAAATATGTAATGCCCGCATTCCGAAACTTAGTGACTACGTAGTCAACTCGTTCTGATTGGCTAATTAGTTGTTTTTAACCAATCAGAATGAGTTCACTACGTAGTCACTATAGGTTTCGGAATGCGGGCAATTTCTTTCTATCTGAGTTTTGACACTTTGTTGTACTATAATTTCTATAAACAGTTGTTCTTGCCAAATATGGAATAGGTAACCGCAGTAGATTGCAGGAAAAGCGCAGTGGGGCAGTAGATTTGTAAATTTGAAAAAAAAACTGCAGTACATCTACTGCAATCGCAGTGAATTCCGAACGCTGGTCGTGGGCTTGTTTAAGAAATAAGTATCGAGGAGGACGGAAAGGATGATGACAATGGCGACGATGACGCCGAAAAAGAAGACTACACCCCCGCTGGTTCAGCTTAACTAACCAAACGCCGAACGCAATAAATGTTGTAGAAAATGTGGATACCTATAACAAAAGAAAAAAACATCAAATACCACGTCAAGAAACTGCAACAACTGGGGAATGTCATCGTTTCAGAGTGTAATTTAATATTTTGTTGTGAATTTGATGTGAATGATAATAAATTTTGTAATATTTTCTAAAATAAGCAAATGAGGATAGTTTCAATTTCTTAAAGAAAAACGTATTAAGCTTGATTTTGTTAAGACTGAGATCTTCATTAATGGAATCATTACTAGAATGATTATAAATGTCACGAGTCAAGCGAAGTCGTTACATGTTGGCGGCTTTATGGACTACATCCATACCATCATGCCCGGTTCAATCTTCTTCTCCTTAAATATCGTTGTGACGAAGTGAAGAAAGAAAGACTCCACGAGCCCACCAGTCTTTTCTTCCCTCGTGGAGTCTTTCTTTCTTATTCCTCTCATACCTATATAAAAAAAAAACATTAAAATAACCAACGAAAAATGTCTCAATATCATACAAATGTCAACATTTAAGTAACATTTCATAGACCTTTAAACAACAAATTTGGCGTTTAAGTTAAGATAGCTTAAAGTACCGTTGCTTAAATCTTCGAATTGGTTATAATTTATAAATATGAATTTTCTGCTTAAATCATACAAGCACAGATAATAAATTTTTGCAGATGTCTCACCCCTGCAGAAAAAAATGAAACATATTTTGCTCTTAACAGACAACGCCTTAGCGGACAAGGAGCTTTTTGAAGCTTTTTTCCTTGCCTAAGTATTCATTTATGGGCAATGAGGCGAGCGAAAATAGATTTTTAATGCATTAAGTGAATTCGCCACGCAAGTTCTACCTCAGAAGGAAAGTATTCGGCAAAGCTATCCCTGAATACGGAAGCCATCCTTTAGGGGTTATTCGGAGCGTTTATTTCAAATAATTTTTTCGGGTGGAAAATATTTGTCAGGTTCATCTAAAACTTGTCTTATGTCGCTCCGATTCAACACGCCAGCATCACTAATTCTCCCATTGCATCCTATATCAACATAGGCAGAACCATACCTACTATTAAATCCTTTGTATCATTGCAGCTATAATCGACCGTTAATCCTGCTGCTGCAGAAATAGTTGCCAAGCATTGCAGCTCTTCGATACTATCATATATTTTAATTTGTAACTGCCTTATTATGACTTGACTTAGTTACTTACTTAAGGTGGCGCTACAGTCCGGTGTGGACTTGAGCCTCAATCAACAGTCTCCGCCAACCAGCTTGGTCCCTAGCTAGCTGTCTCCAGTTTTGCACTCCAAGTTGATTGAGGTACTCTTCCACTTGTGTGCGCTACCTGATTCGCGGTCTTCCTCTCCTTCTGCGTACCTCGGGAATAGTTTCGAAGGCTCTTCGGGCCGGAGCATTGGTGTCCATGTCCATGCGCTCTAAATGACCGAGCCATATGAGTTTCTGGGCCTACCCTTCTGGCTAGGTCCACGTCGTTGTACAACCCGTAAAGTTCGCTGTTGTATCTTCTTCGCCATTCCTCATCAATGCACACGGGGCCAAAGATGACCCGAAGAACTTTCCTCTCGAAACAGCCTTAGGCACATTCAACCGATTTTGTCAAGGTCCATGCTTCTGCACCAAACAGCAGGACAGGGATGATGACGGTGTTGTACAGTCTTGCCGTAGTTGCTCGAGAGAGGGCTTTTGCACGCAATTGTTTTCTTAGCCCAAAGAAACAGCGATTAGCAAGAGTAATTCTTCGTCTTATATCGGCGCTGGTGTTATTGCCCGAGTTAATAGCGGAGCCTTGGTAGACAAACTCCTCTACTACCTCGAAGTTGTGAGTCACAATCACAACTGATTGTGACGTTCTGTCCGAGCCGTCGGAGTTGGGTGTCCTTCCTCGAAGACAGCATATACTTCGTTTTTCCCTCATTTATCGCCAAACCCATTTTTGTCGCTTCTATGTCAATTCCCACAAAGGCGCCATTGACGTCACGCTGTGTTCTTCCCATTATATCAATATCATCGGCGTACGAGAGAAGTTGAACAGATTTTTGGAAGATAGTGCGTCTGGTGTTGATGGTGGAGTTTTGCACTATCTTTTCAAGAACGATGTTAAAGAAATCACACGACAGTGCATCGCCTTGTCTGAATCCTTTTTTGACATCGACAGATTCCATAAGCTCGTTGCCAACCTTCATGGAGCAGCGTGAGTTCTCCATCGTCATTTTGCACAAGCGAACGAACGATTTGGAGTTCATAGGGTTTTTCCAGGATCTGCCGCAACGTGAAAATTTGGTCGATGGTTGACTTTCCTGGCCTGAAGCCACATTGATAAGGTCTAATCAGATTGTTTATGAAAGGCTTCAGACGTTCACATATTACGGCAGAGAGGATCTTGTAGGTGATGTAAAGTAGACTGATTCCTCTGTAGTTGGCGCAGTTTAGAGGATCTACCTTTTTCAGGATCGGGCAAACAATGCTGAGATTCCATTCATCGGGCATGCATTCCTCCGACCATATCTTACAGATGATTTGGTGCATGCTCCTATTTAGATCGTCGCCTGCTGTTTTGA
Organism: Sphaerophoria taeniata; assembly: GCA_943590905.1. Classification (NCBI taxonomy): domain Eukaryota; kingdom Metazoa; phylum Arthropoda; class Insecta; order Diptera; family Syrphidae; genus Sphaerophoria; species Sphaerophoria taeniata. Next base: position 64,572,910 of record OX016540.1, read on the forward strand.
ACAGCTCAGCAGCAGGATTTCAGCCGTGATATTGCCGTTTTCACTTCTTCTAGCTCGGGTTCAAGGAATTGTTGGCTATCATCGTGTGCGATAAAAGGCTCCTGTCTGACGGCGGGGTTTTGTTCGTCGTCGCCGTTATACAATCTACAGAAGTGGTCTTTCCAAATCCCCAGCATTGACTGCAATTCTACTATGATGTTCCCTTTTTTATCTACATTACCTAAAAAAAAAAATTGTTTCTTTAGTGTTGGAAAACTTTATGAGCAAACAAAAATAACTACGGTACGGAAGGTAGCCTGAAAATTGTTACATCAAGCATTGAGAAAGAACTAAGGAAGATCTATTAGTTCTCTCGATCTCTCTCTGAGCTCAACAATTTTGATTTTGACGTTTCTTTTATTTTTTTTTCTCTATCCATTCGAATTTAAAGCCAATCAGCGATAAGCTTAGAGAGAGAAAGGGAGAACTTTGACATTCTTTCTCACAAATTTGACGTAACGATTCCACTTGTACGAAGTGCTACCGCTCCCGTGCTCTATTATATCTCTATGATTTCTTGTTCTCGCTTAGTTACGGACGGCTCCGTCCCGTCCACTCCGTTCCGTTATTTTGTTCTGGCTTATCTACTTCTTTTGTTGACTCAAGGATATTCTCGTCCGGTTTTTTGACATTAGCTTAAGTTCACTTAAGCAATTGTAGTTGGGCCTTTAGTCTTAAGTTACGATTCGTATTTCACAAATAATGTCTATCTGATAGATAGATAGACTCTATCACAAAATCATCATTTTCTGAAATTGAAATTGTCGCTATTCCTTCCCAGGCCCACGTAATCAATCCACCACTGTTCAACTCTAAATCACCAATGACTTCAATAGTTAACTACTACAGACAAAAAACGAGTTTTAAGAGAGTAGGCAGCTACTGAAACAACTTTAAGATACACCTTTTTTAAGTTTTAATTTTGCTGGCCTTTTACTCCTCACAAAACAAGTGAACGATCAGTTCACTTCCTCACTTCGATCAAAATAAATGTTTTGTCGGTCGGGTAGAATTTCCGTTGTTCAACAATAATTTTTGAAACCGCTTTCCTTTTTTTTTAATTCAATGCATTGCTCAGCTTAATGCAATCTTAATACGCGTTCACTTTATTCAATAGCTACATAATAACCGTCTTTTGAATTGTTATACTTGTATCTATGCTTGGTTAAAGAGATATTGTCAGCTATCGACAATAGCCTCATCCTGTTTGTCAGTAATGTCTTAACTGTTATGTGAAAAAAAGAACAATTCAATAATAACACAGTAAAATGGCGGAAAACGCCAAGTGTTAACATGGTGCCCGATTTGAAATTTCCAAGTGAAAAATGTTTTGCTGTACATAATCTTGATGTTTTTTGTTCCGTCCAGTTTGGTCAGTAAAAAAATACTTGCACTGAATTTAAGTTTCTTATATATCTACTCATAATTGTTATGCTGAAGCAACAACAAATCTCTTGGAAGAAATTGAAATATCTAAATATTTATGCAAATTTTAGCCATGCAAAAAAATGTATTCCTATCAAATTCGAAGAATTAAATAATGTACCTACCTGTGTACTGTATTGAATAAAAAGAAAATCTATGAATTCGCGTCTTGTTTCGAATTATTTATTGCTCAATAATTATGCTAATGAGCTTCTTTTCTTGTGTGTGTTTCTTATACTAGTGTGTGCAATTTAATTATTATTGTCTTCACGTTTTTGCCGTTGGATTAAGAACTAAGCAGCAACATCGATTCAGCCAGCAGTGACATAGCTGAAAGTTAATTCGTTATATTGTTTTGGAAATATGTACAAGAATGTATATGATATTTTGTCTCATTTGTTGACATTTTTGATATGTTAAGCTAAAAGGTGAGTAAAAATTTGGATAGATTTCCAGCAGAATTACGCATATTTCCATGAGTCTTGACCATGAATTCATGGAGTGTTGACTTGATTTAAAAGATCGTGAGAAGATACTTATATGTACAATTGTATGCAAGCATGATATATTTATATTCATAATTCATGATATTTGAGTTCAATTGAATAATTGTTTAATTATGTTTGAAAAACATTGTGTTTTAAAACTGAAAAGGATTAAAAGATCAAAAGTATCTAAAGATTTATAAAACTTTAAACGATCACTCACTGTCTGTTTTAAATTGTGCTCCAATTTCCTAAGTATGCAGTTATGTTGTGTGTTACTGTAAGATCGCTGCAACATTCTGCAGATAACATTAAGATTTTCGTTTCACATTGCGAGATGGTTGAGACTTGAGAATTAATATCAGGCGCGGATTCAGGGGGGGGGGGGGTTACGTGGGTCATGAACCCCCCAAACAGGCCGCATTTCAAAAAATAGAGCTGAACCAATATTTTGCAAACCGAATAACAAAAAAAAAAAAACAAGCGTACAAAACCTAGTTTTTGCAAACTTAAACACCGGGAATTAACCAAACGACCACAATTAGCTTACTTTTTTGCCCTCTGAAAAAAAAAAAACAGAATCAACAATTTTTTTTGACACAATACTGACATTTTTTACGGTGAGTCTGTCTTCTGCCATAGTTGATCTCAACCAAGTTATGAGGTGACGGAAAGTTGAAAAACTCCACGTCAAGTGCGAGAAGAATCGAATCTGGGAGTTCACCGACGTTTTCAACAATTCGGTTCCATTCAGCAATAATGCTCGAAGGGGGAGTTCAGAAGCACCTGGTACGTTTCTGCTACAAGCTGAACTTCTTCAATGTCCTCCGCTGTATAGGAAATCTGAGGCAGAAACACTGTCAACCCAAAAAGCTTTATCACGTCTGGAGAGAGGCTTTCGTTGAGGTCTGTCACAACGTTGTCCATCAGAGGAATGTAAATTGTTCTCCAGAAAAATTCCTCCGGCGGCGGCGTTTGATTCTGTTGGTGGTTATCTCGATGTTTTTGACGAGAAACAACGCGTGGTACTTTCAACTCCATATCCAACTGTGTTGCGAGATTTTCAGTTTCAGAAAATAGCTTTTTTTTACCACAATCAAAACCTTTTTTAATCGTCTTTACACGTTATGACGAACTGGCTCTGAAAAAATATTTGTTTGAGTGTTTAAAACAATGAAACGGTGGTTCGGGAAGCTAGTTTATTTTTTTCTGTCAAATTTGATTTTTTATTCATTCGAAAGTGTATTGAATAAAAGTAAACACATTGCTTTGTTTTTTATTCTTCAAAAACGTATTAATCCAGTCATTTTAGGTTTCATCTGCGGAAAAATTCTTAGTGGGCTAGATTTTTGTGTACACCTTTATTACGTAGCTCTTATGAAGGTGTGAAAAATCGACATTGATATCGTGCCGGCTAAAAAAGTTATGGAGATCAAAGGTCACGAACTTCAGTTTTTCGTGAATATTTCGCGACCTATTGCCCGGAGGTCAATAGTGGTCAAGGACAAATTGTTCGTCTTGAGATTATCTAAAAACAAGTCATTTATTTCAATCATATTTCTCTAAAATTAACCGTTTTCCGAGTAGAGGGACTAGTACGCTCTCACATTTTCTCTATTGTTTTTTCTTCTTTCATATCAAAATCTTCAGTTTCTATTTAAAATTACTAAAATAACTAACTCATAACAGGCCGACTCCACTAGAGATAATCTCTCTCAGAATACTCATCCTGACATCATCGGTTGTAGAAATGATGAAAATCGCGGTTTTAATGATTGCATTCATTGTCGGTTTTGACCCTACATCCAATGTTATCAAAATGATTAAGACATGGTTGTAAAATCTATCACCAGCTTGTAAAAATCACAAAAACTGCTGTAGAAATTAAAACCAGAGAAATTAAGAAACAATAACATTTGTTGCGGAAACTACAACATAATTTGTAGAAAATATACATTCTGTTGTAACTTTTACAACTTTTTGCATTTAAATTGAGCGCCCTGTTATCGAAAGCACAAATTTGGTTGTGGTTTTCACAACTTTTTGCAGTCAAACTGAAAACATTGCTGTAGCTTTTTTCAATGTTTGCAGTCAAATTGAGATCGCCTTTATCAAAATTACAACCTTTTGCTGCAGAAACTACAACACAATTTGTAGAAAATATAAATTTCGTTGTAATTTTTACAAATTTGTGCATTCAAATTAAATGCCTTGTTATCGAAAGCACAAATTTAGTTGTGGTTTTCACAACTTTTTGAAGTAAAATTGAACACATTGCTGTAGATTTTTTTCAATTTTTGCAGTTAAATTGAGATCGCCTTCATCAAAAATACAACCTTTTGCTGCAGAAACTACAATAAAATTTGTAGAAAATATGATTTTCGTTGTAATTTTTACAAATTCGGTTGTGGTTTTCACAACTACTACTACAACATATTTGTGAAAATTGCGATGTTAAATAAAAAATAAAAAGTGCAAACTAATAATTTAAACTTTCATTTTATTTAAATAAGGTAATTAAAACATAAATTATTAAAAGATATACAAATTCATCAGACATACTTATTTCTAAAAATATTTGATCCATCATTTAGGGTATTTATGTGAATGGGTGGACTGGTAAATTTGTTTATATTGTAGATAATATATTCTGCAATTACATTTTTTAGATCTATTACATAACAACGATAATGAAAGTTAAAATACAAAATTTTGTACTCAGAACAAACAAAAAATACTTCTTTCTGCTCATTAATAATAATATTAAGTATCTTGAAAAAGCATTTGTCATCAGTTTTAATAATACTTATGTAGTGTCCTACTTTATATTCTGTTCCCTTGTATGAAATTAATTTATGTGAAACAATATTCTGTATGGTTAAATTCACACCGTTTAATAAGGCAAAATAAGGTAAACTCTCATAATTTTCAGTGAAAGCATCTTCAGCTATTAAACAATTTTCGAGCTGAAATCCAGAATCATTTAATAATAAGTTTGAAAACGACATGCATGACTTAATTGAAAGGGACTGACATATATTTCTGCTATTTTTATTTACGTGTGTGTATTGTTTGCTTCTTTGATGGAATGATTCGTACCTAAATGTCCAAGTATATTTTACTGGACCTGTTTTTCTAATTGCGGACGGATAGTGAAGAAGAAAATGGTATTTTGGTTTTAAATGGGTTTTAAAAAGTTGTTTGTATTGTTCATGATGGAGTTGTATGGTGCTAGAAAGATCTTGAAGCATATCTTCATCGAATTCTGATGAAAGTACTATATCAATTATTTTAAGGAGACTAGTAAAAAACATCCATATATCTTCATTTGCAGGTACCAAATCGCCAATCATAATCGGCAAATAATGTACAAATGTCATCATTTCTCTTGCACTTAACTTAAAGTTTGACTTCTTTAAATGCTCATAAGTTATACGCTCGGAATCCTATCCTATCTCAGATTCCCCATAGCTGAACATTTGTTTTCTAAAGTTCAAAACTTCAATACTAAAATACTGCTTATTTAAAAGACCAAGTAGTATTTCGCTCAAGTCATAATGGCAAATGCCTTCATATAAATCATGCATAATGTCAAAACAGAAATTGTCTATAACATGAAAGGATTTTAGTGTATTGAAAATACTATCTTCTCTAATTCCAGTTTTTTTAACATCGTTTATCACTAAATCATTCGCATAGTTAGCCTTTGTTCTCAAAAATTCAGAATGCTCAATAACATCTACTCTCATATCAGATTTATTTCGTTTACAATTTCGACAGTAAAAGAAGCTGTTAAACGATTTAGTAAACCCGAGCATTGCGTTTAAGCCCTTGTTATCTCCTAAAAATAATCCTAAGATAAAATACACTCTATAAGTCATATTGTTTGCATATATGTCAATCCCATTTTCTTCTAAATCTCTCAACACTTCTATTAGATCGTACAAGCATGCATCATTGCCAAATTCAGCATAATCTTTTGTTCTAATAAAAGCAGCCACAAAAATGTATTTTAATTGGATTGAAAATGTTGCGGAATCGTTGGAAATGAATAATAAATGCCATTTACACTATTTTGCCCCGAATGGCTACCTAAAGTGTTAGTCAGTTCTACATCATCAGAATACATAAAATATGGAATTACGATCTTATCATTAAATGATTCTTTGCGTTTCAAAAATTGTTCACCATTAATAAAATTAGAAATTGAACTGGATTTTTCAAGATATTTCATGTTTTCCAGTGTTGCATTAAAAACATTCGGTAATTCAAAAAATTTCTGTATTTGAAATTTGATTGGCATTAGGTACATTCGAATATTGCCAGGATTTAAACTTGGAGCGTAGTTACTAATTTTCGTTCTAATTTCATTATTTATTGATATTTCAATTGGATGTTTAAAATAATTATTTTTTTCCAAAAATTTGATGTATTTAAATTCTGTTTCAAAACCAGTAAAAGGATTTTGAAAGGTTTCTATAATATCTTTTAAATCAAGCTCATTATGTTCAGATACTATAAATTATGTTAAGGTAGTTATTATGGACGAAATTAAAGCCTGAGTACAATTTTGAATCTCAGATACATTTTTTCTTGAAAAATTTGGTTTAGCATACAAATTACTTAAGAAACTACAACATTTTGAATTAATTTGTTCTTTACATTCGCTTAAATTTAATTTAGGCAAATTATTTTCGTTTTCTGTTAATAAACATATATTTCCACATTCATTTGAGTTTAGTTTAGGTTCTGTAGAATTATTTTTCTCATCAGTAGCAGATATTTTGTTTAAGTTTTCAGACTCATTTTTATTTGTATCATCAATTTTTGAATTCTGTTTAAAATTTTCTTGAATGGATTTGCTATTTGAGACTACAGGTAAAAGGTCCTTATGTTTATTTAATAAATGTCTCTTAAAGTGAGAAAGTGTTTTGAAGGTTTGAGGACATTGGTTTTGCGAACATTCGATACAACTATTTGGTTTAAGATCATGCAACTTTAAATCGTTAAATAAATCAGAAATTGTCTGGAATTCACTTTTACATAAAAAACATACATACATTGTGAAACTTATATAATGAAAACACGTTTTTAATGAACTTAAAATTATTGTTTTTCTAGGTTGCTAATGAACCTCATCAAAGAAGAATATTTATTTGAATAATTAACATCTATTTTGTAAATATAAGTTTGAATGAATACCCATATGAGTGTGCATTGTTTTTGGTATTCTAGATCAAAAACGTAAAACAACTTGAAACATGTGTCCAAACACGATATAAAATTACTGAACTTAAGAAGCGTACCATCAAAATATATAAAGAATTCCTTAATACTTAATATATTTTCACCAACAGCAATTAAACACGGTTGAAAGGATACCTTATATTCTAAACACTTACTCTTCTGTAATTCCACACGCCTCAGTATATCATTTTGGTCAGTACAGATCAATACAAAAAAATCTTCGCTGTCCTTAATGCTTACCCGCCATAGAGGCTTCCCCGGACATTTAATTATTTGTGTCGGTGTCAATATGCTACTCAAAAAATAAAATAGAGGAAACGATCGGGAACCTAAAAAGAAACAAGTTATAATGATTTATTTACGAAAAAAATCGTAATCAAACCTTCATCAAGCTTGGAAATCTCATTGAGCTGGCTCCGGTATTCCTTGTTTCTTAAACCATCTTCTTTTTCAAAGCATTTAAAAAGCAAAGCATTGATTTCGATGTGGGTGGAAAATAAATTGTTTGTTGATTGGGGATGTATTGATTTGAAATCAATATTGATCTTTTTAATTTATGTAATTGATTAGGTATTAAAAAATTAAATATCAAATTAATGAAAAGGAAGTTACCAATGAAAATGCATCTGCATGTTTGTACAGTGGCCATTCACGAAGGATTTCTAACGAGTTTTTGTTTTTGCCTTCTCGTATCTCGTTCAGTCTATTTTTGGAAGTTTTTTCCCATTTTTCTTCGATGGCAACCCATGGGCGGTCATTAAATTTCAAATAATGTTTGAAATCCTGGTATTCTTGTTCATCAACTTGTACTTGGAAAGAACAAGAAGATGTGTTTTCTTTCTGCTGATTTGGATATTTTTGGATGTCTTTAGGTTTTCCTCGGTTAAAATTGTGGTATGCGTTATACAACATACCAGTCGGGTGTGAGTATTTGGAATTTGGTGCAACAAAATATGTTGACTTTTATTGAAAAAAAAAAATCTTATTAATGATCGGTTTCGTAGGCAAACAAATGAGTAGCTACCAACCTTGTCTTCCCTATGAAAAGTTGATGCAATGTCTTTTGCAATTTTTTCAAACTCTTGTCTGTTGAGTGGTTTATTTTTCAGTTTATAGAACTGTATAATTATTCGTACCAGTTGCTTTTGTTGTCGCTGGTTCAGAAATTTGTTCGTGTTTGCTTGTTCTATGATATTTTTCCCAGCAAATGAAAGGGACAAAATATCCTTTACGGGCTAAATTGCATTTGATTAGATATCTATTAATAAAAACCATAATTTGAATTTAATACATACAATTATATCTGACGATGAGCCAGATGCTTTAGATATGCTTTCTCTGTTTGTTGGTGAACTCAATAAAGTATTTTTTTTCACCCAGTCCGAGGTGCTCATCTCGCTGGTGGCTGCACTGCATTGTGAAAACTAAAACCGATAATTACATAGTTTTCATAATGAAATAAACAAAGTAAGTGTAAGGATATATAAAGTCACCACATAAGACAAAAACTTAATAGAACACAAATTCAAAGTCATTATCTGTGATGTTGAATGTTGAACCTTGAATTCATTAAGGAGAATATTTGCTTACTTCGCTTTTCTTCCACTTGAGTAGCTCGTCCTCGAACTCCAACTGCAGCCCGAGTTCACAATCTGGGAAAATTCTAAACAAGTGCTCCGACCTAAGTAGAAGTAGGCTTCGTTTTGAAAGTCCACGACCTTTTAAATATAAATAATGATAGTTTTATGTTTATCTTTATACACTTACTAGCCGCCTCTGCGAACCTCGTTTCGCCACCCTTCAGAGCAACTCCAGATTAATTATAATTAGGTATCATAGATATTGTTAAAATGCAATGTGATTTGCTTGAATCCAATTGGAATAGAGGACAACCTATCTGAATTTTTCCGATACATACGATTAGGGTAGACTGGGTACGGTTGAGACAATTTCGCTTTTATTGTTCATAACTTTGATTTCTGTAAACTGAGCGATGAAGTGGATATGTTTAATAAAAAAGCGGGTTTTCATCTACAACTGAAGGGTAACTTTTGAGTCCTACGTGCATTACTTTATGAAAAATATGGAATTTAAAAAAACATCTTTTTTGTTGCAACCGTACCCATACCAAGGACGGTTGAAACAGTGACTGGGGTCAGTTGAAACAAAATGAAATAATAAACATATTTTTTATTTTTGACATTGTTTTACAATGTTTATCACATATTCCATTGGGTGATTAATTTTTTATTAATAATAATTTATTAAAAAAAACATAACACAAAAAAATCAACAATTAATAAAACAAAACAACACGACAATAAATAAATAAATAATCCATATCTTTATAAAACAAAACAAACGTAAACAAACTTAATTTTAAAATAAACTGAACAAAAACCTTATTTCATCGTGTTTTTTAAACGAAAAATTAAATAGTCGGAATATTCCGAGTCGCAATTGTGGCAAACATATGAGCTCCTATATAAACTACGTACAAATTTTGTTTCAATCGTACCCAAAAAAAATGTTTCAACCGTCCCCAACCCTTGTTTAAATACAAAATTGTATATAACTATTTTCACATTAAAAATACGTTGAAACAGGTCACTGCGATACGTTATGCACTCTTCATTTATAACACAAACAGATACACAATATTCTTACATAAATAGAAATTCAGTTATTGAAAAAGAAAACGGCACATAAATACTTACTTTTGGTTGCCAATATAAAAAAAATGCTCTCTCATACGATTGCCACGCGCCACGTGAAAAGGAAAACTTACGATTGTAGCACTATGTATTTGCTTCGTTTGCTCTTGACAAACTTTCGCGTATCGCCTACCGTTCCTTGAAAATTTGATTTGTTTCAACCGTCCTTTGTTTCAACCGTACCCAGTCTACCCTACATGTAATTTTCCCTTTGTAAACCAATGAGTTTTCCGAGTTTTTCATCAAAGGGAAAATTGCATGTAATTGTAGGTAGGTACATTGGTTTTCAAATGGAAAACTGGGAAATTTTTTATGGTGAAATCGTAAAACTCTGGGAGAGCACGATAAGAATTTCAGGACTAAAATCAAACTTTTGCATGAAATTTGAGATGCAATTGTTGCAGAATTGGTTTTACTTTTTTGGTGAAAAGTCTCTTGGACAAATGGTGGTCGAAAATTGCACTTTTGTTTGGGATTCTTGTTGAAATTACTGAGAAATTGCTTTTTGAAGGGAACAATATTATGATAGTGAAGAATTCGGAAAACTCCGGAAAACGAGAACTTTTAGTTAATTTTTTATTTGGATTTAATCTGAAGGCAGGTGAGACGAGGTTCTTGCATTATAGGACCGTTGGCAGAGAATAAAAGAAATCCGTACTCTGATTTTACATTTAAAGTAGGTATTTAAATAAATTCGTAATTACTTACCTGATAAAAACGGTACCACACTTTTACTTAAATTTAAAGAATTATTTTCACTTTCACAATTATTTTCGCTACTATTGTCAGTGTTTTGCGAAATCACAATAAAATCACTGTTCACATCCATTTTTACACGGTTTAATACTGCGACCGACCAAATTGAAATGCAAAGCGATTGAGTTGATTACGGGACTTTTTCTTAAATCTCAACAGATTGCTGGGACTTTGATTGCGTTGTTGTAAATTCAACAAATTTGATGTTGAAATCACAACTTTTTGTGCTAACACAGAGAATTGAAGGTTTTGGTTATCAATTTGACTGCCTTGTTGTTAATTCAATAAATTTGGTTCTCATTTTCACATATTGTTGTAATTATGATAGATTTAGGTTTCAAATTTGAGACACCCATAATAATGTAGAATTGACAACCAAAATTAACAACATGTTGTAAATTCTACAACATGAAATGGCAATCATTTTTACAATTTCTGTATAAAAATGATTGCAAATCTGTAAAACTAACAATTAATTGTGAATTTTATCACAAATGTTGTTATAAACAGTAAGTTGTAAATTTGATTTCCACTTGTTGTTAAATTTACAGCCTGGATTTTTTTGGGTGAACTAACTAACTTAAAGACATTTTTGTCCGGTTTTTCGACATTAGCTTTGGTTCAATTAAGCAATTACAGTTGAGTGTTAACTGAGCGAGAGTAAGAAATTCATATATTAATATTGCCCTAAGTAGTTGATTGCTTTGTTTCGTCATCTTTTCTAAGCTTAGCTTCATACGGCTTGATGTTCAGTATTCGTACGGGAACCATATTCTTTACAGTTCTTTACAGGTCTCACAAGAGTCTTCTCAGGACCTTACAGATGCTGGTTCCACCATGACCATGAGGTATCGATGGCTTCCAGGCTTACCCTTCATTATCGTCTATACTTCTGAAGAAGCAGGCAAAGTGAGCTCTTCTTTGATGACGAGGTCTCATACGAGAAAAAAGTTGAAAATTTCAATATTTTGACTTTGAAGATTAATTTTGAAAACAGTTTTATTTAAATGCATGAAATGAAAGAAGCACTTTTAAGCTTTGCAAAAAGGTATAACACGGCATTGTGGACAAAGTCGTTGGTTTTTAATATTTTTTTTTTAAATAGGCTTTCTTTGCTATAAATTCGCCCCTCCCGGCTAAACGGGAGGATATCGAGCACACCGCTCGTGGATCACTCTTTATAAACAATATAAAAATTGTTAACACATTTTAAATAATAATTTCCCCCAATTGAAATGTTTCTGATTTTAATCAATATAAAAAACAAAATTTGAACAAAAAAATCATCCAAATCCTCCGATCTGTTTCTGAGGACTTTCTGAAAACGCCCTATTTTTAATTTTAAGCTTCATGGACTCCACTAATGTGACATTTTTCGTCTCCTCTATATATACTCCCCCGAAACAGCTCTACCGATTTTAATTAAATTTTATATGTATATGTAAGTAGGTTAAATTTTTACCGCTAAGTGTAAAGGGTTGGTCACCCAAACAATTTTGTTTTTTGCATTGCCGGAGGACCACTTTTTTTTATAATTTTTTTTATTGTGTGGCATTAAGAAATACATTCAGTCCTTGATTTTCATCCTTCTTCCTCTAGGTTAGGTTAGGTTGGAGTGGCTGTCCAGATGTTATTGACTCACTTAAACCTCAAGGGTCCATTGTGATGCCACTAAAGAAAAGTTACTCATGGGAGAGTAATGAACTTAAACAAACCATTTTGTACTTTTAATGAAGTTAGAGAGATCTTGTGTCGATCGTTGCCAGTTCACTAGTTTTATCGAAGAAGGGATTACCGAGTTAGTTATTCCTTCTGTTGGAGAGTGCCGGACATGTACATAGAAGGTGTTGGACTGTTTCCTCTTCCTCATAGTCCAGGCAGCTTCTACAGAAGTCGTTTGTGTAGACCCCTAGCCTCAAAGCATGTCTACCTATGAGGCAGTGTCCTGATATGACTCCAATTGTGGAGCTTATACTTTGTCTGCTCAGGGAAATAAAGCCTTTTGACCGTTTCAGGTCTATGCTTGGTCATATTTGTTTGGTTGCTAGGCAGGTGGTACCCTCTGACCATCAAGCATTCGTTGATTCTAGAGCATATTGTTTGAGAAGATATTTGCATGTAACAAGTAGTGTTCATATGTTATGTTCTTGTCTAACAGTGGGCAGAAGTGTTCCGTTTTTGGCGAGCTCATCGGCTTTGCAATTTCCCGGAATGTCTCTACCCCTAACCCCTACTTTTTAATAGCTGTATCTATATCTCACTTCCTACTCAGGTTTCGTAAATATTTCGTCGATTATTATTATTTTTGTATACTTATTGATCACAGTAGGTCTAGGTACTGATGTGATATTTAAGATTATTTCTATCCTATAATTCTGTGAAATGTAGGTTTAATAATAAAAGATAAATCTATACTAATATTTAAAGCTGAATAGTTTGTTTGTTTGTGTGAACGCGCTAATCTCAGAAACAACTGGTTCGAATTGTAAAATTCTTTTCCAGTTGGATAGTCCATTAATCGAGGAAAGCTAAGGGCTACATAATAGGAGCGACGAATCAGTCGAAAACGTGGAAAAAACGGCTAACAAGTATTTATTTTTTGTTTATTTGTACGCGCTGTTCTCAGGAACTGCTAAATCAAATTGAAAAATTCATTTTGTGTTGAATAGTCCATTTATCGAGAAAAGTTTTAAACTGTACAAAGTTATGCTGCGAATAATAAGAGCAAAGCATCAGTGAAAAGTTTTGCTAAAACGGGGAGAATTATACATATTTGAAGGCTTCGAGTTAAGAAGAATTTTGACTTAGAGAGAGTCGACTGATACACAATTTTAAAATAACTTCGCAACCAAATTCGCACTCATGATGCACATGTCAAGACGCACCTCTGGCCGGAGGACGTGGGAGAGGCGGACGAAGTCGCGGGCAACTGCAAGTAAACTATAAAGTTTTTGTCATTATAACAGCGAACAATACGGGGTACCGAGGCAGCGGGGTAATGGGGTAGTGAGGTAGTGGGGTAGATGGGTAGATGGGTAAGTGGGCAGCGGGATAGTTGGTTAACGAGGAAGCGAGGCAAGAGAATAGCAGGTCAACGTGTAAGCGGGTTGCGTGTATAAGTAGCTTGTAAAGGGATAGCTCTCAGCGGGTAACAGGTAGAAGGTATGGGGCAGTATGGGTGCCGGTAGAAGGTAGCGAGTAATTTAGTAGCGGGGTACAAAAGTTTAGTTCTTTTATTTATCGATTGATGCAGTCTGCCGGTTCAGCTAGTATATATGGTGTGAAGAGTTTTACGTCGGCACCTAGCATTTAAGCCTTATACGACGTGTGACCATTCACATTGGTATCTGTTTATGAGTGTTGATACTCACCCTTAATCACACTGTTTGAAACTGATCGATATCAAACTTATGCGTATGTTATTCTTTATCGCATCTAATATAATAATTTCTTTTGTGTTCTTAAGTACCATTTTATTTCTTCCATGAAGAAACCATAATGGTAAATGTTTTTCTATCTATATAATCGGCCTTAGAATAATCAGTGCAATTACCGAGAACGAATCTCTCGTCAACCACAGCCCCTCTGAAGCTCCCACTAGGCGGCCTACCGCTACTGTAGTTGACATTCATATGATAGGCTATGAATGGGGCGCTCAACTACCCCAGAGTAACAATTATTTTCTAAACACCTGCTCGGTGTCTATTGTTTTTATTGTACTCTTGTGAATAAATTCACTTCTTACACTTTTCAAAAGGTCAATTTCCGTTTTTTTTTTTATCATAGGATTCACTATTCACAGGTGTCCCTGTCATGTAGCTTCTCGTCAGTTGTCAGGGCGGTTCAACAATTCTGGAAGACTACATGACTTTAAGCGTAAACCATTCGCCTAGACCGAAGTCTAGTTTCCACCCTGCACCAGCGCGGAGGTTGGTAATTCCGCAGTTGAGCTTGGAGAAATATTTACTCGATATTTCAAGGCAACACTTTCTAAATAACTTAAGGTAGCCTTAAACGACAAACACGTCTGCCGAACATGCTCGTTTGCGTTATTCCCTACACGGCAAACACATAATTTGCGAACATCATTTCGTGTTGATTCTTGAAAGTGTGAGGATGTGTCAAAAAGAGAAGCAACTCATTGCGCTTATTGTTATCTCATAGAAAAAATGAGATTTGTTCGCGAACATCTCCCTACATGGCAAACAACGAAACGGACGAACACAAGAAAATCGAAAATTTTTGCCAACAGCGAACAGTTCGCAAACCATCCCCTACCACTGCTGTCGTTTTTGCTACTATAGTAGTATTTTACTCCTTTCGAGAGTCAAATGCTACTCTACTACCCTTAGACGAAATATACTCCCCAATCTTAGTAAACAAAATCTACCTATATTCTATGTAGTATGAGATAAAACAAGAATCGAAAATCAAAATTCTCACATTTTTTAGATCATGTATGTTCAATCAGTGAGAAAGTTGGCCTAAATTTAAGTCAAAGTAGGTAACCAATTTACGAAAATTGCCAAACATTTTAACGTACATTTTAAGGTTCCTTAAACTACATACCTAATTCCACACCTTAATTACTCGAAAATGTTGAAAAAATGAGCCTGCATTTTTTAAACACGCTTTTATGGATCAAGATCAGGATCACTTAAGTCTGTATTTGTAGGTACGATTTTGGATCACTACAACCTGCACTGAAGATCCAAAAACGAAATTATAAGCATTAACAGAAAGGTAAAAGTTGAAAACTAGA
Source organism: Sphaerophoria taeniata (assembly GCA_943590905.1). NCBI lineage: Eukaryota > Metazoa > Arthropoda > Insecta > Diptera > Syrphidae > Sphaerophoria > Sphaerophoria taeniata. The sequence goes on from OX016540.1 coordinate 64,588,338, forward strand.
TTAAACATTTTGTAATGAAATAAAAAAAATTTAACTGGCGGAATTACTATAAATAGAACTGTAAGAAAACCTAACCTTTTTAATCACTAGACCTCTGTCGCATGCATTCAACTTTTTCAACTTGTGAACCTTTGCAGTTGACAAACTCAAGAGTTGAATTTTAAAGTCAAGCTGAAGATTGTTTTTCTTTACTTACGTATTTTTTAATTCAGAGTTCTGAATTTGAAAGTAGTAGCCACTGGGAAACTCATAACAATTTGGAGTAATTATGTTAGAAACATGATTTTTTTGCTTTTGGAGACGGTGAAAGCAGCTGCGCGATGAAATTCTGAATCAAGAAGAAAAAAGACGACAGATACCTCTTCATAATGACATAATAGCCTCCTCCGGCAAAAATGTTCTCTAGGAAGTACCAGGCCAAAATGACCATACAGGAAACTACTTTTGTGTTCGAAGACCCGCCAATCAAAGAAATCTCTTGGGAAAGAGTATTAACCCTTAAAAGTAAACGCAATACATAATTGTGTGCATACAGATAGTGCATAGTCACTAGTCAGTTAGGTTTTTAAACTTTTTTTTTCTCTACTCTATTCATACTTTCAAAGCTCAAGTCTTCGTAATTTTCTCTTCGCTTTATAATGATAACTTTAATATTTGTTTAATTAAAAAAAGTGTTTTACTAAATGCAGAAAACACACAATATCTGACAGAAAATTGTACGTATGTTTAATGTTCTAATTTAGTTTTTTGACAGTGACAGCCTCTAATGAAGACAACTTAAATCGAAATTTAAGGATAAAATCCTCAAGTTGATATCAACTTCGATTGTATAAAAGGCTCCTCCTATTCGACAAACACACAATTTGGGTTTAAGAACTCCCAACAATTAATAAGAAACTATCGTTTGCTAATAATCTTCAACCACATCATTTTTGAAACTTCAAACCGATCTGCAAAGCCCATTATAAGTGATACTTTTTTCCGGAGGCGATTTATCGGGCTAAGTTCCCATAGTTAAAAAATTATAAGTACTACCCAAATATAGAAAATACTCCTCAAAATAATTCAAAAATACTCCCCATTACATTTTTGAAACGACAGCACTGTCCCCTACACGACGAATTTATAGCGCGCACAAGCATGTTCGGAAAACATGTTTGTCGTTTAGGGCTAGCTTTACCCACTCTTCGCAGGGCCAGCTAGTATATATAGTAGATACATATATATGTACGTATTTACATATTGAAGTAAAATAATTCAAATTGATGCATGCACATGGTAAACTGAACCGATGTCAATTTTCGTTTCATGTCATCTTGACGTGGAAAGTGTAAGTAACAAAACGTAGCCACAGAATTCTGCGAGGAGCCGAAATACGAGAACATGATATTGATATATCTATACCAGCTTACAACTTAGTGCGGTGTTAGCTGTTAGTAGGAAATAACTTAAATAAAGCAGGAACAGAGAAAAAGGGACAATATTATTGTATAGTAGGTATTGTAAACGACATGAACAAAACAAAAAACATAAAATCTTGCAAATTTGGCTTCCAGTAAATTTTTCCTATTTACTTTTGTTTCAGTTAAAATCAAACAAGTCTTGGTTTCAGTTTAAACTTTAAAAGTTCACTCATGAACAAATCAATCTCAAAATAAAAGCTAGAACTTAAAATGAGATCGTGTCTGAAGTACTATTTAATTTTCAAATCTAGCTAAGTTTAACTGACGAGCACACGCACACGACATACTCGCACAACTCATTTTCGTTTCGTTGGTGAATTTTTTTCTTTACTAAAAGCAAATTGAGAACGCCATGAGAGTCATTGAAACCGGTTCATGAATTAAATATATGTTAAAGTTTCGGCGCGATCCAAGACCTGTCGTTTGGTTTGTATTTGTACAGAGTTCATTCAAGGCTTTGTGCACTGGCATTCATGTCCAAACGAAATGCACAATTGGATGGGTTGGATATCTTACACAATTCTCTTTGTACCTACTATTTCAAGCTTAAATTTCAATTTTGTATTATGAGACCAAATTGTATAAAAAAGAATTAATCAATATTGTGCCGTTGTGTAATATGTAATGTTTGTATGTATGTTTGTAAGTATCAAGTGCTATGTGGCTTTTTACGAATATTTGTGAAGGGGGAGTAGTTGTATACGTTGGGAATTTATTTAATGCAATATATTTACTCATATGAAATCGACGGCGATTACACCCACGCTGACTGTATAGTTTTCACGTTAAACCAAAGACGTCTATCCGTGCTATCAATTATTCACAAGATCTTGTGAACAGTGGTATTGTTTGTCACATTAGAAGTTCTGTAATAATAATAAAGGATTTTTTGTTTTTGTAATAATGTCACAATGCAAATTTGATTATTAAGGAGATATCACTAATTTAAAGCTATATTAGGTGTGTTTTTTTGGCAAAGCTATCCGTACCCGCAGTAGTAGACTACATGCATTACAAATACAACACGATACTGCCGATAAAAGAAGAAGTAGTATCATACTGCGGACAGAATTTAGAAAAATTCAATAATCGTCTCTAAATTGGTAGCAGCGACCAACTTCTAAATGCAAAAATTTTACAACTGCGGATGCGTTTTTTGGTAAATCCTACTGCACTGCAGGCGCGGATTCAGAGGGGGGTCACGGGGGTCATGACCCCCCCCCCCCCCCAAACAGGCTGTATTAAAAAAAAAAGCTGAATCAATATTTTGCAAACCTAATAACAAAAAGAAAACAAACGGACAAAACCTAGTTTTTGCAAACTTAAGAACCGGAAACTAACCAAACGATCACAGTTAAGTTACTCTTTTGCCCGCTGAAAAAATAGAATCAAAATAAGGCTGAATCAACAATTTTTTTACACAATACTGACATTTTTTATTATTTTTTCTATATTTGGATTGTAGCTATAAACTATATGCTAGCATCTGTTTATAATCTGTTTACAAGTTCCAACCAAAAGCATACACAAAATGCAATCTTCTATTTTGTTACGCAAATCTGTTAATGATCGCATCGTTGTCTAAGGGGGAGAGTGCAGAAGCTTCTGCTACTAGCTGAACTTCTTCAATGTCCTCCGGTGTAAAGGAAGTCCGAGGCAGAAACACTCTCAACAGAAAAAGCTTTATCACGTCTGGACAGAGCCTTTCGTTGAGGTCCGTCACAACGTTGTCCAACAGAGGAATGTAAATTGCTCTCCTGAAATATTCCTCCGGGGTTTGATTCTGTTGGTGGTTATCTCGATGTTTTTGACGAGAAATAACGCGTTGTACTTTCAACTCCACATCCAACTGTGTTGCGAGATTTTCAGTTTCAGAAAATAGCTTATTTCGTCGTGCGTTATTTCACGTCACCGCTATTGATTATCATTATTATTATTAAAATGGCACATAAATATTTAATTTAATACCACAATCAAAACCTTTTTTAATCGACTTTAAACCTTATGACGAACTGGCTCTTAAAAAATATTTAATTGGGTGTTTAAAACAAAGAAACGGTGGTTCGAGAAGCTAGTTTATTTTTTTCTGTCAAATTTGAATTTATTCATTGGAAAGTGTATTAAATAAAAGCAAACACATAACTTTGTTTATATTTCTTCAAAAACGTATGGACTAATTGATTTTGCTCATAATAGGTGAATTTATGAAAAATTTCCTGCTTTATTTATTTGGTTATTCTTGTTATTTTTGATTTTTTTTCTATCCTGTGACCCCCTCCGAGAAAAAATTCTAGATCCGCGCCTGCTGCACTGCGGATAGATTTGCCAAAAAAACATACATATTAACATATTATTAAAAACAGGACAGAAGATGCAGTAAAACATTCAAAATTGGAGTTTCTAAGAAAGATATTGAGATGTTCTGGTTTAAATGATTTTATTTAATTTACAAGCTGTGCCCGCGGTATTACCTGCGATTACTGGGATAAAGAGTAGCCTGTGTTAACTACCACTTACCACTACCTATGCAAAAAAACATGACATCTGCTCTTTGCAAAATTATTTTATGTCTCATAATAATCGTTTTAGCAGTTTTTGCGTGATGGCAAACAAATTGTTTAAGGCAATCGAGGAAGTATCATCAATTGCGTGCCTTCTTAGAATCTATGAGCGCTTGAATTTACCCAGAATTTAGCATGAGACTATTATCTTCCTACCATAATGGTTAAGTTAATTTTAATATGTGAATCAAAGTCATAACCAATAAAGAAATGACCTTCGTACACGGCACCATACATTTGTAGGAACATCCTCCGCATAAAAACAAAAAGAAACGTTTTCACGAACAAAACGCAAGTCATTAAGGTATGTTCAAAAAGAATCGGACCCAAAATAGAACCCTGTGGTACACCCATCTTTAAAATTGAATATTTGGATAAGATTTTTATAAAGTCGTTTGTAAATTATTAATTTTAAGATTTAAGCTACGGTACTTCGTTGGGGTACCTTTCTTGATTTAAGCCACATTTGGCGTTAATACCATTTTCCTTGCTCCAGTTGAAAGTCTCACAAGAGCATTACTGGATGAATAGATGACAATTTACGTACTGTTCGTCTCCAAATGCATTTACTTTTATTTTACTTCTTAACTATAACTTGTCAAGTATGTAACATAGTGTTTACTAATTTCTATGATTTTTATTTCAGACAATGCAGAATGGTTCATCACGAGGACCAAGGGAGGATGCACTTCCTAACTCCGTGATACAGGTTTGATTGCTCATTTTTTTTCTGTTGTTTTTTTTTTATACATACGTTGCAATTATAACGTAATGTTATTTACTAAATCCTAATAGACATTTTAAATGTTTAAGACTATATCGTATAAAATTTCCTAGTTTCATAAGAGGCAGTAAAGTACTATCCTTAAGAATTGCATGTTCAAGTCAAGAGCAATATTTCCATTCGCTTTACGTTACCCAACCATCTTAGCCCTTGGACCTCAACTTTTCTGCCTAGGTCAGCTTCGCTGAACAGCTCGTACAGTTTTGAGGACCGGGATGATCAGGGTTTTGTTTAGTGACACTTTTGAGTCTCGTCATAGGACTTTAATACTCAATTGCATTCTAAGCCCAACGAAGCAGTATTGTAAAGAGTGATTTATCGTTCGATCTCAGCGCTGGTGTCGTTCTGAATTTATAGCGTACCCTAGGTAGACAAAGTCCTTAGCGACCTCGATGTTGGGTGTCCTTCCTTGTTGACAGCATTAACTTTGTCTTGCCCTCATTAACTGCTAGACCCATCATCTACTTGGCCTCCGCCTCAAGGCGTATAAACGCTCCACTGACATCATTTTGTGTTCTTCCAATTGTGTAAATGTTGTCTGCGTATCCTAGCAGCTAAATGGACTTTTGAAAGATTGTGCATCCGTGAGGTTTTTTTTCGACCATGATGGAACCTCGTGAGCTTTCCATCGTGCGTCATCTTACACAGACGGAAGAGTTTTTTGGAATGCCAAAATTCTTTATTGTTGGTCTGTAAAGACACTGTCATATGCGGCCTTGACATCGATGAAAAGGTGTTAAGTATCAATGTGAAGTTTCTGGGTCTTTTTCAAGAGCTTCAAGAGAATGAATAATTGATCGATGGTGGATTTTCTGAGTCTGAAGCCATACTGATAAGGACCTATCAGGTTGTCGAAAAAAGGCTTCAGAAGTTCACATCCTGCAGACAGGATCTTGTAGGCGATTTTTAGGGGATACCTCTGTAGTTGGTGCAGATCGGGAGATCTCCTTTCTTGAGAATCGGGCTTACAATGCTGAGGTTCCATTAGTCGGGCATGCTTCCTCCGACCATATCTTTCTCTTAATAAAATTACCTCCATCTGCTTTATACGATTATGCGACTAGGCCGTCTACTCCTGCGGTTTTGTTCGACTTAAGTTTAGGCGTGGGTGGTTGATTGGAATTGGTGGTCTGCTTTGCCTAAATTGAACGGTTCTGCATAACTGGCCCAATTTTGTTCGTCATCGCCATCATAAAACTTAGAAAAATCGTCTGTCCATATCCTCAGTAATACTCAATTACGTAAAATTTTGAAAAACACAACAGTATTTTGCTGCTGAATTGTTGCTTATTTTTACCTCAAGAATTGATTTTGTTGTTCCGATATGCTAATACATATAACGCTAGCGGAACCAAAGCGATATCTAAAGAACCAATGAAGCTAGTGATACGAAACTAACAGTACCTATATTTTGTTACTAATTTGTGCCGCAATAATTGCTCAACTAGTTCTTGGAAAAAAACACGGTTACGCATCTTCTTTTTTCTTTTCTGAGAAATAACCAATATACGCCCGAGTGAATTTTCTGAAAGAATGTTGATTCCAATATGTGGATAAATCCTCTTAAAGGTTAATTCAAAGAGATAACATGAACAAGAAGGACGCAACATTACGCTAGCAGATCCATAGCGAACTAAATTACCAATGAAGCTTGAGATTATGTTGCTCAACTAGTTCTTGGAAAAAAGCGTGGTTAGATACGATAGAAATTATTAATGTACAAAAGCAATAGTAAAAAAGTAATGCTGCCGAAGCTGGGGCTTCAACTCGCTGCGTTTGGCCTAGCAGTAAACTACTCATTCCTCTGAGCCATGACCACCTGCATCTGCATGCCAAGTTTCTTTTGCTATTTTTTGATTAGCATTATTCGATACTAGTCTTGCTTTAGTATTTCTAAATCATCATGAACTTATGAATAGGTATACCTACAAACAGTTTTTCAAAAAACGACATTTCTGGAAAATTATGTTTTTAAATTTCAGCACTTTTGAAAATTCTTTCTAACGCTCGTGATGGTATGAATGCGCGAAGTTTAAATTTAGACAAATTTGATTTTGTTAAATATGTTTTTGGTTCTTCGGGAGTTGATGTTACTTGCATTACAGAGACATGGTTCAAGCCTGAAACATCTAACTGCTTTTACCAACTACCAAATTACAAATTGGTTCGCAACAACAGAATAATTGATACTATTGATGGTGGGGTTGCCATTTACTGCAAGGAGAGTCTGAGTTCTAAAATCATTTCCAAATCTGACAACGCTGGGATTGAGTTTTTGCTTTTAGAGGTTTCTGATGGTAACATTGAATGTTTATTAGGTTTGATTTACAATCCAAGTAGAAATTATTCACTTGAACCCTTATTTTCAATTCTTCGTTAAATATCAGCGAACTATGAAAATATAATTCTATGTGGGGATTATAACTCAGACCTTTTTCTCAATGACTCTAGAGCAAATGAACTCAAATATGAAATTGCTGCCTCAGGCTTATCTATAGGTAGCCAAAGTCTTTTAGATTTAAAGCAGAAACAGAATCACGCTTTGCCGTCGATTTTGACAACTGCGAAAAGTTCAGCTATAGGAAATCTGTGTAACCTCACACAATGACGCTTTTCCTACGTACACTTTTTTTTTGACAAACGTAAGGAAACGTAAGAAAACGTAAAGAAGCCACCATCTGTCAAAAAAAAGTTCAACTTGGTTGAACTTTTGCTTTGTCTGACAGCTTAACAGCTGTTTGTTCATTTGTTGTTTTGAGCAGCGTTACCACTTGAAAAAAAAGGAAGCGAAGTAAATTTGGGAATAAAGCGAAGTAGATTGAGAAAAAGCGAAAAAGATTTTAAAATAGTGTATTTTATACTGACCATGAATACATAGATAAATCTACAATTAGAGCCGTGTGTGAATTGTGTTAAAATGTGTATACAAACTTGACTTTCGATTTAATTTTGACACTACATGGCGGATATGATGTGTTAAAATTTAACTAGCAAGCTAAAATATGACACTAGTGCTTAAATTTAAGGAACATTCTAACCCAAGTTGCGCACGGCGTAAAATATTAAACACTTTAATACAATCACGTAACTCATACTTTGCGTATATGTATGGGTTGACATTTCGTGTTTGTAAAGTGTGTCCGCTTATTGTTCGTGTATAAGGATAGAAACTTATCGATTATATATTTTCCTGATAAAAATAAGAGAACTGTAGGCATAAAATTACTCAATGAGTTAATCGAAGCAGATTTTGGAAATATCAAGTAAAATCGAGTGAAGTAGATTTCAAAACATTCTTGATGGTGCGAAGTTGGAATAGATATTCAAAGTTTTTCAAAAATCGAAGAAGACTACTTCGAAAGGAGTAAAGTGGCAAATCTGTTTGATGATGATGGAGGGAAAACTGTCATTCAATGCAAACGTGAAGCGGGTGCATCGTAACGCAGACGAAGCCGAAACTGAAGCGTGTATATGTTTTAGACTTGACAGAAGCGCGCTTTGAGGATTTCTCAACGTAACGCAACGAAGCGTCTGCCTAAAGCGTGATTGTGTTTCTGCTTTTAATGATAGTGTCTGATTTGTCAACTATCTATTGAAGGAATATCTCACCATGATTTACTCTTTTGCACTTATAATATTGATTTTTCAAACACCTCAACTTCGTCTTCATTTCAATTTCGTGACTTCAAAGCTGTCAATATTTATTGATAACAACTAACAAGTTGATGTTTACAATTGCTCATGGAATACTTGTTATAGCTTTTATAGCGTTGATGATAAAGTGAACTTATTTCAGCATTTTTTGCTAGAACTTTTCCTTAAATATGTCCCGTTGAAAACTTTTGCCATTAGAAACAAGAACTGCCCTTGGTTTGCAAATGAAGTGATCAATTCTATCAAAAACCGTCGAAAGCTTTACGCAAAGTGTAAACATAACTCTTCAACTTTGAACTGGGAGATTTTTTGTCGTGCTCGTAATTAATCTACGTATGTAACGCGAAGAGCTAAGTCCTAACCAATCCACTAAGAAGTTCTGGAGTAGCTTACGTGCGTTTGAGGTTGGCAAAAAAGAAGAAGTTTACGACTATCCTGATCCTTATGAACTCAATAAGTTTTGTAGACAATAACTTGCAAGTATCTTATTTTATGCCTAACAACTTTTAGCCCTTTATGAAGCTTCCAGAGAATTCGACTTTGAAGTAGTTTCTAAAAATGAATTGGTCATGATCATTCTCTCTTTGAAATTGTCAAATTAATATTAGCGCAAATCATATCGGTTTTGTAAATGATGTTTGTTTAATTGGGCTTTTATGATCGATAATATGGATGCAATTAATAAAAAAACTACTAATTCATCGGTTTTCACCCATATTATAAATTTCTGTATCACAACTTCTTCATATCCTCAATGTTGGAAACGTGCAAATGTCATCCCCGTACAACAATCCTTTAAGAAGTGCTGATTTCCGTCCCATAAGTATTTTGCCTTGACTATCGAAAGTCTTTGAAAAAGTTTTATCTAGCCAGATAACTAACCACGTACGGCGTCAAAACTTATTATCTCCGATGCAGTCAGGTTTTCGGGGTGAGCATAGCTGCTCTACGGCGATGGTAAAAGTACTTGACGATATCAGAATCCAGTTTGATAAAGGTATGTTAACGTTACTTTGTTTGCTTGACTTTACTAAGGCATTTGACCATATCAATCACGGTATTCTCTGTAAAAAACTCAATTTGTATTTTGGTCCATCTAATTGGAGACTACTTGACACATCGTTGTCAAAGAGTTAAAGTTGGTGACATTTCCTCTGACTCAATTGAATTGGTTGCTGGCGTTCCTCAGGGTTCAATTTTAGGTCCTATTTTGTTCTGTCTGCTTATCAATGACCTTCCACTAGTTTGTAAGAATGTTATGTTGCATCTCTATGCAGATGATGTTCAAATGTATCTATCCCGATCATTTAACTTGTTGGAGGATTTAACTTGCCGAATGAATGAACAATGAAGATTTGGAAGAGATTTATAAATGGACTCCGTGTAATGGCTTAACGCGCTTAAACCAGCAAAATCTCAAATCATTTCTATTTCCAAACTAAAATTTGATACTGCCAATCTTCTACCTGTGTTCGTATCCCGATTCCGTATTGAACTTAAAAATGTTGTTACAAGCTTTGGTTTTAAAATAAATAGTTCCCTTTCAGCCAACGATCATATTAATACTTCTATTGGTTGCATCTACGGTGGTCTCCGAAAGTCTTATATGTTTTCCTACCTAACCACCTACTGAAACCAAATTGAAAATCAATAAATCGTATAGTTCGAGTTTACATAGTTCAGTAGTCTAAGCTGCTAAGCTTGATTCTCGTTCACTTCATAAATTGCTTGTTGCTTTCAATAGTATAGTTCGGTGTATTTTTAGTTTGAGCAGGTTTGACCATGTCTCTCAATACCATCAATTAGTCCTTGGATCCTTGGATGTACTTTTGAACAGTTCCTGGATAGGATACGAGATATTGCATATTCTTGAAATTGAAATTGAAATTTCTTGACTCTAAATTTTCTATAGGTACAAACGTTTCGTACACCTCCCGACTCCCGAGTAAAACTTTGTGCTTCAGAAAAATTATAATTATTATCTTATATTATAATACTAATCTCAAAGCTAGAGAGATAGTGTCTGCCCCAGTTCGACGAAATCTTAAATTCGAGGAGGTCGCCTATAGCTTAGCTTCTTATTTAGATTAGGTCATGCGTTCGGGTTCATAAGCCATAATTTCAGAAAAATAAAACAAAATCAGTTTATTGCTTATTTATTGAAAGAAAAGAAACAAAAACACACGAAGAAGGCATTGCATTTACTATGGACAATGAACATTTTGTTTACCACGGTTAATTAGAACAAAGTTCTTGGATCAACTCTTTCGTTTGTGGTACGTTTACCTCTCGGTCTCAACTCTCCAAACGTACATAAATAAGAATGTGTGTTATGTATGTACCTGTTTACATAAAACGAACGTATCATACAGTTTCTTATTTAGATGAAAGCAAATAAAAATGTTCTCTTATATTATCTTAAACGTGGTCTTGTGATAGTCCTTCACAAGACCACGTTTAAATGTTCAAAGTGGAAAAAAATTCGAACATCAAGAAATTTAGTTTTCATCTTTTTTTGCCACCACATCAAAAAGTGAAAATGTAAAAATACTAAATGTTAGTGTTACACATTTTCCAACCAAAAAATGCAAATGCAAAGAAGTAGTTTTGCCTAGATAAAAATAAACCAACCGGAATTTGAATGTCTGTCTTGTTGACGAGAAGAAAAGTGATGAGAGATGAGACATACATACTATGTTCCTATGTAAGTAAAAGTAGGTAGGTATACAAATACTTATGCACTATTTACGTACAAACATACACTGACAATCACTAGGATGAGGCCACATATTTTTAATCGATTTTCACTCTTTATACCTGCTGGAAATTTCTTACCCATAAAAATTTACTACATTTTAGTAGGTAGATATTTTCTTAAGAGAAAGTCATAAAATTAAGGGGTTAATTAGAAAAGACCGTTGAAATTTCCCTACATAAATTAAAGAGCTACTTGAATATAAAATATCAAAAGAATGAAAGAAATGTTTAGAGTTTTTGGTTTTCAAACATTTATTTATTGAGTTTTTCTCCATTAATAATGAGTATACTCCCCATTTTTTGATATGACCTCTAATAGACGGTTTGGAATGGAATCATAAAGTGTTTTTAAATAGTTAAGCGAAATCTCGTCCCAGGCATCACGGATAGTTTCAATTAAGGTGTCCTTGTCCTCAAATTGTCTACTGCTCTCATAAACTTTTCGAGATAGCCACGGCCATACGTTTGAGATTATGTTCAAGTCCGGTGAATAGGGCGGCCATGGCAAAAGCTCTACGACTTCTGATATAATCCAGCTTTTGACAACCCTGGAAGTGTGGATGGGGGCATTGTTTTGTTGGAAAATATTTTTCATCTTTGGAAATGACCGTTCCAACAAGTATTTGTAGCTGTTTCCGTTCATTGTTGTAGAAAGAAACTCCAACTCGATTTTGTCATAGTAGGTGATAGCTCCCCACACCATGACACCTGATGTACGGCTGTGATGTCTTTCCAAAATTAGTTCCTCTTTTCTTAAATCATGGAAATGAAAGTTGTAACCATATCGGGGCCGTCAAGGTTAAACTTTTTTTCATCCGAAAAGGCAACGCGTTTCCAATGACTGCTCCAAGCGACATGTTCTGTTGCAAAGTTCATTCGCAGCTCCTTGTGTACTTGCTTTAGAACAGGTTTCTTTTTGAGTTTTCTTCTCTGGATAGTACCATCTTTTTTTATTATCCTTCGGACTGTCGAAATACTGGCTGATACTCCGCTTTTGGACCTTTTTTTAGTAGCTGGTTGAGTGGAATTTGAAGCAATACGTAGGATTAAACGGGATGTTGTTGCTTGGGCTGTGCGTCCTTTTTGTTTTTTTTTTTACATACTTGTGAGGATCAGCAAGATAGTTGTTTACAACTGTCTTGCTGTTGTTGTTTACAACTGTCTTGCTTCTGTTCAGCTTCCTTGCTATTTCTCGACTTGAGAGTCCCATTTCCTTGAAAGCATCGATTTGTCCTCTTTCTGCCTTTGTCAACGTCTTTTCGGAACCCATTTGTAATTGAAATTAAAAAAAGAGTTATTTATAAAACGTTCTTAAATAATGCAACCAACATTTTGAAAAAAATCGCTTATGTGAACTTCTACAACGAAATATTCGCAATGGCCTCATCCTAGTGACGCACTTTTTTATATTCTTTTCAAGTAGCTCATTCATTTATGTAGGTAAATTCCAACGGTATTTTCTAATTAACCCTATAATTGTGTAACTTTATTTTAAGAAAATATGTACCTACTCTCATGTAGTAAAATTTTCCGGGTTAAACAAATTCCAACAGGTATACAGAGCGAAAATTGGTTCAAAAAAATGTGGCCTCATCCTAGTGATTGGCAGTGTATACATCAGCTAAACAATTGTATTAATGTTAAATAGACTGGTATACATTTTTCTGCCTTTTTTATACATACTTCTGAAAAGAATGAAGAAAAGCGAAACAAATCCTAATCAATACTACCTACATGAATGAAAATTTAACCAGATGTTCATAGTGCACACATCATGATGGCCAATATGCGAAGACTTAAGATGGAAAACTTCATGTGTCGAAATTATATTAACTCCGCCATATATCGACCATTTCTTGCTATACCGCGACTACTTGTTGGTTGTAGTCACAACTTATAGGTTCGTTCAACTAGGAAGACATTGAAGAACAAGCATGCGGTACACGTGTAGGTATGTCGTTTTTGCAAGAGAAACAAAATAACATTTGTATTTGTTGTTGCTGTGGTAGGTAAGAGATAAGAAAATGTTTGTAGGCAAGTTGTAATAATAAAACTGAGAATGAACAAAAATAATATATGTGAGAAAAATTAACCGTCTAATTTAGAGAGAGATGCAACTATTTAATTTACTCTTTCACTGGTGCACAAAAAAAGGCAAACAAATGGTTGCCAGAAAAGAAATCATAGATGCGAGTCATTCATGCAGGTTGCATCGTTTTTATGGTTTAACTGGGTGAAAACGGTAAGAAAGAGTGGGATGAGATCAAGATTAATTAAAATGCCTTAGGGAAGGTGTTTCTAAAAGCATTTTCATGTTGACTTCGTATATTTCGGCTTCTTCGCTTCAGAATAATTGCCCATTTCGCCGCAAAAATGTTCCCCATCTAATGATCAACTCAACAATTTAACTGTCGGGATACCTATAGTCTAATTAGCATCTCCGATTTCGATCCTTGGATTGTTCCCGCTTATACCTTGGTGGTGATGGAATAACTAATTTCAAGAAAAAACGGTTATTTAGACTTTTTGGGTACCTCATTCTCATCGTGTATGCAATGAAATTTAGGCTAAAAACACACCAAATCAGACAAAAAGACGTCTTGCCTGATTTGGTGTGTTCTTAGCCTTATAATTCAGCATTTTCTCATCAGCTGATTGCACTTATGTCGCTTCTTTCTAAGGTCATGGAAACGTGATAAATTATCAATTTATCAGCTTAAGAAATATCAAAGATGACCTTAAGAACTTTCCTCTCGAAACAACCTGAGGCATATTCATCCGATTTTGTCAAGGTCCATGCTTCTGCACCATACAGCAGGATTGGGATGATGAGGGTGTTGTACAGTTTTACCTTAGTTGCTTGAGAGAGGGCTTTTCCTTTCGATTAGCAAGAGTTATTCTTGCTTCTGTTCTTCTCTGTAGATGCTGCCATACGCGGCCTTAAAATCGACGAAAACGTGGTGGGTACCTATCGGATTTGGAGTGCATAGGTTTTTTCAAGGATCCGCCGCAAAGTGAAAATTTGGTCGATGGTTGACTTTCCTGGTCTGAAGCCACATTGATAAGGACCAGTCAGATTGTTGACGAAAGGCTTCAGACGTTCCCATATTGCGGCAGAGAGGATCTTGTAGGCGATGTTTTGGAGGCTGATACCTCTGTAGTTGGCGCAGTTTAGAGGATATCCCTTTTTCAGGATCTAGCAACCAATGCTGAGGTTTCATTCATCGGGCATGCATTCTTCCGACCATATAGTTGAGCATGCTCCTCTCTAGATCGTCGCCTGCTGCTTTGAATAGCTATAGAGGCTAGACCATCTGCTCCAGCGTTTTTTTTTGGATTTCAGCCGTGATATTAACTGCGGAACTCTTTAAGTATGGAGGAGGTGTTTTGATGAACCGCATGCACCAGGTCATCACCAAAGTGTGGGAGGAAGAATGCATGCCCACTGACTGGTCGATAAGCTCCATATTCCTCATCTACTAGAAAAAAAGTTTAACATTTTAACAGTGACGTAATTAATGCTTTTTCGAAGGATATTCAACTAGAGAATCATTGTAGTTTATTTAACGATTTGAAGAGGACAATATTAGCATTGTTTTAAATATGTAATGTTGTAATGATTAAGCTAGCACCTTGTCTTAAAAATCGTTCTTCTTAGTATTAAATGTTTTGTTTCTTCAAAAATGTTTTGTTGCAATAAATTTATAGATCATTTCAATTGTATGGATGGATAGTAAGAAAGCTAGTCACTAAGAAGATTAAAGATATAAATGTAGATTAACCAACCTTAATTATTAACGAGCTAATTGTGATTAATCTAACATGACTTAATCAAAATTAATATTTGTATATTCGTTTAGGAAGACGCACTGTGGACTCCCCTTCATGAAGCGGCTGCCATTGGAGACGACAAGGGTATACAAGCCCTACTAACTTCAAATGCTGATCGCACTGCCAAAGAAACAAAACACGGAAACACTCCTCTTCACGAAGCAGCCTGGCGTGGCTTCAGTAGGTGTGTTAAGGCGTTATGCGTGCCTCCAAATCCAAAGAAAAATCAAAAAGATAAGAAGCTAAAAGGAGTACTCCAAGAAACTCGAGGCGCACTGCACAGCGCTTTATTAGGTATAAGAAATGATGGTGGATTTTCAGCACTTCATTTAGCAGCCCAAAATGGTCATAACCAATGTTGCAGAGAAATTCTTTTGGCTGGAGGTGATCCTGATATTCAAAATAATGTGAGTTGGTAGTAAAATTACGAACATGTGCACATGAATTAATTGTTTTTGTATTATAGTACGGAGACACCGCTCTGCATACGGCATGCCGTTATGGACATGCTGGAGCAACACGTATCCTTTTATCTGCGAGTTGTGATTCAAATAAGGCAAATCTCAACGGCGATACACCTCTTCATATCGCCTGCGCCATGGGAAGAAGAAAGCTGACTAGAATCCTGTTAGAGGCTGGAAGCAATCCTGCTTTGCAGAACTCCCAACAAGAAACGCCCCGTGATATTTCCACTCGAAAGAACTACAATGAAATCCTACAAATTCTCGATAACCCCAAAACATCCCGCAGAGACAAAGATAAATCAAGTGGGAGTGGAAGAGAAGGCAGACATTCAGGACAACGAAAAAGAACATCGAAAGGTGATCACGTAGATGGTATTGCAAACCCTGTCAGTTGGTCACCATATGGATGTCACTACTTTCCGGACCCTAGCTCATTTCCTTCACCCAAACTCGATACTTTACCAAAGGAACCTTTAAAAAAGGGTGAGCAATATTTTCTTGATCTGGCTGGCAATATTTGTAAAGGCCCTGTTGGAATTGGTAACAACTGCTACTGTGGGCCATTCTTCAGACACATGGAAGACAAGATTAACAAAAATCGTAAAAGTCTTCGAAAGTATGTTTTTAAGGCAACTGAGAGGATTGATAGTAAAGTGCAAGCTCTAGCTATTAGGACGGATGATCAGATAGAACAGTTGACCCGGTCAATTATAGCCGACCGTATACGATGTGAAAGCAGACGCTTGCATCTTGAACACTGGTTAAAACGTGGCGAACCTGGTCGCATCACGACAGCTGGTCATAGATCACGACCGCGAAAGAAAAGTCACTCTCTAAGCAGATGCAAAAGTCTTGAATTTCTAGACGAAGAAAGTCAACATGTTAGCAAGATGCAAAATTCAAAAAGTTTCGATGCCTTAGAAGAAGTACAAGTTACTGTTCATCGTGGTGCGGAAGAAATTGATGATGGGCAGGTATCGGTGACAAGTCTGGAACGGGTTGATCGAGACGAAGAAAGGTGGGGTCGGCTGGAAACTGACTATTTTAACGTTTCCGAGCGATTAGAAGAACTTCTGGCAAAGACAAATGAAATTCTCGAAATGGAAAAAGAAGCAAGTAAAAAGAGGAAAGAAGAACTTCTAGCCTTTACCGAGCCTATTGTAAAACGAAGGGAACGAAAGACTCAAAATGTGCTGTCTATGGGTAAGGATATTATTGAGCAGTTGCAACAGGTTGCAATCGACGTTGAAGAGAAACCATCTGAAGACATTGATCAGATAACCGTCTTGCCGTTCGAAGATATTGTTCCAGGTCAAGAACAAACTAAGTTCGAGTTAAGTGGCTCAACAAATGCAACACCACAAACGGATATTGATCCACAATTGATCAATCGTCCTCTCAACGAAACATATGCATCATTTTCTCAACTTCACAGCAACGAAAATATGCTGCACGATGTCATTAGCGCTATAAGGAAAGACCACCAAATGGTTAAGGAGCTCATTGAATCAGAAACTCTTAACGAAATGGAAAACACCCATGAAGACAAACTCAGTTATAAAGATGACCAAACCCTTCTTAATGTAAACGGATTTTTTCAAAATACGTGTTTTGAAGAGAGCGTTGCAGACTCTCCCAGCAATAGCATCAGATGTGAGAGTAAAGTAACAATGACATCGATGAAGAATATTTCAGAATTGTGTGAGAAGCAATTTGAGGTACCAACATATGCCGAGTTAAATAAATTGAAACCTAAACTTGAACCAACTTCTAATCAGGCTAAAGATTGGCGACGCAAGGCGATTAAAAACGCTAATAGAAATTTAGAAGACGTACCAGAAAGTGTGAGTGGTACCATCAAGAAAGTGGAAATCAAAAATAGCGAGATAAAAACCCTCAAGAAGCCATCAATTCTTAAACGAAACAAGGTCCAGGAGCTCGTTGCTCGGTTACAAGGCAAGCTAAGCAGCTCGGTAACAATTAAGAGCACAGAACGTGAAGATTCATCTGAAAGCAGTGAAGATGAACATAATGAGCAAAACGAGGCTAATCAGTTGGAGAATAATCAAATGCAATTGGGTGCTTATACCTCCTACCGACAACCACAAATAAGTCCACCAAACAACGGTCCCATGGTTTCTATCAATAACAACATGATTCCAACAAATTCAAGTTTATACTCGACACCTATTCCAAATAACAGCTATCCTTATCGGTTGATCCCTAAAGACGCATACTTTCATGAGTTGCCGAATAGAAGCCGACCTAATCCTCAACCACATCAATTACAAAGTTTTGCTAATCAGTCAGATCAAGCAATGCAACAGACGCTCCAAACTCTTCCAAATAATTACACCCAACATCACAAAATCCAGCAGAACCTGCAGAGTCAACATCACCAGCAGCAAGTGCATAGTCATATACCCAGTGAAAGGCAAATATTTTCCAACCTTCAACAGCAGGACCAAAATCCTTATCTTATGAATCGTTCACACTTGTCCCCTTATAACAATATGCCACCTCTCATGGTACACACCCCTCCACAGCCCTTGCGCCCACCTATAACAGAGCGACTTCTATCTAATAGAAAGTTCATGCCTCTTAATAGCAGTTCTCCGGACTATGAATTGGTCAATACTCCAATTAACATCAAGAACTGCAATCAAATGCAAAATGCAAACGTTATAATCCGTCAATCCTCAACAGCTGGATTAATAACATCAATGAATCATAATCCACAGCATATTGTGGAGCGTGATGTGAGCAATGATTCAGGTTTTAGTACTCGAATTTATGGAGGAGGCAATGAATCACATCGACCCAGTCCTAGTCTTTCAGGACATACTGACTACGGAGGTATGCACTCACCATCACATGGAAGTATTTATCCAAATGGACAACTCTCACCAGAGGTTGGAGATGTTCCTTATTACATTGCAAATGTATCCAGTTTAGTTTAAATATTGTTTTGTTTGTAATAATGTACACTAGAAATAAATTTATTAATTAACTATTTAATCAAATATCATATTACTTATAAGAGCATGTATGTATGTGTGTATATTTTTACAGTATTAATTCTACCATCAAACATGTTAATATAAGCTACAATCAAATAAATTGTTAAAAAAGAACGCAACTGCCTTGTATAGTCCTGTTTTTAGGTGCTGTATCCAGGGCCGTAGCCCATGGACTAAGTTCCAAGCCCCCATTTCGGTTGATTTCACAAATACAGGGCCAGACCAATCATATATGCAGGATGTGCAAATGCACAGGGCGCAGAATACTGGAGGCGCATTCTCGAGAACAAGGAAATGTGATTGGATGTGCATTTTAAGTTATCACAAAATCAAATTTATTACGATTACGCGATGTTGTGTCTTGCAAACTTATCAACATCATTTCCATTGTTGTTTTCTTGAAATAAAATATGCCATAAGGCCTTGCTAAGTTCGTTCTCGTACAACAGAAAAAATAATCTTAACACAGAAATTTATTATTCACATCACCCTTCAGAGCAACTCCAATAAAAATTTTCCCTTGGGAAACCAATGAGTTGTCCGAGTTTTTCATCAAGAACTTTCTATTTTCCGTTCGAAAACCCATTTTGAAATTTTCCTGTTTTCCATTTGCAAACCAATGCACCTGCAATAATGCATTTTTCCCTTTGCATTTACAAATAAAATGTATGCTTAAAGAAGGTGCAAATGTTAAAAATTAATGCTTTTCTCACTACAGCAAAATAAAGGGTCCGCCAAATAATTTTTTTTTTTTGAAAATGCTATAAAAAAAACTACTGAATATTTTCTCAAATTTCTTTTTCACAGGGTGATTCACGAGCGTTGTGCCAAAAAGCTAGAGCGTGTAGGTTGTGTTGAGATAAGAAAAAAAAATTTAAGGTGCATGGGTTGTTTGTATGTCCGGCGGGGACTCTTTATCCGCCCAATCCTCAATATATTTTTTAAAGAAATTTGCGTTTTACTGCATGTTTTAACCCTTATGTGTGTGAAGAACTGAAGAGGTACCCGGGTACCTTTTCAACTTTTACCATTTAAATAATTTAAAATCGTAGGCAGGAGCGTGTTAGTTTGTGAGAGCTCCTAACTTTATGTTTTGCAAATAATTTCTATAATTTGGATCAAAAACTCAAAACAGGAAGAATTCTACGCTCCAAAAAACAAAAAGCACCTTCATCCATGTGAAAAGGTGTCCTGGTACCTTCATATAATCCAAGCACGAAAAACTACCCGAATCAATTTTTTTGACTGACAAACGAAATGAAATACAAAAAGTGATATCTTTTACTTGTTTTTGTTGTTTGTATGTAAATTATGTATATTAAAAATATGAAATAAGTTTTTATAATTCAACGCAGATCTTACATTTTGCTTTTGTTTCGGAATGTGCGTCGCAAATCGGTTGCAAACAATTGCTGCACGCTTTTCTTGTTTTTCTTTGATTTTGTTGCAAGTTTCGGCACATAAAACAACTGCCAACCACAGCCAGACGCCCACTTGCATCTCTTTTTTGCACATTTGGAGTTTCGGCAGATAATGGTTTTGGAAAATGTCCAACAGCCTGAATCGCATTTCGAATGTTTTGCTTCGATAAAATATAAGGATTTTTAGCCCTCTCTTTTATATTTTCTTCACAAAGTTGATGGCTTAGATCTTTCAAAAATGTCCTTCTTTTATCCGTCTTCGTATGTGTTGGGTTGTGACCCATGTAAATTATGTAGGAAGCTAAGGCTGCTACATCGATCATACTATAAAAGAAAGCCAATGGCCACCTATTAGTCCTTCTTTTTACGGTGTATTCTCCTAAGAACTTGTCCATGTTGTCAACGCCACCTTTAGTTTTGTTATAATAGGTGATTATTTCGGGCTTTTGTGTTGGGGAATCCTGTACAGAAGTTGAAGAATGCATTGTGGAAAGCATTACCACAGCTTTTTTTTTCTTCGGTACATAAAACATAAGAACGGACAGTCGCTTCTCTGTGGAACGCAAAGTTCGTAGAAAATAAGGGCCGGTTTTTATGTGGCAGCATAGTTGCAGGGAGAAATCGTTTATTTCTTCTGACTGTACCAACAAGCGTCATATTCCATTCTTTC
The DNA here is from genome assembly GCA_943590905.1 of Sphaerophoria taeniata. Lineage (NCBI taxonomy): Eukaryota > Metazoa > Arthropoda > Insecta > Diptera > Syrphidae > Sphaerophoria > Sphaerophoria taeniata. Next base: position 64,608,963 of record OX016540.1, read on the forward strand.
AATTTGTTTGCCAATTGGAAGGACGTAAAAAAGTTGTCCGTTGTTACATTACGTCCGGAGTTTTTATACTTAGCCACAAGTTCCAAAACGATTTTTTCTCCCACATTTGTCTGCCGTTCTTCTTCTGGAAGTTTACCGGTGTAAATTTGTCCGTTCAGTGGGTAAGAAGTTTTTGCATCACAAGCCCAAAATATTTTTATACCGTACTTGGGCATGTATTGTGTGAAACGCGTACGGCTCTGGACGAGTAACGTCGTTATCGAATCGTATGAAGCGCAAAAACATCTTGAATCGATCAAGCGACATAGATGTGCGAACCAATGGAAAGTGGTCCGGTTTCCATAATTCAGTCATGTGTTCTTTATTTGACTTGTAAACGCCACAGCAAATCAATATTCCAAGGAATGCGTCGAATTCGTGTTGCGAACATTTTTCAAAGTTTTTTTTTTTTAGTTTTGTCTGTGTGTGCTCTGTTGTATGTCTCGATTATTTTCAAACCTTTTCTATTCATTTCGCGTAATATAATGTCACAAATGTTGCTGCATCCTTTGAAAATTTGTTTTGCTGTAAGCAGCTGTGAAAAGGGCGGCTCCTCCTCGTTGTCGAATAATGTTGCGACGATTGGTCTGCGTTTCTGGGAATGGTTCTGTCTGCCAACGGTTTCCATCTTTCGAGACAAGATCAAATGAAAATCATCATCGCTGCACTCAGAATCTGATGAAGGAACATCAAATTGAGTTTGTTCCCCTTGCTCCACGTCCGAAACTTCCTCATCAGCAACTGGGAAAAAATCATCTTCATCAGATGCCACAAAGTCTTCGTCATCGCTTGAATTTTCTCGGAGAAATTCCCGCATTTCTTCCGAATTGTATCGTTGGATTCGTCGACGTAGACGTCCGGCACTTTCACTGGTACATGGTTCAATTATATTCATATTTATATTCAAATCACTCTAAAAAAAAACTCACGATAAGAAAAAACACTTCACATTTTTCAAATAAACTTACCATTTTTATTAATATTTACACAATATAAATATTTTCACAATTATTTTTTTTTGCACGGAATTTTTCAATTTCTACTACTCCAAGAATACAAAAAATATGAAAAATACACAAACGCATTTCAAAGCCACCTTCGATTTTTGTTTTCTTTTTTTAGATTTAAATTTCAAAGCCTCCTTCGATTTAAATTTCATTTAAAAAAATAAGTTTTTTGACTTTTATTGATAAAATGCTTATTATTTATACCAAGGTACCCGGGTACATTTTCACACGGATTAAGGTGTTTTTTTCCTCATGCACATAAGGGTTTTAATGAAAGTAGAAAGTAAGTTGCAAAGCTTGGAAAAATTGAGATATGTAGTTCTCTATTTCAATTGGATTCGAGCAAATAACATTGCATTTTAACAATATCTGTGTTAATCATAATTATTCTGGGGTTGCTCTGAAGAGTGGCGAGACCTGGTTCTGTGGAAAAATTTGTTGGCAAGCTAGAAAAACTTCATTTCTTTGAAATTGGATATATCGGTCTTATCTGAAAGCGCTTCATTATGGTAAAACTTGGTTAGCTAAGGATTAGTATAAACAATAAAATTGATGTATGCTGATTTGTTTGTATGACCACCCAACGTATTTTTATAAAATTTTAACAGTAGGGTAAAGGTGTCAACAGTGAATCAGGGTACACAGTGAATCACAAGCTCTCACGCTGTATATTTTTATTTTATAAAACATCTGAAAAAGAGAAAAGCACACCCCTGTACACTTCCTCCCTTCAAACCATCAATCTGCGCGATCCCTTGATCGAAGTAGATTTTTTTTTCATGTTTTTGTGTTTTCTGCATTGCTAAGTAGTTTTTTGTTTTCTATTTGCTTTTCTTCTTATTAAATAACAGTGCATCGTAACTTCATTTGAGTATAATATTTGTATTTCTGCTTACATAGACTTAATAATTTGTGTCAACTTGTTAACTTATGTGAAATATTATACATAATTTTAATGTGTTTTTGTTAAACCCTCCAGTGGGCGCGTGGTTAAAAGAGACACGAGTGGTCGCGTGGTCTACGACTGTAGACCATTTTGTTTTGCCAAAAAATATATATACTATAGCGTTTTAAGTATCCAAATCGTGGTCAAATCATAGAGGAACATATTTTGTTTCATATTCATCACTCAAAGATAAAAAGTTATTGATACACTGAAAAAAATAATCGGAATAAAAAAACAATCCCAATTTTAGGATTTTTCGTAATCATTTTTTATAAAAAATAAATTAATACTTTAAAAGAGTTAATAACAAAAAAAACATATTTTTTCAAAAAATGATTAACCAAATAAGGTAATGAATAAGAAAAAAGGAAAATTGTACACAAAACAAAAGAAATATAAGACTTGAAAAATTCAGTTTTTCGTGTTCACGTTTTTTGTCTTTTTTCACAAAAAATCAAACAAAACAGTACAGCAAACATAAAAAAAACTATTCAAAAAACATAGAACACAAATTCATTAATAAGTTTAAAAAAAAAAAAATTAAAATGTGCACTACAAATCACAATAAACGCATAAACATTTCAAGTGGTACCTACAAGCAAATTTAACACTTTTTTCGCACCTCACCCTAGAGGTCAGCTCACGGACCCAAAAATAGGTCCCTGAGATAGTAGAAGCAATTTTCTTCACTAAATAAATAATTTTTTAAAAAAAGTAGTTAAAAATCTACAATCCCTTACCTATAATAATACAATTGAAGACAACTTTTTTTGTTACACGAGTGGTCGCGTGGTCTACGATGGTAGACCAAGAGACTTTGAATACCTTTTAAGCTTTCGTATGCCCTCTCCGAAGAAAAATAGCATATTAATTAGGTAGAGCAACTAATTATCTACAGCTATTGTGAACGATGGCGGAAAAAAATTGTTTTTCTGCGAACGGCGGCGTTTTAAAAAAGACTGGTCTACGACCGTAGACCACGCGCCCACTGGAGGGTTAAATGGCAACATGGTACACAGCGGATCAATTGAAAAAGGTACACAGTGAATCACTGAATCAAGACTCAAAAATTCAAATTTTTTATTTTCTGTTGATTTTTCTAACATGAATGTTCGCACCAGAAAGCTATCCATTGTAATCAACTGAATTGCTTTTTTTTTTCTTTATTTTAAGCTAATAACGTTATGTGATTTTTTTTGTACACATGCAGAGTTTTATTTAATTTTTTTTTTGTTATAAATGGAAAGTATTTATTTTTGTTTAGTTTCTTATCTTTAAATAAAACATGAATAATAAATATTAATAAATTAATACTTAATTAATAAATTAAAGACTGTTTTTAAATCCCTGATTCACTGTGTACCAGTCACTGATTCACTGTGTACACCCAGAGAACACAGTGAATCATGTGGTAAGGTATTTTAAAAACATTGGCGCAAAATTATAGTCCGCTAATGAACAATTTTAGTGTGTTACTAGCTTAAAATGACGTTTGAGTCATGTCTGAAACGTCATTTTAAGCTAGTATCACACTAAAATCGTTCATTAGCGGACCATAATTTTGGGCTATTTTTTTTTAATTTTTTTCAAATTAAAAGGTTTTGAAATTTTGTGCTCAAACTAAAGAAAATATATTGAAAAAGCAGTGGAAATTTTTTTTTATAGCTACCATGATAAATGCGAGCTTAACAGCCCTAGAAGTAAGAAGTGATCCACTGTTGACACCTTTACCCTACGCATAGCTTAGTCGGGTCATGGTTTCTGTGAAAATAAGTTTTGGGAAAATCTTATGGGAAAGTGGACAAATGGAAACAATAAAATGGTGCTCGAAAATTATACTTTGGAATTGATTCTAGGTGCAACTGTTCAGAAATTGCTTTTCTAATGGATCAATTATTTTAGTGAAAAATACTTTTAGATTTGATTTGAAGGCACGCAAAACGAGGTTCGCGGGGTCAGCTAGTTTTTAATAAAACGGAATAAGGAATCTACTATTTAGTAAAACGGTTAAAATTTTCGAACAGCTAGTAAATTACTAAATATTAAGCAAATTTTTAACAAGTAATTTGCTAAGCTGTTAACAAAAAATCTTTTAAAATTTTGCGTCAATGTTTTCAATGGGTAATATAATATGTATGTATGTGAATGAAACTGTTTTTAGTATATATATTTTGGTCTTCAAAATAAAGACAAAGACGCTTTGCACAGACGGACGGACCAATAAATACTTACTGCTAGTACTTTTAAGTCGCAAGTCAAAATCTTTAGTTTAAACCTTTTCCGTAATGTTTATTCCCTTCGTTTTTTTCATTTATAATCTTTCGGCGTTGGAAATATTGGGTTTTATTTTGTCTATAAGGGAAAATATTCCAATGTAACCAACGGTATGAGAATTAATTAGGTGATAAGGTACATATTCGAGAAAATCCAATTTAATGTATAAACTATACGGTGAATTAACTTACGACGCACGATATTGCTTTACTGAACTAGATGTGTGAACCTGTAGAATTAAGCGTTCACGTCGCAGGTCTCATTACAGTTAAGTTGGACAACGGAAATGCACTTAAATTAGCAAAAATAAATATATATAGTTCGTTCGAAAAGCGTCCTGTTTTCCTTGTTAACCTTCTTCAAGATAATGTGGACGACTACGGGGTGCCAGTCATTTGCCGGATATTCTTGGTTGATCAGGGCCTAAATTCCCTCTTTTGTGTGGTCATGTAATTTTCGCAAGCTGGAAGCAGTTCCTGATGCTGTGTTGAGACATCAATTTTTCGAGCTGCGCAGACAAAAGAAGCCGTTTGTTGTCATATCTGTCACTTAGTGTCTTCCATGCAGCCTCAAAATTGCTGTCTGTAGCTGGGAATCCTCGCACTAAGGCTTAGTGCTTCCCCTGTCACATTGGTTTTTAAGAAATATAGCTTCTTCATCAACTTTCAATTTTTTAAGTGAGATACAAGGGTGGTATGCGAAATGCTTTGTCTCAGTCTCATGAGATTGAGCTCTGAGAATGAGCTCGAGATTGTGAGATAGAGCATTTGCAACGAGACAAAGCTCAATTTGGTATGCAAGAGCTTTGTCTCATCTCACTATCTCAGTCTCAAAATGTCTTCTTCAAGTGAAAGTAGTGTTTGTGATAACTCTTCATCACCAATTAGTACACTTGTTGAACTTTCAAGGAGAGCCTGGTAAATATCAGAATTCTTAAAGATTCTCGAATCGTGCACCGATCCTGGCCATGAAATGTCCACACTTGCAAACATTTCTGCTCCATCACATGTCGCTTGAATATTTAGTGAGTGAAAACCTAAAAAAAATATAAATAATTTTAAAATCACTAAAGCTTTGTGTTACCTTACCTACCTTTTCTATTTATAAATTCATCGCTATGCATTGATGATTTCTTTATTCGCACATGAGTGCAATCAATTGCTCCAATACAGGATGGAAATTTATATTTTCTAAGCCAAATTATTTTTGCAGCATCTTTATCCTCTACCGTATTGGGAAACTTGATCCATTCCTCTTTCCTAATTACAATTTTCTCAGCTACTTCGATAATAATCCTGGAAACTGTGCTTTGATCGATTCCAAAATCTTCGCCAATATCGCTTTGAAAGGCAGGATCACCAACAAATCGTAAGAACACCATTACTCTGGTCTTATTTGTTAATCGACCGCCTCGAAAAGTATCGCGATTTTCAAAAAAATAATTCGTTAGGATTTCAACTTGCGTTGGGGTAAACCTATAAAGATTCTTAAAATAAATATTCAGCCATTGCGGTTCCTGAGACAACAAATTTCCAGTCTCAACATTTTACAAGCTTTACCTCATTTAAATGAGATAATGCTTTCTTTCTGCATACGGAAACATCTCAAATGAGATAGATCTATAAAATGAGATCGATCTCATTTTTGTGAGATTTGTCTCAAAACAATTTTGCATACGAAAGCTAGCAAAAGCTCAAAATAATGTGATTTGAGACTGAGACAATGCATTTCGCATACCACCCCAAGTTTCATCTTTTTTAGGAGGAGGAGGTAATTTAATTTGTAATTAAAAAAAAGGGCGCCAAATATTTGACTCGCCTGGGGCGCCAAGATAGCTAAGGCCGGCCCTGGGAAGGAGCACAATGGCTCTCAACTTTGAACTTGAAAAGTGGCTACTGGCAAGTCGAAATCCATCCTGAAGACAAAAAAAAAACTTTCTCCACAGGAAACGGATTTAAGCCTATGCAATGCTCCGGCGACCTTTGAGCGCCTATTGGAATGCTTTCTGCTTCCTTCAAGTATTCACATGGAAATCTTGCCTGGTCTATTTGGATGACATTTGACGAATACTGTACAAATCTGAGAGGCGTGTTTCAAAGAATTCGAGAAGCCCACCTCAAGCTCAACCCAGAAAAGTGTTCACCCTTAAAAACCGAAGTGAAATATCTGCGACATATCGTTCCAAGGAGTTAAGACGGATCCTGATAAGGTTGACACAGTGAAGAATTGGCCAACACCACAGGGCAAACATCAATTCCGAAGCTTTCTGTGTCTAGCCACCTACTAAAAACGCTTTATTAAAAGTTTGCTGGTATTGCCTAGAGTCTACATCAGTTAACGGAAAAAGGAAAGCAGTTTAAATGGTCACGTGAGTGTGAGTGCAGCTTTCAAAAGCTCAAGCAACGCATGTGTAATGCGCCAGTCCTGATGCCAGCAATGTCGGGGTTGGTGCTGTAGGTACTATCGCAGGTGCATGATGGCGAAGAAAACTTGATTGCCTACTACAGCAAGGTACTCTGAAAGTCAGAAAGAAACTATTGTGTGACCAGAAGAGAACTTCTTGCAATGATTTTGGCAACAAAGCACTTCCTAAAGTACCTATATCTACGGACAGAAGTTTCTTCTCCTGACTGACCATGGAGCACTGAACTGGCTTTTGAATTTCAAAGAATCCAGAGGGTCAAATGGTCAGATGGATTGAGAGGCTGAAGACTTACGATTATGAAATTCAACATAGGAAGGGGAAGATTCATACAAATGCGGATGCACTCTCTCGGAGACCATGTAAGCGAGACTGTAAGCATTGCAGACGACAAGAAGACAAAGAAATGGTTACTGTCCAACGAACTAGAGCCGATTCTATTTATGGCTGGAGCAACGACGAGTTGAGGAAGGCTCAACAAGAGGACCCAGATATCGATCCCATCCTCGCATGGAAGGAACACCAGGAAAAACCAGAATGGGCTGATATCTCTGACATAAGTCCAGCTCTGAAGGCCTATTGGACAAAGTGGGACTCATTTCATGTCCAAGAGGGTGTCCTTTGACGTAAATGGGAATCATCAGATGGAATGTCTTATGAACAAGACGCTAGAAAAGGTACGGCAACGATTCTACGAGAAAAGGTGTCGAAAATGTTATACCTGTGCTGCCACCAAAGGATCAAACAAAATGAATTAAAGCCAAATGCAGTAGTATCTACAACATTCTACTGCACCCTTCAAAAGAATTGCAGTAGATCTGGCAGGTCTATTTCGGAATGAAATAATGGAAATCGTTATATTCTTGTCGTCATGGATTACTTCAGTAAGTGGCCCGAAGCATACCTACTCCATTCTAAATCAAGAAGCCAAGATATTCTTAGACCAATCTGTCTTCAACTGGGTGAGTAGGTTCGGTGTTCCATAAGGGCTGCATTCCAACCAAGGAAGAAACTTTGAATCGAACAGAGTGCAGAAAGTTTACGGGCTTCTTCACATCAAGAAGACGAGAAAAACACAGCTCCAACCACAATATGACGGCATGGTCGAACGGTTCAACCATTCTCTGAAGGAACATCTTTGTAAAGTTGTTTACGGCAACCAGCGAGAGCGGGACCGGCACTGTTTTTGATGGCGTATAGAAGTGCAAGGTAGCAGCTTAACTGGACATACACCATCAGCGATTTTGCTGAGAAGAAACGTTAGACTGCCTAGCAGCATAAAATTTCGATGTCCTTTAACAGAGCCGCAAGGCAAGCCATGGATGAATACGTGGATGACGATACAAGGGTCTAAAACAAAGAAGTTCAGTGACTGAACGAACACGCACTTCCAAAAACGAACGATAGAAATCCAAACAGGAGATCGAGTGTGGCTTCACAATCCTCATCCACAAAAGGGGTTGTCACCGAAGCTTCAACAGAACTGGGGAGGTCCTTATACACTATACAGTCGTAACAGTCGGCGCGGCGGCTATGACTTTTTTGTCAAACATGAAGTTTTTTTTGTTATGTTTACTTAGGCCGTGTGCGAATTCAGTAAAAAATGGGTTAAAAATTGACGTTTGGTTAAATTTTGACACTTCGCATTATTTGACTAGCTGCTGAGCAGGTTAAAAAAAGACAGTAGTGGTTAAAAATTCATCCATTTTTATTTTTTAACCACAATTCATCCAATTCGCACACGGCCTTAATTTAAAAAAAATTCTCTGTCACATGCAAAGGAGGTGAAATCATGGATCTTGGCAATTTAGAAAGGAAACATGTTTCCTAATACATATTCACCAGTAAGTGATCGTGCTGACCTACACCTTCAAGTGGTGCCTCTGAGAGGTTCTTGTCAATTTATTGGCATGAACCTGCGGACGTAGGCAGCTTACGTCTAATGGAATTGGCGGATTGAAGCAGGACGTATGATGAAGATCAATGCGATCCTAAACAGATACGATAGCTTATCATATAGTAAAGGAGGAAATTACGATTAACGAGTACCGAATATGGATAAACGTTAAGGAAATTAGACAAACTGTTGGGTGTGTCCCTCGATTGGCTGGTTCATCCCTTCGATCAATGTGGATATACCTGACAGAGGTTGAGCGGTGTCCCTCATCCGCCAGCTGGAGAAGCTGCGAAAAGCTTATAAAAGCATAATATTATAAAGTATGTATAAATTAGCGTTGCAGAACATCACAAAAAGTATAACGTAGGAGTATACAAAATGTGATACCCTCACCCAGGTAGTTGGGTACACCGGGTAGTGAGGCTTAGCCACCTCACTAGTGGGATGGACCTTCGCGGGGGTGTGGTTATCTGAGTTTGGCCTCAGCTGCTATTCGTAAATCACGGTTAACGGCTCTTCTTTCGGTGACGAAAGTTGAGCAGTTTCCGTGACCGGACAACGGCTCTTCTTTTCGGTGACTGAAAGTTGAGTGCGGTTTTCCGTGGTGTTACATGAGTAGTTAGTCTAGAATCAAACCAAGACGAATAAGAGCTGGCACTAATTCAATTGGTACTGGTGTGAATCTAGATGCAGGGTACTCGCTTCTTTCTTTTCAGAAAGTTGAGGTGTGCTTTTGTATGCTGGTGGATCATCAGGAAGAGGTTTAGTGTCCTCTTAAATATAACATAGTCACTCAGCTGATTTCGGTTGGAATTTGTCACGCCGACAGTGTGGATAGGTTCACCGTGAGATAAGGCTTAATTGCTAGGTGCTCACGTAAAATCTATAGGTACTTACTCTGTCACATGCAAAATGCAAGATGCAACATGTCCTTGCTATTGAGAAAACTGAAATGCTTTAATTTAATGCAGCTTGCTCTTTTGCACATAGTTAATTACTTGTTTTCCTGCATTTATAGAAGTTAAAGAACTTTCTGCACTTGGAATCACAACTTAAAGCTAACCTCCCATTCCCCTTCTTCTGAAGTTGTCAAACAAAATTCTAATCCTGGAATTACTACATTCCAAATTAAAAAAAGGCAAAAAAAAGGTAACATTGACGTTTCAGTACACTCAGTTCATATCACGGATGTCTCTCTGACAGTATGGTACAGTGTGAAGACACAATGCAAATTGTGTTAATCTCACCACCTACAAATCTTGTGGCTTATATTCACATCAAAATAACCGCCAGGAAGATTCATCCCTTCATTCAGTTTTATGTTTTTTTTTTCGCCGAAAACAATAGAAAACACTATAAAAGGAACAAAATATCTTTTCTAATATAAGCTGGTGCCTGGCAGCAGTTTCACATTAATGTTGTACATGCAAAGAAGATACCTTCCGAAGCCACTGACCAAGTTAGCCAGGGTATTAAATTGTTAAATCATCTGTTGTCTGTTAACAGACGGCTATTGTGGTGGAAAGGATTCGAGCTAGCGCTTTTGGGCGCTGCTGTTTGTCCTTGAAGCGTTTTATGGAAATTTTCGCGCAGGATATGGGATTCATTAGCTTATGTCTGACTTTGGTATTGGTCAAGTTATTACGGCGGCGAATTAAGTATATTACTTTTAAATAAGAACTAAGCATTTTAGGGGTGATACAAACACAGTTGTCAAAGGCCAATATGGAAAGCCGGATGACTTCATTAACTTTAACCGCCAAGATTATGCAGGGGAAATGTTAAGTTCTAATCCATGTGCAAGTTTTTGTATACACTCAGAGAAAAGGCAACGCAAAATTAACAACATAAAGTTAGTATCACATACCAAAATAGAAAAGAATAGAATGTAAGAAATGTGTATGTTGGTCATAGCTTACAACAACACAAGGCTATGGTGCGCAGAGAAAAGGAAACTGTTTTAAGCTTTGATGACGATACAATGTTTTAGTGGTGATTGCTGAAGATGACGTGCAACTGCTTCGAAATGCATTCAGGTACGTGTCGCGTTTGTTTTTAATGCTTTAAATAATTCTTTTTGTTAAATGTGAATTCTGAACAAGTGTGAAGGCGCGGTTTGGCCGGCTCTTCGTCTTAGAGTTACCTGGCCCCCAGGTTGGGGGTCGTGCGTCGGGGTGACTGCCCGGCCACTTAAAGGAGACATATAGTTCCGAAACATCAACAAGCCTCGGATTTGGACGGAATTAATGATGACGACCCACGAAAACGATTTAAGGACAAGGAATTTCGGTTTTGCACTTGGAATGTTAGGTCCCTTAACAGACCACGTGGAGCCGAACAACTAGCGGAAGCCCTTGACTGCTATAAAGCAGATATAACCGCCATCCAAGAAATGCGATGGGATTGTGGCACCTACAACCACACTACCCTCACACTCTTTATGTAAGTGGGAACACTCAACAATTATTCAATTGTCAAACGTCGGCCGTGACCTTAGAAAGCCGCGACTTCAGAAAGCTGTTAAACTACCGAAACGATGACACGAGGTGGCATAGCATAATTAAAATCATTAGTTACGAGATTTACTATCGACCGCACGACAAGAATCAATCCAACAATTGAATCATTATAATTAGATTAAGTTATTAGTTTAATAAAGAGTTTATTTGAAACTTGTTTCTTTCTTTTGAATTCTAATAGAACTCCATTAGCATCGGTTCTATAGGATGATCCGGGCCTAATAAACAACTGTGATATCTGCTACGGCGGCGACTGCTACCGGGAACAAAATCAGGAGGAAGGTCTTGAGTTTCAACTCAGTGAATGAGCGCATCACGACAATCCACATCAAGGCTTAATTCAAAAACATAAGCCTCATCTGCGCTCACGCCCCACTGAGGAAAAGGATGAAGACACCGAAGACAGCTTCTACGAGCTCCTCGATAAAACCTATGAGCAACGCCTTTTTTCGTTCGCTGTGGGGCGAGACGTAATGGTAGCAAGTACACGATTCCCACATCTCGATATCCACTAGGGGACTTGGAAATCTCCTGATCAATTAACCGTCAACCAAATTGATCACATTGCGATCGACGCACGACACTTCTCTAGCATGTAAGATGTCCGCACATTCCGAGATGCCAACACGTGAAAATGCTAGGAGAAAATTCGACGTCAAACGGCAACAATCGCAAGAGATTGCTAGATCTCTTTCCGATCGTGTCTCCGAAAATCTCCTCAGAAGTCCTTTGCTGCCAGCAATAAATGTAGAGAACTAGTGGCAACACTGCCAAGCAGCCACCAGAGATCCCGCCTCTAGGGCTTACACGGCCATCACAACGAAACCCCTGGTTTTTCGATGAGTGCCGGCCTCAGCTAAACAAGAGGCATATAAAGCGGCACTCCAAAGAAGGACAGGAGCAGCTCGGGAGCTCTACGAGCAGAAAAGGGGAGAGGAGCACAAACTTCTAAGAAGGAAAAAAAGGGAGCATGAGAAGCACGCAATCGAGGAGATAGAGCGATGTCACAACAGGAACGAGGTTCGAACGTTTTCCAAAAAGGTAAAACAAACCTCCAGGGCTTTTACACCCCGAACCGAAGCCTGTAGAGACCAACATGGGAACATCGCGATGCATCGTAGTTGAACCACAGTCAGTGCTGAGGATATGGAAAGACCACTTTCAAAGCTGTATAATGGCGATGACGATCAGAATTCCGTTACCAATACAGAACGATTCAATTTGGGCGAAGCAGGCCAACAATTCTACAAACCCGACATTGACGAAGTGAAGATAGCGATATCTACACCTAAGTCGAACAAAGCTGCCGGAGCAGACGGGCTAGCCGCCGATTTGTACAAAGAGCTGGAGATGATTTGGTTAGGAGCATGCACCAGCTCATCTGCAAAATTTGGTCGGAGGAAAGCATGCCCGACAAATGGAACCTCAGCATCGTATGCCCGATCCTCAAGAAAGGAGATCCCCTGAACTGCACCAACTACAGAGGTATAAGTCTCCTTAACATCCTTATGTCTGAGGTGCTGTGTGAACGTTTGAAGCCCTTCGTCAACAACCTGCTAGGTCCTTATCAGTGTGGCTTCAGACCCGCAAAGTCCACCATCGATCAAATATTCACCCTACGGCAGATCTTGGAGAAGACCCTGGAACTTCAAATCGATACCTACCACCTTTTTATCGATTTCACGGCCGCGTATGACAGCGTCTATAAAGACCAATTATATAGAGCAATATCTAGTTTTGGCATCCCAGAAAAACTAGTCGGTCTGTGTAATATAACAATGGAAAACTCACGCTGTTCCATCATGGTCGGAAAAAACCTAACGGATGCATTTGGTGTCTAAAAAGGTTTTAGACAAGGCGATGCGCTGTCATGCGATTTTTTCAACATTATTCTTGAAAAGATTGTGCAAAACTCCAACGTCAACACCAGAGGCACAATCTTTCAAAAGTCCGTCCAGTTGCTAGGATACTCAGACGACATTGAGATAATTGGAAGAAGTGATGTCAGTGGAGCGTTTGTGAGTCTTGAGACGGAGGCCAGAGAGATAGGTCTAGCGGTTAACGAGGGCAAGGCCAAGTTAATGCTGTCAACAAAAAAGGACAACCAACATCGACGTCTTGTAGCAAACACAACATAGAATTCAGTCAACAACACCAGCGCTGAAATCAAACGAAGAATCACTCTTGCCAATCGCTGCTTCTTTGGACTTAGAAGGCAATTGAGTAGTAAAGTCCTCTCCCGAGCAACTAAAGTGACACTCTACAAAAACCGCATCATCTCGGATCTAATGTATGGTGCAGAGACATGGACCATGACAAAACCCGATGAAAACGCTTTGGGCTGCTTCGAGAGAGACATTGACATTGACATAACAGTACTTCGCACATGAATGATACGAACTACAGACACATAGCAGCACTGGCGACTGAGGCCATCGGCTGGGACTGAAACAAGACATACGACAGAGAGAGACAGAGAGACACATAGAAGGAAAGAAAAAGAACACATAACATAAACCTACGTGGCACAGAGGAGGAGACATAGATTTATATTGTCTCATATTATCTCACAGGTGGCCTCAGATAAGCTGGCGATTATTGTAGAAAAAGACTGCTGCCGAAGCTGGGGCTTGAAACCGCAACGTTTGGCTTAGCAGTCAACTACACTATCCTCTGAACCATGGCCACCTGCTTTCGAGAGAGAAATTTTTCGAGTGATTGTTGGTCCTGTTTGCATAAATGGAGAATGGAGACGAAGATTCAATCAAGAACTGTACGAGCTTTTTAGCGACACTGACCTAGCTAGAAAAGTTAAGGTCCAACGACTTAGATGGTCGGGTCATGTAGAGCGAATGGAAAATAATGCTCCGGCTCGTAGAGTCTTCGAATCCAACCCCGGAAGGACGTCGCAGAAAAGGAAGACCGCGACTCAGGTGGAGCACACAGGTGGTAGAGGACCTGAACCAACTTGGAGTGCGAAACTGGAGACAGCTAGCTTGGGACCAAGTTGGCTGGAGACGTTTGCTGGATGAGGCCTGGTCCGACCTGGACACATACGAATATACGTACATACACAAATACAGACATCATTATAAAAAGGTTTGTTTCGATCTTTATAGTGACTTCGAAACATGGATATACAAAAACTAGGAATTCACAAAATCGGCCCCAATTCGATAACTTCCTCTGGGAAGTCATAAGATAGCAAACGTATGCCTTACTTTACTTATTATTATGAAGCCTTGTTGGAAGAACCTTGAAATGAGTTGTTGGTGTTATTATTCTAATACTCGTATGAACCATGAATGAGAAGTATTGTAAGTTAACATTGGAACCATTTTTTCTCCCAGTGTACGGATTTGCTTAATTATTTTTTGGACTGTGTTTAACCGAAACATATATGGTTTTATTATCAGCGGTAAATTAATCATTACTCCTTAATCCAGCGTTTGTACCCGAAGCATAAAACTTGGGAAGCTCATAAGTGAACACAAGTGAATGAAAGCCGAACGAAAAACAAAATGTTTATGTATTAAATAGGCCGCGCATAAAGAAGGGTGAGGTGCTATGACGAGAGATACTAGCTGGTATAGTTATTCTAAAGCCTTTTTAATGAATTAAAGACAAGTTGTATAGTTTAAGAAAAACTGAAACATTTGTTAGAGGAGTTATGTAGTCAAATATATGTGTATAAACCGTCCATCTGGAAGCGAGTACCATCCAGTTAGTAGTTTAGTACTCATTACTAGTTTGATTTTCAAATCAACGACAAATACATTCTAATATACTAATCGAAAACTCTTAACATTGATCTAAACCATTTTTTCACACTAGTCCCGTCAATATCATTCAGGTATTCTTGAAAACTTGAGAAGATAGTGCGCTTGTTAAGCTTTTTGAACAAGTCTGTAACTTTTCGAAATAGCTACAGGTTTTTTGTTAAAAATACCTATCATTGCTTCATCGCTGTGAAAACAATTCATTATTTTCGCACTTTCAATTTACTACGAAATTGTAATTTACATTTAAATGATACTAAACATAGGTAATGGTAAAACACAAATGGTTCGTTTCAGATAACCGAAGCGCAAGTATTGCGAAATTTGAATTTGAAGTGATATTTCTTCTGCGGAATTGTACAGGTTTTTATTAATAATTTCTATACACACTGGATTCAAATGCTTCTCGCATGCTAAATGAGCACTGATCGACTTCTTAAAAAAGTGGAGATTTTGATGAGATATGACATTACGATGATAGAGAAGTCGAAAAAAGTGTTTCCGGTAATTCCGTCCGTCTGTCTGTCTGCTGTAAAGCTTTAACCACTGACTGGTACGATTGACTTCAAACTTGAAAATTAAAGGTTTGAGCAAATACGCTTGGGTGTTTTTTTTTTGATATTTTTTTAAAATCAAAATCATACAATTTTTTTTGGCCAAAAACGAAAAGTTTCACTTTTTCAAAAACGGCTATTACAATTTTTTTAAAACATCCTCGTAAATGTTTTTTCGGAACACTGATGAATTTTATGCAAGACAAATATTTTTGTATTGCTCCAAAACGGTACCTTTCATAAAACCGTTTTTTTGTTATAAGATTTTCTCGAAAAATAAAAGACCGATCAGCGTATTTTTTTTTTCTGGAAGTATGTATTGTATATATTGCTCAAATAATATAAAATAGAGTGGCGCGACAGCTCTTGAAGAGCCAAGGCCTAAGTGGCTTACTCTCATCAACAATTCTCTGAGTGCGTGTGAAGAATTGAGGGGACCTACAATTTAACGCCGATTCCGAACGGCAGTGTTGAGAAGCACTTTTTTCATGACAGATTGATACTATTGGAAGATTTGTCAGGTCTTCGCAAGAGGCAGTGCCCGTGGAAGATGAAATAAAAACTTGGCCTGAGTAGGACTCGAACCAACGACGTTCTGCTTAGCAGCCAACGCACTTACCAACTAAGCTACGGGCAACTGCAACTGCTCAAATTATGTTTATAAAAATAATTTCAACAAAATGTTTGCAATTTTAAACATTCAGCCTTATCATGAATTCCGCCCGAACAGCATTCCGCCGTTTTAATTTCCTTGTAAAAAATCAGGGAAATTAAAAAACTCATGAAATTTTTTGGTATGCAACATTATTAAGACATTGCATATAAACGTGTTGACGAAATTCCCAAAAACTTGGTTGAGCCGTTTTTGAGAAATCTAGAAAAAGAGTGTTTTAAACAGGGTTGTTGCGGATGCAAAAATTTTGACATCCGCGGATGCGGATGCGGATGCGGATTTTTTGAGACTCACATCCGCGGATGCGGATGCAGATGCGGATTTAAGAATTATTAAATAAAAACAATTGTAAGTCCGTAAATAAAGGAAAAATTTATTGATAATATTTGCGATTAATAGTTGAATTTAAAAAATGGGTGCATTATATTTTATAAAAAGTAAGATTGCAGCTTTTTCAGACTGCAATCTGTTTCTTAGTGGATCATATATTAATCCAGCTCCACTAAATAGTTGTTCGCTGGGGACACTGGCTGGCGGAGGTGATAAATACCTCAGTGCAACTTGGGAGAGTCTTTTAAATTCTTTTTGATGGATTTTCCACCAATCAAGTGGATTATTATCCAATTCTAGTCGTTTTTGATTTCTGTAGCTTGCTAACTCCATTCGGAGAAGTGCTTCGGGACTAGCGTTATCAGATTCACCTTCGTCTTCAGTTGATGAATCTAGCATCATCGCCATATCGCCTCTGAAGCATGTCTTGCTACTCAAACCGGACGTTCCTGGTTGCGAATGTAAACCGTCATCCATTTTCCTCTTTTTTGTGTTTTTTGGGGACACCGTAGGTGAACTGGTGCTTAATGGATCATTATTTAGCATCTTTATAATCACATCTTTTATTCTATCCTCGGTGACGGATTTGAAAAATTTATGCTTATAGCGAGGGTCTAAGTATGTTGCAATCGCATACAAATCTTTGTCTTCCAAAGATGAAAGTTTAGTTGAAAAATGGGTTTTTAAATTTAAGGCTGCCAGCCTAATCGCATCAGTGTCCGGTGGTTTTGACAAGTATTCATCAAGTTTTTTCTTCAGCATTTCAATGAAAGGAATCACAGATGATATCAGTGCCTGAGAGCTGCTCATTTCACGAGTGGCTACTTCAAAGGGTTTGAGTATTTCAAGGCAGCTTTCAATTATTTTCCACTCTTCTGGAAAAATTGGTTCAATATTATTGTCATTGGCGTAAAGACTTAATGCATCTTTTATCTTGGAAAAACGCTCAAACATGTAAAATGTTCTATTTCAGCGTGTCACACAATCCTGAAGTACTTTAAGATGTGGTTGATTAAGTCTGTCCTGAATTTTTTCAAGCTGTTTTTGGGCAATAGTTGAATGGTTGAAATGGGTTGAAATTTTCTTTAATTTTTGCTTAATGTCTTTTACGTTTTCTTGCGATTGTAAACCATGTCAAATTACAATTTGCATTTTGTGAACAGTGCAATCTAAATCAGTCAATGATGCTAATCGCATACCTCTTTTCATATTGGAGCCCTCATCTCGCATAATACAGTGCACTTTTTCCTTTAAAATATTCCATTCGGTAAGCATTGTGTTGAATTTGTCTGCAATGATGTCACCTGTATGGCGATCCTCAAACGTCTCGCATTTTAATACGATTGATGTTCGTTGAAAGTTTTCTGATATTCCGTGGCAAGTTAAGCTTAGCAAGGAAACACTTGAGCTGGGATCTGTCCAAATATGACATGTAGTCATATTCTTCAATCAATTCTTTGACTTTAGCAGCAACTTTTCCGTATAGTTCATTGCAAATAAAATCGGTAAAAAAGTTTCGTCCTCTAAAGTTATATTTGGGTGCTAGTTCTTGTATAAGACGGCGAAATCCAAGTCCCTCTACAAAGTTAAATGGTAAATTCTGAAGCACCATCATTTCTCCAATCAATTTGTCAATTTGATATGAATTGCTGCTGGTAATATCCCATTTTTTTCCCCTTTGCAAAGATTCCTCTAACGAAAGTTGTTTCTTTGCTTCTTGTAAAGGCGTAATAATTTTGTCTAAAAAGAAAAAGATGGTTTTAAGAACATAACAAACAATTTTTTACGAAAAAAAAATAAAGGAACTATTTCAGAATTAAATGTTTATAAATAAACATCATACCTGCATCTTCTTTCTTTTTTTTTTTAAAGATTTTCATTATTCACGCTCTCAAATAAACCAAACTCCTCTGGGTGCTTTGATTTCAGATGGTTTTTCAATGAAGAAGTCGTGCGTCCTTTTCGCGAGTATGTTTTGCGACAAATTTTGCACTCGGACTTATCAGGATCATTTTTATTTAAATTGAAATAAGTCCAGATGCTACTCTTTGTTTGTGGCGGCATTTATGTTCTGTATTTGTATCTGTAGTACCTGTATCACTTTTTCACACAAAATATTATAAAAATACTAAAAAAACTGTGTCCTCTGGCCACTTAGCAAGAACTTTTATACCCTCCAATCTGTGATCATTGCATATCACTTGTTGTTGCTTTTGTCGTCGCCTACTTGCGACCGAAATTTTTGAATTTCAAATTTTTGGTAAGGGTGAAAGGGTCGTTGTTGTTGATCATGATTATGGTAAGCCATGCTTTTGCTATTTTTCGATTGAAACTTCAAATTTGAAAAAAAACGTCGTCGCCTACTTGCAACCGAAATTTTTGAATTTAAAATTTTTACTTAGGATACAAGGGTCGTTGTTGTTGATCATGCTGTTGCTATTTTTCGATTGCATTGCAACTACAAATTTGAAAAAAAAATCTTGGAAAAATATCCGCAATAAACTCCGCATCAGTTGATGCGGATGCGGATGCAGATGCGGATGTTGGAATTGATGCGAATAATCCGCAATTGCGGATGCGGATGCAAATATTCGCAACATCCCTAGTTTTAAACCCAAAAGGTACTACAAAAATGGATCTCTTTTCCGATTTTTTTGTTATTGAAAAATACCTATATTTTAAATAATATCTTGGAATGCAATATCACTAAGGATAATGTTAAGAATATTTGTGCAAAATTTTAACAAAATCGGTAAAGCCGAAATGGAGATATACGGGAATAATAAAAAAATCAGCCGCAAAGTCCCTAGTACTAGAATTTCACTTCGATACAGGGCCAGTAAGGGGTATAGACAAAAATCTGAAAAAATTAGAGGATTTTTTTTATTTATTTGGAGACGATTAAGCAGATGTCGTCATTAATTTTCGAAAAAAAAGCAAATAAGAAGCACCCTAATGTACATATGTATATGTATAAATACCTACTGATAAAATTTAGATAAAAAACATTTGTTTATGTGGTTGAATGCGGTACTTTCAGGAACTTTAAGGTCATTTTTGACGAATACTAAAAGGGTCGTTGCACCAACAATTAAATTAAAACTATGTACTTCCTCGATTGGCACCACATACATATGTGTTTTATATTTACACCCATCAAGCCATTACCATGAGCGAATTACAATAATACAAACTGCAATTAACCAAACCAATTAAAAAAATAAATATTTATCAACTTCTCTCGTGTTTGAAGACTTGTGTAGATATATGAACAACACAGTGAACCCACCTTGATTCTTAATGAAATGATTTCTGATATTTCTTCTCGAACACACCCTGCGCCCAACAACTGTGATTTGATATTTCCAATTGTTTTTTTTTTCTTAAATACTCTCCCGTTTTTTAAATTTATTGTTTTAAACAATTTCAGTACGGAACATAATAAAAATAATATACAGTCACTGCACACCTACACAAAAAATGCTATCGTTTGAAATGTAATGTATGCCTCTTTGGTTTTTGTAGGTGACGTAAAATAACGCCCAACGAAATAAAACCGAATTTGAAATTCGGCATTATTTCCACTTCAAAAATGAAATTACCCCAATTTGGCTTAAATTCTTAGGTGAGTTGGAAATTGCGCCAAAAAAAATTTGGAAATAAGGCCAAAATTTTCAAAACAAGTTTTTCAGCTTTTTTGCAATCTTAAAAAAGAATTCAAGTCTAATAATTCTTTGAAAAAACAGCTGAATTCTTTGTAAAAAAATTTTGTACACCCAAGGACATATGCCCCAATGACACCTTCAAATCATTTTTTTTCCTAAAAAAAAAGAAGTTCAAATATTCTCTTTTAAGTGAAAAAATCTTCCTGTATAACGAAGAAATTATAATTAAAAAAAGAATTTAAACTAAACAAATATTCATACAGTCAACATTAATAAAGTAAATATAAATACATTAACATGTATTTCAACTCTAAACACATTTAATGTTTTATACAATTCCTCTGCAAAATTTGCAGAGAATTGCGTTGTTATTTTTATATGTTTTTCCGTGAGTTCATAAATGCAGCCTAGTTGCTCATGCTCTGCCGAAAAAATTCGTTCAATGCATATATGAACAGAAAAACTACTGCAAGAATGCGGCAGCTATACAATATCAAAAAACTGTTCATAAATAAAGAAGACAGCTATGAAAAAAATAGAAGTTTGTTTTGGGTCTTAACAATTTTTTTCTTAAATGTCCAATAAAAATGTTGTATAAGGACAAGTGTTAAATGTTTTCAATGGAATCAATTTTGGAAGCGTCCAAGACAAACTTTATTTTTAATTCTGATGAATGTGGTCTTTGTTTGTTTTTTTGAACGTCCTCTTGACTGTGGGCAAACAAGGGCAAAACGGTTTTTATTTCCGTTAAACATTTTCCCCACAAAACAGATGCAAATTGCATCCCATCGCCAGACGAACTGTTATCAGCTTAACGTCTGCATCTGACCAGAATGTTTGGCCACCACAGTCATATCTATGAAGTAAAAGTATTATATCTTAAATTATCAACAACAAAAATATTTTATTTTTGCCAAAAATTTAATTATTTGGCTTATTCATTTTGTTCCGACAATTTTCTGCAGAGCGCACACAGGTAAATTTTCCCAAAAAGCTGTCCAAAATTATTTTTTGGGTTTTTTTGTTTTATTGTTGCATGGAAATTCATAAAAAGTTAATTTTCAAAAGAAACAACAATTTTCAACCGAATATACAACCAAATTCGCCAAAGACCATGCAAAAAGGATGAAAAAGGATTTAAATTTGGTATTTTCTTTGTATTGCATTGCATGCTTATTGCTTTTCGGAAAATAATAAATAAATTAATTAGGACATATATAATAAATAAGTTAAGAAATAAATACTCAAATAAATGAATAATTATATAAATAAATACATAAATATATTAATAAATAAATAAATAAATAAATAAATAAATAAGTAATTATCTACATTAAGGTGGTTCTTATTTGTTTTTTTTTCGAAAATTAATGAAGATATCTGCTCAATCGTCTCCAAATAAATAAACAAAAAAAATCCTATTTTTTTCAGATTTTTATCTTAACCCCTAATGGCCATGTATCGAAGTGAAATTCTAATACTAGGGACTTTGCGGCTGATTTTTTGATTATTCCCGTATATCTCCATTTCGGCTTTACAAATTTTGTTAAATATTTGCACAGTTATACTTAACATTATCCTTAGTGAAATTGCATTCCAAAATATTATTTAAAATATATTCTTCAATAACAAATTAATCGGAAAAGAGATCCATTTTTGTAGTACCTTTTGGGTTTATAACACTCTGTTCCAGATTTCTCAAAAACGGCTCAGTCAATTTTTTGGAAATTTTATCAACACGTTTTTATGCAATTTATTATTAATCTTGCATACCAAAAAATTTCATAAGTGTTTTGATTTCCTTGTAAAAAAAATCAGTATGTATGCAACACTTTACGGTTTATGTCCTTGTTTCGGGACTCTTGTGCTTCTTTGCGGAGTCCAATTGGAAGAATAGCTTCAAAAATATTTTTTTGTTATTTCTTATGTTTTTTTTGGCAATCAACCACCTTCTTTTATGGTCATAGACAAAATCGGACATAAAAGTTGTTTGTTTGCTCTGAAATGTCAACATTTGTTTCATTTTCCTACGTTTCTGTCAAAAATTTGATTTTTTTCGGTATGTCACCAGATGTGCATCTTCTCAAACATTTAGAAAGCTGATTTTTAGAAAGAAAAGTGAAACTTGATCGCGATCTTGCGTAAAAAGTAAAAAAGTTTATATTAAAAAAAACAAAAAAAAGCCCTTCCGCTGTTGCGTTATAATTTCATGCAACAAGTTCTTTTAACTTCACTTTAATTTTTTTTAAACACTTGATGCATTTTGCATCCACTTCTTCTTTTTTCTGTTTGTCTAATAATTGTTTTTTGACAAATGTCACTTTGTACACGATAATGAGAGAGAGCGGGACGGCCATAGTCCTTCTGACCATGGTTCTCTCTATCATTTTCGTGAAGAGAAAAACAAGTTTCGTTTCAGGTCACAATGGAAGAATGTTTGGAAAAGATAAGACGGACGGTCTTACAGCGTCGGCGTTTACACGAGACAACGTTTTGGGAATTAAAAGGCTCATGCCCAACGATTTTCTTTTAATCAAAAACCTAATGTATAATGTTATTTTCGGAATATGTTTCAATATTTGTTTTAAATGTCATATTTATAATTTTTTATAGAATTTGTGCATATCTAACTTAAAGTGACATTTCATTAAGTATATTTTTTTTTAAGACCAGATGGATCCTTAAGCGTTGTTTTCTAACGTTATTTTGGGTTTCCTCTTTATATCATGAATAATGCGATTCGTCTTAACATTTTCAATTTAAGCCCCGTACGGGTTAATCGGGATAGTTTCTTTCGTCTTCTCGAATTTTCTTTGATTGTTAGTTAGATTTAATTCAAGTCATTTTGTTTTAACCTTAGGATTCGTTCAGAACAAATCGTGTTAATTGTGAATCATCCCCAAACTGTTCGTCCAAAGTCGGCGAGTTTCGGGATGACTCTCGATAATTTGAGAGAAACTGCGGCGAGTAAGCAGGACCGCGAGAATCTTCTCACAAGTTGCTCTCAACCAAGCCAATTATGACTGGCCGTTGATGAAGTGATGAAGATCCGCCACTCCAGATAGGCTGAAAGCGCGGCGAAATGAATTGCGAGTAAGCAGGACCGCGAGAGTCTTATCACGAGTGGCTCTCAACAAGGCCAATTAGGACTGGCCGTTGATGAGGTGATAAAGACCCGCCACTCCAGAAAGGCTGAAAGCGCGGCGAAATGAAAAAGAAGGGTGGGCGAGTTAGGACATAGGTGGGCCTAAACGTCACTCTTGTGAGAGCTTTTGAAAAGATAAGAACAGAATTAGAAGGTTAAAACATTTTGAGAAATAGAAATTTTGGAGCATTTTTGGACAGCCATTTTGTTTTTCTGGAAAAATCGAGAATACGATTCTGCAAAATTTTGGAGGTTTTTGGTAACTATAACAGAAAAAGGTTGTATTTATCTTGAACAAATTTTAACAAATTATTGATTTTAATTTTTGGGTCGATCGCATTTTTGCTTTATTCTTTCTCTGATTCCTTGAAGAAGACCTTAACGGTCCATCTTGGTCTTGTTAATTTTTTCAATCATTGTTCAATTATTCTTCTTTTAATCGAAAAGATCCGAGGTTTTTCCCCTACATTTGCAAGGTTTCCCCGGCCTTAACAATAAAAAGAAACTTTAATATTAAAAAAATATCCGCCATCTTTTTTTTATTTCTTAACTCGTGTTGGTTCATCTTTTTCTTCCATTTCCATCGTTGATTTTATTTCCAGAAGGTTTGCAATTTCCTTTTTTTGTGTTTTCAGGAAAAAATTGCTGGCGCCCGTATTAACCACATTGTGGCAACACTTATAAAATTTTATATCAATTTGATATAAAATCATACATTGGTTTGATATAAAATTATCTTTGATTAAATTAATTTTTATCGATTAATTATTGTGACCCACCCCTTTGCTGAGCTAAGCCGTGGTGGCAATACCTTTTTCTATTGCCATTGTGCACTATCCTCTTTTTCTTGCCAAGGGTCAAATGACAACAGCTGTCTGGGTGACAGTTCTCAAAACGTGTCTTCTACTTGTGAATTTCATTTGTGTTTTCCTTGCCGCGTTCATTGCTTTAGAAAATATAAAATATAATAATTTGGCCATTTCGGCAAAAAGAAAATAGTGCAACAAATTGACGCCCAAAACGTGGGGCTTTTGTAAATTAGAAGATTTGATAATATTCGTCTTGTGGAATTGTGCTGTGTCTGGTGTCTGTGAAGTGTGGTTGGTTTAGGGGAGTTTTGTCATATTTCTCTCTTGATAAAAGTGCAATTACTTTGTGGTTTTTTCTTTTCTTTTCCCAGCATATAATATACACAGTATTACTAAGTGGAAAAATTATTCCAATTATTATTCGACACCTATAATATTGAAGTCAACATTCATCGGAACAAAGATTTATACAAAATCCTAGAGAAGTCTTTGGACATACGTATTATGTATGTACAACTCGTGCACTGGTAAATCGTTACCGCTGGAAATTTATGTGAGTCTATTAATTTCTTTTTTTTTCTTATTTTTTTAATTTAGTTTAACGTACATATATTTCAATTTCGTTTGGCGCAATATTAATTTCAATATAATATATATTTTCATTCACGATTAATCGAGGTTTTAATTAATCAAAAGAAGTGTTACGTAGTATATCTGTCTCGCTCGGTTTCATGCGAGAGTTGATTTTTTTTTATTAGTTTTCTTATCGGGTTTAATTCAAATATACATACATAGTTTTACATACATATTCTTCTCGTCTGGTAATTAATCGGTGAAATTAATTTTTTTTCTTTCCTTCATTTTCTTGATACATAAATATTTGATTATTAAATTTAGTTTTCATATCAAGTATATTTGGTGTGACCATACTACTTTTTTTTATCTCATATACATATAATATATTTTTGGTGTTTCAATATTATTGGTGTTACCATATTGATTTATTTTTTTTGGTGTAGTTAAAATTTATTTTCTTTTTTATTTATTAGTGTTACCATATTAACGGTTTTAGATTTCTGAAAATTAATTTGAAAATTTAACTGGTGGTACCATATTGTTTTTTTTTTTGGTTTTCTTTAAATTTATTTGAACTTTTGTATTGGTTTTACCATATTGCTTAAATTCTTCATTTACCTTATTTCTTCGAGTCATTTTATTGCAAGGAATTTTTTTTGTTTTGCTACTGGTTTTAGTGAGTTTTTTTTAACAATTCATTATAAAGCGAGGTTGAGAATTAGAGTGTCCCTTTTAAGACTTTCGGTTTCTGTTTTGATTCAGCTATAATTTAGTAAAGAGTGTTGTTGTCTTCCACGGGTTTAATTATAACTTTGCTTTTTTTTTTTGTTTTCGTCTGAGAATAATTTTCTTGTCTTAGTATGGATATTAACAGGCTTTCGAAAGAAGAACTCGTTTATGAGTTACGAGCGCGGGGACTAAAAGAAGGGTCTAAGGTCGATGAAATGAGGATGACTCTCAGAGCTAGTCGTATGCTGGAACGGACTGGTTCAATTTCTTCGGATAGTCCTCACTATCCATATTCATTTGAAGAGGAATCAAAAGCGGTTAGGGCGAAAATTTCCGAAATTAGAGATTTACTTCCAAATGTAACGAAAAATCCGAAGTCGTCGGAATATCAGAAAGTTTTGACCAAAATCGAGTGGTCGTTGGGTAGGATTTCGAGGGCGAAGGCCGAATCGTCGGATGAGGTTAACGAAGTAGCGGATTTAAGGGGGGAAATTTTATTATTGATGGCTAAGTTAACTGAGGTAGAAGAGGTGACGGAACCTCCCGAAAAAACGAATAATAATTCAAATGATTCAACAATGTCGAAAGCAGTCGTGGGTGCGCCACCTGCACAAATCGGCCAACGAACGAGCTCTAGTGGGTTCCAACTACAGAGTGACACACCCTGTGACCGGAATCCCGAGCGCCCATACAAGTGGAACGTGCAGTTCTCTGGTGAACGGTGTGGTTCATCAGTGAACTCTTTTATAGAAAAAATTTGTTGCACTATTTTCTTTTTGCCGAAATGGCCAAATTATTATATTTTATATTTTCTAAAGCAATGAACGCGGCAAGGAAAACACAAATGAAATTCACAAGTAGAAGACACGTTTTGAGAACTATCACCCAGACAGCTGTTGTCATTTGACCCTTGGCAAGAAAAAGAGGATAGTGCACAATGGCAATAGAAAAAGGTATTGCCACCACGGCTTAGCTCAGCAAAGGGGTGGGTCACAATAATTAATTGATAAAAATTAATTTAATCAAAGATAATTTTATATCAAACCAATGTATGATTTTATATCAAATTGATATAAAATTTTATAAGTGTTGCCACAATGTGGTTAATACGGGCGCCAGCAATTTTTTCCTGAAAACACAAAAAAAGGAAATTGCAAACCTTCTGGAAATAAAATCAACGATGGAAATGGAAGAAAAAGATGAACCAACACGAGTTAAGAAATAAAAAAAAGATGGCGGATATTTTTTTAATATTAAAGTTTCTTTTTATTGTTAAGGCCGGGGAAACCTTGCAAATGTAGGGGAAAAACCTCGGATCTTTTCGATTAGAAGAAGAATAATTGAACAATGATTGAAAAAATTAACAAGACCAAGATGGACCGTTAAGGTCTTCTTCAAGGAATCAGAGAAAGAATAAAGCAAAAATGCGATCGACCCAAAAATTAAAATCAATAATTTGTTAAAATTTGTTCAAGATAAATACAACCTTTTTCTGTTATAGTTACCAAAAACCTCCAAAATTTTGCAGAATCGTATTCTCGATTTTTCCAGAAAAACAAAATGGCTGTCCAAAAATGCTCCAAAATTTCTATTTCTCAAAATGTTTTAACCTTCTAATTCTGTTCTTATCTTTTCAAAAGCTCTCACAAGAGTGACGTTTAGGCCCACCTATGTCCTAACTCGCCCACCCTTCTTTTTCATTTCGCCGCGCTTTCAGCCTTTCTGGAGTGGCGGGTCTTTATCACCTCATCAACGGCCAGTCCTAATTGGCCTTGTTGAGAGCCACTCGTGATAAGACTCTCGCGGTCCTGCTTACTCGCAATTCATTTCGCCGCGCTTTCAGCCTATCTGGAGTGGCGGATCTTCATCACTTCATCAACGGCCAGTCATAATTGGCTTGGTTGAGAGCAACTTGTGAGAAGATTCTCGCGGTCCTGCTTACTCGCCGCAGTTTCTCTCAAATTATCGAGAGTCATCCCGAAACTCGCCGACTTTGGACGAACAGTTTGGGGATGATTCACAATTAACACGATTTGTTCTGAACGAATCCTAAGGTTAAAACAAAATGACTTGAATTAAATCTAACTAACAATCAAAGAAAATTCGAGAAGACGAAAGAAACTATCCCGATTAACCCGTACGGGGCTTAAATTGAAAATGTTAAGACGAATCGCATTATTCATGATATAAAGAGGAAACCCAAAATAACGTTAGAAAACAACGCTTAAGGATCCATCTGGTCTTAAAAAAAATATACTTAATGAAATGTCACTTTAAGTTAGATATGCACAAATTCTATAAAAAATTATAAATATGACATTTAAAACAAATATTGAAACATATTCCGAAAATAACATTATACATTAGGTTTTTGATTAAAAGAAAATCGTTGGGCATGAGCCTTTTAATTCCCAAAACGTTGTCTCGTGTAAACGCCGACGCTGTAAGACCGTCCGTCTTATCTTTTCCAAACATTCTTCCATTGTGACCTGAAACGAAACTTGTTTTTCTCTTCACGAAAATGATAGAGAGAACCATGGTCAGAAGGACTATGGCCGTCCCGCTCTCTCTCATTATCGTGTACAAAGTGACATTTGTCAAAAAACAATTATTAGACAAACAGAAAAAAGAAGAAGTGGATGCAAAATGCATCAAGTGTTTAAAAAAAATTAAAGTGAAGTTAAAAGAACTTGTTGCATGAAATTATTATAGGTCAGCGGTTGATTTGTTTACCGGAAAGGCGCTTCTCTGGTTTAGGGCGATTAGGGATACGGCTTCAACATGGGGAGAGTTAGTTAGGGAATTGAAGTTGGAATTTTTGCCCTCCAACTATGATGATCTCTTGTTGGATGAAGTCAGGCGTCGAACCCAGGGTAAGGAAGAGTCGATAGGCATGTACGTTGCGCTCATGCAGACTCTTTTTAAGCGTTTTTCGGAGCCTCTGAGTGAGAATAGGAAGTTGTCTATTCTCATGAAGAATATCGCTCCATTCTACCAGACACAGCTAGGTTTAGCCGACATTAAGTCGGTCAATGATTTGGTGGCCTTGGGCAGAAGGCTAGAAACCATTAGGGCAAATGTTGAGTCTTTCGTTCCTCCACCCTCTAATCGCAATAGGTCGGCTTTGGAGCCGGATGTTGCCTATGTCGCCTCCGTGCAGGAAGCGCGAGTTGCAGTTAGTCCTGATACCCCACCCAATAGAACCATTCGTTGTTATAACTGCAACAGAGAAGGTCATTTTGCCAATACCTGTTCCGCTCCTAGGCGCTGTTTTGGTTGTGGTACTATAGGGACCACAAGGCAAAATTGTAGACGCTGCTCGTCGGGAAACGGACAACGGACTCTTGGGCCAGCAGGGCAAGAGCGCCGGCGTCAGAATTAGGGAGGTTGCCTGCTGGCGACCAGTTGGCTTGCAAAGTTAGGTTAGGTTTTACTTTAGATACAAGTGGCATAGACAGACGTCCATTTTTAGGAGTTAATATTTATGGTATTAGGTTTTTAGGATTATTGGATTCAGGGGCATCGAGAACAATTATTTGTAGGGACGCATGGCGTGTTTTAAAAGATGTAGGATTACAATTAGACAGTTCAAATGTTAGGGAAGTTCACTTAGCAGATGGTGCAGGTATAGGAGTTTTAGGAGAAGTTAAATTACCCATTGTTGTAGAGAGTAGGTCGATTCTGATTGAATGCTTAGTCATTCCCAACCTACCGCATGCTTTGATTTTAGGTGCAGATTTTTGGGCATTATCGGGTATAGTCCCGGATTTACGGTCGAACATGTGGAGTTTTTCGAGCCAGGAGATAGTGGCCTCGATAGATACTACGTCTATCACAAATGAGTCTGAATTAGACGAGGATCAGAAAGGGAAGCTTAAACATTTAGTCGAGAATGCTTTTGAGAATATGCCTGAGGGATTAGGAGTAACAACAATGGTAGAACATGTCATTAAAACTTCGTCTGAGCCTATTAAACAAAGGTATTACCCGGTTTCACCGGCAATGCAGGAACACATAGATAAATCACTTCAGGAGATGTTGGAAGAGGACGTTATTGAGAAATCAAACAGTCCATGGGCTTCCCCAATTGTTCTCATTAGGAAAAAAGATGATAGTTTTAGGTTTTGCGTAGATTTTAGGAAGGTCAACCAGGTTACAGAAAGGGATGCATATCCGTTGCCGATAATTTCGGCTATTTTAGATAAACTTAGGAATGCCAAATTTTTAACATCGTTGGACATCAAGTCCGCTTACTGGCAGATTCCGATGGCATTGGAATCGCGGAAATACACTGCCTTTACGGTACCTGGTAGGGGTCTTTTCCAATTCAAAAGAATGCCTTTTGGGTTGCACAATGCGCCTGCAACATGGCAGCGTTTCATCGATAGTGTGTTAGGGCCTGAGTTGGAGCCATTCGTTTTCGTGTATCTGGATGATATCATTATCGTCACAGATACATTTGACAAACACTTAGAGATTTTAGATGAGGTTCTTAGGAGATTACGAGAAGCGGGGTTGAAAGTAGGCCGCAACAAATGTAATTTTTGTAGACCTTCTCTTAAATTTTTAGGTTATGTAGTCGACAAAAACGGGTTACATGTGGACCCAGAAAAAGTAGAGAGTATGATCAAGATACCTGCACCCAAAAACGTAAAACAAGTTAGGAGTTTCATAGGGACAGTTTCATGGTACAGACGCTTCGTACCGAATTTTGCAACACTAGTTAGGCCCTTAACAGATTTGTTGAAGAAGAGTAGGAAATTCATTTGGTCACAGGAATGCGAAGATAGTTTTCGAAAAGCAAAAGAATGCTTAATCACGGCTCCAATTTTGACATGTCCAGATTTCAAGCTTCCATTTGTCGTTCAGACAGATGCATCCGACTACGGCATCGGGGCCGTACTCACTCAAACATTTGAAGAGGGGGAAAAGGTAATATGCTATTTAAGTAGGTCACTTAATAGAAGTGAAAGAAATTATTCCAATACGGAAAAGGAATGTTTAGCAGTTTTATGGGCGGTTGAGAAGTTACGGCCTTATATCGAAGGAGTTCGATTTACGGTCGTAACGGATCACTATTCTTTAATTTGGTTGAGTAATCTCAAAGACCCACAAGGTAGACTTGCACGTTGGGCAGTTCGGCTCCAACAGTTTGATTTTGAAATCATTCATAGAAAAGGGAAAGAGCATGTAGTACCAGACATGTTATCTCGGGGAGTTCCAGAGTTGGCTGGGATTTCAGATGAGGATAAGGACCCTTGGGTGGCTAAAATGGTTTCTTCAGTTGAGTCTAATCCGTTAGCTTTTCCAAATTGGAGAGTAGACAATGGCAGGTTATACAAATTTGTAAAATCAAATCATGTGATAGTACACGACAATAACGAAGAGTGGAAGTTAGTAGTCGGGAAGAAAGATAGATTAGGAGTTCTTAAGGAGTGTCACGATAGTCCACTAGCTGGACACATGGGGGTTAGGAAAACGTTCGCGAGAGTAGGAGCTAAATATTATTGGCCTAAAATGAGAGTAGACGTCACTAAATATGTTAGGAAATGTAGTATATGCCAACAGGTGAAACCATCTCCTTGGGAGATGATAAGTGTAGACTTAGTAGGGCCTTTACCTAAGTCCAACAGAGGATTTATTTATATTCTTACAGTAGTAGATTATCTAACTAAATTTCCCTTATTGTTTCCACTTAGGTCAGCCACCGCAAAGGCGGTGTGTAAAGAATTAGAAGATAACGTTTTTCTGTTATTTGGAGTTCCCAAAATTGTCATTTGCGACAATGGTCCGCAGTTTAAGAGTAGAGATTTAAAGACACTTTGTGAGGGCTATTCAACTAAAATCAGGTTTACTCCGCATTATCATCCACAGGCCAATCCTGCAGAAAGGATTAATCAAATTATAAAAACAACTTTGAGGGCGTATGTGTCAGAGAACCATCGAATCTGGGATTCTCAGTTAGCTAAAGTAGCCTGTGCTATACGCACTTCTGAACACGAAGTTTTAGGTGTTAGTCCTTACTATGCTAACTTTGGGAAGAATATCGACGGTTAAACTTCATAACCTCGTAAGTCGAAAAATTCGAAAAAAATATTATTGGAGCAAAAAAATCAGGAGATTCAGAGCCATCTTTTGGTATTTTCAGATCAACAATGTTGTTCTGAATATTTTTCAGGAATGACAGAATTCAAAAACTCGTATTATAAATCAAATAAAAAATTAAGCAGTACCTCGTAAGTCTCCTACTACGTAAGTTAATAGATTTGTTTTCACGTCTGGGTGAAGTTTTTCTGTGTTTAAGTGCATAAATAGGTGGTGTTTTTCATAAAAAAGTTTAAATTGGTAATATTTATTGTTAAATGTATACAAAAGACACAAAATTTTATAGTATCTTTATGTTATTTATTGTTTATTAGAGATTTCAATTCGACGAATAAATACGAGGTACTGCTTTGGCTAATTTAGAAAAAAAATATACTTACGAGGTTCTGCATTAACTAAAAATGACTTCCCGAGCACTGTTAATGCTTAATTTAGCCTTGAAAGAGGCTCATGATTCGAAATCAATTTCAAGGATTGATAATGATATTGAGCAAGAATTGTTAAATCATGTGCTCATTGGTAAATAACCCATTCATTAAGAATTTTTATATTTATATAAGCTACAGCTAAAAGAATTATTTTTGTATAACTTAAGATGATGAAGATGATGCGATGGAATACGAGAATTTGTCCAGTGGTGATGGAAATCAGATTGACATCAGAACTCACTTTTCTGATGACGATCATAATCAAAATTTAATGCTTTCCCCTAACGCAAATGAAGCAAATGAGAATCAAAATCAGAGTTTAACATTTTCTTATGTAGACCATGGATCCATTGATATGTTAAGCGAAGTTTCAATCCTTGACGTAAATGATGATGAAGATATTATTTCAAATACGGAAGGTACAGAAGGTGAGAATTGTTTTATAGTCATTGCCATCCGAAATACTTAAATTAAGATAATACCTACTTATGTCAGATATTAATGGCCCGGTTCCTATGACGAAGTCAAAACCAAATAAAAGAAAAATAAATAAAGAGCTGAGGATGCAGGGAAAGTCCTATTTGGGGATCTCAAAACCAAAATTCAAAAAAAAAATACATTTCAAACTGCAAAAAAAGAAGCTCGTGTAATGGGAGAACGATGCAAGTGCAAGGTTGTACACAAGGGTCCCAGGAACGAATGCCACAAGTTGTCCAATGAGGAAAGAAAGGTAATTTTTGATCGTATTTGGGACAATCTTAACTGGGATGAAAGAAAAGCTTTTGTCTGCGCAACGGTTTTGATAAATAATGTGGATGGAATTAACCGCAGGCAAACTACTTTGAAATATTTTTTAAAAAATTCAAAAGGAGACAACATTCGCGTCTGCAAGAAAATGTATATTGCTACAACTGGAATAAAAGAATGGTCAATTTTAAATTGGTTGAAAAAGATCCAGTTGGGAATCAAAGACAAAAATAAATCTTTAAACAAAACTCAATGTCCTAAAAGTGCAGAACTTAACTTCATGAAAGAGTTTTTACAAAATTTAAGTAAGTTGCCTTCCCACTACTGCAGAAAGGAGACCACTAAATTGTACCTAGAGCAAAATTTCCAAACGGTTATGGAAGTTTATAGGGCTTATGCTAAAAAATGTCAAGAAACTGGCAACGTAGTAATTTTTCACAAAACAATGAGAAATATGATAAAAGAAATGAATATCGGTCTTTATAGGCCAAAAAAAGACTGGTGTGACATTTGTTTCAAACATAAAAGTGGAGAAGTCCTTGAAGAAGAATTTCAAAAGCATATCAAAGAAAAAGATCGTTCCAGAGCAGAAAAAGATAAGGATAAAACGGATGCACAAAATAATTTGTACCATGTTCTAGCAATAGATGTACAGGCTGTTAAAGTATGTCCGTTCATAAATGCGAGTGCATTATATTACCGAACCAAGTTGTGCTGTCATAACTTTACAGTCTATAATTTAGCTGAAAAAATTGCTACATGTTACTGGTTTGATGAAACCGTTTCAGATGGCCAGGCATCAACATTCGCATCTTTTCTTTTGCATTATTTAGAAACAAAATTTTTGAAGTTGGGGAGCAAGATTCCTATTATCATTTATTCTGATGGTTGCACGGCACAGAACCGTAACAGCATCATGAGCAATGCACTTTTGTTCATATCTCAAAAATATGACGTTGAGATTATTCAGAAGTACCTTACAAAGGAGCATACTCAAATGGAATGCGATAGTGTGCACAGCACAATTGAAAACAAGATAAAAAATAAAGAAATCTACATCCCCAATGATTACGTTAGGTTGACAATGGAGGCAAAAATCAACAAACCATTATATAAAACTGAGGCTCCAAATTTTGATTTTTTCAAAAACTTTGGAGCTAAAGAATTAATGAAATATACTTCGATTAGACCAGGGAAAAAAACAAATGATCCCTGTGTAACAAATGTCAAAAGTTATCGATATCATAGAGGTACGATTTCGTACAAATTAGATTTCGATGATGAGTACAAAGACTTACCAGCAAGGCCCAAAAACGCTAATTTTTTAGAAACAAACTTCGAACAACTGCACTCATCACCATTGAAAATTATGAAAAAAAAATTTGACCATCTGCAGGAAATTAAAGCCATAATACCGAGAGACTATTGGCCTTTTTATGACTCATTGAAATACCAAGACACTTAAAGTATTGAAAATTGCTATTTCTTTAATTTGTTTTAAATTATCTTTCGAAATGTGTGTGCAATTTGAATTTATCTGATACTAGCAGTTGCCCGCGACTTCGTCCGCCTCTCCCTCGTCCACCGGCCAGAGTATCGTCTCGACTTGTGCATCATGCGCGCGTGGGAATTTTGTTCGGAAGTTATTGTAAAATTGCATTGCAGTCAACTCTCCCTAGGTCGCAATTCTCTTGAACTTGAAAAATTTGAGCATTTTTTATGATTCCCTTAAGTTGTTCATACTTAAAGCATTCCCTTGGGTGAACTCTCCCTAATAATTCTAATATCTCTTCGTTAAGGAATTTTTTTTTCTTTAAACTGAGCATATTTTTTAGTTAAGAAGTACATAAAATGATATTGTTTAAACACAATAATCTGCACAAATAGTGCAATCAATCACATTCACAAATCAATTGAACTCTCAAAATTCTAATTTGAGCAGCTATTAGGCCAGTTTCACCTAACAACATCTCACTGAGATCTCAATGTCACCTTGACTGAGGCCAAAACATTTGGTGGAACATAATTCTCAGTTATCATTGAGATTTAATGGTTACCTTGTTGCTGCACATATGTCAGCCACGTCCAATAGCTGAGTGAGAAATCGAATCCAAAATAATTTCATCTCAGAGATCTCAGAAAAAAATCTCAGTTCTCACATTTCCACAGATTCTTCGCTGCTATTGGTCGCAGCTTAATTTTAAGTAGAATAAAGCCTTCCTCGATTAATGGACTATCCAACACAAAAAGAATTTTACAATTCGAAATAGTAGTTCCTGAGATTACCGCGTTCAAACGAACTTTATATTGTATTGTATTGTATTGTTTGCCGTTTTTTCCACATTTTACACAAATTCTTCGCTCCTATTGGTCGCAGCTAAATTTTATATAGCTTCAAGCCTTCCTTGATAAATGGACCATTCAACATTAAAAAAAATTGTTCAATTTCATCAAGCAGTTCCTGAGATAAGCACGTGTGAAGGGATCACACTAGCGACCACTTCATAATACATTTTATTCCGGTCATTGATCCACATTATGCTTCACAATAGCCAACCTCTATTTTATTGCATTCGCATTTATTTCCCATTTCAAATAGTGCACTCGTATTTCGTTCATGGTCATGAGTATCAACCTCATGCACTAAAATATAAAATAATTTCAATGCCACTGACGACGACGGGACGCGACGCTTCAGATTACTCTGGTCAAGTGTATCTACCTACTCACTAAGGTTCAATGCACTGCATGCTGTGTAGTGCATATGGCTGGATGTATTTGGATACACTTGAGCATTGTATTAGAAGGGCTATGCATCGAATATTAATTTGATGACATAGCAAGTATGCTGCCTGGTTCCGTTGTTAGTAATTTTCCCACAGAGTTCGGAATACACAATATTTCAATAATACGTATATCTCATATAGGCTTAAGATGTTAGTGTGTAAGTTAATTATTTTGTATAAATAGCTTAAGTTTGATAGAATAAATTCACTTTCCGTTCGAAAGTAGAACAAAACACTTTGGCTCTCCAGCCTTGTTTTATTTCCAACAGATCGGCTCTTTAGCAGGCAACCTTATTCGGCTTGGGGAAGCCTTCCAATATCCCCCACAGATTTGTAGGAGAGGTAGTATTTAGGTCATCGTTACACACGTTAAAACACAGAAAAATGTATATTTTTTGCCGTTTTTTCCATATTTTCCACAGATTCTTCGCTGCTATTGGTCACAGCTTAATGTTAAGTAGCCTAATGTCTAAGTCAATTAAGGCACCATCCAACACAAAAAGAATTATACCATTCGAACCAGTAGTTCCTGAGATTACCGCGTTCAAACAAACAAACTCTCCAGCTTTATATATTAGTGTAGATTTACTTTTTTTTTGTGTTATTAAAATAATTTAACTTAAACTAATATAAAATTAACATTGTCAGTTAAGCTTTATCTGTAATAACATTCTGAAATGTATCCTTTTTGATTGCCTTTGTAGTGCATTTTAAATTAATTAATTCTTTTTACTCAAGTACCTTTTTAGTTTTTGTTTAATACCTAACTCTAATTAAATGTTTCTTACTAACTGTGCTTTAACTTATTATTAAATGGATTCATCTCTTTAACTTAACTTTTTACTTGTTGCTTAATACCTGTTTTAAATTAAAAATGTTCCATACCAACTGTACTTTAATTTATTATTAAATGAATTCGTTAATTTGACTTTTTTGTATTTCAGTATTCTGAAATGTGTTCCTTTTATGTTTGCCATTAGAGTTTAATTTATTAGTTGGTTTTTGATTTTATTTATTTATCACTATGAAATAAAATAAAATATTCGAAGGAGTTTAAACTAGTCGTGTTACGTTTTTTAATAAAAAATTATGATTTAGTAAACAAAGGAATTGGTAGCAATACCTCGTAAGTATTGAAAATTTGAATGCAGTACCTCGTAAGTGTCCATAAATTAAAAAGGACACATTATTTTGACAAAAGTGTTATTAAATATAATGAATTGTTTATTTAATAACTCAAATCAACAATTTTTTCATTTCTTTAATTTTTTTTAGTGGTTTTAAAAGGTTTTTTTTTGATTTCTGAAAAACTTGAAAAAACGACTTACGAGGTTATGAAGTTAAACCGTCGATATGTCAACGAGTGGGAATTATGAAGGAATTAGTAGCGAGACTATCGAAGGGAATAGGACGCTCGAAAGAGGAACTATTGAAGAACGGTTTGGGAAATTGAGGACAGATATAGCTGCAAAATTAAAAGTAGCTGTTAAGAATCCGCCGAAACATACAATCTCAGGAGGAGAGATACTCAATATCTCCCTAATGACCTTGTATGGCGAAGAAATTTTGTTTTGTCCGATGCTGCAAATTACTACGCGGCTAAATTAGCACCAAAGTTTGTGGGCCCATTTAAGGTCGCAAAAAGGTTATCTCCCTGGACTTACGTTCTTGAAGATGACAAGGGCAAAGATCGTGGCACTTGGCACATAAAAGATCTGAAGCCGTTTACGTCATTATCGGAAAATGAGTAAATATTGGAAGTCCCTTTTTAAGTAATTTTTCTATCTCGTGATTGTTAAACGAGAGAATTTATTTAGTAAATAGTTTGTATTATGAACAAACACCCTTTTTCAGGGAGGAAAGGGTGAGATTTGTTGCGTTATAATTTCATGCAACAAGTTCTTTTAACTTCACTTTAATTTTTTTTAAACACTTGATGCATTTTGCATCCACTTCTTCTTTTTTCTGTTTGTCTAATAATTGTTTTTTGACAAATGTCACTTTGTACACGATAATGAGAGAGAGCGGGACGGCCATAGTCCTTCTGACCATGGTTCTCTCTATCATTTTCGTGAAGAGAAAAACAAGTTTCGTTTCAGGTCACAATGGAAGAATGTTTGGAAAAGATAAGACGGACGGTCTTACAGCGTCGGCGTTTACCCGAGACAACGTTTTGGGAATTAAAAGGCTCATGCCCAACGATTTTCTTTTAATCAAAAACCTAATGTATAATGTTATTTTCGGAATATGTTTCAATATTTGTTTTAAATGTCATATTTATAATTTTTTATAGAATTTGTGCATATCTAACTTAAAGTGACATTTCATTAAGTATATTTTTTTAAGACCAGATGGATCCTTAAGCGTTGTTTTCTAACGTTATTTTGGGTTTCCTCTTTATATCATGAATAATGCGATTCGTCTTAACATTTTCAATTTAAGCCCCGTACGGGTTAATCGGGATAGTTTCTTTCGTCTTCTCGAATTTTCTTTGATTGTTAGTTAGATTTAATTCAAGTCATTTTGTTTTAACCTTAGGATTCGTTCAGAACAAATCGTGTTA
Organism: Sphaerophoria taeniata; assembly: GCA_943590905.1. Lineage (NCBI taxonomy): Eukaryota > Metazoa > Arthropoda > Insecta > Diptera > Syrphidae > Sphaerophoria > Sphaerophoria taeniata. Next base: position 64,646,956 of record OX016540.1, read on the forward strand.
ATTGTGAATCATCCCCAAACTGTTCGTCCAAAGTCGGCGAGTTTCGGGATGACTCTCGATAATTTGAGAGAAACTGCGGCGAGTAAGCAGGACCGCGAGAATCTTCTCACAAGTTGCTCTCAACCAAGCCAATTATGACTGGCCGTTGATGAAGTGATGAAGATCCGCCACTCCAGATAGGCTGAAAGCGCGGCGAAATGAATTGCGAGTAAGCAGGACCGCGAGAGTCTTATCACGAGTGGCTCTCAACAAGGCCAATTAGGACTGGCCCTTGATGAGGTGATAAAGACCCGCCACTCCAGAAAGGCTGAAAGCGCGGCGAAATGAAAAAGAAGGGTGGACGAGTTAGGACATAGGTGGGCCTAAACGTCACTCTTGTGAGAGCTTTTGAAAAGATAAGAACAGAATTAGAAGGTTAAAACATTTTGAGAAATAGAAATTTTGGAGCATTTTTGGACAGCCATTTTGTTTTTCTGGAAAAATCGAGAATACGATTCTGCAAAATTTTGGAGGTTTTTGGTAACTATAACAGAAAAAGGTTGTATTTATCTTGAACAAATTTTAACAAATTATTGATTTTAATTTTTGGGTCGATCGCATTTTTGCTTTATTCTATGTTATGTTATGTAACGTTAGTAATTAACGATTTCCAAATAAATAAATAAATAAATAAATACATTTGCCGGCCTTAACAATAAAAAGAAACTTTAATATTAAAAAAATATCCGCCATCTTTTTTTTATTTCTTAACTCGTGTTGGTTCATCTTTTTCTTCCATTTCCATCGTTGATTTTATTTCCAGAAGGTTTGCAATTTCCTTTTTTTGTCTTTTCAGGAAAAAATTGCTGGCGCCCGTATTAACCACATTGTGGCAACACTTATAAAATTCTATATCAATTTGATATAAAATCATACATTGGTTTGATATAAAATTATCTTTGATTAAATTAATTTTTATCAATTAATTATTGTGACCCACCCCTTTGCTGAGCTAAGCCGTGGTGGCAATACCTTTTTCTATTGCCATTGTGCACTATCCTCTTTTTCTTGCCAAGGGTCAAATGACAACAGCTGTCTGGGTGACAGTTCTCAAAACGTGTCTTCTACTTGTGAATTTCATTTGTGTTTTCCTTGCCGCGTTCATTGCTTTAGAAAATATAAAATATAATAATTTGGCCATTTCGGCAAAAAGAAAATAGTGCAACACCGCGTCAACTTTAAGTGCGAATATTTAAAAAGAACGCAAAATGATGCAAAATATTTGAACTGTTTCTGATTAAGTAAATGCAAAAGCAAATTTTAAGACTGTTTTCATTACAGAAATCCGCAGAAAAACTTAACTTTTGCATTATTAAAGTTAAAAAATGATAAAAATATTGTACCAATAAAATACTCTGCCTTAAAAGGCCTCAAAATTATTTATCAACTTAAAATATGACAAAAAAAAATATTATCTCAATAAAACATACCACTAGCAACAGAATCCATGTTTAATAAATTTTAAAAGCACCCAAAAAAAGTAAGAAAAAAATAAACCAAAATGACTTCTTCTCGCCAGATCAAAACAGCTACTGCATTTGTTCCCTTAAAGTTTGCACTTTGAAAGCATCTGCTGATTAAACCGTTATAATCTGCATCGAATGATATATGAGGCTTAATGCTTACACTATTTGTAAACAACTTTGCATTAAAATATTACAACAAATCGCAATTTTTTTTTTTATAGTTATGGCCAGCTTTTTGGGAAAATTTACCTGTGTGGAGCGGCAACAGAAATAAAACGACTGCAGACTTGATCGCAGTTTAGCTGTCAGTTTGTTTTTATGAACACACTGCCTGACTGCTATACTGCAAACATAATACAATTTATCTTCATTTATGAACGCAAATCTTGCAGTACTGTTGCATGTTGACATTTATGAACTTACCCTTTATCTATTGAAAAAATTATGAATTCCAAAGAAAGATTTAAATTATTTGGGTTGGTGACGTTTTCCCCAAGCCAAAATCCCCAAACGAAAATCCTCAAACCCAAAATCCCCAAACTGAAATCTCCAGCAGCGAAATCTCCAAAGAGAGAATCCCCATGGACAAAATCTCCATGCCAAAATCTCCAAAACAAATATGTTCAAGTAGTGAATCATGCGATTAAATCGTGCGATTTAATCGCATGATTCACTACTTGAACATATTTGTTTTGGAGATATTATTGTATTCAGTTAAGGTTGTTTAAGAAATAAGCGTGTAATTCATTTTAAATGACAAACTGAAAGTGCATTCATAATTTGTTATCATGTCGTAACAGTGTCATGCACATGTCGTGAGAGGAACGGTGTAAGTAGACGTACCTGAATATTGGAGATTTGGAGATTTCAAGGAGATTTTGGCAAAAAGTATTTTTTCTTTGGGGATTTTGTCGTAGAGATATTGGCAAGTTGGATTTTTTTTTTTGGAGATTTTGTCCCCATGGTGATTTTGTCTTTTGGGGATTTCGTACCACTCCCAAATTATTTACTTGATATAAAATTTAAATTAAGAGAAAAATAATCGTCGATTTTTTTTTCACACCCAAATTGATTCTCTCTGGGGCAAAACATTTTTTTCCGCTCGGTACACAGAAAGAAATCGAAGATCAAATCAAGAAAAACAAGCGGTAAATCACGAAAAATGAATCTAGTTATGGACCTTGGATTGGGAATCAAATATTACGAATTCGTGTTTGTAATTTACGAAAAAGAGGAAAATGAGGACATTACGACTCAATAGTTGTAATTCTACACTTTTGAATCGCAACAAAAAATAGCATTTATGATTCAGAAGCGTAATTTACGATCAGCCAGTTGTAAATTTACATTTGGCTTGTCAAGAATTACGACTCAAAAGTTGTAATTCTACACTTTTGAATCATAACAAAAAAAAGCATTTACGATTCATGAGCGTAATTTACGATCACCCAGTTGTCATTACGTAAATTATCGTTCCCCCCCCCTCCACCATCCCCGTTTCTCTCTCCCTTCCCCCGGTACTATATTCTCCCTTCCCCTCTCTCACCTCACCGATCAATCTCCGTACTTCCTTCTCATTCTGCACTGCTTAGTGGCGACTATTTTTTTTTTACAAATCCGTCACTCCGCACTGCTGGGATTCGAACCCAGGCATGAGAATGCACGACGGTCTCTTGATCGGCACCTCTACCCACTGAGCTACTTGACGCTTTAAAAAATTGGAATTGATTTTCGACCGCATGAAAACTAGGGAATAAATAAACAACAAAAAACGTTTTTCTTTTTCAGGAAATATTGTCGTAATTTACAATTCAGGAATCGTAACAAAAAAAAAACAGTTTGGATTCAAAAGTAGTAAAATGCGATAAGAATTCATGATTTACAAAATACCTTTTCTTCATTCAGGAAATATTATCGTGTTTTACGATTCATGAGTCGTAACAAAAGAAAACAGTTTGGATTCAAAAGTAGTAGAATGCGATAAGAATTCATGATTTAATAAACACCTATTTTTTAATTCAGGAAATATTTTTGTAAACTACGATTGTCTAAGATCAATTCGTTCATTTAGCTTCAAGAGCTTTGTTTTTAGAATATTGAGATCATAAATCTCGATCTTTGATTTTGTAAGTCAGAATTATTTAGTCGTACAATTTATATCATGCTCCAAATGTTTAAAATTACGAATACAAAATTTGTAAATTGCTCTTACAATGGAAATCTAAAATCATGACATTTGTTCGTAATTCTCAAATTATGCAGTTTTGTAAATTTAGACGGAATAAAGATTGAATTACAATTTTGATTCTCATTTTACGAAAAAAGGGGGATGATTTACAAAAAAAAGATTTTTCATAATTTACGACATGGAAATTCGTGATTACTGATTTTTCATTTCTTTCCGTGTACGTCTTGCGCGAGTGACAATTATCTTTCTCTCAATTAAATTTTTTTATCAAGTACCTTAATAAATTAAAGTCTATTCTTGTTAATTCAAAATGTTTTCTATATTGACCATTTATTCCAAAAAGTAGCAAGTAAATATGGCCACCTGACTCTTACAATGTTAATTATTGCCATCATATGGTAGATTGACACTTTAGAAAAGTTAAAAATGGCCATATATATGGAAATATGACTGTTTCTGTTTCATATATGACACGGTACTCGGTACCAATTAAACACATAAGTAAACAAGGTTTTTCAATTGACATACATTACATATGAAATTATTGTTCCTACGTTACAAAAGAAAAAGGATGTAGATTTATGAAACAAAACTTTGCAAGCTCCCGATCAGATGTCAAGGGGAAAAAAACTACACAAGCCATTGCAAAGGGGCCAATTCAGCGAATTCTTCTAGCAAAATAAATTTAAGTGTTGACAAATATTTTAACAGGAGTTTATATACATTTAAAAACGAAATAAGACCAGAATGGCCTAGTTTCGTTTTAGCAAATGAAATAAAGCCAAATTTCAAATTTGGTTTTCTTTCGTTTCCGAAAACGAAATAAGACCAAATTTTCGAATTTTGGTCTTATTTCGATGGGCGTTATTTCACGTCACCGCGTAAAGTGTATAACAAAAATAGTGTCAGCCGTTATGATACAATGATTTTTCGTTTTTTATTTAAACACCTTTGTTTGAATGAGTTACACAAGCAACAAGAAACAACCCATTTTAGAGGGTTACACAAAAAAACACTTTCAACCGTTTTGTTAAATACCACAAAAACACCTTTTAACCCTAATCATTTTCTATAAAAAAAGAAAACGTTTAAGCCTGCTCGGAGCGAAAAATCATTCAACTCGAACGATCAAAGGATTACAATGCATGTCTTGGGCATGGGTAAAATAATAATCTTTTCGCCCCCGATTTTATTTTTGAAAGTGCATCTCACCGAAATAAAAGACAAGATAAGTCTACTAAAATGAGAATGCGGCATCCTTGATCCTTTTATTTTATTTTAGGGGACCAGGCAAAATATCACCAATCTTATAATTTTGTCGCCTACACAAAACGAGTGTAATCGGTGCAAGTTATTTTCAAACGCAACAATTTATTTGTGTCAAAATTGAAAGGATTTGATATAAAGGATGTTTTTCTGTTTTGATTTATTGCCATCAATTTTGTCATCCTCATCATTTTACGTTTTATTAAATCTCATGAGTATGAGAAAACTAGTTTTAAAAGAAATGGAAAGTAAAAAGATGAAGAATCAAAAAAATTTCATGGTAGGTACATATATGGAAGAAAAAATAGAATGTCGAGTGAGGCTCGGAAAGGAAGATGACAATTTTACGTTTCTAATATTTTTTAATTCATCTTTTTCTTATTATAAACTTGCTGGGTCGAATTTGGTACAAGCTTAGCCAAGCATGATGGATGCAAGTTCTAGCCTCAGACGAACGTTTTTTTTTTTAATTTTCAACAGGCAAATTGTTGAAAAGTATAAGCTACTTCGGCTTTGTCTTTTCGGAGCTGACGTACCACACTATTATATGATTGTATCTAGCCTTTGTCCATCGATAGTCGTGTAAAACAAAGTACCATGATTTTCGAGAACTCACTTTGAAAAAGATTCTTATAACTCTAGTTCTCATCTTAATTACCCATAATCACTTGGTTAAATCCGACTAATTAACACAACAAGTACTTATGTATAGGTACGTGCTCTGTGCGTCGTTTGTTTTCGCATTCCATATTCCACAAGACACATATACGAAATGGTGATACTAATGAATCCACAAACAACCATAATTCTATTGTTTCACGTATCTTGTTTTTCACTTAATACTTTAAGAAGCTGAAGCTGGTCAATAGTCCCAAATGAACTTTTAATCCTATCCTATAGCCCTGAACGAAGAATATCTTGTGTCCAAGTGTCCGAAAGAGAAACAGCAAAATATGGTGAAAGAAAGGATTAAAGTATTAATAGCAAAGAGGTTCAACCTTTGTTTATCTTTGGCAATGTGAGCACCCAGTTTGCAAACAAAATTAATGCTTATTTGCATTGTTTTATCATAGTGTCATCGTTGGTTTCGGCTTCAAGCTAAGGATAACGCAATCCTTGTAGATCTTTAGAACAGAACAGTAAAGGCGGATATTCATACACATATAAAGAGTCTTCCGAAAGGATTTCGAGATAAATTGTAGGATTTCACACCGACCATACTGTTCTGACAAAGTTTTAAGTGTTTGTAATCTATACTTGCAGGCATACTCTACTCATACATAAGTGCGCTTCGGAGATTCAAAAAGGAATAGGGTGAGTTATTGTAGTAAATTGCTAAGAAATGAAATTGGTCTGGATTTGCATAGTCAATGAATGTAACCCAGTGGCAAATTTCCCAATTTTCACCAAGGAATCACCATGCGATTCACCAAGGAATGGAAGCTTCACTCATGAATTTGAAGGTGAATCATTTGGTGAAATTTACATAGGGCTGTCATTGGAGTTCACCAAGTGAATTTCTTGGTGAATGTGCATCAGTGAAATCGTTGAATAAAAGTATTCTGTGTTTTCATTCGTTCTCTAACTCCTATGAAATGTTAAATGAAAGCTCATTGGTGAACTCATCTCTTCTTTGAAAGTTGAATTTTCCACTACTTTTTTCATGAATGAAAAATATTATGAAAATGCAGCTGTGATCTCACCAAATGTAAATATCAAAACAAATTTATTAAATTTTTTTTATTGAAATATTTCTGAAAAGAACACAACATTGTTTTAAATAATAACATATAAAAACAATTCAAGTCTTTGGCTGGATCTGCTTCTTTTTTTAATATTTTTGCCGCTCAACGACTCCTTTAAGGTTGCTGCACAATCCACATTCCAAATTCCAGAATACCTTTAAAAATTGTTAAGAAAATTAGTTGAATTTCTTTTCTATACAAGTGGAAAATAAATCTTTATATTTGAGTACCTGGTAAATATTTTCGATTTCCCTCGTGTTTTCTCCTGTGCTGTTTATTATTATTAATTCACTTCTAAAAACATATTCTTCACATCAACCGTCTTTAACTAAGATTTCGATTGCACTGATTTTACATAGAACAAAACATTTTTTTAACGATCGCAGACAAAAATAGACAGTGGAAAAAAACCAAAACCGTTGCGTCGTCACCGGTCGTCGCGTCGTCCTCGAACAACAAAAGTAGGTACATACATAAAGTTTATATACACGGATTCCTGCAGGTCATTTCCACCCCTAGAAAATATTTGTGTTTCTTTTTTGTTCGTTTTCGTTTCTTTGTGAAAACAACACACAGCGCTCAATGCAAATTACGAACTCGTGAAGCTGTGCAGGACTTTTCCTTGCTGAAATCACAACGTTTTGGTATGCGAAGAAACGAAAGCGTTAATAAAATAGAGAAAATGTACAGAGGAAAAAGGGCATTACTTTGTTCCTATGAAATCATTACCTTATTTTTCCTCTTAAAAGTGTGGAATGAATTCCTTGCTCTTTTCACCGAAGTTTTTCATTGAGGATGAAATTTGCCACTGGGAACTCAAAGAACAATACTTAAGCAGCGAGCGGCGTGGCTTAGACAGAGCAAGCAGGTGCTAAGCCAGAATTGAAAAGATACATCACCGATTATTATTGTATATAATACTCCCTCCGAGTATCTTAGGATAGAGAATCAGTAGACAAAACAACAAATAAATTGATGTTTAGCTATAACGGATTCAACCAACATTTTGTTTTCTTGACCCATAGGCATAAATGTACATTGCTTTTATGCTAAAACAATAAAAAGTTATCACGTAACTCTTAAAAATTTAATAAAACTATCTCATGAGATTATCAAGTTTAAATTAACCTCTTACGGCTTCCCACTTTTTTTATTTCGTGGATTGTCTCTTACCTTGAGAATAGATCTTATCAAGTTAAATTCAGAAAAAGTTACTCTAAATCATATTTGGCCAAATCAGGTGTTCCGCAGGGGAGCCATCTGGGACCCCTCCTCTTTATATTAGCTATCAATGATGCACCGTTATGTGTAAATAATAGTGAAATTCTCATCTTCGCGGATGATATGAAGATATATAAAAATATAACTTCTGCAAATGATCGCATTTTACTTCAAAATGACATTAACCGTTTTACATTATGGTGTGAAAAGAACAGTTTAAACCTTAACCCGATTAAGTGCCAAACAATGACCTTCTCTAAAAAAACGTTCACCTTCATCTTATGACTATGTCATTTCAAACCATATTTTAACTCGCGTTTTTACTGTTAAGGACCTAGGAGTTCTTTTTACACAAAATGTAGATTTTTCTGAGCACATTAACGGCATAGTCAATAAAGCTAATTCTATGTTAGGTTTTATTAAGCGGTGGTCAAAAGAATTCCGGGATCCTAATGTCACTTGTGTTTTATACAACAGTTTGGTTCGTCCCCACCTAGAGTATGCATCACAGGTGTGGTCCCCTTTATATGATGTTTATATTGAAAGACTGGAATCTGTGCAACGGAATTTCACTCGTTTTTTGTTAAAAGGGTTTCAGTGGATTGATCCCCTTAATGTCCCTCCATACGAAAATCGTTTGTCAATCCTTAATATGCAAACACTACAACAGAGAAGAAATAATAACGATATTGTATTTTTCCATCAAATTATAACTGGAGTCACTGATGCTCCTGATCTTCTCTGTAAAATTTTGTTTTGCTATCGAGGAGGAGGTTATAATCTCCGTAGTCAGGATCTGATTAAGATCAATATTCATCGAACTAACTATGGAATGCATGAGCCTTTGACACGTATGGGTAAACTTATAAACAGGAACTCAAAACTTTTCGATTTTAATTTAAGTAAAATTCAACCAAAAATAATTTTGAGAACCAGTGTTCCACTTTGTTAAATGTTTTATGTAAATTTTGTCATGTTCTTTGTTTATTTTATGTTATTATTTATGTGTGCTGTGTTATTTGTTATAGTTTCGTTATTTGCTTACTAACAACTAACACCACACTAAGTGATGAGCCGGTGGTATAACACAGTTTCTGTGTTGGCAAACCATTGGTCGTAAAATGGTGCTTGCTATAAGCCCATACGACCAATTCTGATAGTGTGTAAAAAAAAAAAAACTAGTCGACCTTGCTCTTGAAATTCGAGTGCGTTAATTCTTTATTTAAGAGGTTCACATTCAACATGTTTATCGATTTTTGCCGTGTTGGCGGATTTGTGTAATGTGAACATTATTTTATTCTTGATAACATTTCTGAATTTTTCTTCCTGAACACACCTTGCTGTTTGACACCACTGTTATTTGACATTTCAAATTGTTTTTGTTTTAATAACCTCAATTGTTTTTTAATTTTAACTAGCTATATCCTGCCATTCTTGCAGTGTCAATGAGAAACAACACAAAGAATACATCTTTTAAATTGAAATGGTGTATCGGTCGGGATCATGGGTATTTGAGGAATGGAACATCTTCACCTTTGAAAGGCCACGTTAAAATTGTTGCTTCCACTACGTTATTCATTAATTTCTTAACTGCAAGTCGCGTGCCGTTGCAGAGTTTTGGCTGATTAATATTCCGCAAGAAGAATAGAGGCACACCTGTTTTCAATTCTAATATGTGTGGTGGTATCCCTCCTGGCAGATCAGCGTATTTTTTTCTGGAAGTACGTATTGTATTGCTCAAATAATATAAAATAGAGTGGCGCGACAGCTCTTGAAGAGCCAAGGCCTAAGTGGCTTACTCTCATCAACAATTCTCTGAGTGCGTGTGAAGAATTGAGGGGACCTACAATTTAACGCCGATTCCGAACGGCAGTGTTGAGAAGCACTTTTTTCATGACAGATTGATACTACTGGAAGATTTGTCAGGTCTTCGCAAGAGGCAGTGCAGTGAGTTTAAAAATTTTGTTGGATAATTAACTACTTCATCTGCTTCCACAACGGTGTCTTTCGACTTACATATATGTAATTTCATCATCGTTCTGCCTCAATCAATAAATAAACTACATACTCCCGCTTCCCGTCACCCCGCTACCCCTTTATTCTGCTAACCGCTACCCTGGGCATACTTAATACTTAAAACCCATTTACGCCACTACCCTAAAATTCAGTGCAGAACACGCCACTGGTACAAGAGTAGTGAGTCGAACTAAGCAACAAATCTTAAAAAAGAAATTAAAAAAAAAATACTTCGACAAAAAATGTCAAGTGTACGTTTTTACTGTCATATTGATAGGTATATTTACTGAAGTGAGAAAAGCATTATTTTTAAACATTTGCACCGTACGCGGATATGTGACTGGTTTTCATTGTTTTTAAGATGTATTCTGCTATTCGGGGCGGAGACAAATCCAACGAATCAAAAACCATGAAAATTGGTCCAGCAGATCTCGAGTTATAAGTGTTGCAACAAACACGAATTTGTATTAGATATATATATAGACTAGCTGACCCGACAGACTTCGTACTGCCTCAGTCGATATAAAAAAGACCTAGACTTTTGTAGCCCGCTACCATACCACCCGGTAACATACCACTCGCTACCCTCTCCCCGTTTCACCACTTCCATCTACACGCTACCCCGTTATACTCAGTTACCCTGTTATCCGCTACCCCACTATTCGCTACCCTGCTACCCTATACTTACACATACTACCCACTTAACCGGTGATCGCTACCTACTACCCGCTACCCCACTACCCTCTACACGCTATCCCGAAAGTTAAAGTTTTTATTTAATAAATTAAAAAAAGGGTTGATCATAGAGGGGTGAAAATTTAGGGTTGTATGTATTTTAGTATGATGTATCATAAAAAAATAAAAACAAAAAATGTTGTCAAAAAAAAATTAAGGGTTGACCACCCTTAACATTTAGGGAGATGAAAAATAGATGCTGTCCGATTTTAATTTATTATTGCTTAAACAATTTCGGTACTGTCACAGCATATCAACACAAAAATTATTTTCGTTTGATATGTAATTAATTAAAATCTTATATATATAAAAATGAATAGCTGTTCGTTAGTCTCGCTTAAACTCGGCAACGGCTCAACCGATTTGGCTAATTGCTCTTGAAATAATGGTGGAAGTTCAGGTAAGGTGTAAACGGTTAGAAATTTTCAAAAAATGCATAAACACACACGTTATAAGCAAAATTCCTTTTCCCATACTTTGCAAAGAAAAAATCATTTTCCCATTACTTTGTTTAAATAATAATCTTTAAATTGAAGAAATTGAAAATTGGATTTGAAGAAATTGAAAAATTGACACTTTATAAGGCCAGCTTAACCGTCCTCAAGATACGTCAAATAAAGCATATGCAGCTTCATATTTCTTAACTTCGGTTAACTTCCTTTGCTATTTTTGTTGTTGTTCTTCTGTGATAGTGACTGCTAGGTGTGCGAGAGCTTTTCTTACTTAAATCAATTATTCCAAATAACGATGACGAGGAGAAGACGGCCCGAGGCTCTACTTTCCTTTACCAGATTCTGAATTTGAAGATGAAAATGGTCTCAATCGATAGATACACGTTAATAAAGCATATTTTTTTTTGTCGCAAATTAATATTTCTATTATTAATTAATTAAATAAAATCGCATATATACCGAGTCGTTGTCCAGCCGGTACGGCGAGCGCGTAGCCAGAGTCGTGCACTCCACATCGAGGGTTAAAACCCCTTGAGCGGCGAAGCCGCCGCATATACTTTCTGTTTGCTACAAAAACCTGTTCAAGTTTATAGTGAAAAAAAAATATTTGTATGAATTTGTATGAAGAAATAGTGTTTTTATTTTATTGATTAAATACATAAATAATAATTTCCGACAAAAAAAACAGTTGATTTATGCTTAATTAACGCGTATCTATCGTTTGAGACCATTTTCATCCTAAAAAAAAAACCATAGAATCTGGTAAAGGAAAGTCGCCCCCGACCCGATGTAGGCCGTCGCAATCAGTCAACGGGTTAACCGCACTGATGACCAAAGAGAGACTGACCAACAAAACAGTCGTATTACTATGTCACAGTTGCGTTCTGTAGTAAGTAGCAATGCAGTAGATAGGCTTAAAATGCAACGAGTTCGTTCACGTCAATCTCAACAACAGCGAGCACGACATAATGTAGTTGAGCGATTCCGCAGACGCAGTGCTGCTGTGATTCTGGAACGAGCTGCATTCCATTATGATCCAGCATTAGATTACTGTGCCGACAAATCGGTAAATATTGGAGAAGTGACAGTAATTTGTTCATATTGCAAGGCATTGAAATACTGTGGTGAATCTACTGGATTATGTTGTGCTGGAGGCAAAGTAAAATTGACACAGTTGGTCCCACCGCCAGATCCCTTACTCTCTTTTGTGTCTTTCATTCATCCATTGAGGTAGTACGAAGTCTGCCGGGTCAGCTAGTAAACAATAAAATTTTCTTTAGAAGAGTTTTTGCGCTCTTGTTAAGCTCAATAAACAATAAACAATAATTTATGCTCAATCGGTATGTGTATTTAAAGGTATTAAAATGTATCTACCTAATTAATAGTGTTTGCCATTTTATTTTTTTATTATTTGATGATAATAGGAAGAGATAGAAGTATTTCTTGCACAAGCAGTATGAATGATTGTTATAAACATTATATCGAAGTCTATTACAATTTGCGGATCTTTGAGTATATTTATGTACATACGAATTAGTTTCTGAACACACGTATGAATGTCCTTAAAAATCGTCTTTCTTTTGTATTGTAAAATATACATTCCTATTTTGTCTTGAATATGTTCCATTTCCCCAAACTTCCTATGCCCACTAACATTTTTTCTAAGCAGATGAGAACATTTAAATTATGAGAGGGTTGTTGTTTTTTTCCTTTTTTTTATGAGCAATGGCATGTTGAAATCACAGTTGAAAGAATAGAAAACGTTACATTTTTAACACGATTAATATGATTTACCAGTCCTTTCGACCTTGAGATCAGCAACTTACAAATATCTATTTAATTTTAATATCATCATTTTGTTGGTTTCTTGTCGGAGGAAGTTGTGGGGCAGAAAAAACGTCAAAGAATTCATCGATGGGGGAAACTAAAACTCATAAATTACTAAGAGCAGGAAATGAATTTGAACCAGCAGCGAGTGTTTTTTTCATTTTTAACATGTAAACTCTTACCTAAGAAGGCGTACGAGTTAATTATTTTGAAAGGCTATTTATAACTTTAAAACAAATGTTCTAGTTTTAAGATTGATGGAAATCTCAAACCGAAGATTAAACATTTGTGATAAAACTATGAACTACCATTTGAGGAAATACTTGTGAAAGGTTCCAAATAAATATTTTATTCGAGTTTTTTTTTTAGTTTCTTTCATCAATTGACAAATAAGACAACAGATTTCTAGATTTTACTGACCACAACGTTATTAGAGTAATATGTTAATTTTAAAAATCTTGCTTGAAAGAAGTATGTGACATTTGCACAATACAAGTTCTTATTGATAGTCAGTCAATGTTTTCACTTGTGAATTTTAACGCTATCTCCCCAAGTGATTGTCCATTAACAAAGGTATTCCAAATATTGATATAAATTTAAACTGACATAAGCAAAGAATCATCATCGGATGTACATATATTGCTAGCTGCATTGGTTATAATTTTTCCAACAATTAGTGGAGCAACAAAATCAATTCTTGCGGCACAAATTAGCAACAAAATGCTGGATACTTTTCGGTGCCGGCTTATGAAATGGTTCTGCTAGCGTAATAGACGTCTTTTGAACTTTGGTTTTGATGCAGTCGGTAATATTATCAGAATACTGGTATAAATTTGAACTATTTCCACACAAATTTAATATCTCACAACACTTGTAGATTAGCAGCCTTATTTATTAGATTCTCCTTATACACCTCTATACAGTATTATAGCTATGCTATGAATAAGGCTCCTATGTTACGTTGAGCAAATTCTTATTTATAAACATTTTTTCAACATAGCATATAGTTATGTTACATCTTTGTCAAAAAAAGTACCATAACGACGATGATCTACTACATTCAACGCGAACCTTTTCAAATAATAATTAAAATTGTCAGATTGTAACTTAATAAAAAGTCAATTTAATTAAAAAATATTTTAACGAAGCAAAAATAAGAGAAGTAAATGACAAAACAACAAGATGGTAAATTTGGGATAAATGAAATTCAAAAAAAACATCTCCAAAAGAGGACACATTTTCAGTTTAATTAAAAAATGAGGAAGCGATTTGCATTTATGGGTTGCGAATTTTCAAGGTACCTATAGGTACCTTCTTTATGTTCAAATTTTAAATTGAAATTTTTATCATGAAAGTTCGCTTATTTTTTAAATGTCCAGCTTACAAATTAATCGAAATATGGTTTGAAGTCAAACATTTCCTTAGGAATCTGTTGGGAAAAATATGAGTGCGAGGTGTGATCCATGTTGTGCACACGACTAACTTCCCAGAGCGAAATTTCCAGCCGATGCGTTCCGTTGTACTTGTACACCGTACACGCACGTTATTTTCGCGCCTATATTACTCCTGAATATTGTGATTTTCTATTAGTGAAAGCATTTTTCTAATCGGATTAGTATTTCCAAAGAAAAGGAGTTGTTGTCAAGTATTCAAAGTGTTTGGTCGTGCTAGTGCAGTGCTTTTGTCTCTTGTCTGATTTTTTTTGTCCCGTCCACGTCCCTCGCGTCCGTTGTTAATAACATGCACCCACAAAAAAAAGGCAAAAAAATATCCCGCTAGCCACAAGAGCACTTTGAGTACAAATCCCATCATCCCATTCTCTTTGTTTCCGCTTCGTGCAATTGCATGGCTTATCATATGCATTACATTGCATTGAGCTTTTTTTTACTCATTCAATGTGTGCATATGGTGTGTTAGCAATAACAGATGAATAGAGATTTGCTGTTTGAATTCAGGGTCGGATCGATTCACGCTGCCGTTAAGGCATAACACTAGCAGTGGCGCTGAATCGTAAAGATTTCTGATATTCAATTCAGTACTCTTTTAGATCTTGTCTGATTTGGTCTTTTTATTTTTTAACTTGTAATGATCGATAATTTCAGAGTCGATTATTGCAATATTCGTGGGCTAAGGATTAATTTTCTTGCTGTTTACATCCACACTGTTACAAACAGGCCAGCCGTATTGGCACTGAGTGAGACCCAAGTAGGTGAGAATACCGACCTTACTGAATTTCTTATTCATGGGTATTACTTAGTGCCTTTATTCCTCTCCCACCAAGGTCTCGCCGTCTACATTAGGGATGATGTCGCTTATCAATTTCTTCCACAATATGGACACTGCTCCGACCCTTTTTTCAATCTTATGTGGTTCAAGTTCACCGTAAATCATTCACTATTGTTTCCTTTATCGAAGCCCAAATTTGGACAGAGGCTTCAACTTCTTGCGAATTTGACGCTCTGTCTGACTCCATCCAAAGAATTGTATCCATATATCCTCACACTGAAATCGTTATTACGGGCGATTTCAATGTACACAATTCTTCGTGGCTTCTCCATTCGGGCCAGACAACACCCGAAGGAATGTGTGCTGAAATCTTTGCTGAGTTTAATCACCTTGCTCAGCTTGTCACTGAGTACACTCGAATATCGGATATTGATGGCCAAGCGGAAAATACTCTTGCCTTGTTCCTTACGTCTGACCCTGATAAATACACTATCAATGTATTAACGCCTCTAGGCAGATCAGACCATAGTATTATATCTGCAAATTTCTCGTGTCAAACTAATCCAGTTAAAGAAAGAGCTCCGAAGAGAACCGTATGGCAATACGAGAAAGCCAACTGGGACGGTCTTAACAACTTTTTCTGGATCTTTAACTGGTCACTATGCTTCCTCGATAGTGACGTAGACTCCAGCGCAGATATGATTACTAATATGATTATCTTGGGAATGAAAACTTTTATCCCGAATAGGGTAAAAAGCATCAATCCCAAGGAAAAGTCATGGTTTGATTCAAGCTGTAAAGAGGTTATCAGGGAAAAAGAAGTAAAGTTCCGGCGTTATAGAGCCAACCCAACTGAGGAAAACCGGAACAAGTTTAAACAAGCCAGGAAGGCCTGCAATGCCCATATTCGACGGACAAAGTTTTTGTATGACCAAAAATTAAGGCAAAAAATACTGCAATGTCCCAAAGGCAGTAAGAATTTTTGGTCATTTGTTCAAAATATGAAAAATTCTTCTTCTTCCTCGGTCCCTACGCTCGTTGACAATGACACTCCAGTTGTTAGCTCTCTCGCGAAAGATAACCTTTTTGCTAGACAGTTCGCCTCCAACTCTTCGCTGCCAGATAGTGTGATGACTCCTCCAGCTCTTGAGCGCGTCAACGATTCCATGGGACAAATCTTCTTCCGCACTCGTGCTGTGGCGAGAGTCCTAAAGGATCTCAACGTACATAAATCCGCTGGTCCGGATGGTATCCCCGCTATTATTCTGAAGAGGTGTTTTTCCACGCTGGCAAAACCCTTGCGTAAGCTTTTCCATCTATCCTATTCTTCTGGGCTCGTTCCAAGCAGTTGGAAAACAGCATTTGCCCAGCCAATCCCAAAAAAAGGCGAATCTTCTTCTCCCACCAATTATCGACCGATTGCACTTACGTCCCTTCTTTCTAAGGTCATGGAAACGCTGATAAATTATCAGCTCAAGAAATATCTCGAAGACCGAAAGCTTCTTAATGACCGGCAGTACGGCTTTCGCAGCAACAGGTCCACTGGTGATCTGATGGTTTATCTCCCCGAACAGTGGAACAAATCTTTACATCGTTTTGGAGAAAGTATGATTGTTGCACTTGATATTTCAAAGGCATTTGATAAAGTCTGGCATCTTGCTCTTTTATCGAAAATGCGTGCCTTCGGTATCGACGAATCCCTCCTTCGTTGGATTAGAAATTTTCTTTCGAACCGTTCAATACAAGTTGTATTGGATGGATTCAAGTCTGAAACCCACAACATAAATGCTGGTGTGCCCCAGGGCTCCGTTTTGTCTCCAACACTCTTCCTAATTTTCATAAATGATCTTTTGTCTGTAACTTCTAATCCAATTCATTGTTTCGCTGACGATAGTACGCCTAGCTTTGCGTTCCCAGAATCACATCCCTCCACTTCGGATGTGGACCTGCAACGGCAAAATATGATAAGCTCATTAAACTCTGACTTAAACAGCATTGTACAATGGGGAATTAAAAACCGCGTAGAGTTTAATGCTTCGAAAACTCAATGCTGTCTTGTATCGTCGAAGCGAGATATACCCCCCTTGCAACTGTCCATGAGTGGCACTTGCATCAACGAGACCGAACATCTCGAGATTCTCGGTATGTGCATCACTGACCACCTTTTGTGGAACGAGCACATTTGCGATGTCGCCAAAAATGCCGCAAGATGTTTGGGTTTCTTAAGACAGTACAAGAAATTCTTTTCCCCGTCTGATCTGGCTACTATCTATAAGACTTATATCCGTCCAAAGCTTGAGTACAACTCTCATCTCTGGGCTGGTGCTCCAGCTACATACTTAAGCCTCTTGGATGGTATTCAAAAAAGAGCCCTACGAATGATCGGTGACAGAGACATCACTGCGTCATGTCTAACGTTTCATGTCTCTTTATTCTACCGTTACTTCTTCGGTAAGTGCTCTAGAGAAATAGCCAGTTGCATTCCTCCCCTCAAGCAATTCACCCGTAATACTCGCGCTTCTAGGAATGCCCATCAGTTCACCCTCGAGCCCAACTTCGGACGTACTGTCAAGTATAGAGAATCATTCTTTAGCCGTACTACGCGAATGTGGAACTCTCTTCCACACTCTGTCTTTCCCGGTCATTATAGTGTTCAGGAATTCAAGAGCAATGTACACCGACACCTCTTTTCTCACCCCTTCCCTTCTTCTTAATGCACTCACTGTGTCTCTGGCATAATAAGAGTATAAAAAATCCCTTGAGTGGGTGTATATTATAAAAAAAGGGAATCGGGTGAAAGGTCAAGAAAAATGAAACGAATGACATTAATTTCTTTTGAGAAACTCCACATTTTTTGACAGATGATAATAATAATATTTTGTGTTGTACCTATCTGACGTGTGATGTCGGACACAAACGTATCTATTAAAGTACCTTATAATAAGCTTTATACAACCCAAAACGATGTATAGTATAGCTTATTCAATCCTTATGTAGTGTAGCTAAAACTTTATAAATAAGGATTTTCCTTATACAGGCATAATAAGCGTTAAAATAAGTCTATGTTCGGTTTATAAATAAGGCTGTACACGAACAAAATACCACAAAAACAGATTACACAAGCCACAGACTACATAAAGAGGGGAAACCCATGATACAAGTACCAAAGGTAATATACTCCCGAAGATTGTCAAGTTCGAATTGTCCAATAAAATCCAAGATGGTGGATGTTTAGCGAATTCTGGTGTGAAAGTGATACCACTTTAAAAATATTTTATGTTCACAAATTGATGAACAAAAATTCAAAACAACGAAATGAAAATATTGTTCAGTAAAATTATGTTTGCATTTAAAACTTAATTGCATCTTAATTCAGTGGAATTTGATTTCTTTTGTTTATAGCGCCATACCGGTGGCCAGAGGTGACCCTAGCTCTTACAGAGAATATAAGTTTAATATATAGCTCATTTGACAGATGAGTACTGTGGCGCACCAATCGGCCTATGGAAGCACTAACTTGCTAAGGGAATTTTGACACATGTCAACTAGCGCGATACCGGTAGCCAGAGGCGACAATAGCTCTTACAGAGTATATAAGTTTAATATATGTATAGCTCATTTGACAGATGAGTACTGTGGCGCACTAGCTGACCCGGCAGACGTCGTCCTGCCTTGATTTGAAGAATTAAATGAAACTCCGTCAAGGAGTTTTTGAAATTCATTGGAATGACTATGGAGCCAACAGCTGAAAATTCATTGTACTATCCCAGAAACCTTCGGGAGTTTCATTTAATTCTTCAAATCAAGGCAGGATGACGTCTGCCGGGTCAGCTGGTTTATTATATATTTATTTACTTTTGGTTGGTACAGTGAAATTAAATAGATTTCTTAGACACTGAAGATGTACAGTGGCGAGCATAAATGTACGTTAAACTGAAAAGTATACCAAAAAGATGTTCAAATTTCTTTCAAGATGTATGTGTTTTTATTATTTATTTACAATGCACCGTACCATCGTTTAGCAAAAATTTAGGTAACACATAGCGATTTTGATTATTTTGAAAACTTCAAATTAATATCTAATACTTGTTTGGGAATCCATTTAACTTCAACACTTCTCCAAAACGCTTTGGCATTGAATGGACCATTTTTTTTTTCACCTCGGAACTTACCATGACTAATCGCGTGTCGTTGCACCACCGAGCTGGAATCAAAGTACGGAGATCAGCCTTTCAGTTCTAAATTACATATGTGTTCAAATGTCTGTAAAATCCAATGAGTTCAAGAAATCTGTTGGATAATTCACAGCTTCGTTGGCATTATAAACTGAATATCAATGGATTTGTATGATACGCAAGTCCCCTGGCAACAACTGCTGAATCTTTAGATTAAAATTATTGTTTTTTGCCAATTTCGAAAGGCTGGGCGGATTTGGCTCGAACTTCCTGAAAAATTTACTGATTTCGAAAAGTCGTGTATCGCGCATAACATCCACAAACAGTGCAAGCACTTCCGTGTATTAAGCTCCGTTTATTAGTTCGATCGTTGGACGTTTGCCTAATTATTGCTACCTATATTAATTTACTGACCCTAATCAGGCGCTCTAAGTAATTCATGATTCATGAATCTTAAAATTCATGATTTTCGCCCTACGAACTAAGCGAAATCATCATAATCTTACTGTTCGTGTGTTGTTATACTGTTTTCGACGATTATGTTTGCGACGACAAACAAACCAAAAGCATTGTGCATAGTACCGCTTTTTACTGATTTCTATTCTATACAAATAAATCGCATAGAAATTCAAACTTTTTGTTTCCGGAGTTTAAAATAACGCAAGACGAAGTTTATTATATTTTTTAAGGCAATATATTTTTAAGTTTTATAATTGTAAAAGTATAAGAAAACTAATTGAAAAAAAGAAAACAATGATAAAATCTGTAAAGACTTCTTGCATTTTAAATAAACTGGCAAATTCAACTGGATCCAGTCCTACTGCCTTTTTGTCCAGTCGAGACTAACGATTTCCTACTTCTATTTTCTTTCAATTTTTCTTTTTTCTCAATTGTATTTTCTTCATTAATCTGATTCAAAAGTTCAACATAACGCAAAACTGCATTATTCAATTGTCTTGCAACAGCTAATGCTTCTACTAATGTTTCGTGGATCTTCTCGATTTTATGTAAAACTGCATGTGACTTACAAATCAGAAACAATCCAAGTATATTCCAAACCAGGCTTTTGCATTTTTTGGCTTCTGAAATATAAATTAGTTTTAAAGGGTTCATTAGTGATCTGATAATACTGGTAAAAAACTTCATGTCTTAACTATTGTGCCACAGAATAAGGTGAGATTCATGAAACGGTTTAATGGTTATTGTCAACCAATACATTCTTCAAATAAAGTGTTTACTTTTATAATACAATTAAACAAAAAAAAAAGAAGTTAATGGCGGGTTTTGGGTTGAAATAAGAATAATGTTAGGTGATACTTTGCTTTGAAAATTATAGCTTCAATGAATCGATATAACGCGGTTTAGCAATTGGAAGCAATACCGGTTGACTGAATAGCTTGACGCTTGTTTGTTCGTTGCGAAACAAAGTCACAGCCGAAATCCGTTTTGCTAAATCCCAAATTTTGTCCAATCAACTGAGTTCTTCATTTAACGGACGTCAACATCCGTAACGTTGGTATTGGTAAGGCAAGAAATATGCCTGCTAACGATGTTGATGTAAAACTCACTTCATAAATCATTTATCTCAGTCCAATCAACCTCGCCTGTGTCGATTTCCTCGAAAAATATTTCGTAGGGCCCATTTGGATTACCCTAGTTTCAGTTTTTGATCTGTGGATGCTGCTGATGCTGTTGAAAGTTTGCTTTCTGTGAAGTCAAGTGCTGTTGGTCCTTAACCTCAAATTATTAAAAACGATTTTGCCAATTTTGCTGCCCTGTATTACATATGCATGTAACACTTTTTTGTTGTCTGGAGTTTTCCAGACCTATGGAAGACAGCAAAAATCATACCACTTCCTAAAAATGCTAAAGGATCTGAATATAAACCTACATATCTCAATTCTACCCTATTTGTCTAAAGTCTTTTAAAGCGTTTTTTTTTGGTCATCCGGAACTGTAGCGAACGATTCTGAATTCGTTCACTTGGCACAAGATGACAGTTCTTGTTCTGAATAGAACAGAATCCAATCCGAATTTGAAGTCGGAATCAAAAACAGAATCACGCATACATGCGTACTCGTCAACATGTTTACAAATAAAGAAATAAAAACAAAGTCATGTCATCTGCAATTCTGCAAACTGTGGTTGCATGTTCGTTTGTCGTTTGGTATCCGGAATCGGACAGTTGTGTGTACCAACTCCGGACAAAAAAAAAAAAAACGCTATTAGAGAGTTTTACAGAGAGAAATCAACGCTTTCCGGAATCAAACTCTTTGCTCCCTCCAAAACAATCTGGTTTTCGGAAAAAGCACAGCTGTAATACAGCACTCTTTTGTGTGACTTTCTTAGCCTTGCTTGATTTTTCTAAGGCTTTCGATACTGTCAACCATGTAATTCTGTGTAAAAACTTATACAGCAGTTTAATTTTTTTGAAAGTTCCGCTAAGCTTGTATATTCTTATTTGACTAACAGAAAACAAGCAGTTCAAATTGGTGACTGTTTGTCTAGTTTTGTACCTTTTTCGTCCGGTGTTCCTTAAGGTTCGATTTCGGGTCCGCTACTTTTCTGTTTCTATGTCAATGAAAATGAAATGACATGAAAAACTCTGCTAAACATGTAGTATCTATGATGGCGATATCACACACGGACATCACTTTTTTCATTGATAGCCAAGCAGCAAAAATCAAGTACAAGCTTGTTTCTTGCTGTCGCGGAGAGCTAAAGGTTCTTGGTACACAGCATAATGTAAAACTCGGTTTCTGGCCACAGCGATGTGCCAGGTAATGAAACAGAAGGCTCAGCACTGGACCCCTCCCTCATGGACCATCATATAGCAATTCCACTATGTGAACTGAAACAAAACGTCGGTCAGTAACATTATCCATCAAAAATCCAACGATAGATGGAACCTCTTAGAAACCTGTGTTAATACCAGGAACCTATGGCCTGAATACGATAAGAAAAGATCCGATAGGATTTTAATTCTAAGTAAACCCTCTCTAAGATCCCTTATCAGTATAATAACAGGGCATAACCTACTTGGCTACCATAAAAAGAAGATGTTGCTTAGTACCGATGACCTTTGCAGAGGCTATAGTAATGAAGACGAGCATGAAGACACTGCTCATTTTCTCTGCCACTGTCCCTCACTCGGTCTGGCTAGGAAGAAAACTCTAAGCAACTTCTTCTTCAACGAACTATAGAGGCACTATCCGAACTGCCAGGAAAAAGCTTCCTGAGCTTTGTCAAGACCTCTTAATGGCTAGACAAACAACATGACTCATAGGTTATTTATTTATTTTTGAGGAAGTTACAATACTTCAGGGTACCACAACGGATCTCCATTGATCTAAGTGTGAAGGTAACAACACCAACTAACACACGATTGGAAGATCTTCCAATATGGGCCGAAATATCAAATGTCTTACGTCTATTAAGTTGGCAAACCAATATGAGCACAAACGATTGGGACCTTTACGATAATTATGTGCTCTTTATGTGCTAATTATGTGTGAAGTTCGCGATTTATATTTATTAATACATAAAGATTTCGTATATCACTAAGGATGCAATAAAAATGAACACTCGGGCGTATACGTGTTTTCTTATTGTAAACGCTTCTTTTTTACTTTTTGTTTGAGAACCTTACGTTTTTTGTATCAATTGTTATCTTGTTATTTTTATCAACCTCAAGAGTAGAGTTTTTGTTAGTGACGACGATGAGTAAGCCGAGTTAATGACTCAAAAAACCGTTAGACTGACTCCTTAGTGATCGTTTTGGAATAGTTTGGGGCCGTCCATAAACTACGTCACGCTGAGTTTAGCTGTTTTGACCCCCCCCCCCCGGGTGTCACGCTTTGTCACACTCGCTGTAACCCCCCTAAAATATTACGTCACAAAACAAAGACCCCCCTTAACAAACAGAAAAAAAAATTAATTGATAGAACACAAATTTCCAAACATAAAATATGTTTTTTTAAATAAAAAGATACAATAAAGTGGCAATAAAGTAAGGTTTTTTAGTCTCACTTTGGCGAATGTCACGTTGACGTAGACCCTCTCCACACTTTTCACATCTTGTCACGCTCAGCGTGACCCCCCCCCCCCCCCCCCCCCCCTCCCCCTAAGTGCGAACGTATTTTATGGACGGCCCCTTTCTAGTATGAGGTCGTGGCAAGGAGTACTGGAAATGAATCCAAGCTAAACAGCAATCGGCTGTTGGACGAAAAATATCCGACTGAAGTTCCATGAGCATAGCTTTTCGACCAAAAAATATTTGTTATAAATTTTACACCTCTATTTCTGATGTGATGATCATAAACCTGATACTTCTCAAATACTCGCTGTAGCTGACAAATTTCAACGTATAGCCTTTAATGCTCCAATTCTTCAAATAATAATTTTTCTATTCTTTTTCAAAACCTACAAAAAAGTAGTTTATGTATTATTATGTCGCAACTCGGAAGTAAAAAAAAAAACACGTATACGCCCGAGTGTACATTTTCATTGCATCCGTTGTAATATGCGAAATCTTTATATATAAATATAAATCGCGAACTTCCAACATAATTAGCACATAAAGAGCACATAACTATCGTAAACTACCCAATCGTTTGTGCTCATATTGGTTTGCCAGCTTAATAGACGTAAATGTCTTCCAACAGCAACCAATGAGCTTTCAATTGCCAATTTTCTATCAAATGAAAATTTTCTGTTTATACGGTTGGACAATATTTTATCTTAAAATTAATTAATTAATTTATTCGAAGAAAATTGGCTGTCAATTGTCGGCAATTTTTTGTCATCCAATTAAAAATTGTCTGTTTAAACGATTGGAAGACTTACGAGAACAAAAAATTGGTAGACTCATTGGAAGACAATTTTCATGACAAATGATAGAAAATATGAAACGCGAAAGGCAAGGATATACAAGA
This sequence comes from Sphaerophoria taeniata, assembly GCA_943590905.1. Classification (NCBI taxonomy): domain Eukaryota; kingdom Metazoa; phylum Arthropoda; class Insecta; order Diptera; family Syrphidae; genus Sphaerophoria; species Sphaerophoria taeniata. The sequence goes on from OX016540.1 coordinate 64,671,246, forward strand.
AGAATTGAAATCATACTTTTTCGAAAAAATGTGATTAAGAGTGGTGTTGTCGGTGCATATTTTTTCCATCAAATCAATATTTCTCTTATGTCATGTTTTACCTACAGAAGTAAGAAAGATTTAACGTCAGCACCTAGCTATTAAGCCTTATCTAACGGTGGACCTATCCACACTGTCGGCGTGACAATTTCCAACCGAAGTCAGCAATGTTACTATGTTATATTTAAGAGGACACTAAACCTCTTCCTGATGATCCACCAGAATACAAAGCACACCTCAACTTTCTGAAAAGCAAGAAGCGAGTACCCTGCATCTAGATTCACACCAGTACCAATTGAATTAGTGCCAGCTCTAATTCATCTTGGTTTGATTCTAGACTAACTTTCATGCAACACACGGAACTGCACTCAACCTTCAGCCACGCGAAAGAAGAGCCGTTGTCCGGTCACGGAAACCGCTCAACCTTCACCACCGAAAGAAGAGTCGTTAACCGTGATTTGCGAATAGCAGCTGAGGCCAAACTCAGACAACCACAACCCCCGCGAAGGTCCATCCCACTAGTGAGGTGCTTAATCTCACTACCCGCGGTACCCAATAACCTGGGTGAGGTTATCACATTTTTGTATACTCCTAGCGTTATACCTTTTGTGATTTTCTGCAACGCTAGTTTATACATATGTACTTTATTAATATCATGCTTTTATTAGCTTTTCGCAGCTTCTCCAGCTGGCGGATGAGGGACAACCGCTCTACCTCTGTCAGGATTATCCACATTGATCGAAGGGATGAACCAGCCAATCAAGGGACGCACCCAACATTTTGTCTAATTTCCTTGACGTTTATCCACATTCGGTACTCGTTAATCGTTATTTCCTCCTTTACTATGTGATAGGTCATAGTATCTGTTAAGGATCGCATTGATCTTCATCATACTTCCTGCTTCAATCCGCCAATTCCATTAGACTAAAGCTGCCTACGTCCGCAAGTTCATGCCAATAAAAGGTGTAGGTCAGCACGCTCACTTCAAATTTCTACCATATGTACTTGGAAACGTGTTTCCTTTCTAAATTGCCAATATCCATGATTTCACCTCCATGTTTTACCTACAATGAAGATTAAGGTGTTTAAAATGCAACACTTCTGGGTCGTTTTCTCCCTGTTGTCATTGTTGAAAAACATGTTGTGTTTTGTTCGCCAAACCAACAAACCCAACAGTTCTAAGCTTATACTCTGCACAACCTGCATCTAAAAAATATCACCTGGTCTCGATCTCCCGAAAAAGCTGTAAAATAACCTCATGCGTCCAATCCTTCTCAACTTCATTTCTATTTTAAGCAACTCCTTACCAATTCTCGTTGTTTAAAAAAATAAATACTATTTCAATTCTTCTGAACTACAACTGAAAAATGTTCTTCCAATTTGAAGTTGGAAGATATCATTGGCAAGCACTTCATCCAATAACCGATTTGTCGACAACCATCCAATGGTTTGAAAAATTAAACGTGTTCACACGATTGGAAGAAGTCGGCTAATTTTTTGATAGAAAATTGGAAGAAAAATAGCTACCTATTTTTTTTCTGTCACTTATGAGGAAAAAAATTCTGTGTTTACATGATTGAAAGAAAATTGGAGAAAATTTGTATCGGAAAATTGAACAATATTGGAAGATTTTCCAATTGTGTATACTTATGTTGCTTTACTTAACTTTAACTATCGAGCGCAAAATGTGTTATTAAGGTATGTCATTTATGTAAACCATAATTATGCAAAATAGTTGGGGAGAGGTCCGTTTTGTTACAATTGGGAACTATACTTCTACAAGGTTCTACAAATGAAAACATCAAAAACCTGTACTCGAAAATTCTATAAATGATAAAAGAAAAATTGTTTCGATGATGAAAAACAAAGCGCACTTTTTTCATTTTTCTTTTATCATTTACAGAATTTTGGAACACAGAATTTTGTACTAACAGAATTTTGAATTTACAGAATTTAAAAATACAGAAGTTTGGAATCCGAAATTTGGCCCATAAAGAATTTTGACCCCAACCCTTTTTTTCATTGTAAAGAAATCAACTTGTCAATTTTCAATTAAAGCTTATTCTCTAAATAAAAATGGATGTATGTATGTATGTATGCCTATGAATGTTTGTTTGTTTGTATGACCTCTATGGGCTCTTGAATGGCCCAACAGATATTTGTTAAGTTTTCATGGGTAGGTAATACTGTTGCATTCAGGGATGGTTCCTCTGAAATTTTGTTTAAAAATGGGTTTTCAAATGAAAAAGAAAAAGTTCTTGTTGAAAAACTTCGAAAACTCATTTGTTTCCATGGAAAATTGCATGGAATGGTTAGCTGAATTGGTTTTCAAATGGAAAACTGAAAAAAAAATTTATGGGCAACTCGGAAAACTCTGGGAGAAGAATTTCAAACTTTTGCATGGAATTTAAGGTGAAATTGTTCTAGTATTGGTTTAACAAACGGAAAAATAAAAAAAAAATTTGGTGGAAAATTTGGAAAATTTAGGAAAATAGCAAAATATTTGATTCTTTTTTTACATTTAGGATTTTGACTGTGCAAAGGTGGAAAAACTTCGTTGTCAAGCTAGAAAATTTAATTTTATTGTTAATAATAATAATTGTTATTTGAAGGCGAACGAGGTAACCTAAGGATTAGTATAAGCAATAAACAATTGTATGTTTATTTGTTTGTATGACCGGTAAGGAGCCGTCCAACGCATTTTTATAAAATTTTGACTACATACCATAGCTACATAAGTCACAAATTTTGGGAAAATTTTACGGGAAAGTGAAGCAATGGAAACAATCAATTGGTGGTCGAAAATTATAATGTTGTATTTGATTCTAGGTGCAATACTTCAGAAATTGCTTTTCGAACGGAAAAAATCGGAAAATTCCGTAGAACGAGAACTTTTAATTTTTTTTAGTTTGATTTGATCTGAAGGAAGGCGAGACCAGGTAGCGGGGTTGGCTACTTATATTATAAACATTGCAAGATTCCATCTATTCAAATCATTTTGGAGTGAACAGTAATTTTTTTAATGTTTGAATTAGATAGTTTCCGAATTAGATAACCTTAAAGTATTTATATTTATAGTATGTTGAATTGAAGGACCAATATTTAACTACATTACTACCTTCGATGCATCTCCTTGCAACTATACAGCATTCGTCAAAACGAGAGTTCTTTAAATGACTTCTTGCAATTTCGTGATACAAATATGCTCTTTCAATATAATGGTCCGCAAAGGAAAGGCGTTTTTCCATCCTTGCCAAGAATTTCCTGGAAGACGAGAAAAGAAAATAAATAGAACAATGAGTTCATGATAAATAACGAATGAAAGCACATAAATATACACATAAAAGTAAGTTCAAGCCAAGATTCTTGACGAAAGCTCAATAATACGATGGCAAGATCAGTTTTACGGTCTTAAAGATACATATGCTTAGGTTCTTATATTTTAGCACTCCAAATAAACAAGCAAATAAATAGAAATGAAAAATAAAACAAAATGTAGTGGGTACGAAGTTTATTCGCGCTCCAAACATAATCCAAATTTCTTACCTCAAAACCGCCAGCCCTTACCTAGTCTACCTCATATGGAGAGTAGACACTATGATGTAGCCCTTATACAGAAACGCTGGGTTTCAGGTGAAAAATTAAGGGTCTACATCTACACTCCAAACAACTTCTGCTGTACAAGCCCAATCTTGACAGCCCAAATAGTAATCTTAGAACTTGCATAATAGCCAGGAAGCAGTATAATCTTTTTCTTCTAACTACTTACAGCAGTATTAACCAAACAGCGGTAAAACTGGAACGAGAAGAAGAAGAGAACGCTCATTCTTTCATCCACATACATCCCACACGACGGAACAGAAGGACCACCAGCTGATATCACAAACCAACTGATATCTTTAGCAAGCAAGAACCATTTTGACATTATGGTAGGTTGCGACTCTAACTCACACCACGAGCAGTGGGGAAGCGCAGATACTACTACTAGTGTCGAGTCCCTTTTTGAATATATCATTGATAACAACCTTCTGGTATAGAGGTAACACTCCCACCTACGCTACAAAAACCCGTAAAAAGGTACTGGATATCACCTTAAAAAGCAATTCCGATACTTGTCAGGTAGAAAAGTGGAAAGTATTAGACGAAGCTTTTTTCTCAGATCATCGTCTAATTGAATTCCTTATACCTGATAACAATCGTCATTCAGAAATAGTCGGTACGTCACCGACTGGCAAGTCTTCAACAGAGAAATTATTGAGAACATAGGTCAGCTTAGCACTGATACAATTCTTCGGTAGAAAAGTCGCTTGCGGTAAAAAAATACACTCTCGTATCATTTCTAGACATCGTAGGAACTGACATTGACCATTGCCCCTCTTCTCTGGATCTTATTGATGAACGAGATTCTCATCAAACTCAAAGACAGTGGTGTCAGGATGAAAGCATACGCCGCCGGTGATTTACGCATCTGACCACTGTAAGCAAATAATTAGAAAACGCAATAACGTCGGTCAGAAAATGGACCAAGAGATGCGGTTTTCCAGTAAACCCTCTTAAAACAGAATCGGTACTCTTCACCAATAGGAGGAAGATACCTTCTTTTGTAATACCAAAGATTGATGGTACCTCACTTAAGAACTCAGACAGAGCGAGATATCTCGGAGATATCCATGATTGCATTCTACTCGTGCAATAGGATTCTGGAAAGCAATTGGGGACCAAATCCTAAAATAATTATGTGAATGTAACTTATGGCAGTTTTGTTTGGAGGCAAGCTTTGGAGAAATTCAATGATAACTGGAGTAGGAGCAGGTTTCTTCTTGGAAAACCTTAACCTTAGCAGTTCATTCAGGCTCCCCGACCATAGCAATGTCCTCCAAGCCGAGATCTTGGCAATGAAAAACGCTGCTAAATAAATATCTATGATGGCGATATCACACGCTGATATTACCTTTTTCATTGATATTCAAGCAGTAATAAAAGCGATTTCTGCCAAACAAATCAAGTCAAAGATTGTTTCTTGCTGTCGCGAAGAGCTAACGGCTCTTGGTATGCAGCATAATGTAAGACTCTGCTGGGTTCCCGGTACCAGTTGGTTTGACGGGAAACGAAAAAGCGGATGAGCTTACAAAAGAAGGCTCAATACTTGATCCCTCTCTCATAGACCATAACATCAGAATCCCTCCATACGAATCTAATTCGCAATATTACTTAACAATATCATTCAAAAAGCAAATGATAGATGGAACATCCAGAAACCTGCAGTAACAGCAGGGAATTCTGGCCTTATTACGACAAGTAAAGATCCGACAGGATCTTACTTCTTAAAAAACAGTCCCTGAGATCCCTCATAGCGTGATTACGGTACATAATCTACTTGGCTACCAAAAAATGAAGATGGGACTTAGAACAGACGACATATGCAGAGGCTGCGGCAATGACACTGTCCAGCACTCTGCCGTACTACATATACATATTTAGGCCACTATTTCTTCAAAGAACTAGAAGAGCTATCCGAACTCCCAGGCAATCGGCTACTGAACTTTGTCAAATCCTTTAAATGGCTCGACCAACCATAGATTTCATAGGTTAAAAAGCTTTTTCAGGAGTTACGATACTTCGGAGTATTACATAGGATCTACATTGATCTAAGTGTGACGGCAACTACACCAACTGTCAGCCCACATAACCTATCCTTACCTAAGGTATGTCGTATTATAAGCTTGGCTCTTCAATTTATCTGATTACTTTTTGACATTAGCGAGTCAAATGGTGCCTTCTTGGCAATATATTACTTGGTGGGTTCTGTTATACTGTTATCATAAGTACTTCCATCAATGTTCCTGTTAGTCTGAGCCATTTAAAATGAACAATTCCAATAATGGTAACGGAAAACTATATTTACAAAACTCCTCAGACTTTGTTGCAATGCACTGATTAAACCCTACGGTTAAAAGTCTTGTTCCCATACAAAGAAAAATTATTATCAATTAGAGTTTGGTTGTCTTAAGATGTTCTCTTAAATCATAACATTTAGAAAAAATAACAATAATATTTACAAACTTGTGTTTTATCATAGGTTGGTCGGCTTTTTCCGCGTCTTGATAAGTTTCTGGTTTGCCGAAAACAAATCCTATCGCCATTGACTCTTTGACATTTGGGTTTTTTAAAAGAACAGTGAAACGTTTGTCCATCGGGTAATCAGTAAGATTCTTTGGTGTATCCGTATACTTGTCAATATGGGCCAGTCCCAAAATATTGTAAATTTCATTCATAAATTCAAATTTCCATGGCATAACTCGATTTGTTTTTAGAACAACATATTCACCCATCACTTCCTCCACATAAGTCGTTAGTTTCTAAATTAAACATTTGCCTATTCAAATTAAAGTTTCAAAATGGATATCAATGGTTTTAACCTCCAAATTCTTCATTTCTCTAAGTTTTTTCGTTTCTTTTAGTATAATGAACATGTTGCGATGGACTTGGTATTGAACTCGATACAAATATTCTTGGTTAATTTTTTCGGCAAGTTTTTTGTTTGGATTTCTCCGAACCTTTTGTGTATACATTGGTGTGCGAGTATGTAACATTTTCTGCGGAATAAACAAAATAGTTGTTCTTAATACTATCAAAACACTTGATCACAATAATAATTCAATGTCAAGTTTTATTTTATTTTTAAAATTATTAATCCATGCTTAATATAATAGTTTTGCACTTTATTGAAACTTTATCAAACTAGAATATTAAAAAAAGTGGTTAGAGAAACTTTAATGTTCCGTAAACCATTAACCTAGAAGTAGTTATAGCCACATAAAAATATAAAAGCCTTTCTTAGAATAAACTGGATTTGTTTTTTTTCTTTTTTAATATTTTTTAAATGACAAAACATTTTTGCATCTGGTATTCCGGTATAGTGGTTTTGATTACAAAATAAAGAAAATAATGACATTGAATTTTGAAAACAAAATAAATAGATATGTATCGAATTATATAAAATTTTGAAAAAAATTAAATCGATGTTTTTACATTATTAATTTTTAAATTACAATTTACAGCCCATCCTCAAAAAAGGAGATCCCCTTAACTGCACCAACTACAGACGTATAAGTCTCCTTAACATCGCCTATAAGATCTTATCTGCTGTGCTGTGTGATGGTTGAAGCCCTTCGTCAACAACCGGATAGGTCACTTCAAATCGATACCTCGTCCGTCTGTGTAAGATGACAATGGAAAACTCACGCTGTTCCATCATGGTCGGAAAAAACCTAACGGACGCTTTTGATGTAAAAAAAAGGGTTTTAGACAAGGCGATGCGTTGTCATGCGATTTCTTCAACACCATTCTTGAAAAGATTGTGCAAAGCTCCAACGACGTCAACACCAGAGGCACAATCTTTCAAGTCCGTCCAGCTACAAGGATACGTAGACGACATTGATATAATTGGAAGAACTCAGCGTGATGTCAGTGGAGCGTTTGTGAGTCTTGAGACGGAGGCCAGAAGGATGGGTCTAGCGGTTAACGAGGGCAAGACCAAGTTAATGCTGTCAACAAGAAAGGACTACCAACATCGACGTCTTGGAGCAAACGTCAACATAGACAGATTTAACTTCAAGGTAGTTAAGAACTTTGTCTACCTGGGATCCGCTTTCAACTCAGGCAACAACACCAGCGCTGAAATCAAACAAAGAATCACTCTTGCCAATCGCTGCTTCTTAAGACTTAGAAGGCAATTAAGTAGTAAAGTCCTCTCCCGAGCAACTAAAGTGACACTCTACAAAACCCTCATCATCGTGGTTCTCATGTATGGTGGAGAGACATGGACTATGACAACATCTGATGAAAACGCTTTGAGCTGCTTTGAGAGAAAAATTCTTCGGGTGATTTTTGGTCCTGTTTGCATTAATGGAGAATGAAGACGAAGATTCAACCAAGAACTGTACGAGCTGTACAGCGACACTGACCTAGCCAAAAAAGAAAAGTCAAGGTCAAATGTCTTAAATGTTTGGGACATGTTGAGCGAATGGAAAATAATGCTCCGGCTTGTAGAAGCTTCGAATCCAACTCCGGAAGGACGTCGCAGAAGAAGAAGACCGAGACTCAGGTGAAGCACACAGGTGGTAGAGAACCTGAACCAACTTGGCGTGCGAAGCTGAAGACAGCTAGCTAGGGATTAGTGCAAATGATACTCGTGGAAGCTTTGTCAGTTCTTGGCTAGTCCCAAAACGAAAATAATGCGTTGATTGACCATGACCATTTTCTTTCGGTCACAGAATAGGGTTGCCGCATACGGCATATGGAAGTCGAAAAATTGCCTGAAATTAACGGTACTGATGAGAACCACGATTAAATAGGGTTGCCAGAACTTTTATACTGTAGCAATATACAAACAATTTTATAAAATAATTGCTTGTTCAGAAAAAAATATATAAAAATACGATAACCTTACTATTTTACAGTCATTTATGTACTTGTCAAACTTTCATCAACATTTTATCGATGCTCCTCTACAGTTGGTAGCAGAGAGCAGAGTATAAATTGTTGTGAGTACATTTAAGTTCACACAAAAAAACGTTTTTTCCTGTTACATAGGAGTGACGGTGGATTCCATGCATTAAAAGTTAACTTCATTTTTGTCAGTCATGACTCATGACATTGTGCATTTATGTAATGTTTGAAATAATTAAAGCAAATCTAAACCTGCGCCTGCGCTGCGAAAATAAAGGCTAAATCACAAAGGCGCTTCAGCGTCGGCTTGCTTCGCCTGACGTTTACGAGTTCAGCTATAGGAATTCAATGCTTGCTATCACAATGACGCTTCGACCTCACGTTTCGTACGTAACGCGACTCCAAACGGAAGCTCTAGTTCAAATATGCTGAACTTTTGCTTTGTCTGAAAGCTCAACAGCTGTTTGTTAATTTGTTTTTTGGAGCAGCGTTACCACTCGAAAAAAAAGGAATCGAAGTAGATTTGGGAAAAAAAGCGAAGTAAATTGAGAAAAGTGAAGTAGATTTCAAAATAGCGTATTTTATAGTGTCCATAGATACATTGACGCAAAGAGGGACACACAGTTATTATCAAAAGTTCATATAGACAGATCTACTTAGGGCCGTGTGCGAATAGTTTTAATATAAATAAAATATTAAACACTTCAATACAATAACGTAACTCATACTTTGCGTATATGTAAGGGTTGACATTTCGTGTTTGTAAAGTGTGTCCGCTTATTGGTCGTGGGATAGGAACTGCTGATGCAGATGCAGATGTCGATTTATCTATTTTCCTGATGAAAATAAGAGAACTGTAGACATAAAATTACTCAATGAGTTAATCGAAGCAGATTTTGGAAATATCAAGTAAAATCGATGTAAGTTTTTTTCTGAGTGAAGTAGATTTCAAAATATTCTTGATGGTGCGAAGTGGGAAAAGATTTTCAAAGTTTTTCAAAAATCGAAGTAGACTACTTCGAATGGAGTAAAGTGGCAAATCTATCTGATGATGATGGAGGGAGAACTGTCATTCAAAGCAAATGTGAAGCGGGTGCATCGTAACGCAGACGAAGCCGAAGCTGAAGCGTGTTTGTGTTTTAGCCTTAAAAAACTAGACAACCATTCATATTCTTAAAAATGAGGTGCAGAAGAACAGTATCTAACTCTAATTTTACATCAACTTCATTCAAAGAACAGAAAATCAATTCACTTTGCGAACTTGTTTTCTAATGTTTTGTTTGAGGTGGGATCAAATTTAGCCATTTGCTGTGTGAATTGCGTTTAAACAATTATTTTAACCAAGATTTCTGAGTAGGTAAAAAAAATTTCCCTCGATAATTTAAGAAATTTCCCTGAACAAAAATTGGTTTTCTTTTTCACGGAAAAATAATTTCTCTTACAAAACATATTTTTAAGAAAACAGGGTTAATAAAAAGTCTCTGAAACTAAAAAAAAATCTTTTTTATTTATTGTTCTCGATTCTAATGTCATATTTTTAAACAACAGTCAAAAATATTCAAACAAAATTCCCATTTTGATTAATTGATTTATTCGGTGTGGTAACACTGAAAAATTATTTTCACAGCTGATACTGATATCTGTCATACATTTCAAAAGAAGCAAAACAATAAATTCGTATTTATTTTTTCGCAATTCGTTGCTTCAAAGATTGATGCATAATATGTAGATCTTCCAAATAAATAAAAAAACATAAATACCAAATAAAAAAAATCACTTTTTATTTCACTTTAAATTGCACATTTGTTAAGTTTATCACAATTTTTGAATTTGTGGAGAAAAAAGGTCCTAGAAAACAAGGCTTAAACATTTATTAGCATAATAGTGAAGATCTTATTCTACTATTGGAGGTGTGTTCCAGTTTAGATCAACTGATGGTCACGTCTTCATCCATGTTGTCTTGATTTCGTGACATATTCTGAATGGTTTGACTGAGGATTTTCCTAAGAATGTGCGGCTTACAGTGTTCCTCCAACCAGGGAATGACTCCTGTAGTCAGTTGCTCGAAATTATCCATAGGCATGTTTTGGAATGTCTCAAACATCTCGTCCATAATTGACTGGAACACTTGGAATTTGGCCTCATCAGTTAAGCGAGCCTCAGCTGACCCAGGATTCGACTGTTAATGTTGCAGCATGTGCTCATAACTGTTCTGAATAATGCGCAACGCCATAACTTCTTTGTGCAACGCAGCACTTTCGTCTTCTTGTTTTTTCTTCTGCTGATTCAAATAGCCAATATAGTCGATTGACTTTTGCAAAATCAGCGCTTTGCTCAGTTTGTAACCCGATGAATCATTTGGCTGACAAGTGGGTACAAGTTCTTGCAAGCTTTCGTAGCCCTTTTTGATGGCATCAAGACGTTTTTGTTCGGCCTGGGTGTGTGCCTCGCGACGACCGCGACGTTCCTTGTGTTGCTGATGAATTTGGGGTGTGAGTACTACCAGCACTGCTGCAACGAGAATATTGCAAGCTGTTGTCTTGTTCTTGGGTCCTCTCGGGTTCTAATTTGACGTCTTCGTGACGGGTGTTATTGTAGTCGGTAGACATGGTTTTTGCAGCTGAATTTGATTTGTAAGCAATTATTTAATTTGTTTAAAGAACAAAACAACACCAATTAAATAATGAGATAAGCGAACTTGATAACTTTTTCGTACACAATGTTTAGCATTTTTTATTCATCTTCTGATGAGGAACAGACAACCAGCAAGAGCAAATTTATCTATCACTAGAAACGTCAAATTTTAACACACTTTAACCTGCTCCACAGCTCAATAAATTTTAACCCATTTTATTCACCTCATTAGTGTCAAATTTTAACGCTGGTTAAATTTTAACACACATTTTAACGCAATTCACACACGGCCTAAGTTCATGTTAGCTATATAACCGAACGTTGAATTCGTTGATCATAATAATTGCCATAATTTAATCGCAATTGTATAAAAATATAGAGGCAAAATTTGCCCATTGATGTTGTTTCTATGGTAACAAAATTAACTCACCACAAATTTCTTCGTTGCATTATATTTGTCCACAGTAATATCTTCCAGTTGGGCGTTAGTCCATGGAGTTTGATGCAATAAAAAACTGGGTAGATTTTTCAAAACTTTCATAAAAAGAATATCAATCCAACTTCTTCTCATATAGATTTGGTTGAGTATATTAAAATTACGGTTCCTTCTAGCTATTTCTAGGGGAGAAATTAGCTCTTCCTAAGGAAAAAGAAACAATTGATTAATGTATTTTCTAATAGAAGTGGAGGCAAGGAATGGATTTCCGCGTTACTCGAGCGAGTCTGAAAATCATGCATTGCACCTAGTTATCTTATATTATCATGCGGGCGTCTGGTTAGGGAATCGACCGTCGAAAATATTTGCGTGTGTCTGATTAAGAAATGGTTAAGTTAAGTTCATGTAGAAAAGCTTATCTATATCTATACTAATATGTATATAAAGCTGAAAAGTTTGTTCGTTTAAACGCGGTAATCTCAGGAACTACTGGTTCGAATAGTATAATTCTTTTTGTGTTGGATGATCCATTAATCGAGGAAGGCTTAAGGCTACTTAACATTAAACTGTGACCAATAGCAGCGAAGAGGCTGTGCAAAATGTGGAAAAAACGGCAAAAATATTTATTTTTCTGAGTCTTAACGCGCTTTACTCAGGAACTGCTCAGTCAAATTGAACAATTCTTTTTGTGTCGAATGGTGGATTTATCGAGGAAGGCTAGAAGCTATATCATACTACATACAATAGGAGCGAAGCGTCAGTTAAAAATATTGCAAAAACGGCAAAAATTATTCTTTTTTGAAGGCTTCTGTTGTTTGATTGAACCCACTGATCTCAGGAACTGTTAAATCAAAGTGAACAATTATTTTTTGTTGAATAGTTTATTTATTATAGAAGGTCTAAGGCTATATAACATTAGAAGATATAAGAGAAGAATCAGTGGAAAAAGTGGACAAAACGGCAAAAAAAGTATTAATTTTTCTTGGTATATGTTGAACAAATTACTGTGCAGTGTGCACTGCTCAGCACCAACTGATTTAAGAATTAAAGTACCAGAATTTGAACGAAAAACAATACGAGCGTGTATAGGTGGATATAGTGTTACTATTTTTCCCATTCAATGGCTGACATATGTGCAACAACAATTAGTAAGGTACCTAACCATTATATCTCAATGATAACTGAGAATTATGTTCCACCAAATGATTTTGCCTCAGTCAAGGTAACATTGAGATCTCAGTGAGATGTTGTTAGGTGGAACTGGCGTAATAACTGCTCAAATTAGAATTTTGAGAGTTCAATTGATTTGTGAATGTGATTGATTGCAGTGAATGTGATTGATTGCACAATTTGGGTTTTGTGCAGATTATTGTGTTTAAACAATATCATTTTATATATTTCTTAACTAAAAAATATGCTCAGTTTAAAGAAACAGGAAAAAAATTTGAATTAAGGAAAAAAACGATGCAGAAGTAAGGGAGATATTAGAATTAGGGAGAGTTTGACCAAGGGAATGCTTTAAGTATGAAAAACTGAAGGGAATCATAAAAAATGCTCAAATTTTTCAAGTTTACGAGAATTACGACCTAGGGAGAGTTGACTGCAATGCAATTTTACAATAACTTCGCAACAAAATTCCCACGCGCGCATGATGCACAAGTCGAGACGATACTCTGGCCGGTGGACGAGGGAGAGGCGGACGAAGTCGCGGGCAACTGCTAGTATTTCAATAATCTGACAATTTGAGCGTTGTAAAATTAGTCACGAATTGTCAAGTCATTTTAGTATTTTAAAACCCCAATCTGCGGAAAAAATCCTTGTAGGCTGAATTTTTGTGTATAGCTTTATTACGGTGCTCTTATGAAGATGTGAACAATCGACATTGATATCGTGCCGGCTAAAAAAGTTATGGTGGTCAAAAGGTTATAATATAATTATAAACTTAGGAGGAAGTGAAATATAGATATAGCTCTTAAAAAGTTATCCCACACCATAAAAATATTATTAAAAAAAAAAACTGTCCAAAAAATTCAAAAACAAAATGTGTGGGTGAGCTATCTTAAACTATTCCTGGTATAAAAATTAGTCATAACTCATAAACCTATTCTCATACTACTGAATACACTTATAAAATTTCATCAATATCGGTGGAGCCGGTTTGAAGGAGTTTCAACACTAAAACTGTGACACAAGATTTTTATATATATATAGAGATCTATATAATTCAATATTATATTTATGTATTTATCCTGCTTTTGTTTTTGTTTCTATTCGTGCGTTTAAATAAACAATAAAGCCAAACTGTGTTATTTGTCATTCAAAGAATTTATTTATATATAATTTATTCACAATTGTGACGATCTGTGTTAAAAAAAAAGTTTCAATTATTTATCAACAAACAACAATGCTCTTTATGAAAGAAGCTCTCTCCTGTTCTTGTTTCCAAAATAAGATAATATAAAAATGTTGCTGACTTCCACTAAAGGTGAGTTAACTTAATTTAGGATTCATACATCTAATATACCATGCAAGAACATTTATACTGAAGCTTTGAAGCCAATATCTTCAGTTAAGGTCCATTCATATGGAGAATGGAGATACGACCTGCGTCTGCAAATTGCGAATGGTTGCTGTTTTTGCTATTTCATTCATATGAGTATGAGTAGTCGCAGAGAGCTGCAAACTGTCATAAAAAACAAACCAGGGGCCGAATTACGGCATCCGTTATCGAATAATACGTTACTGACTTGTGTGTGTTTGGCATTACCGCTCACGTGATCGAGCTTCTGGTACAAACATTTTCAATTTTCTCCGCAGTTATCGAACTAAATTTTATTCGACACATAAACAGCTCACTGATGGGAGGAACTTACTAAGAAAATATTAAATTTTTTCTTTGAGTTATAATGGAATTCTTAGCCAATAATTTACTAAGGTCAAAGCTCGTCTTCTGTTAACATTCAAACTGTGTTTTTTCATAAAAAAAATTAATGTTTCTGCCTTCACAATTTTGCTCAAGTTTTATTTTTTTATTTGTGAAACCTCTCAAAATTCATTCAAAAGCTTTGTGGAAAGCGTTTCGTATTTGTGGATTGCGAATCCTCATTTTAAAATTCGCAGTTCGCAGCTGTTGGACGCATAGAAAATATAAAAATGTGTTTTTTGTGTAGTTTTAACTAGATCTAGGCAGTATTCTATATTATATATATATATATATATATATATATATATATATATATATATATATATATATATATATATATAATTAATCAATTAAAAAATAATATATATATAATTAATCAATTAAAAAATAATAGGTTGATATTTACTTTAGAAATAGCTTTAAAAGAATAATTCGCAGACGCAGATCGCAGCTCACATGGACGGACCTTAAAACTTGATTTTTATTAGCATTTAAGTCTTACTATAGATTTTTCTTGGAGAAGACCTAGGATCTTCAAAACAATACCTACCTACCACATTTTCATAGATTTCAGGGCCGCGTATGACAGCGTCTATAGTGACCAATTATTATATACAGCAATGTCTATTTTTGGCATCCCAGAAAAACTATTCCGTCTGTGTATGATGACAATAGAAAACTCACCCTGTTCCATTATGGTCTGAAAAAACCTAATTGTTGCATTTGATGCCAAAAAAGGTTTTAGACAAGGCGATGAGCTGTCATGCGATTTTTTCAACATCATTCTTGAAAAGACTGTGCAAAGTTCCAACGTCAACACCAGGGGCAAAATCTTTCAAAAGTCCGTCTAGCTACTAGTATACGCAGAAGACAGTGACATACTTGGAAGAACACAGAGTGATGTCAGTGGAGCGTTTGTGAGTTTTGAGACGGAGGCCAGGAAGATGGGTCTAGCAGTTAACGAGGGCAAGACCAAGTTAATGCTGTCAACAAGAAAGGACTATCAACATCGAAGTCTTGGAGCAAACGTCAACATTAGACAGATTTAACTTCAAGGTAGTTAAGGACTTTGTTTACCTGGGATCCGCTATCAACTCAGACAACAACACCAGCGCTGAAATCAAACGAAGAATCACTCTTGCCAATCGCTGCTTCTTTTGATTTAGTAGGCAATTGAGTAGTAAAGTCCTCTCCCGAGCAACTAAAGTGACACTCTTCCAAACCCTCATCATCCCAGTCCTAATGTATGGTGCAGATATATGGACTATGTCAACATCCGGTGAAAATGCTTTGGGTTGCTTGGAGAGAAAAATTCTTCGAGTGATTTTTGGTCCTGTCTGCATTAATGGAGAATGGAGACGAAGATTCAACCAAGAACTGTACTAGCTGTACAGCGACACTGAACTAGCCAGAAAAGTTAAGGTCCAACGACTTAGATGGTTGGGTCATGCTGAGCGAATAGAAAATAATGCTCCGGCTCGTAGAGTCTTCGAATCCAACCCCGGAAGGACGTTGCAGAAGAGGAAGACCGCGAGCACACCTGAGGACCTGAACCAACTTGGCGTGCGATACTGGAGACAGTTAGCTAGGGTGTTGGGTGAGGCCCTATTCCGAACTGAACTGTAGCGCCACCATAAGTAAGTAACTATAGATTTTTACAATATATGAAAAAATACTGCATAAATAACAATGATTAATAATGAAAGGTAAAAGATACAAGCAAAAATTATTTTTAAACTTTCCATCAAACATTGTTATGTAAACGAATGAACTGGCTTCGGGAAAAAATGAGATAAATTTGTTAAATAAAAATTTATCATACACATTTTGAAAAAAATATCATCAGGTCCCTGCCGTTTATGAAGTAAGGGGTTTCTATTGTTTCGCATGTCTTAAAGCTGTTTTAGAAGGTAATAGTTTTTAATTTCTTCACTATTCGTTGATGGAATGTTCCCATAGACTTTTTTTTTCAATTCGAAACAATCTTCAAAATTCAATAGGTCCCCATGATGCTTTAGTAACTTCAAATATTGTAAAAATATCGTCGAACATTTTATACAAACCTGTTTTTCAAGTATACTTGATACATCACATTTTTTTTGTTCTTTAAGGATTTTCCAGAGAGGCCGTCGATCGACATTCTTTAAAAGAAGTTGTTTTTCGAAAGTTTTGTAGAAGTATTTTTCATTATCTAGGATGTGTTGTCCCAAGGTGTCTCCGAGTGTGGAATTAAAGTTATGATCCAACTACATGGAATAACACAGTTTTAAATAAAAGAAACAAGAAAGAAACTCTTATAAATTATAACCTACCACTTCGTTCCTATTTCGAAAAGCATCAAGCTTAAGCCCTGTAAATCGACGTGAATTATTACATACTTTAACTTTAGCGTCTTCAAATTCATTAAGTTGATAGACGGCATCACAAACTTCCAAGTTAAAAGGTTGACTGAGTGGATCGCTTGCTAAATAGAAACAAATTATTTCTGTAGATAATAACCGTTCTCAAAAGCGTACCGACTGCAGCTACTGCATCACACAATGCTTCTTTTGTTTTGGCAATATTGCGTTTGCAACGACTCCGATTGTAAAAAGCCTTGGGGTCATCCTGTTGGGAATAAATTTTTTTTAATACATTTATTCAATGACTTTCTGTGCTTAATGTAAGCATATACATATGTATATGTACATAATGCTTTATAAATATTTACTTTTATACCCAAAGATATATCGTAGTAGTAAGCGGCAATATCTAGTTTGTGCTTTTGAGTGTAGAAAACTCCCCAATCACGGTAGATTTTTTGAAGTTGATCCTGTGTGAGTTTTACCCTATTCCACTTTTGATCCATATTTAAACTCAAGATAGTAATTGTTTTGTTTTTAGCAATAAATGACTTTATGTGTGTGTGTGTATAATGTATATATGTAAATGAATAAAAAACTAATAATTTTGAGTTCAAAAGTTTGAGTTACATGACTAAGTAAAAAAAAAAATTGAGTTAATAGAAGTTGAACTTATTGGGAGTTGCTTGTTTGTGTAAACATTGCCAGGTAGAAAATAGAAATCTAGTAGATCATTTACAAAAGTCATACGCGGACAATGTTAGGTTTTTTTCATATTTTTTACAGTATAATTGTGACCCATATGGAAAATTTATTGAAAAGTAAATATGGACAAATTTTGATCGTTGTATTTGGACTTGAATGCTGCGCAAGCTGGACTGCAGACATTTCTTAAAATAAAAACTCATTTATAATGAAACATGCACCGAATCTTAAGATGCAAGCAAAATTCATATCTTCGCTGTGAATAGTTAATTTCGGTGACGTGAAATAACACCCGACTAAATAAGGCCCTTATTTCCATTTCTTATGGAAATTAGACCTTACCAAGGGTTTCTGTCTTATTTCCATTGGAGCTTCGAAATAAAGCCCGTGGGCCTTATTTCGATTTTTTCGTTTTGATTAGAAACTTACATTTTCAAATATGTAATGTATAGGCACTCTTGCGAGCTGGAACCAAAAAATCAAGCAGGTACAACTGGTAGCGAGCGAAATTAGCGGAACAAATTTTGCCCAAAATAGAATCAATCAAATTATTTCTGCTTGTGGTCATCCATCTTTCTGATGCAGCTTTTAATTAATCGGCTCAGTTATTTTCGGTGACAAATATGTAAAAAGATGAAACTGACTATAAGTATAGTGTGCTGAACTTTAACATCCCAGAGTTCAGAAGAACAAAAATATTTTTTTCTTATATTAACCACGAAGGTAGCCCGGAATTTAGTTTCTGGACTTATGACTATATGACCCATCATAATGAGAAGTAGTCCTAAAATCAAATTCGGCACTTATGACCGACCATAGAGGTCAATTTTTTTTTTAAACTCGACTGAGAAAGTTTCGTAAATAATCAAAAAAGGTCGAACAGTAAATGTTTCGCACAGAAAATGGCTGCATGTTAACTTGGAAACTAGGCCCAATTCCAGGTTTTTTATTTTTTCTGGAAATGCGGTCTTATTTCCACGTAAAATGCTGCTTTGTTTCCATAATGCAATTGAAAATAGGCCCTTCGGTTTCTATTTCAATTTCTTCATGGAAATAAAGCCGCATTTAAGGTGGAGACTTATTTTGAAGGGCACTATTTCACGTCACCGTCAATTTCAGTGTTCTTTGCGTCACCTGCTGATATCACCTCAGAATACATATAGCAGCTTTTTTTCCGCGGGAAACAGCAGAACCATTGCATAAACCGGCACCGAAAAGTATTTAGTAATTTGTTGCTGTTTTTTTTTTTTGCTAATTTGCGCTAGAATTAATTTTGTTGCTTAAATAGTTCTTGGAAAAAAGCGCTGTTAAATATCTCCTTTTCTTTTCAGAAAAATAACCAACATACGCCCGAGTGAACTAACTCATAGAACGTTAATTCCAATATCTGGATAAATCCTCATAAAGACCTATTCAAAGAAAAAACATACAAAAATAAAAGATTCAGATTTATTTAATAGACAAAAAAAATTAAAAATATATTTGCAGCATTCATTCCATTGATTGCATTGTTATTGTGCATAAATACGCTAGAGTCAAACAAGTGTGCGTGAAGTACGCCCCACTTTTTTTTCGAAATTACAATTTTAGAAATTTGTTCCAGGTTGTTCCCGGTTTGTTCTAGATATTAGAATTAACATTATATGAGAAAGTTCACTCGAGCGTATACTTATTATTTTACAGTAAAGAAAAGATGAAAATGAAACGCAACGGTGTTTTTTCCAAGAACTATTTGCGCAACAAAATCAATTCTAGCAGCACAAATTAGCAACAAAATATGCCGTTACTTTCGTATTGCTAGCTTCATCGGTTCTTATTTGGTTCTGTCAGGGTAATAATAACAGAACATCGCTTTTTTCCAAAACTAGTTGAGCAACAAAATCAATTTTTGCGAACAGAACAAAACAAACAGCAACAAAATATGCCATTTTATTCGTATCACTGGCTGCATTGGTTATAATTTTGTTCTACTCGCGAAATATTACCCTTGCAGATAATCGCTTTTTCTAAGAAGTAGTTGAACAAGAAAATCAATTATTGCGGCCCAAATTAGCAACAAAATACTGAATACTTATCGGTGCCGGCTTATGAAATGGTTCTGCTAAGGTAATGGACGGCATTATAAAAGCTATTTTGACCTGAATGAAAATTGTATATATATTTGGTATTGACCTTCCAAATTGATGGGGAATGGAGAAGGAGATACAACAGCGAACTTTACGGGTTGTACAACGACGTGAACCTAGCCAGAAGGGTCAAGGTCAGATGGCTCGGTCATTTAGAGCGCATGGACACCAAAGCTCCGGCCCGGGAAGCCTTCGACACTATTCCAGAGGGACGCAGAAGGAGAGGAAAACCGCGACTCAGGTGGCACACACAAGTGGAAGAGGACCTCAATCAACTTGGAGTGCAAAACTGGAGACAGCTAGCTAGGGACCAAGCTGACTGGCGGAGACTGTTGATTGAAGCCCAAGTCCACACCGGACTGTAGCGCCACCTTAAGTAAGTAAGTAAGACCTTCCAAATAGTGTTAACTTATTTCAGTCAATTCTAAAGTTCCAATTTGATTCACTGTTTCTAGCAAAGCCGAATTATTTCTTAAGATGCAGTTCTTCAAACACAAAGGTTCTGAAAGCTCTCAATTGGAAACTCTTTGCCCATCATCTCTTCACCTTATGAGAATGTAAGCAAATATCGTATTCTTAACTAAGATTTTTCGGTTAAGATGTCAAAGTCATTAAATAAACTATATTGGATACAAAATCCGTACGATACTGCATGATGTTATCAAAAAAGGAGGTTCACGCGCAGATCTCCTTCTGCATTAGGTGTGGCTGCAGAATAGTTTTTTTGCAACTACATAAGCCAATAATTTGCTGGACTTGTTGAAGATAGTTCTTCTTTAAGATGTTTCACGGTCAAGGATTGGTTTCTTTAACACCAGGTTAAACTAAGACCAGATCAGTCTTTCTGCTTGTTGAAGCCCATTAAAGAGGTTGACGGGGCTAGATCCCAAACCCTCCCACAGCTTTTTTAAGTTCTACCCTGGCTTAGATGTTATAGGCGACTTTAAAGTCTGTAAGCAGATTGTATATTGGGATGTTAGATTCTATAGGAATTTTTCCATCGTCTGCCTTAGGATGAATAGCTGATCAATTGTTGATTTGCCTGGTCGTTCTATCCGACATTAAGCATGTAGCAGAATATCTTATAGGACTTAATGACTCAACGGAGGAAAGGGTTAAATGGCCATTCACTGCTTTTCTCTCTAAATCTATACATATTATAAAAATCTAACGCCGAAGATCTGGCCCTGTACTTCAGGTAATAACATTTTGAACTTCGCCAATGCCTCCAAATGGCTTGATTAATTGGGCTCATAGGTTTTTTATCGGTTTGAATACCAATACTCACTGGTCTCATAATGGTTCAAAATTTATCTAAGTGGTGACGGTAACGACCACAACTGTCGGGGTCAGCCTCTCCACCTAACCTAACCTGCTCCACAATTCCTATAATTGCTGCCAGCAGTAATCTTATTAATAGAACATAGATGTGTATAAAGTGTAATTAATGTCCGTGGCTTAGTGGTAAGGTGCTTTGGCTGCTAAGCCGAACGTCGTAGGTCGTAGGTTCGAGTCCTACTCCTACCCATAAAGTTTTTAGAAAAAATAAACAAAACAAGAAATTTTTGTTGTTGTTTAATTGAACTTTTTACAATATAAAATTGTTTTAATTTAAAAATGACTTTTAGTTCAATGCGTTTCGCCCAAGTACGACAGTTGGGCTCATCAGTTAGAGGCTGTTGTACCTTTCTAAGACGCAACGTCCAGTCGATGACTACCAACACAAATAAAATTTACAACACATATGTGTTGTGAATTATATTTTTCTAGAAGAATATGTGTTGTAAATTTTATTTGTATTGATAGTCATCGACTAAGCGTTGCGTCTTAGAAAGGTACGACAGCATCTAACTGATGAGCCCAACTGTCGTACCTGGGCGAAACGCATTGAACTAAAAGTCATTTTTATAAAAACAATTTCATAAAGTTTTTATTTTATCTTTCACGGGAATTGACAAAAACTTCCAAGAGTATCAATCTGTCATGAAAAAGTGCTTCTCAACTTAGCCGTTTGGAATCGGTGTTTAATTGTAGGTCCACTCAATTTCATATTTCATATTCATATTTATTTATTAAACAATAAGCATTTTAAAACAATGTGTGTTATTATTAATACTTAGTATGCATATGCATTCATTTAAATTTAAAAATTATGTAAGCAATTGAAAAAAGTTAAAACTAAAAAAAAATTATATCTTACAATATTAAGTTAGTAGAGTTATAAGTAAGTGAATTATAATTATTTGAATATACATGTTTGATAATTACAGAAAAAGGAAAGAGTAAGAGATAGTGAGAATAATTTTATAAATTTATGAAAAAAAAGAAAAATATTTTCAGAAACAGTTTCAACATTTATATAGATTTTTCAAAGATTTCTCAAAACTATTGTAACTGTGAATTCCCCTCAGATTGTTAGGCAAGGAGTTCCAAAGGCCAACCGCGTGCACGAAGAACTGTAGTTTTGAGTTCCGGTATTTAAAAGAAGGGACAATGAGTATGTTACTTCTCTGTGATATTGGAAAACAAAGCTTTTCGAAAAGATATTCAGGCGTTCTTGTATGTATGAGTTTAAAGAGAAAAGTTAAAGCTTGATAGTCAATGTATTTATTAAAAGGCATATTGAAAATACTACCTGCTTGCAGTGAGATGTGATCGAAGCGACGCAAGGCCGTATACAAAACGAGCAATATTGTTAAATGCAACTTGTACTTTGCGTTTATTGGAACTATCAAGACCACAAAACATGGGACTTCCATAAAAAAGAGTTGGTAAAATTAGTGTTTTTGCAATGGTCATTTTTGTTGCGACAGGAAGACAACTTCCACATATGTAGAAAACCCGCAAAGCAGCATAGGTCCGACCAACAGCATGTGAGAGATGATCATCCCACGAGAGTGTTTGGTTAAAAACGACCCCAAGGTTCTTTACCGTTCTGTCATAGCTTAGATTTTCACCATCTAGTTCAATATTTGGAAGATATGAAGTGTCTATGGCAGTGTTACTTATCACAATTGCCTGGCTTTTGTTAGAATTCAGTTTTAGGTGATTTTCCCTGGACCACTGTTTTATAGATACCCATCAGATCTTCATTTATTCTGGCTGTTGCATCTTCAACCATACCAATTTTGTAACTTAAGTGAATTTGTACATCGTCTGCATACATATGGACCTTACAGTGCTTGAGTACTGAAGGAAGGTCATTGTTGAAAAGCGTAAACAGAAGAGGACCTAGTATTGATCCTTGAGGTACACCACTTGAGGTTGGGAGAAAATCAGATAACATAGATTTCGCATATACGGCCTGTGTTCGTTGGCTTAGATATTCTTTAATAAAAGAAAGGGCAGAGTTTTCAAAGAAGAAATTGTTTTTAAGTTTTTTTAGGAGAATATCATGTGACACAGTGTCAAATGCTTTCGAGAAATCCAAAAGGACTAGAGTAGTAACTAGATTCTTGTCGATTTGCTGTCGTGTGTCGTCGGTGATTTTAAGAAGTGCTGTTGTGCAACTGTGTTTCGATCGAAAACCAGATTGAGAGTGTAATTAAACGAAATGTTTCCAGGTAACGTGTTATCTGTTTACTTACAATCTTTTCGAAATCCTTTGAGATAAAAGGTAGGATGGAAATTGGTCGGTACTCCTGTTGTTGCGTGTTTGACTTCTTAGGAACCGGTATTACTTTTGAAGCTTTCCAAAGTTTCGGGAAGCTAGATTTTGTACCATCGTGACAAAATCTAGCTTCCCGAAAATATGTGTCAGAAAAGGTGTTATAAAAGGAAGAATAAGTCTTACAAATTTAGGGTGCATATTGTCTAATCCAATAGCGTCCGATTTAATGTCTTTAATGGCCTGAAATACCTCAACTTCGTAAATTCTATCAAGCCTCAAACTTGAAGGAAGCTCATTAATTGCGTCATTATTTTGGTAAGTCATATCACTCATATTTATATTGGAAGCAGCACTAACAAACTGTTGGTTTGATTCATTCAATTAAAATTTGGAAGCAAAAAACCTACGCTTAGAATTTCTTATTTCAACATTTACAGCATTTCTTAAAGTCTTATACTCCTGAAACAGTTGTGGTAATCTATATCTTTTCCAGCGTCCAAAAGCTTTGTTTCTTTGAAGATTAGTTGGTCAATGTTGTTAGAGTACCATCCTAATTCGGAGTTCTTAACTCGAATATTTTTAATAGGCACAAATTCTTCAAAGAGGTCATTAATCGTTCTTGTAAAGACTGTTACTTGGTCATCGACGTCAGGAAGTTGGTAGATATTTTCTAAGTTTGAGTTGAAGATATTGGTTACCAGCGACTGAATATCTATACCATTAAAGTTTCTAAACGAGATGGTCTCCGTTTCTTGAGCTGGGTTAAGATTAATGCTGTAAAAAGTAGCTATAAGGTCATGTTTAGAAAAACCGGGAACATCGAGCTGCCCATAAAAATTTACAAGGTCAGGTTGGTTTACAAGAAACACATCAATCAAGCTTGAGCTAGAGGATGTAAAGTGTGTGGGTTGGTCACTGTTTATAGGAGAAAGGTTAAGAGATAAGAGATTGTCGTTGAAGTGCTTAGTCATACTGTTATGTTTGTCAAGAAGATCAATATTTAAGTCGCCTGAGATAATAATATGCTTAAAGTTAGGTGTAACCTCCTCTAGGATATCCGTAATAATATTTGTGTCTCTTATGTTGGGTGGTTTATAAATAACACCAACGAGGCATTTTTCGCTAGCACATGCAACTTCTAGGAATAGATATTCCATACCATTATTGGTTGCAGTGCTCCGAACAATTCTACTTTTTAGATGTTTTTTAATAAAAATGGCCACACCTCCACCTCTGGAAACAATACGATCAGACCGAAAAACCCTATACGTACCGGTGCTTAAAATGCCGCTGTCAATTTCTTGGGTCAACCACGTTTCCGACACGCAGATAATATCTACCATTGAATCAATAAAAATACTTTTAAACTCACCCAAACGCTTCAGCAAACTCTGAGAATTTAAGTGACAAATGTATAATCCGTCGTATCTATTTCGAAAAACTTTCAACATTGTTTTAGTTTTGTTGAAATTAGTAAGACAGCTGGCCTGTGGAACCCCTATAGCGTTAGCTGAACTTAGTATTAGTAAGTTTAAAACGCAACCTGAGGAAAACCGCACAGCCACAAGGAAAGAGAAAACTTATTCTTGTAGGAATAAATACAGGCAGAAATTTGCATAAATTAGGATAGGAATGTGCTGAAAAAGTTTCCGAAACTAGTAATTTGTCATAAAAAAGTGAAAAAAAAGAAAAAAATTAAATATTGAAAAATCATAAAGAAAAACAAAATAAATATTAAAATTGAAATTAAATAAAAAGAAATATTACTAATAGTACTAAAGATGATTTGGAGACAGCACTGGTGTATGATCATTGTGTATTTGTATGTTTTCATAGTCGGTGTTGTTGTTTTCCTCGCAATGATTATAGATTGGTTCATTGTTGTTGTTTTTTCTATGCTCTTCTTCGTTATTATTTATTTGCTTGCAGTTTGTGACAATTGAGTTAAGCATATCAATAGTGTTTACCGTTGTTGCAATTCTTCACACGCACCCAGAGAATTGTTGATGAGAGTAAGACTTAAGCCTTGGCTCTTCAAGATCTGTCACGCCACTCTATTTATTTTTATGGATGTGTATAATACTAAAATGCCATTCGCCATTCTCGAAATTTCTTCCTGTTCCCTAATGTTTACTAAGTATATCTGCATGGATTAACTGGTTGATCGTTTGATCCACTATCATCATAGGAGAGAAAAAAATTATAATATTTCGACACGTTTACATATTTTAGACAGACATTCATAGAAATGTTTTACTATTTGGGAACTTAAGAAGTGATCCACGACATCCAACTGGGCATTATACAGTTGACAGATAATCATTTCTTCATGAGGTCTTCCACAACCTTTAATAGGCACAATTCAACACATGTTATGAATAGACCCACAAATCCTTATAAGGTACATTGATGACTTGACTCACCAAAATATAGTTTAAGGATGTCATGAATCTGTGTGACTGTTTATTTTTTCTATACAACACAGACCCCTTTGGACCAGCAAAGTGTTTTTTTTTCTTACATTTCCATAGGAACTATGGAATTTAATACTATCCTGTGACACAAGCATATTTTGGGAAGTTAGAAGTAGTAATAACATTTCCATGCCAAGGAAACCGATAGCTGATTTTCTTATTATATTTGTCTCATAATTTTTCAATTACACACGCAGTTTGTCTATTTGTGACAGTTTCACATTTCCTGTTTTCGATTTTCCTAAGATCAAAAGTATAGGGGTGTTTTAAAAGACCTGGTACACATAAAATATTAAGTGTCAGAATAGTTGCGACGAGTAGTCTTCTCAAACTTATTAAAAAGACAGAATTTTAATTAACTTAAGGAATTCCAGGACTGTGAAGCGGTTGTTTAACCTCCAGGAGTCCCTCTATCTGTTCATAATTAAAAACGTATCAATATAAAAATATGAAGGAAGACTTCAAAGCATGGTTAGGTATACACATATTTATAAGTAAGCAGATGATTTTGTGTCCTTAAAACTATAAAAAAGTATGCCTGGCATGCTTTGTGTACCTGAAGCTAATAATAAGTAGTTTGTATTATGTATATCACACCCGAAATTATTTTGTTTCCAAAATGTTCATGTGAAATACTAGACACTTTTATGAAAATTATTTGACTTCAATATTAATAAAAATAAATTTCAACAAAGTGTTAAAATAAGTCAGCAACGTTGTTGTAATGTAAATTATTTGTTTTTTAAATGGTATATTATTATGCAAGTGCCTGTAATGATTATTGAAACACACGCTTAGACTTCATATAGTTTATTTCATTAATTACAATAAGTTCGTGTTCGAGGTTCGGCGGAGGACAAACAACTGACTGCTGAAGAGTTGCATAACCGATAATTTACGTATGCTGCTTCTGCTTAGTGTACATACATCACTACCATTCAGACACCATTTGCTCGTTTTCAACATCTTGATCCTGTACACAAGGAAAACTCGAAAAATAATCCGCCACGACTTTACGCATTCAATATCAAACGTATACCCAGCCAACACTAAAGCTATTCGTTGGAGACGGTTTGCAGCCATTACAGGAATACCTTTTTTAGTACCTAATATGTAAATAAGAGGTCTATTATCTATTACCAATGTAAACCGTCTACCGCAAAGGTATTGAGGAAATTTTTTCACCCCGCAATCGCCTCTCTATCCAGTTGAGAATATTTAGTTTCAGTTAAAGTTAACTTTCTCGATGCAAATTCAACAGGTCTTTCTAGACCATTTTCGTAAACTTGTGACAGGACGGCACCTAGACCTACAGGAATTGCGTCCACAGTTAACTTCACTGTTAAGGATGGATCAAAATGAGCTAATGCTCTGTCTGACATTAATCCATTTTTTATGACTTTTACTGCCTTAGAATGGCCACTAGTCCATTTAAACTCTTAAGAAGTTCATAGAGTGGAGCACACAAAGTAGTAATGTTAGGTAAGAATTTCCTAGAAAAGTTAACTACTCCAAGAAACGACTGCACTCTTTAACATTAGTTGGATTTTGAATTCCTGGAATGACCTTCAAATTATCTGCACAAGGACGCAACCCGTCCTTGTCAATTACATGTCCCTAGTACGTCACAGACTTAGCAAAAAATCGACACTTGTCCTTGTTTAACTTCAAACCAGCATCTTGTAACACTGAAAATACTTGATGAACCTTTTCCACATGTAGCTTCCTATTACTAGCCGTCATTATAATGTCATCTAAAAATATGGCAGCCCCATCTATTCCCAAAAACAACTTCTCTAATGCCTTTTGAAATTCTGCTGGCGCCGCGCCGGAGTCAACCCATACACTACTCGATTGTAGCGAAAAAGACCTAGGCTCGTAGAGATGGTCGTAATATCTTTAGACTTGTCATCCAATTCTAACTGTTGATACGCTGTAGATAAATCTAATACCGCAAACTCTTCGCCACCATGAAGTTGCGAAAATATTTCCTCAGTTCGAGGCATGGGATGCTTTGCCACCATCAATTGTGGGTTAACGGTGACCTTGTTGTCGCCGCAAATTCTAACCTCACCTGATTTTTTTAAGATTGGTACAATGGGAGTTCCCCACTCACTATAATGAACCGGTTCTAGTATTCCCAAGTTAACAAGCTTATGTATTTCATCATTTACTTTTTCTTTTAACGCGAACGGAATCGGTCGTGGCTTGAAAAAACTTAGGCACATAATTCTCTTATAATTTTAATGACACTGTGGTTTTATTAAATTTGCCTAGTTGCCCATCAAACAGACTGCTAAATTTTTTTAAAATGTTTGTAATCTCAGTTTTGTTGTTGCTTTACACATAATGAAGATTTTCAAACCTGATTTCAAATGCATTCAAAAACTTCCTACCGAGCAATGGTGGACCGCCTTTATCCACGAAAACAACATCCAATGTTTCACATTATTTGTTCTTGTAGTTGTAGTACACTTCCATAAGTAGAGAATTGTAACAAATTAGTTATTGTAGATTTTTGTTAAGCAAATCCATGTTGATTTTCACATATCACAAAAGCAAATTAAAAGAAATTATATCACAAACAAGGGATTCAAACAATTTATGAATAGCGGACAGTTTCGCTATAGGACGATAATAATTAGTAACTAAATTTTTATAACCTTTTTTATGGACCAGCGTTAAGTATGAATATTTCCAAAGATCTGGGAACTTGGAACATTTCAGAGATTCATTGAAAAGAAGAAACAACGGATAAGAAATATAGGACACCCATTTTTTCAATATAAAAGATGGAATTCCATCAGGACCAGGACTAAAATATTCATTTAAAATATCTCGAAGACCGAAAGCTTCTTAATGACCGGCAATACGGCTTTCGCAGCTACAGGTCCACTGGTGATCTGATGGTTTATCTCACCGAACAGTGGAACAAATCTTTACATCGTTTTGGAGAAAGTAAGATTGTTGCACTTGATATTTCAAAGGCATTTGATAAAGTCTGGCATCTTGCTCTTTTATCGAAAATGCGTGCTTTCGGTATCGATGAATCCCTTCTTCGATGGATTATAGAAACTTTCTTTCGAACCGTTCAATACAAGTTGTATTGCACGGATTCGAGTCTGAAACCCATAATATAAATGTTGGTGTGCCGCAGGGCTCCGTTTTGTTTCCGATCCTCTTTCTCATTTTCATAAATGATCTCCTGTCTGTAACTTCTTATCCAATTAATTGTTTCGCTGACGATATTACACTTAGCTTTTCATATTCGTTTCCAGACTCACATCCCTCCTCTTCGGATGTGGAACTGCAGCGGTGAAATATGATAAGCTCATTAAACTCTGACTTAAACAGCATTGTACAATGAGAAATAAGAAACCACGTAGGGTTTAATGCTTCGAAAACTCAATGCTGTCTTGTATCGTCGAAGCGAGATATACCCCCCTTGCCACTATCCATGAGTGGCACTTGTATCAATGAGACCGAACAACTCGAGATTCTCGGTATATGCATCACTGACCACCTTTTGTGGAACGAGCACATATGCGATGTCGCCAAAAATGCCGCAAGATGTTTGGGTTTCTTAAGAAGGTGCAAGAAATTTTTCTCCCCGTCTGATCTGGCTATTTATCTATAAGACTTATATTCGTCCAAAGCTTGAGTATAATTCCCATTTCTGGGCTGGTGCTCTAGTTACATATTTAAGCCTCTTGGATGGTATACAAAAAAGAGCTATAAGAATGATCGGTGTGAGAGACATTACTAATTCATACACTTCATTGGAACACCGTCGGCCGTAACGTCTCATGTCTCTCTTTGTTCTACCGTTACTACTACGGTATAATTGCTCTAGTGAAATAGCCAGTTGCATTCCACTCCTTAAACAATTCAACCGTAATACCCGCGCTTCCAGGAATGCCCATCGAGCCCAACTTCGGACGTACTGTTAGGTATAGAGAATCGTTCTTTAGCCGTACTACGCGAATGTGGAACTCCCTTCCACACTCTGTCTTTCCCAGTCATTGCAATGTTGATGAATTCAAAACCAATGTACACCGACACTTGATTTCAAACCCCTTTCTTGATTCTTAATTCACTCGCTGTGTCTCTGGCATAATAAGGGTATAAAAAGCCCCTTAAGTGTGTGCAAATTATAAAAAAAAAATTAGCTTTAAGATATTGTCACGTATAGAAGTCTCAGAATTGAAAAATTAATTGATGAAAGACGACTGTATTCTTGAGTGTTAGGAGTGATAAGAGAACAAGTGTTTGCAGAAGAGAAATCTTCAAAGGCAGTCTTAATATAATCTGCAAACATGTTAGAAATTGTCTCGGGAAGATGGCTAGAAGAATTTTGAAAGGTCATACATGCTGGATAGCCGTCAAATTTACGTTTACTATTAACATATCGCCAAAATATATTGGGGTTCGTTTTTAGGTCACATTCAGACAGTGTTCGAAATGAAATCAGAGTACAAACAGTTTGAATAGGTCACAAAGACGGATTGCAGCTCTTGGTAGACTCGAAACGTCTCATTATTCATCGAAAGATTGAATTTCAACCAGGCCTTAGCTATTTCTTTTATTTTTTTAATGTTTTTAAATGCGAATCAAACCATGGCGGACTACTGTTTAATGATTTCAATTTGTGGGATAGTATCTAGAAAACAGTCAAATAAGATTTCATAAAATCGTAGTATCATTTCATCTAAACACAATTTTGAAAATATTGAATCCCAGTCAATTTCGAGAAGTAAGTTAAATAGCTGAGAAAAGTTACATTTTTTAAAGTCAAACACGATAAGATGTTTTTAAGTTTTGATGTGAAAAATAATAATCGAGTAGATATTTACATTTAAATTCGTTAAATTAAAGAAACAAAATATTAATTCCAAAAACTAAGAAACCTTTGAAGTGCAATACACATTCCTATCCCTTTCATATTTCTAAGAACTAAAGATTCGTCATGCTAATGATCACAGACAAGACAAATTCTTTGGATGAAAGTACGCCAACCTTTTTACCACAAAAACAGGTCAAATAATAGTCAATTTTTATCTTCGGTCAACGTCTGCAATCCACCTAGCTTCGTCGGCTCAAAAGGATTTTATGCTGCAGTTTTAAAAAAAAGAAGAGCAAAATAATTTCACGCAGCTGTTTCCAATAGAACCTTCATGCTGTCCATCGTCATGCTATGTAAGAAGCACATAGGACTCGCATGTCCTAGATTTAATGTTGTTGTGTTCCTTACTAATCATTTAAAGAGATACTCGTACCATGTGTGCACCTTCCTTATTTTCGTTTGGTCATCCTTAAGTGGGAGAAAAGGGTTTCTTAGTATTGTACGCTCCGGTCCGGCACGACAATACTTCTTATGATTTTTTTTTTTTTTAAAAAGGACATGCAATGATAAATCAAAGATTGACTTATTCAGGCAGGATGTTCTTTGAAAAGAATAAAAATCAACTGATAGATAAAAACACTTTTACTGTTGGAGTGAATTATATGTTCCTTTCCTATATACATACACGTTACACAATGCATATAGATACCCTACCCTTTTTTCTTGGCTCACAATTTGAGGAAATTGTGATAGTATTGTGCAATATTCTTCAAAAAGGAAAAATGTTTGTCTTTTTTGACAGATATTTATTGTGCATTGAAAAATGAAAAATACACAGACTTGTATTCTTATAATGAAACGTCCATAAGGATAGACACAAGTAGGTTTTGTGAATGTTCCCACACTTTATTTTGTGTCCGATTTTCGGTCCTTTTGCATTTATATTGGTTATAGTGATGATGAGAATCAAACTATCCTTTCGGAACCCT
Source organism: Sphaerophoria taeniata (assembly GCA_943590905.1). NCBI lineage: Eukaryota > Metazoa > Arthropoda > Insecta > Diptera > Syrphidae > Sphaerophoria > Sphaerophoria taeniata. Next base: position 64,702,818 of record OX016540.1, read on the forward strand.
TTCCGTGAAAAAAAATAATAAAATAGGGTCTAGAAATGAATTGGATGTAGGTATAGATAGGTTAGGTACATAGTTGCATGTACCTATATCTAGGTAAATATTATATCTACGGTAAATTTAAAAAATAAATTATTTAATATTATTTAATTGTAAAAAAGATCTTTACTAGAAACATAACAATACTGAACATTTCATATCGTGGGTAATAAAATTTCAATTGATCGTATTGAAAACTTTATTTCAAATATTTACCGGATTATGTGATCCACATGTATAAAATGCGCATGTAAAGGGTATAGAACTTAAAATTGCAATAAAACAACGATTAAATGATTCACATGATTTTTTATTTATTCGAAAGATAATCTTGTGGCATTACATTTTAAATATGATTTCTGGCATATGATTGCCACGGCTGGCTCGCATGTAGTCCAATCTGGACGTCCAATTTTATTTATATTATTTTCGAAATAAAATTGCACAATTTGCAAGCGTTGTTTAGGCATGAGCCTATTCATGATAAATTGCCAAACCAAACTGAGAATAAATCACTTGACAGCTTTTAAATCGGTCGGCGTCTTGAAAAGTAATGCCAACCTAAAATTCTATACCTCGAAAAACAAACACCCGTTATAAGACTTTTATGGAGCGAGATGATAGTGCGTAAAGCGTAACAACTAATCAAAATAAGTGACCAATACACTGAACCAAACACACTAATCATATTGATAATTATGTGCGTTAAATTGAAATTTTTGTTGTCAATTTACAACCAATGACCGACGCACGTAGTCAATATGATAATTTAAGATTTTCAATTTAATGACGTCATCAAAAATGGATGATTTGAAAACCGAGGCTGTTACATTGATGATTTGCGTTGTCAAATGGTAGTCTCATTTAACAGTGTAGTAGTCATCTTGAAAACCTAAGTTATCAAATTGAAAACCACGATAATCATAATGGAAACTACAGGTGTCAAATTGAAAATACTGGTTGCAAAAATGAAAGCGTTGTTGTCAACTTGAAGACATAAAGGTTGCCAATATGAAAATTATGATTATCTGTGGTTTTCAATATTACAGCCTCTATGAAAGACATAAGATTTGCGTTTTTCGATGGGATTAAAATGAATTTCTATTCTTAGAAAGAATGCTACTGCGAAATGTTTTCAATTCGAAGAATGCACTCGCATCCAGGAACACATAAATGCACTCGTATACTTACTACTCCATATTAAGGTTCATTGCTTTCATCCTGAAATATTAGCTATAAGAACTGTAAGAAAATTACTCAGATTTAATATTTTGGAAAATATTTGGAAAATATATTAAATAAATGTGAAATGTAATAATTAATTAGTTGAGTATATGAAAAAATGTGAACAAGTTAACTGCTTTCCATTATTCAATATTTCATTCGGTCATCGATAAACACATCTTTTAAGAGCTCTAAAAAAGGCCATTTTCCTACTGTTAATAAAAATTAAAGAAAAAATGTAAATGTTAAGATACAGAAGAAAACATTCAATATTAAAATTAGAGCTTGTCAATTCCTCAATGCCAAATTAGCATCATTTGTTTTATATCTACTAATACATACCTTCAAAGATCAGATAGAATTGTTCTTGACCATGGTTGACTATAGTTGATTAGTTTATTTATTTTCCTTTTTTTTAAGTTAATCACAATCAACGTCCGATTGAATTAACACGCGTCTACCGACTTTTAACTGAATGTAGAAGATACAATAAGTTTCCACATTGAAAACAACAGTGTTAAGTTTGATGACCATAGTTTTCAATTTTACATCTTATAAACGGTCATCGTGTTGACAACTTAATTTGTAAATATGAGGATAAAAACGCTTAAATCATCGAATTTACTACTACTGTTGTCAACGTGACTTCCATATAACATTGTGTTAACCAACTACAACTACATATTTGATGACGTAATAGCCATATCGACAATCATTGTTGTGCATATGATGACTGTAGTTTTAAATTAACTGACGGTCAACGTAACGCTTTTATATTGGCAACCAAAATATTCATTTTGATCATTCCTATTAAATAGACAACTTTGATTTTCAAATTAGAAACAAGAAATTGAAAATTTCAAATTGTCCCTTTTACGATTAAGTTGTAAACTTGTGAGATGACTTTTTAAAATTTACATCACATTGACATTTTTTTCATGACAATTTTTTCGGTTAACAACCAGTAATTATCAATATGACAACGGTTATTTTTTTCAGCTTAAAAGCTACGGTCATCGTGCCCTCTCTCGAGCAACTAAGGTAAAACTGTACAACACCCTCATCTTCCCTGTCCTGCTGTATGGTGAAAAAGCATGGACCTTGACAAAATCGGATGAATGTGCCATAGGCTGTTTCGAGAGGAAAGTTGTTCTTCTGGTCATCTTTGGCCCCGTTTGCATTGATGGGGAATGGAGACGAAGATACAACAGCGAACTTTACGGGTTGTACAGCGACGTGGACCTAGCCAGAAGGGTCAAGGTCCAGAAACTCAGATGGCTCGGTCATTTAGAGCGCATGGACCTCAATGCTCCGGCCCGGAAAGCCTTCGAAACTATTCCCGAGGGACGCAGAAGAAGAGAAAGACCGTGACTCAGGTGGCGCACACAAGTGGAAGAGGACCTCAATCAAACTGGAGTGCAAAACTGGAAACAGCTAGCTAGGGACCGACCTGGCTGGCGGAGACTGTTGTTTGAAGCCCAAGTCCACACCGGACTGTAGCGCCACCTTAAACAAACATTCCTGTTAAATAGACAACTTTGATTTTCAAATTAGAAACAAGAAATTGAAAATTTCAAATTGTCCCTTTTACGATTAAGTTGTAAGATTGTGGGACGACTTTTTAAAATTTACATCACATTGACATTTTTTCATCAATATGACAATTTTTTCGGTTAACAACCAGTAATTATCAATATGACAACGGTTATTTGTTTCAGTGTATCCTAAGAGCAGAGGGTGCATCGCGTCGGCTTCCGAATGTGAAGCTCGTGGGTTCGAATTCTAATCAGACTCTCGAAATCATTACAATACAATACAATATCACAACGTGATTTCAAGAAGATTAAGCGATATTGCAATTACTGGAAACTGAAAGTTAATGTCCAGAAATGCGAGACGATTCTGTTCCGAACTCTACAAGATCGACTTTCGTCAACAAGTCCACTAAATAATTTGCCTACGAACATGACATCGATATCCTTAGAATGAACATACAAGGTGTACAAATTTCCAGATCGAGCAGCTTTTATATGAAGGAAAAATGAGGAAGATGGTGGCTCTGTCTGCGTCTGTCCGTCTAACTCATTACAAATTATAATTTACTCGTAAAACATTTCATTTGACCATTTCCTTGCACTTGCACGTTGTGCAAGTTTTTACTCCTGTCCGTGTATAAGGATGTTGAAAAATAATATAAATTCCAACAAAGTATCTATTGAGAGAAAACATTTTTAAGTAGAAAAAATAATTATTTGCACAGATTTGAAACAGAAGCAAAAGTTATGAAGAAAAAGATTTTTTTGTTCGGAAATCCTGTAAGAAGTTTGACTTCAAAGCCATTGCGACGAAATGTTAACATGCTTATTTTTTTAAGAATGGTTTTTTCGTTATGATACTGAGACCTTATAATTTGGGATTTTGTAAGGGTTTAAATGCAGGAACTTATGATCACATGATGTATTAGATCTAGAATATATTTCCAACAAATTGCGAGCCACCCAAGTTTTTTTAAGCATTCTTCTTTTACCTAATGAATCCTCCTCCACCACACGGTACTTTCTATGATGAAAGGTTAATTATACCACCATCTAAAAAAAAAAAGGAAAAACAACCTGCACCAAGCGCCTAAGCCATTAAGCCTCTCTTTTATCCTTTAATTTTCTAAAGAGCCGAACAGCTACGTATAGCTCCACTTCAAACCATCAACGTTTTAAAAATCAAACATCTTTCACCGCTATAATTGTAGAGACGAGCGTTTTCACGTCCACCTACTAGCATGCGGCTGTTCATCACAGAGCAAAAAAAAGAATTAAAGAAATAGGAAATATATAACTACGATCAGAGTTCCCTGTATATACTTGAAAACAAAACCGTGAGCCGTTTGCACTCTACATAGAGTTAATACTTAATTGCGAATGTAATCCCAGAACCCCAAATTATAAATTCTATTATCGAATTCTCCTGGCTCAGATGCGTCTTTTAAAGAAAAAAGAAAGGCATTGGCAAAGATAGCAGTAAAAACTGCAGGAAAATGCATCTGTAGACACGTTGCGTATTATTATTTATTATGCTGTACCCTTTGCAATTATTGAACATGAAACTATTGTTGTAGAAAAAAATGGCAGACAAAAAGATACAAATAAACAAAAGGATGTCTAGAGTGACCAGTGTCCATGTGCACAGAAAGGATTGCTTCCTGCTGTGAACTCTATTGTTGTCCATGCAATATACACACATTTCTTTATGTTCGTTATCCCTTTGCGACAGAAGATATTTTTTTCGGAATAGATATTTCGTTATCTGATGAAGGTTGCGTCGATCGGTCAGTTCTTTTTCGAATTTGAAAGAGGGATTTGCAAAGGATAACACAGAGCGTTAAAAGGTACCTATATGTATAGAAAAGAGACCATTATTGTTTCTAAAATAACGTTACAAATAAGAGAAGGGCTCATGATTTATGTAACGTTAAAAGGAGGTAAAACGTAATGAAACGCAAGTTCACAAATATCTCTTGCTATGATTGAGCTGAATCTCACATGAACTTAGGTACATATAGGATATGAAATTAATTTTAAGATTAGCACTTTTAACACATTTTCATGTTTAGCTTCTTATTTCAGATTTTTTGCTAAGGTTATATCGTTAATTAAAAATATAGAGTGAATATTTAAAATTCTTTAACAAAGAGGAGGATTCCAGAATCCAGACTTTATCGAAAACGTGCAACAATCTTACTCTCTCCAAAACGATCACTGTAGATCACGATCACCAGTGTGAACCTATTGTTGGGAAAGCCGTACTGCCGGTCATTAAGAAGCTTTCGGTCTTCAAGATACTTCTTAAGCTAATAATAATTTATCAGCGATTCGATGACCTTAGAAAGAAGGGACGTAAATGAAATCAGCCGAAAATTTGAGGGTGCAGAAGATTCGCCTTTGTTTGGAATTGGCTGATGGAAAAATGCTGTTTTCCAACTATTCGGAACGAGCCTAGAAAATTAGGATAGATGAGAAAGCTTACGTGCAAGGGTTTCGTCAGCGTGGGATACCGGATACCTGTTCAGGATGAAAGCGGGAACACCGATACTATTAGGGTTACCATTCGTCCCCTTTTCAGAGGGATTGTCCCTCTTTCTTATATCAAGATATTTTTTGTCCCCCAAACACAAAAATGAGAAAGGGGGACACAAATGTCCCTCTTTTACCCTACTCTCCCATGCATACCAGTGGATTTATGTATGTTTAGATCTCTTAGGACTCTTGACAAAGCGCGAGTACGAAAGAAGATTTGTCCCATGGAATCATTCACTGTTGTCGTCATGACATTCTCTAGCAGCGTATAATGGCGCGATTTTTTTAAATTTTTGTTTGATAAAATTATTAGATTACTGTTTAAGAGACTGTGTAGACAAAAGTTGCAATCTCTACTCTAAAAAATCCCACCATTAAAATATGTAAGAAGACAGAAACATAAAGACCAAAACCGACGAATATATAAAACTAAATCAATAACTGATTTTAATAATAAAATCAACTCTTTACTTATGATTCTTGACCGGAAGATAATTGGTAATAATTGGTGATAATTCTGAATTTTACCTACAAATAGAGAAAACATTTTTTTCCAAAAGCATTTAATCTGTCTGGAGCCGAAAAGTGACAGGCCATCACATACTTACTTTAATGATAAAAAAAAGTCTCTAGACTGATGATATTCTAGAGAGGTCAAGTAAAGCTAACAAAACCAGTGTGTCTCCTTAAAAAAAAATCTTATCAGCAATTCGTTTCAGTATTTGCAACAAAAGGTGAATTTTAATTAATGTCCTAGACCCTAGAGGTTGCCGTTAACAAAGTAAAGTGCCATGTGCCCACACATTGCAGGGACAATCATGGTAGGTACCTGTAAATACAAAATCGTATTCTTTCGTTTTGATAAATTGAAAGAAGTAAAAGGGTTTGCGTTGCATGTGTTTTCAAAATAGAATTATTATTATTGGAAACGTAAGAAAGATTTTTGAAAACGGATTCGATGAATATTTAAAGTGTAGGAGTGTGTTACAAAAATATCAGCCAGAGTAATTATTATTTTTTCAACAAATGTAGGTATGGTTTTTTAGGATTAAGGACGAAGCCTTTTTTCTCATTTTCCCATTGAGGACGAGAGATTGGGTTACATTTAAAAAGAGAATAAGTCAGCAAGAATCTATCCCTTCAGTGAAGGACCACACGCACTGTTGTAACATTCCCATAACAAGTAGGTACTGCTGTTGACCTGCAAAAATTGAGTTAGTTTAATACCAAAAAAAATACTTTAAGCATGGGTGCATTCGAACCCATGCTCTTATGACAAAAATCGAGTGAGATGAAGAGAGAAGAGAGCTCGAATGGAAGGAACTCGAATGACGGTTTTATTTTAGGTTGGGTTTGCCAATATTTGAAATGGAATTTTGTTTATTGTTTTTGATCAAATTGATCCCACGCCTCTTTCCTTATTAGAGGCTTCGAAGAATTTTGTACTATTACAATATTAACATCACTTTGTGCAACATTTTCATACGACTCCGTCATTCGAATACCTAATCATTCGATTATTTAAATCATTATCGAATCAAGAGGCACGGAAGTGCCCAGCCAAGTTCTCTAGCAACTTTGGCACTACACCCTTATTTACAGGAAACAACTCAGGGCATTTTCCACACCCCTCTAACTTCTATACCAAAGAAGCCAAAAGTTTCAAACTCACATTATTTGTTAAGCTATTCAGAAGAAGCACCTCAGTAAATTTCAGATTTTTAGCATTAGTAGTTTCTAAGGTACAATGTTCCAAAAATCACGAAAACCGTAACTGACTAACTGACTGATTCACTCACTGACAGATCATCAAAATTATGAAGCACTTCCCGGCCACGAAAAGTAATGAGATCTAAAAGAACGCCAAGTTCTAAGATTCAGCAAGTAATCGTAGGTGCATTGCAAATGTTTTAAGTGGACTTATCTACATCGAATCAACTATTAGTTTGAAAGAAACTTGTAAACAAATGTAAATTAGTTAATTTTTTTTACTTGGCGTTCTCTTAGATCTCATTACTTTTCGTGGCTGATTTGTTACGCAGAATTTTAGTACGGGAGAACTTGGCTCTTTTTTTACATATATGTTTTTGGTGTGATACTGTTTTCTCGATCATTGAAATCTATCGATTATGCCTAACCTAATCTGCAGCAGCTATTCTGGCATCGGCAGCCGTTTGATGGAGCACCACATGAATTCGCCTTAGCGGCTTTTTGTTTTTATTTTTAAGAAATCAAAAACTCAAATTTTGCCAAAAACGCCTCGAACTTTCTCGTACATGTTTTTCTCGAAATGACTTCTTCCATTCCAATTCCAGTCGTGCACTATCGGACCTTGTTTTTATCGTAAAAAAATAAAACTATTCTTCAAAAGGCATAGTTTGCGTTTCAAAATTCCTAAATCTCGTTTTTGGGATCAATTTGTATATTTAGCTTCAAACGTTTTGAAACTTTTTAAAGAAATATAGAAGACAAGAGTGATTTACAAAATTGTTTCGCAATTGTCAACCTTAATTAATTTATACTGGACATAATATAGGACATTAGACAAAAAGTGTATAAAGGTTAATGTAATTTAGAAAACAACCACCCTCCTATTCTCATGCGAAATGCGAAAAGATATAGTTTTACAAAATCTTACAACAATCTTTACCAAATCATGGTAGAATTTTTTTAGATTATTCTGAGCAAATGTGGTCAATGTAGATAATAAAAAGATGTCAATGGGAAACTCGATAAAATCATTATTTCCAAGACACTTTCAGTTTTTCATCCTAAAAGCTATCTACGAATACAGTGTTCAGGAGGAATTCCTCGCACCCAAGTGCAGGGATAATAAATGATGTGCGCTTAAGTTTTTTGTTTCCTCTGTCGAAAAGTAGTTTGTGGATCTGGGCTACTCACGTATGGTTCAGTTCGCCATCGCCTGTTACGAATGGGGAATACTTCTTCAAACGCTTTCGTAATCACTATACACCCTTGATGGTAGGCGGTGGGACTAGAGGTATGATGATCGCAAAGAAAGAAATTACGGAGAAGGTCCAGGGGAAATTGTCACACCATGTCAGTATAAAAAACTGTTTCTTCTAAGGAGTCATTCAAAGTGCTTCGGAAGTCAACCGCATATCCTTATGGAAATCTGAAGGTAAATTTGTTTCTTTTTTGTTGATTCTATAAAACCCACTTCGTTTATATTAAAAAAAAAAAAAACCTCTCTTGAGTGAGAAGTTTGTTATTTTTTTTTACTCTTCCTTCGATTGACATAATCGAGTACTATCTGGGTTTTGTGAAACAAGAATATATTGTTTTTAGTGGTGTCATTGTCATCCGATTTTGGGAATTTGCTTATTTAGAGATACTTTCAAGCAGATTGTTTGATTAATGTCTTCGTGGGAAGAGATGAAGTTATGTGGGAGATTTGGAATGGTGATGGAACTACTCAGTGATGATTGTTCTTTATATGTGAATAAGGCAAAGGCGAAAGCAAAAGGTCTACAATGTGGACTTAATGGCTTTGTATATCCTTAAATGAGATATTTAAGTGACAATGGGTCATTATGCTTATTTTTGGTAACTACCATATGAGGGTGGATACGAATGTATTTCATATGTACCTTGGAATAGGAAGAGAATAAGAAATGAATTAAATGTACACTTTGATCTTTCAGAGCGTTATTTGAATAATATTTTAATTCAATAAAAAAACATTAAAACATATTTTTGTTTGCAGAAATACAGATCGATTAAAGAAGAAACAGATTGGGGACCATGTATTTACACAGAAACCAAAACCAAAAAAACGCGTGCTATTTAATATTAACACAAATTTCATTTCCTTTTTATTGCAGGAGTTTGGAAATCGGAATTTTGAATGTTGAGAGAATGGCAAATCTGACAGTTGCAGAAAGTAATCATGTAAATCATGTTATTAAATAATAAGACGCTTCACCGGCGCTTTCTAAAAATAAAGGAATACAGCAGTATAGTAATAATAATAAACATTTAAGTTTTTTGACATGTTTCAGAATTCCAATTGTTAATACAAATTTAGCAGAATAAAAGAGAAATTCATGAAACAAAAAAAAAAGATATTGCAAACAATCTTACAATATAATTTGTTAACCTATTTGAAACATATAATTTAATATGTAAGATTAATTAATCGTGATTTGCAAACCTTATTCGTAACGGCCCGACGTTCGTCAGTGTCGAAAACAAAATACAACCTTTTATGGTAATCTACTGACTAACAAGAAAGAAAAAAATATGAGGGCGACCCCTGCTTCATCACTTCATCTCTAACTTCCAGGATCAGACAAATTAGTAAAATAAAATAAGTACATATATCTCTTGAAACTAATTTCAATTGCTTGTATTTATGACAAATCAAACCGATATCAATTATACTAATGAGTTTTTACCGATTTAAGGGAATAAATATAATACTATATAGCTCCTCATATAGGTACAAACTGTTTTTCCTTGAACCTTGAAAATGTTTCCGGTTTAATTAATTTTTAATACTTACTCTCCGACTCTACGAGCCGGAGCATTATTTTCCATTCTTTCTACATGACCCAACCATCTAAATCGTTGGACCTTATTTTTTCTGGCTAGGTCAGTGTCGCTGAACAGCTCGTACAGTTCTTGATTGAATCTTCGTCTCCATTCTCCATTTATGCAGACAGGACCAAAAATCTCTCGAAGAATTTTTCTCTCGAAGCAGCCCAAAGCGTTTTCATCGGATGTTGTGTTGGTCCATGTCTCTGCACCATACATTAGTACCGGGATGATGAGGGTCACTTTAGTTGCTCGCAAGAGGACTTAACTTAAAAATGAAGCAGCGATTGGCAAGAGTGACTTTTCGTTTGATTTCAGCGCTGGTGTTGTTGTCAGATTTGATAGCAGATCCTAGGTAGTGCCCTCGTTAACCGCTAGACCCATCTTCCTGGCTTCCGTCTCAAGACTCACAAACGCACCACTGACATCACGTTGTGTTCTTCCAATTATGTCAATGTCGTCTGCGAATCCTAGTAGCTGGACGGATTTTAGAAAGACTGTGCCTCTATTGTTGACTTTGGAGTTTTGCACAACCTTATCAAGAATGATGATGAAAAAATCGCATGACAGCTCATCGCCTTTTCTAAAACCTTTTTTGGCATCAAATGCAACAACTAGGTTTTTTCAGACCATAATGGAACAGCGTGAGTTTTCTATTGTCATCATACACAGACGGAATAGTTTTTCTGAGATGCCAAAAATAGACATTGCTGTATATAATAATTGGTCACTATAGACGCTGTCATACGCGGCCCTGAAATCTATGAAAATGTGGTAGGTATCGATTTGAAGTTCCTGCACTAAGAAAAAAAAACGAGCTAAAATCAAGAATATCGGTGTCAAATCAAGCCGATTCGTTGACGAAAGTCTGTTAAGCCTGAAAATTCTCAATCCAAGCCGAAAAATCTTGTTTCAAGCTTGTTTTCTTATACTTAAGCCTAGAATTCTTATTTTAAGATTGTGCACTCTTAATTTTAAGAATACAAAAGCTTATTTTGAGACCATTGTTATCTCAAATTAAGATCACATATTCACATGGGTCTTCTCCAAGATCTGCCGTAGGGTGAATATTTGATCGATGGTGGACTTTCCGGGTCTGAAGCTACACTGATAAGGACCTATCAGGTTGTTGACGAAGGGCTTCAAACATTCACACAGCACGGCAAACAAGATCTTATAGGCGATGTTAGGGAGACTTATACCTCTGTAGTTGGTGCAGTTCAGGAGATCTCCTCAGGATCGGTCATACGATGCTGAGGTTCCATTCGTCGGGCATGCTTTCCTCCGACCAAATTTTGCAGATGAGCTGGTGCATGCTCCTAACCAAATCAACTCCAGCTCTTTGTTCAGTTCGGCGGCTAGCCCGTCTGCTTAGTGGCGGAATTCTGCTCCTCATCACCATTATACAGCTTGGAAAAGTGGTATTTCCATATCCTCAGCACTGCCTGTGGTTCCGCTAAGATGTTCCCATAATGGTCTGGAGGTTTGTTTTACATTTTTGTAAAACTTTCGAACCTCGTTCCTGTTGTGATATCCCTCTATCTCCTCGATCGCGCGCTTCTCATGCTCCCTTTTTTTCTTTCTGAGAAGTTTATGATCCTCTCTCCTTTTCTGCCCGTAGAGCTCACGAGCTGCCAGTGTCCTTCTTTGCAGCGCCGCTTTGTATGCCTCATGTTAAGCTGCATGTGCTCGCCAGGCCAGCACACATCGTCAAACCAGGTGTTTCGTTTTGGTGGCCATGTATATCCTAGCACTTCAGAGGCGGCATCTTTGATGGCTGCTTGGCAGTGTTGCCACTGGTTCTCTCCATTATGTGCTGGCAGCAAAGGACTTCTGAGGAGATTTTCGGAGACACGTGTTGGCCTTGATCAGGATAACCGCAATCGTACCTTGGCTACAACAAGGAAGTTGTCCGAGTCCGATGTTGGAACCTGGGAATGTGCGGACATCTTGCATTCTAGAGAAGTGTCGTGAGTTGGTCGCAATGTGATCAGTTTGGTTGTCGGTTGATTAATCAGGAGATTTCCATGTCCTCCTGTGGATATCAAAATTTGTGATATCAAAATTTGGGAATCGCGTACTTGCTACCACTACGTCTTGCCCCGCAGTGAATGCGGATTTAGCCTAAATCCGTTATCGGAGGTGGTGTCGTGTAGGCTATGTTGTCCAATTATTCCACCGAAGATTTCTTCTCTACCCAGCTTAGCATTAAAATCTCCAAGGACAATTTTAATGTCATTTAGCTAGGGCATTGCTCATAGGTCTTGTAAAGGAGCTTGTAGAACCTGTCCTTGGTGTCTTCATTCTTTTCCTCAGTGGGCGTGAGCCAGGCGCGGATCTAGATTTTTTTTCCGGAGGGGGTCACAGGATAGAAAAAAATCAAAAACAACAAGAATAACCAAATAAATAAAGCAGGGAAGGTTAGAAATTTTTCATAAATTCACCTATTCAGATGTTGAGCAAAATTAATTTTTCCATACGTTTTTGAAGAAATATAAACAAAGTAATGTGTTTGCTTTTATTCAATACACTTTTGAATGAATAAAAAATCAAATTTGACAGAAAAAAAATAAACTAGCTTCCCGAACCACAGTTTCTTTGTTTTAAACACCCACTTAAATATTTTTTCAGAGCCAGTTCGTCATAAGGTTTAAATACGATTAAAAAAGGTTTTGGTTTTGGTTTTAAATTAAATGTTTATGTGCCATAATTAAACAAGTAGTTAGTGAGAAATAAGAAAATTCAAACAATTATAGGAAGTATCAATTAAAGGAAGTATCAATGGCGGTGACGTGAAATATCACATGACGAAATAAGCTATTTTCTGAAACTGAAAATCTCGCAACACAGTTGGATGTGGAGTTGAAAGTACCACGCGTTATTTCTCGTCAAAAACATCGAGACAACCACCAACAGAATCAAACCCCGGAGAAATATTTCAGAAGAGCAATTTTCGTTCCTCTGTTGGACAACGTTGTGACGGACCTCAACGAAAGGCTCTCTGGCCAGACGTGATAAAGCTTTTTGGGTTGAGAGTGTTTCTGCCTCGGACTTCCTATACAGCGGAGGACATTGAAGAAGTTCAGCTTGTAGCAGAAACGTACCAGAAGCTTCTGAACTCTCCTCCTTCGAGCGTTATTGCCGAATTTGAGTTGTGGGTAGCTAAGAGGAACCTAATGGTTGAAAACGGCGGTGAACTCCCAGATTCGGTTCCTCTTGCCCTTGATGCGTGTGATGGTAATTTATCCAGCTATTAATACGATTACGATTTTGGATACGCTCTCTGTTACTGAAGCCACTGCAGAAAAGAGTTTTTCAAATCTCTATCGCTTCAAAACTTGGTTAAGACAGACTCACCGGGCTTGCATTGCTACTTATCAATCGTGACATCGAATTAGACAACGATGCGATCATAAACAGATTTGCGAAACAAAATAGAAGATTGCATTTTGTGTTATAAATTATGCTTTTGGTTGGAACTTGTAAACAGATTGTAAACAGATGCTACCATATAAACTATAGCTACAATCCAAATTTAGAAAAAATAATAAAAAATGTCAGTTTTGTGTAAAAATATTGTTGATTCAGCCTTTTTTTGATTCTTTTTTTTTCAGAGGGCAAAAGAGTGATCATTTGGTTAGTTCCCGGTTCTTAAGTTTGCAAAAATTAGATTTTGTTCGTTTGTTTTCTTTTTGTTATTCGGTCTGCAAAATATTGTTTCAGCTCTTTTTTTTTAAATACGGCCTGTTTGGGGGGGTCATGACCCCCGTGACCCCCCCTCTGAATCCGCGCCTGGCGTGAGCGTAGATGAGGCTGATGTTGGTGAATTTAGCCTTGAGGTGGATTGTCGTGATGCGCTCATACACTGAGTTGAAACTCAACTACAAATTCACACCCAAATAGACTCTAATTTTGTTCCCTATAGCAGTCGCCGTAGTAAATATCACAGTAGTTCATTTTATGTAGGCACGGACGACGGACCATCCCATCGCATTTCTTGGATGGCGGTTATATCTGCTTTATAGCAGTCAAGGGCTTCCGCTAGTTGTTCGGCTGCACGTGGTCTGTTTATTTATGAATTTTAATTAAATAATTTTATTTTTAATGTTGTTTATGCGTTGAGTTTTGGAATACAGAGTAAGAGTAAGAGGAGTAAGCTCGTGCACATTTTTTCCAAAAAGAACACACCGAATAGCTCTTTCATTTTCTCTCTTTTGAATTTATTGAAAATCTAGTTATTTTCCTTCTTTTTTTTTGAGTCAAAGAGAAAAGAGAGATCTTCTGTTAGTTTTTTTAACGCTTTGTTTAGTTTATGGACCACTGATCCATTTTTTGTGAATTTCTAAAGCACTATGGTAGGTAAATAGTCCATAATTGATTTGTGGGCCTTAACCCACTGGAATGGGTTAAACGTCCATTATGGACTATTGGCCCGTGGACTTCTGACCCTAAACCTGCAAATCTGGAGTTTCACAAAACCGGCCCCATTAAAATCCTCTGGGATGTCAAAAAAAAAAAAAAATAGGGAACAATCCTCCATCAAGTTGCAACTGCTGATGCCAACCCAACAACAAGAATTCCTTTGACCTAAAGACTGGCTGTTTATTAATAATTTTAAAGTGATTTATTAATTATTATTTTAGTCACAATTATCAAACATTTTCCACTCACATACATATTGTTTGAAATTTAAGAACCAAGTTTCAGCAAGGAAGATCTTCATTTGAATTTTTAAATGCTTAAAAATATAGGACACTGAATGAAGTACGAAAAATATAAAAAAAAGAAGTCCTCATGAGCGCCACCTATCTATGAGTTTTATTAATATATTTGCAAGTTAGTACTTTCCAGACCATAGCATTATGTTACTGCTGCATGTAATCTTACTATGACATTTATAATGATTTATTGTGGTACGACTAACTCAGCGACAGTTAAAATCTCTCATGTCAAAGTTTGTAAGTTAAGTAAATAAAAGTAAAAGTGAAACATTTTTCCAAAACTTTTCCTCCAGAACAAAATTTTAAATACGCAAAAAAAACACAAAAAAACTGACCCCTTAACCATTACGAAAGCCATTCCTTACTGTATGTATATGTATACCTATTCAAAAGCATCTCTTGACTCAAAGCCATTTTTTCTTATGACGCAACCCTAAAAAACTCCATTTTCAAACAAAAATGTGAGTCTTCTTTTATGCTAATGCCGTTGATTTAAGAATTCGGTTCCCATTGGTGCGTCTCTCCCAGAGCAGCCATAAGTGAACTTCGTATGTGAGACTTTTAAGGAAAGGGGTGGATAAAGGGATGTACGTACGCCCAGTCTTTTTAACCATTCCGTTGTGATAAACTTGGTGCAATTTTTCTTGTTTTTGAAAAGGAGCGGACTTGTCATATTGACTTCTTTGAGGTTTTACTTTAATTTATATTGGGAAAGTGTGATTGATTGTGAATTATTATAATTAAGTACTTTAATATTTCATTTTAATTTAGGTACAATATTATTTTCAAGAAATCAACTTTGATTTCTTTCCAAGAAAGCGACATATTTTTTCCTACAGCAACACTTATCTTCTTCTCGTTAAAAAATGATATTAGGTTATTGATGAACATTAATTAATTTCGAGAGGCATTTTTAAACATTTTAATTTTGAGGGTAAATTAAAACAGTAACCGCAAAGTAAAGAAAGCAGGAACATTTTTTTTTGTTAATTATTTAAGCAATAAACACTTGCGTACTTGATTTTACATTAAAATTCTTCCCACTGCATGGGTATTAAAACATAAAATAAAAAAAAATTGTTTCGCTAACAATAGTACCCTAAGCTTTTCTAATTCGTTTCAAGACTAACATTTGTCCAATAAACAATGGAGAAGAAAAAACGGCATACAGTTTAATGCTTCGAAAACTCAATGCTGTCTTGTATCGATAAAGTGATGCCACTGTCCATGAGTGGCACTTGCATTAATTTGACCGAACATCTTGAAATTCACGGTATGTAATTCACTGACCACTTCTTGTGGGATGTTTGGGTCTCGCCTCTGCAAGAAATTTGTTTCCCCGTCTGATGTGGCTATCATTTATAAGACTTGTATTCGTCAAAATCTTGAGTACAATACCCATCTTTGGGCTAGTGCTCCAGCTATATAGTGAAGTTTCTTGGGTGGTATACAAAAAAGAGCCCTAAGAATGATTGGTGATAGAGACATCACTAACTCATTCAATGTTTTAGATCACCGTCGAAAAGTTTCTCTGTCCTATCGTTACTTCTACGGTAAGTGCTCTAGTGAAATAGCAGTTGCATTCCTCCCCTTAAACAACTTCTCTCGCGCTTCTAGTAATTCCCATCAGTTTACCCTCGAACCCAACTTTGGACGTACTCTCAAGTATGTATATCTATAGAGAATTGTTCTTTAGCCGTACTACGCAAATTTGGAACTCTCTTCCACACTCTGTCTTTTCCGATCATTTTGCAATGTTCAGGAATTTAAGAACAATGAACATCGACACCAAATTTGCAACCCCTTCTTTCCTTCCTAAAGCACTCACTCCTGCATAATAAGGATATAAAAAAAAAACTCTTAAGTGCGGGTGCAAATAATAAAAAAACAAGAATTTACCTAATTTTTATCGTCTACAGTTTTGTCTTCGAAAACAGGCCCAGAATTTATATATAACCGATTCCGCTACTGAACTGATGGGAGCTGGGGTTAAAAGAACCGCTTGTTATTCCATCCCATAATGTAGATGAGTGAATAAGGTCGTTTTGTCTTTTGGATGTAGTCTTTTTTTTAACGTATGTGCCCGCACACAAGTATGGGTGGAGCAGACCCCAGACACGTTCTCCATAATATTTTTTTAGATCCCCTTTTTTCAGTTTTATGCTTTTCTTTTTATTTGGAAATAAAAAAAGAAGGGAACATTTTTTATTTATGTATTTTCCGTTTTATTTTCTTCACATAAATTTTTCATCTGAAGGGTGGCATCGGCATGCCAGATCGTATGTTGATGTACGCTCTCCTTTTTTAACATATCCAAGCGGGTGTCTTATGTGGTTTTTTTTTTCTTCATCGACTTCTTGATATCTAAATTTACATATCCATGCGTACACATTACACATGAGGCGAAGAAGATACGAAACAGATGAAGACCGAAGACTCCCCTTTTTGGTGCGCATTTTTTTAGCTGTCAGCTTTTCTTAAGAAGCAATGAAAATGCAGAGCAACCATTCCGGCTGTTATTTTGAATCAAATATGTAGGATTGTAGGTACTTGAAATGTGTGATTTGGTTGTATTAAAGAAAGCTGTTTTTATTATATTATTGTTGACCTTTGGTATCCTTCACAGCATGTAGGCTTTAGATAAACACGCTTTCACGGTTTATTTCAAATACTTATTACAATCGCTGTTTTTGGAATTCAATAAAGCTAACTTCACATGACAACATATAGACCCGAATAATGATTGCTAAGAAACACTTTGTATGAATTATCATTTTGGAGTCGATTTTTCAATCGTCAGGTAAACAAACAGATAGTGTTTATTCGACAGATAACCAAGTATTGGATTTTTCAATGGTCATATAGACTTTATCTGACGAACAACACTCTTATTTATTTGACCGATGGATGAATACGCAGATAAGTTTATTTGTCAGTTTGTTATTTTTAGATTTTTTCGATGAATGAAAAATCGGCTATAAAACTTTTTTAAACACGGCAGTGCCCCCGCTAAGTCGAGCGCGAAGCAAACACTGCCGCACCATCCTTTACAGGAACCATTTCGCCGCATTTTCAGGCTATGTGAGAACCTTTGGATAAGACCAGAACGCTGAAATTTTCACCATCCAGTAAAATCTAAAATTTCTCTAGTTTTTCATCGTCAATGGGTAGCAGTTCTGGCGACAGCACCTGGTTTTGTACCCTTGTATACCCTTCATAGGGCCAAGTCACACACAACGATAGAAATATAGTTTATATCTGTTTGATTTGGAATGCATAAATTTACTTTTTAATCTCAAATGTTAATAAATTTGATAAAACAAATTCATTCGTCGCGAAAAGAATTCTAGTTGATACAAACTGCCAAATCTATTTGCGTTCCACATCATCCAAACTCTAACTAACAAAATGTTCGCGCGTATAACCACCTCAAGAATCATACAACTTTGTGTTTTAGTTGTCGATTTACGACGAATTATAAAAACTTTCATGTGAAAGAGATGTCAAAATCGACGAATATTTGTTCATTGCTTATGTGAATAGGGCTTTATGGTAAATAATGTGAAAACTAAGAATATGCTGCCATCCAAACAGACAAGCAAAACAGGTACTTAGGTTAACATCACATTGAGCAGCATCAACTTTAAGACTTGTTAAGACTTCAATCATCTTGGCTCTCCAACAACACGATTAAAAACACCAGTTATGAGATAAAGCAAAATTAATTATTCTTTGCATATTGCTGCTTTTTTGAAGCTAAACTCTAAAACATCAGGTGGGCTGGGTCATGCCAAACAAATGTCCAAAAATGATCAATTTCAATATATCTTCGACTTGAAACCGAAAGGAGAAGTGCGTTATAGAACAGAACGACTGTGGCTTAGTTAACCCTAAAAATCCTTGGCCGAACATTAGGTACTCACGTACCTATATGCAACTGTTCATCTTTTTAGCAAATCGTAGGCTCGTGCCGTTTTCCTTTTATAGATAAGTTCAAAAAAGTTGTCAACTCGTGTCAAAAAAAAAACATAAGAACAAGAGATTCCTATTTTACATCTAATGCAAACCTTTTTAAAGATGACGCAAACAAACTGAACCTTTATTTTTTTTTTAAGGAGAAAGAAACAACAAAGAATTTAATTCTTATCTGCAAAAAACATCAGTTACATCAAGGATTAAAAAATAGACCGTTACTTCTTATAAATAAGGGAGCATATTCAATTTCCCTACCTCATGGTTAGAGGAAACAGGGATCTGTATCCTTTGTGCATGATTCTAACTAAAATTCTTACCGTTTATGACCCCGAACTGACCCCATAGTAGCACAATACGCACATCATTGGTAAAATTGTGTATCTAAACCTATTTCAGACATTTTCCCCGTACATTTGAATTTTACATCACAAAATAGGGACGATTTAATGCACCAGGTAGGTTTTCCATAGGTATACTTACAAAGGTGCAAGAGCAGCCAGCTTGAGTTTAGATTAGAAAAAAACAGCAACTTCCGTATACACTCATCTATAGCTGGACTGAAATGACAAGACTAAATTGCTAAGAGATAAACGCTGCATTGTATGAAAATAAAGAAAAGGATGAGTCCAGTGAAATCCTTGTAAGTTCAATCGACCGCCAACCGTCGTCGATGGTCGATTTTCTTTTCACTTGGATTATTATTAAGCATGCATAATGTAAGGAAGGACCCTCTTCATTTGGAGTTATGTTAAAATACATTTTTTCCAGTTTTAAGTTATAGGTACTGTCACATAGAAAAGAACCGTGTGAAAAATAAGAATAAATTTTGCACCAGGAAAATGAATATAAAAACGAAATGCATGCACGTATAAAATTAATTTCTTGTATACATACTTTGCATACTTTGACTGCGTTATAGTATATACATACCTTCACTGAATATTTTATTTTAAGTAAGTACCTACCTATACATACCTACCTAAATATGGAAGAAATATCTCTCGAGACGAAACCATATCCAATATGGACTTGAAGGAAAAAGGAACCATCACGTTAGATAACTTAAACTTCTCTTTGTAGAATCCCCATACCACGTCACTGAGGAAAAGAGAGCCACTCAAGAACTTTATATTATCACATTAGACCATAATTGACACATGACAACCAGAGTAGGTCCCGTTGGAGACACAAAAGTATATTCTTTAAAATAAAATTCTAGTGTTAAAGAACAAAAACAAAACCTGTCATTGAATAGCACGAGACATTTGTCATGATTTTTTTTTTTTAATTTAATCCCCCTGACAACCAAAAATAGATTAGAGACGCCAGTAAAATATGGTCACATTTACAACAAAAACTAAAACCGCTATCCTTAAATAAATTAAACAACACACGCCGCGCCCCACCCATGCTAAGATCCGCGGGGACGACCGGCAACCACGCGGCAATAAAAAATGCACCGAATGTTATACAAACAAGTCTTGGCACACGATGTCACACATGCTCCAAACCATCCTCCCTCATCACCATCATCAGCATTCATCAGGCAGAGTAGTCGAACTTTTTTTTCCTAAAAAAAGAGAAAATATAAAATAAATCCGGTTTAATCGACTGCTCATATCAAATAACCGCCTCAGGAGATCTCCGCTCGATCCTCATCAACAAAGTGTGCCGTACATTAAATCCGACATGCTCTTGCTCCCACTTTTCACTACACAAAAAGTCCAAAATTGTGGCAACATGGCTCATGTGCTGCGGCTGTGTTATTTTTTTTTTTTACATGCCACGCGACCAAACCGTATGATAAAAGGTGAAGATCATTGTCATCAGAAGCATCAATTCGAAAGATCTTAAAAAAAGTCTTTAAAAAACACAGGAACGACTCGCGTCAGGCACACTCAATGTTTCTCAGTATAGGGAGCTGCTGCATCCCAAATAGATAGGAGGGAACATGGGGATTTAAATGACGTGAGGTCGTCGTCGTCGAATGGTTTGCGTACTTTTTATTCGTCCTGCTTTTTTATAAGATTTTTTACCTGGTCTCAGACGGAAGAAAATTTTATCTGTTGATAATGAAGGGAAAAAGTTGTTAAAAAGAGACATCCAGAAGGACGAATTCTAGATTTTGGGAGATAATTTTCATGTCAATGAAGGTCGGTTAGGAAACATTGCGATAGATTTTTGATGTTTAAGACAACATCACACCACAGGCACATTTGGCATGGTAAAAATTTAGGCGCGTGTCCAGAAAAAAAAGTTTTGTTCGCTCTTTTATAGAGTACCTCATAAGTCACAACATTTTCCTCGTGAAAAACATATTTGAACATTTGCATTATTTTTAACACTTCGCAACATATAAACTATTTTTCTCAATTTAAATGGATTTAAAAGGATGCAAGAACATTTTCAAACTTTGAGGAAGTATGTTCTGTTTTGATCAAGGGGCACGGTAGTGCCCAGCCAAGTTCTCTAGCAACTTTGGCACTACACCCTTATTTACAGGAAACAACTCAGGGCATTTTCCACACCCCTCTAACTTCTATACCAAAGAAGCCAAAAGTTTCAAACTCACATCATTTGTTAAGCTAGTCAAGAAGAAGCACCTCAGTAAATTTCAGATATTTAGCATAAGTAGTTTCTAAGATACAATGTTCCAAAAATCACGAAAACCGTAACTGACTGACTCACTGACTCACTCACTCACTCACTGACAGATCATCAAAATTATGAAGCACTTCCCGTTGCCCTAGAAACTTGAAATTTGGCACAGTGGTAGGCCATGTGGTACATACAAAGGAAAAAATCGAAAATTTGAAAATTTTCAATCAGGGGGCGTGGTAGCCGCCTACTTTTACATTATTAATTTAAATTATATGGAGCACTTTCCGTTGCCCTAGAAACTTGAAATTTGGCACAGTGGTAGGTCATGTGGTACATACAAAGGAAAAAATCGAAAATTTGAAAATTTTCAATCAGGAGGCGTGGTAGCCGCCTACTTTTACATTATTAATTTAAATTATATGGAGCACTTTGGAGTGCAGTAGAATCAAGAAATTTAGCACAGTGATAGGTAATGAAGTACATACAAAGGAAAAAATCGAAAATTTGAAATTTTTTAGTCAGGGGGCGTGGTAGCCGCCTACTTTTACATTATTAATTTAAATTATATGGAGCACTTCCCGTCGCCCTAGAAACTTGAAATTTGGCACAGTGGTAGGTCATGTGGTACATACAAAGGAAATAATCGAAAATTTGAAAATTTTCAATCAGGGGGCATGGTAGACGCCTACTTTTACATTATTAATTTAAATTATATGGAGCACTTTGGAGTGCAGTAGAATCAAGAAATTTGGCATACAAGTACATCGTGCAATAAAACAAATAAAATATGAAATTTATGATTTTCAACTGAGGGGGCGTGGTACCCACCCATTTAAAAATAAATTTTATAAAATATATGGGGCACCTCTGATCATCGTAGAATATTGTAATTTGGCAAACTAGCAATTCTGCCATTCAATATAAAGAAATAAAATTAACTTTAAGATTTTTCTGCTTATCAAAAAAAAAAAAATCTTTGCAAAAAGTAATGATATCACACCAAAAACATAAATGTAAAAAAAGAGCCAAGTTCTCCCGTACAAAAATTCTGCCTAACAAATCAGCCACGAAAAGTAATGAGATCTAAAAGAACGCCAAGTTCTAAGATTCAGCAAGTACTCGTAGGTGCATTGCAAATGTTTTAAGTGGACTTACACCGAATCAACTATTAGTTTTGAAAGTAACTTGTAAACTAATGTAAATTAGTTAATTTTTTTTACTTGGCGGGTTTTCTCTTAGTAACCTACTATTAAAAAAGTTTGGAAAACTTGCTAAGTAAAAAAATTAACTAATTTACATTAGTTTACAAGTTACTTTCAAAACTAATAGTTGATTCGGTGTAAGTCCACTTAAAACATTTGCAATGCACCTACGAGTACTTGCTGAATCTTAGAACTTGGCGTTCTTTTAGATCTCATTACTTTTCGTGGCTGATTTGTTAGGCAGAATTTTTGTACGGGAGAACTTGGCTCTTTTTTTACATTTATGTTTTTGGTGTGATTTTTATTTCGGAAACAAATTATAAGATCACGAAGAAGCTTTTACCCGAGATTATGACTAAATATTACTTGGAATAAGTAGAAAAAGGTTACGGAAATAAAGTCCGGTTGGATGTGAAACCTACAATCAAGACATATATATTTTTTATCTTAGAAATGTATCGATGCAAGTTGTCTGTCTAAGGATAACCTTAGCTTAGTGTTATTAGTAGAAAAACTGTTGTATTCATTCATCAAGTTGAGATTGAATCCACGTTTCTTTTGCTTGTTGCTTGCAAGAATAGTGTAAATCTTCAGCCGTCAGAATTAGTTATAGACCAATTACTTTCTCTTAAAAACAACGCCGGATGTCACATGACACTTTTTAATCCGCGTTCTTAAAATTGTAGGAATTGTCGTAGCTTGAAATCGTTTTCACATCAACGCTACATTACACTGAGTAGATACATTAAGGTTTCTGAAAATGATATTAATAAATTTGCTAGGAAAACTATCCGTAGATTGTAGGAAGCTTTTCTGTCATAAGGAAATTACGAATATATTAGTAAATTTGGATTACATTTTAGGTGCCGTAATCGCCATAATCCCCAAATTGTTTCTGTGTTTGCCAAAAACAATTTCGGTTCGTAGTATCTACGCTATTCTTTATTAATTATTACTTTCAGCATGGAGCATCTATGAAAATTATTTTTTTTCACACTAGTAGGTAATAATGCCAAAGAGAGCTTATAGCAATCTATTTCTTACAAACAAACACTTACACAATAACAAAACATTACATTAAACAATAAATTTACAAAATTAACAAAATCACAAAAAATACAAAAAAAAAAAAACATTTAATAACGTGGTACACTGTTGTTTCAAGTTGTATTTATTGATATCAATTTTTTTTTTCTCTTCTTTATTATAAAATAGTATCTGCGAAGCCGAAGCTTGTCTGCAGAAAGTTATTTATATTTATAATGTTTTAATTTGGTAAGCAAAGTTAAAATTAATTTTAATAATACATTTATAGATACAATTTTTTTGTTTTCTTTTTTTTTTGAAATCTATTCAGGTTTAATAAAGAATTTTCAATTTTAATTAATACTATTGAAAAAAATACATCTTTAGTTCTTTTTTTCTTTTTTTAAAGTTTTGAATATTGATTATTTCTCTAGGGAGTTCGTTTGTTATACTTGGAGCAGAATATTCAAGTTTGCGTCTATCATAATTGTTTGAGTTTCGTGGTGTATGTAGCATTCCTTGGGCCATTCTTCTGGTGTTGATTTGGTGTTGAATTGGTTTCGTGAATCGGTTGTCCTCAAAAATCAAATAAGTTTTCATTTGCATTCAAAAGCTTACTCATTCTTGTCAGTGGCTCATGTATTCCGTAGTTTGTTCTATGTTTAGGAACTTTTATCAAACTATGAGAACGCAAAATATAATCTCCACCTCAATAATTAGAGGGGATAGAATTTAGAATATCTGGAGCAGTGGAGCATCAGTGACACCAGTAATAATTTGATGAAGGAAAACAATATCATTATTTGTTCTCCTTTGACAAAGTTTTTGCATCTGAAAAGAAGGGATATTATTGGGGTCAATCCATTGAAGCCCTTTAAAGGCGAAACGTGTAAAATTGCGATGAACTGATTCTAGTCTCTCAATATGTATCTCATAATGAGGAGACCAAACTTGTGATGCATATTCGAGATGGGGTCGAACTAAACTGTTGTACAAGCTAAAGGTAACGTTAGGGTCAAGAAATTCCTTGGACCAACGCTTAATAAATCCTAACATTGAGTTAGCTTTGTTGACGATGTTTTTAATGTGTAATGAAAAATCTAAATTGGATGTGAAAAGAACTCCTAAGTCCCTAACCTTAAAGACACGGGATAAGATGTGTTGGGAGATAACATAATCATATGATGTAGGATTGGGCTTTTTTGAAATTGTCACTGTCTGACATTTTCCTGGGTTAAGATTAAAATAATTATTATTCTTTTCACACTTAGGTATTAATATCATCTTGCAGTAGAACGCGATCTTCATTGCATGAAATATTTTTGAAGATCTTCATATCATCTGCAAAGATAAGAATTTTACTATATATTTCGAACACTTAACGGTGCATCGTTAATAGCTAAAATAAATACAAGGGGCCCTAGATGACTACCTTGTGGTACACCCGACTTGGCGATGAAAGGTTTTGAGTAAGAGTTTCTGAACTTTACTTGGTAAGATCTACCTATTATCAAGATAAGAAGAAATCCATTTGACGAATCCTGGAGGAAAGCCATATGAATTCAATTTAAACTTGATAATAGTATGAGAAAGTTAATCAAACGCTTTGGAAAAATCAGTGTAGGTAAACGCAATCAACTTCCTTTCCACTTTCTACAGAATTTAAACTTTTATGCAAAAAATCAAGAAGGTTTGTCACCGTTGAATGTTTCTGCATAAAGCCATGTTGTTCAAAGCGTATGATATTTTTGGTGTAGAAGACTAAATTATCACAAACAACTTGCTCAAAAAGCTTTGGAATGCAAGACAGTTTAGATATAGGCCTATATTATTTAATATCAGACTTGTCTCCTTTCTTGAAAACAGGTGTTCCTTTGGTGGAACATAATTTTGAAATCTCAGTGAGGTATTATATAAAACTAATATTGTTAACACATGATTACGTTCAAATGGCTGACAGAGAAAACGGATCCACACATTTTCTTATTTCAGAAATTTCAAAAGAAAATACCAGCGCTCACTGAGATCTCTTGTTACGTTTTAAAAATCTCTGGTCCCTGAGATCTCGGTGAGATTTTGTTAGATGGAACAGGCCTATTTGATTAATTGCGTTTTCTCAAACGTGTTGCTTGCTGTTAACTTTGCTTCAAAGCATTTTATGGTATCAGCTCTTGCTGAATGTGAACTAAAGTTCTCTTCTCATTCAAGTGATGGCTTTAGTTCTAGATCTAATCGGATTATGGTGTTAATTCTCGTTCGAATGAGAACTAAAGGCATGATGTCGTTAGTTCTTATGGCATTAGTTGACGGTACCAAATTTTTGGTATAATAGGTAGGTACACGAATTTATTTGTTATGTACTTATTTATATTACTTGTAGAACAAAATTATGAGAACACTAGCAGTTGCCCGCGACTTCGTCCGCCTCTCCCTCGTCCACCGGCCAGAGTATCGTCTCGACTTGTGCATCATGCGCGCGTGGGAATTTTGTTCGGAAGTTATTGTAAAATTGCATTGCAGTCAACTCTCCCTAGGTCGTAATTCTCTTGAACTTGAAAAATTTGAGCATTTTTTAAGATTCCCTTCAGTTGTTCATACTTAAAGCATTCCCTTGGGTGAACTCTCCCTAATAATTCTAATATCTCTTCGTTAAGTAATTTTTTTTTTCTTTAAACTGAGCATATTTTTTAGTTAAGAAGTACATAAAATGATATTGTTTAAACACAATAATCTGCACAAATAGTGCAATCAATCACATTCACAAATCAATTGAACTCTCAAAATTCTAATTTGAGCAGTTATTAGGCCAGTTCCACCTAACAACATCTCACTGAGATCTCAATGTCACCTTGACTGAGGCAAAATCATTTGGTGGAACATAATTCTCAGTTATCATTGAGATTTAATGGTTACCTTACTAATTGTTGCTGCACATATGTCAGCCACATCAAATAGCTGAGTGTGAATTCGAATCCAAAATAATTTCATCTCAGAGATCTCAGAAAAAAATCTCAGTTATCATATTTCCACAGATTCTTCGCCGCTATTGGTCGCAGCTTAATGTTAAGAAAAATAAAGCCTTCCTCGATTAATGGACTATCCAACCCAAAAAGAATTTTACAATTCGAAATAGTAGTTCCTAAGATTGCCGCGTTCAAACGAACAAACTCTTCAGCCTTATATTATATTGTATTGTATTGTATCATTTGCCGTTTTTTCCACATTTTACACAAATTCTTCGCTCCTATTGGTCGCAGCTAAATTTTATATAGCTTCAAGCCTTCCTTGATAAATGGACCATTCAACAATAAAAAAATGGTTCAATTTCATAAAGCAGTTCCTGAGATAAGCGCGTTAAAACGCAGAAAAATGTATATTTTTTGCCGTTTTTTCCATATTTTCCACAGATTCTTCGCTGCTATTGGTCAAAGCTTAGTGTTAAATAACTTCAAGTCTTCCTCAATTAATGGACCATCCAACACAAAAAGAATTTCACCATTCGAACCAGTAGTTCCTGAGATAAGTGCGTTAAAACGCAGAAAAATGTATATTTTTTGCCGTTTTTTCCACATTTTCCACAGATTCTTCGCTGCTATTGGTCACAGCTTAATGTTAAGTAGCCTAATGTCTAAGTCGATTAAGGCACCATCCAACACAAAAAGAATTATACCATTCGAACCAGTAGTTCCTGAGATTACCGCGTTCAAACAAACAAACTCTTCAGCTTTATATATTAGTGTAGATTGTACGAATTTTTTCGTGTATTGAACTAAATCATTTATAAACCAACGTGTACGAATGGTTATGCAATTTTTCCAAATTCAGTCGTAAGGTTTACTGACTGAGGCATTTATAAAATGTACTAGGCAAAACTAAAATCGTACAAAATTTAGTGTCGAAAATTGACCTTACGAATTATTCGTAGGGTTTAAGAAAATGTAGTCATTCCAATTGTACAATGTACAAAGCTCTTTGTAGAATTACTAAAATAATTTGAATATGAGTACAGAGTACCTACATAATATATTAAACGAATTTATTCGTGGCTGAAAACTGTGAATAAAACTAGTAATATCTGCTCATAATTTCGTCCTATTTATGCATGAAAATTGTTCAGTGAACATAGTACCAACCCGTGGCGTTATTGTTTAACCAGTTACATGAAAGGCGTGGTGGGTGAGAGAGAGTTGAGACCACGTCTCACTAAAATAAATTACTGTAAATAATTTTGTTAATCATTGTATAAACTTATAATTTTTGATATAGATAATATTTGTTTTTCATTAAAAAAGAAAACAAATGTATAAGAAAATTGAATTTCACATTATTCTAAACTATTTTGAGAGGGGGCGTGTTGGGTATTGCCAAAATAATGAAGATCTAGCATAACCAAAACGTTCTTCTTCGTATTTCACTCTGTGAATCAAACTACTTGCTTTCTACTTTTCTTACTACTACTTCTTTTCCATTTTTGTCAGATATTAAAAAAAATACGATATTGTTGTAATCATTGAATCCACACGCGTTTTACTTTTGTTGGTTAAATCGAGTCAAGACATTACAATTAAGAACATCGTTAAAAGGCTGGTGTTTACTTAGCGATATGATGCGATCACTCTTTTCAACTTTGAGGCGATTTAATTACGTGTGGGTACTAGAATTCGAATAAAATTCGAGTATTATAAATGCACCAGATCTCTTAACCTTTGGCGAATTTCAGTTGGATATATTATTCGCTGCTATGTAGCAACCAATGCTAAGAAATAAAATTCACAACACGATGTTCTTGTCAAAGTTATTAACGAACAAAAAAAATGTTTGCAAGAATATCAAATTCAGTGGTCATAGATTCTCAACAATATTTTCAAGCTTGTTCTCATTTTCACCCTACGTGCCACGTGAAATATTGACTATAGAACTTTTTTTATACAAAATTTAGGAGAAAAAAAAAACTTAAAAAAGAACCTAAAATCCGTGCAACTAATTTCATTGTAAACAATTTATCGCATCAACTTGAAACTTCGTCATTGTCGCAGTGCGCAGCAGTGTGGTCCACATTTCCACAATCTTAATTAAACACGCCATCATGATGATCAGTCAGTATTCATACACAAGGTGTTCTTTTAAATAAATCTGTCCCTTTCAGTCTTAAGTCGCTGCTTTTAGTATGCATTGCAATAAAAAAGAAGCTTATAACATTAAATAAAATTATCAAGAACCTAATCTAAGAGTCTTAATCCAATATTATTAAAATATATATAAAACCTATTTCTGCTGTATCAAATGAGATTTTTTCAATTTTTTAAGAACCCAATATAGGTATATATACCCAAGCAAAATTAATTGCTTGAAAAGTGAAAACCCCTTTAATGTCCAAA
Organism: Sphaerophoria taeniata; assembly: GCA_943590905.1. Lineage (NCBI taxonomy): Eukaryota > Metazoa > Arthropoda > Insecta > Diptera > Syrphidae > Sphaerophoria > Sphaerophoria taeniata. The sequence continues at coordinate 64,731,608 of OX016540.1, forward strand.
ATCAACTCAAACGAGTTAAACGCATCACGCCAATTCAACAAATCATCGCAAAAAATATAAAGCCGGAAAAATTGAAACTTAAAACCATTTTTTTACAAAAAAAAAAAAAATGTGAAAATTGCTGTACCCTTTGGAAAAATATAGGGTTGTAATTTTGTGGGTTTTCTTCCGAATCAGAAAACATTTCTGTTGTTTTGTGGGGTGCGTATGCGTACGTTGCGTTGTGGCACATGCCAAACACATGACACATGATGCTGAGCGTCAAAAGGATTCAATTCTTGGTCGAACTTCAATTTCTGATAGAAAGCCCCGCAGGCCGTTTTTCATCAAGAGGGTGTATGGGTTTCTTTTATGTATATACAATACATAAAATAACCATGTATGTAGGTACATAAAGATCTTCCAACAAAACGAAGGGGGATTGAAAGCATCCCACCAAATGTTAATCTTAAATTAAAGGGTTTCTATCTTGCCTCTAGTAGATTAAGGGTTACTTGCCATCAACGTTACACATGAAATATCTCGCATATATGTAATGTACCTCACATGTATACTATATCGTTCATATATCATGTTCTTAATATGTTGACGCAAAATAAGGACATATAGCATTTAGCATCCTACTCAAGTGTGCAACCCTTTAGAAATGTTTTTCTTTTACAAGAAAGCAAAAAGGGTAGAACGTTCCTCCTATTATTATTATGTACTTGTTTTACATACAAACATACAATAAATACTTCCAGTTCTTCTGTAGTATAATATGTTCATGTACATTTGTACATATACGTAATACCTACTGTATTTACATAGAGATACGAGCCCTACCATTTTTAAATCAACTTGACATTAAACTTTTCATACTATAAAAAAAGAGCAAGAGGATTGAGGAAGCCAAAAAAAGGATTTGCAAGCGGGTATTGAGGGAAGCATTTGAGAGATTATATTGAAACCTAAGCCCACACGGAGAAAAATCGGTATATATGATTATTTATACAAACTATTTAGTGTTTTAAGTATAGATAATTTTTTCGGTGCGAAAAAAAAATAAACGAAACTACTTCGTTTTATTGAGTGTCTTAGGAGATATTAAAAAAATATCTTTGAACAAGAAAAATAGTATGGGTGGTATGTATTTATTTATTATATAGGTGCATTGATGGCAAGATGGACAGACTTGGGAACACCTCTTTTCAAACTTTTGCTCTGACAGGTTTTATTCGCCCTTCGGAATCCTACATGCCTTATAGTTATAGCTAAACATGTACCTACATTATTATGTACAATAAAATATTCCTACAAATATTATTTTATGTTGTTTCACACTCAGAAAAAATATATAGATAATAAAAGTCAACCATCAACTTTCTACAACAATAGGTGTGCTCTCCGTATCCGCAGTAGTAGTAGTAAATACAACAAGATACTGTCGATAAAAGTAGAAGTAGAATATTCTATTCTATTCTATTCTATTCTATACCGGAAAGAATTTAGAAAAATTCAATAATCGTCTTTAAAAAGATAGTAGTGACCAACTTCTAAATACATACAAAAATTTAACAACTGCGGATGCGTTTTTTGGATAGAATTGCCAAAAAAACACACCTAATATCTACAAGTAGGATACTTTTATATCGCCGACGCGACGTTTTTAGATGAAAATTTGTAAAAAGAATTAGAAAGCATATTGTTAAGGATGTTGGAGGTGAAAAGTTTTTGAATGTTAGATAAAAAAAATAAGAGGGCACATAAAAATTATATATAGAACATAAGTATAAGATCCACTATATAAGTTGTTCTATCTCATAAACTAAGTAGAGGGAACTAGACGAAAGAACAAGCTTGACGAAAAGAGTTTCGTTTTTGCAATTCTGGCTAAGTTCTAACCTGGTTAGACCAATACAAAAAAAATGTAGTTCACATCTTTGACTGTTCAACAACAGTGATTGATGCAAATTAAAATAACTTTTGTTTGATAGAATTTTAAATGATTGATTTTTTTTTTGTTTTTTCCTTCCGCTTTTTACCTTACGTTTCAAAGGCAAGTTTAAATTTTAAAAAACCTACTTTTTTTCTCTACGTGTATGTACGCATTGATAAGGGTGAAGCTTTTGAGTAAAGTTTGAAAAAAGGATGGAGTTCTGAAATATATTTTCTTAATGTTTTGTTGTCCCTTCTCAAAAAGGACCCTTTGCAGGGGATACCAATCAGGAAAGGAAGCCATAGGCTGGCCTAAGTGGTTGTTACCTTAAAATTCAATTCAAAACTCAGATACTTTGGTACAAGATAGATATTGGGTTCTTGGGATCCACATATGTAAGGGTTTCATGTAACGTTTGCAATATGCTGTATAGCATTATCCTATCCAATTTAGGGACAACCGACAACATAAGAAAAAAAAGTACCATTCTTGGGTTGAATGTAAGTATTGATAAAAAAAAAATGTTTTGGGCAAAAGTTAGTTTAGGTATAGGTAGATATATACCTAGAAAGATGAAGCTGAATTATTTGCTATCTGTGTATCTAGATATATTTCCGTCACTGTCTTATTACTTAACAAAAGGCACAGTGACAACAAAACTATTGCGCTTTGTCGTTAACGAAGCCAAGAGTTTAAGTTTCAAACCCCAACACGGCTTTTTTTGTCTTACCATCTCAGAAAATTTACGAAAGGTAGGTATCACTATAAAAAAAAAAAATTGAGCTACACGGTAAGACACAAAACTTATTTATCCGTTTTCTTGCCTACATATATCTTTTACTTGTTTGTCTGGCGTAATTACTGTTGTAGCGGCGAGATTTACTTTTGGTTTAATGATTTTTAAAAGACAAAGCTAGTTTTGAAACTTCGTAAGCATTTACATAATTGAATATCTATAGTGATGATTTAAAAAAAAAAATACGAAAATATTACAAGTAACAAAGTTTTTACTAGAAGAAAAGGCTGCTAGAGAGAAGTTCACGTTAGAAACTGAAGTCGTGTGTGGAGTGTTCAAACTTCTACCACGACAAAAATTGTTCGTTTGGTTAAAAATCGGATCATATTAAGCCATTTTGTTACGAAGGCCGGTCGCAGATTTTCTCGGCTAAGTAACTTCTTCAGACCTCAAATCAGGAAAACAAACCAAGCAGAGAACATACAATACAAACTTATGCAGAACAATAGCTTTCTCTGCTTATAACTAGGTGGCGCTAGGTCGATGGGGACCCCAAAGATGAGAGATCACCTTCGTTGATCGGAGATGGGGGTGAGTGTCTTACTGACAGGTGTCGGAAGAAACGTCAAAGGGAAAAATAAGAATTTTGTTGGTGGTTCTGTGAGGTCTTTTTTTTTATTAAAAAAAACTTAATCTTAACTTAAAATGATTAAAGTTAAAAAAACGAAAAATAAAAAAATAATACGAAATATATCTACAAAGAAACAAATAAAGGCTGACAAACAGAAAGTAAGGATACTAACTACCAAGACAACAAGAAGAGACAAATTTATTAGGATAACCTTGAGTGGTGAGTGGTAAAATGAATGGCATAATTGTGTAGTTTAGTGTAAATGTTGTTTTTTTTTCTGGTTGAAGGAGTTTGGAACTCGGTTTTAGGGCTGCCGGCGGACCCATTTGGTGTGCTGCCTTAAACATTTTTTTTTGCGGAAGTCTTCTTCTCCTTCAATTTTGAGGTTAGCCGAATCCTCAACCATAGATACAACAAAAATAGACGTTCAAGTAAGGACCCTCAGAAAGATAAACAGAGAAGACTCCTATGATAGGGTGGGTAATGGCCTCATTGCACTAACACCAGCACTGCCTCTGACGTGAAGGTATAGTCCGTCCGTCTAGTCCTTTTTTCCCTTTGTGTTTAGGCCTGATCTGTGTATTTTTTTGCAGGTGAGGTTAGGTTTCGGGGGAAAGATCCCCCCCCCCCCCCCCGTCCGACGAGCTGACGCCGTGCATCGCAAACAGGCCGCGTCCCCGGAACTTAGCATTCTTTCCATTTCCTACCCCAGTATCCCATTCCTAGCTTCCTTCCTCTCCGAAATATGACTTGTCAGATTTTTCCCAAGGCTCCCCTCCTCTTGCCTCGCAACAATTTGCTATGTGAATTGCGTTTAAGAGGATTTGTTAACCAACTTTTCTGCTTAGTATAGAAATTTCCTCCATGATTTAAGAAATTTGCCTCAACAAATATTTTTTTCCAGGTAAGATTATTTCGCGCACGAAACTTTAAAAAAACATAGTTAGTAAATTATTCTGTTTTACAGTCATAATTTTATGAAACAACGGAAAAAAATCTTAAAATAAAAACTCCCATTTTGGTTTATTTTATGTAGCAAAACACTGAAAACTAGTTTTCACAGCATATATCTGCCACCATTCATTCAAAAAAGAAAAAAAACAAGAATTTCGTAGGTATTTCAAAATTGTGGCTTCCAATGTTGTTTTTTGCTCAATTGGTTGTAAAAAACTTCTTCTCTGCTAGATATCAAGATGCCGCTACAATAAATTGCCAGTTTTCTTATTCTAGTCTGAAAAAAGGTACAAATATGAATTAAGAAAAATCATATCCGCGTTAAGTATTCGTCAGCCTGAACACATCCAACTTATTTTTCTTATAACCGCTAAACCGATTTTAATCAGTTCTCAATCAAGCGATTTCGCAACGAATGAGACCTCATGTCAATAGTATCATGAGTTCGCGATATGATCGAGCAGTAAAATTCCGGACGCTTAATCGCACATACGTGCATGCATACACAGACATCATGATAAAAAGGCTTATGAATCGAATCCTGGTGACCTTAACACATAGAGATATGATGCAAAAACTGGAGATTCACAAAACCGGCGATTACAATAATTAGATACTTCCTCTGGGAAATTAAAAAAATTTGTTTTCTTCAAAAGCTTTAACTCACTAAATGCACTCAAAATTTTGGATTAAAACCATGCAACAATTTCCTTTGCATATGTTTTTCACCTTTAGTTTATTCTTCCACTTAAAACCTGGAACAATAATATAACCCCTTTATTGGTTGTGAAATCTACTTCTCTCTATGATAGTCTAGTTACTTTTATAATGATGTAGCGCTCCTTTTTGTTCAAGTTTTAACATAGCAAATAACATTTCTACAACTTCTAAGCTATCGATACATAAAGAATTGTTGTAGTTTAGTCCCCGAGTTAACTCAGACAAACTCATATCCGAAAAAGTGGATTAACTCTTAATGTATTTTTTTTTCTGAAAATAATCGGAATTTTTATAATTTCATTGCTGAAATTCAAGCGCGAAAGCGAACAGAAACGCGTGCTCACAATTTGGACAATATGATGCAAGGAAAAGTGAAAACTTTGCAGCTGTCGTATAACCTTTGCCCGGTACAAGCCCTGTTCCTCATTTGCTTCCTTGTTCCGTGTTCAGGTTCTGATAACAATGGATTTCCCTCAGCACCACTATAAGAAACACACTGCAAAACCTGAATACTCTTCAATGGGACAGTAAACAGCAACGCAGTTCTTAAAACTCAAACATCAAAAAGGATAATAGCAGCTATAATAATCACAATACACACACAAGCATATCGAAATCGAATTCAATCGATTCTACAAAAAAAAAACCAATAGAATTTTCAAACAAAATACCGTTTTGCGTTTGAAAAATTCTAAAATTGCATTTTTTCCCTAAAAATTTGGTCTTCCCCCTTGATTGAGGATGCACGTGTAGGTATGCATAATAATAAGGGTTGTATCGGGCTTGAAGAACCTTCAAATATGAAGGGATAACCGATGACGTAACAGGGTTGATCAAGTACGTGTTGAAAAAAGAATATCAGCTTGGTCATCATTGTCCCGTTGGGGCCGTCCATAAACTACGTCACGCTGAATTTAGCTGTTTTGACCCCCTCCCTCCCCCAGTGTCACGCTTTGTCACATTTGCTGTAACCCCCCTAAAATATTACGTCACACAACAAAGACCCCCCCCCCCTTAACAAAAAAAAAATTTAATTGATAGAACACAAATTTCCAAACATAAAATATGTTTTATATTTTTTTAATAAAAAGATAAAATAAAGTGGCAATAAACTTAGGTTTTTTAGTCTTACTTCGGCGAACGTCACGTTGAAGTAGACCCCCCCCCCCTCCCCCCTTGTCACATCTTGTCACGCTTAGCGTGACCCCTCCCTCCCCCCTAAGTGCGAACGTATTTTATGGACGGCCCCGTTTTGGAAAATAGTTACAATTTCGTAAACGAATGTATGTACATACCAATGAATCCAGAAAATAAACGAAATAAATACGAATTTTATACGGAAGTCGATTAAACATGCAAGAAAAGATGGTGCGTCAATATTTTCTACAAGGGGTTGAAAAAATACATACATACATACATGAAAAAGCAAATATATTGCGAGTGTCCCTGGGTTATAAACTGACCAATGCCGGGATATAATCACGCAATTTTATTCTTTCGCTTGCTTCCGCTTCCGGAGAGGCGAGAACGCCCAAAAAGGGATATTTTATGGCATCAGCTTGTAGCTGTGGCAGCAGTTGGATTAATGGATTTTTGCTTATCAAATAAACCTTTCGTGCAAGGGAAGGAAACTGAATAATGGATTGATTGACGCACTGCATGTCGTGTTGTGCTAATATTGCTTAGGCGCCAAAACCATATGGTCATTTGTCAGAGGCACAACAAGAGATATGATTTCCCCAGGATCCAGGTGGTCCTGTTAGGATCTATGATGACGTTGTTGAGCTGAATTATGATTTCTTATTCAAAATATTTCAATCGGAACACATAAAAACACCATGACTTCTGTTTTATGTTCTGAAATGCTATTTGGCATGGGTACCTACATTACTTTTTCCTTTCAGATTTGATTCTGTTATGGAACCAACTCTTGAGCTTAAAAACTGTCTGCTCAAAGACGAAATACTTTGAACGCTCTGATATTTCCACACTGAAAAAATTTCATGCATTAATAGTACGAAAATATGAGTGCATCGTACGAATTTTTTTCGTAGTTTTCAGCCACGAATAAATTTGTACAATGTACTCATATTCGTATATTTAAAAAGAGCTTTGTACATTGTACGAATGGAATGACAATATTTACATTTCCTTTCGTACATTTACAAAGTGCGTTAGTACATTCTACTAATATTTCGTACTATTTACCCTCAATTTGTAAATTAACAGAGCGCATTAGTACATTCTACTAATACTTCGTACTATTTATTCCCCATTTGTAAATTTACAAAGAGCATTAGTTCACCCTACTAATACTTCGTACTATAAACTCTCGATTCGTAGATTTACCAAAAGCATTAGTTCATTTTACTAATACTTCGTACTATTTACTCACTATTCGTAAAACCAGCGTAAGCATTAGTATATTCTACCAATACTTCGTACTATTTACTTGCCATTTGTAAGTTTACCAAAAGCATTAGTTCATTCTACTAATACTTCGTACTATTCACTCTCCATTAGTAAATTAACGAAAAGCATTAGTTCATTCTACTAATACTTCGTACTATTTACTTGCCATTCGTAAGTTAACCAAGAGCATTAGTTCATTCTACTAATACTTCGTACTATTCACTCTCCATTATTAAATTAACGAAAAGCATTAGTTCATTCTACTAATACTTCGTACTATTTACTTGCCATTCGTAAGTTAACCAAGAGCATTAGTTCATTGTACTAATACTTCTTACTATTTACTTACCATTCGTAAGTTTACCAAAAGCATTAGTTCATTCTACTAATACTTCGTACTATTTACTTGCCATTCGTAAGTTAACCAAAAGCATTAGTTCATTGTACTAATACTTCGTACTATCTACTTACCATTTGTAAATTTACCAAAAGCATTAGTTCATTCTACTAATACTTCGTACTATTTACTTGCCATTCGTAAGTTAACCAAAAGCATTAGTTCATTGTACTAATACTTCGTACTATTTACTTACCATTCGTAAATTTACCAAAAGCATTAGTTCATTCTAGTAATACTTCGTACTATTTACTTGCCATTCGTAAGTTAACCAAAAGCATTAGTTCATTGTACTAATACTTCGTACTATTTACTTACCATTCGTAAATTTACCAAAAGCATTAGTTCATTCTAGTAATACTTCGTACTATTTACTTGCCATTCGTAAGTTAACCAAAAGCATTAGTTCATTGTACTAATACTTCGTACTATTTACTTACCATTCGTAAATTTACCAAAAGCATTAGTTCATTCTAGTAATACTTCGTACTATTTACTTGCCATTCGTAAGTTAACCAAAAGCATTAGTTTATTGTACTAATACTTCGTACTATATACTTACCATTCGTAAGAGCATCGCAGTCGTTTGTTTTGAGATCGTGGTTTTTTTATAATACAGAATTGTAAAACAGCCTCGACCAAAACTTTCCGCAAGTTGTCTGTTTATTTGGGTGTCCTATTAAATTTCTTCAAGTACAACTTACCTACTCGTTTTTTCTGTCATCAAATACTTAGCACTCTTAGCACGCTTTTTATGTTATTTTAATTTTATTTAAAAAAAACTCACAAACCAAACTAAACACGATCAAAATCACAACCAAAATGAGCCATTGCCATGATTTAAAAAACAATGACGCAATCCGATTCGAGTAGCGGCAATGTACTAATGCTCTTGGTAGATGTACGAAGTATTAGTAGAATCTACAAAAGCTATTGGTAAATGTACGAATGGAGTGTAAATATAACTTAATAATAGTACAATGTACTAATGCTCTTGATAAATGTACGTATGAAGTGTAAATAATACGACGTATTAGTACAATATACTAATACTCTCGATCAATATACGAATGAAGGATAAATATTACGAAGTCATTAGTAAAATGTACTAATGTTTCGCTTAGTGTTAGAATGGAGGAAAAATAGTACGATGTATTAGTAAAATTTACTAATGCGTTTGGTAAATATACGAATGGAGGTTATGATATACGAAGTATTAGTAGAATATACAGATAAAGAATTTGCATTCTACTTATAATGAGTAAATCCTACGAATTATTCGTAAGGTCAATTTTCGAGACTAAATTTTTTACGAATATTAGTTTTGCTTCGTACATTTAACAAATGCATGAGTAAATCTTACGAATGAATTTGGAAAAATTACGAAACCATTCGTACACGATGATTTACGAGCCGGAAAAACCGCTCCTTTCACGGCCTGGGCTTCAAATAAGTCGAAGTAGTCCCTTAAAGTGTTCACCAAGTAGTTCGGCCTAACTGGAACTGAAGACTCCACCGTTGTTGATTCAAAAAAAAAAGAAACTCTTTCGCTTCCGTCGTCCTTTGGAAGTGCCTTGGTGGAATTACTCCTTCGTTGAGGGGTAATTATTAGCAACAACTTACTCCGCGTCGACCTGTCAATCATGGAAGGCCCTTCTGCGAAAACAAGTTTCGCGATCGCATAGCTCTAAGCTTCATAATGGTAGTTACCGTAAGCCCCTCCGCCACGTCAAGGCCCTATATTCCTACCTACACTTAATAAACATTATCTGGCCTTTCATAATTGCAGAGCAAAGTAGCGATAAGTTTTCGAATATTGAATCTCTGTTGGACAATATAGGCAAAGTTGTTCTTTTTTTGGTGAGCTGTCTGAGAAAATGTGTAAATATACAGGGTGATTCACGAGCGTTGTGCCAAAAAGCTAGAGCGTGTAGGTTGAGTTGAGACAAGAAAAAAATCGTATGGGAGGGGGGGGGTCTATTCCCCCCCGTTTAGCCGGGAGGGGCAATTTTCTGAAAAATTGACTTATTTTGTAAAAAAAAATATTAAAAATCAACGGCTTAGTTTACAACACCGTGCTATACCTTTCTGAAAAGCTTAAAACTTCTTCTTTCACTTTGTTTTTAAAATAAATGGTTTTAACGAATAGTTTAAAAAAAATAAATTTTCAAACTCAAAATTTTCAAAAAAAAAGCCAAAAAAAATTTTTGAACTAATTTTTTTCAAAATTTTATGTAATTAAGTACTAATTTTGTTTTAAAATTTCAATATCTTTGTTAATTTTTAGTTGAAAACAGAAAACCGGATGCAAAAATGTCTTTTCGTTTTTGAGAAATTAAAAAAAACCAAAACCACTTTTTTCTAAGAAAATCTTTGTTTTTATTTTTACCTATCTGGACTTTTAGTTTAATTTATTAGTTTAATTTACAAATTTAATTTTTTGTAATTGGAGTTTTATGAGGACTCAATAAAGTAGAAAAGTATTGGATTTTCAAAGGATTAACCATTTTATTCATTGATAACGTCTGAAAACTGACCTGCAATTCTTTCTTACTATACCTGGGGCCGCGGCCACTCGCCGGCGAAGGGTTCTACCTGCTGGGGGCTTAAGATAATTAAACCGCAATTTTTCTTGAATGAAAAAACAATTAACAACCTAAAGGTTAATAAAAGGCATCGCATATTTACTTAACAACCATTTACAATTAAAATATTAATTCATCAACACATAACAATAACAAACTCATATGTTCGAGAAGAGTTAGCGGACAGGAACTTCTGCTACGGTTTAACTTTTTGTCGACATCGGGAAGCCGAAAGACTCTACGCTGAAAGAAATCCCAATAGATGGCGCCCAAGTCGTAGCATGTTTTCAAGAATCCGCCGACGAGAGCACGGAGAGCTAGAAGTGAAAGGTCAATGGCAGACGTTTTCAATGAACAAAATGATTAATCCAGGGAAAATCCAATACTTTTCTACTTTATTGAGTCCTCATAAAACTCCAATTACAAAAAATTAAATTTATAAATTAAACTAGTAAATTATACTAAAAGTCCAGATAGGTAAAAATAAAAACAAAGATTTTCTTAGAAAAAAGTGGTTTTGGTTTTTTTTTTAATTTCTCAAAAACGAAAAGACATTTTTGCATCCGGTTTTCTGTTTTTGACTAAAAATTAACAAAGACATTGAAAGTTTAAAACAAAATTAGTACTTAATTACATAAAATTTTGAAAAAAATTAGTTCAAAAAATTTTTTTTGGCTTTTTTTTTGAAAATTTTGAGTTTGAAAATTTATTTTTTTTAAACTATTCGTTAAAACCATTTATTTTAAAAACAAAGTGAAAGAAGAAGTTTTTAGCTTTTCAGAAAGGTATAGCACGGTGTTGTAAACTAAGCCGTTGATTTTTAATATTTTTTTTTACAAAATAAGTCAATTTTTCAGAAAATTGCCCCTCCCGGCTAAACGGGGGGGAATAGACCCCCCCTCCCATACGATTTTTTTCTTGTCTCAACTCAACCTACACGCTCTAGCTTTTTGGCACAACGCTCGTGAATCACCCTGTATATCCATGTTAGATTTCGCGACTTCATGCACCATATTTTTACTAACTTAAGTTGGCGCTACACTGCAATACGGACAAAGGCTTCATTGTACAAGCGTCCCTAGCTAGCTTTCTTCATAGGTCCTTCACCTTGTATGCAAAGGGGACCGAAAATCTCATCTGGAAGCAACCCAAAGCAATTTTCATCGGATGTTGTCAACTTTTATGTCTCTGAACTGAGGACCAAATGATGAGGGTCCTATAGAGTAACACCTAAGTTGTTTGACAAAGGATTTTACTACTCGATTGACTTTTTGGAGCAGCGATTGTCAAGAATGATTCTTCGTTTGATATCAGCTCTTATATGTCGTTGCCTGAATTAAGAGCGTATCCCATATAAAAAGTGTCTTAACTATCTCGAAGTTAAATCTTTCTTAGGAGACGGTTTTTTGACGACGTGCGTCGATGTTGTCGTTCCTTGTTCACAGCATTAGCTTATAGTTGTACTCTAATTAAATGCTAGGCCCTTAAAAGTTCCACTGATATTATGCTGTGTTCTTCCAACTGTGTCAATTTCTTCGACGACGTTCCCTTGTACGTGGGGCTTGTAGATGGGGTTTAGTACGGACGACATAATATGCAGAGGCTGCGGCGATGAGGAAGAGCACGGCTCACTTCCTCTGCCGTACTAGATCAAAATTCTTAGGCAACTATTTCTTCAATGAACTAGAAGAACTATCTGAACTCCCAGGCAATCGCCTATTGAACTTTATCAAGTCCATCGAGCCATTTGATCAACCATAGAATTCATAGGTTAAATCATCTTTTCAGAAGTTACAACACTTCAGGCCTTCAGGGTATCACAATGGATCTACATTGATCTAAGTGTGACGGTAACAAAATCAACTATCAGCCCATATAACCTAACCTAACCTAACGTTCCCTTGTACAAAGCCAAGCTTTTGAAAGATTGTTCATCTGGTGTACACGTGTATCATTTTTGGAAAAGCTATTCAAGAAATCGCATAACAGAGTATCGTCTTGTCTAAAACCATTTTTTAACATCAAATATATCCTTGAGATACTTCCCGACCAATTTTTCATTCTTATCTTATACAAACGGCGAGGTTTATTTAGATTCTATACAGCAAGTTTCTAATACCATTGTCATAACACGGCCTTGAAGTCTATGAAAAAGGTATTAGGTATGGATTTAAAGTTCCTGGGTCTACTGCGCCATAGAGTGAATAATCGATCGATAGTGGATAGCCTTATAAGGACCCATTAGGTTGTTAACGAACGATTTTAAATATTCGAAAAATAGTGGTGCAGTTCAGAGGATCTGTGGTGTATCTGGCAACACCACCTAATTCCTTTTTATTGTTGTAATGGCAACACCACCAATTCACCAAGTCAAAGTTAATCAATACTTCGTGAGTCGAGTCGTGGTCAAATGTACTTGCAAATAATAAACTTTATAAATTATGTATAAATATCTTTTCTTAGATTTAAGTGTCATTTGAATTTTAATTAATAAAAAGTTATTCATAAAAACGTATTCCTTTTTTATAATAAATAACTTTAGATCTCCTTTTTTCCACCATATATGTACTTTCACGACTTTTTTCATGGCAAATTAGTACATTTGAGGCTTTGTGCTCTCAATAACTTCACGAATTCCATCTTTATGGCCTTGTATCAATTGTGAAGTATTGACATATGCGTATGACTTATCTCTCCCTTAGTCCCAAAGAAAAACGTCAATATCCCGTCGAGCACCTGTCAGGTCTTCAACATAGACATGAAATTTTGTTTGCGAGGTCCATTATCCAGAATGATGATCAGGAGATAGATATTAGGAACTTGTTGTCGAAATCATCTTAGAAATTGCATAATCAAAACGACTAATATAATATATCTATAAGGGTAGTGGTTAATGATAAAAGAGAGGTGGCTTGGCTGTTACATGGCTCAGGTGGTCACAATTCCGGAGACAATGACTGTCAAGGACAGTGAGAGTGTAACTTCTTAAATGCATTTTCATACGTATCTACAATCTACATGGTTTATTGGGATCTCAAAGGATATACAACTAAAAATACTAAAAATTATAAAAACAAAAATTGATTAAAGTTTTTGTTTGTTTGTATATGTAATTCCGCGCCCCATCTTTCTTTGAATTTCTAATAGCATTTAATTGCAGAAAAAACACCCCCTCCTAAGTTTTAGGAAACCAATTGGATCTTTGAAATAAAAAACCAATAAGGGCAAGTTGAAAGGATTCGATGGGCGGCTAAAGACTGTTCAATTTCATTGACTAATAATGCAATAAGGACGTCGGTATTTGATGAAATTTGATATTATTGTTGAAGTGATTTCAAGGTACAAAAACGAGATTAAAAAGTAAACAGCGGCATGTAGAAACGTCACATGTAGGTACCATACCTATATTTATTCACAAATCCATACACAATCGAATGGACGTTTGTAATCTCTACTTATTGGAATAGATAATAATGTCCAATAAATGAAAAAAAAGGACTGGTATAAACGTTATTGAGTTAAACGATATATTTTTTTCAGTCCTTGTTCAAAGGATACAAAAAATGTGCTCATTTAGGTTGGGGTATAACTAAGGTACACATGTATTGTCCAGGGCAACGGGTTCTGAACCCCATTAGGAACTTGAATCCTTGTTTTTTTTTCCAAAGAAGTTGATTAAAAAAAAATGAAAGAAAAACAAGACGAAGCTCAAGGATATATATGGCAAGGATCCACAAAATATCTCCCCGTTTGCCATGGAAACTCCTCTGATTTCTAATTCACTGGACAGAAGGATAGATTTTGTTGTCAAAAACAGGCATCACCACCAGGAATCAAAAATTTCAAGAGTTTGTTTTTGTCCTATGTGTATGTAGGTATACATAGACATACCTATATATGATAAAAGGTGAGCTTATAAATATTGCTGTCGGCTTTGTGTATGTGTGTTTGTGTGAGTGTGTGTGTATGGTTTTTTTTCAATAGATATTTTCTAAGTGGGTGGATATACAAAGGCTATTTCGATTTCGTTGAAGTGTAGAAAACACATAAAGAAGAATTTTTTTTTAATTTGATAAGTAGGAACCTATACTTCTTTTTATCAAATAAAAAAAGGTATGGGTTATTTTGAGTTCTTGATATTTTTGTAAAGTTGTCATGACAAAGTCGAAATAAAGTATATCTCTTAAAAGTCATCGAAAGCATGACGATACTTGAAAGCATCCTCAATCAAAAATGTTGAGTGTTCAAAAACAGTTTTGAGTACTTGTTTCGATGTTGTTCTTGTTAGCTCTATTTCATTTTTGCTTTTGTTGTATTATAAACTATCTTTCATCTTTTATATTTATTTTTATTTGTCCGATTGCTCTCCATTTTATAATACAGGACATTCATTTTTCGAAAGTAAAACACAACAATACATTTGCAATGAAAATTTTATTTCATAATAAAGTTTGGACTTTGCCGTTAACATTAAGTGTGAAAAACAATACCATTCAAATGGTCGCATATATCAAGAGGTATTTCGGCCAAAACTTGAGTAATGTTGGTTACGTATAGATTTCAAAGACTATTCGCGTCAAAACGGTCTTTTGCGTAGAAAAACAAAAAAAATCTAACGGTGTCAAGTCGCATGATTTTGGTGGCCAAAACGTGAAATTACGCGACTAGGAAAGCTCCAATGGCAATAAGGCCATAATTGGTCGTGTTGTGTGGCCTGTTGCCCCGTCTTGTTGGAACCACATATCGTCCAAGTCATGATCTTCAATCCCCGGACAAAAGAAATTGGGCTCCGAATTGAGTGTAAGAGGCCGGTTATAGCTATCATTGGTTTTCATCATTGAAACACATCATTGGAATTTTTCTGATAGGTCGGTTATAGCAATCATTGAAAATTTCTGTCAGGAAATTTTTTCCTGCCGTAATTCTATCATTGGAACTGTGAGAAGTTGAAACACAGGTCATTGGAATTGTACAAAATTGAAACGCAAATCATTGGAACGATTTGTTTCATTTTTTGACATAACACAATCTGCTGTGCAGGAAAATTAATTTACGACCGGAAAATGGAAAAACACAATTTAAAGAAAAAATAAGTATGTAATTGAACTTTTTCATGTCAATAAAAATTCTTGGAGTGATTTCCGATCGATTGGTATATAATTTGCACTTTTTTTCAAAAGAAAACAAAGTTAAATATCCATTCAAAAATTTTTCCGGATCCATTTCAATGATAGCTATAACCGGCCTCTAACCGTCCGCCCATGTGCATCTTCGAAGAAATACGGACCAATGACACTGTTCAACCATAGAGCACACCAAAAAATCAAAGGGCACGGTAGTGCCCAGCCAAGTTTTAGCACTACTCCCTTTTTACAGGATCGAACTCAAGCACATTTTTAACCCCCCATAACTTTTGAAGCCATAGAGTTAGAAACTTAAAATTTGAATTACGTATTAGCTTCATGGTGATAAAGGTCCTGTAAAATAAAGATTTTGTAGAACCAATACTTCCTGAGATATTGAACAGTAAAAATTTCAAAAACCGTAATTGACTGACTGACTGACTGATCATCAAAATTATGAAGCACTTCTAACAATAGCAGAATCTTGAAATTTGGTACAATGGTAGGTTTTCGGGTTTGGATGAATATTTACAAGCTCACTTGGCAAGTTTTGGTTTGATGCGTGATTTAGGGCAACCAAAAATATGCTCTATAAAAACCATTTACAGCGCTTTAAATATGCTCTAAAAAGCCAATGATATGCTCTAAAAATATGCTCTAAAAAATTTTGAAATAGCGTAAAATCTTAAATTTTGAGTTTTTTTTATAGTTTATTGACTTGTTAAAAAAAAACAGAGGTCAAAATATCCTTAGAGACAAATAAAAGAACAAAAAAAACAAAAACAAAAACATAAAAAGCTAAATAAATACCAAAAATCAAAAATGAAAATATAAACCAGAATAATTAAAAAAAAAAATATTTGTTAAAATTTTGTTTGCACTTAAGGAAAACAGTTTTACTTAAAAAATTTTCTCTGAAAACATTTTTGTAGGTACATCATCCGCCAGTTATACGTGCAAACCTTATGCCATTATTTCAGATGCAGTTTTTTTTTCTACAAATAAATTCTGCCATAATAAACAATTTGAGCCCTCTTATTTTTCTGAAATATCGATAATTTTATTTATTTTTTCGTTATTGGAGTCGATGGTATTAATTTTAACTTGGGCATCGATCAATAATTTTATGTTAGCCAAAGGCCGCTTGTTTCCAGTTGTGCAATGCATTTCAATAAAAATGTATAATTGGATGATAGAAATATCAAGTCACGTTTAATGCCACTTCATTAAAACAATTTTTTAACACCTCGTATTTCAGCAGATTCCTCTTCATGTAGTGTTTCGAAAAAGCTTTCCAATTTTTTTTTAAACATTTCTACACAGTAAACTGCTTCCCTCCAAGATACCCAATTAGTCGTAATCGTTTGCGAAGGAAGTGGTGTTTCCGGTGCAATATCCTTGAATACCCTTATTCTTGACGGAGCTTTTAAACACTTTTTTCACGTTTGTGATGAAAATATCAACTTCTGAAAATTGACCTCGAAGTGTTTCACAAGTTCTATGGAGCCTGTGGGCCTCACAAGTGACATGCGTTACTTTTGGATAAAATACTTGAATAGCATCGCGAATTTTTCGAAAAAAAGTTAAAAATAAAATATTTACTCTAACATTTGCAACAAAAATTACAAATAATGACGAAATATGCCAAAATATGCATTTTAAAGCAAAATATGCAAAAATATGCATTTATAACAAAATATGCTAAAATATGCTCTAACGAATAGGGTCCAAAATGTTTGTTTTTTCATGAAACGTATTTCTATCTTGTCAATTGTCAAATTCGACGTTCCAAAAAAAACATGCTCTAGCATATTTTTGGTTGCCCTATGATTAAGATCTAACATTTTAAAACTTGAACAGTGAACTTGTAAATTTTCATTCAAACTATTTTCTATTTTCTTTTAATATTGTTGTATTATCTTCTATGATTTAAAATATTCAATATAACACTTTTACATGTAAGAACTTGGCGTTCTTTTAGATCTCATTACTTTTGGTGGCTGACTTTTTGCACAGTGTTGTTCGCACATAAGAGAACTTGGCTCTTTTTTATCATTTTATGTTTTTGTTCTGATCACTTTTTCCGGATGCACTGGCATCTCTGCGATCACTTGCGGGTTTTCTGCCCCCCTATAGCTCAGTGCGATCTTAGGTAACCGATTAAGAACTTATTGTTAAAAGCGATTGAACCAAATTTATAGAATACCTTCTGGTATGAGCACTATTTTGGTTTTTACGAAAATAAGTGTCTGTTTATTTTTAATTTCCTAAAGTAGACTCATCAAGTAGATATCGGATTTTTATCAAGCCCTTACGTAATTCTACAGACAAAGCCCTTACAAAAAGCCCACCCACTACAAAAATTAAATAAAAAAGTATGTCATAAGCTTATCTCTATTTCTATAGCGCCATTAAACTAATTAACGACGTTTTTAATTGCCATTTAATACACAGGGTGTGAACCTTGAAACAATAATGCTCCATTTAAAATATGACCGATTAATCAAAAGAAGAAATATTTTTCTTACATCTGTAAGAGCGCAAAAAAATAGAGAAAAAAAACACTTTGAGGTCCTCGATTCTTCTATCCTAACCTCACTTTTCCTTATAAGTATCGAGACAATGCACACTATAATTATGAAAACAAAGGACAATAAAAATTCAAGTCAATTAATCAGTCATTAGCTTATTTTTTATTACCACATTAACTGTAGTAATATAACTTCCAATAAGTGAATGTGTTAAAAGACAGTCAGTTTTTTGTACTTCAGTTGGATCGTCATTCCTAATAAGGAATAAACATTTGAAACATAAACCTGGCGTCAAGAATGTTCATTCATGACATCGCTGATTGAAATATTTTGCGATGAATAGAATCCTTTCAAAATCCAACGAACCCAACAATCAATAGCCATTTAATTTTCTACTCCATAAATTTTACCACTTACTGATTATGCCTCCTCGCCAAAAATGGGATAACCCATCGCAATAAAAACGCAATAAATAAGAAATTTTATCATGTCGCACAGTAGAATACCCCTACAGCCTACAAACATATCCTATTGGAAGCATGAAGAGACCACTTCAAAAATAATAATAATAATAACAATACATACCTACATATTAAAGAAAAAAAGAAACTACGCACAAAATTTTATCGGGAAGGATTGAGTACAATCAATGCTAACAAATAGAGGAATGGTATCACACTACACACATCAAATCAGAAAAAAGGATAGTATCAAGTTATTCTTTATGTTTTTTGCAACATTGCTGGTACGTTAAAGGGACCTCCATGAGGAATAAGCACACAAGAAAATCTCATACACATTAACACGGCAAATAACTGAATCTATACCTACATTGATAACAAAAAAAGGATACAAGCAAGGACAGGGATGATTATGTTGTGTGGTCATGGTCGTGGTGTCCCAAGTAACATCGTTGTTTTTTATAGAACCAAGAAAAGAGCTCACAATAAAAAAGGGTATAAATTGGTTTGTGTCCTGATTCCTGATCGTTGTCCCTAGAACAGAGCCGCCTATTTTCATCTCGTGTGTATTTGAATCGGATTGAGACGCAACCGCAATTATTGGTCTCGATAGATGGGCCAACATCGATAACGAAAGAAATTGACTTTTCTGTGTTTTTATTACCTCTTTCTTGAATCTTGAATGCTCCTCCTTCAGAAGGATTTGCTTTTTTATTCTCTATCAACTTGGATCATCTTAATCAGAATAAGTGATAACAACACACCATCACCAGTGCTCGTATGTTGAATTAGATATGAAACTAGCAGCTACACACTACATTTGATATTCGGTTTGGACTGATGTTGAATTTTTGTTGACATCTATACAATTTTGACACTAAAACAACCCAGGTGAAACAGCTTACCTTTAGACCAGACAGGCAGCAATTGTTTATCTTTACATGACCTGAGAAAACTAGGTCTTAACATATTCACCTGTCGACCTTAGGCAGGAAATCAATTTTATCTATCGCTCCGTTTATTTTTTTATCTGATCATAAATTCCGACAAGATTGATCTTATATGTTATTGGATAAGGCGCTTTAGTTCTGAAGGTTTAATGATGCGGTAGGTGCAGAATGATGTCAAAGTCATAGGCAGACTGTAATGTTGTAATATGACAAGGATGCTCGTTGACGTTGAGACGCACGACGGACATTCTAATGTACGTGTGGCGTTTGATGGTCGTATGTCAGGTGAACAGGTGATACGGCATTTTGACTGTTTTGAGAAACGCGATAAGGGAAAAGTGGTTTCAAAAGAAAGTAAGATCGAACTCGTGTTATGTTTATGTTGAGAAATTTTTTGCCTGGAGGCATGTTGAACCGTTAATTATATTAAGGGTCCGAGTCCGAGTGTATATGCTCTATAAGGCCAACCCAACCGAGTTGTTGGAATTTCAAACTATAGTCAATGTTCCGCCTTTTGTAATTGAAGTCCTCGAAATATGAATCCAGAATTCGTTTATAGAAATATAAAATTCAATTAATTTTCACAAGCGACTAGAACAGAGGTAGTGTACAAACAACATAGGTTGAGGTTCATGTTTGAAGAACAAATTACAAAAAATCTAAAATGCTAACACAAAGGTTACATGGAGCTTTCTGCCCTCCAATACAATCTATGCTCGTATAACTAAGGTGTAAGAGAGTCATATAGGTGTGGTTTTATGACTTTGGTAGATCTTGCAAGGATGGAAGCACGTCAAATGAAGCATAATACCCAAATTGAAAAATCATAGTGTGTTTTTCAAGACTCCTATAAAAGCAAGAGGGCTGTATCTATAATAAAAACGCGAATGGACAATAGCTCTACCCATATAGCCCTTGAAATATCAGACTGAAAATCGATTGACAAGATATGGGCAACGAAGAATATGATGGTAGTTACTAGCTAGCCAAGATAGACTGGCCTGGAGTCTTTCTATGCGATAATGGAAGATCGTGGTTAAGATTTAGTTAAAATTCCTGCGCTCAACAGGATTTCATTTAAAGTTCTACAATTTGGTCTTCACAATCATCAGCGTGTTTTTCATGAAAATCACTTTAAATATATAATTTTAAGAAAAGAATATTTGCTTTCCTTGTTCTGAAGTATCTCTTGCTTTCAGTATATTACTATTGCCAAATGATGTACTTAGGTATATAGTTAACCCTTTCCAGACCTCGATTTCCTATTTTTGGTAAACATATCTTACCCTCCTTTCTTGTGTCGTCCCATGTATCTAGGTTAGGTTAGGTTAAGCGGGCTGACAGTTGGTGTTGTTACCATCACACTTAGATCAATGTAGATCCATCATGTATCTAAGTCAGCTTCAACAAAAGCAGAAATCAACAAATCTTTAAATACCTACGAATTATTTGTTATTTTCCAGATTAATGCGTTATACGTTTTCTTGCTATGTTCTCATTGTTTCCACTGAAATGCAAAATGTATTAGGTACATCAGGTGAACTTTTGTCAGAACCAGATATCTTTCTGTCAATCCTAACAGCAGGGATCAGGGAAAGAATGAACAAAAAATTTACCGTCCTTTAGGGAAACTGGTCATCGCTGCGTTGTTTTCGATTAATCTTAACGTCCACTTTGGCTTTGAAGTTAAAAAGACCATTTTTTTAAATTCCCAAAAATTACTTTTTCCTCTCTGATAATTTTACATTAAGTGCAATGTGCAGAACGGTATGTCTATGCTTGCCTAGGTACGTAGGTACACATTCTTATCTTTATTTTTTTTTTTTTTTACAATAATTGTTTACGAGTTTTCGACAAGAATCGACATAAGGAGAAGGACTGACTTCTGGGAAATGTTGTTTGCCTCTTCAAATACATGAAGGAGCATGCATGCATACATATTTTGTTTCTCGATAAGCAAAATATATATAAAAACTAATGATCCACAAATTGAGGTTCGCACACGAAGCAAGCAACTGGACACTCGAACAGGTGCAAATTAGTCAAAGTAAATACTCCGAGAACCAACCTCAAGTGGCGTCTTTCCAGTCAATTGAACACCAATAACAAGACACTTGAGACTTAACTGACATTTTGTCATAACACAATATAAATAAATACCTCCATTACCAATTTATGAATCGAATCCCTCACACAACCCTTTAAATTCGTACCCTTTCCTATAAGCAACCCTTTTATCAAAATGGAAGGGATGTGGTAGAATATTTGTCAACACTTCATTACCAACCAATTATACATCATTGAATGACTCTGAACCCTTTCAATTTGTTAAGTTGCAACTTCTTAATAAGAAATCAAAGGGTTGGTTGATTGGAAAGGGGTTTGACTGCTCATCATCCATTGAAACGAATGGTAAAAGGGGTTACTCGCACCATTTGCATTGTTAACGATACAATTATCATTTTTGATGTTTATTTGGATGATAGGTACTCTGTGGTTTTCCAAAGTTATTTTTCCTTAAGCAGAATGAAACAATGCAATGTTTGGATTATCTTGTTTAACAAAGTTAAGTAATTGTATGAGATGGAAACATTTATTGTAGGGGGATATTTGCACTTGCTACTTTTTTTATATCAAATTTAAGAATTTATATAAAAAGCCAAGTAAAAGTTTGACCAAAACGTAGCTTTGATGCGAATCGGTGCGAAAAAACGCATTTATTTTTTAAAATAAAATAAAATAAAGTAAACCACAAATTGGTTATAAGGATGGCACCGACTTCAAAATTATAAAATAATAAGTAGTTGTTAATAAATTTGAGTTAAATAAATATTGATTATCTATTAATAAATAAATCTATTTTTTTTTCTTAGTTTTTTGTTAGGAACCTACGAAGTCTTTTTTGAATTGAGTTTTTAATCAAAAGATAAGATATTTCGTTTAATATCCATTCAAACATTTTTCCGGCTTGATTTCAATGAGCGCTATAAATGGCCTCATAATGCGACACTTACACGTGGTAAACTGCTTTATTTTCTTTAGCGATGTTGAAAAATGCGCACGACTTTGTTCAAAACCTGCTTAATTAACAAATTAATAAACTTTATAAATTGAAATATTTTTACTTGCGACATATATGTATCTATGTACAATATAAGGCAATTATTGTCCCTATGTGCATATGTTAGCAATCGTAAAAAAAGCTTGAGCCTTTTATCAAATATATGGCATTACGATCTTAGAGAAGTCGAAAAATTTGGGTCTGGTGATTCCGTTCTTCTGCCTGTCTGTTTGTTAATACAAATTTGCTGCCTTGACTTGAAATTTGAAAAATAGAGGTTTGAGCGAATTCTCATGGCTCTGTTTTTGTTTTATTTAAAGATCAAAACTAAGGGAAGCCCTTATACAAATTCTTCAGCCACAAACCAAAAGTTTCAATTTTCTCAAAGACGACTACTAATACTACCAATACGGTACCTCTCATAGAACCTTTTTTTGCTATAAGATTTTCTCGAAAAATAATAGTCCGATCAGCGTATTTTTTTTTGGATTTATAAAAAATTGTTTTAAAACTTTTTTTTTCAAATTCTGTTTCTCGAAAACCGATCAATATGAAAATTCGAAATTCAATTAAAATACTTCTTGAATACTGCATTCCCAGACTAATATTAATTAAATATTAGTTTAAAAAAAAAACCCTCCAAGGATTTTTTTTAAATTTTAAGAATCAACAATTCTTTAAAAAATTGTATGGCACCAATTTTGTTCAGATATAATATGTTTTTGAGGTAGATATTTCAATATTAACTTTTTTTTTATTAATTTTTATTTCTTAATGTTTTTTGTGATTTATGTTTTGGAATACAGGAAAAAGTTCGTGCAACCCAGTCGTGCACATTTTTAGGTATGCTGTTGGATGGTTTTTATGGTACCGTGCAATAACGCCGAATTCTGAAATCCGGCTTTATTTCCCTTAACTTAAGTTAAATAACGCCGAATTTTTGCACTCGGCCTTATTTCAATACGGCAAAGTGAAATAATGCCGATTAGGCATATCTAATTTCACTTTGTCAGTCTAAATTTTATAAAGATTTTATCAGGTGTCCATGGCATTTTTTTTATACGTTGCCTTCTTATGTTTTGAAATGAATTCGCCAAACAAAATTTTGCTTTTCACAAAAATTATTTTATCTAAAATCAATATTACGTAATATCTACATATTCCTGCTTCAAAAGTATTTTCAAAATACTTGGTCTTAAGCTCAGATAAGTTAAGAGAAGTCACATGAAGTAAAAGTTATTGAAAGTTTAAGTATTGATGGAAATTATAAACTATTAAAATAGTACCTACGCAGGTACCTCAATGATTCAAATTCTGCTTTCAAAACCGTTTAATGCATAACAAGATGTGTGAATGTGGATGCCTTTCCAAATTGAAGGAAGCGGCAACAGTTTTGAAAAATGAATTGCGACAAATAATGAATAAAAGTGGTCCAATTAACTTATTAGACTTCTTTTGTATTTTTAGTTTAAGTGTTTACACGAATTTAAGATATTTCTTTTTATTTGTACCATGCACATTTATTGTGTGTACATAAAATTGACAAGTATCTACAAATAAAATTTGTGAATAAATTTTTTTTTTCATTTGGGACTTTTGTCCCATAAGGTGCCGTGTAATAACGCCAAGGAAACTGAAGGCCAAGTTGGCCTTATTTCATTTTCAACAGATGTGTTTATGTACTTGTGCATACTCTTGTATCCAAAAGAACACTTTTTGATAAGAAAACATTTTTTACAGTACTTGTTCTTTTTTGAATTAGTATTGCTCAGAAAGTAAATAAAAGATTATAAAAAACAAAATGTAAAACAAAATTACAAAATAATAAACAATTGTTTAAGAAAAGATCCTAGTTCTGTTGTCCACAATTTGCCTGTAAAACGTTATCTTTTTGTAAAACAGTTTAAACAAAGTTTAAAATAGTGACATGGCTCTAGAACGATTACGCGTAGATTAAAAAATATAACACATAATATGTATACATCGTTTTGATCCTCAAAATTCTCATTCTACTTTTTCTTAGAATGAATTTTGTCAATACAATTTTTATTTGTCTCTTTGGTCATACATCATCTGATGTATGAAGTATTTTGTAAATAGCTTTACCCTCATTCCGAAATTATGTTTGAAAAAAGTAAAAAAAATGTACACAACTCGGTAGTACGAGCTTACTCATGTATTCCAAATTATAACTCATAAAAAATAAAACATTAAAACGGACGGAATCGCCGCCGGACCCACTTCTTTCGACTTCTCTATCATCGTAATGTCATATCTCAACTTTTTTTTTACGAATTCAATAGGTACCTACTTGCCATATACATATTCTATAAGTCGCAAGTAAAAAAGAAGCTCTGAGTCGATACGGACGATACGGCAAACTTTTTTTCGGAGAAAGATTGTGAAAACTTAAAAATTTCTTGCGAAAGCTAACATTAAATTTTTTAAGAATTTGGTCAAATAAAAATAATTAAGGATTTGAATCTTAAGACACGAAATAAAGTAGGTGCAGTTGTTAGCGAGCGAAGCGAGCAGAAAAAATGTTGCCCAAAAGAGAATCAATTTGGGGTGAGAAAGTATTATCAAGAATTGCTTGAAGTAACATGCGGGAACTACGCTTAAGGTTCCGTCAATCAGAAAATGACATGGGGCATTGTCGGATAGTTGTTGTACTAAAGAAGTTATTTTGGAGGACTAAAAATTGTTTACGGAAAGTCAGCTTCCGAGATCGTTGAACGGTATAACGTTTAACCATCCTACCTGGACGTTACAACTCAGACATCAGCAAGCAAAGTACGGTGCATAGTAAGGTTTTGTTGTTTTGAGCAAGTCAACTGTTATGTTAGAAGTCTTGAAAAAATGGTTTTCACTAAAAACTTTTATTGGCCTAATTTCACTTTCGTATAGTGAAATAAGACCAATTTGGTTTTATTTGGTTGCCCTTATTTCACTTTCTCAAAGCGAAATAGAGCCAACTTTAAAAAGTCGGTCGTATTTCACTTTTAGATAGTGAAATAAGAGCAATTTCTTCAAGTCGGCCTTATTTCGCTATAAAAAAAATCTGACCCACCATACTCGGTAAATTTTGTTCTACAGTTGATTTTGCGTTAAGTCCTAAAATGCTCTTTCCAAAAGTTAAATAAAACCGACTTCTTTGTTTTCTGTTTCTCGCCTTTATTTCTCAGTTGGCATTCGGCGTGATTTCACACAGTCGAAGTGAAATAAGGCCGAATGCTCAAATTCTGCGTTATTTCGCTCAGCGTTATTGCACGGCACCTGTTTTTATTCGTTACATGATTTCTTATCTTCGCATAAGTTATAAGGATAACAGAACACATAAGTATAAGTGTTATTGAAATGGTTTCTTAGAAACATTTATAAGATGGTAGATGGTTAGTTACTATCGTAACTTGATAAGATGTTGCTTTGGAAAACGAAACATTCGGAGATCTCCAGGCATTTATTTGAATCGAAAATCAAGTGCGCATATGAATCTTTTTTATTTGACCGTCAAAAAATTAAGCTTTGAGCAGTTAAGTCGTGAAAAAAAAATAAATAGAGTGGCGCGACAGCTCTTGAAGAGCCAAGGCCCAAGTGGCTTACTCTCTGTGAAGAATTGAGCGGATCTACAATTTAACGCCGATTCTGAACGGCTAAGTTGACGAGCACTTTTTCATGACATATTGATACTCTTGGAAGTTTTGCCAGTTCTTCGCAAGAGGCAGTGCCCGTGAAAGATGATATAAAAACTATGGGAACGAGTAGGACTCGAACCCACGATGTTCTGCTTAGCAGCCAACGCACCTTACCACTAAGTCACGGACACTAGTTAAGTCGTGCATTGTTTATTTTTCGTCTCAATAATATTGCGAATTACCCTGTAAGGTTATAACATTAAGACCTAGTTTCTTTGTGAAGAGTTTATTGTAAGGCAAGCAGGAACCTGCCACCCTGTAGTTCTCTAATGTTTATCAAATCAGCTTGTGCCTTGCGATGAGAGCAATCAGTTCAAAATAGGTAAACAATAGGTTGTTTGTTTTCAACTTGGTTGACATTTTTTCCTAAAAAAAAAAACATAACACTGTGCTGCATCTACTATGTATCTTTATGAAACTGTAACAGTCAGTGCGAATATTTATAACCCAGCCATTTATTTTTTTTCATTGACTTCAAATGCTTTTGGTAAGAATGAGGAGTAAGAATGCTTTAATTAAAAAATTGTTCAATTTATTTTATTTTTTAGTCTCACTGACTACTCAACACGGAAAAGAGCCACGCGGACTCATTCAATTTTTTTATTTCTGCTAAGTAGGTACATATATATTTCTTTTCTTTTCTCAACTCGCTAAACCTTCACATTTTAGCTTGCTTTGCTAATAATTAAAAAAATCCTATAAAATATTGGATTCACTTCTTTTGAAAATTTTCCAAGCATCATGATAAGCTCTTACATTTCCACGAAGATTCGATGGCAAACGACAATGTATATATATGAACATATTGTATACATACTTAGGTATCTAGAGAAGTGTCCTGTTTCAAGTGGTTCTTCACTCGCAAATGAATGGACCCTCCAAACAACGTGTTTAAAAAAAAAATAAAAGGATATTTTTTCGCCAAAGAAAACAAACAAAAAAAATGTTTCATCAAAAAGGACTTCATTCAGCCGCTAACTCCCTAAAAAATGAAACAATGGACAAGGAAAAATCGTGGCCAATTTTAATTTTCCTTCCATTAAAATCAGAAAAAAATAAATTCAGAACAAAACCTGAAAACAAAAAACGCCAGGACAAACGGAAGAAGACAACCAACGACTGTGGCATTTGAAAGGAATCTTGGCTGATGAATAATGACAACGTCAAGCAAAAAAAAATCTACAAACAAAAACTTTAAAAAAAGAACTAAAAAAAGTCTAAGGAATTTGAATAAATTCATTTCTTTGGGAAAAGAAATGGAATCCTTACACAAGAGTAAGAAACGCGGGTGAGGGTGAAGAAAAAATTAAATTATATAAAGGCTTTTGTCTTCGCCAGGTCGTTTTTTGTTTTTTTTTTTTGTTCAAGGACTTGGCTATACGAGCTCTGCAGGATAGCATATCTACTCTTTTTAGGGTAAGGATTCGTTGTTTCCCTTTTTTCGTAAGTCATCAACTGGGGAGTGGGGTGGGTGTTTTCGCCCCATCACGGTGCTTGTTCTGTTTCATGACCCTGTTTGATTAAGTGTGGGGTAAGAATACAAAAAAAAAGGACCGGCCAGCCCACGCGAATGACAGTTAAAGTGTCCTTTACTTAAATAAGCAGGTGCGGATGTTGGTCTTGGGGGTTTATTTACGGAAACTGAAAAAACAATTGACATCGTGTTTTTTTTATGATAAGAAATGTAGAGAGTAGCATAAATATCTCATGGAATATCTAAAGAAACAATATTACCAAATTTCTTGTAAAAACGTTTAGATAATTGATTTTTGCTCTTATGACAGCTATTTAGCTCCAGAATTGACCAATTTTTTTTTCAGTTATAACATACAGTAGAACATCTTAAATAATCCCCTCATGTGTCCGTGACTGACAACCTTCATTATTTTGGACGGAACAAATACAACACCATTTAAGCAACAGTGCTATCTAAATTTTCCAACGAAATGAGTTTGCTTTCATTAAAAATCGCACGAATAAACATTATTTGTATAGAGTTTTCGTTGTTATCTTAGAGTTTCATTTTTTTTTTGCTTTAATTCAATATTCCTTGCTTTTTAATTAGTCCAGCCAAAGCAGAGAAAATTTGGAGCAGGCGCTGTCATTTGCATAACAATTGTTAATTGTGGGTCGGCTACAGTTCATCACAAAACAGTTCATCACCATACACTTCATCTCCCTACATCTCATCATCCGACTTTTCATCACAACATACAGCTCATCACAGTACTACTTTTCATCACAAACGTTCATTATCAAAAAAAGGTTTATTTTGTTAAGGATTTGTTCATTTATAGTTTTTGGGTGTTATTTGTTTTTGTTTTTTTTTTGTAGCTGTTGACATTTTTGCTTGGCAAAGGCAATATGTATGAGTGAGTGAGTGTGGGAATGGGAAGTAAAAAAGCAATTGAAACAGGGGATGAAATTGCAAAGTTAGTAAGCGGCGCGGCGGTGTGTGGCGTTTGCTTATTTTTTTTTTTTAACGAAGGTAGATGAAGATAAATTAAATTTTTTTCTATTTTAAAGAGAGGTAAGGCTAAGGATATATGAATGTACGTGCTATGTGCTGCTGATAGTTTTTATTGTTGTTATTGTTATTATTATTGTTCCTCATTAATTCGACAGAGTATTTAAATGGTGTAGGTATCGTCATAGCCGTAGCTAGGATTTTATTTCAGGGGGGGTTAAGATAAATGATAATTTTTTCAATTTTATCAAATTTATCACATTTTTTAAATTCACCGAAGCCAATTCATTTGTTCACGAAACAATGTTTGATGGAAAGTTTAGAAATAATTCTTGAGTTGTATCTATTACCCTTTATTAATGGAAATGGGTTGGAAAGGAGGTGCCGGACTGCCGGTGTACATTGGTCTTAAATACCTGAACATTGCATTGAATTGGAAAGTCAGAGTGTGGAAGGGAGTTCCACATTCTTGAAGTACGGCTAAAGAACGATTCCCTATTCTTGAGAGTACTTCCAAAGTTGGACTCGAGGATAAACTGATGGCCATTCCTAGAAGCGCGAGTATTACGGGCGAATTGTTTTAGGGTAGGAATGCAACTGACTATTTGACTTGAGCAATTACCGTAAAAGTAGAACCAAAAGAGACACGACACGTTACGACGGTGGTCTAACGAGGTGAATGAGTTGGTTATGTCTCTGTCACCAATCAGTCTTAGGGCTCTTTTTTGTATACCGTCCATCCAAGAGGCTTAAGTAGGTATATAACTGGAGCACTAGCCCAAAGATTTGAATTGTACTCAAGCTATATGTCTTAAAGATAAGGGCCAGATCAGACGGGGAGAACAATTTCTTGCACTGTCTTCAGAAACCCAAACATTCTTAGGCATTTTTGGCGACATCGCATATGTGCTCGCTCCACAAAACGTGGTCTGTAAAGCACATACCGAGAATCTCGAGATGTTCGGTCTCATTGATGCAAGTGCCACTCATGGACAGTTGCAGGGGAGGTATATCTCGCTTTAACTATACAAGACAGCATTGAGTTTTCGAAGCATTAATGTACAATGCTGTTGAAGTCAGTGTTTAATGAGCTGATCATATTTTGCCGTTGCAGTTCCAAATCCGAAGAGTATTGATGTGTCTGGAAATGAAATGGAAATGTCGGAGACAAAACGGAGCCCTGGGGTATACCAGCATTTATATTGTGGGTTTCAGACTTGAATCCGTCCAATACAACTGGTAGTAGTGTAGCTGATAGTTTATCAGCGTTTCCTTACAACCTTACAAGCAAAGGTAAGTGCAATCGGACGATAATTGGAGGGAGAAGAAGATTCGCTTTTTTGGAATTGGCCGGACAAATGCTATTTTCCAACTACTCGGAACGATAGATAGAAAAGCTTACGCAAGGGTTTTGCCAGCGTGGAAGAACTTCTAGGACTCTCGCCACAGAACGAGTGCGGAAAAAGATATTTCCCATGGAATCATTGACGCGCTCAAGAACTGGGGGAATCATGTTACTCTCTAGCAGCTTTCGCGAGAGAGCCTACAACTGGAGTTTTTTTTTACTGTCAACGGTAGGGACTGAAGAAGAAGAAGAAAAATTCTTCATACTTTTTAAAAAAGACCAAAAATTCTTACTGCCTTTGGGACATTGCAGTATTTTTTGCCTTAATTTTTGGTCATGAAACGACTTATGTAAACGAAATATGGTTATCTCTACTTGTAGGTAACGAGATGGCGAGAGTAGTAAATGATATCTTGATTATACCAAAACAAATAAAGCTTCAATGGAAAAAAATATAAATTCAGTGTTAGCAAGACAAAAAACGAAAACATTAAGTTATTTGATTTTGCTTTACAAAATTATTTCGGGGAGGGTTAAACCCCGTTACCCTCCCTCTAAATACGGCTATGCTCAACTGAAACTGAAACAGAAATGGTGGTTTAAATGGGGCTTAGTAATCAAAAGGAAAAGAAGATTTCATATTTTTATTCAGAACCTGTCAATAAAATAACATTATTAATCAAAAGGAAAATTTGAATACGAATTTTATTTTAACTATTGTTGCTTTTTCTGGCACAAGAACTCCCTCTTTCAAGCTGATATGAAAATTTGCAATCATTTTACTTATCAACTGAAAACAATAAAAACAATCAGTGTTACCACATGGACTCTACAGAGTTAAAATGGATTCGTTTTTTTTTCCTTGGCTCGGGGACTCGTTTTTATAACGTTTGACTATCTTTTGTTTGCAAAACAAAAATAAGTATGTTAAAAATTTAAAACAAAATGATTTCTGAAAGTATTTATTTTTTTTTTACGTGGACTCGTTATGTTTTGTAAATGACTCGTTTTTCAAGCATCTTGGACTCGAACATATTTTTCCCTGCGGTAACACTGAAAACAATGCTTAAATACCTACAAAATCAACACAAAAATAAATCTCAATGTTCTCATCCAGCCAACCAACCAGGAACCAGAAAAACTTCATCCGTGAGAAAATTCATTTGAGAAATGTCAAAATTATTTGAATCCTCTCAGAGAATTTTTATTTTTCTGTGTCTCTCTCATTGAAAATGTTTTCCTACACTCCGATACCAAGTCGCAGGCACAGGCAAGAATTTTATTGAGTGAATGCATAATAAATCTTTGTTTCTTGTGAATATAATATTTTGATGTATTTTACGTGCATATGATAACATATACATATGTTCAAATTTTACAAAGTTAATGGCCAATTTCACTTTTGGTCCCTTTTTTACACAGATCTATTTTTGTAGTTACATCTATAATTGCGATTTCAAATTTGTTGTTTAATACTCTAAGATGCAGAAATAAAACCACATTTCGTATGATCGTCAAGTTAATCTTTAATAAAGTCATGTATGTTCATTATTTGAAAAGAACAATCCACATAACCGTGATAAACTTGTTCGTTGGTATTCCCTTTTCATTTGATAGCGAATATTTTTAGATGTTTATTATTGAATACGATTTCCGTGAGGAATTCGAGACTTCTTGTTTCCAAGCGCGAACAAAATTAATTAAAGGAAAGTCTTTTATACCAATGCAACTCAGAAAATAAGGAAGTCATATTAGAATAACACTAATGCCCAATTTTTTAAACAAACACTGAAAACATTTGTATCAAACTCTTAAATCTTTTGAGCTTCACCAACTTAAACTTGGAAATTTTAGGGCAATTTATGTCAAAATTGACATCCTTGTGAAAATTGTGTGAGAAAACATTAGATTCACTTTTTAAAATATTCAATGACACTTTTAAAATTTAATGAACTCAAAATGGGCATTTAGTCAAAAAGGTGTTTAGAGGCTTGTTTACTTAAAAAACGCTTCATGAAACCAAAAAAACTCATTTAAAGCTTGTGAAATGTTTAAAAGTGAAATTGGCCATTAACTTTGTAAAATTTGAACATATGTATATGTTATCATATGCACGTAAAATACATCAAAATATTATATTCACAAGAAACAAAGATTTATTATGCATTCACTCAATAAAATTCTTGCCTGTGCCTGCGACTTGGTATCGGAGTGTAGGAAAACATTTTCAATGAGAGAGACACAGAAAAATAAAAATTCTCTGAGAGGATTCAAATAATTTTGACATTTCTCAAGCAAAAAAAAAAATGAATTTCTCAAATGGTGGTTGGAAACAAATGAATTTTCTCACGGATGAAGTTTTTCTGGTTCCTGGTTGGTTGGCTGGATGAGAACATTGAGATTTATTTTTTTGTTGATTTTGTAGGTATTAATATTAAGCATTGTTTTTATTGTTTTCCTTTTCAGTTGATTGAAAGTAAAATGATTGCAAATTTTCATACCATCAGCTTGAAAGAGGGAGTTCGTGTGCTGAAGGGCATCCCAACTGCAGAGGACAAATTTTGAACTAAATGCATTCTACTAAAAGATATAGAATCGCCTTCCTATTATTATATTAGAATCGTGACTTCCGCCAGCCGTTACTGATTTGAATTTTCAAATTTAGGCAGGTTTGGCTATCTTTTAATTTCAAAATAAAATGTTGCTATGTGTTGAGAACAAGTACGTGCTAAATTGCTTAGCAATATTACAAATTGTTTTCATAATTTTTTAATTCTTTTTTGTTTGAAAAGTTAATTTCTGCTCCAATAGTTATTCAGTTTAAATGCCGAATTTTATGATCATTAAGAAATTTTAGCGAAAAATGTTTTTATTTTGATGGAATTCTCTTTGAAAAAGTAAAATTTATGGGCCATTTTGGCGTTTTTTGAGCCTTTACTACTGAGTAACGAAGTACTTAATTGAAATTTTGCTCACAGCAGTTTATTAGAAACAGTTTTTGTCTTCACAATGAAACCTTAATCACTTCGATACGACATCCCATCGCTTCACAAAACCATTTGAAAAAACGCAGTTTTGCTCCGGAACACTTAAATAAAATTCGTTTTCAAATTTTTATCTTTTTGACAGGTTCTGAAAAAATAAAAATGACGTCTTCTTTTCCTTTACTTAACCCCATTTAGACCACCATTTCTGTTTCAGTTTCAGTTGAGCAATCAGTAAACAAACAACTTTAAATCGTATTTTTTTGCAATCCTAATAAATATTAGTTTAACTAACATGTAGCTTCCCACCAACCTATTTACATACATACAGCATCCCGACAAATATACCTACACCAAAAACTCTGCCTAATGAGGAACAATAATAATGACAACAAAAACTATAAGCAGCTCATAGCACATACATTTACATGTCCTTCTATCTTCCTTAACAAAAAAAAATTACCGAACGCCACACACCGCCACTTTCTAACTTTGCAATTTCATCCCCTGCTTCAATTACTTTTTTACTTCCGATTCCCACACACACTCACTCATACATATTGCCAATCAAAATGTCAACAGCTACAAAAAAAAAAAAAAACAAAAAAAAAACAAAACAAAACAAACCCAATAACACCCAAAAACTATTGCTTCCCACCGACCTATCAACACACAGACAGCATCCCGACAAATATACCTACACCATTTAATTACTCTGTCTAATTAATAAAGAACAATAATAACAATCATTAAATTAAAACTAACAGCAGCACATAGCACGTACATTCATATTCGTTACTAAAAGAATTAAAAACAAACGCCTCACAACGCCACACAACGCCCTGCCTCAAAACAAAAGCCAAAAAATGTTTTTTTTCCTCTTATGATTTCTCTCTTTTTTATTCAATGAAAAAGTGTTTGAATTTGAAAGTTGTAACAGCATTCAAATCAAACGGAAATGTAGTAACATGTAGCCTGAAACTATACAAATTTAAGTGATGCATACTTTTTGGCGACACAAATGAACCTTATTATGAAAATGAACTTGTTCTGTTTTGAAAATGAATTGTGATGAAATGTAGTACTGTGATGAAATGTAGGTTGTGATGAAAAGTCGGAAGATGAAATGTAGGGAGATGAAGTGTACGGTGATGAACTGTTCTGTGATGAAGTAGCTTGACCCCGTTAATTGTCACCCAAGGCCTCGGTATGTTATGAAAGGTATTTTTTTTTCTGATGGTTTGAATTTCTTGTCGATGATGTATAATAGATCTGTAGGATGCAACAGCGTGGAACAATGAATGGCGCGGTTCGTTCATCATTTAAGAAGTTAGCCCTAGCGCCTCAATGAACAATCCAAGCCAAGTGTATGTCAACTTATTATGAATGCCTAACCAAGTGAAACGTGCGCGATACCAAAATGATAACCTAGTTGGAAGTGTTAGGAACTCTCCTGTCTTTTTTTTTGTTTTTTTTTTTTATCTATAGTCGTAGAGATCTGATCTCTTTTTGTATTAATATAAGTGGATGAACATGAGTTTGAAAGAAAAATTTTATTTGTGACTCCTATTTTTCGTACACTGAGAAAAAAATCAAATAGATTCATGGTTAAATCAAACAAAAACAACCCCATTTTGGCACTAAAGCGATTTGAAGTTAATTTGAAAGGAAATGTGTTTAATTATTGTTTAAAAAAATTGAACAGAATCATGTTTGATTTAAATTTTATTTGTTTTAAATTGAATTTGTTTCTATTTGCTTTGATTAACTACGTTCAATGTTGACTTAAATAGAATTATGATTATAATATTTTAAATATTTGTGGGTTTGATTCAAAGATGTTTCTATTTTTTTCAATAACCTTTAAACCATTTCAAATAGAAACAAAGTTGTTTTAAACATAATTATTTTTATTTTTATTAAACTTATACTATTCAAATTAATAAAGCTGGAACTTGGAACATTGTTGAGTTGGAGAAAAAAAATCTTCCTGCCACATCTCTATGGAAAATTTTCTTTGTGTGGCTTTGTAGGTGTTGCTAAGCGGGTTGGTGTGATTTCGCTGATGTTGAGTAGTTCAGGAACTTATAATCGGAAATATCTAAAAAACGTTAAGAAGAATTTGGTTGAATGCATATTTTATTATTTTTTACTATACCTACATCTGCAAAGCTCATGTTTTAACTTTGAGGAAAATTGTAGTTTTGAATCCAGTTTAATGATAAAGGCTGAACTGAGAGAATTCTGTTTTATATTATGTAAAAAGGAATAAACAAACGAAATGGTTACCTTTTCTATTTTGTAAATCGGCAGCTTTTCTTGAAGTTCTTTGTATCCTCCGGGGTAAGAAATCAGTCTGTCTTGCGTGATCTCGTTCTCTAGAATATATTACACATGGCTTGAAAAAAGAAAATCTTATTGTCTTAAAAATACTTACGATTAATAACGAAGAACAAGTCGAGTAAATTCCATTGTTTTATTTGTTGTTTTTGTTCACTTTTTTTTATTACACCCGATTTATACCTATTTTTATATTTTCCACGCACTACTGACTATCTCTCACGAAAAATATCTTGAAAAGATGAGGACAACAAAACCATCGACGACGCCAGTAATTTACTTAAATTACTTAAATTTTACTTCGATTTTACTTCGTTTAGGTTCATTTAAAGTTGCTATGAGTTTGAAATAAAAATCATTTGTCCATTTTTTTTATTTTGGCAAAAAATCTGAAATTGTTCGGGATCGTTTCAAATCGATGTGTGTTTGAACTTAATACGGGCTGTTTGATATTATTGTTTTGCAGATATTTTAAATACGTTCTTATTTGAAACAAACTCATTTATGTTAATTTCATGTTCAAGAAGTAAGGCAAACATAAATCCTTTTGATTTAAATAAACTATGCTTAAAAGAATGGTTTTTCTTGTATTTAAATAGATAAGAGGTTGGATTAAACCGAGTTCTGTTTGCCATTCCTAAATAGATTTCAAATATGACTCTTTTTAAAAAAAACTCATAGTACAGTTTTCTCAGTGTATGAACGTGACAAAACACAGAAGGTAAGCAGGTGCCCGTATGAGAAATAGGTTAATTGGTGCCCGAGCTAATGGGGCAAGCGGAGTTAAAATAGGGATTTAAGAAAAGCCGTCATCGGTCAGCGGCTACTCATATCTGTAATTAAGTGCTGCGGTTTGTTACAAGGCTTTCTTTGTTCAAAAATGTTAGTAAGATTATATCATTTAACAATTTTACATAGGTACTTACCTCCGAACCTTGATACTTTCCGATTTGAAATGCATCGAACAAGGTGGTTCGAGATATTCATCTTATAAATCTGATTTATTTAGAGAGAAACTGGATGGTGCCCGAAGAACATAGATTTAAATCCATTATATTTATTCATAAAGGGTTTTCCAATAAGAGGTGTTATTTTGATATTCAAAGAAAAATGGCATTTTTTGAGATAATAAATGATAAATGATGTTTATTTCATTATAAATAAGAAGTATGCCGTTAATAATGGAACACAACATCAGCCAAGTGGCCGCCATGACCACGTTTACAGGACCATATCCTTTTCATGAAATTTTCCATAACCAAATCGCAAAGTGGCTGCCCTATGTCCTCGATAGCCTCACGAATTCCATCTTTTAGGTCTTGAATCGACGCTGCCATTTTTCTTTGAATATCAAAATAACACCTCTTATTAGAAAACCCTTTATTATATTGCAAATATCTACCATACATTAATGTTTTCCTTTAAATACCATTTTTCTTCATGGCGGACTTTCCAACTAAATTTGCTATTCTAAATCTAAGTTTGTTTTATAATCAATTTCTATTTCTTAATCTTTGAAACGGCACCAATTATTTTCGAAGAAATTGTCAGATTTTCAAACAAACCTAGTTCTGCTTTTAAAAACGTAAGTTACCGATAATTTCGTGACTGGTGCTTGCAGCTACAAACCGAGATCTAAAAATATCAAACATTAATGGTCTTAATACTGTAAGAGTGTTATGTAGTTAAAATTGTTTACAACTATTAATTCCTTTCGAAATGCTGGATCTTGAAAAAGAATGTTTTATAACAACAGAGTTGTTAAAACTCGATAAAATAGGTCCATTACTTTTTGAAAAAAAAAACAATTTAGGGAAGGGTCGAGTCTTTTGGGGAACTCCTAATGGTTGAAGGCGTTATGATAAAGGGTGCGAAATAATAGTTTTCGGTGCTTAAAATGTTCACATTCAATAGTTCAGAGTGCCTTTGACTAAGCAGCCAACAAGTCTTGGATCCGTAGGTTAGTACTCGTTTAGACTACTTATATCGTCTTATACAGTAGCAATTTTGAAGCAATGGTTAGATTTTTGGGTTTAAAGAGCTTTGAAAGACTAAAGTAGGTTCTGTTGGCTTTGATCAGCTCCCCCGCGTATTTATTATTCCATATTGTTATTGGCTGCTACTATTGACCAGAGGTATAATTTTTAATCTTGCTCCCCCACCTTAATTATTGTTCTACTATTGCCAACGTTTTCAGCACTAGGGTCCAACATGTACTTAGTTTTTCCCTCATTTATATGCAGATCTGCTTGATCTGGATAAATAAATGAGGATTGTTCAGCTTAGAGGTTCCTTCCAAAGATGTCAGTATCACCTGCATATGTCAATAATAGGATGAATTTGGTGATGATAATCCCCCTGATGTATGTTCCAGATTCACGGATTGCTTCTCCAACGCCAGGTTGAAAACAGTCCGTCCTGTTGTGGGAATCCATTGGAAATATGTCACAAATGAGATACCTATAGCAAGTTTTGGACTTGTAAAAAAACAGACATTTTGATCAAATATGAAATTACGATGATAGAGAAGTCGAAAAACGTGGGTTGTGCGATTCCGTTCGTCTGTCTGTTAACGCACCTATCTACAGCCTTAACCACTGGTTGACTTCAAACTTGCAAATTAGAGAATTGATCGAATTTGCGTGGGTCATTTTATTGATTTTTTTCTTAACATCAAAATTAAGGGTAGCCACCACAGAATTTTTTGGCCGAAAATCAAAAGTTTCAATTATCTCCAAAACGGCTCCTATACGATTTTTTAAACTTCCTCCAACATTTTTTTTTAAACACTGATTTTTTTATGTATTCTCATTGAACGGTACCGCTCATAGAACCATTTTTTTGTTATAAGATTTTCTCGAAAAATAAAAGTCCATTCAGCGTATTTTTTTCTGATAGCAACTTTCAAAAAATTTTCTGTATTTAAAAAAATATTAATTTTTTTTTTTCAAAATTTTGTATCTCGAATATACTGCACACCTACATACCCAAATTAATTTTTAAACATTTTCGAAAAATGTTATATGTTATGTACATAAAAATTTTATTAAAAGAAAACCCCTCCAAGGATTTTTTTTGAAAATATTTTTATGACATAAATTTTTTTTACGATTTTGAGGTACACGTTTCAATTTAAATTTTTATTAATGAATTTTCATTACATGCCTTTATATTTTAATGTTTTTTATGAGATATAATTTGGAATACAGGAGCAAGTTCGTACGACCCAGTCGTGCACATATTTTTTTTAGGAGATTTTTTTTTTTTAAGGATTGGAGAAAGGACTTGAAAGAATTTCGACAATTCGATCTTTAACAAGATTGATTCAATCAGAATATTGCACCAATGAAAATAAAAAAAATGGAATCTATTGGTTTTTATATACTTATCCCTTGCAACTTTTCCTTTAAAGACAAAAAAAAAACAATCTGGTAAAATTGTACTTCCAAGTGCTTCTTCCTAAACTGTGGCAACTCTGTTAATTTACGGGAAAACTGCACACTCAAAACATAATATAACACTAACAATTTCTGAAGAGCTGGTACAACGTCCTGCGAGTCGGCTAGTTGTTGTATATGGGAGGAAATATTTTATTTAAAGAGACTTTATATCAGGTTTCGGCTTAACGAACGATTTTCTATCTGCACCTGCAGGCTGCGCTGCATGTATCGGATGCAAATACAAATCTCTCTTCAGTTCTTTCTTGAACTGAAAGTAAGACTCGTAGTTTGGAGTAAATCAATATTTATGATTCGTTTTCTTGTGAAAATTCAATATATGTAAACTTTTATTTGATAATGAATGTCATTAATTACAAAATTGACATTATGACATTAATTTCCAATTTTTTTTCGTCTTTGACAAGCCGATGTAATAAATATTTGACCAAAAATAAAAAAATGCATGACTTCGTGCGTTTTGCCTGTATAACGATTTGCTAGTGTTTGTGCGTATTCAGTATTGTGCTATTGTAACACAAACAAATTAAAGCAACATGATAATAATCCAAACACAATTATTATAATCTTGATTTAACATATAGATAAGAATTAAAATGGTAATACAAGATGTGCTCAAGAATAATTGCATAATAAACACACATTATTCAATATCGCTTTCGGCTTAGACATCTGGTAAGGTAATCTTTTGGTTTGGTTTAGATCTTTAATGTAATCATCGTTTGAAAACTCGGATGTTTGATCTGTTTCAAATCCAAATGATATCATGGAGTCATTGAAATCCACGGGATTGAATAACTGAAATACCAACCAAAGTTTAACTCCTGCTCTAGAGTTTCATCAAGATTTATTTCGTGGGTTTTTTCTCCCGAAGTACATTTTTGTTCAACTGTTTTAACTACATAAAAAAAATAGATAGAGTGGCGCGACAGCTCTTGAAGAGCCAAGGCCTAAGTGACTTACTCTCATCACCAATTTTCTGGGTGCGTGTGAAGAATTGAGGGGACCTACAATTTAACGCCGATTCCGAACGGCAAAGTTGAGAAGCACTTTTTCACGACAGATTGATACTCTTGGAAGTTTTGTCGGTTCTTCGCTACATATGTATATACAAAAAAACAGTTACAGGTAATAATAATTAATGACCGAAGCTATAGGCATGTTAACGATCCAGAGTAAGATCTAGTATTATTTTGTACACTTCTAGGTACAACTTCTAGGTACACTTCTAGGTAAGTACAACTTTTTCATAAAAAGAAAAACAAAATAACTTACCGAAGGTATTTTGTTTATTTTGTTTGGCTAATTGGAGCATTGCCCACGATCGAGAATTCTTATTCATTTTAAAAAGTTTTTAAATGTTTACAGCAAATTCAAGACGCTTTACAATGCACAGTTTGTGAAAACTCTTTGAAATGCAAACGCTTTCATCATATGAATTTTAAAACACGGCATGCTGCGTAAGTCATTTGTAAAATTCAAACAAGTAATTTTGATGACAGAGAAAAGGCATTAAGTCTTGTTAATGCTCTCTTCCTGTAGAAATGTAGTATTTTTATTTACCTTGTGTTAGGTACTGTGTTTTTTCTGACTTCGAGCAAAATGAAACACAAAATTATTCATTAAGGAAATACAATATAAGTTTGTTTTTCCAGTACATAGATATCATCGTTCTGAAAAATTCTGCATTTAAATCTGAAAATGCCTAAAAACTGACTTAGTGCACTTAGCTTTTATACCAACGGACTATATCGTATGCAATTATTTTCTATCAGAGGAGGAGCGTCCTTTCAAGCTTCTGGTTTTGCCAACTAAGCAGAACTTTCTTTATTTATAATTTTGTTCTTGTCTTAAAACGATACTTTTCCAATGAATATAATTGATTAAATTTTATGTGTCTTTCATTGTTGGGTTTATTTTTTATTTCGTCGATAGTGAAAATAAATCTTTATATACTTAGCTCAATTCGCAAGGAAATCTTCGAAGACCTTAAGGTTCTATGTGGTTTTATGTTCCTTGTTTATTTCGTAACTTATACTTTTACGTTTTCATTTTATTCAGGCTAGTTAATGTTTCCAAATAAAAGGATTTACAAACAAAATTGCTTTCCAAATAACACAAGTTTAATTTGTTATCGGCATCAGAGCTTTTGCTTTTACTACCTACCTAACCATATCGGTTAGAACTTCTATTAAAACTTATACAGACTTATACACTTTATTTATTGTATGGCTCAAGAATCTCAATGTCTCATTTCGAAGTAATTAGCTATATGTTGCCAACACTTGCATCGACATAAAAATTTTGCAATCAAATTTATTTCCTCCTATAACAAGTAAGACATTCTTATATATGTATGTCCCTTCTCTTTTAAAAGCTTTGTCACAATCAGAAAAAACGTCTTTCTCTTGACATTTGATTCAGAAGAAAAATCATAAAATCCAATACACCCAAATAATAATATATGACACTCACTCACATACTGTATGTGAGTATACCTAAATCAAACATCCTTTTTGCAATTGACAACCCTTAAATCAAAGCTAGAAGAAAACCAACAACAAAAACCAGAGCTAAATCCAATTCTTTTAATAATCTTCAAGACAATATCGAAACACAATAACAATATCCTTTGATGATTATCGTCCTGTGGAAGCAACAGTATCATTTATTATTATTGCTACACGATATCTCAACCAAGTATAGTGCCAAACCAACAACCCAGAAAACCAAACCCAACGAAGAAAAGCCTTTCTTCGTTTGGAACCTGTGCTGTTGGGTGAGCGTGAAAGTGTACACTCGTACAGGTTCCTAATAAAACAACTTATTCCTAAAAGAATACTTGGTTTGAAAAGGGCGACAATAATTTTCGCAACCATTTGTATACGTATGTGCTATATTGGCAAATACGTTTGCCTTCACTTTCACTGATTCACTTCTTGCGTGCGTGCGATGTGTAATCTTTGTTTGTTTGCAGGGTCGTATTAGACTAGAACCTAGGAGCAATAAGGCGCGTAAGCTTTTTTCGTTTTATAGTTGAAATGGTAATAATACGATGTTGTGAAGCTCCTTGAGAAATATAAAAGAACAATAAAAATGCAAAATGTCGACAGTATGGAATTCATTCGGCAGCTTTCCGCATTTTCTCAAAAATTATCGCTTACATTTTGCTAAAACAGACAACTTTAAATTGCGAATGTCTTAAAAATCGGTGGCCCCGTTTTTGGTAGTTTACTTTTTGATCGAAAAAGTGATTTTGTAGTTGATGTGGAGAAATCAAAACAAGCCACAAACATTAATTCGCCGTTGATTTCCAAAGCGCAACAATTCTTTGGGGATATATCTGCAAAAGGATTTCGGCTTAGTTGACTCAACCATTAAAGCTGCACTTGTCTTCGTCATTTTTTTCGGTTTTTTTAAACTGTATGATCGACTACCTTAACCATACCTTTTTTATGGGAACCCGAGGCATCTATGGTGAAATGCTTCGATTAAAATGTCCTTATTATAGATAATGCGTGCAGTTTCGTGCTTATTCTAAATTTCACAATTAATTTATCGGAACACTTATAAGTATAAGTATACTTACTTACTTATGGTGGCGCTACAGTCTCCAGCCAGCTCGATCTCTAGCTAGCTGTCTATAGTTTCGCACGCAAAGTTGGTTCAGGTCCTCGCGGCTTTCCTCTTTTGCGACGTTCTTCCGGGTTGGATTAGAAGACTCTACGAGCCGGAGCATTATTTTCCATTCGCTCTACATGACCCAACCATCTAAGTCATTGGACCATAACTTTTATGGCAACGTCAGTGTCGCTGAACCGCTAGATCAATTCTTGATT
This sequence comes from Sphaerophoria taeniata, assembly GCA_943590905.1. NCBI lineage: Eukaryota > Metazoa > Arthropoda > Insecta > Diptera > Syrphidae > Sphaerophoria > Sphaerophoria taeniata. The sequence continues at coordinate 64,774,215 of OX016540.1, forward strand.
GAATCTTCGTCTCCATTCCCCATTTATGCAGACAGGACCAAAAATCATTCGAAGAATTTTTCTCCCGCAGCAGCCCAAAGCTATTTCATTGGATGTTGTCATGGTCACTGTCTCTGCACCATACATTAGGACCGGGATGATGAGAAGAGTGTCACTTAAGTTGCTTGGCAGAGGACTTAACTACTCAATTGCCTTCCGAGTCCAAAGAAGCAGCGATTGGCAAGAATGATTTTTCGTTTGATTTCAGCGCTGGTGTTGTTGTCTGAGTTAATAGTGGATCCTAGGTAGACGAAGTCCTTAACTACCTCGAAGTTTAATCTGACGTTTGCTCTTTGACGTCGATGTTGGTTGTCCTTTCTTGTTGACAGCATTAACTTGGTCTTGCCCTCGTTAGCCGCTAGACCTATCTTCCTGGCCTCCGTCTCAAGACTCACAAACGCTCCACTGACATCACGTTGTGTTCTTCCAATTATGTCAATGTCGTCTGCGTATCCTAGTAGCTGGACGAATTTTTGAAAGATTTTGCCTCTATTGTTGACTTTGGAGTTTTGCACAACCTTTTCAAGAATGATGTTGAAGAAATCGCATGACAGCGCATCGCCTTGTCTAAAAAAGATATCAAATGCATCCGTAAAAAACAGCGTGAGTTGCTCTACATAATTGGTCTCTATAGACGCTGTCATACGTGGCCTTGAAATCAATGAAAATGTGGTAGGTATCGATTTGAAGTTCCTGGGTCTTCTCCAAGATCTGCCGTAAGGTGAATATTTGATCGATGGTGGACTTTCCGGGTCTGAAGCCACACTGATAAGGCCTATCAGGTTGTTGACGAAGGGCTACAAACGTTCACACAGCACGGCAGACAAGATCTTGTGGGCGATGTTAAGGAGACTTATATCTCTGTAGTTAGTGCAGTTCAGGGTATCTCCTTTCTTGAGGATCGGGCATACGATGCTGAGGTTCCATTCGTCGGGCATGTTTTCCTCTGATCAAATTTTGCAGATGAGCTGGTGCATGCTCCTGCCCAAATCATCTCCATCTGCTTTGTACAGTTCAGCGGCTAGCCCATCTGCTCCAGCGGCTTTGTTCGACTCAAGTTTAGATATCGCTATCTTCACTTCGTCAATGTCGAGTGGGTGGAATTGTTGGCCTGCTTCACCCAGATTGAATGGTTCTGTATTGCTGGTGGAATTTTGCTCGTCATCGCCATTATACAGCTTGGAAAAGTGGTCTTTCCATATCTTCAGCACTGACTGTGGTTCCACAACGATATTCCCATGATGGTCGTCTCTACACACGGAAAGAAATGAAAAATCAGTAATCACGAATTTCCATGTCGTAAATTATGAAAAAAAAATTTTTTGTAAATCATCCCCCTTTTTTCGTAAAATGAGAGTCAAAATTGTAATTCAATCTTTATTCCGTCTAAATTTACAAAACTGTATAATTTGAGAATTACGAACAAATGTCATGATTTTAGATTTCCATTGTAAGAGCAATTTACAAATTTTGTATTCGTAATTTTAAACATTTGGAGCATGATATAAATTGTACGACTAAATAATTCTGATTTACAAAATCAAAGATCGAGATTTATGATCTCAATATTCTAAAAACAAAGCTCTTGAAGCTAAATGAACGAATTGATCTTAGACAATCGTAGTTTACAAAAATATTTCCTGAATTAAAAAATAGGTGTTTATTAAATCATGAATTCTTATCCCATTTTACTACTTTTGAATCCAAACTGTTTTCTTTTGTTACGACTCATGAATCGTAAAACACGAAGAAGAATAAAGAAAAGGTATTTTGTAAATCATGAATTCTTATCGCATTTTACTACTTTTGAATCTAAACTGTTTTTTTTTGTTACGATTCTTGAATCGTAAATTACGACAATATTTCCTGAAAAAGAAAAACGTTTTGTGTTGTTTATTTATTCCCTAGTTTTCATGCGGTCGAAAATCAATCCCAATTTTTTAAAGCGTCAAGTAGCTCAGTGGGTAGAGGTGCCGATCAAGAGACCGTCGTGCATTCTCATGCCTGGGTTCGAATCCCAGCAGTGCGGAGTGACGATTTGTAAAAAAAAAAATAGTCGCCACTAAGCAGTATGCAGAATGAGAAGTAAGTACGGCGATTGATCGGTGAGGTGAGAGAGAGGAAGGGAGAATATAGTACCGGGGGAAGGGCGAGGAAGGAGAGAGAGGCGAGATCCCCCCGAAACGAGGATGGTGGGGGGAGACAACGGAAAATTTACGTAATTGACAACTGACTGATCGTAAATTACGCTCCTGAATCGTAAATGCTTTTTTTGGTTATGATTCAAAAGTGTAGAATTACAACTTTTGAGTCGTAATTCTTGACAAGCCAAATGTAAATTTACAACTGGCTGATCGTAAATTACGCTTCTGAATCATAAATGCTTTTTTTTTTGTTGCGATTCAAAAGTGTAGAATTACAACTATTGAGTCGTAATGTCTTCATTTTCCTCTTTTTCGTAAATTACAAACACGAATTCGTAATATTTGATTCCCAATCCAAGGTCCATAACTAGATTCATTTTTCGTGATTTACCGCTTGTTTTTCTTGATTTGATCTTCGATTTCTTTCTGTGCAGGCTTCGGTTCGGGGTTTATAATCCCTTTAGGTTTTTTTTACCTTCTTATAAAACTTTCGAACCTCGTTCCTGTTGTGAAATCCCTCTGTCTCCTCGATAGCGCGCTTCTCATGTTCCCTTTTTTTCTGAGAAGTTTGTGCTCCTCTCTCCTTTTCTGCTCGTAGAACTCCCGAGCTGCTCGTGTCCTTCTTTGCAGCGCCGCTTTATATGCCTCTTGTTTAGCTGCATGTACTCGCCGGCACTCATCGTCAACCAGGGGTTTCGTTGTGAAGGCGGTGTAAACCCTAGCACTTCATTGGCGGCATCTCTGATGGCTGCTTGGCAGTGTTGCCACTTTATCCCTACATTTTGTGCTGGCAGCAAGGGACTTCTGAGAAGATTTTCGGAAACACGATTAGAAAAGGATCTAGCTATCTCTTGCGATTGTAGCCTTGTGGCCTTGATCGGGTTATCCTAATTCGTATCTTGGCGAGAACAAGGTAGTGGTCCGAGTCGGTGTTGGCACCTCGAAATGTGCGGACATCTTGCATGCTAGAGAAGTGTCGTGCGTCGATCGCATTGTGATCAATCTGGTTGACATCTGATCGAAACACAGTGATATTATTTATTTGAACTGTTCAACCGAACAAACTGAATTTGATTTGGAGAACTACAAAAGTTTGTTTAATTCTCTCAATTAGCCGATATAGATATACTTTGTTGGCAGCTCTCTTGATTGCTCTCTATTATATGTAATCTATATTAAAATTTTATTGATAGGTAGGGAGCAGAGATTAAAATGAGTCAAGTATTGTTTGTAAGTTTCGGGTATTTACTAAAAAAAAACGAGTTTGAACAAACTGAGTCAACGCACAATCAAGTAATTTCGAGTCTTTTTATTTATGAGTAAAATTATTTACAAATCATCCCTCATTTCAAACGAGTTCAAACAAGTTTTCTGGTTGAAAGTAAGATCGCTTGCAATCACCACTCAATTGTTCATGGCGCTTGTAAGTAAATTGAAAAATATTGTTTGGTTTGTTTGAGATTTGTGTGCTGTGTGGAAATGTAGGTAATCTATGGCAAGGAGGTTTATTTTTATCGTTGATTTGTTTCATTCTCAAATTTTTGTATCGCTGTGTCGAATAAAATAGATAGATACGAATAGAAATAAATAAATCCACATATTTTGATTATTTTGATTTTTTGTGATCGAAACACCATTGTAAAATATAAACAGGACCTTGTGTATGGGTTTCAAATTTTCAATATACATTAGGATTTCATGAGCAAATGAATCCGCGTTGTCAGTTGAATTTTCTCCAGCAAAAAAAATTAATGATTATGGATTCGTAATATCTTCAAACAAGTTTACTGATTGAAAGTAAAATCGCTTACAATCATCACTCCATTATTCATGGCGCTTGTAAGTAAATCGAAAAATAATGCTTGGTTTCTTTGAGATTTGTGTGCTGAGTGGAATCAATGTAAAAAATTTCGAACAAAATAGAAATAAGAAAATCTACATATTTTGATTAAAAAGAAATGTTTGTAACATATATAATATTCAAAGTTTTATTTCATGATTTCATTTTCTTAGTATTTAAAAATGTACTCATTGAAACAAAACCCTTTTTTTATAAAAAAAGATGCGTAAAAACCAAAAATTATTACTGAAACTAATTCATTCATAGCTTGACCTCAAAATGTTCATTCATACCTCTTTTTTTGTTTTATTACTCTAATTACAAAAAGCCAACATCCCACCCTAGAAAAGGATTACATATTATCCAGAAAGTAGTAGGTACATAGCTTGGTTATAGGAAGGTCAGATATGTTATAAAAAGATTAACAATATTTAAAATATCTTAACAAAACTGCATTCTCTACCAACCGGAAGCAGGTATTCCCACGACATAATCTTCGTCAATCACTATTTTCTATTTAGGTATACAAACCTAACCCACATTGAGGTATAGTATGCATTCATTAATAAATCCTTTCTTTAATTAATGTGAAAAATTATGTTTCCAGTGCGGATTATTATATTTATGAATGCAAATCCAGCCACCTAACTCATTTATAAATATTTCTATTCGTTAAATTACAACCCATACAAAGCCTGCATCTTTCTTTTTTTCTTCGTAGAGAAAAAAAAATTGAAACATCCAATCAATTTTACCCGAAAACTCAAACATGTTTGAGTAAGTACAAGCAAGCGAATTGCTTGTGAGTCAATTTGACTTGAAATGATCGAAAACGAAAAATATTTACGAGTTTCCTCTGCTTGCTTGGTTTGACTTACAAGCCTTTTTATTTATGAGTCAAATTATTCGTAAATAAGGGTTGCAATCAAACGAGTATGAACAAGCACACAAGAAAAATTTGGATGTGTTCGAACTGTTCAAACATACTCATTTTAATCTCTGGTAGGGAGGGATAAACATAAATAAAATAAATAAATAAATCTCCTTAAACCAAGTATTTTAATGTATTTATGTTTTGAAAATACGTAAAACAAATATGTTATAATAGTGTGGCACCAAGTCAAAATAAAATCTCTTTGAACTAAATTTTCAATTATGCCCAACATTTCTGGGCCTTACTTTCCTACTCATTTACCAGAAATTTAATTAGAAATTACTTACTCAGTGAATCGTTAAAAAGCTACGAAGCCATTTCGCCACAAACAAAGACTAGATATGATGCGAAAGTAATTAATTCTTTCATGCTGCTCTTTTGATCCTTTGTTTACCCCAATGAAATAAAAAATAAAAAAAAAAAGATTTACTCATTTTATTTTCAACAACATCCCTAAACAAACTGTATCCGTTCAAACTTAATTCAACTCCTGCGCTTAAAATAAAAGCCTTGCAGCTGTGAATAAAAAAAAATGCCTAAGTCCGAGAGGAGTAGGGTAAAAGCACCAGTACCCGGACAGATAACTTCTTTTTTGACTTTCAATGCAAATATCTTTATTTCTGTTAGTATTTCATTAAAATCTTAATATTTTGCTAAGACTACAGATATTTCTCAGTAGTTTGGTGTATGAATGAATTGAAAGTAACTTTAAACATTGATTAAAAAAGATGAATCCTAAATAAAGGCGATTTTCCGGAGTCTCCGGACGATTGTTCTAGTCTCCGGACGATCTTAAATGGAGTTTCCAGACAGTTCCACTTAAAAACTCAATATCTTTTTTCTCTTAAGTGTTGACTATAGAGCAATTCATTTTCTGTATTGGTAATTACTTCCTGACTGTTTGACATCTAATTAATTTAAAAAATATTACCTAGTTATTGTTATTTAAGACGAAATATAAAGAAACCAAAATCAGTACCAGTTACCGGACGATCAAAACAGAGTCTCCGGACGACTTTGAACCTACTTCGTCATACTTTATTGCTGCTTGACTGATACCTAATTTCTTCGATCTAATGTCGTGCAAGGCTATCTTTTAAGTTGTTTGCATTCATCTTCAATAAAAAAAAAAGTTAAGACTATTCATATCCTCACTATCCAACTAAACCATGGCAATTTTATGCATCTGAAATGCATATTTACTTGTTTCAAGGTTAACTAGTTGTTGTTTCTTTTTTCCGAACGTTTCCAGGCACTTGGAATCCTTCAACACTAAACTGATGCACTGTTTTTTTGTGCACATCGCATTCAAATATTATACCTTCGATAGGGGTGGTTTTGGTTTTGGTTGGTTTCTTTTTGTGTTTTTTGTATGTATATGGTATGCATCAGTGAAGAAAAATGTTATTCTCAAATAAATAGAGAAGTGGAGTAGGAAGGAAGAAACTGGTTTTATTATTCTCATGTTCAGGTTTCGGTAAAAAGGAAAATAGATATCGCACGATCGATTTACACCATTTTGATTTCAAAATATTGTGTTTGTGTGGCAGAAAATAAAAAATGATATTGAAATACAATTTTTAGAGTTTTTTATTTGTCATTTTTAATCCATCAGAGGGATGATAGTAAACAAATTTTATTCTGGATATAAACAAGTACTTTTGACAATTAAATTAAGGGTTGCAAAAAGAATTTGAACATAAAAAAGTAATTAAATAAAACCTTGGAGCTGTCCGGAAACTAGATTTTCGTTATTTTTTGTACCAGTACCGGACACTTAAACAAATCGATTAAAAAAAAAGCAAAACTCAATTTTTTTCTTTAGTTATTGGAAGTTCATTATATTTTCTTTGAAACAAACCCCATTTGATTGCAAGACTTCACAAGATCAACTATTCCCAGTATATTTTTCCAAGGTCTGCCACTATTTTTTTGCTAAGAAAACAGCAGAACAGCAGTGATTGCTGCTTAAACTACCTATAACTTTTCCGTTATACATTCGATCGGCTTCAAACTTCGTATGCATATGTGGAAAATGTTACTGATTCTGTATTTTGTTGTTTTTTGTCAAGTCTGTATTTAGTTTCTCTTTTGTTCCACATAAAGGCAAAATCGTCCGGTCACTGGTGCCTGTCCGGAAACTGGTGCAGTTACCCTAACGAAAAGATTTTTCTCTAAGAACCTTTTATGAATATTTCACCAGGGAAAGAAAAATTAAATTTCAATTAGACAGTCTCTATTTATGTTGATCCACCCCCACTACAAATGTGTGAGTATGATAACGGTTACGACTGCCTTATGATTTTATTAAAATTATTTAAATATTTTCACTTCAATTTGCCTAAGGTTTGCACAAATATATTTTTGCTTGAAAAGAATATTGACTTTAAGATCCTTTTTAGTTTTTCATTTTTGGATGAATTTGCAGAAAAAAATAGTAGGTAGTCTCGCATTTTTTGATTTTTAATACTTTTGTTTTAGAAGAGTTTTAATCAAAGACAACCAGATGATGGTGAAGAAAATGGTATTAATCTAAATTTCGGTACCTCGACTTATTATTGCAACTTGTTTCAAGCAGAAATTTTGGCGAGAAAATACTAAATATGCCAATTAAAGAAATCTTATACATATGCTCAGCTCTAAAACATTGGGTGGGTTTAATGCCTGTACCACCTTTAACTAGTGTTATACGTTGTAGACCTTTCAAATAATAACCTGCTCACAAAACCTGCGTGTGTCAAAAAAGAAATCTAAAGGCCCACCTATATTTTCTTAAGTGAACTAATGTCTAATGTCAAAAAACCGGACGAAAATTTCCTTAAGTTAGCAAAAGAAGTAGGTTCTTCTTCAAATTGTGAAATTCACTTAAGCAATGACCGAAGGAAACCGCACTAGTAAAATTTGAACGAAATGTTAACGAACGTTACTTAATAACATTATGATTAGGTCATAGGGTTCGTGTTTATTCGCTGGTTCACGTAAGAGTGCTTGCGTTACCAAAATTGCATTATAAAAATTCCGCCATCTAATGTTTTTTTCAACTAGGTAGTGCTTATTTCGTGAATGGTAACTCTTAGCCCATGTCTGATTTGACAGATAATAAGTTTTTTGTTTCCTCTGAACGAATATGGTTGTGCATACGCTTGAACAACGCTGAGAAATATTGCGACATTACTTTGAAAATCATGGTATATTGCAGATTGTGTGCGAAAATCGCGTACGGATTTTGGAAAAAGAGAAGCACCGTTTGTATGTTTGTTTTCTTGTGAAAAAAAGTGAAAGAAGCTGACATCCTCATCGATAAACCAAAACGTGAAAAGCCAAAAACAGTGTGTACACCCGAGAATATTGCTGCTGTGGCAGAAAGTGTGCGTGAAGCGCCATCAACATCAATTCACCGTCGTTCTCAACAATTGAACATTTCGGGGACATCATTGAGTCGAATTTTGCATAAAGACCTCAGTAGGCCGCCATAGAAAGTCCAATTGGTTCAGGAGTTGAAGCCAACTGACCATCCGTAATGCGTTTTCGCTTCGCTAAGTGGGCCTGCAATCGACTTAGAGGAGATGCCGATTTTGCCAAAAAATATCATCTTTTCAGATGAAGCTCATTTTGATCTTGGCGGGTATGTTAACAATTTAACTGCGCAATTTTTCTTCGAAAATGAGCAAGGAGTGGCCGTAACAGTCAATGCCGATCGTTGAACGAATTTGTGTTCACAAAAAAATGAAGAGCAGGATATTGGCAACATTTGGTTTTAACAGGACGGCCCTGTTTTTGAAGATCGCATTATCAGCCGCAGAGCTGATGTCGTTTGGCCACCTCGGAGCTGCGATTTGGCACCGTTGGACTATTATTTGTATGGTGCCGTAAAAGATAAGTGTTACGCCGACAAATCAGAGATAATTGACGCTTCAAAGGACAATATCTGTGAAGCTATTTGTGAAATAGAGCTGCACACAATCGATAATGTGCTTAAAAATTGAACCGATCGTGTAGGCTACTGCATGGCCAGCCGAGGCAGCCATTTGAATGAAATTATTTTCCATTATTTACCGGAAGGATTGTACTTTCAAATAAAAAAAGAAATTTGAGAAAATATTCAGTAGTTTTTCTTTATAGCATTTAAAATAAAAAAAAATTATTTGGCGGACCCTTTACTTTGTGAAACTCTGTCGTTTCGTCAAAAACCAATAAGGAATGGAGAATTTGTAGAGCAATTCATAATTTTGTCTACATAACAAAACTTTTACTTTCGTGTAAGATGAAATCAAACTCAGGAGTTTGAAGCTTAAGTATTTTAAAATGTCTTAGAAAAGGACAAACACTTGCATGACAGCCCATCCACTCTTCCAAAAATCAAGCAAACACTCAACACCAAAGTCACAATTCTTAAACAAGTATAGGTAGGTATAAGGCACAATGAGATTGCAAAATTTCCTGTAAGATTCGGTAGACCCTGTAAATTAAAATAATTGAAGAAAAGATCTCGAAGCAAGAAATATATGTTATATATAAGGCTAAGTTGTACGTTGTATCTGTCTCTCCTCCCGCACTTCATTTTCAAGAGCAAGGTATTAATCAGATTTTTTTTTTCAAACATTTTTCCTTACGTTTTTTTACATTAATCTATTTAACATACCTACACATCCACATTTGAAAGCACAACACAAAAATTAACAAAAAAACATAAAAAAAATTACTGTGCGATTCTTCAGAATCATAAGAATATGTATAGCCTACCGGCCATTATTCTAGCATATCATATAACTGGCAACCAGCCGACTCGTGTCTAGAATGCGGAAACAATTCTTTTTTCCCTTTTTTAAATAAAAAATAAAAAAGGATTTACTTTTACAAATAAGAAATATGTTTTTTTTTCCCGTTCTTTTGCAAAGAAACATCTTTCGTTATCCATACGATCATCTGCTTTCATCCTCATTGCGTGCGTATACCTTTATGCAAAAATTATGACCGTGTCCTGGTTTCTTAATGGAAATAAGAGGTTCATGGTCTTGGGATTAGGTTTACTTTTTTTTCCTTTTCCGAGCACAAAATCCTTCTGTGCTTATTTACATATGACTGTAGTTCAGGCATTGTGTATGAATTTTGTAAATTTCCTGCAAGGATTAAGTCATGCGACATGACAGATTTTTTCCCAAAAATAAAAACCAAATATTGGAATTACAGTGCCGGTATAAGAAAACAGCACCGCAATTTGCGCCACAAGAGAAATGGTGAAGTTTTTCATATGGGTGGACGAAAGCAAAATTGTTTTGCTTGAAGAAAAATGATCACGCTCCTACGTAAAAAGGCCTCCAAGAGTAGGTACAACCTAAAATTTATCTTAGCAGTTAAGAATATATGGGCTGACAGCTGACGTAAAGAAAGCCGGTCTCAGAAATGTTACCAACTAACAACAAAGCACTCTGAGACACAGTTAAGATCTATTTCAACAATTCTCCGGTCAGCAGGTGCCAGGATTTGGTTAATTCGATAACCAGGCGACGTGAGGTTGTAATTTGTTCCATATTTCGAGCTGTATAGCCTCTCTGTACGTACCTTGAAACTCTATTATTTTCATATCATCTCATTGCTTTAAAACCGAGATTGAATTAATTTATTTTGAACATTCTCAGTTACCAACAACTGTTTGTTATCGTGTTTATTGGTAAGACTACAGTATTTTACAGAAATGGTGATAAGTCTGCTTTTTCGATATTGACTCCTCATCAAATCCAGTCCAACCCTTTGCAAGCTTTCTTATACTGATATAATACTAACATATACGTTTGTTACATACACTTAAAAAAAAAACATAAAAACCATATACAATTTGATGGGTTCAAAATTAACAACACAATTTCGATGGCTGTCAGTGGCGATTCCTGGTCCTCATCCTTGGTTTACCTACGACCCTCGGGAAAGTTAAGACAATAATACAAAAAAAAACTCAAAACTGTTGTTGTTCAAAAGTTTTTTTTTTGAATTTATGATAAAATTTTTAGTAAGGAAAAATGTTAATTTTATATATTTCAAAAAAAATAAAATAAAATAACATCACATAATGTCCGACAGTTATGAATTAAAACAAATATTAAAATACAAAAATCAAAATAATTAAGAAACTCGAAAAATATTTTTAGTGAAAATTTAAATATAGGTAAAGTAAAAACTGCTTTTTGCTTTTACAATTATTGAACAACAATTTATATTCAGTTTTAAATATTAAATTGAAGTTATAAAAAGAAAAAGATTTGTAAAATCCTTAGAGCTATTTTTTCGTAAAGAATTTTTTTCTTCTTCTAAATAAAATGTTTAAAAAATTCTTAAAAGAAGAAGTTAGTGTTTTTAGCGAATTCGTGACGGATGTTTTTTTTTATTTTTTTTTTTAAGTCAAAATTAACCTTAGTAGCCATTCAATTTTGTTGAGCAAAAATCGACAATGTTTGTTTTTTGTTCTCTATGTTCGTCTTGATTGATCAACGAAAAAAATATTTTTTTTTATTTCACAATATTAAAAATTTTTGTTTGCTTTTTTTTCAAAATTCCAGATTTCACATGTATCTTTATAAAACCTAAAAACTGACATACCAAATTTATTTTTCAAGAATTTTCAAAAAATTTGATTAATACAAAATTATTAAAAAAAAAAAAAAACAAAATCGCTCTAACGATTTTCAAAACAAAAATTTTTCATAAAATTAAATTTTGTACTAGAAAACTCTTTTTCAATTGAAATTTTCAGTTTAAGAACAAAACCTTTTTTGAGTTTCTTAATATTTTATATTAATACCCCGCTGTTGAAGACATGGGCAAGTACGTGCGACCCGAATAAGAATATCTAATTAGAATGTACATAATCCGCCTTATTTATTATCAAATCTTAAAGGTATCTTTAATATTTGGTTTGTTTACCGCTTTGTTTTGACGGTAAGTTTTCATTTTATGACTATTCTTAAGTTTACTTAAAATACATATTTCAAGGTCTTAAGAATCTTAAACATAAAAACGTCGACATAAAATTTGTCATCTATATAAAGCCGTAAACAATCGGCTTTAATATATTATTTAAGATTTGAGTATAGGTACATAAATAAGAGGAATTATGTACTAAATACTCAAAATGAAGAAATTTATGTACCTAAATCAAAACAGCGACTATGAGCATAATCGTTTCGTGTTGGCGAACACGTGCGTCATCGTACGTCGTCGTGCTAATTGATATAGAAACATTAGAAACACTACAACTACGACCACGAAAGTTGCTTAAGAGTTAAAAATGTGTATCTGTGTGCCTTCTCGTTCTCAGTCGAAGGGAATCGCTTTTTTTTGCGCTCAACCTTCTCTTTATTTTTACAGGCGTTTAGTGGAATGTATGCGTCGATCTCTCTCTGAAGATTGTATGCAAATAGTGACCGCAAATTTTTACGGTATCAGAGATTTTTTGTGTATGCCAAATTCTCATCAAAGGGAAGGGAATCGCTTTTTTTTGCGCTTAACCTTCTCTTTATTTTTACAGACGTTTATTGGAATGTTTGTGTCTACTGTTTTTGAAGATTGTATGAAAATAGTAACCGCAATTGTTTACGGTAGCAAAGCGGTGTATCAAATAGATTTTCTGCACAAGTTATTTCTTGTGTATGCCGTTCTGGTTCAAAGGGAATCGCTTTTTTTTGCGCTAAACTTTTTTTTTTGTGTTCAGGCATTTATTAAAGTGTTTGAAACTATAAATTTTTGAACTGTTGATTTGCGGAAGAATATTAAATATCTGAAAATACATTTATTTTTTGAAATTCTTGGTTTACCGCCGATATACTTGGTTACTATGAGGAATCGCCCCTGATGGCTGTGCCAGTAACGGAATGACATTTAAGACATCCTCCATTCCCATCCAAATAAGCAAAATTCAACAACCATTTTCATGTCCAAGTTTGGGCCAAATGTCGGTTGAAAATATCAACCAAAGCCTATACTAGAATTGTGTTTTTCGTAGCTTTGGTGTAACTACAGAGTTACTGTAGGTTGAAGATAGGGGTGGACATTTTTTGACAGGGTTGAAGGCACATATATCAGTGGCATGTGTTTTTGTTTACTCGAATACGTTGTTACATGTATGTGTATATAAACCATGCTTTTCTATATCATGTTACAAACTCTGGAATCATAAAAGACTTGAAAGGGCTACAACGTTGACGAAAAACACACATCTGACCGGACATTTCGACTATGGTCCTGGTGCTTCTCCTTGTTATCCTTTCCCTTTCGATGGTAAGACACATATATTTCCGTACACATATAGGAAAAACACACATCAGTTGAAGGGTCAAGCTATTGGACTTGGGGTGCTATGCTACTGTTATTTTAGGGTTAAATATTTTTTACTTTTTTGCTGTTTCGTCGTCCCTTGTTTTTGCTTATAATGGTCGGGTGTATTTTATGGAAGGCTTTGTACAAAATTCCACCCCCTTGTTACGTAGCTCATTCTGTCTGTAAATTTATTCTGTCCCTTTACGTCCTTAACATCAAACTTAGATATGTGATGGCTTGTGTGTAGATACACTTATGCCTATGTAACTAACGTGGTTGCTTTTGTGTTAGTACATAGGTGGATTTATGTACAATATTTTTACCCGAATGTCCTTTAAAATAAAATATAGAACCTATGTGACTTTTTATTTATTTATATTTTCTTCTTCCCCCTTGATCATCTAATCATTATAATGTCTTTTTGGGCTGTTGGTCAAACCAGAAAAGGGATAATTTATATTGGGCTATAGGAGGCAGACAGAAATGAAGTTTTCACTTTGAATGGCGGAGAAGAGGAAAAATGTTTTGAGCAAAGTAAAAAAAAAAAAACTTTGGCAGAATTGTTTTCGAATATCGAAACAAGCACCACGTAAATTAAACTTCTATAGTTATACCCACATATTTGTATTGATTAAGGTATTCCAAGATGTTCATAATATCAAAAATTACACTCAAAATTATAATTTGACACCCTTCTTTACCTCAAGGAAACTTCTATAGTTTTACTTTTTTTGCTGCAATTTTTTTTATTAAAAGAGTAGTCATCAAATTATGAACGAGAAATAAGGGAATAGAACAACGGAATCGTTCATTAAGGAAAAAAACATATCCGGAACACATTGGCATAAGACGATAAGACTTGCAATGCAGAAAATGCACATTCACAGACGGAAGTGATGCTGCCAAAAGTTTCAGTAGCTTTCTGGAAATGCACTTCTAGTTGGAAAGCACCGAATTCTGCTTAAGATAGCAAAGTTAACCCACACTCTGTCAATGGTTTCAAACTCTCTAAATCGATGTTCGAGTTCAATGAGTTCTGATGATAAGGCGTCAAAATGGCACTGTTCAAGTGAAGAAGGTATCTATTTATTCTCACAATGAATAATGTAAATGTTTTCGAAAAAAAACTAATTTAATGCTTGTATGTCTCTCCATGTTTAATGTTTCTGATGTAATGGTCTCTTGCAAGCTCATCCGCTTTTTCGTTTCCTGGCAAACCACTGTGACCGGGAACCCAGCAGAGTCTTCCGTTGTGCTGCATACCAAGAACCCCTAGCTCTTCGCGAAGAAACAAGCTTTGACTTGATTAACTTGGCAGAGATCGATTTTATTGCTGCTTGGCTACCAATGAAAAAGGTGATATCAGCGTGTGGTATCGCCATCATGGATATTTGATTAGCAGCGTTTTTCACTGCCAAGATCTCAGCTTGGAAGACACTGCCATGGTCGGGAAGTCTGAATGAACATGGCAAGGCTAAGATTTTCTGAGTAGACACCTGCCCCTACTCCAGTAATCATTTTCGAGCCATCGGTAAAGATGGTAATGTTCGATTCGTTAGTGTAGGGTACACTGTTTTCCCAATCTTCTCTTTTGGGGAAGCTCGAGTAAAGTTTTTATTGAAGTCTAAATCAGGGGTCATGTAATCTGTACAAACGTTGTTGCCAACGTATTTTGTAAGAATCGTGGTATGGCCGTGTTGACTAAATCTCCAAATATTGGTCTGACTAAGTCGAAGAGCGCTGTTTGCTGCTGATTCTTGTACAAATAAGTCTATGGGGGTGAGATTTAGGATCGCTTCGAGACTCGCAGTTGGGGTAGTCCTCATCACCCCCGTAGTGCTAATGCATGCATGCATTCTTTGTACTTTGGTAAGGGTTTTAAGTTCGTGGATTTCTCCAGAAACTGCTCGAAAGCTAGAGACTGTGACTGGACTGCTTGAGGTTTGAGTATAAGCCTCCTCACCAACGTCAAGGTGGAGACCCGTCGAGGAGGAACTAAATCGGTAAGACGTGATGATCGTTAGGTTCGCATTCATTGTGGGTGTAGTTCATATTAATTAAGCCCATTACGTCTACTGTCAGCTGAAAGATGCGGTTGAGAACATCATCATTTCGCAAGTTCTGCTATAACTTTTCAACACTAAGACCAATGTCGCGGTTTTGGAGAATTTGGTGAGCTGGTAAAATGGGGCATGCGCGCATATTAGGCTAATGTTGCCGAATTCAGCCTTGTTTCGGATCGTCGTGATGTGTTCGCTTACACATTTCAAGCTCAAGACTTTTTGCCTGAGTCTGCTTCCCACGACGAATCCGCATCCAAAGAGCTGCTGTTGTTGCTCCCGGTAACAGTTACCATAATAAATGTCGCAGTTTTTAATTCCTATTTTGCCCGGTCAATCCCATCGCATTTCCTGGGTAGCGGTTATGTCTGCTTTGTAGCAGTTGAGGGTCTCCGCTAATTGTTCGGCAGCACGCGGTCTATTAAGGGAACTAACATTCCACGTGCATTGCCGAAATTCGTTATCCTTAAAACATTTGCTTAGGTCGTCATCAGTGTACCCGTCCGTTTCCGAGGCCTGTTGACCCTGTTGTTGCTTCGCAACTAAATGCTTTTCTACGTAGTCGGGAAATCACCCCGACGTACACCCCCAACCTAGAGTACCAGGCACTTGATGTGACTCTAAGTGCAAGAGCCCAAAAAACCGCTCCTTTTACGGCCTGAGCTTCAAATAAGTCGAAGTAGCCCTTTAAGGTGTTCACCAAGTAGTTCGACCTAACTGGAACTGAAGACTCCACCGTTGATTCCAAAAAAAAAAAACTCTTTCGTTTCCGTCGTTCTTTGGAAGTGGGGACACTCCTTCGTTGTGGGGTAAGTAGTAGTAACAGCCTAATCCGAGTCGACCTGTCAACGATGGGAGACCCTTCTGCGAAAACAAGTTTCGCGATCGCATAGCTCCTAGCTTCATAGGAGTAGTCACCGTAATCCGTAAGCCGCTCCGCCACGTCAAGGCTTACCCTACTATACTATATTCAGAATTCCTTATTTTCAGAAGTAAATATTGTTTTTGTGTTCTTCGTTTTGGAAACTGTGTTTCTTGAATTCATAAAATAAACGAAATTTAAAAAAAAGTCATTTTATTTTCTACGTGTAACTGCGAAAAATGACATATGCCCAATGAATTGCTCCGCGTGGAATTTTTCACGTAAAAAGTGCTCCGCGATAAAAAAAAAAAAAATTGCTGCCTTAGAGAGCTTATATACACTCTATACAAAAAACAAACAACGCACCATTATGGTGTAGCCCTGCGAAACAATTACATATTTGAGAGGTGTGGCATTTACAAATTAACCCTTTTGACTTGTAAAATAAGAATTCCCCCCTAATTTTATTCACAGAGATTACGTACACTTATACACAAGTACTTCTATAAGCTATTCCAACTTTTCTGAAAGGGTGCATTGCCTGTCTGAAAAAGGTTAAAAGCTGCTTTTTCTTTTAGTTAAATGACTGTCACCTCAGCTTGTTATATCGTAGTTTGTTAAAGAGTTTCCGTTGTGTGTTCCATAAAATTAACATGAAATAAAAAAACTATGATCGCGTGTCGCAGTCTTATGAAATTCCTTGCATGTTTCCTATAAATAGAAAATAACAAAAAGGACCTTAAAATTACCATATTGTAGAACATTACCAAAAATTATTCTTCCACAAAGGGTTGCACATAAATTATTTTGTTTTTGTTTGTTTCTGTCATTCATTTTGCTATTGTTACTTTTTAACCAACCAAAAAGGGTTAGGGGTTGAGTAGATAAGTAAGTAGGTAGATACCTATATGTAGGTTTTACTACCGTAAGTGTTGGGGTTGGTAAATCAATAAATAGTAAGGCAAAAATGAGTCTAGCGGTAAATGAGGGAAAAACGAAGTATATGCTGTCTTCGAGGAAGGACACCCAACACCGACGACTCGAACAGAACGTCACAATAGGCGAGGTAGTAGAGGATTTTGTCTACCTTGGCCCGCTATCAACCCGAGCAATAATAACCGCGCCGAGATCAGACGAAGAATAGCTCTTGCTAGTCGCTTTTTCATTGGACTAAGAAAGCAATTGAGTGGAAAAGCCCTCTCTCGAGCAACTAAGGTAAAACTGTACAACACCCTCATCATCCCAGTCCTGCTGTATGGTGCAGAAGCATGGACCTTGACAAAATCGGATGAATGTGCCTTAGGCTGTTTCGAGAGGAAAGTTCTTCGGGTCATCCTTGGCGCCTTATGCATTGATGGGGAATGGAGAAGAAGAAACAACACCGAAATTTGCGAGTTGTACAGCGAAATTTACCTGGCCAGAAGGGTCAAGGTCCAGAGACTCAGATGGCTCGGTCATGTAGGGTGGATGGACAGTAATGCTACGGCCCGGAAAGCCTTCGACACAATTCCCGAGAGACGCAGAAGAAGAGGAAGACCGCGACTGAGGTGGCGCATACAAGTGGATGAGGACCTCAATCAACATGGAGTGCAAAACTGGACAAAAATTAAAATAAAATGTAAAAAGTGTCAGTTTAAATAAACAAATTCGCTGTGACTTAAAGCACATTGTAGAATATTTCTCTTTCTGCTTTATCGTTACTTTAATGGTTAGTGCTCTAGTGAAGTAGACAGTTACATTCCTCCCCTTAAACAATTCATCCGTAATACTCGCACTACGAGGAATGGCTATTAGTTTACCCTCGAGTCCAAATTCTGACGTGATCTTAGGTATAGTTATAGAGAATCGTTCTTAAGCCTAACTGCGTGAATGTGGAACTCTCTTCCACACTCTGTCTTTTCCAATCATCGCAATGTTCTTGATCATCATTTTGCAAGAGCAAAATACACCGACACCTCCTTTCCAACCCCTCCCTTCAATCCCAATGTGCTAACTGTGCGTCTGGCATAATAAGGTTATAAAAAACAAATTGAGTGGGTGACTTGAATGTAGTGAAAGTAACGGCTTAAAGAGTTATAAGAATCCAAGCTAGCCAGTATTTCGTACAAACATTCACTCATAGGTATTTGAGTGACGTCTCAAGTGTCATAACTTCACAATTTCAAAACAAGACTCACTTATTGAATTTAACATCTTATTCTTAATTTCTACATCACAAACTATAGAGGTGCCAATTAATATTTCATTTCATACTCAAAAACACTTCCCTTGGAAATGTGCAGCCCTAATTGACATCGCTTAGTTCCCACACAAATTCTAGAGCCATAAATTTCACCTCATGTCCGTCTATCCAAATCAAACATTATAAATTCGTTCTTCCATACAATTTCAATTATTAACCTCCATGATAACAAGTTAATTTAGCAGAGCTGTTAATTAAACCTACTTCACTCTCTCAACTTCCTCCCATTATGCATTTGGACTTTGCATTTTCTTTCCCTTTTTAAGGTTGCAGATACATTTATGTTTTATATTAACTGAATGCTGCGCGGCGACTCGCATCAGTAGACTTATGTTCATGTACCACACACATAAACCTATGGAAACCTTCTCAATCAGTTTACCTTAAATATTTCTATTGTTATCCAGTTAAAACTAATAAGCCGTCATTCAAATATCAACATTTTTGAATGCACGATCGAAAATGGTAGATTTAACTTTGAGTTTAACTCTGCCTCAACCCCAACACGGCCAACAGTTTCTATTCTTTCCCCGCAGTATTATATCCACCCCAACCCCATTGTTTGGTCCTCAAGTGAATAACATAAATATTTGATAATGTTCCCACATTATTTCTAATATAACCATATCAACCACGGTGCATCATCTTCAATTCAAGTGATGTAGGCGCGACATTTAAGACGATTGTGTGACGCACAGTAAATATAGTCTCGCTGACCGAACGGAAGAAGCACTTTCAGTTGCCGAAATTCTATTGTGAGCTTAACTCAATTGAAATATTGTTCAGATCAGCATCTGAAGAAAGACCAAATTGACGGACAGCTTGAGGCGGATTCAAATCCAAGTACTTATATGATGTGTGGTACTGGCCGTGGAAGTATATTTTTTTCGTCTCATTCAGGCGACACAATAAATAATTTAAGAAAATCTTAACCCTCTATTACCCATGATTTAAATAAATTGCCTTGGACCGAAAATACGAAAAGAGCAAACTAAAAACTATTATTGAATTAAGTACAAGGGGATAAGCGTTAGGAAAATTTTAATTTAAGAAGAAGAGCTAATTCCTCGAAACATTTTAAGAACAAATTGACATTTTTAAATGGTATTTTGCAGTGGAAATTGATTGGTATTTCGTGCGAGTTGAGTTTATAACTTATTAAAAAAAAAAAAACTAGAGGGTATGTACTCCTTGAATTATTAAAAACATTATTATGTTTTGATGGTTTTGGTGCACATAAAGATTTTTGTTATTTAAGGGAACCGCATCTTCGCTTGATGGTAAAATAAAAAAGGAAATTAACCTTTCCTCAGTTCAATCAGTTATATCAACCATGAGAACCTATAAAATCCTTCCTCTCTCTCCTTCTAGAACATAACAGGTGTCACATGATGGGGAATCCCAGACCCGAAAAGTTCTAAGAACAACTTGCTCTAATCGATTAGCACGATCTACAACGAAAGTGATTCTAACATATGGCGCGTGCTTCTCCGAAAACTCATTTTCAATACGTTAACTGTGATATATTTTTCGTCTTCCCAAATACCACCACAAACGAGTTCCCCCAAATTAACCCATCAACTCAAATATCAGTCACACGATCAAATGAACGTGCTGTGCCCGTATTCTTTGCGGAAGGGAACCCCGAAATAGGTAAAAGACATTACGATAAGGCAATTAAGAAAAGGGGTTTACATCTTCAGTATAAGAAAACAGGAAAAAAGTTGATGTAGGTATATACGGAGCTATAATTTTTTTCTTTTTTAGATGATGAACAGAAATAATAAACACAGCTATATGATTGACTGACGGCGGGCGCGACGCTTAACCGAACGATCGTTAAAGGTTAAGTAAGTCGTCATTAAAGGGCGGCAACAGGATACTTAAAGACGTGGATAAGATTACCACATCTGGATTAACTCTGAGGAAAACATCCAAGGGTGAAATGAGACATTCAAGAGGGTACATATAAATATTAGCCCTTTTATATTTATATCATGACATCGATTGTCAGTTTTAATGTTGACGGAGTTCATCTGAATCCTTTGCTATGGGGGCAGATGAGGTAATTTGCGGTTGTGTTTTCTGGCTTACCTACTCGCGTGTCCGATTGATGGATGATTGAAAAATGTATTCTCACCATGAACATGATTCTACTTGTATGCTTGTACCTATTATTCAGCTCATGTCTCAAGGTAATAAAATGAAATGCCTCTTGCGCGAAATTTCAAAACGCTCACAATTGTTTAAATATTCTGATGAAATGAAATTATTTTGGTTTGAAATAATATGTTATGTAACTAATATAAAATAAATAAATAGAGTGGCGCGACAGCTCTTGAAGAGCCAAGGCCTAAGTGGATCCTCATCAACAATTCTCTGGGTGCGTATAAAGAATTGGGGGACCCACAATTTAACGCCGATTCCAAACGGCAAGGTTGAGAAGCAGTTTTTAATGACAGATTGATACTCTTAGAAGTTTTGTCAGTTCTTCGCAAGAGGCAGTGCCGTGAAAGATGAAATAAAAACAATGGGCATAAGTAGGACTCGAACCCACGACGTTCTGCCTAGAAGCCAACGCACCTAACCACTAAGCCACGGACACTACATGTAACTTAAGGATATTCCTTAGCAATTTTTTTCTTTTAAATTTAACTTCAACGTCAAAACTTGATTATATCTCGAAAAAGCCAAGGATTTTGACCTTGGTTCTCAGTCCAGGAAATAAGCAAATGTAATTTTTACTAAGTAGGTATTGTAATTTTGTAATTTTGTGGATCTCCAATTTTTGCATATCTCCATGTTTTGAGATATATTTTACTACAAGCTGATCCACCAAACGCTGTTTTGTCATACAAATATTAATCTTCTGAAATACTTATCCGATTAGAAACATTCTTACACTAATAGAAAACTTACCTACAATATTCAGGAGTCATAAACCTACCTATTATAGGCTGTATTTTACTGTGAAAAGTAGTAGTGCATGAGTCCACTAGTTGGTACGACCAACTTTTGACAGATGGTGCCACTGTTATTCCAATGAACTTAATGTTTGTCTCAAATCATCAGTTTTATGGAATTTGACTTTGAAAACCAACGTGAGTGTACAACTACAACGGGATGCATCGGCGAGCTTGTTTTTTTTCGAAATTGTTTACCGTTTTCGTACTATTTTATACCAAAAACTATGAACAAACGGCTAATTTTCGAAAAAGTTTGAGCACGGAACCGATTGTATCTGCCAAGATTTTTAAGAAAATTTAACCAAATAAACGGTTATTCAAAGCATAATTTATGTTCTTCATAAAGTTTTCATTTATATAGTACTAGCTGAACCCGCGAACTTCGTCTCGCCGCTCTTCAGAGCAACTCCAAAATTAGTTTGTATAATTAACACAGATATTGTGATAATGTGATTTGCTTGAATTCAATTAAAATAGAGAACTAAATGTCTGAATTTTTCTTTACAACTAACTTTCTACTTTCATTAAGCATGCAGTAAAATGCAAATCTCGTTGTGAAATTCAACAAATTCTCGTTCTTCCGGTGTGTTTTCTATTTCACAACGATCAGAATTCCAAACAGCTTAGGAATGTCCCCCTTATTTGCTGACTTTCCCGTAACATTGTCCCCAGAATTTGTTTTTACTCAATCTAAATCTAAAGTGAAAATTTTATAAACATACATTGAGGATTGAGCGGATAAAGAGTCCCTACCGGACATACAAACAAAACAACGCACCTTAAATTCCATGCAAAAACTTTATTTTAAATCTTGAAGTTCTTCGTGCTCTCGCAGAATGCACGATCAAAAAATCAGTGCACTTACAATAACAATTATCCGTTTGAAAACCAATGAGTTTTCCGAGTTTTTATAAGAACTTTCATTTTGCCATTTGAAAACCCATTTTGAAAAAAAAAATTCCAAGCAAAAAATATCTATTCCTGACCTTTGTTTGGTTTTTCCAGTTTTCCCACTCTTCCATGAGGTTTTTCTTTTTTTTTTCTTTTTCACAGAAATCATCACTGAATATCTTGTGCATAGCATCAATAGGTCAATTAAGATTAACCATGAAAATTTTTATAAATATCTGTTGGGGCATTTCGGAGTCTATAAGAGACATACAAACAAACAAACACACATCAATCTATATATATAAAAGAACAGCTTATTTTTTGTGTTCGTTCGCTAACCGCGCACACTGGTTGATCGATTTTCCTAATTTTTTCTCTAAATGCAAGAGGTTTTAGGGTAGAAGGTTTACAAAAAATAAAATGTATATTTTTCAAATGCAATGAAATGAAAACCGGTGCCAATGTTAAAAAAACATACTTTTCTCACTACAACAAAATAAAAACAAATCCGATCAACTTCAATTATTGAAAATTTATAAATGTCAAATCATAAATTATTTTTTGGAAATTCATTATTTGACGAGGGCGATACAGAAGGCGAGAAGGCGCTTTTGAAGCAAAATAGATTTACATCAGAGTATATCTAATATCTGTGTGAAAATACACTCCGCTTCAACTGAATAAACACACATTTTTCAAAAGTTTGCTGTCCATTTTTTCCTCACTTTGAACGTTAATGCATCATTTGATGTTGGTAACCGATAGCTTATGATGTTAAGAAAATAAATCAAAAAGAATAATTTTAAAAAGGACCACTAGCTTTTCCCTGGCTCTCATGCAAAGCTTTCCAGATTGAAAAACTCAGTTTTTTTTTGCGTCAACTGAATAAGCACACGATCTTTCACTCTCATTATCTTCATTGGTTCTTAGAGTTTTAAGTTAATTGGTATACCAAATCAAAAGTTGAAGTGTTCTTAGTGACATTTAGCCGTTTAATTAAAATTAACAAAAAAATGGTTAGATCAGAAGCTTTAACAGTTTCGGAAGAGCTTAGATTGATTCGTTAAAAGAATAAAGACTGACCGTGCGTGGTATAGCTACCAACATTGATCGGAGTCTTAGTGTTGTCTATTCGTACCTCAGAAAAAAAAAGTTTGTACGAGAAAAACATGAAAGGTGGTAAAAAAACGGCAACATTCGAAGTTGATCGACGAGCAATTTTGAATGTGCTTCCAGTTCATGAGGCACATGAACTGGAAAAATTAAACAAAAAGTTGGTTTAACTGCAGGTGTTTCAACAGTCCACAGAGTACCAAATAGCGCAGATCAGTCGATCTTTGACTTTCGAGCAAGAAAGACGTTGGCAGTGGTATATTTTCAAGTGTTGTGCAAAGTAGAAAAGTTTCAAGTAGTCATTTAGTTACTGGATTTTCAACTAGTTCGATAGCGCAAAGTTAGCGTATCGGCTTTCAAATCAAGAGGTCGTGGGATCGAAACCAGGTCGGAACATAAAAGTTTTTTTATTTCCGTTTATGTTTCGGTTTCACCGAATGGTGAAGGAGAAGGCGGCAGCGGCTTCGAAAGATGCTGCTGCAACTGCAAAACAAAAATCGGATGATGGAACAGCGGGAAAAACAACCGCAACTGAAATTGCAACCAAGAGGAGGCGGAGTAAGAAACCTACGCTGAATTTGGATTGTAAAAGGCCAGCCACCGCCTCAGCCCAGCTGCAAGCTGGGGTGGTTGACACCAGAGCAGCGAAAACAACAGCAAACCAAAATATAAAACGGCAAATGACTACGGACTCGTCATCAGATGAGGAGAACATGGAATATGTGTCCGAAGAAGGAGAGGGTCTGTACAGGTCCGGAGGCAGCAATAGGTTGGCTGGGCTGTCGTCTGACCTCTCGGACGAAGAAGTTGAAGAGGCCCTCCAAGAAAAACAAACAAAAATCAGCGAGTGTGAGGAGCTGCTGAAGAAGCTTAGGGCGGACATGAAGCCCCTGATAAACATCCTCAAAGAAAAACAGGAGGCGCGCCGGCAAACGGAGGCAGCCGATAAGCTGAAATTGCAACAACAAAAACAACAGCAACAAAAGCAACAGCAGGCAAAACAACAACAACAACAACAAGTACAACCTCAAGCCCAAAGGAAGAACCAACAAAATCCAAATTCGGTGCAGGTTTCAAAGACCCAGCAACAACAACCACAGCAGCAAAAAATCATGGAAAAACAAAGCACAGGAGCGGTGCAATCAGAAAAATCTGCAGCGGCGGGAGCAGGCCCTTATGCAGAGGGCCCAACTACGTCGGCTGCACCAATGAAGCAGCAACAACAGAAACAACAGCAACAACAACAGCAACAACAACAGCAACAACAACAGCAACAACAACAGCAACACCAGAAGCAGCCACAGCCTAAAAAAGGCAAGAATGTGCCACCAATAAGGACCCACAAGGTAGACCTGGAAGACGTTAAACAGGTATGCAAGTCGGCCACAAATAATAATTTCTTTATTAAAATCATTAATGAAAAAGAAAAAAGGTATTCGGTGCAATGCTTCACATTGCCCGAATATAATTTGGTTAAAGAGTTCTTGAGGGAGGCCACAGCTGAGTTCTTCAGCTTCACGCCTCCAAGCGAAAAATTGAAGACGGTCCTTCTAAAGGGCATCAGTTCCTGCACGGAACCTGAGGCGCTCTTAGATGAGCTCCGTCAAAAAGCGGGTAACGATCTCGAGTTTATCGGGGTCAAGCCGTTTTCAACGGTCAAGTCTAGGCGTGGGGGTTACAAGCTCCCAATGTTCCTAGTAACATTATCGCCCCAAAGCAAACTGGAAAGTCTAAGGAGTATTTCCGTCCTAGACTTTCAAGTTGTTAGATGGGAAAAATTAATGAGGCACGACGACATGCTACAATGCATGCGCTGCCAGAGGTTCGGCCATGCCGCAGCCAACTGCCAAATGCAGGAGCGCTGCGTCAAGTGCGCAGAAACCCACATAAGAGGGGAATGCAGGTTAGGTACGGAGCGGGTTGAAGACTTAACCCAGCTCAAGTGCATTATCTGTGGAAACGAGGGGCACCCTGCTAATTATAGGGGCTGCCCTAAGGTCCAACAAATGAAAGAAAAACAGGCCAGTCAGAAGGCCGTAGAAAGTCGACCACTACGACAAGCTCCAAAAGCAAACTCATTCGTAAGGCCCGATATTTCTTACGCAAACTCTGCGAAAGGAATGGGTAACACGAAACAGGCTCCACCACCGGTCGCCCCACAGGCCCAAGTGCCTAAGGCACCGGAGGGGCAGCCAGACATTGTGGCCTTGTTGGTTGCCATTCAAGGACAACTAGCAGGACTGCAAAGTCAGATCTTGGAGCAAGCCGGAAGAGTAGATAAACTCTACTCTATGATGGCTGGCCCAGCGCAAATTCACGGTTAAGGGCGCGCTGCCGGAGACGCGCCTAAAGATCCTAGCTGTGAATGTAAATTCACTGATTAGGATTGAACGCCGAGCTAATTTGTTCCAGTTGTTGAAAGACCACAGTCCCGATGTGTTCATGGCTAGCGAAACCAAGCTAAACCAGAAACATAAACTGACTAATAACAAATACAATATCGTTAGAAGGGATCGACCCGGCTCTACTCAAGGAGGCGGTGTTGCCATCTTCGTACGTAAGGGCATTAATTATAAAGTCATATACAATAATGATTTGCGAAAGCTCAGGACGCTAGAAGTTTGCGTCGTATGCATCTCTCTCACTCAAGGGAAGCGGATGTATATGATTGCGGCTTATGCGGCTGAAGCTCCGCAGGCTACTATCTTTATTTCAGAGCTCGAGATTCTCTTCAGAGTACTAAAACTGAGCTTGGAAGAAAACTACTTTGTTATGGCCGGAGATTTGAACGCCAAACATGGAGATTGGGGAAATCAAACAAATAATCCAAGAGGTAATCATCTTTTTAATTTGATGAATCTTCACAGTGTTGAATATGGTGTCGACCTGCTGGCTACTGAAAGGCCATCATTCCCAAGGAGCGGTTCCTTCCTGGACCTTTTGCTGTACGATACCAGACTGACAATAACGGACAAAGTGGGTAATCACCCTCGAAACTGTTTACAGACAATCGAGTACGACAGTGATCACTGTGGCTTGGCTGCTGTAATTCAGATTCCGAACGAGCGCGTGGTATTGGATGAATACGTCCCAACGTATTCTTACAATTACAGTAAGATGCGCTGGCCTCGTTTCACCAACGCCCTAGCGAGAGAACTCCGTTCGAGTGACATAGCCCCACCAAATAACAGAAACTTAACGAACAACGAAATCGACCAACATCTACAACAGATGGACGAAACGATAAAACGAACGATGGAACGGACAATACCGAAATACAAGGAACGGGACCAAAACGACGTCTACAGAAACGCGACTATAGACGCACTTCACAGACATAAAAGTGGACTACTGACAAGACTGAAAAACTTGTACAGACGCTTCACAGACCCACACGACCTGGAGATTAGGGCGCTGAAGTCGTCGATCAAAAACATCAACCAACTGATTAAAGAAAACTATAGACTATCTATCAATTCGTTTTGGGACAACAAAATTCGGGCCGTTAATTCTAGCGACCCGAGTATGTTTCCCCAAATCAATAAGATATTTAGAAAAAACAATCAGAACGACCTTCCGTGCCTGAAACTCCAGAGAACTATAGAGAACAGAGACGTACTCCTGACAGCGCAAATTGATCCTGAGGAAGCCGTCTTGGACGATGACTACTTTGTGATTGAAGATCCGCAGGAGAAAGTGGAGACAGTTGGTGCTGCTTTCCAGCAAGTGTATAGGGTGAATGCTTGCACTCGCCCGAACCACGACCTGGAGAACAGAGCCTTACTTCATCACTTCTACCTGAGGAATGATATTTCGCAGTGGCGATCCGAGAACCGCGGTTTTACATGGTTTGATGACGACCTTTTAGCAAACGCTATAATCGCCGAACGAACGGGGCCAAGTCCCTTGCTCATCACGAAGGTAGAACTCCAGCTCATCTTCAATTCAATAAAGAACAAGAAGTCAGCAGGTGTCGACGGTATATCCAACATTGTACTAAGACACTTACCGATTGAGGCAATAGACATCTACACCACTCTGTTCAACAACGCGCTGAATAATGCATATTATCCAGAGCGTTGGAAGACAGCTGTGGTTCATCCTCTCCCGAAAAAGGGAAAGGACAACTCCAATCCGTCAAATCTTCGGTCGATAAGTCTTCTTCCAAGCATCAGCAAGGTATTCGAAAAGATAATCAATAGAGCTCTGGCTGAGTGGGCTGCGGACAACAAAATAATTCCGGATAACCAGTTCGGGTTCAAGGCGGGACATGACACCATTCATGCCGCGTCTAAGCTCGTTTCTGATATCCAATGGAATAAGTCCAAGAAACAATGCACGGGTGCTGTTCTGGTGGATTTGGAGAAGGCCTTCGACACCGTATGGTTAGAAGGTTTGTACCTAAAACTCACCAGACTAGGCATCAATAAACCATTGTTGTATATGCTCCATGATATGCTCAACGGTAGAAAGTTTGTTGTCAAAAGTGGCAATGTAACTTCTACCACCACCTTTGAAATTAAAAACGGTCTTCAGCAGGGAGCGGTGAACTCGCCGATCCTCTTCAGCATTTACACCAGCGATCTGATAGGTAGCCTTTCCCAGGCAATTGCGTATGCCGATGACCTGATTGCGTACAGAACTGCCCCAAAGGTCGAAGTCATTAGAATTCTCTTGCAACGTGACTTCGAGAAGATTCAGCGATATTGCGATGACTGGAAACTGAAAATAAATGTACAGAAATGCGAGACAATTCTGTTCCGGACCTCGTTGGCTAGGGCCACGAGGGATACGCGCAAGAATTGGCGCAAGATGGTCATCGTTGGGCCTCACGGACAGCGATTAACGAGCAAAAGTGAAGTGAAGTACCTCGGTATCTGGTTGGACCAGTATCTGTATTTCGACAGACATATAGATGCTGCTTTGACTAAGGCCAGAGGAGCCTTCGCTCTGACGAAACGGCTGTTTTACAGCAGTCGGCTTGACCCCAGAGTGAAGGTAATTTGCTACATGGCCCTCATACGGCCGATGATCGTTTATGGCTGTCCAGTGTGGTTCAACGTTGCACCATCTCAAATGGAGAAGTTTCGGGTGTTCGAGAGGCAGTGTCTTCGGCGCTGTCTCGGTTTGCATCGGACACCGGAATCTTCTTATGTACATTACTATTCTAACGAGGTTCTGTACAACGAGGCTCGGATTAACAGAATTGACAATTTCGTGATAAAACTTATTCGGGGTCACATTGCGAGAGCTATGACTTCGACGAATAATTTGATCTTTGGGGCGTTCTATCCGAACGACGAATATTTTGATAGTGCACGCTCGAGCGGCTTCATTCCACCAGAGGCATTCCTCCACCTAGATAAATGCGGTCTGATACAGGACAGATTGGCGATCCCGCTAATCTACCACGTCAGGCGGAGAACCGTCGATCGGCGGCTCCTTTACCATCGAGACGTCCTCGCACAGGACGGAACAGAGCTCCTCCGGTTCAGTAGGGCTGTGTCCGAACGGGACCGAATTGATAGGGTGAAGCAGGAGCACCAGTTCTGGTGGCTTCAGTCAGCACTTGATAATGGGTAGTCGGGGTGGGGCTTTAAGCCTTGGCCGGCTTGCATATTTGTTTTAGTCTAAGGGTTTTGGGTTTAGGTTTAAGTAGTGTAGGCATGGTGGCGCAGACATTGAATAGGACATCAATTATGAAATTACAAAAAAAAAAAAAAAAACGAAATAAAAATAATATTGACAAAAAAAAAAAAAAAACATTTATCGAAAAGAAAAAAAAATGGAAAAAAAAAATATGAAAAAGTGAAATGAAAAAAAAAAAGTTAGATTTGCTGCTGTGGTTGCTCTAGTTTGTAAGTAGTTGGTAGGTAGATTAGGTAGTTTTAGTTAATTTTAAGTTTTATTTTTTAAGGACCTAATTTTAAGTAGTATGTAAGGAAAAATAAAAATGATAAAGAGTTAGTTTTTTTCAAAAATTTTCTAACATAAAAAAACAATAAAGTTAAAAAAAAAAAAAAAAATAGTTCATAAGCCGAAAGGCATTAATCTTAAGTAACCATGAATTATTTAGAGCGCCCGGTTGGGGCCAGTAAGTTAAATATAAGATTTTAGTTCATAAGCTAGTTTTGAATTCATTGTCTAGTATGTAAGTAGATATAAGTGAATGAAATAAAATGAATTTTGAACAAAAAAAAAAAAAAAGCGCAGATCATTTAAATCGATTGCAACTCCAAAAGAAACCACCACTAAACCAGCAACGAAAAGATATTCGTTTAAGTTTTTCTAGACTCGATGTGAGTTGGAAAAATGTGTGGCACAACGCGATTTTTTTGGATGAGAAGAGTTTCAATTTTGATGTCCCTGATGGTTTTAATTATTACTTTCACGGTTTAAGAAAAGAAGAACGATTTTGAGCGCGGCATCATGGTGGAGAAGGTGGAGTTATGATATGTGGAGCAGTTAGCTACTTTGGGACTATTGAGCTTGAGTTTTAAACGTTAAAAACGACTGCAGTTACCTACAACAGAATATTGGAAAGAAAGTTTCCTTCATTTTCGGATATTTTTGGACCCTGTAAATGGATTTTTCAATATGACAACGACCCCATCCAAACGTCCCGCACTGTCAAAAGTGCTATACAGGACCAGAATGTTAAATTGCTTCAATGGTCGCCCTATTTACCTGACCTGAACCTCCAGGCCGTCAATTTGAGGACAGAGAATCGCTTATTCCAGCCATTAAGTTACCATGGAGAGAAAATTCGCTGGACTACTTAAAGAGTTTATACGATTCCATGCCAGCCCGAATTTATGAAGTAATCAAAAATAAAGGTGGTAGTACCCAATACTAGAAATAACCAATAAAAAAAATACTTAATGAAAATCTTGTTCATTTCTTTCTGTTAGATTTTATTTGCATTTTTAAAAGTTGTGCTTATTCAGTTGACGCAAAAAAAAGCTGAGTTTTTCAATCTGGAAAGCTTTGCATGAGAGCCAGGGAAAAACTAGTGGTCCTTTTTAAATTATTCTTTTTTATTTGTTAAGCTATCGGTTACCATCATCAAATGATGCATTAACGTTCAAAGTGAGGAAAAAATTGACAGCAAACTTTTGAAAAATGTGTGCTTATTCAGTTGAAGCGGAGTGTATGTGTGAATCAACAGGTGAATTTTTCTGAGTTTCCCTACTCATTATTAGATATACTCTGATTTACATAACTTACAAAGGCCAATAAGCCTGTTCAAATAGGTATGTATGTCTTTTCTTGAAAACCGGAGGTAGGTATGGAATTTTTTTTACCCTGGGGTGAAAAAACCGGAGACTAAGCTCTCCACGAAGCTATTCGCCTACAAACCCAGGGCGTTGCGACTGCAAGCTCTCGGACACAAGAGATAATGCCATAAGAACTTCAAGCAGATTTCCCCGAAGCTGCTCACCCCACAAACATGTCTTGCTGCGGTAGGTATATTTTTGTGTTTTTTCTTCAAGTTCTGAGGTCTGGAACATACCTGTTAAGGTTCCGAGTATGGAAGTGTCGACGCCTTCCATACCGAAAACGACACCCTTTTATCTGTTCAGTGATGTCGATAATTCTTTGTAGGAGATTTGTTTTTTTTTTTCGTAAGTTTGAAGAAACGTCGAAGGAAGTATACATACATACATATGTATTTGGAAATACCAATGAAAATAAAAAAAAAAGTTAGTAGTCGTTAATGCCAGGTTTGTTAATTTTTTGGAATTTTGGGAACAATTTGTAGCAATTTCAAAGGTGAAGGTTAAAAAGAGGGGTTATTTCAATCGTTTTTTTTGCGAATTTTGCTGTCGGTGTTAAAATATACACATATTAGATTTACGATTAATAAGAATAATAACGACAAGGCAAAATAAACAAATTGGGTATGAGAAAAAAAAAGATAAAATAAGACCCTCTACGTTGAAATATTGTTAAAAATAGATTTTTTGTTTAGTTTGGTATTACCATGATATTTCAAACAAAAAAAACGAGCTGTTTCAGTCACTCTATCAGTAACGCAGTTTGCGAGGTCTGGTTACCGGGCTATGATCTCAAAACTATTTTCCTTCGTTTTTATCTGCACTGTAAGAATGGCTTACCTGATTTGGCTCTAAATTTTTTAAAACGTAGGTAGAACCAGGAATCGGCTAGAATATTTATTAGCTGACATTCTAGCTTACCCAGTTAACGTTATTTTGCAATATTGTTGAGAATCTTCATAAAAACTAATCCGATTTAAATAATTCAGAAAATACAATACATAGAATAG
Source organism: Sphaerophoria taeniata (assembly GCA_943590905.1). NCBI lineage: Eukaryota > Metazoa > Arthropoda > Insecta > Diptera > Syrphidae > Sphaerophoria > Sphaerophoria taeniata. Next base: position 64,805,903 of record OX016540.1, read on the forward strand.
GAGTAATTTAAGCTGTGTTTTATTACGAGCTGACCCAGAAAACGCTGCTTTGTCATAAAAATATTAATCTTCGGAAATACTTATCCGAAAGGTAATACAAAATCTTTCACAGAAAGAATATTAGGAGTAATGTACATAGGCTGCATTTTATTAAGCTAAAACAAATCATGTAATAATTATTATATGTCAGAGCAATTTATTTTGAACGACTTGCAGCTTTCAAAAAAAAAAAAACCATTCAAAAAATTGTATAAGTTATAAGTTCACTCAAATAAATTTTATGTAGATCCACGTAGAAATGCTACAACAGCTTTCTTTTTCTTAAGTTTTGATCTTTTCTTAAGTTTTGATGACTTTCAAAGACTATTAGCCTTGACATTTTTTTTTTATTTCAGATAGAAAAAGGCGTTGCTAACAAGTTTATTTACAATATTTAAAACAAAATTAGTAATTTTTAATTTCTTTTGGGACAATAAATTAACACCTTATTCACTATAATATCTTTATGGAAAATTATTTTGCTATCAAAGATATCTATGAAAAACAACAAAAATTAATCATACTACTATTCTCATATTTATGTATGTCACTTCTGTATCCTGCGAACAAACAAAAATGGAACACAGCTTTGCAGCTCTGAACACTTTGATATACCACGAGTAATTGGGTTACTGCTTTCAGAACTGTGGCAACTCTGTTAAGTTACGGGAAAACTGCACAGTAACCTTTAAGTTACCCTTACAATTTCTTAAGAGCGGGTACAACGTCCCGCAGGTCAGCTAGTTTTTATATAAATATCTACCGTATAGTTACCGATATAAAAAAGTAACATGCAAAAATTTCCCTTCTAGGTGAAAATCACAGCGAAAACATAGCAAATAAGCTTTTATCCCCTTCTTAAAAAAAAACACTCTGAACTCTTAACCGCGTTTAAGAGAAGCCTTATGAAGAATAGTTTACCCCGTTTTTTTAGGAAGAAAGGTTCTGGAGCTTTATATCTATCAAATCTACCGCGAAATAGACTTAGGTAATGATAAAAAAGAAAGCTTCGAAGACTCTAGAGGGTTGGACAATCCTAACACGTATGAGCCAAGAGAAACCAGCACAGAAAGTCCTTATCTGGTGGAATTCGTGGTAGGAGACCGCGCAGCAGACCACATTTTCGCTGGACAGCCTGAGGGGCGGAAATGGATTGCGGCTGTGGGCGTCGTGCGTCGTCGGGACTCGGGATACATGGAAGAACTTCCTAAAGGCCCTGAACTGATTCCCGGTTGTAACGCAGATAAAGGGGGAAACTTCATTGAACCGGCCGACCATGATGATTAGACCTATGCTGAAATTTAATCACCAGTAAGTTATTTCTTTCCATTTCTGTCTTCTGCGTGGCCTTCTTCTATAAAATAACACATTTTCAGTTTAAATAATTTTAGATTTGACAAACAAAATTAATCACCCCTGTTCTGATTTTCGTTACGAATTCAATTCGTTTTCGAAATTGATTTTCGCAAAGCTAAAAAAACTGTGTTCCTAAATTCGTACGAATTTGCCTTATTATTTTGACAAATATTTCTCTGAAATTACTTAAATTCTTAAATTTACGTTTTCAAATTCGGTCAGCAAAATCATTCAAGAAAAATTGCGGTTTAATTATCTTAAGCCCCCAGCAGGTAGAACCCTTCGCCGGCGAGTGGCCGCGGCCCCAGGTATAGTAAGAAAGAATTGCAGGTCAGTTTTCAGACGTTTTCAATGAACAAAATGATTAATCCAGGGAAATTCCAACACTTTTCTACTTTATTGAGTCCTCATAAAACTCCAATCACAAAAAATTAAATTTATAAATTAAACTTATAAATTAAACTAAAAGTCCAGATAGGTAAAAATAAAAACAAAGATTTTTTTTAGAAAAAAGTGGTTTTGGTTTTTTCTTAATTTCTCAAAAACGAAAAGACATTTTTGCATCCGGTTTTCTGTTTTCGACTAAAAATTTACAAACACATTGAATTTTTAAATCAAAATTAGTACTTAATTACATAAAATTTTGAAAAAAATAAGTTCAAAAATGTATTTTTTGCTTTTTTTTTGAAAATTTTGAGTTTGAAAATTTATTTTTTTTAAACTATTCGTTAAAACAATTAAATTTAAAATTAAAGTGAAAGAAGAAGTTTTTGGCTTTTCAGAAAGGTATAGCACGGTGTTGTAAACAAAGCCGTTGATTTTTAATATTTTTTTAAACAAAATAAGTCAATTTTTCAGAAAATTGCCCCTCCCGGCTAAACGGGGGGGAATAGACCCCCCCCTCCCATACGATTTTTTTCTTGTCTCAACTCAACCAACACGCTCAAGCTTTTTGGCACAACGCTCGTGAATCACCCTGTATATATAGATGAGACGTCCCGGAATTCTTATGTTCCACATAGGATCCCCATACTAAAGGAGAAGTTTATGTAGATCATAAATTAATGATCCGAACGAACACGAGCCAAAAACCGGTTGCATATGTATTTTAATATAAAAGCTCGGAAATAGGTTTCCAACAAAAACAAATTTAAACTGTCCTTAACTTTTGTTTTTCAAAAATCAAGAAATTGTTGAGTACCAAGATATTATTGTGTAAATTGTTGAAAGAAACGTAAATTCAAAAGCATCTACCAAAGAACAGTAGGGCGCTGCCGGTTTTCACCAGTCACCACCAAGACGACCATGGAGACATAGGAATTTAACTTTCCCTAAACATTATATGTATTTTTAAGAGTACCCTCATAGACTAATAATTTTGTACTTAGCATCAGCTACATACTTCTGATACTAGTACATCCGTGCAGGACTTTCTTTTCTAAATTTAAGAGACAAGTAGGGCTTCGCTTGATTAGAAAATTGCGCTTCCTTTGAAGTATTTTGCCATTAGGCACAAATTATAGGGGCAATCGATTTAGAGGGTTTATAGTAATTTAATTACAAATCGAAAATGATGTGAATATCCGAAAACAAGATCCATGAATTCAACAAGATCATTAAAATTGCATTCAATTTCAATAAATGGTAACCACTTGGAATTCATGTTATATTCATGTTGATAGTTTATCAGAAAAAATAAAAAAAATAAGGAAATACAGTAGGAACTAGGAAGATAGCTCTAAGCGAGAGCCAAGACCTAAGTGGGTTACTCTTACAATTATTCAACACCGATTCCGAACGGCTGAGTTGAGAAGCGATATTTTCTTGACAGTTTGATACCTGCTCTTGGAAGTTTTCTTCGCAAAAGAGGCTGAATCCATTTGGCTCAAAATGAGTGGAGAGGAATTTAAAACCAGGAACCGGTTAGAATGCTTTTTATCATTCTAGCTGACCCAATTAACGTTGTTTTAACATAGACATTGTTGTTAGATATATCTATGTCTTCGAAAAACATAATCCGATTATAACAGAAAACAAATTTAAAAAGACAATAGCAATTTAAGCTGTATTTTATTACTAACTGACCCAGAAAACGCTGCTTTGTCATAAAAATTTTAATCTTCGGAAATACTTATCCGATAGGTAATAAATTCTCTCACAGAAAATTACAAAGAAATCATGTTAATCAAAACGCGTGACAAACCAAACAAAAATAATTGTAGGTAAGTCAAAGTAGTCATATTTTACCGATACAAAAAAAGAATCAATAAAACATCATAAGTTAGAGTAATCAAAAAAGTAGATGATAACCTCATTTATTTAGAACGATATACTCAAGAACAATTGAACTTATCCCTGGCAATTTTTCTTTTAAAGACAAAACGAAAAACAAGAAACAAAAACGCAATATGTTTTACTTGGCTGTATTTATTTTGGGATCAGAAAGTGAATAACAAATAGTTTAATCAAAGAACATGTAAAATAATTAGTTGGTAACTCTCATTTCTTTTTTGATAAAATTGGGTAAAAAAATAATACTTCTCTACTATTTTGCCATTACTATTTTGATATTAACAAAAGTAAGAGTTAAGAGAATCTGGTAAAATTGTACTTCCTGTTGCTTCTTCCAAAACTGGTGCAACTCTGATAATTTACGGGAAAACTGCACACTTCACCCTTAATATAACACTAACAATTTCGTAAGAGAACGTACAACGTCCCGCGGGTCGGCTAGTAATTTATATACAACACAATTTTTGACATCAAATAAGGTTTTAGGTGAAATTGAGTTTAGTATATAATATTATTTAGGTATTGAACTAATCTACAAATAAGAACTCATAACTCTAGCTGAAGCCAGTCAAGCAGATTCTTTACCTAAACGTATATTATTGTAGGTGACCAAGTTGATGAAACAACGAAATGAGTTTGAATATTCTACTTTTTAAAAAGAACCGAAGGCACAACAACAACAACATAACAACTGTTATGCCGACTATATGCATTATTTTGTTGTTAACGTCTAGGTAGGCACTTCACGTTGTCTACGTCCTTTTGTTATCAAATAGATTGGATTTCTGCAACACTGTATAACCAGAACTGAAATACGAAACAAATGAAAATGAGTTATGAAATCTTACTCTTACTCAACCAGCTGGCATCATTGCCAACTCCTACTCTTTCAAAGTGTCCTCTTTCTTATGTATCTTTATCTTTTTTTTTCTAATTTTGATGATGTCCGAAGGCTATTGTCTGTTGCCATTTTGCCTCTGCTTCTTTAGCTGACCTTTTTCGGTGATGAATGAGCGAATCCTTACATACTATTTCAGCAACCCTTATTCTTTGCCATTTGTTTGTTAGCATATTTTCTTTTTTTGGTGCTCTAGTTCTTTTTTTTTATGAAATATAATACATATATTTTTCTATCTATACACTCGTCAGCAACTAAATAGGTGCAACTTAAATAACTTTGCATGAACTTAGGATCCCCTTCTGCTTCTTCACTTGCAAAACTTGTTTACCTGAGATTAACTAAGCGCATGATGAAAAAGTTAAAAGTCTTCGATTTTGGTGGTGTGTTGGCTTGACTCTTCAAGCTATAGACCGGTCTATTGACAAGAAAGAACTACATATTAGAAAACCTATAGTGTGTACCTATGCGTTTGAAAAAGAGTGTAAAAGTCACAACCATGTATTTGTATCTACTTTGCTAACCACATGTGTACGTTCCATCATAATTTCTGATGGGTCACTTGAGAATACATCTTTATTCAATATTAATTCAGTAACAGAGAATTTGGCTAAAATATAAAGGCTAGATGAAAAAACATTACCTATTCCACCACTTCTGTTATCGGGTCTATAATTAATCGATCTGTTAAAGTTTTTGAAATTGAGAGCATCCGATTCAGTCTCTATTAAATACTTGCATATATGTATTCTGTTGATGGGCTCTTTACAATAAGACACTATCTTTCCTGCATATACCTTCCTTTATTAAAGTGAATCTAAACGAATCATATTGAATAACAGAGTCAACACTTCTTAAGCCCCTGATAAATGGGCTTTTCTGTCCAATCATACCAAATTTTTACAATATGGATGTCCTTGTCCTTGTAACGATAAACTTATAGCTATACCAGAAAATTATAAAAATTATACTTTGCTTAAAGTTTCTCAAGGCATGTTCAACTAACAACTTAACTTTTGGATTCTTTCCTTTGATATTGGGTATATTGATATAATTGGTCGATTCTCTCAATGACAGATAGGTGCGTGAAATTGTTAACTAACACGTCCAATTTCTTAACCCAGGCATTGCATTGGTAGGAATGGTTTTAGTACATATTGAATACTTACTAACTAAAGACTGCGAAATCTATGTTTTTTTTTTTCAACTAGTGCTTATTTCCTTCCGCTGAACGAATATGGTATTGTTTACGCTTGAACAACGCTGAGAAATATTGCGACATTACTTTCAAAATCATGGTAATGTTGCAGAAGGTGTACGAAAATTGCGTACGGATTTTGGAAGAAGAGAAGCACCGTCAGCTCCGTTCTCCGTATGTTCGTAATCTTGTGAAAAAAGTGAAAGAAACTGGCATCCTCATCCTCATCGATAAACCAAAGCGTGAAAAGCCAAAAACAGTGCGTACACCCGAGAATATTGCTGCTGTGCAGAAAGTGTGCGTGAAGCGCCATCAACATCAATTCACCGTCGTTCTCAACAATTGAATATTTCAGGGACATCATTGAGACGAATTTTGCATAAAGACCTTGGTATGACGCCATACAAAGTCCAATTGGTTCAGGAGTTGAAGCCAACTGACCATCCAATGCGTTTTCGCTTGCCGATTTTGCCAAAAAAATCATGTTCTCAGATGAAGCTCATTTTGATCTTGGCGGGTATGTAAACAAGCTAAATTGTCCGTTTGGGGCACAAAAAACCCGCACGCACACATTGAAAAGCCGATACACCCAAAACAAGTCACTATGTTTGGTGCGGGTTTTGGTCCGCAGGCATAATTGGGCCATTTTTCCTCGAAAATGAGCAAGGAGTGGCCGTTACAGTCAATGGCGATCGTTATCGGGCCATGATGAAAGAACTTTTGTTTACAAAAATTGAAGAGGAGGATATTGGCAACATTTGGTTTCAAATGGACGGCGCTACGTGCCACACGGCCGAAGCTACACTCTATGTTTTGCGTCCTGTTTTTGAAGATCGCATTATCAGCCGCAGAGCTGATGTCGTTTGGCCACCTTGGAGCTGCGATTTGACACCGTACTATTACTTGTATGGTGCCGTAAAAGATAAGTGTTACGCCGACAAGCCAGAGACAATTGACGCTTCAAAGGACAATATTTGTGAAGCTATTGGTGAAATACAGCACAATCGATAATGTGCTTAAAAATTGGACCGATTGTGTAGGCTACTGCATGGCCAGCCGAGGCAGCCATTTGAATGAAATTATTTTCCATTATTAACCGGAAGGATTTTTCTTTCAAATAAAGAAATTTGAGAAAATATTCAGTAGTTTTTGTTTTTATAGCATTTTCAAATAAAAAAAAACGTTATTTGGCGGATCCTTTATTATCTATCAGATTTTAAGATTTTTCTTAGACATTTTGAACAAGTAGGTAGGTACATATGCCATTGACAGATCTGGGAATGATGTAGTATTTGCCAGTATAAAACATCATTTAAGGAATATTAAGTTCAAATCTCATATTTGCATCCTTGTGTTGATTCTTAGATAAACTCGTTAGTAGGTCTAGATACCTACCTAACATATTTCCTATTGAGTGTGTGTACATTTCACCTACAGTTCCGCACGCGTAACAAACGACAGGTGGAATTAAATTCATCAAATCCTCGATAGAAATTAAAATTGAATCCTTATAGCAAACCAACATCCTTTCTGAATGTTTCTTAGAAAAATATTCTCCTTTGTTGAAGTTTTAAATGCGCAATATAATTATAATTCATTTCGTGTTTCTCGTGTTTTCTTATAGTAAAAAAAAGGTATAAGAGTATAACAGAAAACCAAGTCCAAATAGGTACTTTTTGAAAGTAAAGATAATTGTGGCATGTGGCTGATGATCATTTTTTGGTTCTGAAAGAGAGGGAAAGTAGGTATCTGACACTCTGACAGAGTGTTTTTACGACTTTTCTTTTTTATCACTTTCAATTTACCTAGCTATAGTCTCGTGCCATTGAAAAGTGCTTATATGTATACAAAAATATCAATTTTATTTAAAACTGTAAAAATAAGGAAAAATGAAAAATAGCTGTAAAGGCACAAGGCCTTTGTCTAATTGAGAAATGTACGGTTAAGGTTTACCCTCTCGTTTATTTCAATAAGATAATAAGGCATGGTACGTATGTATGTCTGACTTTCGTTCTCTTCGCGTTAGGTTCCGCGCATTTTAACACGATAGCGGTGTCCTTTAGTGTTTCTAGTAATTTGTACTTGCGCAATAGGAAGTATAATGTATAAGAAAACCCTTACATCTTTTCTCCAAAGCCGATTTCTGCAGGTATGCAGTTTTTCAACGGCCCCGGCTTCAGGACTTTGTTTTTACAAAGAAACCAAACATATTTACACTTTTTTTTGAGTAAACGAGACCTGTGCCTGTGGTTTTTCAATGCGGTATCCATGCACATAAAACATAAACGGATAGGAAAATACACAAAAATGATAATAACATCAATGACGGTTGTTGCTGTTTACCAGATAGAGCCAAATAAAAGCGTGCGTTTCTTTTGTTGGTTTGGTTTGTTGGATATAAGGGCATACAACTAATTTTTCTTCCTTTTCTCGTTTTTATTTGGCTATTTACAGTCCAAACACCACAAGAAAGAGTTCTTAATCAGTACGCTAATTGGAAAGTGCAAATATTTATGTATTTTTTTATTTGTAGATATCTAAGAGATTGAAAAAGAATAAGTAGGTACTTAAACGTTGTTTTCTTTTGTATACTTATTTGGAAAATATTGCATGATCATGTGAATAGTGAGCCATAAACAAGGAAATAGTTTCAAGTTAATTTTGAGGCTAACCAAGGTTTTATTTGAAGACTAATCTAGGATCAGTTTACAAAACTAAGGATTTTAAAGTCAGTTCAAAGTTCAAACACATTCAACACACTATCTCTTTTTTTTTGTAGGCAGATAGGTAGAAAGATTTATGTAGATTCTTTATTTTTTCCATCAAAATTTTACGATGGCAATAGGTAGGTACTGCCGTCTGTTTTACTAGTAAAGGGTGTTTTTTTTTCGAGGTATAGAACTTTAAGTTGGCATTACTTTTCAAGACGGCGGCCCGCGGCGACCCATTTAACAGCTGTCAAGTGATTTATTCTCATGAATAGACTCACACCTGAACAACGCTTGCAAATTGTGCAATTTTATTTCGAAAATATTGGTTCTGTGCGGAATACATATCGCGCACTACGTCCATTTTATCGTCGATAAAATCGTCGATAAGAAAAAAAAAAATTTCGCTACTGTAGAGCGTAGCATTGAGGAAGACCCGAATGAGTCCATCCGCCATCGAGCACAGGAATTGGATCTGTGTCCATCCACTTCATGGAAGATTTTGCGGAAGAATATTGGTTTGCGTGCTTACAAAATCCAACTCGTGCAAGAATTGAAGGCAATCGATCATCAAGCAAGGCGTAGATTCGTCGAATGGGCCCAAAATGAGATGGCCGTTGTTTCCGATTTTCATAAGCGAATTTTGTTTAGCGATGAAGCACACTTCTGGTTGAATGGCTACGTCAACAAACAAAACTGCCACATTTGGAGTGAAGCTAATCCTCAAGTGTATGTCGAAACACCGTTACATCCAGAAAAACTGACTGTTTGGTGCGCTTTATGGGCTGGTGGAATCATTGGTCCGTACTTCTTCAAAAACGAGGATGGCCAAAACGTTACAGTCAATGCTGATCGGTATATAGCCATGATTACTAACTTTTTCATTCCTGAATTGAACAATCATGATGTCCAGGAGCTGTGGTTCCAACAAGACGGCGGCGCAACATGTCACACAGCTCGTGCCACAATCGATTTATTGAAAGACACGTTTGGTGACCGCCTAATTTGACGTTTTCGACCTGTGAATTGACCTCCAAGATCTTGTGATTTAACACCGCTAGACTATTTTGTGTGGGGTTATGTAAAGTCATTGGTCTATGCGGATAAGCCACAAACGCTTGACCATTTGGAAGACATCATTCGCCGTGTTATTGCCGATATACGACCGCAAGTGTTGGAAAAAGTCATCGAAAATTGGATGTCCAGATTGGACTACATCAGAGCCAGCCGTGGCAGTCATATGCCAGAAATCATATTTAAAATGTAATGCCACAAAATTATCTTTCGAATAAATAAAAAATCATGTCAATCGAATAATCGTTGTTTTATTGCAATTTAAAGTTCTATACCTCTAAAAAAACACTCTTTACTTACGCATGCCTGTAAGTAAGTCACAAGTATTTAGCTCGTAAGATACCAGCCTTGGATATTAATGACAAAAATTGTGGTTCTGTTATAATAAGAGTCCCCTGTCCCCTAATTGTGTCCCTTCATTCGAACCAACAAACGTTCCAGGAAAACAATAAGTCTGTGCAATGAGTCTGTGCTGGACTGTATTGGACAGAAAAGTACAAGGTTTTCCTGTTCAATGACAATTTTTCTGTGCTAGACTGTTCTAGTTTGCTGTTCAATGACTTTTTCTAGAACAGTTTAGCGTAGGTTAGCGTAAAAAAGAACAGGATTTTCTGTACTTGCTTTTGAGGAAGAGCAACCTAGAACAGAATCATGACAACTGTCAAAGTGTTGTTGTTTCTTTTTGTCCTTGTTATTGTTTTGTGTTTTGAGGTTAAGTGAATTAATTCACTTAAGCCAATAATGAAAGATTTTTTGATTTTTCTAATAAAATAGTAAATATTTATTTGTTTGATTTTTTAAAGATCTAATTGCTTAAATAAATTACATCTTCAAACATGTGTTGAAGAAAACAATGCAGGAAGTTTTTTTTCTGATTTTAGTTTTCACAGCTGACGTTTCGATGACTGTTCTAACTTGTCTGACATTTCTGTGCTGATCTGTTCTGTTCTACACTTTTCTGTGCTGTTCTAACCTACACCTTTTCTTATTGAACAAACTTAATACAAAAAAGAAAATTGCCTAATCCTTTTTAATTTTCGCCAACAAAAACATCCTTTTAAGTTGTAAAAGAAACTAAACCTTTCTATATGGGTGGCCCGACATGCGTTTTTGGCCTTTTTTTCTTTTCCTTCTGCGAAGCTGCAGAAATGGTTTCTTCCAACTTTCCTACCATGGTTGTTGACAAACCATGGTTTCTACCAAACCCCGCCTATTCCAACAAAATTTATAATTATCATCCATTGTTGTTTTTGAACAGAAACTCCCTCTTTTTATCAAAAGGGTTATTTTTACTTTTACCCTTTCTTTCGCATCAAAATTTGTATACAAATACACCACCATATAGTCATACACACACTTAACACACGGAATATCAACCAACCATCCGAGGTTCAACACTTTCACTTGCATTGAAGGGTATACGTGTTACGTGTATGTACACGGAATTAAAATTTTTTAAGTATGAAATAAAAGGGTTAACGACAACGTAGGGTTAATACTAACTTATTGATAAATTTTCACTCTTCATATTTTTCTCTTCATAATGTGAATTCTCTCTTAGGCATATAAATTATTATATAAGTTAAAGTTTCTCAAATTTATTTTATTTAAAAAAATAAACTTTATTAAAAATCGGACTGGCAGCGATTCTGCCTTACAAGAAACTGAACAAAAATTATTTCTTAAACCTAGTCTTAAATACTACTAAACTGCAGAGTTGCATTTCCCACGTTGCCGTCGTCGGTCGTAGCATTTCCCTGGAATTGTTGATGTTGCTCGCGTTGTTGCATTTTCCTAGAATTGGTGTCATGGGTTAGTGTCCCGCAGGTTGACGATTTTGCTGATGTTTCTAAACTGAATCAAAATCAAGGTGTAAACTGAATCAAAATCAAGGTGATCGTGATTCAGTTTTTGTTTTGTTAACTCTTCCCTCCTTAAAACAATGCGTCCGCGCATTTCTTAGATGATGTTGTAGAAACTGGGATATTTCTGTAGAGGTGGATTTGCCTCTCCTTGATTTGTAACTGTTATCATGGTTGGTAGAGGAACAGTTTCGATTCGGGATGTTTTTTTCTTACATAGGGTTACCATTATGACCAATATTGATATTAGGAAAATCACATATGTTGTTATTTGATGAGCGTCTTTTTCTACTTGGATTTTACTTAAATGTTGCGTATTGTTTGTATTCAGTTCTTTCAGAAGTTCCAAGGAAAGAATTTCTTCCACTTCTAGGTTTTCAGATGTTGGATGTACTGTTGGTGGTAGTGCTTGAATATTGTTCAGCTCTTGGGCGACATAACGTTGATCATTGATAGAAATTGTTTCGTTATAAAATTTTATTACGTAATTTCCGTTAAGTGTCTGTGTTCTATTATTAGCTTCTATTGATCCGTTGAATTGGTTGAGAACGATGGTACCGGGGGTTATCTCTTCAATCGTTGGAATATGGTGGCTATTGATTAAGTTGCATGTTGCGTTCTTATTTTGGATTAAACCTACTACACAGTCGTCGTCGCTTAAGTCTACTAGATCTAAATGTTTGCAAAGAGAAATATTTTCAATTTTCTTACAATTATTTTTAATACCGTATATTTTTTCTTCATTTTTTAAGATATTTCTATATGATATTTTATTCATTACATTATTGTTTCTTTTTGTTGGTATGACAATTAGTTTACTAAATGTTTCTTTTTTTGTTTTAGGAATGCTAACAATATAAAGTAAGTTCGTTTGATTGCTTGCAATTTTAACATCGGAGAATTTTATTGCATGTTCGATATTTGTGTATAGCATATTTTCTGTATCTAATTTGTTTAATATTACGTTAATTTCAGTTTTGGACATAATATTGGAGTTAACAATGTTTCCTTTTGCTAATTCTATTGCATAGATAATATTGACAAGTTCTTCTTTAATTAGTTTGATTTTATAAAGGAATATGACATTAAATTGATATTCAATGGTACTATCCATTTTTATTGTATTAATAATTTCATTTGTTACATTTGTTAATGCATTTATTCTCTCTTTATATTCTTTATTGATAGTATATTGATGGTTATTGTTCTCGATTATGTTGTTGATATTATTTTCTAGAATTAAAAGGTCTTCGTGATCGGGTGAACCCGCGATCCATTTCCATCCTTTACCGATGAAATCTAGTGATCTTTTTGCCTTTTTAATTTGTAGGTTTTTTATTATATCTTCAATTTGATTAATTTCGTGGGATAGGATGGGATAGAAGGGATTGTTCTTGGGAATATGTTTTAACATAGGATATGCTTCTTCGATAAATTTTTCGTATGGAGTGAGTTCTATTGTGTGTATGAATTTTAAATTGCCTTCCATAACTTTGGCATCACCATTGTCAAGGATGATGATGGGAGAGTTGGAATAATCCAGAATGTTGGTTTTTGCGATGATAGGGTCTAGAAAATATCTGTGAAATAAAGGGGAAGTATTGTAATTAATTCTTGTATTAGTTTCTTATATTTGATTTGTGAACTACTCTTCCTGAAACTGTAACGATCGTGGTTGTTTTATCCTCTTTTACTTTTTCTTTTCTGAATCTTGGGGAAAGCTTCGAACCTAATCGTTTATTTATTTTTATGAAAACAGTTTCTCCAGGGGAATATTTTTTTAATTCTGCTCGATTTTTATTATGATACTCTAGATCAGCTGTTTGTTTTGCTTTTAGTTTTTCAATATTCTTTAAGCGTTCTTGTTCGACCTGATCCGAGCCGGTAGTGTTTCTACTAAAAAACGTGTCAACCGGTTTTTTATTTGTAACGGAGTGGACCGAAGAGTTATAGGCATGAACAGATGCTTCTAAAAGTTCCGTGAAGGATTCGTATATTTTTTCAGCTTTCAGACATCTCATTATTTCCCCAAGGGTTGAATGGAATCTTTCGATTTGCCCATTAGATGTGCTCGTGTAAGGTGGGGTAGTGAAAATTTCTATGCCGAATTCGTTTCGAAGCATGAACAATAGGGATTCCGAATGGAAGGATTTTTCGTTGTCGCAGATTATCATTTTGGGTATTCCGAATCCATAGATGATGTCCCTTATTGGTTGTTTAATGTCTTCTGTGGCTTTTGAACTAATTGTTTTGACCTTGACATATTTGGAGAATTTGTCAATTGCGGTTAAAACTAACTTTCCTTCCGTGGAGAATATGTCAATGTGTATGATTTCTCCGGGGTACTTTGGAATAGGTGTAGTCTGAATTGGGACCTTATTAGGGTGTCTTTCATATTTGTTTTGCTTACATATTAAGCAGATTTTAGTGAACTTTTTTAGCTTCTTGCTTAATGAAGGGAAAAAGTATTTTTCCGAAATTTGAGCTTTATTTTCCTTTTGGTTTCTGTGGGCACGATTGTGTTCTTCCATTATTAGGCTTTCCTGTTCTTGTTCGTTTAGAACATCTCGGACCAGATTTTGTGTAAATCGAATTCTGAATGAGTTGAAATGATCTTTAAAAATATTTTGGATCATTCCCATTACATTTTCGCTGGCTTTTATGCCATTGGTTACAGAAGGGTTAAGACATTTCTTTAGAATTTGAGTTAGGTTTGATTCGGTGTAGAGGGGTTCAGTAAAGGTATGTCTATGGTAGGTAGGAAATATAATTTGAAATTTCTCGCTAGATTGTGTTCCTTGTAGGAGAAAAATTTGATTTTTAAAACAATTTATAGGTGATTCTACGCTGTAAATTAGACCGTGGCTTGATGATTCAGCACTGTTGATGGTTGGGGTTAGAGAGTTGCATTGCGTTTGCTTGGATAATGGTGGTCTGGATAGCGCATCCGCTACGACATTTGTTTTTCCGGGTTTGTATTTGAGTACGTAATTGTACTCTTCTAGTTGTGATTTCCATCGTTTTAATTTAGTGTTTTTATTTTTGCTACTTAGAGCATATGTTAGAGGTTGGTGGTCGGTGTAAATAATAACTTTTGTTGGTCCGTAAAGGAAGTTTCTTAAAGAATGAAGAGCCCACACGATAGCGAGCATTTCCTTTTCATTAGTCGCATAGTGTTCCTCTGTTTTGCTCAGAGTTCTTGAGATAAAAGTTATTGGTCTATTCTTTTGAGATAAAACGGCGCCTAGTGCGTACTCGGAGGCATCCGTCGTTAGTTCAAAGGGTAAATTGAAGTCGGGGTAAATTAATATGATATCTTCTGATGCTAAAGTTTTTCTTATTTTGTTGAATGCTTCAACTGCTTCATCGCTAAGGTGTACTAAAGTTCTGCTAGATAATTTTTTTGAAATTTGGCCATGGCCATCCTCCCCTCTTAAAAGGGATGTCAGGGGTTTTGCGAGTTTGGCGTAGTCTTTAATGAAGCGGCGGTAATAGCCTGACATACCAAGAAAAGACCTTAAATCTTTCAAAGTTTTAGGAGGTAAAAGGTTTGATATTGCCTTTACTTTTTCTGGGTTTGTCTTGATGCCTTTGGAGGAAACTACAAAACCTAAGAATTCAGTTTCTTGCTTAAAGAACTCGCATTTATCGAGTTGAACTTTCATATTTGCCTTACTTAAGGTTTCAAAAACTTTGCAAATATGTGTGAAATGTGTATTTTCATCTGGACTGAAAATAATGATGTCGTCCATGTACACATGGCAGATTTTCCCTATATGTTCCCTAAGGATGTCGTCTAAGGCTCTCTGAAATATTGAGGGGGCGTTTTTTAGTCCAAACGGTAATCGAGTGAACTCATATTTACCGTGGTTAACCGAGAACGCGGTTTTTTCCATGTCTTCCTCTCTTAACGGAATTTGGTGAAATCCGCTCTTAAGGTCAAGTACTGAGAACCAATAGTTTTTACCTAAATTGGCTAATACTTCGTTTATCTCCGGGATTGGATAACGGTCAGCAATTGTTATTGTGTTGAGCTTACGGTAGTCTATGACTAATCTGAATTTTTTTGTGCCAGATGCGTCAGCTTTTTTCGGCACTATCCAAATCGGGGAATTGTATGGCGATCTGGATCGCCTTATTATGCCATCTTGCAACAGATTTTGAATCTGTTTTTCGACTTCTTCTTTTAAAGCCATGGGATAAGGATAGAATTTGGAGTAGACTGGGCAGTCCGTTGTTGTTCTTATTTCTCCTTTTACGGTTGTGGTAAATGAGAGTTTGTTGTCTGGGTCGTCAAATAAAGTAGGAAATTTACCTACTGCATTTTGAATCATTGTTTTCTGGTCATGTGACATGTGATTTGTTCTAATATCGATGGCGTTAACTGATCGGGAAATAAGTTGCTTAATTTTGATTTTTATTGAATTTTTAATGATCATGATATTTTCTTTTGTTCGGATTTCAGCTGAAAGGTCTTTAAGACTATCGTTTCCAAGAATAGCATGAAATGATTTTAGTTCAGGCATGAGGAAAAATTTTAGTTTTAGGTCCTTTGGACCGAATACATTAAGAAAAGTGTGTTGTGAGATTTTGGCTTTTCCACCTATTGAGTTAGCATAGAAATCTTCTTCATTATTGCAAGGGTTTGGTACCAAACAGGGTTGTATGTAGTTCTTATTTGAACCTGTATCGATCAAAATTTTAAGAGTCTTCCCGTCATTTGTTTTGTATTCAAAATACGGGAGAGAAGAATAATTTATTTCCGAGGAGGGGGTGTCGCTATTTTCTGATGATTCAATGTTATAGTACTCTGTCAAGGTTCCTGTATTTGTTTGTGTAGCATGATCTGGGTTTTCTTGTGGAAAAGTCAAGTTTTCTGGACTTTGTTCGTAAAGAACCTGATCTTCTGATATTTGGTCATAGACTGCTTGGTTTTCTGAAAGTTGTTCTTCCGGGGTATATTCTATGAATTGTTGCAATGTTTGATCGTGGTTTTGATCCTCGTATTGCATGATCTGATTATACTGTTGTTCGTTGGAGGGTACGATTGTTGTGTTTAAATGAAAGTTTCTTTGTACCTTAAGGGGATGTATTTGTCGAGAGGGTGGCTCGTTTGGCCTCTTATAAGCTAATGGCATATTGTTTTGTTGTGGTCTATTTGAATAATTGATATTGTTTGTTCTAATTGTGGATGTGTCCATTGGTTCGGGTTGTTGGGGTCTTTGAGGTAAATTAGGCATTTGCTGGAAATTGTTAAATTGTGCGTTGTTCATTCTTACGGGATTCTGTGGTAATCCTGTGTTAAATCTTTGGAAGTTTGTAGGGTTTTGGCCTTGATTCGGGACCTGTGCATATCTTCTAGGGGGAATTGGAGCTAGATAGGGTATATTTTGGCCTTGATTTGGAACCTGTACATATCTTTTAGGAGGAATGGGAGGTAGTTGGGATGGAATTCTTCTAACGTTGTTGTTTGTGGCAACAGCGTACTGTTGTCGAAGCGTTTGGTTTTCTAGTTTAAGGCAGAGATGCAGAGCTTGAGGTAAGTCTGAAGGTTCTTTAATGCCGAGAAGTCTGGGCAAGTCTCCTCTTAATCCTCGTATGAACGTGTCCAAGGCTTTCTCTCTATATGAATGCATGAGAAGGTTGAGAGCTTCTCCAGAAACATCCATAGCGGATATTTTATTGAGGATAAGCGAGAGGTGTTCATACACAGAGTGGTAAAAATCCTGTGTAGAAAGATTTCCTTGGACTAGAGACGTGAGTTGGTACTCTAAAGTACCAAGGTCTCTTTTATCAGCGTAATGGAGTGTTAGGCATCGAGAAATGTTATCCCAATTCAATGGGATGTTGTAAGATTCAAGTACGTGGTCAGCTTGGCCAACGACTTTATTTCTTACGACATTTATGATGCCAAAATATTTAGGGGATCCTCTAATAGATTCGTAAATCTTCAGAACCCTCTCGACGCTTTTACGCCAAGAGCTGAATTCTCCGGGTTGTCCCGAGAATTCTCTTAGGCTCCTTACCACGTCAGGTATTTTGTCCATTTCGCCTAAATTGGCTAATTGATCTGGACTAATACCTTGGTCTGTACCCGCAAATTGGTCCGCGTTAGGGTAAAGGATAGAGTAGACTAATTGTTTACCTTCCGTTTGGAGGGTTTGGTTTATCATATTGGAAATTATAGTCTGAAGAGCGGCTGGGGTTAAGGGAGGTGGTTGATGTTGTTCATTGGGAGGAGCCATGGTTGTTATTTTATGAATTGGGCAATAAAAGTTAAGAAATAATGATAATTATTTAAAATATTTAAATTCTGATGATTTGTTTAAGTAATTTCTTATTCTATTTTCACTTGGTTTTATTTTTATTTGGTAGTGTTTTCTTAAATAATGATAGTTATTTAAAATATTTAAATTCTGATGATTTGTTTAAGTTATTCCTTATTCTATTTTCACTTGGTTTTATTATATTTTTTTTATTTGGTAGTATTTTCTTAAAACTAAATCTTACAATAAAAGTAGGGACGCTGGTAGCTGGATCATTATTCCGTTTTGTATCTCTTCGAAACTACTTCGGTGGTCTCGCGTTACACTTATACGTCTTAACACTTGTTATGTTGTTTAACCGTCTAGTTAAATGTGGCTGTTTAACTAGTTGTGTGGTGTGGTCTCACGTTACACTTGTGCGTTTTAACACTATTTATGTTGTTTAACCGTCTAGTTAAATATGGCTGTTTAACTATTTGTGTGTGGTTCGACCCGTTTAGCCACACTTGTTGGGCGCCAGTTAAAGTTTCTCAAATTTATTTTATTTAAAAAAATAAACTTTATTAAAAATCGGACTGGCAGCGATTCTGCCTTACAAGAAACTGAACAAAAATTATTTCTTAAACCTAGTCTTAAATACTACTAAACTGCAGAGTTGCATTTCCCACGTTGCCGTCGTCGGTCGTAGCATTTCCCTGGAATTGTTGATGTTGCTCGCGTTGTTGCATTTTCCTAGAATTGGTGTCATGGGTTAGTGTCCCGCAGGTTGACGATTTTGCTGATGTTTCTAAACTGAATCAAAATCAAGGTGTAAACTGAATCAAAATCAAGGTGATCGTGATTCAGTTTTTGTTTTGTTAACTTATACATGCGTATATTTGAAAGGGGTAAGAAATAGGAATAGGATACCATAAGAGAGAAAGGGGTAAATCTCATGTGATATTATACGAGTACATATGTACTGTATATATTGCTTGAAAGAGAAAAAGAGCGTTATGACGAAATCAAAGAGAGTTTCTAATATAATGGAAGATAGCGGGTGGACGTGAAGTACACACATACGGAGAAATACTCCATGCCTAAATATCAAACACTATAATCATACACATATCATACACATATGCGAAAGGCTTGAATGCAATGTGTTGGAGTTGGAGGATAAGTGGATAGGTATAATAAAGAGACACATGCGCAGAGGTAATCAACAATCATGGCTTCCATTGAACCTGTTTTTGTTTTGTTTACATTTTGATACAAGTGTGTGTTGTGTTTTGGGGATTCCCTTTGTGGTTTTGTTTCAGATCACCCCTTTGAGAAGAATCACATGTGCTTTTGTCGGCCAAGGGGTTAACAAACGCTCTATGGGCTTGTGATTTTTTTTCGTTAACTATATTCACTAATGACTGGGGGAGATCGGGAACGGGGCTGCTTGAGAATATTTATTGTGATGTGTCTGGATCCAAGATGGTTGCCGCCGCCGCACTTGCTGAGTATTATATTTTCTATGGAATATATTCTTTATTGATTTGATGTGAAGATAGGGGTAGGGATAGGGATAGGGATTGTGGTGTTAGATGATGGAGTGGAAGTGAATGATGTGCGATGGCTATTGGAGGTGGTTTTAATCTTTCGTGTTTATGAGAATGAATTGGTATATGTTTGGTAAGGGAGGAAGGAAGATATGTATGTATGTTTTTGATGCTGGATGAAAGGGTTGTTCGGAGTGGATCGATGAAAGAATTGATTTTTCGTATTAAGTTCTGAAACAATTTAGAAGCCAGGAAGTTTTCCAGAAGAATTAAAAATTATGCAGACAGTTGGTAGGTAAAAGTTGCATAACATTTCATAAAAAAATTACTTTTTGATATAGGAATGTTATTACCTACTCTGGATGCGAACTGCAATTGATGCATAATGCATTGAAAGTAGGTCTCCGATTCGTTAATATTTTTATAAAAGCCTAAGTAGGAACCTTTTACAAAATTTGTTGTAGATTTTCTAAAATAAATAGTTATTTGGGAGAAAGCATTTGATCTGGACAAGTTTGGGGGAGCTGTCTCTCGGTGCAAAATACATGCCTTCTATTTTATAATACCTACTTTAATTCAAATAAGTAGATATCGGACCGGTTGTGGTCAGATGGTGTTATTTAGATAACTTAGTCCGTTGTCCTTAGGTACTAGCCTTCAAGTTCGACCCACCCGTATTTTCAAATATCATATCATAATCTTATACATACAGGGTGATTCACGAACGTTGTGCCAAAAAGTTATAGATAGATAGATAGATAGATAGATAGATAGATAGATACATAGATAGATCTTTATTCAATATAATAATTAGTACATAAAGTTATTGAGAAAAACGTGAATATTTAAAGGCATGACATATCTGTCGTCTGCCAGAGTCGCAAAATTGTTTGAATCTTTTACATTTTTTTTTTATTTTTTTTTTAAATAGTCAATAGCAGCTGTATTAATAAAAACCGCCTAGTCCACTCTTAATCCACAGCCTAACTGGTCCATAGACTAAGCGTCAGTCCATGGCCTAAAATTTCTCATTAATAAAAATAATTTGATCCCAGAATAGTAAAGTGACGTTTACCAAAATTTCCCCTTTGGGAATTTTCATTTTTGTTGATATTTGACAACCAATTTGAAAATTAAAAACAAAAATGTTTTATTTTCAAATTTCTATCATCGTCGTCTGTGCAAATAGGACGCGTTGTAATAACTTTAATTTATTTCTCATCGTAAGTTTTCGGCACCTCGCCATGGTTCCATGATTTTCTACCCGAAGAAGCGTACATCAACAAGAATGAAGTTGTTGAAGCCTTCACTGTCTTGGAAACTCCACCAATGATCGTTGTTGGAGTTGTGGGCTACATCGAGACACGTTTGGGCCCAGCACTTGTCTGAAGAATGCCGTTGTCGCTTCTATAAGAACTGGTTCAGGACAAGAAGTAGGCATTTGCCAAGGCCAGCAAGAAATGGACCGATGATGTTGGCAAAACGAGCATTGAAAACGACTTCAGGAAGATGACTCGTTACTGCAGGGTGATTCGTGTCATTGCACACCATTATCGTACCGAAATCAACAAGAAGATCTACCGTATTGGATCTGGAATTACACCAAAGACGGAAAGGTCATCAAGAGCAATGCTTCAACTGAATACGATTTGACGGATAAGCATCACGCCCATGAGGGAAACTCATTATGGCGAAGTAAACAATGACTTCGTTATGTTGATCCAATGTGCCGCCGACAAATTGATATTCATGGGACCCCTCAAGAAGGACCGCATCAAGGAAACAAGCGGCAACTGCAGCTGCCCCAAGTGTTTAAATTTGAGACTAACTTTTAAGCAATCAATAAAGTGGAATTGAATTATTAAATTGTTGCCTTAATTGTACATATGTACCTACATATTCTCATTGTCATTGCCTTTTCGAATTCCAACCCCTCACCCAATCGAAAGATGTTAACAAGAAAAGAACATTATGCCCTGAAATATAGTGCCATTCTCTCTGCCATCTTGTTGCTATTCTTAGAGACATACATATACGTAGCACAAACATTATGCCGAAAAAATTTTTGATTTTTTTATTTCAATATTTTATAATTGAAGTTATATCAGTTTTGACAATATGTACATATTTCCACACAGACATTTTCCTTTTTTTCCTTCATGATTGACACATTTCTTGCTTAGTCCTTTGCTAATCCAGGCTACAAGGTGGACTAAATTAGTAAACGTCACTTAAGAGAAATTTTATTTTATTAATAGTATTTTCCATTAGTTCGCAGACTAACTCTTAGTCCTTTGCTAGTCTGTGTTTATTAATTTGGCTGTAGGACTTTTAGTTTAGTTAAAACAACATTGAGAGATACTTTATACGCATCTTGATTGATTTCAAATTGATTCTTTCTTATATATTTTAAAAGGCTTCATTAATTATTTTGGATCTGTAAGTGCTGGCGTCAGTATAATAATCAAAAAGTAGCTTCCAATCACCACCATTCACAAAATGCACCTCTTCCTCGACTTCCTAGACTCGCCTTATTTCCTTTAGAATTGGACAGATAAAGTGATACATATCTTCCCGTGCTTGTAGGTTACACAAGTTGCAAGGACCTCGACCCTCGTTTCGATGCGGCATGGCATTCAGCTTAATGAGCTCCCCTCTGATTTTGAAAATTGTCCCAATGACATAACAGGAATAACGACGTTGAAATAGTTGAGCTCATTTAGATTAAAGTTAGCCTTTGAGTAATACACTCTTTCTTTCAACGCACGCGCTTTTTCAATAAAGGCATACCTTTCATTTTCGTCAGTGAGCAGAGCATGATGACTTCGTATAAATCCTTTTTCCAGTTAACTACGTTGCTCACTTCCCAGTTCATCGTAACACCACAATCAGCCGCTATTTTTGTCCATTCCTTGATAAAAAGAGTTTTATTTTGTACTGCATGGCGCATTATCAGCTTAGGCAGCCTGGAATTATACTCATTTTTGCCCACCCTTAATAGATGGTCAGCATTCAATTTTAGAGTTGAGATGAACATTGTTGGCAGACCAGATTCTAAATTATACATATATACTTTGGTATATTAATTGGTAAGTAAAAAACCGTTCTTTAAAAAAAACGTAATAGCTACTTATTCAACGATTTCGAAATTCTGTGCACCTCACACCTGCGCTCCATAAAAGAGAATGGCCTGTGCCGTTGCATTAAAGACTTTATACATTGAACTAAAAGTTATCAGTTTGTTGCAAAAGATCCTTTTCCAATTCGAGCAGATTGCTATCTTAGCTTTTTCCAGTTTAGTTTTAAGGTGCTTTGAGTGAAGTCAAGTGCTGTCGGTCTGGATTCTGCCAATTTTGTTGCCCTACATTACATACGCATTTAATACTATTTTGATGTCTGGAGTTTTTCCGGACATTTGGAAGTCAGCAAAAATCATACCACTTCCTAAAAATGCTAAGGGATCTGAATATAGACCTATCTCAATTCTACCCTATTTGTCTAAAGTCTTTGAGAGAATTTTACAGAGACAAATCAACGCTTACCTTACAGCAAACTCTTTGCTCACTCCAAAACAATCTGGTTTTCGGCAGCAGCACAGCTGTACAACAGCACTACTTTGCGTGACTGAAGAAATAAGGCAAGCGCTGGATAAGGGTGATGTAACTTTCTTAGTCTTGCTTGACTTTTCTAAGGCTTTTGACACTGTCAACCATGTAATTCTGTGTAAAAAACTTATGCAGCAGTTTAATTTTTCGGCATAGTTCTGCTAAGCTCGTTTATTCTTACTTGTCTAACAGAAAACAAGCAGTTCAAATTGTGAATGTTTGTCTAGTTTTTTACCTATTTTTTCCGGTGTTCCTCAAGGGTCGATTTTGGGTCCTCTACTATTCTGTATCTTTGTAAATGAACTTCCAAGTCTAATCAAAAACTCTTCCTGTCATCTGTACGCCAACGAATTTCAACTTTATTTCAGTTGTCCCCTGGGACTTATTGAGCATGACGCCACTAATATCAATGAAGATCTTGATACAATTTCAAACTGGTTTCACTTGAATGGTCTTTTTTTGAACCCTAAGAAATCTAAATGCATAGTAATTTCCAAAAAGATTCTTGATCTCTCTTACTTTCCTTCGATTTTGTTAAGTAATTCCACCATTGAATATGTTGAAACTGCTGAAAATCTTGGTGTTAACTTTAATCGCTCTTTAACTTGGGACAACCATATAAATGGAATTATAGGCAAAGTTTATGGTGCCCTACGTACTTTATGGGTAACCCAGTATTTTACACCAGTAAACACACGCATGCTGCTTGCTAAGACATTGTTATTACCAATCTTAATTTATGGTTGTGAACTAAGTATATTGCAATTGTTGTTATGAAAGTAAACGTAAACTTAATGTCACTTTTAACAATATTGTTCGCTATGTCTTTGGCTTACGTAGATATTATAGTGTATCCAATTTTGCTACCCTGCTGCTTGACATGCCCTTTGATAACTACCTTAAACTTCGTTGTTTGTTGCTATTCGCTGATGTACTGCTTACACACCAACCAAAATACTGTTTTCACAAGATAAATTTCCCTACCTCTAGTGGATATCGTCAATTGATTCATCCTCGCTTCACATGTTTAACATCCGAACGTCAATTCTTTATAAACTCAGTCCGACTCTGGAACTCTCTCCCTATTACGCTAAACGCTATTACGGAAATCCAAAACGCAACAAGAATTAGGCTCTTAAAGATCATTTTTCACATAGCATTCAAGTACTTGAATTATTTTTTTGCAAATGTAAATTTCTGATACTCTAACTTGTTCTTTTTTCTTTTTTCACATTACTTAGTTTCAATTGTGTATTATAATATTAGATACTGAATTATAAGCTTGCTCTACAAATTTGTATTATTATAGCTTGTAACTATTTTATAAGATATTGTATCTTACAGTTATTAAGTATTCACGAATAAATTAAATGAAATGAAATTGAATGTCAGATCCATACCAAGATATGAACACTTTTTAACAACTTCCAGTGTTTGTTCTCCAAATTTCCATTTTTCACCTCTTGCTCATCTGCCAGCTCTTTTTTGAAATATCATCACTTTCGATTTTGCGACACTAACTTTCAAGCCCCATAGATTGCAATTTGCAATACTAAAACAGTTTATTGATCATCATTTGAAAAGCGCATGAAGTCTCTGCGAGTATAACTATGTATATCGCCTGCGTACTGCGTACATTATTGCTTTTATTTTTGAATTTGCAACTTCAACTCCACACGGTTACCAATCCACTATATCATCTAAAAATAGTGCAAATAAAAGAGGCTCAGATTTCAGCCTTGTTTGACTCAGCTGTTTAGTACAAAACTTTCTGATTTCTCCTGACCGTTGTATATTTTCGATGTAGTTTGCTCGTATATCTTAGACGAGATTCCGAGGTTGAACAGCTTACAAAACAAAGCACTTCCATTAAACGTATCAAAGGCTGCTCTAAAATCTACGAAGGAAGGGAATACATAATTTCTTCCTTTGATCCAGTTTTATTTGAGCAATTGAAGTTAGGACGAAGATATTGTCAACTGTAGAATAGGTACCCTTTCCGAAATCCAGCCTGAAATTCACTGAGTTTTTGGCAAACATATACCCAGTTATTTAATCTTTTATAAAGCAGAGTCGTATATATTTTTACTGATGAGTTTTAGAAAGATATACCTACCCCTATAGTTAGCCGGGTCAAATGGATCCCCTTTTTTGTAAATTGGCCAGTAATAGCTTGTAGAGAGGTTGAGATAAGAATAAATCGTTTTGGGAGGCGGTCTATTCCCCTCCCTGCTCCCCTGAGGAAGTGACTTATTTTCTAAAAAAAAAATATTAGAAATCAACGGCTTTGTCTACCACACCGTGCTCCTCTGCTATACCATTCTGCAAAGCCAAAAACTTCTTTCTTCATTTTGTTTTTAAACTAAATTGTTTTAAAAAAGAACCCTTTATTTCAATTTTTATCTTTTTGTAAACATTGCTGAATTTTTCATAATAACTCAAAGTTACAACAAACCTTATTTTAAATTTAGAAAACCTATACATCGGGTTAAAATTGGCCGAACCATTGTTTTATTTCCTTGGGAAGGGGTTTATCTGTTGAGCTTAATAAACAAAAAATCTTGTCTCATGTAAAAAAAAAAATATCGAATAAAAATTATGGCGTAAGTCCGTAGTTATTTCAATTATATTTTAATACTAGCTTTTACCAGCGGCTTCGCCCGCAGTTTGACGCTATTTCAGTTCTCAGGGTTGGAACTTTATTATGTTACTCATAATACAGTCCATATTTTTTACCATATCTCATGAACGGCTTGGTCGATTTTGTGCAAAAGAATGAAAACCCATCCACACCACTAATCTTCGCGCAATAACTTTCATTCTAATTCTAAGAAATTTTAAAATAACAAGGATAACTGCATATTAAATGAATTTAAGGACTTCAGTAGGTAAATGGAATAAATCGTTTAAAACCATTGATCAGAGTTTTTGATTCAAAACAGAAAATACAAAAAAGTGAAATCACATAATCATATATTTAACCACAAAACAACTCATATTACATCCATGTGAAAAACCAACAAAGAAATCACATTCATAATTCCATACAAGGCGAAAACGACAGGATACTTAAACCAAATAACACAAAACGAAAAGTGAAACGTAACGACCACCTTCAACCGTCACTATTTACTCGCATTCATTCATTCATGAATATTCTTTTCCTTATCGCCCATGCTTCTCTCACTTCATTCTTCAACTAAAATAAATATTATAAGAATTACATACTACATAGGTACTTCGACCATGTCTCCTCAAGGCGGTGTCAATAAGGATCGAATTGCACTTTCACTGGTTTTGGAGTTTTTACTATCGTTTTCTATTTTCTTTGCGATGGAAAATGTAATCGAACAATGGAAAGGTAGAAAAACGTCTCAGTTTATCATTTCCTTGATTTAACCAATATTTGACAGCGTCACAATGATAGTAGTTTTCCAATGCAAAAAAGAAGAGAAAAAAAAAACACAAAGTGCAACCAAAGATGTCCTCCTTGGATTTCAAGTGTTTTGAAAGGTTTCTTTGGTCCATTTTACACAACAAAATCCTGTTTTTTCTGTACCTTAATATTGAATGCATTAAGTTTCCATGGGAGAATTAAGAGCCCATCAGGTTTATTCAAACATTGCATAAGTAACATCTGAGTAAATAAGGTTTTTTTATCTATCGTTATAGGTATGTGATGAATGATGACCATATTACATTGTTATGGTTACAGGTAAAACTCATTTCTTAGGATACGGCTCAAATCAGCATAACTCCAGATCCATTATACTTTCTGGATGAATTGAAACGATACATCTGGATAATCAAATTGCCCCGAGGTGATTACAACCTTGTGGAAGACTAGATGACACACTTCAATAAAAAAAAACTTTTACTCCAATTCAAGGTTTAAAATACATATCCATGGTTAAACTGAACAGATATCCTTTTTTTTTCTGAAGGGCCCCAATGGCTATTCAATCCAATTGTGTGACAAAACACAACGTTCTCGGCTTATCCCTGCTAAAAATCAGACACGGTTGCGTATGCCTACGTAAAATTATACTTGTAACATGCCGATAATAATTTTTGCTTTGGAGCATGAAATTCTTATCCTTTTGTATGGTCTCATGTCCTCCTTGACAACGCAAGATCTGAACTATAAAAAATTACATTGAAATGTAAATGCGCTTCTAAAAACTGGTATCAAATTGTCAGGACCCGCGGTAAAAGGACAAATTGAGTTCTTTTGACTGCCCAACATTGTAGGTTATATATGTTCACATTTCACAACTAACGTAACACCTTGCTCCTTGAATAAAAGAACAGACAAAGGAATAAAGGGATAACCATCAATATTACATATGTTTGACATTGTTGAAGAGTGAGACCTTATCGTTAATCGGGGTACCTCACTTCTCACTTAATCGATATTTTATGAAAATCACGCTTCTTGGTTTGGGGTTCTTTTTGTCCTTTTTCTACCGACATGCCACAGAATTAATTTTTTGAAGTTTAAAAAAGGATTACATTTAGTAAGGTATGGGTGTTGCGTTGTGCGTGATGTTGTGAAAGTGGAAATGAAATCCATTGTACAAAAGAAAATTGTATCCGGAGACGGAGAGTACCAAAGGATTTTTGAAAACCCTGGTCATTTAAGGCTCAATATATGTGTGTAAACGTAGATATATACCTATGTGTTATTTGATTGAAAAGTATTTCAATAAAAGATATTTCATTTCGCGTAGAAATGCTTCTATTATTGAAAAAGTGAAATCCGTGCTGGTAATAAAGTTTCACTTGAGAGTATATAATATGAATACTTTGTCTTCAATTCTAGACAACAATAACACCTGGAACATAAATTTAGTTTGAAGAAAACTAAGTAGGTATATGAGAACTAATTCTAATAAAGATCTTAATTGTCATTAAGTAGAAAATTTCACGCTAATGAAGTGAATAAAACTAATAAGAAACTAGTCCACGCGGTATCCCTAGTCCCTACTATCCTCTGAGTTGCGAGAAATGTAATTGACAACGTTGTCACTTTAACGGAGCAATGTACAGTTAAAAATTGAAGTCAGCAGGTGTCGATGGTATATCCAACATTGTACTAAGATACTTACCGATAGAGGCAATAGACATCTACACCACTCTGTTTAGAAACGCGCTGAATAATACATAATTTATCCAAAGCGTTGGAAGACAGCTGTGATTCATCCTCTACCAAAAAAGGGAAATGATAACTCCAATCCGTCAAATCTTCGGTCGATAAGTCTTCTACCGAGCATCAGCAAGGTATTCGAAAAGATCATTAATAGGGCTCTGACTAAGTGGGCTGCGGACAACACGATAGTTCCGGATAACCAGTTCGGGTTCAAGGCGCGACATGACAGCATTCATGCCGCGTCTAAACTCGTTTCGGATATTCAATGGAATTAGTCAAAGAAACAATGCACGGGTGCAGTTCTGGTTGACTTGGAAAAGGCTTTTGACACCGTATGGTTAGAGGGCCTTTATCTAAACAGTCCTGTGAAGTTAGCAAAATGATTGTTGAGAATTTAATAAAAAATGAGAGTTCCCGGTAGCAAACCAAGAGTTCTAGAGTTCCTCATACTTTTTTTTTAAATAGTTCTGGCGAATTAAGGCTAAAATTCGAAAAAAAAGTTTTTTGGGCTAACTTCACGCAGCAAGGACTTTTTTCAGAAAATGAGTTCTGATGATGTATGTCTATTGAAAATCAAGAGTTCTAGAGTTCCTGATGACTTTTAGAAAGAGTTCTGCAAAATTGGAAAAGATAGGGTTATCTTAGGTTCCCATTGACTTAGAGCAAAATTTTGAAAAATCCAAAAAAATCAAAATAGAGGAGTTCTGATTAGAGTTCCCGGTAGTCAACGAATAGTTCCAAACATTTTATTAATTTCCAACCTTTTTTTCTAAAACTAATTTTTCTTTTGTAATTTTTGGTGTTTTTGAATTGTTTATGTATTTTGGTTAATTTTTTTAGTAGATTTAAGGAAAAAATAAATGTTTTTATATTTGTTCTCTAAAATAAAAATTTGAAGAAAATAAAAAATCGATTAATTCATTTTTTTACTTGCGACATACATATATAGAATAAATGGCAGGTATTGAATTCGTAGAAAAAAAAGTTGAGATAATGATGAGATATGACATTACGATGATAAAGAAGTCGAATGAGGTGGGTCCGGCGATTCCGTCCGTCTGTCTGTCTGTCTGTCTATCTGTCTGTAAACGCACCTACAGCCTTAACCACTGGTCCGATTGACTTCAAAATTGAAAATTAGAGGTTTGAGTGAATTCGCGTGGGTCATTTTTCTTATTAGTTTTTTAAGATCAAAATTTAGGGTAGCCACCATACGATTTTTTTGGCCAAAAAACAAAAGTTTCAATTTTCTCAAAAATGGCTCCTACGATTTTTTTAAAACTTCCTCGAATTTTTTTTTAAACATTGATGTATTTTATGTAAAAAAATATTTTTGTATTGCTCCAATACGGTTTACGGTACCTCCCATAGAACCGTTTAATTTTTGTAGTCAGACTTTCTCGAAAAATAAAAGTCTGTTCAGGATAAATAAATTAATATATATTGTCCAACTAATACGTATTTTGTATTCAAAAAAATTTAACTTATAAAATGTATAGTTACATACCCAAATTAATTTTAAGACTTATATATAAAAAATTCATTTAAGAAAACCGCTCCGACGATTAAAAAAAAAAATTGAAAAATCAACAATTTCTTAAGAAATCATATGACATCAATTTTTTTCAGATTGAATCTTTTTTTGAGGTTCATATTTCAATTTTTATTTTAGAATTTGAATTTTTTGTATGAGTTATAATTTTGAATACAGGAGCAAGTTCGTACGACCGAGTCGTGTACATTTTTTATTTTATATTTGTTTTTACTTTTATTTTGTTATTATTTTTATTTTTATTTTCTACAAATTTAAGAGGTAAGACTTAATAATTTGATTTTTATTCAAGTTTTAATAAAAATTCAAAGAAAAGAAAATAGGAAAAGATTCATTTTTTTTAAAATTTTTCATTTATGATTTTTTTGTATTTTTTTATTTGTTTATGTTTTTTTTTATTTTTTTTGTAAAGTCTTGAGAATAAATGAATAATTTAATTAGTTAAATTTAAAATATTTAAAACTATTCGTTGCCTACCGGGAACTCTAATCAGAAATCCTCTATTTTGTTTTTTTTTTTTGGATTTTTCAAAATTTTGCTCTAAGTCAATGGGAACCTAAGATAACCCTATCTTTTCCAATTTTGCAGAACTCTTTTTAAAAGTCATCAGGAACTCTAGAACTTTTGATTTTCAATTGATATACATCATCAGATCTCATTTTTCTGAAAAAAGTCCCTGCTGCGTGAAGTTAGCCCAAAAAACTTTTTTTCGAATTTTAGCCTTAATTCGCCAGAACTATTTAAAAAAAAAAGAATGAGGAACTCTAGAACTCTTGGTTTGCTACCGGGAACTCTCATTTTTTATTAAATTTTCAACAATCATTTTGCTAACTTCACAGGACTTATCTAAAGCTGACCAGACTTGGCATAAGTAAACCATTGTTGTATATGCTTAACGGTAGAAAGTTTGTTGTCAAAAGTGGCAATGTAACTTCTACCACAATATTTGATATTAAAAATGGTCTACAACAGGGAGCGGTTAATTCGCCGATTCTCTTTAGTACTTACACCAGTGATCTGATAGGTAGCCATACCCAACCCAGGCAATTGTGTTTGCTGCCGATCTAATTGCGTACAAGGCTGCTCCAAGGGTCAAGATCATTAAAACTCTCTTGCAACGTGACTTCGAGAAGATTCAGCGATATTTAAACAAAACTTATGTCCAGAAATGCGAGATAATTCCGTTCCGGACTCCGTTGTCAAGGGCCTCGGGGGATACGCGCAAGAATTGGCACAAGATGGTCATCGTTGGGCTTCACGGACAACAATTAACGAGCAAAAGTGAAGTAAAGTACCTCGGTATCTGGCTGGATCAGTATTTATATTTCGACAGCCTGGGGCTGCACAGTAAAGATTCATAGCCTTGTTTGTGTCGAAGGACGATTCCGGATACGATATAATCTTGAGTTTTATCAATTATCAAATCCACCAAGAAGCAGACGTAATGAAAACAAGGAAGAGGAAAGTCCTCAGTGGTACAATTCATTTTTAACGATCGAAATAGAACATGGATGGAAGAACTTATCGGAGGAGGCCTGAACTTCGACAAGATTTTGGCACATCTTAGAGCAAAAGCTTTATGTGACAGACATTGATAAATGGTGATGAAACTAGGGATGGAGTGTTGTCGTCCAGCACAAAATACTAATACTGTTCCCCTCACTGTAAGATACGGATACCTTGTTTGACAGTTAAGGGCTAAGAAAAACGTAACACGGTTTAAAATTGGTCATAATTTGGGTTTTTTTAAAAAGCAAATCTGTATTATTACCTTATAAGACATATATTTAAAACATACTCAACTCATACGTTTGAAATATCTGACCCCCAACACTCTGTAAACAATGAAAAACAACCTATCCCAATAAATTTTCGATTGCTTTATTCCCCAAAATAAAGGGAACAGGAAATAATAATCTTAAATTAATTGCTCCCTATTATATGAGTAAACAAGTTTTGAGTCATTTTGAAACTCATTATTTTAGGCAGACAGAACTATCTATCTATATACTAATCATACCCAAGTTATTTCAATAGAACCCCACTTATTTGAATTTTTCATGACAACTCATTTCATTTATGGGTTTTGTTGATTTTCTTACTCACCATCTTGTTCGGAACTTTGATATTTGATTACACTTTCACCAGGCAAAAATTCCGATAAGACTGACCTTTCCACTTCACTAATTGATAACCCGGATTTAGCTGAATTTCCCAAAAAAAAAAAAAGTATCAAAAACTCATTTTATTTTATTTCCATTCTTGGCAAATAATACCTACTTGTTTCTTGATTTTTGTTTTGCTTTTGTATGAGTTATTTTATTATCATTTCTTGTTTTCGTTACCACAGGCGATAAAGTGCCTTGTGCTGCACTTCAATTGTTCTTTTTGTCAAACCACAATTAAAAACAGATAATATGTCTATTCCAAAACTCAGTGAAGAAATAAAATTTTAACCCTGAACTTGGTCGAGAATAAATAATTGATATCAGTTCCAAAACTAATATACTTTTAACGATTGTAATTATTGTTTGACAATTCGTTTATGTTAACATTGCATAAAGAAACTTGAACCTGCACATAAATCTAAATACAGGTTGGGTTCATTAAAGTTTTGTGGACAGATAACCAGTTGATTTGTGCGAAGTTCGCTAAGTCACTATGTTATATTTGAGAAGACACTAACCTCCTCCTGATGATCCTGCATCAAGATCCGCACTAGTACCAATCGGATTAGTGCCAGCTCTTATCCTAGATTCGATTCGATTCGATCCTAGACTATTGCCAATAAATTGGCAAGAACCTATCTCAGAGGCACCGCTAGAATGTGTAGGTCAGCACGTTCACTAGCTTTCGGAAACATGTTTCCTTTCTAAATTTTCAGGTCTATGATTTCACCTCCATGAAATGACACATTAAAATTTACATTAAAGTAAAATAGATCAGAACAAAAACATAAAATGTAAAAACAGAGCCAAGTTCTCTTATGTGCGAACAACACTGTGTAAAAAATCAGCCACCAAAAGTAATGAGATCTAAAAGAACGCCAAGTTCTTACATGTAAAAGTGTTAAATTGAATATTTTAAATCATAGAAGATAATATAACAATATTAAAAGAAAATAGAAAATAGTTTGGATGAAAATTTAGCATAATGGAACAAATAACCTAAATATTGACCAAACTACAAACTCAAATTATTATTTCTTACAAAACAAGCCACTTTTTTCGACTTCTCTATCATCGTAGTAGTTACGAATCAACATCTTCAGGGCTCAGGTGAAGTGCAGCATCTTCTTTCAAAGCCCTTGTATATAAGCGTTATACAGGGTGATTCACGAGCGTTGTGCCAAAAAGCTAGAGCGTGAGGGGGGGTCTATTCCCCCCCGTTTAGCCGGGAGGGGCAATTATCTGAAAAATTTACTTATTTTGTAAAAAAAAATATTAATACGGCTACGTTTACAACACCGTGCTATACCTTTCTGAAAAGCCAAAAACTTCTTCTTTCACTTTGTTTTTAAATTAAATTGTTTTAACGAATAGTTAAAAAAAAATTCAAACTCAAAATTTTCAAAAAAAAAGCAAAAAAAAAACATTTTTGAACTAATTTGTTTAAAAATATTATGTAATGAAGTATGTACTAATTTTGTTTCAAAAATTCAATGTCTTTGTTAATTTTTAGTCGAAAACAGAAAACCGGACGAAAAAATTTCTTTTTGTTTTTGAGAAATTAAAAAAAAAACCAAAACCACTTTTTTGTAAGAAAATCTTTGTTTTTATTTTTACCTATCTGGACTTTAAGTTTAATTGATTAGTTTAATTTATAAATTTAATTTTTTGTAATTGGAGTTTTATGAGGACTCAATAAAGTAGAAAAGTATTGGATTTTCCCTGGATTAATCATTTTGTTCATTGATAACGTCTGCCATTCTAGCTCTCCATGCTCTCGTCGGCGGATTCTTGAGGCACGGTGTTGTAAACGAAGCCGTTGGTTTTTAATATTTTTTTTTTTACAAAATAAGTAAATTTTTCAGAAAATTGCCCCTCCCGGCTAAACGGGGAGGAATAGACTCCCCCACCCATACAATTTTTTTCTTGTATCAACTCAACCTACACGCTCTAGCTTTTTGGCACAACGCTCGTGAATCACCCTGTATAACAATTAACAAGATGTATGTCTTCAAAAATGTATTGCTCATTAGCCCATCTTCTGGACGACTAATAAACCAAAAATGGCCTTATCTATTTGTATAACCTATAGGTACCTAGTTAATGTGTATACACGAATTTGGGAGCTGGTCAAAATACTGTATGACAAAAAACTGTGTGGTCAAAATATTGTAAAATCGTAATCCTATATGTCAATTTACTGTAAACACAAAATCCTGTAGGTATGCCAAAATACTGTATGAGTAAAATACTAGCAAAATAGTGTATTTTCATACTGTACCTATTGTTTTAAGAAAATTTTCAAGACGTTATTTCTTTTACAGTATTTTGAAATACACTAGCCATAATTTTCCTTCACAGGATTTTGTCATACAGTATTTTATTCATGCAGTACTTTGAACATACAATTGGTTGGATCGGGAACTCGAAACTTTGCGAGAGCACGAAGAACTTCAAGACCTAAAATCAAATTTTTGCATAAGATTTAAGGTGCACTGGTATGTTTGTATGTCCGGCAGGGTCTCTTTATCCGCTCAATCCTCAATGAATTTTTCAACGAAATTAGCATTTTACTGCATACTTAAATGAAAGTTACAAAGCTTATAAAAATTCAGATATGAAGTTCTCTAATCTAGAAAAGCTGTGCTTCTCCCATGGACAGCTATATAAGATGTGTGTTCGCGGGTGTCCAATGCCCAGAATATTTTCATTGTTTCACCTAATATCCTGTACAACACCATGTTAAAATAATAAGTTAACTTTTATGTTATAAGTACTCTACAGAAAAACACTCCAATAAACTTTAATTTATATATGTAGCTTTAAGTTTTGTTTCTCTGAAGAAAATTTCTATCAAATAAATTTTATTTATGCTTTAACTGAACTCGAACAAAT
Organism: Sphaerophoria taeniata; assembly: GCA_943590905.1. NCBI lineage: Eukaryota > Metazoa > Arthropoda > Insecta > Diptera > Syrphidae > Sphaerophoria > Sphaerophoria taeniata. The sequence continues at coordinate 64,840,494 of OX016540.1, forward strand.
CAAGACGTTTTCTTTTATATTGAAGAGCTATAGAAACAAGAGGTTATGGGCGACCAACGACGCGAAATTCCTCATGGCATTGTTCAATTCAATGGGAAGAATTATGAAAACTGGTGTTTCAGAGTAAAAATGCTTTTGGACTCGGGCGATGTTCTGGAAGCTCCAGAAAGTGAAGACTCTGTTATTGTCCGAAAATACAATGAGAGAAACAAGAAAGCAAAATCCATCATTGTAGGATGCATATCTGATGATTATCTAGACTACATAAAGGATAAAAATTCTGCAAGAGATATGTGGAAAGCCCTTGAAGATGTTTTTGCAGTGAAATCAGCATCAAGCCAGACAATTGTGAGGAAGCAACTTGTCCGATTAAGGCTTTCTGAAGGGACCAGGTTGAAGACCCATTTCCTGGAATTTGATGGTCTTGTAAGAAGTCTCAAGTCAGCAGGAGCAACGTTAGCTGAGAGTGATTTTACATCACAATTATTCCTCACTCTACCAGAGAGCTATGATTCATTAGTTGCAGCTCTCGAGAACATGAAAGAAGAAGATCTCACCGTTCAGCTTGTTAAGCAAATATTACTCGCTGAAGAAAGAAAGAGAATGGACCGTTCAGAATCCAATGAAGACAGGAAACCACCAACAGCGTTTCGTTTGCAATAAAAAGAGAAAAGAACTACAAATTCAATGGAAGATGTCATAACTGTGGTAAGCGAGGTCATATGAAAGTAAATTGTAGGCTTAAGAAGGAAGCCAACCTTGCTTATGGCCTAGACAACAACAAGAATAATGAAGAAAAATCCGTGTGCTTCATGTTAAATCGAAGTATACAACTCGAGGTAATTTTTTGTTAATGTCTTTTATGTTAGATTCAGGATCCAGTGATCATCTAGCATACGACAAAAAGCTATTTTCCAACATTACAAAATTAACTAACCCTATAAAAATAAATGTTGCTAAAGATAATAAAGAACTAATCGCTGAAGAAGTTGGACAAGTTTGTGGCTAAATTTTCATCGTTAATACTGTTGTATTCAGTGGTGGTTTCTGTGAAATAAAAGTGCATTGTTTTTGAAATGGAAAACTTGAAAATTTAAAAAAGGGGTTTTCAAATGGAAAATATAGAAAGTCCTTGATGACAAACTCGGAAAACTCATTGGTTTTCAAAGGGAAAAATGCATGTAATTGCAGGTGCATTGGTTTTCAAATGGAAAACTTGAAAATTTCAAAATGGGTTTTCGAATTCAAAATGGGTTTTCGAATGGAACATAGAAAGTTCTTGATGAAAAACTCGGAAAACTCATTGGTTTTAAAGGGAGAATTGCATGAAATTGTAAGTGCACTGATTTTCAAATGGAAAAATGGAAAATTGTGGATAAGGAACTCGGAAAACTCTGCGAGAGCACGTAGAACTTCAAGACCTAAAATCAAATTTTTGCATAGAATTTAAGGTGCATTCGATTCACTTAGGTATCTATCACATTGCTTTTTAACAATAACTGTGTTAATCATAATTATTCTGGGATTGATCTGAACTCTCAAGGGTGGCAAGGCCAGGTTCGGTGGAAAATTTGTTGTCAAGCTAGAAAAACTTTATATCTTTGAAATTGGAAATATCTGTCTTATCTGAAAGCGCTTCATTATGGTTAAACGTGGTTAGCTAAATATAAGTATAAACAATAAAATGCTGTTTTATTTGTATGACCGGTATAGACTCTTAAGCCGCCCAACGTATTTAAAAAAAAAATTACATTGCGCATAGTTTAGCCGAGTCATGGTTCGTGTGAAAATAAGTTTTGGGCGCATTTACGGGAAAGTAGACAAATGGAAACAATAAAATGGTGGTCGAAAACTATACTTTTGAATTCGATTCTAGGTGCAACTGTTCAGAAATTGCCTTTCTAACGGATTTTAATAAAAATTCGGAAAATTCCGGAAAACAAGAAGTTTTTTTAATTTCTTCTAGAATTGATTTGAAAGCAGGCGAGACAAGGTTCGTGGGGTCGGCTAGTTATTCTAATAAAACACTTTTTTTTCATTTAAGACTTTTTTACCATACCTTAAAAAAAACCACCATCATCGTCGGCCTGGCCAATGATGTTTCCCCCTTCATATGCGCCATAACTGGAATCCCGGCCTCCTTTATCAAGTTCTTCCATGTCTCCCGATCGTTGGCCGACACGCCATCCAGTTCCACACTCCAAAATCTCTCTGTCTCTTATCATGAATTGTATCGCAAAGGATTTTCCAGGTCGGTTCCTCTCCGGTGTCCAGCCCACCGGAGTCTACCAAGCTTAATTTTTGTCATCAAGTCTGTTTCGTGGTAGATTTGATATATCTTGTGGTTATATCGTCTCCGGAATCGTCCTTTTTCACAAACGGGGCTAACTATTCTCCGTAAAACTTTTCTTTCAAACGAGGCTAAGAGATGTGTCGGTGTCGTTACAATTCAAAGAGAGTTCGATAGTAAAGTTCGAAAAAAGTGAGCCTATTCAAATAAGCAGCAGTGTTTATGCATACCTATTTAAAGTAAACATATACTTAATACTAATACGTACAAAAACGTCTATGTTGTTTCTTCCTCGCAAAATTTCGAAAAGAAAATTTTAGTTTTTGAATCGATTGCCGAAATATTGCAAGACCATTGCTTACATTTTTTTTAATACGGCAACTTGATAACTCGTAATTACGTTCGATTTTATATTTTCCTTTCTTCGATTTCCGGATGTTTTTTTTTTTTTCAATTCAATTTCACTTTTATTCCCATTTAAAATTTGTGGTTTTACCTCATGTAGGCATGTTATATGCATGTGTATATTTTATTTATGTGCAGTATAAATAGTTCCTTATATACCTGCCCTGAATAGAATTTGATTTATTTCGCATGATTTTCTTTTTACATAAACACTTTTGATTTGGAGGCGTTCCAATGCGGTTAGATACCCTCGAACCGCACCGTATCGAACAAAAGCGGTACAACAGAAACAAATCATTTTGCTCTATACTTTATCCTTAACAAAAAAACAAGAATAATCAGAAATCACTAAATGTTGGTTACCTATGGCGCTGTCTATCAGTGCACCGGAAATGATTTTCATTTTCATTTACAAAATAACATACCTTATACGCGGATACACTTTATTCAAGTGTCCCTTTCAGACCTCCTACTCATATTACCGAAATTCAGTAAAAAAAAATTCAAACCATAACATAACAAGAAATCCTTAGATTAAATTTTGCACGCTTCAATCGAAGTGGAAATCGGGAGAGGTAGATATAACATTTCTTAGAAAGATTACTTGCGATTGCGATGGACAAACGAATGGACAATGAGATCTTTGTTCCCACATCCTTTTTTATCCTTTTTTTTGTGTACTTGATTCTTTCTGTTACATCATTGTGTGTACAATGCTTTGAAACGATCATTACCAAAGGATCATTGGTTTCTGATCCCCTGTCCATCTCAATTGAATGAGAAAATATCTATAACAATATGTTGACCATATTGCGAAAAAACTTAAGGAAAATATTCTTTTTTGAACCAGCAGAGGGTAATGGGTAATGTCCTTAAAATCGTCGACATCGAGTTTTCAATTTCTTTGAAGTATTTTTCGTACACATTTTTTTTTCTGCACAAGTGTCCGCTGTCGATCTTGCTGTCTTGATGGATGCGGAACCCAATATTTTCACATTCAATTGCTTTTACACATAAAGATAAGGATGTGACAGTTTTATTTGTGGGTTATTCGAAAGTCGATAGATTTCAGGTGTATGAACTACTATACTATCACCTTCATTACCTAGTACTTACATATATTCATAATTTGGACATGGTGTGTTGTACCTAACCTACGTTACCTACTCTAATAGTTTCTGTAAGTGTGGGAAAGAGATTCCTTATCAAATAACTATCTTATTACTCCAAGGTGTACTTTAAGGTAGGTATTAGTTTGAAAACGATCTATATCGAACTGATTGAGAGGAAATTCGATCGGTAGATTATAACGAAAATGAACTTTATTGTGGTTTTTTCGATTTTATTGTGTGATCTTTAAATTGAGAGGAGTTCAAAATTGCAGTTGTGTTCAATTTTAATGAGTGCAACTGGATACTACTAAGGTGCTATGTGTCTAAACAGGATGAAAAAGTCTTCTTGGCTAGATGAATCTATTAACTCATAAGATTGTTTATAGTTTTCTCATCTAGCTATCCCACTGATATTTGATTGATTGCAGTGTATTTGACTTAAAACTCATTCTAAAGCATCAGGATCGGCAGCACCTTTCCGATATATTTGATGACAAGTTGATGCAATTGTTCTATCAGTCAAACTTTGTAAGGTGCAGTATACCCATTTATATGCATGTCCTTTTAGCTTCTCACGCAATGTAAGTTATATGTTTCCGAATATCCAGTAGACGGATTGAGAATGAGGAGGGGGAGGTAGGTAAAAATTACCAACATCGGCCGCAATTGTCAGTAACGCCATTCACATAGTTAACAATTTCTGCCTTGACCGGGCTGTAAAAACTGAAAAAAAACATCTAGTACTTTTAAGTCAACCGCTGTCCTGTCAACCGTGTTGTTTGTTAAAAGAAGCTTCAAAGCCTTACAGAACCTTACAGTAAGGTCAAGGTAATATATACCTGCATTATGTACATATTACAAAAAAGTGTATAGTGTATTACTAATGAAATGGATGTGTCGAGCGAATGGGTAAGTTTGAGCCAGACAAAACAACTATCGAATTCAAAACGAAAGGACGTGTCGTATGTATAGTAGAGGACGAATACGAATACGACAAGTGTAGAGGGAGACCTCTAAAGATTTTGTGTGCTCAACTTTTGACAATGATCAAGGGAGATAGCTGGATCTGGATAGACTAGACAGCCATGTTTAATCAAGCCCAAAGTAAAAGGTTGCTTACCTATATTTTTTGTTTCTCTCCGTCTTACTGCAGTGATTTTAAGACGGAATTTGGAAAACAGTTTTTTTTAATCAGTTGCTTGGGAAGTTAGGGAAATACATAGATGTTGTAAGTAGAAATTGAAAAGCCGAACTCAATTCAATTCCTAACTCAGCTTGAAAAGACCATGGCTCTTTGCAAACAAACTAAATAGATAAAGTTTGTGGTCAGGTCAAGCTTGTGAACAAGTTTAATACATATAACAAAAGCAAAATATAACAGTTTTCCCAAACTCAACTTTAAGAAAACGTGTGTTTCGCACGGTTGTAGCATGATTTTACACAAGGAAGATGAACTAGAATATTTTGGGAGTTGAAAAAAGGACCTTTTGCATCGTCCATCGTGAATTAAATATTAAATGAAAGTTTGAAAGTTTTTTCTTAATTTCTAGACAACGGTAAGATAATAATTTTGTTCTCGGTTTTTAAATTTTGACTAAATATCAATAACAGCATTGAATTTTTATAACAAAATAAGTACTTAACTACACAATAATCTTGAAAAACATTAAAAGAAATAAATAGAGTCGCGCGACAGCTCTTGAAGAGCCAAGGCCTAAGTGGCTTACTCTCATCAACAATTCTCTTAGCGCGTGTTAAGAAATGAGGGGACCTACAATTCAACGCCGATTCCGAACGGTAAAGTTGAGAAGCACTTTTTCATGACAGATTGATACTCTTCGAAGTTTTGTCAATTCTTCGCAGGCAGTACGCGTGATGGACTCGAACCCACGACGTTCAGCTTAGCAGCCAACGCGCCTAAACACTAAGTTACGGGCAACTGCTTGAAAAACATTACATATTAGGGTGTCTCAGTAAGAGCGCACTTTTTAAAATTGGAATATTTTTTTTTTCATGCAAATGGCAACTCTGAAATTTGACAGCTGTCACCTCTGTTTGTTCCGATTACTGAAAATGGAGCGATTTTTGAAAGAACAACACGTTATAATGGCAAAACTCATTGCAAAAAAGGGGAAAGTTACGCTTCGCAAACTTCACTAAATTTCCAGTCGAGAGAATGTACCTAATATGTCAACCATTCGAAAAGTGGTCAAAAAATTTGCGTCAACATATTTGTCGGTCTCTTGAAAACATTGCTGCTGTAAACGAGAGTGTTGTCGAAAACCCAAAAACATCAATTCGACAGCAACTGTGAACGGCATTCGTTACAGGAACACGATAGCGGACTTCTTGTGGCCTCAACTGGACGGCATGAATCTGGACAACATGTGGTTTCAGCAGGACGGCGCAACTTGCTATACTGTGCATGAAACAATCGACTTATTGCAGCAACGATTTTCAGAACACATTATTTCACGAAATTCTGATGTCAACTGGTCACAAAGATTGTGCGAAACAATTCCTGAGCTCAAATCGGAAATCCAACGTGTTGTCAGTGAGATACAGCCACATCTTATGAAAAAAGTAATGGCCTACCATCGAAGGGGGGGGGGGGTGGGGTGGAGCGGTTGTTTGCCGGATATTTTATTCCATACTAAATCGGAACATGTCTTCTTTACAATACAATAAAAATATCACACCTCTGTCATAAAATACTTGGTTTTATTTGCAAATTCAAAAGTGCACTCTTATTGAGACACCCTATATATAAGTATCCTTTATTTCTTTCAATTTAATACTTAATTCTTTTGAATTCCGAAATCAAAATAGGTTTTTAATAATTGTTTTCGTTTGCATATAATTTGTCAAAAAATTTATGTTTTAAAAGAAGTGGACAATAGGTAAGGGGCTTATGTTGGTACATCATGTAGATAAATGAATTAAGACATACATGTTATATTTATTACATAAATGCGACTTTCTCCTTGAATTTTAATAAAAAAAAAATAATTAAAAATCATTGAACCGTGTACAAACATGTGTACCTATATGCTAACAAAAAAAAATACAGACGTATGTCCACTAATTGGATTTTTGGCGCCTATGTGTCATCGTTAACTGACTCTACAAACAACTTGAATTGGCTGTAACGGTTCCCCTGTGAAAGTGAAAACTACCAAACCCTGCTTAAAAGAAACCCTACGGAAGGACCTTAGTCACTGCGATAGAACCTACCTTTGTTGTTACTGTCTAACTGTCATTGCCACTTACCTTCATTAATCCAATTAGCTTTTCCTTGTCTACAAGGACATATAACGATTTTGATACTTAAGCCAAAGCAAGAAACCATATAATATGTAACATAGTTTTTGGCGGCTTCTATTATAGTCGCCTGGATACCAAATGGGGTAAGGTTTTCCATGCATAGAAACAATGAATAACAGCAATTTAGGTTTCATCGAAAAAGTATCCGATTTCCACGTGAAAACTGTCAACAGTCATGATTGTTTTTTTGACGAGATCCTGATGACATTTTCAAAACTGTCTCGTCCCGTTGACAAGGGATTTTCAACGGTTTACTGATTTACCGAACTGAGAATCCAAATTAACTCACACAACACTATGACATTATTCTACTGACAATTTTTGCACAAAAAAAATTAAGATATGTAAATTTCCTTTCATAGAAAGAGTTCCAATGCGGAACAAATTAAAATTTCTTCGGTCACTGAAAATATTCTTGTACACAGTATATAACTTGAACTGTTATTTTGATAAATCATTGCGAGTTTTTAATACAAAAAAAATCTCTTGGCAGTTTGAAGAAGTCCATATAAGAATAATGGAAGAGAAAAAAAAGGAAAAAAGACAATCTATGAGAGCTCGTTGATTTATGAATGGTGATATACAAAGCCACAATGAAGCAACAATGGATCCCGATTATCCTGTGTCAGTCCCCAAGTGCTGAAGAGTTTTCAAAAAACTGACGCCCAAGCCCAATACAGTTTCTTTGGATATCCAATGACATTCTGTTTGTCCTTTGCTGTAAAACAGTTTATTATGTAGCGTTGCGTGGAAAAGTCAAAGGACTTGTGACGAATTTAAGGGATTGCTTCGAATCGGGAAATAGCACAGGGACCAGCACAGCAATCCTTATCTCATTAATCATCTTAAAGAATAAATAATAAAAAAAAACACGTCGTATGTCATCAAGATTTTTATGGTTGATTGTGAGTTAGAACTTCTAAAGGATAAGTATCGAGACATCAGTTGACGCACCGAGGTGCGATCGATTTGTCATATGTTAGTGGGTGGCTGATATTTTTATTTTCCGAGTCGATGAATCAATAGATGTCCTGCACCTGGTGAATTTCTAAAATTCTAATACATCAGTAGACAATACATATTTCCTTTTTAACATCAAGTACCATGACTACGGTGACCATATTTCTGGGAGCAAAACCCGGGACAAAAAATAAACAAATTGAAAACGTAGAAAAAAAAACGTATTTTTGGAGTTTACTCCTTTAGAATCGATTCATATAGGTATAGAACTAGAGCCCGGTATGAAAAATGTACCTATGCACAGTGCGTCGACCAGTGGACAAAAATCAAAAAACTAAATATTCGTTTGAGATCTGCAATGCTGTGGAGTCTATCAAAAACATGTTTAGCAACTATAATTTATTATTTTCAATTGTTGTTTTTTTCTTCTGCATTGATTAGCGGGATTTTTATATGCAGAAAAAGAACTTTTATTTTTTTTCTTAGTTTTGATTTCGATTTTCGCATGCAACTATTGATCTCGTTCAAGAAAGTGTTTCTAGTTATAAATTTTTTTTCTCTTGAATATTAATTATGGATATATTAAGAGGTGATACAAACGTTTTTTGGTTTATTTTTATGTGATATTACTTTTATAATTAATTTAATTAAAAGTGCTAATTTTTGAGGCACATAAATTTAAATAAGTTGAGTTTTAAAAAAAGTATATCAAAGTATATCTGAATTTTAAGTCTTTTTGCTATCCCCTGCTATTATTTTATTTAAAAACAAAGAGTTCCATTGCTAATTTTTGCAATCTTTCGAAATATTTCGTTTTTTGTAGGACAAGTGCAAGTCATAAAAAATGAAGTTATTTATGAAAAATGGTTTCTTTCGATAAAAAATCGATAATTAAGGATGTCTTATTTTTTGTTTTAGCTTATTAAAATATAAATAACTGTCCATTTAAAATAAAAAGTGATTTTGAATCGAAAATTAAATATTTGACTTAAGCTTAGAACGACAATGTTCAAAGACCCATAGTCTTTCAGATAAGCCCTATGAGGCTTGACTTAAAAATAATTTTACACTTCCCGATAGCATTTAACATAATTTTCTTACTGTACCGCCTTTTTATGGACCAGAAACTTCATTTTTAGACGCGCCAAAAAAGACGGAAAAAGAAGAGTTGTGAATCTTTCAACTCCAAACTGAAGAAATGAGGTTTCCTTTTTCATTTTTGGCGTCAATTTTTTTGTTTTTTAAAGATGTTACCAAAAATATCACAAATCTGTCTGTATCCCATATCCCTGTTTCCAAAATATTCATATTAACATCCAAGCGGTTCATAAGAAATAATATTTTGGCGAAATTTAACAAATTTTTGTAAAATTGAATTTTGTCCACCATCTCCATACAATCGACGCACTGTGCTATGGGAGTAAAATAAAATGTTGAGAAAAAGTGTTACCAAAAGAGTAAGGGGTTAGGGTTAGGCATATTTTAACTCTTTATAATTTAATTTTTAATTTTAAAAAAGATAGACTGGAGGCTTAGAAAGGTTATTTTTTAACGCAGTAAAAGGGGTTGAGAGGGTTGCAAGGAGTTGAAATACTAGGTCAAAGTTTGTATAATTCTTGGTAAGGCTAGAAGTTTGAAAGTTATGGTAATGGATTTTGATAAAACATAAAAAATACGACATTCAAAGTTTTAAAAAATTTTACGCTGAAGGGGGTTAAAATAGAGGATGAAAGTTTTTGTGCGATGTCGTCACTATGTTATAAACAGCAAATCGCACAAAGATTTCAACCTAGAACTGTGAAATATTCGCACATGGTAAAGAATTTCATGGTCTTCAATTTATGTTACATTTATTTTAATGGTTACTAATACTTGTAATATTTGTATGTTCAAATACGGGACCAATTACTTAACCCGGGACACTTGTAGGTCCCGGGTTTCCTTAAAAAGAAACCGGGACGAGCTATTGAAATACGGGACAGTCCCGGGAAAAACGGGACGGATGGTCAGCGTAACCATGACACAAAATCTATGAGTAACAACTAAAAATAAGAACGACGACAAATCAAGAAAGTTAAGTTTTTAAAATAATTCTGACTAAAACTGAGCAATACGAACTATTAAGCTGCTACTTAAGACCGTGTTGTACTCCAATTGAAGAATGTTATTGTAGTTATCAGTATCCGCTTGACCGGTTGAGAGTTGAACGCATTAATCGTTTAGACCGATTAAAGAGCTTGTAAAAGAACCTGCAATAACTAACTAACAAAAAAAGGAAATTTCTTGGTTCTTAATATCAATAAACAATAATTGACGTCTTATGTCTGTAGTTCTGTACACATACTAAAAGAAAAAAGAATCACTAACAATCAACTTAGTTGCAAGCCTCTGGAAAAAAGTTACACCGACCCCCCGTATATCGATATTCCAAAACCGTGGACTGGACATCGATGCATATTGATATTTTGCTTACAAAAATAATGCTCATTTCAAAACTATGGACTTTAGGCAGATTCCTGTCTTAAATTTGTCAAAATGTGATTTTGCCAGGAAATCGAATTATCGTGTCGTTTGTAATTGACGCATCTTCCCTCGCACTAACTTATTTAATTTTTTTTAGCTTTCTATCAAACCGTTTGTCTTTGAAACGGCTGACTTAAATATGTGAAAGACATTTTCCCACATATGTAATTTACATATTTGCAAGGCTGTGTATTTTGTAAATATATTTTTCTATGAGAAACCCACTGTCATTATCAGATCAATTCTTATCAAGTGTCACTTATGATTATGATCGTTCGTAAAAAAAAAAAAAACAATAACGGTATGCATTTCCTCTGCAGTTTTGTGGTTGTAGTGATCTGTTAAATGTGGTACTTACATAATTATTCATGTTTAATAGAAACCATATCAAGGGATGCTGTACCCCCTGTTAGTCTTCAACAGTTAATGTAGTGGCCCGCATTTCCGGTAGGTAAGAACTCGACAAGCAATACAAAAAACCGTTGGATTCCATCAACATTTGCTGGAATTTGGTTTTCGCTTTTCCTAGCTATTTTCTCAAAATAATATAAATTGTTAATCAATCGTAAGTGGTCATCTTGTAATGGCAACATAATAAAAAAAAAAGAATTATTATGGTTCAGTTTCAGAGGTAAGGGTAAGGGTACCTTATCATATGTTTGAAGAATGGCTTTCAATATAAAATGTCTATAAGAACTTTAGGTACTCAATAGTAAAATTTGTGTTTTTTGTTCACGGTTACTTAAATGCAAACATGGTGGTTTATTTATTATGAATTTGCTTTTGCTTAGCTCTCTATTTATGAATAAGTGCCTAATCATATCATACATTGTCACATGAGTTATTAAATGAGGAGTGATAAAAATGATTAACAATCGTTTTCAATTAAGTGGAATCAAATGAGATCTTTCCTTCCTCATAAAAATGATGCGAATGAGAAAACATTTTTCTATTTTAAATCGGAACAATATTTAGAATCGAATTTTTTTTGGCTTGGTTCTTAATCATCCGAAAGTATTGCTCTAATATGTATATAGGTTTCTTAAATGACAACATTCTGTATACAGAGGTTAAATCTTTATCTTGTACAATAAACAACAAAAATGCATAATCCACAGAGCATCGAGTTAATCGAGACAGAACCACGCATATAGCACTATAGCACAGTTCATGTATAGAAAACTGATAGCAACCTTCAGTTGGTTCCTAAAATTTAAAAATAATAATATATTTTTTGGCATGCGTGATCCGTCCATACATTGGAGTGCACACTCTTTAAAATCAATTGCTGAGAATTGAATGAATTCTATTCAAGTGCTTGAATTGTTTTTGTTTTATGTTTGTGCATGAATATGTTGCTCCAAAACTCAGAGGGTGCATTAACCGGCCCACAGATAACATGACTAAGTCCTTGATCTTGAAGAACACGGGCACGATTTTGCATTACCATTTTAGAAATTATTATTCCTTTGGCAAATACGGTTTATCAACAAAGATGCTTGGCTCTATTATTTTCGCTTCGCTTGTGAATAAAAAGCTACGCTTACTTGACTTGACTACCTTAACTCTTTGAGGTTGTCGTTCATAAGAACGACAGAATGTTTCTCCCTTTTTGTTCTTTTGTAATCTATATATATAAAAGAACAGCCTAATTTTTGTGTTCGTTCGCTAACCGGGCACACTGGTTGACCGATTTTCCTAATTTTTTCTCTGAATGCAAGAGGTATTAGGGTAGAAGGTTTAGCAAAAATAAAATGTATATTTTTCAAATGCAATGAAATGACAAACGGTTCCAATGTTAAAAAAACATATTTTTTCACTACAAAAAAAAAAAAATCTGATCGATTTCAAATATTGAAATTATTATTTGTCAAATCGAAAAATATTTTAATAGAAAATTAATTATACATGTATGTATGCTACACAAGGACGAGGGCGATACAGAAACTATTTCAAAAAGCTTGCAACAATATTTGACGATGTAGGTACCCGCATTCATATTTTGTTTGTTCGATGGACTTAGAAATCATGATTGGTAATAGTAGCATGATGTGCCATTTTTGTCTTTAAAAGGAAGTGCAAAAGGTGTATATGACTGGTCTGTGAGTGCCCTCCAATATTTTTCAGTTCCTGAGCTCAGACAACAAGTTTAAGAAAATGGGTTGAAAAAAAATCATAGATAATCTCGGCTGGACTATTTGTGATCATTGACGTGTTCTTAGTCATGTTCCCTAGCCTAGAAGTCCTAAACAGAAAACAGTATTTACATTGGAGGCGAAGTTCCCTGCACCCATCAGGTCCGTTCTTTTACTTTTTCGGCAGTTTTTGTAAAAACTGTCAAAAATCGAGGCTTGGTGATTAAAATTTGTGATTCTCCCAAAAAGTAAAATAACGCTTCACAGCAAAAATCTGCCAAATGCACAAAATTATATCAAACGTCAACAAAATTCAATGTGCTTCTTATGATTTGGCAGAACTTACAAAAACTGGCACAAGAAATTTTTTGGCTAAAATCGGCAGAGAGGGGAAATATTGTTCTCCTTCAAAAGTGACAGATCTTACTAAAAATGGGAGTAAAAAGTGTAAGTGCGAAAACTGCACACTCAACCTTTAAGTTCCCACTAACAATTTCTTAAGAGCGGGAACAACGTCCCGCAGGTCAGCTAGTATTAATATAAATATTTTATTATGACGTAGAAAAATAAACGTAGGTACTTAGAATCCCTCATGTCCGATTTACTGCTCAAGGAAGTCTTGGCTGATTGTCCGATATTAAAGTGTTGCCGTCTGTACAATGTAGGTACATAGATACATATCGGAAGACTTAACAATTTCATATGAATGTTAACAGATGACATTGCATTTTTATGAGGCACTTGGCAGACAAGCATAAGTGAACGAAAATACATATTCTATTCTTTATGAAGGAACGCGAAAAGAATTTGTGACATGTGAGGCAAAGGAAAATACAACAAAAAATAAGTGTCCCTCTTTTAAAGATGTTTTTTTTTTATATGTGAACATACCTAGTACTTGTTAACATTTTTATCTACTTCCGTCAAAAAAAATATTGGAGAGGTCTTTTATTTTGTACCAATAATGTTTTACGTTGCCGTTGGTCTTGGCATTCTGAGCCTATGTCTGTTGATAAATAAAATAAAGCGAGTTGCGGGCAATACCTTAAAAAATAAACAATAATAAAGCAACAATATGCTGTCCCGAATCAAATGAACCACAGTGATGATTGCAAAACAACAAATCTGCCAGACTGTGTCATCTGTACAGATCGATTCACGAGCAGTGTGCGTTTGGGTTGAGACTAGAAAAAAAAAACGTTGGGGACGTCTATTTTATTTAGCGAAAAGTGGATATTTTCTAAAAGATTGACTTATTTTCTAAAAAAATATCATTAAAAATCAACGGCAACGCTGTTTTAATTTTTTTTTTTGTAATTTATAACTATAGGGTGTCTCAATAAGAGTGCACTTTTTCATTTTAAAATAAAACCAAGTATTTCATGACGAAGTTCTGATATTTTTATTGTATTGTAAAGAAGACATGTTCCGATTAAGTATGGAATCAAATTTCCGACAAACTACGCCCCCCAGCGCCGATGACAGGCCATTACTCTCTTCATGAAATTTTCAATGATTTTCTCACCAATGACACGTTTTATATCCAATTTGAGCTTAGGAATTGTTTCGGGCTTATTCGCATAAACCCGAGATTTCACAAAACCCCAAAGAAAAAAATCGCACAGCATTAAATCGCACGATCTTGGTGACCAGTTGACATCAGAATTTCTTGAGATAATTTGTTCTGAAAATCGTTGCTGCAATAAGTCGATTATTTCATGCGCGGTGTTGCAGATTGCGCCGTCCTGCTGAGGCTGACACCACCTGTTATACAGATTGATGCTGTTACATTCCTGTAACGAACGCCATTCACAGTCACTGTCGAATTAATGTTTTCGGGTATTCGATAACACTCTCGTTTACAGCAGCAATGTCTTCAAGACACCGAGCAGTACGTTGACGCAAAGGATTCTTATCACCCATAATTGACCCAGTTTCTTCAAATTTTTTGACCACTCTTCGAACGGTTGACATATTGGTACACTCTCTCGACTGAAAATTTAGTGACTTCCCCCATTTTTGTAATGAGTTTTTACCATTATAACGTGTTGTTCTTTAAAAAAGCGTTCCATATTTAGTAATCGGAACAAACAGAGGTGACATCTGTCAAATTTCAGAGTTGCCACTTGCATGACAAAAAAAATATTCCAATTTTAAAAAGTGCGCTCTTATTGAGACACCCTATACTTTATTCCAAGAATTTATTTAAAGTTTTATTGATTGCAATTTTTCAGTTAAAGAATTAGTGGACCATTCAACAAATAAAACTGAATTCCAGGACAAACAATTCAGGAAGGAACATAGAATGTGTTTGATACACATTCTATGTTCCTTCAGCTCTATTTGGATATCAAAACGAGCTAAAAGTACCTATTTTTTGCAATTACCTATCTATCTATAAACTTCCTACATAGAATACAAAAATTAAAAAAAAAATGTTATATAATAGTTTTTGTATAAGATTAAATCTTCTACGGCACCTTAGGTAAGTTCTGTATTTGTTGTTTGCTCTTAGGTAAATGGCATCTGCACAATCGATCTCCAAACAAAGTCTTTCCGTATGACATATAAAAGACACCCACTGCCAGTTTAACAATAGATAAAAATGACCAAAAGTAAAAAAAAAGATCTTAAGAGTCTATAGGAATACAGTTCGATTGTTAGACATTGTGCAAGCCGCTTTTGAAATCTCATCCACATCTCAAAAACATTTTGACAGTTTTCAATGAGAATATATCCTTCCGTTTTTGATTCACCTTAAAAGGACGAATAATGTTAAAACCTTCCTTTCACGTTCTTTTTTAAAGTAACGATTTTAATCGCAAAATAAGGATTAGGTCATTGAATAGCAATAGATGCACATTGTAGGTATATGATCAACAATGATGTACGAAAATGCACTGGTTAGATTGTTCCACGTCTTCCGTAATGACTCAATTAGGATCCTTGATTGCACACCTCGATGAGGGTTTTTAATCGGATAATTAATTTGGGGCCAAATTTGAACGAAGATAAGGTGTCTGACAGCATCATGTTATGGTACGTAGACGGTGGCAGATGGTAGCCTTTTTGGATTAAGATTTTTAGAAAGCATGGATTAAAGCGATATCACTCCGTGGAAGATGAAGTACTTTGCCTAAATTTTTTCTATCACGTGCTACAAATGAACTTGGAGGCATGAAACAGGATGTATCTTTGTAACTTATCAATAAAATCTTG
Source organism: Sphaerophoria taeniata (assembly GCA_943590905.1). NCBI lineage: Eukaryota > Metazoa > Arthropoda > Insecta > Diptera > Syrphidae > Sphaerophoria > Sphaerophoria taeniata. The sequence goes on from OX016540.1 coordinate 64,856,462, forward strand.
CTGATGCCATAGATGTGTACGATACGGAGTATAGCGATGATTTCAAAAGGTTCAAGTTTATCTGCTGACCATCGGAAGCAAAACGATTTGAATCCAGCTTATGGTGTATGAAATAAAAAAAAAGCAGAAATTGTTTATATATTTGTCTTATTGAAAAATAAACTAAAAAAAGTTATTTCCGGGAAGTGTATCATATTTCTTTGTTACAAAATGTACCTTCATACCTATGTATATAAGAGCTTGCCTCTGTTTTTCATAATTTTAGTGGCCAAGCCTCTTCGTAGGTTACTTACTTACTTACTTTACCGGCTCACGATCCATGAAGGGTCACAGCCTAGATACTCTCCAGTCACCGAGACCAAGCGCTCTGGCATCCGCAGTCACTTGGTCCTTGTACCGTAGGTTCGGTCTTCCTTGTCGTCTTGAACCTGGGGGCTGGGATGAGAAGACTTTCTTGGCTGGAGCGTTGTCGTCCATTCGCTCGATGTGGCCGAGCCAATGTAGTCGTCTTTTCTTGGCCTTCTGGACTACATCCACATCTTGGTACAGCTCATACAGTTCTCGGTTGTATCTTCTTCTCCATTCGCCATCGTCGCATACGGGACCAAAAATCCGTCGAAGAATTTTTCTTTCGAAAGTGCCCAGTATCAATTCCCCTTTTTTACTTATCGTCCAGCACTCGGCGCCGTAGAGTAGGACTGGTAAAATCAAAGTTTTGTATAGCAGACACTTTGTCTTTCGAGTGAGGAGTTTTGAACCCAGTTGTTTGGCCAAACCGAAGCAGCAGCGGTTCGCTAGGGTGATTCTTCTTCGGATCTCCACTAAGGTGTCGTTCGTGGGATTGATGTTTGTTCCAAGGTAGGTGAACTCCTTAACTACCTCGAAATTGCTGCTACCAACAGTGACGTTTTGTCCTAGGCGGTGGACAGATGTTGCTTTGTTTGTTGATAACATGTACTTTGTTTTGTCCTCATTCACTTCAAGACCAACTAGTTTCGCCTGTTCTTCAATCGCTGTGAAGGCCTCAAGCACAGCTCTCTTGTATCGACCGATGATGTCTATGTCGTCCGCATAGCCTAGGAGCTGGGTGGATTTGTTGAAGATAGTGCCCTTCGTGCTCACACCTGCCTTGCGCACTATCTGCTCCAGGACTATGTTGAAGAAGTCACATGACAACGCATCTCCTTGTCTAAACCCTGCGCAAGTTTGGAATAACTCGGATGAGCTGTTACCCATTTGCACACTGCACTGCGTATTGTTTAGCGTCATGCGGCACAGCTGGATCAGTTTGTTCGGGATCCCGAATTCAGACATTGCAATCATAAGCTCTTGGCGGTGGATGCTATCATAAGCAGCTTTAAAGTCGATGAAAAGATGGTGGGTTTCGACTTGAAATTCGTTGGTCTTTTCCAGGATCTGCCTCAGTGTGAATATTTGGTCTATCGTTGTTCTGCCTGGCCTAAAGCCACACTGGTACGTGCCGATTATTGTGTTGCAGAAAGGTTTAAGACGCTCACACAGTACGTTGGATAGGATTTTGTATGCAACATTAAGCAGGGATATGCCACGGTAGTTTTTGCATAACATCGGATCGCCTTTTTTGTAGATGGGGCATATGGAGCTTATCGACCAGTCAGTGGGCATGCATTCTTCCTCCCACACTTTGGTGATGACCTGGTGCATGCGGTTCATCAAAACATCTCCTCCATGTTTAAAGAGTTCCGCGGGTATGCCATCCGACCCTGCGGCCTTGTTATTTTTTAGCTTTTGGATGGCTCTTTCTACCTCTTCTCTGCTGGGGGCTGGGACTGGGTCTTCATTGACTGGTCTTGCTTCTCTTTCGTCATTATCTTGCTCGACATTTTGCGCATTCAGCAGCTGCTGGAAGTGCTGCTTGAAAACATCTACAATTCCCTGTGCTTCGGTGACTAGGTTTCCTTCACTGTTTCGAAGAGCTTGTGTCCCGGTTCTGAAACCAGAAGCTAATTGCTTCGACCTTTTAAAAAAACGCCGGGTGTTGTTTTTGGCCCGAGACTCTTCTAGATCTTTGAGCTGAGAAACTGCGGATGCTCTTTTCTTTCTTCGCAGGGTCTTTTTCTCATTTCTCCTTTTCGTGCGGTACTCTTCCCTTGCTGCTCTTGTTTTCCGTTGCAGCATCTGCAGGCGTGCATTTTCCGTCTCTCTTTTCAATGTCACGCACTCATCATCATACCACGGGTTCTTTTTCGGGGGTGGCTGGTAACCTATGGTGGTCTCGGCTACATTTTTTATTACTTCTCGATATTGGTTCCACAGTGTGTTGACGTCTGTAGTATTTGGGAGGACGGCGGAGAGTCGCTCGCTCAGGCGCTCGCTGTAGTCTCTGGCATTCTCTGATGTGCTAAGGCAACCGATGTTGAACTTCTTTCTTTGGGCTGCACGTGTTTTTTTGTCGTTTGATATTCGAGCTCTAAACTTAGCCACTACCAGAAAGTGGTCAGAGTCGACATTTGCTCCTCGGAAAGTGCGCACGTTCAGGATGTTGGATGCGTGCCTTGCGCCGATTAGCACATGGTCGATTTGGTTGGTGGTTCGACCATCCGGAGATCGCCAGGTTGCTGTGTAGATCTTCCTTCTTGGAAACCTAGTGCTACTTATCACCGTATTACAAGCTGCAGCAAAGTCGATTAGTCGGAAGCCGTTATCTGTTGTTTCTTCGTGGAGGCTGTGCTTTCCAACTAATCCGCCAAAGATGTCTTCCTTCCCGATTTTTGCATTGAAGTCTTCGAGTACGATTTTGACGTCGTACTCTGGACAGGCTCCGTAGGCTCTATCCAGGAGGTCGTAGAAATCCTCCTTGCTAGACTCCTCAGCATCATCGGTAGGGGCGTGTGCACATATTATACTGATGTTCTGTAATGTGGCCTTGATGCGGATCACAGCCAGGCGATCACTTATTGGCTTGAAATCCATGACTTTCGATCTAAGCCGATTTCCCACGACGAATCCGCATCCAAATATATGCAATCTTTGATGACAGCTATAATAAATGTCGCAATTTTTTCTCTTTATTGTCCCTGATCCTATCCATCGTATTTCCTGGATCGCAGTAATATCTGCCTTATACTGCGAGAGGACAGATTCAAGTTTCTGAGTTGCACCTGGAGTGTAGAGGGTTCTTACATTCCAGGTACAAACTCTCAATGCGTAGTCCGTTGTCGTTCCGGGTCTGGTTACCATAAGAGAGGGTTCATTATCCGAGGCTGGTATCTCTCTCATAACTGTCAAGTTTTTCACTGTGGAGGGGTTGTTAGCCCCTCGCACTAACCTCCAAATTTGTTGGGCCGTAGATAAGGTGCTCTTTTTTCCCGATTTGCACCCGCGCTTACAAGTTTCGCAAGTTATATCTAAGATATAACCAGTACCCGGTGGCTACCACGAGGAGGTAAAGTAAGCACTTGGTGTGTAGGAAAAGATACAGCCGAAGCCCCCAGATCCTACAACACCCAACCACCCTCTTCGTAGGTTAACTTTCTTAAACAGTCAGCTGCTACTTAAAGAATTTTATTTCTTTTAATTTCAACTCAAAGCCTTTTTCGAGCTTAACACAAAAATCAGTGCGTAGGTGCGTATATACTAACGACCATTCTGTTATTAGATAGTTCCACTTTTTCAAAAGAATATAAGTACCTACATCGATATTTCAAAGGCATTTGATAAAGTCTGGCATCTTGCTCTTTTATCGAAAATGCGTGCTTTCGGTATCGATGAATCTCTCCTTCGTTGGATTAGAAACTTTCTTTCGAACCGTTCAATACAAGTTGTATTGGACGGTTTCAAGTCTGAAATCCACAATATAAATGCTGGTGTGTCCCAGGGCTCTGTTTTGTCTCCAACCCTCTTCCTCATTTTCATTAATGATCTCTTGTCTGTAACTTATAATCCAATTAAATACTTCTCTGATGACGATAGCTTTTCTTATTCGTTTCCAGACTCACATCCCTCCTCTTCGGATGTGGAACTGGAGCGGCAAAATATGATAAGCTCATTAAACTCTGACTTAAACATGGGGAATCAAAAACCGCATAGAGTTTAATGCTTCGAAAACTCAATGCTGTCTTGTATCGCTGAAGCGAGATATACCCCCCTCGCCACTGTCCATGAGTGGCACTTGCATCAACGAGACCGAACATCTTTAGATTCTCGGTATGTGCCTCACTGACCACCTCTTGTGGAACGAGCACATATGCGATGTCGCCAAAATGCCGCAAGATGTTTGGGTTTCTTAAGAAGGTGCAAGAAATTTTTCTCCCCGTCTGATCTGGCTATTATCTATAAAATCTATATCCGTCCAAAGCTTGAGTACAATTCCCATCTCTGGGCTGGTGCTCCAGCTACTTACTTAAGCCTCTTGGATGGAATACAAAGAAGAGCTGTAAGAATGATTGGTGATAGAGAGATCACCGACTCATTCACCCTTTTAGACCACCGTCGTCGTAACGTTGCGTGTCTTTCCTTGTTCTACCGTTACTTCTATGATAATTGCTCTAGTGAAATAGCCGGTTGCATTCCTCTCCTCAAACAATTCGCCCGTAATACTCGCGCTTCTAGAAATGCCCATCAGTTTACCCTCGAGCCAAACTTCGGACGTACTATCAAGTATAGAGAATCATTTTTTAGCCGTACTACGGGAATGTGGAACTCTCTTCCACACTCTGTCTTTCCCGATCATTACAATGTTCAAGAATCCACGACCAATGTACACCGACACCTCCTTTCCAACCCCTTCCTTCTTCCTAATGCACTCACTGTGTCTCTGGCATAAAAAGGGTAAAACATACCCCTTCAGTGGGTGCAAATTATAAAAAAAAAATAAATCGTCATTGCGTTCTTGATTCTAATAAAATGAAGTATCCCTATACTTTTAGAGCTCATACATAATTCCATTCACACGTGTATACGATTCGAACACACATGTTCTATAAGCTATGCATATACATACCTATATGACAACATAACATTAATTTTATCTAGGTTCCTACATAATATCGGATTTAAAATGTTTATCTTACTTGAGAAGGTATACCAACATAACATATACAATATACATATATCCACACAAAACAATCAGCATTAAAATATTCGTTATTTTTAGAGGACACCTGTTTGTTTATTTTTTACTGACCATTAAAAGCATATCAACTAACGAATAATCTCGAAAACAGCACTGATTTTTGCTTTGGACATTTAAGTATTCTAATATTATCTTCTTCGCAATTCACCTGTTCAAGTATAAACTAAACTCCATAGAGCGGATGTTTATCATCGACCTCGACCGCACACAACCTTACGTTACTGACTTAGTCCGCTTTGCATAACTACATTTACTTAAGGAAACAAAATACCACAAGAAAAACAAAACAAAATATTTTCTCTATGTAGCACATAATATCCTTGCATTTTGGAGACCGACATCGAAGTGCATATGCAACAGCTTCCCTCTTCAAGGAAGGACAAAAACAACTTCCTGTGAGAATATGAGCTCGACAATAATTTTCCAAATGCCACTTTCCATTTCATTGAAGGACAACAACTACAAATATCACAAGTCAGAACGCAACTAAGACCAACAGGTCCCTTTTCTAAATGACGCGTACATTTTCCTGTTATCCTTTGACAAATACTCAACCCAAAATATTTTCACACGACTATTTCTCAGTTATATGGTTTACCATCGGAGATTTTGGATGTTTTAAAAGTTCCACCTGCAGAAAACAACAATCCTTTTTTCCTTTTTGTATAAAGGACAGTCGAACACATTACGACTATTGATGGTTAACTCAATATTACTTATGTTCAACGTTTTTGCGGTAATTATGAGAATTATTATTGATTTGTTCAGTATCCTTTTTCTGTGTGAGAAAGTAGTTTTTTTGTTTTTTTTTTTTTTGCTTGTTGAATGATGTGGGAATATTAAGGAACATCCTTTCTTGAATTTATAAACAGAGATGATGATATGGAATTTTATATAAATGATGTTACATTTTTGAATTTTGATGATGATGCATGATTGCATTTTCCCATGGTAAACATTCCACAATTCTCAATGCAAATTCAGTTTTTCTGAGTTTTCTGTCCATTTGAACTGGTAGGACTTCTATTTCTGAATGAAAACGGTCAGCACATTATCAATATGATTCAATACGTTGGTCATGCGTACATCCCTTTTGAAGCAAAGAATGCAAAATTTGGTAAAATTTGAGGGATGGAAATAGCAAAAGGAACATTCTTGGAACATGTTGTTGGTAGAATAGGTACCCCTTGGCCCCTATGTGGTACCTAAAATAAGATGAAACAGTCTTACAATTTTAATTATATCGAGGCGAGTATAATCTTTTACATTTGTCTTATCTATCGTTCTTATGCTATTTCAAACTAATTTAACAAATTATACATTTTGGTTTCTTTCTTACGTGTTCCCCCGTTCTCGGAATTCAAAGTACATGCTTATGCATATTCATACATACATACTATAATAAGTGGGGTGTGGGGCTCGAAAAAAAACCTTAGTAAAATAATGTGAATATATGCCTAAGGCCTTGGTTACTATCTACTTAATTGCAAACGAAAATTGCAAAAGACGAAGACGGAGTGTGTTTTTTGGTGAGCCATCAGGAAAAGTGTTTAGTCTGATAAAAATTGCGCTTCTTATATGTTTATCCTCCATAATTAATTTCAAAATGTCCGAGCAGCATTAGGTACTTCTACCATATCCATAGGGGTTCTTTGTTGGTGCTTGAACTTGATGCAAATACTACTGCAGCGCAGTACTCCAATGGTCGACATGTCGAATGGGAGCAGTTTCGTTACAGAATACTTTGCAACGATTGAGATTCAGTGTTTGGACCAAGCACTTCTATCTGAATAGATGGTAGCGGAAAAATGTTCACAGTGTCCAGTTAAGATGAACTACTTGGTCAATACAATAATATATGGGAAACTTGAACATTTTTCGAGATAAGGACTATTAGAAGCGGGTTTCTTTACTATAATATGTAGAACAACCATAAGACGGACTTTCAAAGCGGGAACTGAAGAAATTTCGACTTAGGGAAATAAAACAAAAATGATCATTTATTTTGTAATAACATTATTTACATAATAAAAATTTTATTTATATAGGTACTAGACTTTTCTCTATTGCAAGAGAAGAAAATGACTTTTCATTCATTGCTGGCCGACGCTTGCTTTGATTGGTTGAAAGCTTGCTTCTGTTTGCTCGGCGATTATAGCGTTTGCCAAAAAGTCGTCATTGAACCGCATGAAACCGCGGTTCTCAGGTCACCACTGCACAATATCGATCTGAGGGTAGAAGTGATGAAAAAATAGATTTAACTATGTCATTCAAACCATAGCTGGGTTTTCCAAGGGTGAGGGCCATATCACACGCTGATATCACCTTTTTCATTGATAGCCAAGCAGCAATGGTTCTTGCTATGAAGCATAACGTAAGACTGTGCTGGGTTCCCGGTCACAGTGGTGTGCCGGGAAACGAAAAAGCGGATGAGTTTGCAAGAGAAGGCTCAGTACTTGATCCCTCTATCATAGACCTTAACATCAGAATCCCTCAATGCGAATTATAAAGAAACACCAGTAAAAATATCATTCAAAAAGTAAATGATAGATGGAACCTACTAGAAACCTGCGGTAACACCAGGAAACTCTGGCCTTATAACGACAAGAAAATATCCGAGAAGATTATACTTCTCAAAAAACTGTCCCTAAGATCCCTCATAAGCGTGATATCGGGACATAACCTACTTGGCTACCACAAAAATAAGATAGGGCTTAGTACAGACGACATATGTAGAGGCTGCGGCCATGAGGAAGAGCACGAGAACACGGCTCACTTCCTATGCCATTGTCCAGCACTCTGCCGTACTAGATTTAAATTTTTAGGCAAATATTTCTTTAATGAAATAGAAGAACTATCAGAACTCCCATGGCAATCGCCTACTGAACTTTGTCAAGTCCACCAAATGGCTCGACCCACCATAGAATTCATAGGTTAAATTACTTTTTCGGAAGTTAGAACACTTCAGGGTATCACAAGGGATCTACATAGATTTAAGTGTGACGTTAACAAAATCAACTGTCAGCCCATATAACCTAACCTAATCTAACCTATGTCATTCAATCAGATCTTAGCTGTTGTACCTCTGATGTCATCTTGATGATCAATAGAAAATTTATTGTGCACAGCAAAACCTATAACAGTCGTTTTTGTAGTTTCCAGAGAGCATCGAAATCCTGACTGGAGAATTCTAAAACGGCTTTTCCAAACTCCGAAGCATCTTTCGACTGTACCTATTGCGTGTTGCTATTTGAGCAATATTATACCGTTCTTCTGCTTCCGTTGCTGGATTAAGAAGAGGAGTATATTGTATGTAGAATGCTGGAACAAGCGTAGCCCCCATCTCATAATAACATGCCTCTGAACTCCCCACTATCGAATCTCTCTTTAATTCGACTTTCTCTAAATATAACAAAAATGTCAATATTTAAGTTTTTAGGATTATCAGCCTTTATCTAAACCAGCTATACTCAACCTGCGGCCCGCGGGCCGCATGCGGCCCTTTAGCTTATAAAAGTTGGCCCGCGGCGTGGTTTAATAAATTCTTAAAATATTGAGTGACTGTAGAAAAACGTGAGAAAATATATCCTTTTGAGTTTTCAAAATGGAAGCAACACTAGAACGTACAGCAGTGGAAAAGTGGACATCGTGTGTCTTCAAAAAATTAAAGGTTTGAACAACTAAATGAAAAACAGATGTCGCTGAGTATTCCTTACTTTTCTTGCCATTGCGAAATTGAATTGGATAATTTGGAATCATTTTATTCAAATTTTGAATGGACATCTTTTCGACGAAAACCGACTACTGCACTCCTACTGTGGACCTCAGTGCGGATTTTAAAGTTATCATTCCATCTCGAAAAGAGTGGGATGATGACTTAGTGACGAGAGGCTTCGGCATATCTATTTTCACTGACGCGACGGCTCAAAAATGGAGTGTGGGGTTGGTGCAGCAATTTTCTCTGAGTCTTTAAATTTCTCCAGGTCATCTTGGCTTCCTGACTTTGCTAGTGTCTTTCAGGCTGAACTACTCGCGATTAAGGAAGCATGCAAATTACTAAAACTAGATCCAAATCAAAACCGCAATACAGCTATCTTTTCGGACAGTTAGGCGACTATTCAAGCGATTTGCTCGTCCACATTATCCTCCAAATTAGTTCAACAATGCCGAAGTGAGCTAGCGGGCATGAACATTGGACTCAGGGTTACTCTTGTCTGGATTCCGGGTCATAGTAGCTTTGAGGGCAATGAACGGGCTGACGAGCTGGCAAGGCAAGGAACAGCCCTTCATAGCTCACTCGCGGAAAGAGTCAACAATCCTCTTGGTGCTATGAAGGGCAATATCTTCTCAATTTTTCTCGCTGAATCATAACTATATGGCCCACCTACAATAAATCCTGCACTAATAACCTTATTTGCAGACCCAGGCAAGACATAGCCAGGGTCGTTGCAACATGCACCGGACACTGGCCTGTTGATTAACACGCATCTTAGCTGGGCATTCCTCACAATACTTTCCGTAGCGTCGTAGTTGTGGGGGCCAGCAAGAAAAGGAAACTGTTCTTCACTTCTTGTGTAACTGTCCTGCCCTAGCCAAAACGAGAACCAAATCATTAGGAAAGTCCTTCTTCAATAACCTTAATGAGCTTTCCGAACTAAAGATCAGAGATTTTATCTCCTTTCTAAACGCAACAAAGTGGATTTGAGGCGTATTTTAAACTATTTGTTTCAGTTCCTCTTCGAGCTTGAGATCGCCAGCTAGCGAACTAAAAACAAAAACTCAGAATTTTAAATAATCCCTCTTTAAATTTAGATCAAATGAGGTTTTATGGTATCAAAACGGCGCAAGCCAGTGCTAATTGGGTCACCGAGCTAGACTGCTCGTTTCCGCCATTTCTACTACAACTACTATGCACATTAAAATGAGTATTATTATTTACGATAAAACAAATTCTTGTGGCCCGGGGTAGCGTTACAAAATTACCAATGTGGCCCATTAAAAAAAAAGGTTGAGTATGGCTGATCTAAACGCTCAAATTTGCGTTTAACTTAAGCGACCTTTAGTCAACCTTGCTTAAATCAGAATATTGATTATGAATAAGGATTGTCTGCTTAAGTATTGCTAAGAGCTCGCTTAAATTAAAGCGACTTTTAAGTTTTGGTTATGAATACGGCTGTCATAATTTAGCCTACACGAATGTGGAACTCTCTTCCACACTCTGTTTTTCCCAATCATTACAATGTTCAAGAATTCAAGACCAATGTACACCGACACCTCCTTGCCAACCCCTTCCCTTCTTCCTTGTGCATTCACTGAGTCTCTGGCATAATAAGGGTATAAAATAGCCCTTGAGTGGGTGCAAATTATATAAAAAAAACTTAACGTTTACAAAAAGGTGTCATTTTTTTTCAATACTACGCCTCTTTCCCCCCCAGATACCGCACGTGCTGGGGTCCATTATCACCGACTACGATTACAATTACGGTTGCAAGTCGTATCGGCACTTTATTTGAAATTATTTGAAATAAATAAAATAATAAAAAAAAAGTGATGGCGATACGAATAGGTAGGTACCAGGAAGACAAGAGTTTGGGACTGCTTAATACAAGCAGGCAGGTACAACAAGAAAAACAAAATAAATTATAATTTTATATTAAAATATTGCAAAAAGTAAAAAAAGAAAAAATGCAAAATTTTAAAATCAAAAATTTAAAAAAATTTAAGTCAAAAATTTTTGAAAATATAAAAAACAAAGAAAAAAGTAAATACGCGTTTAGAAAACACTTGTCTTCATTCTTCTAAAATTTAAACAAAATATATAAATAATTATAAGATAAACAGAAGAAATATTGGATTTCAAATTGCATGCCTTAGATTTTTTTTTTTACAATACTCTTTGAAAATATGTACATACAACGTTTTTTTATAAATGTCTTGAGCTCATAAAACCCACATAAATACTACAATTTTTTGTGAATATCCTTTATGCAAATATTTTGCTTTCTAGAACCAGCAATCAACTAGGGACTATTCAAATCTCAACCGATTTACGCGGAAAAAGTGGTCCCTTCATATTTTTAGCAAGTCGAAAGTAAGCCTTCAGACTCATAAAAATCAGCGCAATAAAAACCAAATAAACAAGCCAAATATTAGGAATTTGAATCTTGACTTGTCATAAAAGACAGACCTAATTTACAAAACAAAAACAAAGCAAAAAATATGTTTTTGCCAAAATTTCTCTATACACATAACAGACGATTATTAAATTGATGCTTCAAGGCTAAGTCTAAGGCGACCATTAGTCGACAAACCAGTGTGCATGCAAATATGTGTTATCTAATGTCTTCTTGCAAAAAAAAAAAAAACAAAAACAACTATATTTAAGACAAAAGAATGCAACGTAAATAGAACACCTCCTATAGTCTTGCAGTCATAAAATAAGGGCAATGTGAAATACCATAACTTTTGTAGTCTTTACCTGTTCTATTGTATGCGAAACACATGATGGACAAGGGCATCAGATCAGCCTGCTCGTTGCAAATTGTTGTCACAGAAATGACCAATTAAGCTGGACAAATTTTGAAAAGACAAAGTATACGGTTTTTGGTAAATTTTATGTTCTGTTTGTGTGTGGGATGGTCAGAGCATAATTTTAATTGCAAACATTCCTTGGAAGGGTTCATGTGCCTTCATTTACGAGCGTAAACAAAGTATGGGTACCTGGTTTGGTATGCTACTTGAACTTGAACGTATTATATAATTTATCAACTTTACAAAAATAATTTAAAGGCGGCATTTCAAAAGAAATTATATAAGTTTACGATGTCTTCCATCGAACCTTGGGTAAGTCATATTCTTGCGACAGAAATGGAAACTGTTTACTCAAAGCAGATATAGATTTGCATGCAAATGCAATTGCCAACCATGTTAAGACCAAATTCGTTTGTATTCCTTAAGAATGGCTTAAGAAAATCATTCATCTCCAACAAAACATCTTTTTATCCAAATAGTTAGATTCTTAAATCAAATATTTCACATTTGTATTGCCAACAGTTAAAAATCACTTCCATAACTATAACAATGCAACAGTAGAAGTGATTTGCAACTTATAGATCTGATTTTTATAATTTTAATACCGAAATTCTAAATTTTTATTTTAAGTTACATTCTACATCCTAGATGTTATACACTGATGATTCGACACATCACCAGTAAAAGACTAAGTTTGATAGTCGTGAAATTCAATAAACAATATAAACAAACTTTCAATGCTTGAAAATAAAATCAATAGTAGCTTAAAAGCGTTGTTTTTTAAGCCTTTCCGTTAACCAAACATCATTTAAAATAAAAAGCAAACAAATCTTTAAAAAAAAGTCAACAACAATGGAACATAAATACCGTAATTAAGTAAAAAACATACTCTTGTTTTTTATGCCTCCTTACTACCTTTTTTTAAATGTGACTTGAACAAATAAAACATTTACAATTTCCAAACACTCAGAGGCGTGAGATAAAAAACAAACTAAGAGGTCTGCAAAAATCTAAAGGAATTAACTTGCAATGAGGCCTTTAATGACCCTAAAAAAACGCAAGTAGACATGATCTTGGAATTCGTTTGTACCTCCAGGTAATTTGTGTAGTATTGGACCGTTTGATTTGTACCTACATCACCATAAACATTTATTCTTCCCTTCAACTAAGGAAGGAATTAGATTTTTATGACTTGTGCCAAATAAAAAATGCCCAAAAATGTTTGTATGGGATCTAAGTTATTATGGCATAAAAGATAATAAATGATTTGCAAAACAAATCATTTAGATTTTCTAGGAATTTATGTAAACTGCGAAAACGTTCATATTTATGTTTGTATAGAGGTAATGCGGAAATCAGCTAGTGTTAAGGAATCTTAAAAACGCATTGCAGGTAGGTATAGTGCTTCAATCTAAGAAATTTGATTCAATATTACCATATCAATATCTTGTACATACTTATATACATTTTTAAGACTTAAATTAAAATGCCCAATTAAAATCTGAATCTTTCTAAAAAAAAAATCATTGTACATTTTTCTTTTTCCAAATCATAATCGTTAATATAAATATTCTTTAATTGTTTCTTACTATTGAAGAGAAAATCACCATCAGAACTACCTAGCTTACGCCATCCTTTCAAAGCAAGTTTGGTCTCCCGCTGGCTGTGTCTTCTGTGATATGAACTTTTCCAAAAAGAATTGTCCAAGTCGGTTTCGCTTTGATCATACCCAAGGTAGTATATAGAAAGGTTGTACATACTGTTTGGAACCCTTACGATAATATTGTTCTTCCTCTAGTAATGTTTGCCACAGAAACTGCTAAAAAAAAGATTATAAAAGAAAATAATACGGCTCAAAGATGTCATCTGCATAACGCTATTCATTTTGAATTTGTAAAACCTTTCGGATTCTTACCGTAAATACATTTAAATCGATAACATCTAATATATAAAATTCTTCTGTCACAGTTTTAGTGGTCATACCTCATACTCCTCCGAAACGGCTTGACCGATGTTGATGAAATTTTATATATGTATTCAGAAGGTATGAGAATTCGCTAATTGTTAAGGATGGCTCACCCACACCACACAGCCACACTTTTTGTTTTTGCATTTTTTGGGCCCTTTTTTCTTTTTTTATATTTTTTTTTATGGTGTGGCATTAAGAAATAACGGGTGATTTTTTAGCTGGTTTGGTTTTGGCAACACTGGTTTTGACAGGTGACGTGTGTTTAGTACCTTGTGTCACTGTCAAACAGCTTCAGTTTGGTTTGCAATTTAACCATGGATCGTCTTACAAATGAACAACGCTTGCAAATTATTGAATTTTACTATCAAAATTCGTGCTCGGTTCGAAATGTTCATCGCGCGCTGCTTCCATTTTATGGTCGGCATTCTCGACCTTCTGAGCAGTCTATTCGGAAGATTGTGACCAAATTTCGCACCAAATTTACTTTGTTGGACATTAAACCACCAACACGTTTACGTACTGTGCGTAGTGAAGAAAATATTGCGGCCGTATCAGCTAGTGTGAGATGCAGTGGCGTAGATAGGGGGGGGATCAGGGGGATATATCCCCCTCCATTGGGATCCATAATTGTTCAACATACCAGTCATGCCAAATAAGTTAAGGAAACGCACTCTGAAATTTAGTACCTACTTCCTACGTGAATCAAGTCTTATTTGTACTCACAGGATTCCTAGAGGCTTTTATAAACTGTACATTCTATATCTACAGCCTACACAAAGTCAATTTCATATGAAAGAAATTATTAATTCGGCAAATCACCTACTATTTTGAATTTCTTTATATCGATTTTTAAAAAGTATTTTTTTAACGTCTCTCACCAACTGATAATAGGTAAACGTGCAAGAAAAAGAGCTTCTATCCAGTTTTCCACAAAAGCGCACACCGACACAAAATTTGAAAGTTATTTAGATTTCTTCTCAACGTGTGTCACATTGTTAATTTAGAGTAAGAAACCGCCCCAAACACGCAACACACTCATCCACACGAACACAAATGTTCAAACAACTGCGGTGAAGTTAACGCGAATCCTAACGGTAACTATAACTCACACTAATTCATTTTAACCAGAAAGCAAAATGCACTAATACCCATTAAATAAAGCATGCCTTACACAAGCGGCAGATTGACAATCATTCGTCGTAATTTTGCGAGTTATTTGTGCAAGTTATTTGGAGTGGCTTTTTTTAATTAATTTCTTATATATAAAATTTTTCGAAAATTTACTAAAATTAATTTGGGTATTTAGTATTCAAGAATATGTAAATTTACATTTTATTAGTGATTTTCGATTTTAACTATTGATCCGATTTCGAGATATAGAATTTTGAAAAAAAGTTTAAAAAGGTTTTTAAAAAATACAAAAAAAAATTTAAAATTTGTTTAAAAACAAAATTTTATTTGGGCAATTTATACGTAGTTTCAGAAAAAAAAAGTACGCTGATCAGGCTTTTGTTTTTCGAAAAAATCTTATAAGAAAAAAAAACGATCCTATGAGAGGTACCGTTTTGGAGGAAGTTTAAAAAAAAACGTTTTTGAGCAAAAAAATTGTATGGTGGCTTCCCTAAATTTTGATCTTAAAAAATAAAATAAAAATAAAAGACCAACGCGAATTCACTCAAACCTCGAATTTTCAATTTTTAAGTCAATCGGGCCAGTGGTTAAGGCTGCAGGTGCGTTTACAGAAAGACAGATAAATATTCAAAACTTTTCATATATTCTATACTAGCAGTTGCCCGCGACTTCGTCCGTCTCTCACTCGTGCTCCGGCCAGAGATGCGTCTTGACTTGTGCATCATGCGCGTGAATTTGGTTGCGAAGTTATTTTAAATTTTAATTTATTTGATCGATAAATGGACTTTTCAACACAAAAAGAATTTTTAATTTGATTCAACTGTTCCTACGATTAGCGCGTTCAAACAATCCAAAAATTAACCTTCCTCAATTAATGGAGAATGGACTATCAAACTCAATTACAATTCGAACTAGTAGTTTCTGAGATAAGCGCGTTCAAAGAAACAAACAAACTCGTCAGCTTTATAATATATTAGTATAGATGTCGGAAGTAAAAATGAGCGAACTAGATCCATCCCCCCCCATAGCGAAAAGCTATCTACGCCACTGGTGAGATGATGCGAATCGCAGCGTTACTGTCAATGGTGAACGCTACCGAGCGATGATAACAAACTTTTTTTTGCCCGAAATGGAAGTTCTTGACTTGCATGATATGTGGTTTCAACAAGACGGTGCCATATGCCACACAGCACGCGAAACAATTTCGCAATTGCGAGGCGAGTTTGGTGAACAGTTAATTTCACGTTTCGGGCCGGTCAATTGGCCGCCTAGATCGTGCGATTTGACACCATTAGACTATTTTTTGTGGGGGTATGTCAAGGCTAATGTCGATAGGGACAAGCCCGCTTCGATTGACGCACTGGAAGCCAACATCCATGCATTCATTCGTGAGATACCGGCCGATATGTGTGAAAGAGTATGCCAAAATTGGACTCAGCGGATGGGCTACCTGAGACGCAGCCGCGGTCAACATTTGCATGAAATTATCTTTAAACATTAAATTGCAAGGTTCAAACTATCGATTCAAATAAATATTTCATTCATTTTTTCGAACTTTTTGGGTTTTTTTTTTAAGTTCTAAACCTCTTAAAAAATCACCCGTTACATTCAGTCCTTAATTTTCAACTTCCTCCCACTTACCCCTACTTTTTAAGAGTCACTTCTTACTCAGTTTTCATGAAAATTTCGTCGATTATTATTATTGTTTGTACATCGCAGTAGTGATAGTGACATTAAAGCTTATTTTTGTGAAAGGTATAGAATAAATAATAAAAGATGAATAAACATGTTCATACTATATTGTTTGTCATCATTAAAACAGCAAACAATGCCATATCACTGCCATTATTCACATACTTGCAAATATATTTCATGCTCTTCACTGAACTACAAAACTATACCAACATTAATACGAGCTTGGAATGTTTTGCTCAGTAGAGATGAATTAGGCACCACCCAACGATAATCAATGTCAATATCGATGTTTTGATACTTTTCGTAAATGATTGTCCGCCATTATCGGAATTTCTTCAACGATATATTGGATATCCGTCAACATTTGTGATCGTATCGTTATTAAAATCCTTAGGAAATCCTTTTGATGTTCGTTGTAACCGACCACTATGTTTTGATAGCATTTCATAATTTTCAACCTTATGCAAATCCGTTGAGGACTCACTACTTTTGTACCAGTGGCACCAAATGATTAGGGCCAGGGTACCTACCGGGTAGTGGGGAAGCGGGGTAGTCCGTAACAGGGTAGCTGGGTATAACGGGATAGCGTTGTAGTGGAATGCTTTAGAAAAGAGCACGAACCTCAAAACTTTGACAAAAGTACAAAGACTTGCGTGCAAAGGCATTACAGGGGCAATGAGATCCATCCCAACTGCGGGACTGGAAGTTATCCTCAATTTGTTTAAGAATCTGCAGCTAAAAAAGGATTGCGACTTAGTCAGACTAAAGTCTGGGAAAACAGTTCTATAGGACATACTACGACAGACTATAAAGCACCCGAACTATATTTCACAAACCATTCCATGCTGCCTTTCCAAGCAGAGAGGAATGGATAGATAACATACCATACTCCATCAGTAAATTATCAATAGCTATCTATACAGATGGATCTAAGATGGATACTGGTGAAGGTGCAGGCTTCTATTCTGAATCTCTCAAGTTAACCGACTCACTTTGGCTTCCAGACTACAGTAGTGTCTTCCAAGCGGAGGTCCTGGCAGTAACAACAGCTGCTAAACAGGTATTAATGATGGCGATACCATGGGCTGATATAACCGTTTACATATTGATAGTCAAGCAATAAAAGCGATTATTGCAACTGAGGTAAAATCAATACTTGTTTCATGCTGCTGCGAAGAGCTTAAGGTTCTTGGCGCACAGCATAACATTAGACTCTGCTGGGTCCCAGGCCACAGCGGTATACCAGGCAACGAGAAAGCCGATGAATTATCAAAATTAGGATCAAAGCTTGACGTAAGCCAAGCTCAGCTAGCCAGCACTCCACCCTGTCACTCAAAGCAGGAAATTTCAGATATAGAATAAATTTTACGGCCAATGAAAGCTGGAATCTTCTTGACACCTGCGGCACTACAAGAAAGATCTTGCACTTGTTTAACAAATAAAATAACGGACAAAATTATACAATTAAATAAGAGATCACTTCGATTTATTGTAAGTGACGAGCAGACCCCTCTTTACCACTGGGCCCACTGGGCCCAGGCCCAGGGCCCCGCAATCACCAGGGGCCCCCAAATTACTGAAATATCACTTAACCTCTATTGGTTTTTTTTTCAAGAAAAACAAATATTTCGATACAATTTTAGATGCATAAAGAATGATCAGAATTCGTACTTTCCTTGCTGAACAACAACCTTTGCTGAACAATTTAAATCACATTCCCTGCGAAATTATATTCAAATGAAAACAGAAATATGAATAACTACCTGAGTGGCAATGCAGTTTGCTTTCTGACAGAAAAAAAAACACACATTTTGAATATCACTGAATCTGTATGAAAAAATAAAGATAATGGTGTTTCTATATTTGCAACGCGCCTACAAGTTTGCATCAACGCAGTAACTCATACATAGGCGATTTAACTATCCGTCGGATGAACGGCACTCAATTTTTTAAGATTTCAACTTTCAAGTCAAGGTAAAGAGGTAAAGAGTTTTTGTTTTTGGCCATTCAATGAGATAGATGAAAGATTACACTTCTCACTAGGACAGGCACGAGAGGCCAGAGAGGAAGCATTTAGTCTTTGCAAAAAAATGTCCAAGCTTGAATTTACCATACTTACAGAACTTTGGAACTCTGTATTGCAAAGAATTAATAGTACTTGTTTTACTTTACTTCAAAAACAAAATACATATGTATGTATGTATGTATGTGTGTTTATTTAGCTTTTCAACTATTTGATTACAAATGATATAAATTTACATTAATTTTTGTTACATATTATATGGAATGGAATAAGAGAGCTTTACATCAAATAAATAATTTAACAATTTTTTAAATAAACTTAATACTATAATTATGTATATGAATGTTTCTAGTAATATAATTTACATTTATAATGATACATTGCGCTGAGTTTTTATATGCGCTATAATTTTTCGTTCGAAAACGTTTAAATTTAATTCAGTCTTTAATTCACTTGGTAAATCATTGAAAGCTTGAAGTCCTTTGTAAAAAATACTGTTCTGACTCGCAGTTGTTCTTGCCATAGGTAGTCTAAAATCTTGATTGTTTCTTAAATTAAAGGGTTGCACATTACCAACATAGTTTAACAAACGTGACAAATAAATCGGCATGAAATTGTTTTTTATTTTGAAAACAAATACCAAACATTCAAAAGGATCCTTTCTCTAACATTTAACCACATCAACACATCCAACATATGACATATAGGTGTATAAATATTGCACTTTAACATAATTCTCATGGCTTTGTTTTGAAGTTTTTGGAGTCTATTTAACATACTTTGATTCGACAAAAAAAGGACAGATGAACAATATTCAAAATGGGGTTTTATAATTACGTTAAATATTTGTATTGCACTTAATGTTGATATGTTTTTACGAATTCGTTTAAGTAGATTTATTTTTTTAACAATTTTCTTTTCAATATAGTCAATATGTTTATTAAATGTCAACTTATTATCTATGACAACACCAAGATATTTTATATCTGTTACCACTTCAAGATTTTGACCATCAACTTTTATATTTACAGCAGAATCTCCTCTTAAATTATTACTTAAAATCATAATTTTGGTTTTAGCAACATTAAGCTTTAATCTATTTGCTCTGAGCCAAATACTAAGGCTGTCTAAATCGAACTGCATTTTCATTACACCATCTTCTAAGTCGTCACATTTTAAAAACAATAAACCATCATCTGCAAATAATGCACATTCACTATTTCTTAAAACTTTTGTAATATCATTTATATAGATGTTAAATAAAAATGTTCCTAAAATAGAACCTTGGGGTACGCCAATATTGATTACAGCTTCTTCCGATAGTACATTGTTCACTTTAGTTTGTTGTTTACGATTTGACAGATACGAGGTCATCCAGTTTAATGATTCAGCACGAACTCCATACTGTTCCAATTTTTCGAATAAAATTGCTCTATCAACTGTCTCAAATGCTCGTTTTAAATCAAGAAAAACACATATGTTGCAATAAATTTGCTGAGTGCAATGGATGAATTTATAATTGGGCTCAGGGACAATTTTGATAACTTTGATTCATCAGCCAGACAAAAAAAACCCGGATTCCGAATATAAGAACCATTCTGAAAGGATGAGGTGTAGAAGCTTACGCCAAACTTTTTTTGACGGCTCTGGACCCTCAGTAATTCTGACTGCGAAAGAAAGATTTAAAATTGAAACCTTTCTTCCCATTGTCAACACACTAAGCGTTCACTTGAAACAGCGACTAGGTTCGTATACCAAGATTGGCCAACGTTTTGACTTTTATTTTCGATTAAAAAATCTGAATTCAGAAGACTTAAAAGAGAACTGCAAATCTTTTGCTAAATTTAACACCGAAGATGTGAACGGAGATAAACTACATGCTGAATGCCTGAATTTAAAAGACTACTTGAAAATTAGTCGACACGAAAATGAAAAAAACTGACAACATTCTAGAGCTTTATAATTTTTTAAAAACTAATAAAATTGAAGATGAATTTCCAAATGTTGAAATTGCACTAAGAATTTTTTTAAGTATGATGGTGACCAATTGCAGTGGGGTACGTTCCTTCTCTTAGTTGAAAAGAATCCAAAACGAACTCAGAACTACAATGATTCAAGAAAGGTTGACATGTTTGTCGCTGATGTCAATCAAAAGCGAAATCCTAAGAGGCATCGATTTTGAAGATGTGATCAATGATTTTGTTATTTCTCAAATTAAGAAAAAGACCCCTTCAATAAATATTCCTTTCTTTTACCTGAAAATATATAGTCTGAGTCACTATATTGTTCTTTAAATTACATTCTCAATAACTTATTTAAGGGAGTCGTACGAAATCCCCAAAAGACAAAATCACCATGGGGACAAAATCTCAAAAAAAAAAAAAATCCAACTTGCCAATATCTCCACGACAAAATCCCCACGGAAAAAATACCCAAAGAAAAAATACTTTTGCCAAAATATCCTTGAAATCTCCAAATCTCCAATATTCAGGTACGTCTACTTACACCGTTCCTCTCACGACATGTTTTGTTTTATATTCATTCTTTATTTGTTTAAACATTAAACAAAGTTATTTTGAATTGATTTTTTTATTTATTTTGAATAAAATGAATTACATTTAAAATGAATTAAATATTTATTTCTTAAACAACCATAACTGAATACAATAATATCTCCAAAACAACTATGTTCAAGTAGTGAATCATGCGATTAAATCGCGCGATTTAATCGCATGATTCACTACTTGAACATACATATTTGTTTTGGAGATTTTGGCATGGAGATTAAGTCCATGGGGATTCTTTCTTTGGAGATTTCGCTGCTGGAGATTTCAGTTTGGGGATTTTGGGTTTGGGGATTTTCGTTTGGGGATTTTGGCTTGGGGAAAACGTCACCAACCCCTTATTTAATTGTCTATTATTAAAAAAAATTTATTTTAGAATTTTTATATGAAATATTTGTTTTTTGTTTTTATTTTTACTATGTTTATGTTTTAAATGCTGCAATAACTATTTATCTTTTTAATGAATTAAAAAAATTATTTATTTTAAAAATTAAAAGAATAAATATCAATTCAAAGTTATGTGATTTTTTTCTGTATACCTTTATTACACAACATAACATTTTTATATAATCATACAGGGGCTCCATTTTCGAAAAGTGCCCAGGGCCCCCAAAACGGTAAGGACGGCCCTGGTGACGAGGTGGTGCATGAAGACACTTCACACTTTCTATGTCACTGCCCCGCACTCTCTCACCAAAGAAGATATTGTTCGGCAATTATTTCTTTGGGGACTTAGAAGAACTCTCTAGTACTCCAGTTACTAACATTTTGCCTCCAAATGGCTTCATTGACTGAACTCTGAACACATAGGTTTTTATTAGGTTAAGTAGCAATACTCTCGGGTATCACAATGGATCTGTATTGATCTAAGTTTGACGGTAACAACATCAAATGTCAGTGCCTCAACCTAACCCAACTTAACCTATATAGCAGTAGGATTAAACTAGTGTCTGTATAAACCGTAGTCTTCCCCTGTGTAAGTAATCGCTTGACAAGAATTATATAATTTTGATAAATTTTCTTGTTATAAAATCAAACTTAAATGCATTAAAAGCACCAAACACTCTTATATCAAAATATATGTTTGTTTCAGTAACTCATTTCGAAAAATTGTATTAACATTTTTTTCCTAAGAAACACTATAAGAGAGTCCGAACTGGACGGTATCGAAAATGTTTTCCAAATCCATCAAAGCCCCTTAATTTTTGTTTTTGTTCCATTGGATATCGATTACAAACGAACAAACGAAACGCCGCCGCCGCAAGAATGGTTACATTTCCGTTTGTTAACGCGGATATTGTTCGCTCGCAATTAATTTCTTAACTTTACTCTGGTTGTATTTTTAATAATTCTACTTTTATAAGAAAGAATTATTTGTTTCCTTTTTTGTTTGAGTACCCAACTGCAAAGCTATTTGTGTTTGAAAATTGTCTATCTAATTAACATTTAAACATGTGTTCGACACATTCATCAAGCAAGAGGTATTCTTCAAGGCCATCAAATCAACCTGTACCCTGTACCTACTCCTTTCTTAAATCTCAGACTAAAATATATTCAAAGCCATTTATTATTCAAAATAAAAACAGAACGAATGGATTAAACAAAACTATGGATATACGATGCGTCGGACGACAGGTAAATATAAAAATTCATTTAACTTGAAATTCAAACCACATTTACTAAAGACTAAGCCTATAATCCTTTCTTAAGGACTTTTTCAAGATAGAACCGTTCTTGCATTAATATTCATTAATGGAATATCCTTTATCCTTAGCTATAAGTAATCCTCCATGAATGTCTATTTTAAAATCCAATATTTGTATTATGAACGGGAAGTTTTTCCAGTTCTTTTGTTTCTAGGGAATACCGTGAAAGGATTATACGGTGTCTCAAACATGGTTCTGAAAAATACTTATCGTCAACGCGGCGCGCCGCCACCATCCACTGTCATATTTGCAATGCCATTGTGATGTAGGTATGTAGTCCATAATAATCACTCAATCATGAGTGACAACAATCTGACGCTGCTACAAATTAAAATTTGTGGACAAATAAAGGATGAAAAATCCTTTTTTTATCCCCTTTTTATTGATTTTCAATTGTGTTCCCCCTTCACACCCTTTTCTTTACCGATTCACAAATACATTCTGCGAGTGTGTGTTGACAATCTGAAGTATGTGTTTAACTATTTAGTCAGCTAGTTCCACACCCTAATTTAAAAAAAAAAAAAACAGTAGTTTTTTTGGAATTTGTGCAATTTTTACCACATAAATGAGACATGGAATCAATTCTGTCAACTGTCATGAAATATTATTTTTTTTCAGCACCCCTACATTCATTCCTTAAAAAATACAGAATTGATTTAGGGTGCGGAAGCGAATAAAAAACATCAATACAATTTTAGCTGCGCGCGCAGCATGCGTTTGGCTTACGAGGACAATTATTTTTAAAAAATACAAAAAAAAAACAACGTCGACGAATTGAAAAGGAATAAAAATTATATGAAGCAAGCATCATTTTTTTTTTTTGCCTCAATCTCGAAAAACAGGAGTATAGGAGTCGGCTTAGTCAATATCGCGTGCTGCAAGACCCTCTTCATTTCTTCATAATATGCGCCTTTGAAAGTAAAAAACCTTATCCCCATATAGGTGAACCAAAATACTTGGCTTCAGGGTGAAAAATACTGTAGTAGAATGGGGTATTTTTCATTCATTTTTAAATACATCAACATATACCTAATATTTTTTGGAATTTATTCAATGAATTAAGAGGGAAAAAGATTTGTTAGTTTTCGGTTCGGTTTTTTGTTATCCCAACTACCGGCACATGACAATAATTGAAAGGTGTTTTGTGTTTGAAATGCATATGCAGTTGCATTTGAATAAGGAACAGATAAAAAAAGAAAGAAAAACAAGAAATCAAATTAACAAGGGCAAGTAGTTCCTTGAGCCAAGCAGC
Source organism: Sphaerophoria taeniata (assembly GCA_943590905.1). Lineage (NCBI taxonomy): Eukaryota > Metazoa > Arthropoda > Insecta > Diptera > Syrphidae > Sphaerophoria > Sphaerophoria taeniata. The sequence continues at coordinate 64,880,446 of OX016540.1, forward strand.
CAAGAATCAACATCTTAAATTTGTCCTGTGCGGGAAGAAAAGACACATTGAAAAAAATGTTTATGCATTTCTTGAAGCAAATAGAAAACAAAAACTAAAGATGAAAATGAAATGAAATTAAGGGTGCACTTTGACTTGAGCATATGGAACGGAAAATTGTTAATGAATAGGATTAAGTAGTTTGGGAGGTTGCTTGAAATTCTTCGGAAGTAGAAAGGTTTTTGAAATGTGAGGGCGACACAGAAGATATCCCCTCTCTGAGAAAATTTAGGCAATGAACTATGCTTACAATAAAGTAGTTGAAGCTAGATTACACGCATTATATGCACCTTTTAAAATCGTTTATATGTCAGATATCTACCCATGTCTCTCTTAACGAACTAAGTCTAACAAAAAATATTAAAACACAAAACGCAAAAAAGCACATTCACTACTCTACTCTGTGAAAAAATCGAAGTTTAAAAATTATATAAAAGCATTAATAAGACATTTCGGAGTCTGGTTTCGAAAACCCAACAAACAGAAACACTTTTTCTATACAACTTCGAATTTTATTTTAAACTTTTCTTCATTTTAAGGTATTTTCAAAAATCAAAAATTAGAAAATAAACGTTTGAATTTTGGGAGGTATGAGAATCAATGTTGAAATGCGAAGGATAGGGACAAGATATTTTGACTGGCTTTTCGAAAGCTCTATGTACTTAGTTCACGCTTCCGTCTAGACGTTTTGTCAAGAACTTGGTAGTTAGAGCCAGTTTTCATTTATATTTCAAATATAAATGAAAACAAAAGTACACAGGCTTACGGCTGACGGCATGCGTTAGCAATGTTTTTGAGACGGTCGGTGATAAAAAAGCATATGACATACAATTTGTTTTTTAACACTAATTTATTTTAGTTGAAAAACAAAGATATTTTTCTTAATGCCACCTTGTTGTTGAGCTTGTTTTTCTTTTTGTTTTAATGAGAAAGGTAGCAAACATATACCTACAGACTGTTTTCCTTAAAAATAATCTTGAATTGAAAATTTGTAGTAAAAGCTTGAATATAAAGTGAAAAAATTTTAAACTCAGTCTTCGTTTAACAGGAATAAGGAGTTGGAAAAGAAATGAACTACGTTTTGAATGCCATGTTTTCAGACTAATTGCAAGAAGCGACAATTCTAGGATTGATTGCGCAGCGATAGAATAAATAGTTTGTACCTAATTCTGAAACAGAGAAAATTAAAATTATTTCAGTTCCACCAAAAAATATTTCAGTCTTACGCTCTTGTTTCGTTTGAAAAAAAAAAAAATTAGGTAATCCCTGTAGTACTTAGATATATTTGCTGTTAAGAATATTAGGTAATTTTCATATAAACTTTTCCGAAAAAATGAAGGCATCATGTGATAAGAGCTTTTCAAAATCGATTCAGACATTTCAGAAGTGTACGTGGAATTTTTAAATATAGGTAAAAATAGAAAAAAAAATTATTACGAAATCTTAGACAGAAAGATGCTAGGGTAAGGTCGGGATGATTTGACATGGAGGAGTAATTGGCATTAGCCCTTTTCTTGAAAACTAATCATTTAACAGCATTTTAAGTGATGAGGAAATGAAGTAAGTTATGATGGGTTAAAGCGGTAAATAACTAATCAGCGTGTCTTTGAAGCTGTGAAAAGTGGAGGTATTTTTATTTTTTTAGTCGATTGATCTATTTTTTGATGGTTAGTAATCCCAGAGCAATTTCTTTAGTTCTAAGCTTTCGAACTTCAATATTGCAATAGTGGGTTGCATCTGCATTTCACTAAAACGTATAGGTAGAAAAACTATTTTTCTGCGCGGTTTTATAAGGATAGGTAGGTATATGGTTTTCTTAAACGCTATCATAGAATGCTTTTGACATTTTTTTTGCATTCTCAATAACTTACAGAAAATCTACTGACCTCAATTAATTTGAGCTCTCTATTATTCACTTACATCGGCTTAGCTAGTTAACGAAAGTGAAAGAGGAACAACATTTTGACCTCAACAGTTTATCAATTTGACTATTGAAACCTCTTTAAAATAACTTAGGTGGTAATACTTTTTTTTTAGGTGAAGCGCATGCAAATTTTAAGCGATAACTTTTAATAATTTAGATTGTCTAGACACTTGTGTTATCACTCAACCACAATGCTAAGCAGCACGGTAGGTATGTGTTAAGCCCAGCATGTTATTTTTGATTTCTTCAAATTAATCTTAAGCCATTATTACCACATACATACCTACATCCATGAGTATAGGTGTTTAACAAAAAATATAATTTTTGTGAAATCACTTGAAGGAAAACCATTGCTAGTAGGTAGGGGAGTCCGGGAGACTTGACCATATGGGAGACATGAGCCACTCTAAATAATTCTCTCAAATATCACTCAAATGACTCATGAATATAACAAATTTTTTCATCTTTCGATGTTCTACTTGTAATCAGAAATTATTCTAGATCCTCAATTTACTCTGGCTGGTGAATGCAAAAATGTGTTTTTGGTCGAAAATAGTAACTTTTTTTTGGTTTTTGTTTTTCTAGATAAAAATTTTATTTAACGTGGTAGGTAAAAAAAGTTGATATGTGCTCGTAAAAAATTTAATCGACTTTGTAAACATTAAATAAAATCAAGCTGTCTTCTATTTTACAAAATTTATTGATCATTAATTGCGAAAAAACGTGAATGGGAGACTTGAGCCATTTTTTTAGGGGAGACTTGACCATAGGCTGAAGTCTCGCCTCTGTTGTAAAATGTGTTGAAAATGAACGAATTTGATTCTTTTTTAGATATTAACATGCCATCAGCATATTTAGAAAGGAAGGAGCAGCGCAAAGTAACGTTTCGCAAAGAAACTACTGAGAAGTCATTAACATGTTGTGATTTTAATAAAGAATTACCTAAGTTATTTTATTTTATTTTTATAAAACACGTTTAATACAGATTTTGTGTCCATACAAAACACCTCAAATATAATGAAATTGAGATTAAACAAGATATGAACGGATGTTATTATCTTTTGTTTTGTTTTACTCGAAAAATTTAAGTATGATCAAGTCTCCCGGCTAATCGGGAGACTTGAGCCAAAAATCTATTCTCACTTATTTTGCATTTGGCAATAATAACTTCGATGTACCTACATAAAGTTTATGAGGCTTATTTTGAAGTAGATAAATGTACCTTTACAAAGATCTGTATAGATACTTCTAAAGAGACAAAATGAAAACAAACATTAATTTTTTATGTCAATATGTATTTGAGATTTTAAAATTATGCAAGTATGGAAGTACCTAGTAGGTATATATTTATATAGTACTGATAATCTCCTGAAATAAATTTGTTGGGAAAATAATTTTCTACTTTTAAGTTTAAACTACCAACTACCACTTAGTCTTAGCTCTCCGGCAAAGGGCAAAGAATCATTTGTCACTGTAACCACATATGTGTCAAATGTGGATTCTTTTACCTTTATGTAGGTATATATACATGCTACAATTTCAAGCACCCATGTGTTGATATCCTTTTTTAAGTTTTTAGTTCTCTCCATTTTATTCATCTGCGTGCAACATTGCGTACGCATTCAAGAGTCCCTTAAAAGAGAATGGATACCAGTTATAGCGCTGACACAACCATATATACAATCTTGAAAATTATATCCTTTCGATTTTGTTTTTTCGTTCTTTCCACTTAGGCCGTTGGTCGCAAGGGGAAATACTCTCGCTTTTCATAGGTTTCTTCAAACCAACACTGAGGAAAAATAATCAATTTACCCCTTAAAGAAATGTCAGCTAGGGGAAGAATTTTTCTCTTAAAATGGGTACATAAGGCGGAAATGAATTCCATCCCTTTTTTTGCTATAATAATATCCTTTCTATAAAAGGGAAAATGGAAAAGTCCATTGGCAACATTGAATATTATACTTTTGTATTTTGTGGGATAGGTCAGTTTAATATTTTGAGCTTACAATAATGTGGGCTTTCGCGTGCTAATGCTTAGTGATAAGGAAACAGTTTATTGTTACAAATAAAAACAAAATCTAGTTATTTTTGGTTTTGGCTATCTTATCAGTAATGTGTGGTCATAACGGGTTGAAAATTCGAATTTGAGAATATGCTTTTGGTTTGTTTTAGGAAAATTTTACTTTATTATCAGTCTTGGTTTAAAAAAAGTCAAGGGTTCCCTTGAACTTTAATTTGTCATTATGTATAGGTTTCCTATTTAATTTGGAATGTTTTGCTTTGAGAAGTTATTGAATCATTCCTAATTTTGTTAAGTATAAACCTACATGAAAAGTGTTAAGACGTTAATATGTATGTTTATCAACCTAAAAAAAATAAAAATAAATAGAATGGCGCGACAGCACTTGAAGAGCCAAGGCCTTAGTGACTTCTCTCATCAACAATTCTCTGGATGCGTGTGAAGAATTGAGGGGATCAACAATTTGACGCCGATTCCAAACGGTAAAGTTGAGAAGCACTTTTTCATGACAGATTGGCACTCTTGGAAGTTTTGTCAGTTCTTCGCAAGAGGCAGCGCCCGTGAAAGATGAAATAAGAACTTTGGACACGAGTATGACTCGAACCCACGACGCTCTGCTTAGCAGCCAACGTACCTAAGCTCTAAGCCACGGACACTGCTACACACTATGTTTATCAACCTAACAATTGAAATATTTGGAATAAAAACTAAGTATCTATCTATGTAGTATGAAAAAACATTTTCTTACCCATATAGAAATGCGCATTCGAAAGAAAAACGATCATAAATTTGCAATAAAAAAAAAATATTATTAAAGTTGACTTTTTTTGTTTTATTTTTGTGTTATTTGTCTTGGAAAAAGGAAGTCTTACTCATTTTATTAGGTCTAGTTGTAAAAAATACGCTACAGACGGATGCTTGAGCTACCTACCTATACTCATAAAACAAGAATCGTGTCATAGTTTGCAAACTGAAAACGTCACTTATGCAAATTCTTAGCGTACGAAATCTGTAACAATACGTCATTCACTTGAAATGCAATAAATCTTTTAGGGTTTGAGAGAAAGCAACGAAAAGGATCTGAGTTTAGAAAGTGGGTGTTTCGCTTATGTTTGAGTTTTTTGCCTTAATTTTACAGCATAATAATAATTTTGTTAGTTTCTAGGCTATTTGCTTTTCATTTTCTCAATACATATACCTACATATATCAATTGCAATATTTATCTATGTAAGGTAGGTAAACGTTTTTGGTGACATGCCTTCACCATGTAAAAATCCATCCAAATCAAACTTGATCGACTAGTTATTTACGTGTACATTTGAAATATTGTAAGGTAAAAGGCATTACCTTTTAAAAGATAAATTTAAGTTGGTTGAGTAATAAATTGTCTCTGGGACACTTTTTTTAAAACTTGAAATCACCTTTTGGAGAGCCTTAAGCAATGAATGGAGGAAAAGGTCAACCGGAATTGACCCCTACAGGGCTACAAATTCCTTAATTTACTTTAATTTAAAGCGATAACGAGTAAATACGTTTACCTTTCTTGTTACTTAGAAAAAAAAATATGATAAACAAATTTCTTGTTTGAGAAGGTAAGCCAAAAATTACCTGGTAGATTAATATTTGTTTTAATTTTAATAAGTATTACAATTAATAAATCCGTTTAAACAACAAAATGGTGAAGCATTTGATCAAAATGGAATACAAAATGCAGAGGTGCGCAATGTGCAATTCATATTTCAGAAGACGAAGAAGACGTAGGTATCCATATAAGTCTGTTAGTTTGAAATATCCTTTCGCTATTCTCCAAATCGCTTTGGGCAAAAATACAAATATGAAGGAAGGAAACTTTTGAGCTTGACCCTTTTATTTAGCAAAGTAGGAACGTACCTGTGTCTTAATACTTTTAATTCAGTTAACATTCATTCCTTTCGAATATGTTACTTCCGCATCCTTATAAGATAAGGACATTTTATGTATAAAATAAATTATCCACGAGATACATAAATACAAAAAAAGGGAAAGTGAATAAAAATAAAGAGAATCAAAAAGAGGGGTAATGTGATAAATTGAGAAAGTATATATGTGGACAAAAACAAAATAGAAGGCACCAGAAATACACGACGAAGCGAAAATATATTGGAGTTTGGAGCTCTTACAATTCCCCCTGGATTTAATTGCGACAAAAATGACAAACAAATCATCGAAATAAAAAGAACCAACCCATCCCATACTCCATAGCCATACACCCAATAGAGAGCCCTCTTAAGAGAGTTAAAAGTAAAAATGAGAAAATCAGAGCAGGAACAAGAAACAAACACACAAAGGCTTATGTATAGAATGTTGCTCGATAGAAAATTTAGATTGTTCTTTATGGCTCGTTTTGTGTGTGTGTGTTTTTTTTTATTTTAATATATCTCTCTTTTTTCATTTAACTCTGAGCCGGAACAACTCGACAACTAGAGTACTCCTATCCTAGTAAACGGAAAAGCAAGAAATTACAACTAATCTAAACGCACCACACACATACACAAGCAAATGCTATACAAATTTCCAAAAAAAAGAAATCTTACTCAGTTTCAGGTAGGTATATGCGCTCCTCTCATTGACATGGCATAGGCATTCGCATTAGATTAGAAAAATGTAGATACACCCGAAAAAATGAAATTCACCCTTGTAGTGGTGTGTCTATCACCCGTGCTCGGAACTCGAAAGTCGAAATGTTCTTCTAGGGGTTGCAAACGGTTTGATATTTCTTAAGAACCATCGTTTGAAATAATGTCAGTCGTGATTTGGCTCTCACCGAGTTGTGAACCATAAGCAAAGTGTAAAAAGCGCGGGTTGAAATAAAACATAAATTAAAAAAAAAGGAAAGGGAAATCAAACTTTTTTTAACCAAAAATTTACCTACATATTTCTATATACTCCTTGCGTTTTTGTGGAGAGTTTATTAGAATCAACCAGTTCAAAACTATTTAACAACGTGCTAGGAATAATCAAATATCACTCGCCTAAGAAACCTCAAGTAACACGAACGTGTCTTAAAAAAAAAAAAAACAACCATAAGAACACTTTGCAAGTGGATTTTATTATTTTAATTTTTCTTAACATCGTTTTGTTTTTTAAACATTTTTAAACCGTGCAACGAAAAATACCTCAACATTGACAACTACCTCGAACCTTCTCAAATATTTAAATAAAGTGTTAATTCTTATGCAAATTGAATAACATTAAAATAATCTACCTCCATTAAGTACAAAATTTTAAAAATAAAAGCAAATTTTCTATACAAACTTTAAGAAAACAAGTGATGTTGCAAAGAGTTACCCCTGGGATAAAACATTGAACTCTATACTATACTATACAGCAGTGTTGTGAAAATTAAAAAAAATATATTCTACATTGTCCAAAATATAAATTGGAATCGGTGAAGTGGAGCAGATATACGAATCATCATTTTGAATATGGCACTATCGCTTCTACAGGACGCTCAAACAAGAGGTATGTAAAAATTAAGTATTTTAATAAGAACCTTAAACCGAAAACTAATCACTCCCCAACAAGATAGACATAGGTCTTTTCCTTTCGCTTGTTTTTTCAAACTAAAAAGCTAATATTTTTAATTTTGTTTGGATAAAATTGATCATAAGGTTTTAGTTCGGACAGTTTAAATAGAATAGATAAAAGCTAAACAAAATAACACAAGGCCATCGTTATCCCATTATTATCTACTTTAATTTCTGCAAACTGCTACTAAAGAATTATTGACATGTTTTTCTCAGTAGGTATACAAACATACATTCAAAGACTGTAAAAAGGGATTGTCATTTAAAAATTGAAACAAAAATTAATTAATCTGTTTGCATAGGATAATAATGACCTGAGGATAATAAAAAAAAAATCTTATTGTCGGCTCGATATCGATTTTAAGCTGGATTACGAACAGGTAGATTTCTTTTCTTAACGCTCGATTTTTTCTTATAATTTTAACCCAACCTTCTCGATTTATTGCTTTTTTAAGCTCTAAATTCAACCCTTATTTTAACCCCCATTTTGTATTTTTAAAACCAACTCCTTTCTGTTTGGCAAGTGGAATTGAAGCCTCCTTCAACCCCACGCCCGTACATTCGCACACAAAATAACACACATTCACATGTCTAGCGACAAAGCAATTACGACGTCTCAATGGCAGATACTCTTTAGCTGCCGGTTTTCGTCTGCTTCGTGTAGTATTTGTTTTGTTTTTTTACATTTATATGTACATTTATGTTTCATGAAAGTGAAATGTAGCCTTACGCCTTCGTTGAACCCCGTTTGTTCATTTCTTAAGAGAATTTCTCGTATGCAATTTCAGACAGCACAGACAACGTGGAAAGTGTATGTTATGTGGGTATCTAGAACGAATTTCTCTTAAAATTCACTCACCTACGTGAATGAACTTTTTCTTGTTGTTAGTTTTTGTTCACATATGTTCGTGATACACTCCCCCATATTCACTTTTCAATGCTATCCATCCACTAAAACGGAATGGGGATGTGCTTCTCGGTGTATTTATTATTTTTTCCGCCTTTTTTGTCGGCATCAACACAGAGGTTAAGGTCCTTTTCGAGTTAAATATATGTTGTGTGTGAATAAGAAGCATGTTGATAGAAAACGCACGTGCCAAATATTGAATACAAGAGGAAAATCTTCCATGCACATTTACGAATACTTAAAATCAAGAACTCAAATTAAAAACTGCCTAAGGATAAAATGCGAAAATCACTTTCACTTTGATAAATTTACCTACCTATCTTCTTTTGCCATATTACCTAACATAATCACCCCTCGGGTCAGTGACAATCCCAAAAAAAGGGACACACAAGCCAAATAAAAAAAGGACCTTGTTATAATTATCCCAGCAGGTCAGCCAGCAAATCTCCTGGTGTGCCTCAAAGGAAAAAAAGTATAAAACTCAACTCACCTACAGTTTCTTTATCATTTCAGGATTAGCCGCCGCACTAGCAGGAATAAAACGTGAAGAAGTCGATAGTTTATCTATGTCACCTCCTATGTCTGGAAACAATACATCAGGCATGTATCATCAAAGCAGTCAAGCGATGCATGCTGCAGCAGCATCGGCATTCGGAATGCTTTCACCACAATTACTAGCCGCTAATCGGTCAGCTGCGGCAGCATTTATGGCTGCACAATTACCAATGTCAACATTGGCTTCAACGCTGTTCCCTCATCATCCAGCATTGTTTGGTGCTTGGCCACCAGCATCGGCGGCGAATTTGCCGTTGGGACCACACTCGCCACCAGCAAGTCCTATTTCACCACCAATTATACAAAAATCATCGAGTTCTGCAGCGCACCTAATGCAATCACCAACCAGTACCATTGGAAATACAGAAGCATCGCAAAAGAAATCGAGGAAAATTTCAGTGAAGAAGGAATTCCAATCACCACCTGGTTCTATGGATCTCGGAGTCAGCACTGAGATGTATCATACTCCAAATGGCCCCATCTCACCGCCATCAAGTGGATCCTCACCGAATTCAACAAATGATGGCCCAGTTACCAACAAAGATCCATCTCGTGACAAGAGTTTCACTTGCAAAATCTGCAGTCGTTCCTTTGGTTATAAACATGTTCTACAAAATCACGAACGTACCCATACTGGAGAAAAGCCCTTCGAATGTCCGGAATGCCACAAACGCTTTACAAGGGACCATCACCTTAAGACTCACATGCGTTTACACACTGGAGAAAAGCCATACCACTGTAGTCATTGCGATCGACAGTTTGTACAAGTGGCGAATTTAAGACGCCATCTCAGGGTTCATACTGGTGAACGACCCTACAACTGTGACATTTGTGATGGCCGATTCAGTGATTCAAACCAGCTCAAGTCGCATATGCTTATACACAATGGCGAAAAACCTTTCGAATGTGATCGTTGTCATATGAAATTCCGTCGGCGACATCATCTCATGCATCACAAATGTGGCATTCAGTCGCCTCCAACACCGGCCATTAGCCCAGCAATGTCCACAGACTATCCCCTTTGTGATCAAAAGTCGGCTGTAAGTTCATTTGGAGGTTCTGAAGAGTCAATGGCGGCAGCAGCATCAGCACAAGCAGCATATGAGACACCCTTGGATCTCTCAGAAGATGGAGCGATGTCAGCAAATGGAAGTGTCGATGGCGAAAAACGTTCTAGAAAACCTCATGACATCCGTCGGGTTTTCCGTCTTCCGCCTCAAATTGTGCACATCCCTTCAGATGTGCCCGTGCAAACAGAACCCGAAGATCTCAGCATGCGATCGCCGCGTTCACACCGAGAATCAGCATCACCAATGTCTTTCCATCACGACGAAGATCTTGACGATTTGGATGACGCTGCAACTCTTTATATGCGCCAGCAACAAAAACTTCTGGAAGAGCAAATGAACGACCTCAAACACAACGTTCGAATCGAATAAGTTCACACTATGCAAATTGTAAATACGTTCAAAAATTAACCCGAATACCAAAATCTGATAGAAAATATTTCAAAAAAACAGGAATTAATCTAAGTACAATCCTATAAACCACATGATTTTTTTTTATATAAAAAAGTAACCTATTTATACATCAAAAATATGTATGTACAAAATATTTTGTAAGTAGTGTTGAAGAAGTTAAGAGAACAAGAAGTCCAAAAATCCCTAAAAAAAAAGAAAAAGAAACACTTGTGCCATTTTATTTTTATTGTTATTTATGTATATGCTTATAATTTTTTATTATTATTTTATTTTAAGAAAACAACAAGACTAATCGGAAGACAATTGTACATAAAATTTTAAATGATGTAAATTTTGTTTGGAAAAGTAAAAAAAAGAACTAACAAAAATTCTTTTATTTAAGTTATTTAAAATTAAAAAAGAAAATTTTCTTTAAGAAAGTGGAACAAACAATCAAAATTAACTATAAGTTTTAAGGTTTTATTTTTATAAACAACAATTGTTTAATGCTTATATTTTATAGTTCATTAAAAATATCAAAAGAGTAAATTGTTTTGTTTTTAGTTATTTCTTTATAGACGTGAATTTATTGTTTCATACAAGCTCATATGAATAAAATATAGTTGATTGAAAGTAATAATTTTTGTTTTTCTCCTTTTTTTGGATTTTTGTTTGTTACGTGGCACAAGCATCTTCGGTTTTTTCTACTTTAATCAAGAAATACCAAATATACCTCCAAATCGAAAACGTTTACTTCGTGTGAATTATATAGATACCTATATACCTACATGCATGGAGTCATATATATTTATATACAAGATAAAAACAAAAACATATATACAAATATCTTAAATGTGTGGATATAACAGAACCTATATAAATAATTTTTGTTTGACAAATCTTAGTTTTGGTTTAATCCTTTTTTAACTGTTTGTAACGATAAATCCTTTCGTTTGCAATCATTCAAAGTATGGTATACAAGTTCCTCAGAAAATAGTGAGAGAAAATTAAAAAGAAACATAAAAATCTTTCAAAGTAAAATATATAAATATTAATCTCATAATCTTAATAACACACATTTATTTGTTTTTATGTTACTATAAGAACAATTTAAGAAAATAAGTGTTTTGTTAAAGAAATTGAAAAGAGTAATTTTCTATCAACAACAGTTTTTGTTATTTTGTTTTTGTGTTGCTGTAAATAAATTAAATTTAAAATTGAACTAAATTAATTTTTTTGAAAAAAAGTGTAAAAATAAATGTGCAATAAGTTATTTGTGTAAAATTTCAATAATTATTACAATTATTATGCAAATCGTATGAGATATGAAATTTCCTAGGAAAATAAAAAAGAGAACATATATTTATTGGAGCGCACTCAAATATATATAGTATTATGACAGTCTTCGTATATTGCACATGCATAAATTGTTTAATTTGAATTGTTAATGTTATACCGTATGTTCATAAGTAGCTATAAAAACTAAGTCAAATACTTTCTAAGGAATTATTAGAATGAATGTATTTAAATTAACTAAATTAATATCAAATGATTGGATTATATTGCTTGCAATGGTCATATATCTCTTATGCCAAAAAGTTAAAAATAAAATGAAATAGAATTGGACGTCAATTTTTTGTTGTTTTTAATATTTCAAAAGCATAAGTTTGCCGTAGGCCAATTTTTCCATTGCTTACAACTGAGAATGAAAATTAGATTTTGTGGTTATCCGATGACAAAGTCATGGCATTAGATACAAATTAATTTTTATATTCTTAATAAAATTTTAACCATTAACTGAATCTTGTATCGCGAACGCAAATATCAATCTTTCATGTGAATTAGATAAGTTTACATACATTAATATTTTTAAATAGGTACACATAATATCATGAAATAGTTATTTTGTTTGTTGAGACCATTCAGACCATTCAAATTAATGCACTCGACATTTTACATTGTATGTAAAAAAAAACTGATTTCAATTGTTCGTAATTTTGTGTGAAGTTTTCTTTCATTGTGTAAATTACATAAAAATGTCAAGAAAACAGACCTAGTTACTTGATCAACTTTTCTATTGCATAGTATTCCTCCAGAAATTTAGTGAATAATGCAATGTTCAATATCGTTTACGACTTTTAGGTGGTTTTACCAAGTTTTTTTTATCATTTGTTAATTTTTTTTAGACCGTTTGATTCGACACGTACCTATTTTTTTTTTTTAGGGACATGGCACCTCCGCCGGGAGTTTTTCAAACTCCAACACTACTTCCAACAGGTACCTATATACCTATAATGTAGCCTAAAACCTAATCAAATATCTTGGGTGACTAAAGTTAAGACACGTTATCAAAACAGCATTTATTGTTAAAAAACCAAATAGGATATATCTATTCATCTAAATTCAGAGGTAAAACAAAATATTTACATTAAGAATTCAGAAAAAAGTTGCAATATAAAGTTATCTTCCTTAAGGATGCCTAAAAAATGGAATGACGCTGATTGGCGGCTCAACCGTTCAACTTACAGTTAAACAATCTTTATATTTGATACCCCTATTCAGACTTACTTACCTACTTAAAATAAAGTCCGTGCGAGTGTTCCCAGTTTCAAGGTTGCAAGTATTTGAACTTGAACTTGCCTTTCAATATACTGCACTGGCGGGAACCAAACTTGGCTTAACGTTCTCATGCAGCGACGCGACGCAGTATCTACAATTTGTTAACTTTCTCACATGGATATTATTCCAGCCCCATCCAATTCTAAAGGACAGTGGTTTCACATAAGGTCTTACGAAAATGTTTCGAAATGTTGCGGATGATGCAACGAAGTGGAACAATCCGTCGATAGGGAGCTGTAATTCTAGATCGTTTGTTGGCCATGAGTTCCTCCGAACATCATTAAATTTAATTTTCAACCAGGAAAAAGTGTCACAAAAAAAGAAAATGTTTTGAAACTTGTATTCAAAATAACTTTTTGCTTGACAAAAGAATGAAAATCCTATTTGACGATGAACTTAATTAAACCAAGATTTCGTGCATCATGGACATCTTCAGTGGAGAGTCATGGCTTTTATCTTAGGTTTTTATGACTTAATTCGTAAAAAGTCTATCAAAAAAAGAACCCTTTATAACATCTTTGGAATATAAGCGTGCCCAAAATTGGTTGCTTCGAAAAATTCAAATGGATTCTTTTCCAGCAAATTTGGAAAATTTGAATACAAAGGGTCCAGTATTGGCGTCAAGCTCTATATTGAGTTTAACTCCTTTTCTGGATGATGAAGGTACCTACTATTTGCATGAGTTCTAGAGCCCAGAAGGAGTTAGTGCAGCGCGAAACCCAGCTCTTTTACCGAAGAGTCACCCATTGGTAGACCTGTTCATTTACCATTACCACAACAAAAAGAATAATATGGGAACAGCATTAACAATTTCATATATTCGAGCACATGCTTGGGTTATAAACATCCTAAACGCAGTTGAGAGAGTACGATCAAGATGCTTTTTGTGCAAACGGCTAAAAGCAAAACCAATAATGCCTAAAATGGGACAATTGCCCGACTGTAGAGTGGCTTTTAACTTGAAACCGTTCACATATGTTAGAGTTGACTGTTTTGGTCCGTTTCACTTTACGTTTGGGAGAGGAACGGTGAAGCGTTATGGTATGATATTTACTTGTCCCACCTTTAGCGCTGTTCATATTGAATTGTTAAATGACATGAGTCTTGATCATTGTACAATGGCTTTACGTCGTTTTATCATTAATCGTGTGGTCACACGTAACATTTTCAGTGACAATGGACTTAATTTTCAAGGAACAAAAAACCAACTGGAAAAGCACATTAAGGATATGGAAAGAAACTTAAGTGAGTTTGCAGCGAAATATGAAGGTATGTGTTCGCGTTTTATTCCCGATTATTCACCTTGGATGGATGGAGCGTAGAAGCGACTAATACAATCCATCAAAAAGTCTGTAGATTTTGTTCTTAAAGGTATACTTAACTCTATTAGATGTTCCACGCAACGCAGTATTGGAAGCTCAAGCTCAGATAAATCGTCGTCCACTCACACATTATGACATATCCTTTTTAATCCAGATGATCCAAAGCCTCTCACGCCAAATTCGATGCTTTTTGGAGATGATGACCGAGATATAACAGCGCCAAGAGTTTTTTCGAACAGAGATACTCGCAGGAAATTATACAGCCGTCAGTCACAGCATTTGACTAGTGAAATCACAAAATGATGGTATACTGAGTATCTGCCGGTCATAAAAAGGCGATCAAAATGGAATCAAGTAACAAAACCAATAGAAGTTGGTAATATTGTTCTTTTAGTCGAGCTTAATGAAATACGTAACGCATGGCAGCTTGGGCGAGTTACAAAAGTTTAACCTGGTCCAGATAGAGTAATTCGAACTGCAGATATTAAAACATCAAATGGAACTATCAAGCTAAGAAAATCAGTCGCAAGGCTTGCTGTCTTAGATTTGGAGTCTTCACCTTAGAAATTCAGACGGGCCCCGGGATGTTATCAAGCCTTCAAAATATTTGTTATTTTTATTGTAATTAAATCCTTCTTTTAATTCTTTAGCTTTAAAACACTTAACATTTTTATTATCATGTATCGTTTCCGTATTCCTTTTTTCCTTAACTTATGTAACTGTAATTTTTTCGACAGAAAATAAAATTGTAGCGATTACTGACAAAATCTGAAGATTGTAGTTTGGAACTTGCTAGAACAATATTTATTATTTGGAAAGAATTAAACGAAGAAGCAACACATGGCAATCTGCTGTTTCTTTCTTTCTGATTTCATAATAAGCAATTTATTTTTTGATTACTGTCCTATCACTTCTTATCACATTATAATTATTAATACAATGTGAAGGATATTTTAAATGTTCCTCAGCGCATCGTCTCCCAAACTCAAAGGACTAAAAAGCGTTTATAAAATTGGAATAATGAGGGCTTCGTAAAACATAAGCTTCGTTATGGGCAAACATTTTCGGTGTTACAAAACATGTGTTTTAAAGAATAAATTACGTTATTTATGTATAGGTATATCTTATACCTATGTATATGAAGAATAGATTCTTTGAAAATCATAAGAATATGGCCTTGCCAGATGTAATAAAATAAGTTGTTTTTATTGAATGGTCTTAAAACATTATAAAACAAACCAATTCTATAAAATGCAGTCATGGTCCAATAACAGAAGTAATTATATTAGTTTACCTTCCATATCTTAACACTCGTTTTCATCTACTGTTTAATAAGTTTTCGTGAAAACAATACAAACACATCCAGCATCTTACTTCTTTATCCTGAGTAGAATACCTTGAAAGCAAACCCTTTACCATCTACATTTCAACCCACCCACTTTTGTTATACTGTTTTTTGTCGAGGCATCCATTAACCCTATTTGCATACAAATAACTTATAAGAAAAAAAAATGAAAAAAAACAGCGCAAGCGGCTTGAGATACACAAAAAGAGATACAAAATTTTTCAAAACTTTCTCATTTAAATTTAATGAAAATGTCCTTCTTCCTTTTTCGTTTGCTTCTTTTTTGTCAGCTCTCAGAAAAAAAAAACAAGAACAAAAATAACCAGCAGTATTTCAAGAATTCCCCTTTTGCTTGTCTTACTCCTTCATTTGCACTTTTCCTCCCGTCCTTCGGTCCACCTACCTTACAATACGCCCCCCTTTAACGAAGCCGACATTGCCACGGCCACCCATCAAAGCAAGAGTTTAGCCTCCTTTCATTGATTATATGATGGTGTGCGTTTTTCATCATCCTTCGTTTCTTTTTTTTTTCTTCATCATCATCATCAGGATATGCAAAGCAGCCCTTTCGTTTACTTTCTCTCTACAATCAAGATGAAAATATATTTCTACTCTTACATTAAGGAAAAAAGGACTTTTTGGTTCTTTTATTCGTGTGCGCGGTTTTATTTTTCGCTTTTGCTTCTTTCTTTTAATTCGAACTTTTCTTATGAAACCATCTTGATGGGGTTTGTGTTGGTGATTATATCGGGTAGGTGAGATGGAGACGTAAGGTTCTGGGAAGGGTAAAGCTGGATTTCAGCATAGCGTCCTTTGAAGTTTGTAGTGTTTCACAAAAGAGTAAAGAAAAGCCGAAGGCGGGAGGGCTGTGTGTTTTCAACCTGAGTTGACGACCTGGCGCACAAAAGGATAAAGAATACTGCAAGGATATGAAGCAGGTTGGTTAGACGAAAAAGGAATATTTTTTTCTGTTTTACAATTTTAAATAATTTTGCTCTACGTCTACTCATTTACATTCTGTTGGGAGAGTATTAGTAAGGAACCTTAGTGTGAGTAAATACACAAATGTAGGTATATACCACCATACATATTAACAAGGAGACACAGGACAAAGCCGTCTTCAAGATTCTTGTAATGAATCCTCACGGAATCATGATGTAATGTAGAAAAGAATTTTAAAATTAACAAAACGCAAGCTAGTACGGGGAATAAGCGTACAAGGGAACAAGGATAATAAGGAAGTTGATACATACCGTTCGACGACGACCGACCGACACGACTGAACATGAGATTGCGATGCTGGTGCGGGTTTTGGGCGTAGGATTTTAACTGAAGAAAGGGGTGGCACGTGGTAGTGTTTTAAGCAATCTGATGTTGTAAAGGAAGATTTTGCTATTTAATGGAGGACAATTTTTTTCCTCGGATAATGATTAAAGAAATTGACATACAATATTTTGATTTTCAGACTCCTTACATATTAAAAACAATCATTTTGCTTATAATTTATAAATAAAGATAAATAGGTAAACTATTTTCGGATTCCTTACTTTCGATCTTGGTTTTTTCCAATAGAAATTCGGCTTCACTTTGGCCAAAACATATTTTGGGGGCTTCCTACGGCTTTTCTCGACGTTCTTAATCCTCTTCAAAAATTTTGTCGGAATATTCACCTCTGAAGTCCGAATCCGAACAACAACGTAAAACGAGATACGAAATGGCGGTTAAGGTTATTCCATTAGTTACACATGTACCTACCTACACTGTACCTATCTGCATACATGTTGATGTTGGAGACTTGATCCTCTATAAGTGGTTTTAAATGTTAATTATCTCCAGTGCCGGATTGGTCCAGTATGGGCCTGTAGAAAATTCTGTCAAGGGTTGAAGCTAAGCGGGTATTGTATAAAGGAAAACTGTAACAAATACATACTCATTGGATTTAATAAGGAGACTTTCAATTTCAACTTCTTCAAAAAAGTAAGATGATAAGGACGTTCTAGGCCTATTATTTTCCTTAATTCATTTTTAACCCATGAAACCGTAAACATTTTAATTGGAAGTAGGTAGGGGAGACCGGGGATAGTGGCCTCAAAATTAACTTATCTTTTTTTTAAAAAAATAACTAAAGAAGATATCAGCACAAATTAAATGCCTTTTAACAAACCTTTTTTGTTTCTTGTGCTTTATTAAAAAAAAAATTTTCCTAAATTTATAAAACGATCTCAGGTGGCTCAACTAACCCCAAACCCGGGGTAAGTAGACTATGACTATTAGGCGGTCAGTTGACTATATCCTTTTTCCAGCTTTTTGATATCAAAACTATAAGAAAATAGCATTTAAATTAAATTAAATTTTTAACGAAAATTATTATTCAAGAGACAGCACGATAATAGGGATAGAAGGATGCTCCAACTTCTTCTGCTTAAATTTTTGCTGCATATCTTTTAATCGTTTGAAGGGAAGCGATAGATCGTATGGTTTTTCAGTTTTCAAGAATAATTTTTGGACATAAGCTCCGAAACTGATTTTTCAGTCGCCTCCTTGTTGTGTTTGTACTGGAAATTACCAAAAACAACTGAGTCGATTTACCCCCAACAAAAAAAGTCAATTTACCTTGATCGGTCACTCCGCACTTAATGATTATTTTTCGGTACTCAGAAACAAAATAAATACCTAAGTATATAACTGCTAAGTGTTGTGAGTACAAACACTCACTTGCTGTTAGTGTTAAAAAAAATTGAGATTAAAAGCAAACACCTTTACGAAAGAAAAAAAAAGAAATGAAAGCAAACAAATTACTCACGAAAGCAAAAAAGTGTTTTCTTCGCGATAACTCTCGAATGGCTTTTGACTTTATCAAAAGACAACATTCAAAAAACCAGGCTGCTGTGAATGTAATAACAAGAACAAACTTGTAAGAAATTGTTTTGTTTTGAAGTTATTGGCAGTTAGTCTACTTACCCCTGAGGCCAACTATCCCCGGTTACCCCTAGCAGGTACATTAGTAGAATATTTATTCTAATTAATATGAACACAACCGAAAGATATGATTGAATATTCTGCACATTTGCTTTTTGCAGCAGTTAAAATATAGATACGTATTATTTGCCTTACTGATCTTTTTTTAGAAGCTCTAAGAACAGCAGAAGACGCTACTCATTTGAATAAAAAGGGTTTGTTTTACATTTTGCTGTGCAGGAATCGCTAACACACACAACAACGAAACGACAAGCACAAGGTACCCTCTTGTTTGTCTACAGCGAACACAAAGGAAAACTCTCTCTCTATCGTTTATTTTCTGCATTCTTTAATGGCGGCTTAATGGGAATATTAAATTACGCGCTTGTTGTTTTAATGGATTAAAAACAGAATCCCCATCAACAATGAACCTAAGAATACCATTCCTTCACTGACACCACCACACCAATCCAAATTTTTAGCCTCCCATTCCATGCACTCACCATTTTCACAAATTTTTCAACCCTCATATTCCAAGTTTTGTCTTTCACCAAATAAAAAAACAAAAAAACAACCCACTCCCCCTTCACTCCATAGAACTCGTCATTATTCGTTGTGTTAATTTACAATTTATGAGAGATTCCATTTTTAAGTGCTGGCTTTCATATTCGACGCATTGGCTTAAATTGGGGTTACATTGAGGTTCTGTGGGATTCAAACCAGCCTTTGGGTATTCATTACAGCACAAACGATGATGACATTCAAGATATACCTAGTGCTAGTTAGATATCCAAGTGCTTCAGTCTGGGTCTAGATTACTCCAAAGCTAAGCAAAAGGGGTGGACAACAAAGATATAACATTGAAGAAGCGATGAGGATTCGGTGATATCCTTTTCTTGTAATTGTCGTTATAACTTTGCTGCCAACTGAGAGCTCCACTGCGGATGTTTGATATTGTTGTTGTTTTTGTTGTTGTTAACCTGCCTCCCAAACGAATTGAGCGAGGGTTGGCTGCCTTTCTTTAAACGGGACGGTGTGGGTGCGCTATTGGATGTTGTGTTCCATGTTATTTAAATGTAAGTGAGCTTTTTAATGGCCGCTGAAAGGAGCCAGAGGAAATTTTCATTACATTTTCGCTTCTCATTTTATAATAATTAATGAAAGGATGAAAAGAAAGGATGATGATGATCCCTGCTTGTTAGAGTAGCTATAAACCTCTATATACATTTAAGTACAGCTATGGGGCTACACTGAAAAATGTAGAAAACTTTGTGGATACGTGCCTTGTTCTTCGTTTTACATTTGACTCAAGATGGGGGTTGTTCTTTTCAGTCGTATTCTTTATAATTTAATTAAAAATTGTAATTTAGAGTGTAGTCCTTTAATGATATCACAGGACTTCAGTCTTAGAATGATGAGGATGGTGATGATGTCGCGATGAATTTGTTTCTTATAAAAAAATGCTAATTTTTAAATCGAAAAAGGTCCACGTAGAATATAAAATGAGAGTAAGGTACTTTGACGTTAAATACAAAATTAGGGTTAATTGTAGTACGGATTATGGTAAAATGAATTTTTAAACAAAATTAAGGTATTTGAGAGCTCGGACTAAGAAAATGAAACAATTATTTTGAGTTAATTTGGCATTTGTGAAAGTAGTTCTTGAAATTTCCTTAGTTAGTAGGTCCATCCACTACTACTTAATCGTTCTACAATGTACGTTTTTAATATCAACCAATTATTGAAAATTCGAACTATCACACAAGGAATAACATTCTATAGAAGCTTTTATAAACTCTTGGTACTCTAACCCGGTAATCTAGTCATCTAAAATTTGAAGGCAAGTATTTAATATTACAGTTTTTTGTTTTTATTTCAAAACCTTTTTGTGTATAAGCGGTTGATAATATATTAATTTGATAAGAAACCGTGCTCATCCCCTTGTTCCGTACCACTCATCCTAGAAATGTTTATTGTTTATTGCAAACTTTATAATACGTTTCCTTTTACTATTCGTTCCACTAGTGTATTGTCCCCATTTCTGAAAAGATCTTCTTGAATTTGACCATAACCAAATCGAAATGTTGTTAACATTATAATGTACCTTAACTCTGTCTTAGGCAGTAGTTGCACAGATCGTAGCGACTGGTTTGATGATGAATGCAAACTAGCGTCTGAAGGTTAAGAACGCTGCATACCGAGCAATGCATCAATCTCATAGAACGTGGGCAAGCGTTGAAAAACAAAAGGCTCAGGAAGGAGGACCAGAAGCTTCACAAACAAAAGAATGCAGCCTGGGAAAAAATATTGTCTGTATAATTGAAAGAATTAGAGAGCGAAGTCCGCACTAGGCGCGGAAGTTCTATACCAATTTGTCCGTAACGCTGCACCTAAGTCCTGTAAGGACGAAGAGGGAAATCTGATCACCGATCCCAAAGGCATTCTGGAGCGATGGGAAGTACACTTTAATGAATTGCTTACCGAAAAAACGACGGCTCCACCATTTGACATCATGCTTCAGCCGCCAAGTATTGATGAAGTCAAAAAAGCTATCCACCGGCCGATGGCATGCCAGCCGAGCTGATCAACAGGGATGACCATCACTTCACCAACTAGTACATGAAAATATAGTGCACTTATGTATGGGAACAGGAAGAAATGTCGGAAGACTGGCGAAAAGGCATTAATATGTCCTATTACACAAAAAAGGAGATGCTCCAGAGTGCATTAATTATGGGGGTATAACATTGTTTAGTTCAACCTATAAGATATTCTCCCCTATCTTACAAGATCGGATAGCCCCATATGTGGAAACCATTAATCGACAAAATATCAGTGTGGTTTCAGACCAGAAAAATCGACAATTGATCAGATTTTAAGCCAAAGGCAGAAAATAGAAAAATGTCTTGAATTCAACATCACAACATACCATCTATTTATAGACTTTAAAGCCGCCTTCGACAGCATAGCCAGGGTAGAACTGTACAAGCTTTGAGAGAATTCGGCATCCCAAATAAATTAATACGACTATGTAGAATGACTATGACCAACGCGTTTCAAGCCAAATTAAAGTATCCGGATTGCTATCCAGACCTGTCAACGTTTTCAATGGACTCTTACAAGGGGTTGGGCTGGCCTGCCTTCTCTTTATCCTGGCGTTGGCATTCGCAGACGACATTGACATCCTTGGAAGAAACCTACAAGCTTTACAATCCTCTTTCAGATATTTATGCTTATGATCGAGCAGGCGGCAAGAAACCTGCGGCTGTATATTAATAAGAGAAAAACTTAGTATGTGCATGGTGGCCCCGTCTGCTGGAAAAGTTGGCAATAGTAGAAGAAGAACAACCATTAATGTGAAGGAGGACGAATTCGAATTAGTGCGATCCTTCAATTACCTTGGGTTAGTAGTATAATAGCCGATAACAATACCTACAATATGGAAGAAAAAATACAAATATTGAATGCTGAAGGCTTGCAAGACTTTCTTGGATAAAAGGTAGGTATCTAAAAACAATGCAAACAACTTTTTCATGAGAATATCTAGGCACTTTTGGTATTTCAACTAAACTTTTATGCGTTAAGGTTTTTAAAGCTTCAAATGAAACTCTCCATCATCATCATTTATAACGTTTTTGTTTGTTTTTCAGTCTATTAATAAAAATCCCTACGGCAATGGAAGTTGCAGAAGTTCTATAGCAAAAAACAAAAAAACATTTAATTCCTTCATGCATTATCGTTAGACAACTAGGTATCTGCTATATATCAATCAAATATTGACAATCAACGTTCGAACACGCTCCGGAACTCCTACACTTTTGTTTTCACTTTGATACAAGCAATGACTTCTGCTAGGTATTTCATACATTTATACGGTATACGGGTATACCTCAAGAGTGTTTCCTTTCCAGATCAACATACAACATCCGTGCAGCATTAGTAGGTATAAAGTTCATGTCCAATTTTGACACACAAAAAATTCCAAACATCCGTTTGCCCACACCTTTGGGACAATAGACCCATCAATTTCCTGATATACCTTCTCCACGCGAATGTCAACCTGTCTTTGAACTATACCTGATGTGCTCCCAGACTCGACAAAGGGACACAGTGTCAATAAACATAAAAGCAAATAATTTTCTTCACCATTAACATATTGACAAGCCTGAATGTAAAGAACGAAATCACATTCGTTGCCTCACGTTCATCATCTCTAATGTCCTTGTAATAGAGTGAGTACCCAAGTATAATCTGCAGATAGTGGAATATCAGAAACATTTTCATACAACACACTAGTTGAGATGTAAAAAAAAAAAAAAACGAAAGCATTAAAGAATTGGTACTAAAGTATTTGACTTCTTCTGCCAATAAGCTGACACATCATGCATGTATTTTTACCTACATAATATGTTTTACTTATAATACAAGAAAGGGGGTTTGGGTTTAGTTGAATGTAACGCAACCGATTTGCACGACTGACTGATTGAACTGGTAGACACCATAAAAATTGTTCATACCATAGAAGAACGTCCTTGGCCCCAATTTTATTCTGTTTTCTTTCTTTATCAACGTAAGTATGCCACACATCCTTTGCACTTGAAAAAAAAAATGTAAAGTTTTGGGGTGAGTGAACGGCTTTCCCTTATTTTGGGAAAAAAATTGCCAGACACAGACATATGTGTAACTTTTTCTGTTTCCTCGTAGGATATCTACATGTCTACATGTGCTTTAACAAAAAAAACCACACACAAAACACATCAACCCCGAATAAACACGCATTTCACTCAACATGCTGATGGGAATCTAGTCCTAGTGCAATATTATCAAAAACTCGCCCTTTTAGGTTTAAGTTTACATTTTTATGTAAAATTTCACAGTTCGGCTTTTTTCAAGGACGATATATCTAAGGTCAGTTTTATATTTCGCATACTTGATGCACATTTGAGGGGGAGTTTCAAGGGCGGAGGATGAAAACATATCGTAAATGGCCCTACAGGCAATTTGCACATACTCTCATGTCTCATCGAGTTCTGACCAGGAGTCAATTTGGCTGCCAAACATCAAAAGTATAGTGTATAGGTATTAAAAGGATTTTTCTTTGCTTTTAATGTAT
Organism: Sphaerophoria taeniata; assembly: GCA_943590905.1. Lineage (NCBI taxonomy): Eukaryota > Metazoa > Arthropoda > Insecta > Diptera > Syrphidae > Sphaerophoria > Sphaerophoria taeniata. The sequence goes on from OX016540.1 coordinate 64,904,275, forward strand.
CTAATGAGAGAAATAATGGGCCTTTTGATGATAAAAGAGTTTATATTAGTAGGGGAATTCAATTTCCAGTTTCTTATTAACTTCTTTTTGTCACTAAGTAGTGGTGTTCTTTTGGGAAAAGTGTTAGCAATGGTCACTTCAAAGAGACGATGGATATTTTAAAAGGCTTTCTTTTCATATGACATAATGCTAGGAAGTTATCAGTTATTCAATTTATGACTAAAAGAGGTGGTTGTTGTCACAGTTTACATTCTTGGAATGCCCGTCTTTCGGTTATAAGAAATTGGTAGGATTTGAAAAAAGTGTATTTCTTTGAGTGAAGAAGTATTAACTGATGTTTAAGTGTAGTTGTTTATTTCCTCTTTCGAATTTTTCGAAACCAAGTTTTTGTCAAAACCAGGCAAAACCATGGTACAGCTATAGCGAAATAACTCAACGTCAGAAGTGCGTTTTTGCGCTGACTATAGTTGACTATTTGTCGTTTTTGCGCACCAATAGTTACGATTCGTATTCGTAACCACAATTGTCGTTTTTGCGGTCAGTGCGTTAATGTGTCAAATAGTAACTATTTCAAACCATTTCCAATGCATCTCTAGGAGGTGAGTTGAAAGTGTTGATGTGCCAAAGTGATTATTTTTTGTTTAATGGCATTTTTAATTGGCAATCTGGAATCTAAAAAAAACATTCTGGTTTTAAAATCAGAAGGGAATTCTCTTCTTTTCAGAAACAGAATTGTTACGTTTCCCAATCGAACGCATTCAGAACGCTTTACTTCCAGATTGTCAATTAAAAGAAAGTATTCGCCAATCTCAACCAAGTAATGTCCAAAATCATTCTCCACATTTACCAACTCTATCAATATGCCCACACCAAATAGGAAGACAAGAAAAAGGAAGAAAAACATCTGCAAACGTTGTATGAACGGAGTTCGGAATGGATCACAAATCTTCAATACGCTTTTCAGGTAAATCTTTTGAATAAAGAGCATAAACCGCATCATTTACAATTGCTTCAAATTCAATCAGTTCAATAAATACCTCTACTTGGTTTTGGAGTTCTTCCCTGGACGAGAATTTTACTTAGTTTGATGAGTCGAAATGGACCTTTTGACAAAACTTGGCTCGGTTTTATCTTGGCGAGCTGACTCTTGCTATTCATATACTCTCCCTTGCATGGGCTATGCTATGACCATCGCGACATCGAACCGGAAAACATTCTCATCGACCATTTCCATTTGCCATTTCAAATTGGCAGATTTTGGAAATTCCGCTGCCTTGAATCGTGACAAGCATCTGTACATTTCCTCGCCGGTTGGAACTCCTGATTACATTGCTGCAGAACTGGAGCTGCTTGAGACAATTTCCACCTGCAGATTGACCAAATCCCAGCATAGCGTAAGTTCTACTACTACTAACAGGCCAGCTGTAACTTCTGATCCATGGGTATCATAGGCTATGAATTCATCTGCGAAGTCACACCATTCCACGAGGGACGAGGACAATGTCCCCGAGAGCCGAGACATACTCGAAAATCCTCAGTCACTGCGAGAAAAGTCACAACAAGGAAATGAAATGACAAAAAGTCATCATGGAGGGTGGTCTTCAGATCGAATATTCCTTTTGTCTTGCTTGCTGTGGGTTGTTCAAAAACTAATAAATATGTTCTTATTTTAATATTGTCTTTAAGAACTTACCATATCAAGATCATTCTTGAATTTTTGTAATAAATTTAGAGCAACAAAAATTGTTGTCTCTTTATCCATTTCGATTTCAATTATGTTCAAGAGTGAAGACAGATCTACCAAACCTAACTAGAAAGCGTTTTTGGATGATTTCAACTATTTCTGACTATTTCAACTATGACACATCAACCATTTTTTTTTTTGACAAAACAACTATAGTCAGCTATCGTCAGCGCAAAAACGCACTTCAACGGTATGTAAATCTCTAAAGAATCAGTGGTTCTTCCCACAGCAAAAACAGACTGATAGTCGCTTTCATCAATTCAAAATGTGAAAGTTGATGTAGAATTGACAGGTGGGTTTTCTGTGGCAAGCGTGTAAAACTGAGTACACAAATTTATTTCAATTTCATAGTACATAAACAATCAAACACATGTTTTGTTTAAGAAACATATAGTAGGTATAGACTACACATAGGTACATATCACATTTTCCTTAAGCTTTACCAGTATTTCACAAGATGCAGTACCTGCCTACATAATATATGAAAAATGAAATAAAAATATTTAAGACACAAATAGCATTCGAAACCATACAAAGCAAAATATCGAATTTTCTTAAAAACAGCTAGTAATATTTTTATTATTATTCTTTTTCAATACGGCTCCTTTCAACAAAGGAATTACATATTGTATTTTTGTATAGCTCCGAAACGGTTCCATTATACCAAGTTCATTTTCATTCAGAAACTGAAATAATAATCCTTCTAACTAAAAGAGGAGCAATTGTTCTTACAATATCCTGCTAATAAAATCGATCATAGATGGACACACCTAATCGCGTTTTAATTTTGATCTAAAACAAGATATGTTCCATACAAAACTTTAATCACTCGAATGTTATTAAGTCCCTTTCATTGAGTTTCGCAAGAGCAGCGGTGAAGACTATGCATTAAATCCACTTACCTTTAAATATTGATGGTTAAATCGAAAACCAAATTCCAAACATGAAATTTACATAGCCTACGATTACCTATATAATGGCTCGGTATGCCCAGCAAATTTCTGGAACTACAGAATTGTGTCCTCTAAACCGTACACCCACACAAATCTCATTTTCTTTCAAGCGTGTTTGCTGTAGATTTCAGTGTCGCGTATATAGCACAATGCTTATCCGCGAGCCGCTCCTTTTAGTCATCATCTCATCATCATCTATCGCGTACCTACTGCTCTTAGCCTAGCAACCCCATCAGCTCTCCACCCCTAACATAAATAGAAAAAAAAAACGAAAAAAATGTTTGCTATTAAAAAGTAAAAGCATCGACGAAGATTTGGGTAAGTGTTGTTTTTTTTTCGTCGTCAGGACATGTTGGAGTACTAAAAGCTGGGTCTTAAGGGGTGAAAGAAATTAAGTAGGTTTAGAAGGGGAATAGTAGAGGAAGAAAAAAATAACTGTGGGGTGGCTGGCTGATTTTTTTTTCTCATTTAAACTTGTTACCCTTTACCCCGCTCTGAGACATTGAACGCATCCGTATCCGCTGTTCGTTTTATTTTGTTTAATTTTCTGCTTGTGTTTTTGACTCGTGGAGAATTTTTTTTTTTTGTTTTGTTCATGGATGGGGAAAAGTAAGGACACAACAACAACAAGAGTAAAAAGGATTTTTCTTTTTCGTTTCAAAGTTTGGGGGAGTCCTTTCGTTAGCTGCTTTGAGGCGTTTATTTCTTTCTTTTTAACGCACTTAGCTTGAAGCAAGATGATTCTTTCTTTTTCTTGCGTTGTTAGATAAAACGGGTTGGATGGAGAGTGATCGATATTTTAATTTTATTTTTTGCTTTTTGTACACAAAGTTTTTTGGATGTGGTTCTTGCTTCTGAATTTAGCATTCACGACTTTCTCTGCTAGGAGATGAAAAAATGTATTGATTAGTCTGCATTTTTTTTTTAAATTGTGGAAAATGCCTGGCTCTTGAGGTATCTATGTGTATCTGTACACTAAACAAAACATAAAATTCTATCCATCTCAATTCTCTTTGTTATAATTAATATGATACTCGGATTAAATCTTAAAAGACATAATAATTACTGTAGCTTAATTAATAGATATTTTTGATTTTAAAATATAAAAGAAATATTTCAATAAATAAAAATTACTCTAATCCCTACACATATAAGTACATCTCCCCGCTCGATGTGCCACAGGCACGGATCTAGATTTTTTTTCCGGAGGGGGTCACAGGATAGAAAAAAAAATCAAAAATAACAAAAATAACAAAAATAACAAGAATAACCAAAGAAACAAAGAAGTACGCTCAAAGGTCCCATCTCGAAAAATTTCCTTGGCTAGTGTTATCTCAAAAAGATCAAGGTATTTATTGTGTGTACTGCGCACTATTTGCTTCGTGCTCGGGAGAAGGTTACCAAACAAATACTTCTCTGAAGTGACTAGTTCGAGAACCACCCAAAGCGTTTGATGATTTTATGGGTGAAAAAGGAGCGTTTTCAGTTCACCAACGCAACCAATATCACCAGAGGGTGGTAGAGGCTGAAAAAACTTTTTTTACGACTTTCCACAATCCAGTATCTGAAGTGATCAATCAGGTCCATGTACAACAAATAAAATCGAGATTGGTTGAGACCTATCATCAAAACGATTATTTTTTGAGGTCAACAGAATATTTCTTAACGTGGTCATAGGGATGATGGATCGCTCTTGGATGCCTCCGACAACAGAGATAGTCCGGTGGCGAAAGATAGAAACATCAGGACACTCCTTCGCTTTAGAATTTATTCTGGTGACTCAACTCTTCAGCATCATTTATAAACTGCAGGAGCAAACGCGACGTACATCAGCAAGATAGTCCAAAATCAACTGATAGAAGCCTGCAAAGAAGAAAATCAGCAAGTCATTCTGAACATAGTAAGAGCGTCTAAATTTTGTTCTGTTATATTCGATGAGACTACCGACATTTCACACACGGAACAACTCAGCTTGTCACTTCGCTACAAGTGGAACAGAGTTATCAGAGAATATACCTTTTTCATCACATTTTGCAATGCATACTCTGACGTTCGGCCCGAAGATGTATCTAGAATGAAACGAGAGGCGTTTAACTGGAGTGGCAGTGGAACATATTGTCATAGATTTGTGCAACAAATTTGATTTGGACTTGCGATACTTGGTTGGGATTGGTACAGACAGTTGCTCGGTTATGGCGTCTGATATGAAAGGAGCATGTTACGAGTTGATGAAAGTGGCAATTTACGCTCGACGTTGTCCCTGCAATAATCATGTTTTGAACAAATCTTTGCTAAAATCTTCCAATGTCATCAGCTGCCGAAATGCTACAGGAACAATGAAAACATTGAAAACCATTGTAGCTTTTGCAAAAGCTTCGGCAAAAAGGCAAAACTTTGCGAGACACGATGGGTCGAAAATCACAAAGGACACATGCAGTTTCAAGGTGAAACGCTGATGAAAATTTGTGATGCACTTCAGAAGATTTCTGCCTGGAACTTAACTTAACTTAACGTTCCTGGTTTCAAATTCTTGCATGAGTGATGTTCTAGGCATGTTTATACAGGGTGATTCACGAGCGTTGTGCCAAAAAGCTAGAGCGTGTAGGTTGAGTTGAGACAAGAAAAAAATCGTATGGGAGGGGGGGGGGGGGGGTCTATTCCCCCCCGTTTAGCCGGGAGGGGCAATTTTCTGAAAAATTGACTTATTTTGTAAAAAAAAATATTAAAAATCAACGGCTTAGTTTACAACACCGTGCTATACCTTTCTGAAAAGCAAAAAACTTCTTCTTTTACTTTGTTTTTAAAATAAATGGTTTTAACGAATAGTTTAAAAAAAATAAATTTTCAAACTCAAAATTTTCAAAAAAAAAGCCAAACAAAATTTTTTGAACTAATTTTTTTCAAAATTTTATGTAATTAAGTACTAATTTTGTTTTAAACTTTCAATGTCTTTGTTAATTTTTAGTCAAAAACAGAAAACCGGATGCAAAAATGTCTTTTCGTTTTTGAGAAATTAAAAAAAAACCAAAACCACTTTTTTCTAAGAAAATCTTTGTTTTTATTTTTACCTATCTGGACTTTTAGTATAATTTACTAGTTTAATTTATAAATTTAATTTTTTGTAATTGGAGTTTTATGAGGACTCAATAAAGTAGAAAAGTATTGGATTTTCCCTGGATTAATCATTTTGTTCATTGAAAACGTCTGCCATTGACCTTTCACTTCTAGCTCTCCGTGCTCTCGTCGGCGGATTCTTGAAAACATGCTACGACTTGGGCGCCATCTATTGGGATTTCTTTCAGCGTAGAGTCTTTCGGCTTCCCGATGTCGACAACAAGTTAAACCGTAGCAGAAGTTCCTGTCCGCTAACTCTTCTCGAACATATGAGTTTGTTATTGTTATGTGTTGATGAATTAATATTTTAATTGTAAATGGTTGTTAAGTAAATATGCGATGCCTTTTATTAACCTTTAGGTTGTTAATTGTTTTTTCATTCAAGAAAAATTGCGGTTTAATTATCTTAAGCCCCCAGCAGGTAGAACCCTTCGCCGGCGAGTGGCCGCGGCCCCAGGTATAGTAAGAAAGAATTGCAGGTCAGTTTTCAGACGTTATCAATGAATAAAATGGTTAATCCTTTGAAAATCCAATACTTTTCTACTTTATTGAGTCGTCATAAAACTCCAATTACAAAAAATTAAATTTGTAAATTAAACTAATAAATTAAACTAAAAGTCCAGATAGGTAAAAATAAAAACAAAGATTTTCTTAGAAAAAAGTGGTTTTGGTTTTTTTTTTAATTTCTCAAAAACGAAAAGACATTTTTGCATCCGGTTTTCTGTTTTCAACTAAAAATTAACAAAGATATTGAAATTTTAAAACAAAATTAGTACTTAATTACATAAAATTTTGAAAAAAATTAGTTCAAAAATTTTTTTTTGGCTTTTTTTTTGAAAATTTTGAGTTTGAAAATTTATTTTTTTTAAACTATTCGTTAAAACCATTTATTTTAAAAACAAAGTGAAAGAAGAAGTTTTAAGCTTTTCAGAAAGGTATAGCACGGTGTTGTAAACTAAGCCGTTGATTTTTAATATTTTTTTTTACAAAATAAGTCAATTTTTCAGAAAATTGCCCCTCCCGGCTAAACGGGGGGGAATAGACCCCCCTCCCATACGATTTTTTTCTTGTCTCAACTCAACCTACACGCTCTAGCTTTTTGGCACAACGCTCGTGAATCACCCTGTATATAACTTTTTTTTACTATCTTTATAAAACAATTTTGAAAAAATGAAACGGAAGCGCTCTGTATCGTTGTCAATCACTGAGAAACGACTTACATCAAATTTTTCATTTGCAATTTCAATTTCCATTTCAACTTAATTTATGCTATAAGTAAAAGAGTTGTTTGTTCATTCAATCAATAGTTCAATTAAGGATTCTATACGAGAATCCATTAAAAAAAATCGCGAACGCCAGCCCCTAAGGGGCTGGCCCAACGGTTCGACTTACAATAAAACAACAGTAATTTGTGTATGAAGTGTATTTTCTCGATGCAGATCTAAGACTAACTTAATTCTAATTCTTAAAGCTATGTCTAAGCCTCGTGCAAGGGTTAAATTGTTGATCCAGCATTTCCCGACTGTGGGAACATAGAATGCAGATCGTGTTCACTTCAGTGCAGGTGCATTATTTGTCTTTTCTCACGTAATGCACTGTCAGCATTTACAGTCCAGACTGTGGGAAATGCATGGTGTTAACTACCCTCTCCTCAAAAATCTACGTCCCGTAGATCCTTGTTCTAAGATGAGATGTTAGGAGATGCTATAGCGGGTGGTGGTACACTCAAAAATTTTCATGCATAAATAGTACGAAAATATGAGTGAATCGTACGAATTTTTTTCGTAGTTTTCAGCCACGAATAAATTCGTACAATAAACTCATATTCGTATATTAAATAAGGAGCTTTGTTCATTGTACGAATGGAATGACAATATTTACGTTTCCTTTCGTACATTTACAAGGAGCGTTAGTACATTCTACTAATATTTCGTTATATTTACCCTCAATTTGTAAATTAACAGAGAGCATTAGTACGTTCTACTAATACTTCGTACTATTTATTCCCCATTTGTAAATTTACAAAGAGCATTAGTTCATCCTACAAATACTTCGTACTATTTACTCCCTATTCGTAAAAACAGCATAAGCATTAGTATATTCTACCAATACTTCGTACTATTTACTCTGCATTCGTAAATTCAAAACAAACCATTCGTTTATTTTACTAATACTTCGTACTATTTACCTGCCACTCGTAAGTTTACCAGAAGCATTAGTTCATCCTACTAATACTTCGTACTATTTACCTGCCATTCGTAAGTTTACCAAAAGCATTAGTTCATTCTACTAATACTTCGTATTATTTACTTGCCATTCGTATGTTAACCAGAAGCATTAGTTCATTTTACTTATACTTCGTACTATTTACCCTCCATTCGTACATTCAACAAGAGCATTAGTTCATCCTACTAATACTTCGTACTATTTACCTGCCATTCGTAAGTTTACCAAAAGCATTAGTTCATTTTACTTATACTTCGTACTATTTACCCTCCATTCGTACATTCAACAAGAGCATTAGTTCATCCTACTAATACTTCGTACTATTTACCTGCCATTCGTACATTCAACAAGAGCATTAGTTCATCCTACTAATACTTCGTACTATTTACCTGCCATTCGTAAGTTTACCAAAAGCATTAGTTCATTTTACTTATACTTCGTATTATTTACCCTCCATTCGTACATTCAACAAGAGCATTAGTTCATCCTACTAATACTTCGTACTATTTACCTGCCATTCGTAAGTTTTCCAAAAGCATTAGTTCATTTTACTAATACTTCGTACTATTTACTTGCCATTCGTAAGTTTACCAGAAGCATTAGTTCATCCTACTAATACTTCGTACTATTTACCTGCCATTCGTAAATTTACCAAAAGCATTAGTTCATTGTAATAATACTTCGTACTATTTACTTACCATTCGTAAATTTACCAAAAGCATTAGTTCATTGTAATAATACTTCGTACTATTCACTTACCATTCGTAAATTTACCAAAAGCATTAGTTCATTGTACTAATACTTCGTACTATTTACTTACCATTCGTAAATTTACCAAAAGCATTAGTTCATTGTACTAATACTTCGTACTATTTACTTTCCATTCGTAAATTTACCAAAAGCATTAGTTCATTGTAATAATACTTCGTACTATTTACTTACCATTCGTAAATTTACCAAAAGCATTAGTTCATTGTAATAATACTTCGTACTATTTACTTACCATTCGTAAATTTACCAAAAGCATTAGTTCATTGTACTAATACTTCGTACTATTTACTTACCATTCGTAAATTTACCAAAAGCATTAGTTCATTGTACTAATACTTCGTACTATTTACTTGCCATTCGTAAATTTACCAAAAGCATTAGTTCATTGTAATAATACTTCGTACTATTTACTTACCATTCGTAAATTTACCAAAAGCATTAGTTCATTGTACTAATACTTCGTACTATTTACTTGCCATTCGTTAGTTAACCAAAAGGATTAGTTTATTGTACTAATACTTCGTACTATATACTTACCATTCGTAAGAGCATCGAGTCGTTTGTTTTGAGATCGTGGTTTTTTATAATACAAAATTGGGTGTCCTATTAAATTTCTTCAAATACAACTTACCTACTCGTTCTTTCTGTCATCGAATACTTAGCACTCTTAGCACGCTTTTTATGTTATTTTAATTTTATTAAAAAAAAAAACTCACAAACCAAACTAAACACGATCAAAATCACAACCAAAATGAGCCATTGCCATGATTTAAAAACAATGACGCAATCCGATTCGAGTAGCGGCAATGTACTAATGCTCTTGGTAGATGTACGAAGTATTAGTAGAATCTACAAAAGCTATTGGTAAATGTACGAATGGAGTGTAAATATTACTTAATAATAGTACAATGTACTAATGCTCTTGATAAATGTACGTATGGAATGTAAATAATACGACGTATTAGTACAATATACTAATACTCTCGGTAAATATACGAATGAAGGAAAAATATTACGAAGTCATTAGTAAAATGTGCTAATGTTTCGCTTAGTGTTAGAATGGAGGAAAAATAGTACGATGTATTAGTAAAATTTACTAATGCGTTTGGTAAATATACGAATGGAGGTTATGATATACGAAGTATTAGTAGAATATACAGATAAAGAAGTTGCATTCTACTTATAATGAGTAAATCCTACGAATTATTCGTAAGGTCAATCTTCGAGACTAAATTTTTTACGAATATTAGTTTTGCTTCGTACATTTAACAAATGCATGAGTAAATCTTACGAATGAATTTGGAAAAATTACGAAACCATTCGTACACGATGACTTACGAATGATTTAATTCAATACACGAATAAATTCGTACAATGTACTCATAATTTTGATTTACGAATAATATTAGTACATAGAACGAAAAAATTCGTGTATTTTACCAAAAATTTAATAAAAATTTACTAATACATTCGTAATTTTCTTATTACAGAAAAGCTTCGTACAATCTACGAATATTCGTTCAATGTACGAATTTTTCTCGTACGAATGCTATTCGTAGCAATTTTACTAATAAAAATTTTCAGTGTAGTTGGATTCTGGGTAAGTCAACTTTTCTATATAACGTACGCCATATCTTCAGGATAACGACGCCAAATAATAAAAGGATAATCAGATCGGTAACTTTGTATGCGTTCATTTTGCTCGTGAGACTTTCAAGGATGTTGATGTTGCTCATGCTTATTTTGTGGAGATACTTCACGTCGATTTTATGCTTAATCGCTGAAGTACTTGTTAGAGCCGGTGGTAATGCCTGAAGAGAGGTGGTTGTGATGCTGGCAAATGTCCTGTTATTGAGTTGAATTGATTCGTTGTAGAGTTGAATTATGTATGTTCCAGAAAGCTCTCGAGAGACCCCTTTGCTAGTTAACTTCCCTTTGAAGTTCGTGATGAATAATGTATCCTCCTTGACGAGGTCTACAATGATTGCCCTATTAGAACGTATTGTACAGTTAGCATGTCCTCCCTTTAGTAATCGGACAATGCAACCATCTTCGTTGAGTTTTTTCAAAGAAGTTAATTCGCAAACTGTCATATTTCCCATGTACAGGCAATCTGATGTTAGTCCATAAGTCTCTTCATGGTTCACCAATACTTTCGAGAAAGGTAGGTCTATCTGTTTTTCTTCTATAATCGTCGCTCGGGTCAATAGCAGATTGTATTCAATCCCGCTAACCTTGGGTATTGAAAGGATATACAGCAGCATGGAGTCATTGGTGAACACCGATGGCTTTCCAAATTGCAATGCTTCTACAATGTTAGCGTAGGGTAGCGTTTCGACTTCGTTGATGACCCTATTGATCTCTTCTTGGTCCAGGAGATTCGTATTGACTATGCCGCTTTTTGCCATTTGGCACGCACGAACGATCTCATTAATTTCTTCCTTGATGACCAAGAGTTCATCTACAATACTCTGCTCTTGGATAGCTCTGTTGGATGATACCATTTGGTTAGCTGTGCTGTTGATAACCCAATTTATCTTTTGGGTGATGTCATCGGTTATTCTCAACACACGCCCATTTATTTTGTATTGCTGATTGTTATTAGAAACGATATCTTCTTCGTTTTTGAGAACCTTGTCCCAATCTGCTGCGTCAGGGTTGCCTGCCAGCCATTTCCACGCAGATCCGATCCAATTGATTGATCTCTGTCTTCTATGAGCTTTTCCTTTCAGTGAATCGAGTCGATCGTGAAGTTGAGTAAGATGATGACGTGCGATAATTTTTCTCTCAGGCTGCGTGATTTGTATTTCCACAGTTTCCATAATTTTTGTTACAAGTTCCTCAAGTTTGTCCAAGCGAATGATGTGAATTAGGTTGAAGTGTCCGTCAATGATCCATCCTTGTCCCTCCTTAATGGTAACCATAGGGGACGTATATTCAAATATGCTCAGCCCTTGCACGGCTGTTACGAGTAAAAAGCTGTATAAGGTGAATTTGAGCATTTCTTGTAAGGGTATTTTAGATATTGAATGTTTCAAATGTTCTGGAATCTCGGATACTGCAAGGAGAGAAAACAAAAAATTAACTTCAAGTAGTACTCCCCCGCGAATGGGGTTTCCTTTGGAACCGGTTTGCGTGGGAGATGTCGTGTGAATCCCGTTTAGCCGCAAGCAGCCTACTAATGGCACGATCACCATCACCGTCGTATCCTTTAGCCAATTCGGATATCCGTGTGTTCCCATGGTTACACAGAATGTTTGCGTTCAAGGTTCCAAAATGGTCAACTGTGTTCCCATGGTTACAGAGACGTTCACTCAGATAGAGCGTATTGGCCTTGACGCAGATCCTTTGGCAAAAAGGACACAGTTTTGCAATCCGGTCCCTGCTCGGGCGCCAATTAAGGATTCTATACGAGAATCCATTAAAAAAAAATCGCGAACGCCAGCCCCTAAGGGGCTGGCCCAACGGTTCGACTTACAATAAAACAACAGTAATTTGTGTATGAAGTGTATTTTCTCGATGCAGATCTAAGACTAACTTAATTCTAATTCTTAAAGCTATGTCTAAGCCTCGTGCAAGGGTTAAATTGTTGATCCAGCATTTCCCGACTGTGGGAACATAGAATGCAGATCGTGTTCACTTCAGTGCAGGTGCATTATTTGTCTTTTCTCACGTAATGCACTGTCAGCATTTACAGTCCAGACTGTGGGAAATGCATGGTGTTAACTAGTTCAAAAACTTAATTATTTTTGTTTTAGTAGTAGTAACTTTACCTTTGAGCCAAATACTGCAAACTCCATCATTAGATCTGAAGAAAGAACCGGTTTGATACAAGATACTTTGACTGTGTTTGAGAAGAAAAGAAGCGATGCTGATTGTTTTTCAACAGTTATTTTCTGAAACTAAAAATCTGGCAAAACAGTTGGATGTGGAGTTGAAAGTACCACGCGTTGTTTCTCTTCAAAAACATCGAGATAAATACCAACAGAATCAAACCCCGGAGGAAGGAACGAGAGCAATATACATTCCGCTGTTGGACAACATTGTGACGGACCTCAACGAAAGGACGTGATTAAGCTTTTAAGGTTGAGAGTGTTTCTGCCTCGGACTTCCTATACTGCGGAGGACATTGAAGAAGTTCAGCTTGTAGCAGAAACGTACCAGAAGCTTCTGAACTCTCCCCCTTCGAGCGTTATTGCCAAATTTGAGTTGTGGGTAGCTTAATGGAACCGAATTGTTGTCGGTTCCTCTCCTTGATGGGTGTGATGAAGTAGTTTATCCGGCTATTTTTACACTACATACTTACGATTTTGGAGCCGCTCCCTGCTACTGGATCTACTTCAGAAAGGAGTTTTTCAACTCTGCATTTTCCAATATCAAATTCAAATATATAGAAAAAATAATAAAAAATGGCATTATTGTGTAAAAAATTGTTGATTGATTCAGTCTTATTTTGATTCCTTTTTGGGGCAGAACCAATTGTTCTACATCCATATCCTAATATAGATAGTTTTAGTTTTCCACTTCAATCGCATATAGGACCGGATTTCTCATACCCAATTGTTTAGCTTTTTTTTGTTTGGCTTATTGAGACAGCAGCAATGGGATAGGGGTATTCTTCTTCAGATTTCCACTTAAATAAATAAATAGAGTGGCGCGACAGCTCTTGAAGAGCCAAGGCCTAAGTGGCTTACTCTCATCAACAATTCTCTGAGGGCGTGTGAAGAATTGAGGGGACCTACAATTTAACGCCGATTCCGAACGGCAAAGTTAAGAAGCACTTTTTCATGACAGATTGATACTCTTGGAAGTTTTGTCAATTATTCGCAAGAGGCAGTACCTACCCGTGAAAGATGAGATAAAAACTTTTATGGGCACAAGTAGGCCTCGAACCTACGACGTTCTGCTTAGCAGCCAACGCACCAAACCACTGAGCTACGGGCAACTGAACTTAAGTACCTACCCAGAAATTTCGATATTTAAATATTTTTCAAACATTTGCACCTGCAATCCCTCAATCCTTCAACTGATGTGCCGGACCTTGATCCTTGAACCACACTAGTCACTAAACCGAGCAAAAATTAACCGTTCGTTCGCTTATAAATAAATAAAGCTAGAAAGGATTGGTTATCCAACGAAAATAGATTTATTGGGGTTCTTCCAATAAATATTCTTCATTGTGATTTAAATGCTGAATGGTACCACTGAAAAAAAATAAAGTTGTTTTTCAAAATACCATTATTTTCCACGACATACAAATCTATACTTATTGATTATTTAAAGTTCAATTCTATCATACTTTAACTAAAAGAATTGAACATTATAAACTAATAATAATTATTCGCAACCGAAAAAAAAGCAATATTAAAAAAACATAAAACATGTCCCATTTGTAAATCTTTTAAAAGAATACAGGTCTGAAAAATCTGGATTATGCTAGCAAAATTTTGGGAAAAACATTCTTCATCACGAACCATCACTTTCCGTTTCGAACGTGATGAGTAAAAGTAGCATCTTTTAAAAAATGATTTCATTTATTCGATACAAAAATTCAACAGCCCTACTTGAATTTTTTGATAATCTTCAAAATTGAATGCAAGTTGTCTGCTTTAAATTGTGGTTGTTCCTACCACCCTCATTTTGGTTGGTATACAATCAGAGCCAGTATTAACCCTTTCAAAAATTTTTGGTGTATGTATTTTGATCATAACAGATTTGTATTTTTCTTTGGAAGATAAGTGCAAGAAAGCAAGACGTTATGTATTTTTTCACTGAATCCCTTAGCTCATCATTGTCGGAAAAAATTTGTGCGCATTTTTCCTCTTGAAAATTTTTGTTGGCAACGATTTTTTATATAAGTACATTTGATTTTAATGCGGCTAGATTATTTTATGTCTGTAATTTGAAATTAAAAAAAAAAGAAATACCCCGAAGTCAGGCGGCAATATCGTGGATGATTTTTTTCTGTTGTACTTTACTTATGCAGATATTGATTTTTTATGTACCCTGGTGGTCGACGGATGGTAATTTTTTTTTTAAGTTTTAACCCTCTCACACAACCCTTTTGTCTGGGTGAATTTATAATTTTTTTCTACAAGCTTTGGTTGTGCCCGTAATTTTTTTTTTGCTAGGAGTAAAAGTCTTTTAGTTTAAAATTAAGAAGGCAATGGATTTCAACAGGGTGTTTTAGAAAACTATATCAAGTTTAATTTGTACAAATTGTTGCATTCTGTTTTTGAGTTCACATTTAGGAGTAATGTCTGCATATTGTTTTCCAGACTAATTATTGGTTAACTATATTAAGTGAAAAATGTACGCTTCACATAAATTCAATGATGATACAACTGAGAAAGAAAGAGAAAGGGGTTTGTTTAACACCACAGAAATGTTGTTGGAAAATTTAACCATGAAGTATAACGAATATCGAACCAAGAAGCGTAAGGACCACACGAAATAAGGCCAAGAGGGCTCTACTAATAGTACCTAGTAACTTATATTTACTTACTTACTTATGGTGGCGCTCCAGTCCAGGTCGGACAAGGGTCTCATCCAACAAACGTCTCCAGCCAGCTCAGGTCCTCTACCACCTGTGTGCTCCACCTGTGTGCTCCACCTGTGTGCTCCACCTGAGTTGTGGTCTTCCTCTTCTGCGACGTCCTTCCGGGTTGGACTCGAAGCCTCTACGAGCCGGAGCATTCAGTTTCAGTTTCAGTTTCAGTTTATTAAATATAATTAGAGCTGTACATTAAGAACTTAATCTTTAATAGTACATTGTTTTCCATTCGCTCTTCATGACCCAAACATATATGTCGTTGGACCTTAACTATTCTTTTCTAGCTAGGTCAGTGTCGCTGAACAGCTCGTACAGTTCTTGATTAAATCTTCGTCTCCATTCTCCATTTATGCAGACAGGACCAAAAATCACTCGAAGAATTTTTTATCTCGAAGCAGCCCAAAGCGTTTTCAGCGGATGTTGTCATGGTCCATGTCTCTACACCATACATGAGGACCGGGATGATGAAGGTTTTCTAGAGTATCACTGTAGTTGCTCGGGAGAGAACTTTACTACTCAATTGCCTTCTAAGTCCAAAGAAGCAGCGATTGGCAAGAGTGATTCTTTGTTTGATTTCAGCGCTGGTGTTGTTGTCTGAGTTGATAGCGGATCCTAGGTAGACAAAGTCAACTACCTCGAAGTTAAACCTGTCTATGTTGACGTTTGCTCCTAGACGTCAATGTTGACACCATTAACTTGGTCTTGCCCTCATCAACCACTATACCCATCTTCCTGTCCTCCGTCTCAAGACTCACAAACACACCACTGACATCACGCTGTGCTCTTCCAATTATGTCAATGTCGTCTGCTTATCCTAGTAGTTGGACGGACTTTTGACAGATTGTGCCTCTGGTGTTGAAGTTAGAGTTTTGCACAATCTTTTCAAGAATGATGATGAAGAAATCGAATGACAGCGCATTGCCTTGTCTAAAACCTTTTTGTCATCAAATGCATCCGTTAGGTTTTTTCCGACCATGATGGAACAGCGTGAGTTTTCCATTGTCATCTTACACAGGCGGACGAGTTTTTCTGGAATGCCAAAACTTGACATTGTTCTATATAATTGATCTCTATAGATGCTGTCATACGCGGCCTTGAAATCGATGAAAAGGTGGTAGGTATCGATTTGAAGTTCTTGGGTCTTCTCCAAGATCTGCCGTAGGGTGAATATTTGATCGATGGTGGACCTTGCGGGTCTGAAGCCAAACTGATAAGGAGCTATGAGGTTGTTGACGAAGGCTTCAAGCAATCTTTTGCGATTGTAGTCGTTTGTTGTCGAATTTTCTCCAGTGTTGGCCTTGATCGAGATATTCACATTCGTACCTTGGCTACAGCAAGGTAGTTCGGACATATTGCATGCTAGAGAAATGTCGTGCGTCGATCGCAATGTGATCAATCTGATTGACGGTTGATTGATACGGAGATTTCCATGTCCCCTTGTGAATATCGAGATGTGGGAATCGCGTACTTACTACCATTACGACTTGCCCCGCAGCGAGGTCGATTAGCCTAAATCCTATATCGGAGGTGGTGTGGTGTAGACTATGTCGTCCCATTATCCCAACAAAGATTTCTTATCTACCCAGCTAAGCATTAAAATCTCCAAGGAAAATTTTAATGTCATAGCTAGGGCCTTGCTCATAGGTCTTGTCGAGGATCTCGTTGAACCTGTCTTTGGTGTCTTCATCCTTTTCGTCAGTGGGGGCGTGAGCGCAGATGAGGCTTACGTTGGTGAATTTAGCGTTTATGTGGATTGTCGTGATGCGCTCATTCACTAAGTTGAAACTCAAGACCTTCCTTCTGAGTCGATACCTAACTGCAAATCCACATCAAAAATAGACGCTGATTTTTTTCCCGGTAGCAGTAGCCGTAGAAGATATCACAGTTGTTAATTTTACGTAGGCCCGGACCATCCCATCGCATTTCTTGGATGGCGGTTATATCTGCTTTATAGCAGTCAAGGGCTTTCGCTAGTTGATCGGCTCAACGTGATCCGTTAAGGAACCTACCATTCCAAGTGCAAAACCGAAATTAGTTGTCTTCTTTGTGTGGCCGGGCAGTCACCCCACCGAGGCACGACCCCCAACATAGAGGGCCAGGTCTTTAGTTTAACTCTTAGAAGAAGAACCGGCCAAACGGCTCCTTATAGGCCTGGGCTGCAAATGTGTCGTAGTAGCCCTATAAGGTGTTCACTAAGTAGTTCATCCTAACTGGAACTGTAGACGCCACCTTTGATTCCATCTAAGTAGTTCTTCAGCTGCCGCCTGTTGAAAAGGAGGCATGCCTTAGTGGACGCATACCTCCTCCCCCCTCTCTCTTTGCTGCCGCCAACAATTTCCCACTAGGGTTTTAACCCAATCTTCGGTTGAGGTACTTGGCAACCGATGTTCACCGCGGGGAGGTGGAGAGTAGGAGTTGATAGACAGAGGTTGCTTTGGACGCTTGTGTCCTCTTCAATGCACTGTGTCTACCCTTTGAAGTTAACTAGTAACTTTTATATTAATAATTGTGTGTGCTTTATTTTATGTTCTTATATTATTCATATATCCGCTAACACCCTGTTGGCAATTTATCTTTAAATGAGTGAAGACCTAAAAGCGAGAACACAAAATGTAAAAAAAAAAACTGTTGTCTGGAGTTTAAACTCAGGCACACAGAACACATGCTCTATACCCACATTTGTTCGTCGTTCATCAAAAACAGGATATGAAGCGAAAAAAATCGCCTGGGGTCCATGCCCACCCAGACAACCCTTTTTTTTGTTTAACCCTCTCTCACATGCATGCATTCACTTGTCAAACACAATACCTCAGCATTAGATGGAAAAAAAATTAATATCCTTTTTCAATTCTTGAAAATGCAAATTAAAAGATTCACTATTTGATTCTCCAAAGAGGCCCTTAGACTGCTTCGGTTGGTAAAAAAGGGTTGCGAATTTCCTTCATAGGTCATAGGCATAACACGCATCCTTACTTTTGATTTTTTTCAAATCCATCTTCCTAAGCTATAAAAAAAACTGAGTTGTGTGGGGTGACGTTTTTTCGAAAGGTATAACGTAAAAACATCATGACAAAAAATATAACACGCGAGTTTTTGTTATAACCCCTGCGCTGTGCATTACTAGTTTTAATAGTCAAAACTCAAAAGGGTAAAGGATTGAAAGCTGGACTAACTCTTTTGTACGATTTTTTTGACATTTTGATTTACTCTTAAATTTGCATACGTGGTTAATTTTTCGTTCCAAACTCGGTTGATAGTCAACAGTAAGGTATCGCCAATGGGCCAGGAACAATATGTGTTTTACATATTGTAATGAAAGATCGGTAGATTGAATATTGTTCATATTGAGGCAGGTGATGGAATATGATTGAAGGAGAAGAAAGTTATAAAAGAATCCGGTTAAGAATTTTTAAACAGGAGTCATTCGTCTGGAAAAGAAATGTTAGATGATATAAATTCCACTGTACTTCTATAGCGGAAAGTTAAATTTTTTTACTTCGCAAGTTTTCCAAACTTTTTTAATAGTAGGTTACTATAAGAGAAAACCTCCCTGATAAACAAAAAATTAACTAATTTACATTAGTTTACAAGTTTCTTTCAAAATTAATAGTTGATTCGATGTAAGTCCACTTAAAACATTTGCAATGCACCTACGAGTAATTGCTGAATCTTAGAACTCGGTGTTCTTTTAGATCTCATTACTTTTCGTGGCTGATTTGTTAAGTAGAATTTTTGTACGGGAGAACTTGGCTCTTTTTTTACATTTATGTTTTTGGTGTGATATCATTCCTTTTTGCAAAGATATTTTTTTTTTTTGATATGGTAAAGTGACCTATCACTGTGCCAAATTTCTTGATTCTACTGCACTCCAAAGTGCTCCATATAATTTAAATTAATAATGTTAAAGTAGGTGGCTACCACGCCCCCTGATTAAAAAATTTCAAATTTTCGACTATTTTCTTTGTTTGTACCACATGACCTATCACTGTGCCAAATTTCAAGTTTCTAGGGCAACGCGAAGTGCTTCATAATTTTGATGATCTGTCAGTGAGTGAGTGAATCAGTCAGTCAGTCAGTCAGTTACGGTTTTCGTGATTTTTGGAACATTGTATCTTTGAAACTACTTATGCTAAATATCTGAAATTTACTGAGGTGCTTCTTCCTGACTAGCTTAACAAATAATGTGAGTTTATAACTTTTGGCTTCTTTGGTATAGAAGTTAGAGGGGTGTGGAAAATGTCCTGAGTTGTTTCCTGTAAATAAGGGTGTAGTGCCAAAGTTGCTAGAGAACTTGGCTGGCACTACCGTGCCCCTTGATCTAATAATTTCACGCAAATATGTTAAGGACTCACTACTTTTGTACCAAATTTTGAGGCAATGTTCAGGTAGTGGCGTGGTAGTGGGTTTTAAGTATTTTGTACAAAATCGACGAAGCCGTTCATGAGATATGGCCCGGGTAGTGGGTAGTATGTAGCAATGTAGCGGATAGCGGTGTAACGGTGTATATTTACCCAACTTATTTCAATCACTATGTAGTTATTAATATGTGCATGCACATACCTTAATAGTATTAAGTTTCAGTTTGGTTCAATCTCAAGTCATAACTTTAGAATGGTCTTTTTTGACCACTTTTTCTCGTGTTTTTCGATAGGGACTTGACATTTTGGAATTTAATATGTGTATGCAAACTCAACCTTTCTCAAATCCTCAAATTTTCATGGTCAATTTATTCGGTAAACTCAACATTTTAATCATGGTAACGTACATGAACAAGAAGCGTCTGCAAAAGTGGACGTTCTACTTCCAAGTTTGCAATTTTTGGTCGCCACTCTCGGACAGGCACGTTTAGTGCAATTGAATCTACATATAAGTTGGTTGATGTTGTCGTTTGAGTGAGACAATGGCGGGTTGGGCGAAGTGTGAAAAATATCAGGCGTTTATGGCAATAGATTCAAATCAGTCAATTCAGCAGCGTTCTCAAGAACTGGTTATTAATTTTGATTACCGATTATTTTTGTCCCGAATTTGAAGATATGGATTTGGACATAATTTTAGTCTCAAAATAATGTGGTGTCATAAACCACACAGCCGATTGGTCGTCTCATTCGTAGGTGCGATTAAACGCTTTTAGGATACTTTTTTATACCAATAAGACGACGACAACTTAAGAGCTCAGACCCAACAATGAACGAAATGTGTGGCATCGAAAATTGGGACCAACGAATCGTACGCTGAAAAAGTGCAAGGCAGCAGCGGTGGCCATATCAACGAAGTCGAGTTCCACTCATATAATTATGTTTTCATACTTCAAGCCGATATTAAAATTATTGAAATAGGTCTCTCAAAGGATTTGCGATTTATTTTTAAAAAATGTTGTCAATTCCTTATTGGAGACCCCTAACGTCACTTTTAACCCTTAAACTATCTTGCGTCTTGTGCTGCTTGGTACCTACAAAATCTCTATCGCAAGTCGCAACATAAGCACATTTTTAAAAGCAAAAAAGTAAGGTCAGATACAAAAGGAATGTATCTTCGGATCACGTGGCTAGTGAAACCAGTGCCGTATTATCCTAAAGGCAAACTAGGCACGTGCCTAGGGGCGCGGCAACAAAGGGGCGCTCGGGCACAGTCATTCTTTTAAGTGGCAAATAATGCGAGTTCATACGTAGTTGTTAAAGTAGCAAACTTGTGAACTCGAATTGAACTTGCATCTTTTGTTAAGATAAAAATCGGTCCTGAGCAATTTTACTTACAGTACAGAGCCAACTCGGCAATCGACTTAGCTTTCTTCTAGTAGTAGTCTAGCCCGGTGACCCAATTAGCACTGGGTTACGCCTCAAATCCACTTTCTTGCGTTTCGAAAGGAGATCAAATCTTTGATCCTCAGTTCGGAAAGCTCATTCAGGTCATTAAAGAAGGACTTTCCCAATGATTTGGCTCTCTTTTATAGCTAGGGCAGGACATTTACACAAGAAGTGAAGAACAGTTTCCTTTTCTCGCTGGTCTCCACCACTACGATAGAAAGTATTGTGGGGAATGCGAAAAAAATTGTGAAGATCTTGCCCTTCATAGCACCAAGAGGAATGTTGACTCTTTCCGCGAGTGAGCTATGAAGGGCTGATTCTTGCCTAGCAAGCTCGTCAGCCCGTACATTGCCCTCAAAGCCACTATGACCCGGAACCCAGACAAAAGTGACCCTGACTCCAATATTCATGCCCACGAGCTCACTTCAACATGGTTTAACTAATTTGGAGGATGATGTGGATGAGCCAACCGCTTGAATAGCCGCCTGACTGTCCGAAAAGCTGTATTGCGTTTTTGATTTGGATCTTGTTTTAGTAAAGTAAGCTTTCTTCAAATTTTGTAAGCGTTTTTAAATACGTATTGATTTTACTTATTGTAGGGGCAAATAACCTAATGGTTGGATTTCATCAGCGGAAGGCAAAGATTTCGACGGATTTAAAACCTAATTTTTGTGCTTTTTAAGTTCTTTCTAGATTGATTTTCGGGACAATCCGATTTGCGAACCGAATTGCCACTCGGTTTGCATAAGAACCAACTCGTGGTAACTTGATTTATAAAATTTACGGTTCGGCAGATCATTAATTAAAATATTTCAAACTAAATTCGTATGATCTTTCGGACAATACTAATAGATCTCATGTTAACTAGGTCTCTTTTTCCTTGGCCTCTATTTCAACGCCTTTTCTTTAGGCGCGGTGCAGCGATTTCGGTCAAACTAGTACGACATATTTCTATATAGGGGCGCCAGTGAGATGCTTGCCTATGGCGCCCTCAACGTCTAATCCGCCACTGAGTGAAACTATCAGGGTTATTGTTCCAACATCCTTTTCATGCACAAATTAAAAAAAAAACTTGTGCCTGGCACTCGACACTAATTAACATCAAAACGCCGAACTCGATCTGCTTGCGTGCGTTTCCTAGGAGTAAGTATCATCTGAGTTAAGAATAGGGGTTCCTACGAATAAAAGATATCTTAACAGTTACTCGGAGAATCCTTTAGGAAACCCGTACAGCAAATCGTCGGATCCATCATCCATTAATGTTTTTCTGTACCTTCGAAAACCACACACTGAAGAATATTGTGATGTGTGACATAATAATAGCATTAACGGTTTTTCTTCATATTTGATTAGATGTTATGAGAGTCTTAAATCGACAAACGTGTTATGTGAAATACTCCAAATAAATACCTACTGCATATGCTGAGAAATTATCATCGTGGCTAAACGTTTTGTTGTAAAAACCACAATTTTCCAGCAAGGGATATAAATACATGATATAAAAAGATCTAAGAGCTAACAAAAAAGGATGAAGGGTTGATTCGTCGTGCTTATTTTTTGTTGCTTAGTTTCATATGTGATATGTTGTCACAATTTTCCCCACATTTCTGGTTTGGAAAAGAAATACTTTGCATTAATCTGTGTAGCGTGGCGTTATAGACGATAAGTGGCGGTTACATGATATTTTGACCTACGAAACTGGTAATTTGTTTTTGTGTTGTGTTGAGGTTTATTTTTTGAAGCAGAAAAGCAACACATGACAATTTTACGCTTGTGTGGGGATCTTTGATTATTATTTTTTTTATTTTTTTTCTGTCCTTCTCAATTATTTGTTGTCGTTTGATTATTGAATCTACCTTTTCAATTATAATGCCATATTAAATCTGGTTGCTTAGATACACTTTTTTAATTTCCTAACGACCTCTTAGGATAATCACCTAAAACATAAATACGTCATCGTGAAAAAACGTGGATCTATTGTCAGTGATCATCATCATTGAAGATGAAGATACTATTCGCCGCCATTGAGATCAAGTGCGACGTGCAACGATCGATAGACATCGCACGAAAAACATCGATAATAATTTCCAAAACAATCCGAAAATGGAAACAAAAAGTTTTTGAAATTTTGTCAATTCTAAAAGAAAATGTTATGTTTATCCTATTAACTTCAATTACAACAATATTGTCTTGAACTGTAATCCAGAAATCTGTGATGCTTTCGCAAGTACTTAATTTTAGTCAGTCTTTCATCGATACTCCTATTTCTGTGGATACTGACTTCTTTGCCTATCTGCGAAACTGTCCCCAAGTAACCTTTAACAACGTTCTTATCGACTTTGATAAACTTATAAATTGTATGTGCCTTTTTAAGGAAGACTATTCTTTTGGACCCGATGGTATTCCGCCTATTGTTTTAAAAAAATGTAGGACGGTCTTGGCTATTCCTTTACATAATATTTTTGAATTGTCGTTAAAGCTAGGAAAATTCCCTAGCATGTACCTGTTTTCAAAAAAGGTGACAAGTCAGATATTACTAATTATAGGCCCATATCTAAACTGTCTTGCATTCTTAAGACTTTTGAGGAAGTTGTTTGTGAGAATTTAGCCTTCTACAGTAAAAATATTATATGCTTTGAACAACATGGCTTTATGCAGAAACGTTCTAGGGTGACAAACCTTCTAGCGTTTTTGCATAAATGTCTGAATTCTGTTTTTTTGTTGATTGTGTTTACACAGATTTTTCCAAAGCGTTTGATCAACTTTCGCATAATATTATTAACTTTAAATTGTATTCAAATGGATTTCCTTCAGGATTCGTCAAATGGATTTCGTCTTATCTTGATAATAGATCTTACCAAGTTAAATTCAGAAACTCTTACTCAAAACCATTCATCGCCAAATCGGGTGTACCAAAAGGTAGTCACTTAGGACCCCTTTTATTTATTTTAGCTATTAACAATGCTCCGTTAAGTGTTCGAAATAGTAAAATTCTTATCTTTGCAGATGATATGAAGATCTTTAAAAATATTTCATGCAATAAAGATCGCGTTCAACTGCAAGGTGATATAAATAAATTTTTTGTATGGTGTGAAAAGAATAATTTGAATCTTAACGCAAGAAAATGTCAGACAATGACAATTTCCAAGAAGCGTACCCTACATCTTATGATTATGTTATATCCCAACACATATTATCCCGTGTCCTTAAAGTTTAGAACACATTAACAACATCGTCAATAAAGCTAATTCAATGTTAGGGTTTATTAAGCCTTGTACAATAGTTTGGTTCGACCCCATCTCGAATATGCATTACAAGTTTGGTCTCCTCGTTATGAGATACTTACATATTGAGAGACAGAGGCTAGAATCAGTTAAACGCAATTTTACACGTTTTGATTTTAAAGGGCTTCAATGGATTGACCCCAATAATTTCCATTCTTACGATGATCGACTTGAATTTTTCCAGATGCAAAAACTCTGTCAAAGGAGAACAAATAATGATATAGTTTTCCTTCATCAAATTATTACTGGTGTCACTGATGCTCCAGATATTTTGAGTTCTATCCTCTCTAATTACAGTGGTGGAGATTATATTTTGCGTTCTCATAATTTGATTAAAGTCCCCCAACATAGAACTAACTACGAAATGCATGAGCCACTGACAAGAATGAGTAAGCTATTGAATGCGTATGAAGACTTATTTGACTTTAATATCAATAAAAACAAGCTAAGACTTATTCTTAAAACCAGTGCTCCACGTTCTTAAATGCTATTTTTTTGTGTTTTTTGTATTTTTTGTCTCATTGGAATTTTATTTTTGTTATGTTTGTTATTGTGTACGTGTTTGTTTGTTTTAGATTAGTCTACAAACAACTAATGGTGTTTTTAATTGGCAATCCGGAATTGGGGTCTACCACGATATCTAGAAATCAATTATCTAGAAAGTAAAAATCTCGAATATGAAAATCTCGAAAACAAAAGTCTAGAATGGAAAAAATCTCGAAAACAAAAATCTAGAAAATAAAATCTCGAAATGCCAAAATCTAGAAAAAAAAAATCTCGAATGCAAAAATCTAGAATGTATGTTTGAATTTTTGAGAATTTTAAACATTGTCTCAAAAATTCAAACATACACTCTGGATAACTTACTTCTCCTTTACAAACTTAAAGTTGACAAGTAAAGTTATCAATCATACAATTGCACATTGCTACTCATGCACCTCACATTGGCCTGTTAAATTAATTGAAATTTTGTCAAATGAATCTGTTCATGTTAGGTGTCTTGTTGAAAAACTTCAGATGGGAGAGGAGACTAGAGTTAGACGAGAGTACTTACAAAAAGAAAAACGTATCTTGAAAGTCCTCGACGAAAAGGAAGAGAAGAGTTATGTTGGGTTCCTAAGAAGTCTTGCGGCAGTTTTGCAGTGAGTTGAAAACTTATCTTCAGGATGTTAATTAAGCTAAAAGGATATGTAATGTAAACTTAACTCAACTTATTTTATTTTATTTTCTTTCTTTTATTTTCTTTTCTTTCTTTTCTCTCTTTTCTTCTTCTTTCTTCTCTATTTTCTTATAACCCACATTTATTTGTGTTTCAGTTTAACAGTAGTAGTTTCTTTCATATACGAACCTAAAATTTAAGCCTCATACTAATTTATAAGAATTATATTCTTGCTGTATAGGTTATCATTGAATAAATAAATACTAAAATACTAAATACAAAAATTTATAAAACTTGTATTAAGTATTTGCTTTGTTTTTTTTTTTTTTAATACATATTTAATTTGTTTTTGTTTTCTTTTTTTGTTTATTGTTTTGATTTTCTTATTGCTTGCAACTATTTTTCTTGCTCAGAAAATAAAATATTGGGTAAACTGATGTATATTTGTGTTTTATTGAGTTTTAACTGT
Source organism: Sphaerophoria taeniata (assembly GCA_943590905.1). Taxonomy (NCBI): domain Eukaryota; kingdom Metazoa; phylum Arthropoda; class Insecta; order Diptera; family Syrphidae; genus Sphaerophoria; species Sphaerophoria taeniata. The sequence continues at coordinate 64,930,352 of OX016540.1, forward strand.
TAAAAATACAAAAAAAAATCTCGAATTTTTATTTTTTTTCGAGATTTTTTTCTAGATAGAGTCTTTCGAGATTTTTGTTAATTCTGGATTTTTGTGGATTCGAGATTTTTGCGTTCTAGATAATTTTTTTTTATTTTCGAGATTTTCGGCATTCGAGATTTTTGGCATTCTAGATTTCGTCATGATCCCCCGGAATTGTCTTCGATTCGGAATCCCAATTGAACAGTTTTTTTTTATTCCGAAGGATCTGAAGTTTGGTGAGAATGTATTGGTATGAGTATGACATGTGTGTATTCGCGCCAAATTTCATTTTGTTTTTGTGTTGCAAACATTTATGAATGTGTGAGTGATTCTGCTTCTGATTCTGTTTTTAAAACCAGAAGGGAAATTCTCTTCTTTTCAGAATCAGAACTGTCACTTTTGCCCAATTGAACGCATTCAGAATGCTTTTTTTCAGTTCCAGATTGCCAATTAAAAACGACATAACACTGCACTAAGTGCGATGAGACATTTGTCGTAAGATTAAGCCTGCTATAAGCTCTCTTCGGCATTATCTGATACTGTGTAAAAAATTAGCAATTCCAAAATGGTACGGGACCAGAAAATTTTACTTCACTTGATTTCAGGATTAAGCTTTAATTTCAATTCGCTTATGTGAGAGAGGGATAGCCATTGCCATAGTGTGAAGTATTCAAATTTGACGTCCTGATTCGTTGTCGGAAACGCTGAGCTATTGGTGCATAGCATAAAGATAAACTTTTTCTAAAAAAATCTAGGAGCCATTTAGAGAAGTTTAGTCAAGAACTTAAGTCATTTGCCTCTACACAGAAAAACTGCATCTTTGGCCAGAAAGTGCTATCATCCTTTGTCCAATAAGAACCGTTGAGGCAATCAGAATACCTACCTTACTGGAGATGACTAGTCTCTTACAACGGTTCTAAACGTTTGTTTCATCTAAATCTAGTTTGGCTGGCAGTTAAGCTGAAATATTCTAAAAACGACAGCCTTAGAAGAAAAACGCAATGAATATAGTGGAAGGACTGGAAGGACTGGGAAGACCGAACTCTGCTTTACAAAAAATACAGCGTTTTTACCATTATGTTATAAAGAACGATCTGTATACATTTTTTTCAGCGAACTTATCTTGTAAAGGAACGAATCAAATCAATCTTATTCTATCGTTTATTACATTTAATTCTTTCACTTTTTTACTTTTTATCTGCAATTGGTTATTTCAAAGAATATGAGTGTATAGTATTTCTCCAGGTTGTAATTCAACCCGAAAATACGACGCGACGACGGCGAGAGCCAGGTGAGATTGAAGAATTGTGATGGTATATTTGTTTGTTGCTACTACCTTTAGAAAATGACACACAAAATGACACAATTTCACATTTTTCATTTAACTGTTATCCTTTGTACTGCAATTCTGTTATATTTAATATTTGTTATGAGTACATATTGATGGTATCCTCAAATGATTGTCTTTTTGAAGGACACCCGCTACCTGATTGGATTTCTTGATGATGCACGCGTTGTATGTGCTCGTCTTGTTTGTTTCGCTTTGTGAAATGCCTTTTAACTGTATCTTACCTATCTACTGAATGAAAAAGTGTCATGACAAAGAATTCTTTTTATTTATGTTTGTGTGCATTCATTCACAATATCCATTGTTTCCCTTTTTATGGTTTTGTGTTTGCCAGCAACCTCGAATTCAATAATAGACAAATTCTTTCCTGGCACATTGATGTCCCTGGATATTTACTGTAGGTAAGCACTCCCCATCCCCACAATGTCCTTCCATAGTATCCAGCAACACTACTCAATATTTGGTCCTGAAGATCAATCAAATTTTACAGCATTAGAAACTTTTGAAATATAGGTACCTACATAACTGGAAAGAATGATAAGCAATGCAATAATAAATATTTTTGGTCTTAAACGAAATCTTTTTCGATTGTCTCTTCATACCTTTGAAACAGGACATTTTAGGTTATTTCCGTGATTAAGGTTAAATTTGTGATTTTTGGTTATTTAGAGTAAGAGTTGCATGATTAATGCATCTTTTTACCATGCTTCTTGCTTGGGAATGCTTGAAGTTAAAGAGTGCTTCGGGCGAATGGTCTGTTGCAGTTCTTTATGGAGTAATTAGAAACGGTTCCAAAGGGTAGCCACTGTCACCTTGACCAAAGAAAAGAAAATAGTGAGTACATTGTATATTCATAAAACTTTTTGTTACAGATAGTATCAAGAAGCCATGACGATGTTCCACCTGAACAAAACTCCAAATTAAGCTTCTCCCTTTGCTTCCTCCGTCTCCATTTCCACACGAAACTATCATGGTAGTATCCTCCATATTTGGCGTTGATGGACCGTATTTTATATTTTTCATCACAACTCTTTCACACGAAAGTTTTTAAGAAATATAAACAAACATTCCTTGTTAAAACAAAACTTTGTACCTGGAAGATCAAAGATATTTACTTTATTTTGCAGGTTTCAGGTTAAGTCTCAACAAACGAATTACTCTATTACCATTTTCTCGCTTTTAGTGGAGTCAATAAATCTTAAGAAAATTCATTTTCAGAAAGTTCTCAGAAACAGCTGGGATTTGGATGTTTTTTTTTGCAACATTTTTGCTTTTTCTATTGTTTAAAATCAGAAACATTTCATTTCTGGGAAATAATTATTTATATTGTTTATAAAAGGCAGGGGCGAACGCATTTAAGGTTTTTGGAGGCTCTAGCTGGTTCGCTGTTGCCAAACATTTTCGATATTCTCATTTTCGTAGGTGTCGTTGTTCACATGTAGGGAGATAGTCGCAAGCAAATGTCATTTTTTTCTATGAAATAACCATAAGCGCAGTGACCTAGCTTCTCTTTTTGACCCATCCTCGCACACCTTAAAGAATCAACACGTACGAATTACGAAATGATGTTCGCCAATTTTGTATTCGCCGTTCAGGGAATAATGCAAACGAGCATGTTGCGTCGTTGCCATACAAGGCTGAAACATTGTATTTCTTAATTTTTTACCTGAAAATGCAGTTTTAATGGAAATTGTATTCTCTCTTGATTGGCGCAAAAAAAGTTTTTTTAAATGTATTTTCAGTAGTCAGCCGCTTATATAAACGTAAAGGCCGACTTAAGAAGACAAGTACTCTTATGTCAGCCCTTTGTGATTTGTAGATTAGCAAGATTTGTTTCTTTAACAACATAAATAGGTAGTGTATAGGCAAATAATAAGAAAAGCTTAGTTTCAAAAAATATCTTAATTTCCAGCACTCTGAAAATGGGTAGTTCCGAATAGAAAGCAAAACGCGAATTCCACAAGTACCTCGAATAGGCTACAAGGGAAAACTATTACTAGGCCTTCTTAACTTGTCACATTACATTATGAACTGAGGGACTCAGAACAGCAGAGGACGAGCGATCGGGACGTATGAGTATTATTTAGGTAGAAGAGATTGACGCAGCCGGTATTTTAGAAGACCCCTCAAGATTCTTAAAGGAGATGGAACATCATTCAGCCTATCTCTAAAACCAGGAGTCGCCAAGGGGTTGGAAAAATCTTTATACTGCTGTAGGTACAACATGGAAACGAACCAAACCAGCACTGACAAACGAAGGTTTGTTAATATACATTTAGGATTTAACAACGGCTTTCAAATTACAAATAATTAATTTACTAAAGGGAGCTGACTACTGACAACTCCCGTGGCCGAATACTGGAATTTGAGGGGCCGACTATAAAAGAATTCGACTTCTATTTGAATTGTAGTTAATAATTTAAATATCAACAAATCGGAAAAACTAAGTTTCACTCCAACAATTATATAGCGGATTTTTTTAATACCACGCAAACACAAAAATTAATTTAAAGGGCTGACTACCAATACCATCACCCTAGAATATATATTTTTTTGTTTATAACAAATTATTAATAAATATTATATTTTGTTGCATTGATAAATCAGCTCTTAACAAGACAATACCGCGTCGAATGAGACAAATTTCATCAAGCGTTGATTCGGATTCTAGTGACCACGAAACATGGAGATATCTATGCAAAAACTGGAGATTCACAAAATCGGACCCATTACAATAACTTCTTCTGGGTATTAACTTCCCATATATTTTACTCAAACATTCGTAGTTTCGTAGTTTCTTATCAGTTTCAATTAGAAATTATTACAATTATTCAAAGAGGCAGGTAATCTTTCGAAAAATGAATAAAACCATAAAGCTTTATAAGTCCTTGGATCGCCCGACCTAGATAATGTTGGAAGGAGAAGAAAATATTTCTTTTATGGCTTCTTTTACATTTCTGCATTAAAAGCTTGCCAGCCATGGTATTCAACTTCAAATAAGCAAGAGTAGCTTGAAGGCAAATTAATTTACCGGATGACCCTTCATTTGACGAGGATTCAAACGCAAGAAAAAATCAACTTCCGTCGCTTTTCATTTTTAGCGAGTTATAGAAGAAATCAACTAAGCGTGTTATTGAAAGCAGACCTAAAATGAGTTGATATATTTTTCATCACCCGAACGGAAGAGCTTCAGGCAAAGTTTTCTGTAAGAAATCTTGGCGTGTGTCCATTTTAATTACTTTTTTTTATAGCATGACCAATAGGAATGGTTTTTGCTTTAAACGAAAGGACGAAGGAGATGAAAATTTTAAGCAATTAGCAAGAAAGAGCAGACGAGACGTCCGTTGTCGTTGGTCGGTAGTCGGGGATAAGGAAGGTTGTCGTTTGTTGAGAAAAACTCCTTTCAAATCCGCTCGAAAGGAGATCACAATTCAATTATTTTGTCGATGAGATTAAGAAATGTGTCCTTTTTCCATCAGAAGCTAACTCGGAAAATAATTCGATTTTTCTCGTTGCGATTAAAATGGTGCGTGACATCTCTTATGAGCAAAAGGCACTCGAAACAGGCCTACTAGGTACATATAAATTAATAATTCCCTAATAGCTTTTAGAAAATGCTATTTTTTTTCCTATTGTTATTATATTTTGCTTTAAGAGCCCTCACAAGCAATTTATTATTAAAGGATCGCTTAGGTGCTGTGTTTTAATCTGATTGACGAAATTTCAAATAATAATTTTTTCATATGAAAAACATAAGCCTCAGTATGAAAAGTCCATCAGAGAAAAAAGCTATTAGAATTCAAAAATTAACTTCAAAGGACATAATAAACTAGCACCCAGGACAAAGTTAAATGCTACAAAAAAATATATTTATATTACACAAGAAACGTGGAGATAAAGTAAACCCCACGGAAATAAGTTCTTTATTGCTAGGTAGCTAGGTAAATTGTTGGCAACGGTGTTGTGAGTCGTTGACGAAAACTCATTAGTTGAGATGAAAGACAGTTTGCTCAACAACAACAAAAAGGTATCAAATAAACACTAAATTTTAATGAAACGAAACTTTGAATGATGACAAGGAGGGTAATTCAAATTTGGAAATGAAACGAGAACTTTTTACTTTTATTTGCAAACGAATAAAGGTATCTAGTACATATACATATCAAATTAAACAGAACTTTCTGATGGAATGTTTACTTTCTGGAAAAAAAAAATATCAGCAATTGCGATCATTCTCATCTACAAACATTTTTTTGCTTTTAAATCAGTGCAAAAAATTAGGTAATTAAAAAAAACTGTTGCTTAACTCGTGATTGTAACGTATGAACTTGCGTTCATGCTGTTATTAATTTATTATCGACAGTAGCTCCTCTTACTTTGGTGTTACAGAAATCGTTATGGCAATTTCATTACAATCAAAAGCAAAATGCTAAATCTAGGGATTATTTGATGCACACAATTAGGTTTTGGGAAAACCCTACTTACAACTTGGGTTCCAGATTTGTTTTTGTATGGACTCTTACTCACTTACCTATCCCGCTTCCAATCCATCAAGGTTCTCAGCCTGAAAAACAGCCGCCTTCCATCAGGAACGGTTCCTCGCAGGCACTCTTCAGTCACCAAAACCAAGCGCTCTGGCATCCACACTTCCGCAGTCACTTGGTTCTTGTACCGAAGGTTTGGTCTTCCCTGTCGTCTCAAACCTGGTGGCTGCCAAGAGAAGACTTTCTTGGCTGGAGCGTAATCGTCCTTTCGCTCGATATGCCCGAGGCAATGTAAACGTCTTTTTCTTGGTGTTCTGGACTTCGTCAACATATTGATACAGCTCGTACAGTTCGCGGTTGAACCTTCTTCTCCATTCGCCATCGTCGCATACGGGACCGAAAATCTGTCAAAGAATTTTTCTTTCGAAAGTGCCCAGTACCATTTCCCCTTTTTTATTTATCGTCCAACTCTCGTACAGTAGGACTGGTAAATCAAGAAAGACACTTTTTCTTTCGAGTGAGGAGTTTTGAACCCAGTTGTTTGGAAAAACCGAGGTAGCAGCGGATCGCTAAGTTTATTTTTCGTCGGATATCCACTAAGGTGTCATTTGTGGGATTGATGCTTGTTCCAAAGTATGTGAACTCCTTAGCTACGCCGAAATTGCTGCTACCAACGAGCTGCACCTGTTCTTCAATCGCTCTGAAGGCCTCAAACACTGGCCTTTGGGAGCGATGGATTAGGTGAAGATAGTGTTTTCCGTGCTCACACCTGCCTTGTGTCCAGAACAATGTTGAAGAAGTCACATGATAGCGCATCTTCTTGTCTAAATACTGCGCGTACGCATGTTTGAAACAACTCAGATAAGCTGTTACCCATTTGCACACTGCACTGTGTATAGCTTAGCGTCATGTGGCACAGCGAATTCTGACATCGCCATAATAAGCACTTGGCGGTGGGTGCTATCATAAGCAGCTTTGAAGTCGATGAAAAGATGGTAGGTTTCGACTTGAAATTCTTTGGTCTTTTCCAGGATTTGCCTAAATGTATGAATATTTGGACTATCGTTGCTTTGCCTGGGCCTAAAGCCGCACTGTTACGTGCGATTATTGTGTTGCAAAAAGATTTAAGACGCTTACACAGTGCGTTGGATAGCATTTTGTATGCAACAACGGGTTGGACCTTTATAGACTAGTAAGTGAGCATGTATTCTTCTTCCCACACATACCCCGGTTGTGAAACCAGAAGCTATTTGCTTCGACCTCGACGACGTTAAATGGACAGACAAAAAATGATTTCTCGTACGAGATTGTTCCGAAGTTCTGCTATTTTCGCATTTGATTTGATGATTTCGAACTTTTTAAAGGGGAAAGTTCGTTGTAAACAAAAATTTCATATCGCTATAAGTGGTTTCGATTTCATTCAAGCAAATTGGATTTTGAAAAAAAAATATTTCACATGGTTGAAAATTTGGAAGTAACCTCATGAGAAGTCCGCTACAGCAAGCATCGGGTATTGAAAACCAGTGGCAGAATTGCTAGGAAGCCATTAGGGATGCTGCCTCAAATTTGCTGGGTTTCACGCGGTTAAACATTTTGACGTTGGGACGTTTCTATAGTACCAAGTTATCGAACTCAAATTATTAAAATTCATGAGAGACTTAAACAATAAAATTATGATCAATGAAATGATACAGATCGAAATCATTCAGGACACTAGAACAATATTAAAAAAACGGATATCAGAGATTACCTACGACATGTTGGCTCATTCAACGTATACCTCGAACCGTTTTCTCTTACTTGGAACGCTTACATAGGCACCTATAACACAAAAATGTTTGTCAATGCTTAGACTTAAAAAACAAAAGCCTAGGTATAGGACATAGCTTCTATGCTTTTCTGCCACTATTCGCTGGACAATCAGTTTTTTTTCTATTTATTTTATTATTCGAAAAGCAAATGCATCCCTTGCTTATGAATATTTTTTTTCGTCCCCCAGAAAACCAGTCTTAAACGCCTAAGCTAAGTCTCACTTGACTTTTAAGCTGCGCAGCTGCGTGTTCTTGCTTTAAAATAAAAAAATAAATAAAATAAACATTTTAAAAAAAGAACATAATACCTATGTCCATAAACCACTTAAAAAAAAAACTTCCAAAAAATCTCAACACACCTCAATAATATCACCCTCATTTTTCAGCCTGAACCAAGTCATAAAAACAGTTTAATATCCACAATCTGCAACCTAAAAAACTTGATTAGAATAATTAATTTATTTGAGATTCCTCATCAGGTTGCAAGCAAAAAAAAAGTTTGTAAAAAAAAAACTTTCATCTCATGACTGCAAAAAATAAAAAATTACCACGTAACCATGCATCTGTTAACCCTTCACCAAGAGGAGTATGGCTTGATAAAAAAAATCTTGTTTCCAAATCTCTGGGGTGACATTACAAAGAAAAAAAACTCGCTAAAGGGTTTCCCAGAGTTTTTATTCAAATTTTTTTTTTTACTCAGGGGTAATTATAATACACACGCGCCAAGGCGTCACCCTCATTTTTTTCCATACTCTCCTGAATGGTGTAGTGACTTGTGATATGGATTTTTTTTTTCAATTCCACTCGGAAAGGGTTTAATATTTCAAATTTGAATAACAAAAAATAGAGAAGCGTGCTAGGGGCTCGATTAAACGTAGTTGTTAAAAATTTGAGAAGCTGCAGTTCTGTTTAAAAATTTTGAAAGGTGCAATCGCTGTGACGTTACGTATCCTAAAATGTATTTGCATGACAATGATTCAACAACGTTATGATATGCCTGTTTCTTCATTTTCAAAAAATATCTGCATTATGGAAATGTAACGTAGTACAAGGCGCACATCAACTGCTGGCCTAATAAATATTCATAAAATAAATGGATTATGTTATAAATCTTGAAACGTTTTCTCGTTGGCCTTATTTATGAGATCCTTCTGATTTGTTTTATAATTTAAAGTCTCACGAACTTAACGCAATCAAGTCTACCAAGTGAGACAAAGCTGAAGCTTGCTACATCATTTATCCTGATCTCAGATCCTGAATCTCAGTCACTTCAAAAGTTGATAGTAGCATTTAACACAATTGCCAGATTTGTTTTCAACGTTCGCAAATACGATAATATCTCGTGTTTTACTCGTCAACTTTTTGGATGTAACTCAGAACCTTATTTCTAGTATCGATGTTGTTCTTTTGTCTTCAGATTATTTATTGTTTACAAGACCCCAAGCTACCTATTTAATAAACTTAGTTTCTGTTCACCAAATCGTTCTATTCTATTGCGCTCCTCTATGTATACTTCGCTGACATCTCGCAGGCAATTTTTCGTATATGCTGTCAGACTGTGGAATAATCTTCCCAATCATATGAGGTCTAGTGAGTCGAACACAGGAGGTTTCATAAACTTTGCTTTGAAAATTTCGCTAATTTGAACTGATAATCTTTACTCTTCACTTTTTATTTTACATTGTAATGGTGATTGCTCTTAAGTTTTAAATACTTTTAATAAGTTTTACTTAATGTACAGCTGTCTCATTTCTCAATAAATATCAAATATCAAATGATAGGAATTATCTTTCCGAATTAGCTAGGGTGATGTCTTGTGAGGTCGGCCCTCTCTAGTAGTCGGCCACTTCGTTTAAAAAAGGAGAATAATAGTAACGGTTAAGGATAAACCTCAGCAACCATTTTTTTTTTTGAAAGGCCTAACTGTTTTTTTTCTGTGTGCAAACTTTGAAGCCAATGCAAGTGCACGTTTTCTCTTAAAAAATGCCAGTTTGCTTCAAGTTTTCGTAAAATTCGGATGTGTCGTTTTTAGTAATACAAAAATTAGTGGTAGTGTGTTGCAAACTAAGCTATAACTTTGAAAATATTTAAGTTTAGTGGGTTTCGTGATTGTTTTTATGTCATACATAGATTATTTTTGTCGTTTGTTTTTAAAAAAAAGTGAAAAACATGTCTGATAAAAATTTACAAGGGGGGCCGACCTTAGAAGACAAAATTTTGTCAATTCTTCAAAGGTCGGCCTCCCCCCGGCCGACTACTGAAACCAACTTTTTTGTATGGTTTCAGTAGTCAGCCGCCTTTACAAAGGCGCTGACTTTAAAAGACACGTATTCTTATGTCAGCCTTTTATGATAAGTGTGTTTAAATGATGAATTCATTAGTAAATTATTTGTTTCTTTAATAACTTTAATAGGTAGAGTAGGCAAATTAAAAGCCTTGCTTCAAAAATTATTATTTTAAGCGTTCTGAAAACGGACACTTCCGAAAATGAAAAACAAAACGGGAATTCCATAAATACCCCGAAGATGCACTTAAAAACGCATTGGAAAAAATTATTATTATATTATATTATTAACTAGCTGACCCCACAGACTTCGTACTGCCTCAATCGATATAAAAAAGACCTAGACTTTTCTAGCCCGCTACCATACCACCCGCTACCCTCTACCCGCTTTTCCACTACCGTCTACCCGCTTACCCGTTACCCTGTTACCCGCTACCCAATACTTACACCGATATAACCAGTAATCGCTTCCTATTACCCGCTTCCCCACTACCCTCTACACGCTATCCCGTTATACCCTGTTACCCACTATCCCACTTCCCGTTACCCAATACTTCTAAACGCTACCCGCTACACCAGTAATTTCTACCCACTAACCCGCTTCCCCACTACCCGGTAACCTGGCCCTAAGCATTTGGTGCCACTGGTACAAAAGTAGTGAGTCCTTAACGAATTTGCATAGGGTTGAAAAATAAAATGCTATCAAAACATAGGGGTCGGTTACAACTAATACGATTCATGGCCCATGCGGTAATTTCAATCATTTATCGCCGTGTATGGCTGATGGAAAATGTACCAAAGGATTTCCTAAAGATTTTACTAACGATACGATCACAAATGTTGACGGATATCCAATATATCGTCGAAGGAATTCCGATAATGGCGGACAATCATTTACGAAAAGTATCAAAAACATCGATATTGACATTGATAATCGTTGGGTGGTGCCTTATTCACCTCTACTGAGCAAAACATTCCAAGCTCATATTAATGTATTGTTTTGTAGTTCAGTGAAGAGCATCAAATATATTTGTAAGTATGTGAATGAAGGCAGTGATATGGCATTGTTTGCTGTTTTAATGATGACAAACAGTATAGTATGAACATGTTTATTTATCTTTTATTTATTTATCCTACCTTTCACAATAATAAGCTTTAATGTCACTATCACTACTGCGATCAATGTAAAAACAATAATAATAATCGACGAAATTTTCATGAAAACTGAGTAAGAAGTGGCTCTTAAAAAGTAGGGGTAAGTGGTAGGAAGTTGAAAATTAAGGACTGAATGTACTTCTTAATGCCACACCATAAAAAATTATTAAAAAAAAAAAAACGAAATGCAAAAACAAAAAGTGTGAGTGTGCCATCCTTAACAATTAGGGGTTTTAAAAATTGTTATTAATGTATTCTCATACCTACTGAATACACATATAAAATTTCATCAACATGGGTCAAGCCGTTTCGGAGGAGTTTGACCACTAAAACTGTGACAGAAGAATTTTATATATTAGATTATAAAAATTACAAAAAATTAATTTACTAATGGGGGCCGACTACTGACAACTCTAGTGGCCGACAACTGGAATCTAGGGGGCCGACTATACAAGAATTCGACTTTTATCAGAATTTTGGTTAATAATTTTTTTAAGGTAGTTATTTAAACAAATAACAGTATTGTTTCTTAATCTGTAAATGTCAACGAATCAGCAAAACTATGGTTCACGTACAACAATCAAAAAACGTATTTTTAGGAACCAGTTCAACATAAAAATAAAGTTAAGGGGCCGACTACTAGTGCCATCACCCTATTCTATTTCTAATTATTTCAAACTTTTTTCGTTGAAATGCATTTCTAACAGTGCTACTCTTGACTGTAAAACGTGTTTTTGCAACATGACATTGGTGCTTTATGATAAACCTTCAACAGATAGACGTTTTTTAATGACAACTCTCCAAGATATGTATCTAATCTACCTATATCCACTTATGGATATTCTTAATTCCAAACCGCAATAAGATAAGTCGACGCACATTTGCTTATTCATGGAACACAAGTTAAAGAGACTTTAAGCTCATACAAAAAAAAAAAAAAACTTGAACCCGAAAGGGTTAAATTCAAGATGGACACTTTTAGAAATATGACGCACCTGATTGGTAACGTCATATTTCTAAAAGTGTCCATCTTGAATTTAACCCTTTCACTTATTTGACCAATACAATCAAGCCATGTAAAGCGTTGCTGAATTAACCCTTTCACACATTTTTTTTTGTTTTATCAATTTTTTACTTAAAGTTCAAAAGCAACTCAACTACATACAAACTTTAACAAATTTCCTTTTGTTCAATTTATGCAATAAAAAAAAGTAGATTAATTATATCACTCCTTGAAAAATATACAAACTTACCTACCTACACCATCAAAATTCACTGAAAAGTGAAAAAGAAGTAGGAACGTGCACTGTGAGTGTCGTTTTCTAACGAACAATTTTTGGATGTCGATGTCGTTGCCGTTGCCGTTGTTGGTTTTTCCTGCTCCGTATCAAAGGACATTAAAATAATTTTTCACTAGCATCCCTTCAACCCTTAAAAGGACGACACGGGTGGGTTCTTCAGTTTTTTTGTTCATTCATTTTCCTAATTTGCATACCAAACTCTATACCTCCATACAAATTTATATACGGTATGAAGACTTTGAGAATGAACCCTCATTTTGTGTCCTTCTTTTACTCATTTATTTGCGCTTCATCCTCTTTCATTATTTAAATTTCCTTTTGGTATTAATTTACCACCACAAGGGCACAGAATTCGGATATTAATTCATTCATAGACACGGAGTTAGACAACGACGACAAAGATCTGAAAGCAAATGCCATGAAGAAGAAGTTAAAATTCCACCCGCACGACCTATTTTGTCCCCCCAAAAGCTGTAAACCCTTTGCCTTCTTTATTTTTGCCCTTGTTTGGTATTTTCTCATCAATTTTAAAAAAGAAAGTAAATTTGTATAAATGAAAAAGATTCGCGATACATACGGAGTTCAGAGACTATGCTTGGAAGAAATTAAGGATATTGTGATGGGGGTGGGGGCAGTCAAAGATAAGATATATACATACCCACTTGAATAGGAACATGAATGAAAAGGAGTTAGGAAAAAGGCTTGAATCTAAGAATGCAAACATATACTATACATAAACGTGCGTCGGATGGACATAGGCTTAGGTATAATACGATTGTGATGCCAAAATATTATAAACATTTATATTTTTTTTCAATTAAGTACTTACAATTGTAGCCTAGACTCTAGACACATACTTAATTTCTAAAGACCGCATAGTTCTCAAGTACCCCTTAAAGGAACAGGACAGTTAAACCATTGATTTCAAAAAGATAGGAATGATAATGAAATAGCCTCAGATTTCATTCACGTAACTCCTGGATGGACTCAATTCGTGTTTGTGTGTTCTAAACCACTTGAAGCGTTTATAAAGTCTACCTTTAGATATCGGTACTTCTTTTACGGCTGATAATAATTGTACTCAACACGCCGCGAAACCTTTATTTTTTGTTGAACATGAAGTTCTTAGACAGAAAGTTAAAAGATCTTCTTCATTCTTCATTCTAAAACTACAGCCTATTCTTTCAAGTCTTAGAACTCTTAACTGTTGAAAACAAAAGATTTAGTCATAAAATAGAGCTTTATGTTCTAATAAAAAAAAATAATTATGCCTTTCATTTTATGCCACACGGAAAACAAATTTTGATGTGACAAAAAGAAATTGTCGAGACGACAGTGATTTTTATAGTTACGTGAATCGAGATTATCGTCGAAACGATATTGATTGGCGAAAGTAGACTTGCGGAATGACCCTCCAGGGTGAGAGACTTCGAAAAATGTGCTCCTTCAAACTCTTTTCAATATTTGTTCTAGCTTAGTTTTTAAGATGATAACGCCCTAGCTTTAGACTAGTGATGGCCGCATTCGAATGATTTAATTGATTCAGGCAACTATTCGAGATCACTCGATTATGCACTGTGAAATCATTCGAATGTTTTCTTAAGCCAACAATACTACTTCTTCTACTGGTTTCAAATTTCAAAAGAATTCGAATGACAAAAAATCGAGTTTCGATGACAAGAATTCGAATGACCAGAAATCTATGCCAAAAACTCGAATGACGATGACGAGAAATTGAATGAAAAAAACTTAAATGACCATTACGAATGTTCGAATGACGAGAACTCGATACAAAAAAAAACCTCGAGCGATGATACATGGCGAGAATTCGAAGAATTCAGCGTAAGAAGATATTTGACAATATTAAATGGCCAAGTAATTAAGGACCTACAAAGGAAACTGAGGAGTTCGTACGACAAAAAATACTTTCAAACACTTTGAGATATGAGAAAGAAATTGAAATATGAAATTGAATAGTGTAATTAATTGTAAGAAAGGATAGTTGCTTCTTCAACAGACATATTATCAAAATCAAATGGAACTCTGTTATATCTATTAATCCTTAATTTGGGCCTTATGAAAATCAAACAAAATAGGATGATGTGGTTACAATTTCTGGGTATGAGTTCAGGTAGAACGTTAGCGGCATATCAAGTTATGAATAATGTCTGTTGTTTCACATAACATATTTCATCAGTAAACAAATTTTCAGAATGTTTTTTGTTTCGTTATAGCATCTTTTCAACCTATATGTCTAGGTGGATATTATTCCTCCATAGTCGATCTCAACGGCAGGCATGAGATTTTTGTTAATTTTTAACCCTGAAGGTACAGTCTTGACAACGAATTCGCCAGTCAAAGGATATTATGAAACGAAAATCTCAATATAGGTTAAGCAAAACAAAAAAACGTTTCACATGAATCCTCCCAGACGAAGATTGATTTCAATTTTTCTTTGTCTATGAATTATGCAACAAACTGGTGGCATATGCCAACAAAATTCCTTTAAGGATTATTTAATTGTAATTGTAGGATTATATGTTCCTTACTAGGTACGTATTTCTTTTAATATTAAATCTTCGAAATGTTCATTTACTATGGCATCATGTTACGGTTTTTTTGCTTTCTTTTGTAACAAGGACATTTGTTTGCTTGTACGTAATTGCAGGAATCTTTGAGTTTCTTGCAGGTGGTATACCACCAGGCATTCCTCATATGTTTGATTTTGAGATATGCAAAGCAAAGGCTTGGAATAAATTCACTTATTATGTATAGATCTACCTGAGAAGTGTTATTGCATTTATCTAATAGATAATTTTACAAACTGTGAATTAAAGTATAATTGATGTTTAACAAAAACTATGGTTTAAACAACAATTGGTTTAGTGTTCCTTGTTTTTAGTAGCACCACCAATTCTGCGGACAGGGTGTAGGAATACGAAATACTTCACCATGCTTGTACATGAAGTACAAGTTGAAGTAGGTAAGCATTTTAAACATCCTTTCCCTTATACCCCTGCTTAGCTGCATAGAATAATGTCTTTTCATTGTACAGACAGATACGACAGACTTCACACGTTTGTATGCTACTTAAAGACGTCAGTAAAACGATAATAAAATTACAACTTGACAATTTTCTGGATTTTATTCAGCACATTGGTACATGTTTGGAGCATTTCGACATGTTTGCTGCATCACATGTCAGTTTTATGACGGCACTTTTACCCCCATCCACCACCTTGTCCGCATAGATGAAAAGTAATAATATCTAGGGCGCGAAAATCTATGTCACTCACACGAATAAGAACATCATAGGCTTTTCAGTAAGTTTATAATTTGAAAGCTTTTCGTTGTTTTTCTTTTGTTAACAAACGTCCTCCTTAGTGATATTACCTATACTTTTTTCGTCATTTCACGATATTTAATGAACTACCTACATTTTCTTCAGTTTCAGGACCCTTACTCTGTCGACTATGATTGCTCTCTGAACTCATTCCAATGAAGGTTATAAAATAGAAATGAACTTGGAAGCAATAAACAAATATGTCACACGATTCGGAAGCGAATAGGATTCCTTCTCTTGTGAAAAACAACAAGCTGGCTCTACGTGCAAAAATATAAAGGTTCATGAAAATATCACATTGTTACTTCACACACTCATGCCACCACAAGTTTGTTTACTCGTACTTTCAAGATTTCAAGAAGGTCAACACTCAACAGAAAAAAAAAACTTCACAGCAAACAACATTGCCAATCTCAAAGTTGTGGCATCCCTAATGAGAAATTAACAACTTAATTAATTTTGTTGCAATATATCTTTTTAGGATGATATTTATTAGGTTCTGTTTGGACACTAGATTTATTTGTGTTTTTATTTATGTTTGGTGCCCTATATCTTTGAATGAGAGTTGAGTTAACAAAAACAGACAGTTTGAAATTTTCGGCGGAAATGTTTGAGAGATAACTCTAAGTTAACAACATAAGCTCTCATTTGCTTATTTAATGAAGGGCTTGCAGGACTAGTAATTGCGTTATTAAAAATTATGTTATGCACTGTTATTTGGCTTATGCGTCTATATATTTTAAAGCCTATAAACTGTTATTGCTGTATAGCGAGCAATGCAGGCGCTAGCTTGCATTCATCATGAAACCAGTTTTTATAATCTCTGCGACTTCTGCCTAAGATGGAGTTAAACTTATACAGCCAAATTGAATAACACAGAATAGCGAAGGATTAACCCTTATTCTGTGGACTAAGTGTAAAATTAAATAATTTAATTTGTTTGTTCAACCTCATTCTATCGCTGGATTTAACTTCAACAATGGCTTGTCAATACCATTAAGCCTTCCTTCTTCCGCCACTACCGGCATCTTCTTTATCAGTATCGTCTTCGTTATCTTCATTATAATCAATTCATCATCATCATCAGCATCATAATCATCATCGTTTTCTTGCTCACCATCCAGTCAAACTGATAAAGCATGTGTCTAAACGTCAAAAGATGAGGATGCTGAAGAAAACACTGGCGTGAGTACGTGATGGGGCCGCCCAATCCATCGAGTGGTTCAATCTATTCCAAGAAAGGAACGATCCCATCAGCTACTCCCCCGACGAAGACACTACTACAAACTTTGGAACCATCTACATCAACCAATCCTAGTACGAGGTCATGTGCTGCAATGGATCTGGAAGATGGAAAGATGGTCTCGATGGAGATGAATGTGGAGGGGACCGGTGGGAATAGCACAAGAGGACATGGCCCCGTGTCGGAACGTTCAATTCGACGCTTATATAGCAAAGATCCCCAAACTCCTTAACGGCCAGAGATAAGATAGTGCTCGAAAATGCGTCACGCAACTTTATGACTTTAACACTGACAATAACGAAGAAGGACAAATAAAAATGGGATTAAGAACCTGTTAAAGGAGAAGAAGATGGTGGGCCATGTGCCTCCCCCTGACCCAGATTCAGTGGCAATAACGTCCAAAAAAACTAGGCAAGACGATACGTTATGCAGAAGAGGAATAAGACCTTGGTTGCTTGGTTATGGAGGAGACGGTGAAGAACCGTAAATCGCCATTGCGGATTTCAGCAACCCTCTGAGCAAACTCTCCGAAGACCAATAGCAGCTGTTAGAATGAAGAATCCTGATGGAGGTAAACGATGCCATTGTAAATAGCAAGCCATCACCACTCTTTGTCAATCTCAAAACCATTCATGGTTTTAAAATTTAAACTCCTGACATGTGAGGACGACAATATCCACGCTTTCCTGCAAGACTTCGTAAAGGGAACGGTAGCTCCATGGCCCAACGCTGATCTCCGACTAATTGGACCAAAGGAATTTAGCGATCTCACGAAGCCCAAGGCAAAAATGACGTTGAGAGGACCCACGATCTCTATTTTGGTGTCTGCACTGAACATTTTCGATGACAAGACTATCAGCCTGTCATCAGATAATCCAATATAGACCAACAATCCAACATCCAGTCCATGATCCGGTCATCGCAGTCTGGATTTTTCGAGTGGATCAAAATCCTGTCATCAAATTTGATATTTGTGTTGTATGTATAGTAGTGAGCGTTCCTTTTCCACAGACTTTTTGACATTCGAATTTAATTTCGTTTAATTTGTCGGTCATATGTACCTACATATTTGTGACAAATGTTAAATGTGACAATTTAAGGTTGCTTATGGCATAAGACATAATATGCCCAGTCAAAAAAAAAAAACACTGGATTGCCGATGAGATTGCGGATTTTACTCTTGTGGAGCCTCAGGGTAAATACTGAACAACTCAGCCAAAGTTGGGAAGTCTTAGAGATGGTAGAGGGGGGAATAGTCCCCCTCACATACGATTTTTTTTCCCCTATTCGACCTACACGCTCTAGCTTTTTGGCACAACATTCGTGAATCACCCTGCATAGCAAAGACAACAACAAATTGGAAGTTAAGTATCAAATCAACAACAATAAAATTCCCAAGGGGAATATTGTGTATCTATACGTCACTTTACTTTTCCGGAATCAAAATAAATATTTTTATTAATCAGAAATGTTCAACTATAGATTACCTAACTCTTATTTTATGGGTTAGTTTACCTGTGGAATAATAGTGGAAAAGGTGTTTTTATTAATATGGCTGTTAGGGTTTTGTTCTCTTATTGTAAAAATTTAAATATTAAGACCTGAACAGATATTAAGAAGAAGCTCTGCTATACGCATATATGTATAAATATACATCACACAAACACATACAACAACATAGAGTTGAAAAAAAAGATACTTTGTCCGCACTTGAACGCACAAACGAACGCACCACGGTAAAAATAATTCGTCTTTAATAATAATCATTTCTCTTTCTCTTGAGCTTTTCCACCAACACGAAACAAAAACACAGAATAGGAACAACAGCAAAACTGTACAAAAAAGAACCAAAGGAATAAGGAAATCATGGTTGAGATTGAATGGCGCCTTCGCGGTCTCACCATCATTAAAGATAATTCTAAGCAACCAATACGAAAAAACAGTGACAAACAACAGTGGGGTAATAAAAACCTCCGCGCTTGTTTTACCTACAAAATCCAAAGGAGTCTAAGGATTCATCAGTCCATTCTGGTGCACGAAGGCATCTTATAGATGGGATACATAAAACTCTTCTCAACTAATGGGCATCAACAACTTTTAAGAATTTTCTCGTCTTCTTTTTTAAAAGTTTTTTTTTCTTCCTTTGAGAAGGTAGATTCAGCAGCCCAACGTTTTCTAATTTCCATTATGATGACGAAGACCAACGACGCGACGCAAGACGCACGGCTTGGTCGGATGTATATTGTTAAATGTTGAGAGCATTTGGTTGAAGAAGGGGCATCGGAACGGTAACTGGTAAAATACAGATAAAGAACATTACATAAAAGAAAGGGATCTTAGGCTAAAAAAAGCTAAAATTCTATCTAAAAATCCTTTCACAGTGCGAGCACTTAAGCACGAACATCTTTTGTCTCCTTTCTTCGGCTCGACTCGAATGTCCATTGAATAAAATGAGGTCCTTCAATAATTTATTCTGAGAAAATGTCTGCGTACTTTGCTGTTAATAATGAGTGTAATGAAAATAAATAATGAAAGAAGAAATTCTGTAAAAATTTGGAGCAATTTAAATTTTTCTGAATAACATGGAAGCGAAATTATTTAAAAGCATTTCTCAAGGAATAATCAGTCTGTATCCGTATACATAATGTACCTCTATTTAATAACAGAAGTATCTCGACAGCTCCGAAAAGCCAAGACACTCTTCAACAGTAATTCTGAGCGTTAAAAAACATTGGTATCCTTCCTGTGATCAATACTTTTCGGCCTAATAAAATAAAAGATACCTACCTACTCTCAGCACTAAAAACAAAACAATTGTTGTGTAAGAGATGCAATTTTCATCAGTTCGTTCCATTTTTTGTTTTCATCATAACATCTTCCGTATTCATCGCTTAAAATGACAATAAAAAGAAAAGCCAAAATATCGAGAATAACGATATTCGCCTTCATCATTGTGTATGTGTGGTTCCAACCTCATGACGGAAACACTGACAATAACACCCCCACAAGCAGCCTTTGTTTTGATTAAAATTGTAACGAATGCATCATTGTTTAAGCCGCGAAGAAACCTTATTAGAAGGGTTCTTCTTTCCTTAGAAAGGATAATACTTCGCACAAAATGAGTATTATGCAACAAATATCATTCCTTAGAGTTGTCTCGCTGATTGCAAATAATCCATTCAAACATTGAACATCCTCCCCCTATATATGCGATGGGGGACCTTTCATACATTATAATTACGAGTGTAGTCAATATTCCATCGGAGCTAAAAAGCTACACAACGTAATGCTTTGTAAACAAAAGGAAGGAGTTGCGATTTCGTGCAGTTAAGGTAGCAGTAAAACATCATTTGAACGTGTGCCTGTGCCTCCCATTCATATAAAACATACCCAAGAGTAATGATATTATTTTCCACGGATCGAGTCCGGATTTTAAAGGGGGTAATACGGCCCAAATACCATAGATGGTTCCAATTTGATGAGTCTGCAACTTAACATCCACACCCGCGTCTGGTTGAGGAAAGGGTGGAGGGCGCATGTTAAAAAATGTGTCTTTCCCAAACATAATGAATGAAGTATAGATATAGATATTCATCCAATCTTTCTTCAACAGCATCACAAGCCAACTTTTTATTATTTTAAAATCTAATACAAATGTACGTACACGCATACATGCTCAAACGCGCCGCTTGGTGGCCATAAATAATTCCACCCCATGCAAGAGGGAAGCAAAAAAAATACATTTGTAAAAATTAACTGATGGGGTTCGTGAAGTTAAGAGTAAGAGTTGAGTAAGGATACCTATGAAGTGAGGATAAACAAGGAGGAAATAATAAATGCGAAGCTGAGGACGAAAAAATTTGCATATCGCGTTTTCGTTGTTTGTTTTTTTTTGTCAGCGTTACTCAGTTACACTCGCAGACTCACACCCTCACGAAAATGTACCTACCTGATAAATTAAGAATTTCATGCCAGGGGGTGTTTTTTTTCTGTGCAGCACTTTTTTTTATGTTTTGTTAAGCTTAATTGGAATCTGTTTTCAATAAAGTATTTGACTTGGAATATTTACAATTAAAACTTACTCTTTGTGGGTTGCGTTCATGTCATCGTACCAAGTCATCATATTTTAGTTGAAGAAATAAAATTGTTTCTTTTTTTAATAATTTTTTTTAATGCAAGCATTGTTTCTTTTTTGTTTCACTTTAACAGACCATAACCGAAAACAATATTCATTTTCTACCAATAAACAAAGAGCATATTTCTGTTAAAATGCATGCGCCTACGAATTTATATCAGAAAGGGTTAAGTTTTCACATTTTCATTGGTTAAACAAATACAGATATGAAAATTCAACCCTTTTTGCTCTGAATTTCGGTTGAACACTCTTAGTTTGATGAAGTAGGTATATTTTAACGGTGTCATTTTGGTTGCTATCCATTTAATAGTGAGAAGTAGGCACCTCCCCAGACATTAAGTAAAGCTTAAATTTAACAGATCACTCCACAGTTTAGGCTTCACATTACAATGAGTTCCAAATAATCGCACTTCTAGGTGTGTACATTTCTGGTAAAAATAACCTCCTCCCTCTAATCCTTTCTCAAACATGTTCAATACAATAGGCCAAGCAATAAACTTAGCAAGTATCTTTTTTTTTCAACAGTCTATAAGCTTATAATTTCCAACTAAATTTTTCCAACACAGCCAAAAAAGTCTTTAACCTCTGTGTGATCTCAGGAAAATTGGGAAGTATGTCATATGTGTAAATAAAACACTTCTCTAGTGGATGTGGATTTCAACTTGTAAACGAAACGTATTTCCGCAACTGCAGCCGGTTTTAAACTTCACAATTTTTCTAAATTAAAACTACTCCCTTGCATGTTGGCGACTAGATTTCTGTCGTTTTTTACATAGGTGCTTATATTTTTTTAAAATAACAAATAGAATAAAAATAGAGTGATGCAACAGCTCTTGAAGAGTCAAGGCCTAAGTGGCTTACTCTCATCAACAATTCTCTGGGTGCGTGTGACGAATTGAGGGGACCTACGATTTAACGCCGATTCCGAACGGCAAAGTTGAGAAGCACTTTTTCATGAAAGATTGATACTTTTGGAAGTTTTGTCAGTTCTTCGCAAGAGGCAGTGCCCGTGAAAGATGAAATAAAAACTAATGAAATATTCATCTCCTTGAAGAAAATTTCCAGAGTTTTCCTTTTATAAATTAAACAACTTCTTCGTACGTTGAACAAAAACAGAGTAACAATGATTTTATTTCAAAGTCAAAACATACATATTTCAGAAAACATAAGTGAACATATACAATTAGAACAGTTGATTTTATATAAAGTATTTTTCATTTGCAACAAAAACTATGGGCACGAGTAGGACTCGAACCAACGACGTTCTGCTTAGCAGCCAACGCAAATTGCAATCCAGCTAAATTCTTATGACATTTTATTAAATAATGACAAAACAAGTGTTTTATCGTGCCTTAGGTAGAAGGAAATAGGTATAGTGAAATCGTAAATCTATGTATCTAAAAGAACAGCTTTTTTTGTGTTCATTCGCTAATCGGCCACACACTTGACCGATTTTCCTAGTTTTTTTTTTTTTTTAATGAAAGAGGAATAAGGTTAGAAGATTTATAAAAAAATGGAATCTATACTTTGTGAATCACAAATGGTGCAAATGTTAAAAAAATCAGACTTTTTCCACTGCAACAAAATATAAAAAAATCTGATCAATATCAATTATTGAAAATTATGAATGTCCAATCGAAAAACACTCTTGACTTGTTTCTACCCTCTTACCCTGATGAGTATGCAGATCTGACCATTGTGTCATTTCTGCTAATTTCCCGTGTCAAAAACTTACAGTTAAAGAAAGAGCTAAGAACTAAGAGAACCGTTTGGCCAGTGGCGGCGCAAGACCAAAATTTTATGTGGGCAAGACAGATTTTGCGAGGCCCTGTTCTATGGTGATGGAAGACGAATTATATAAAATAATGAAAAAAAAACAATTAACACTGCAAAATTTTTAATCATAAATACAAAAGGTCCGTTCTTTTTCTTTTTCGGCGTTTTTTGTAAAAACTGTATCAAAACGAGGAGTGGAGATGAAATTTTATGATTTTCCCAAAAAGTTAAAGAACACTTTGCAGCAAAAATCTCCCAAATGCACAAAATTATATCAAACGTCAACAAAATTCAATGTAATTATGGTTACACAGAACTATAAGAGGTGCCACAAGAAATTCTTGTGGCTAAGATCGTGAAATAGGGGAAATATTTTTCTCCTTCAAAAGTGACAGAAATTACAAAAATCGGGAGTAAAAGGACAGAAAAGTGGGAGAAATTGGGAGTTTTCGGCAGTTTTAGGGACTAAAAGAACTAAATTGTCATCTCCACTTTGTATGTATTTCTTAAAGTGTATATATAAAATATTTATATATCTTTATTAAAGGAACAGAAATTTCCTAATGAAAAAATTGTTGGAAATTAATACGAAAAATAAAAATATTGAAATTTTACTTTAAAATATTAATTTAATTTATTTTTTAAACCTTATAAATTTCACAAATCAAATATTTTAAACATTTTTTTTTAAACTGTTTTAAAAGATTAGTATCTATTATTAACACAGAGATGCTTTCGCAAAAACGATGAAAAACTGAATTGTATTCGTTTTTGGAAACGATCTCTCGGTCACTTATGACACGTTCTAAGGGAAAATGAATTATAAAAACACCGAACAATTGTTCGGTTCATTTATGTTAGTTTTGAAACTACAAAAAATCTACATATTATTTATGATTTGAATTGTGAGACAAGAAGTTGTTTATGTAATGCAATTACATTTGAATTATAGACCACATAGATCAGATTTAAATCCTATCTGCTCGCTATGCAACCTTGGTGAGAATGAGAATGTTTTTAAATTTTATAGCTGTTTGTCCAATTTTACAGGAGATCCGAAGACTCCATTTTTCCGTAAGTTTTTTTTTCATGGTGGTCGTGACTGGAAGTCATTTATAAGATATGTTTCGCATGCAAAAAAAATATCGAGATGATTATGTGAACATGTTTTGAAGAAAAAGTTACCACGATTGTTTGAATAGTTTCTCAATTTTAATGCAGATTATTTTCGTTTTAGCTAAACTAAAAGCCTTTTTTTGCTTTGACTAAAGTAAAGTAAAGTTAAAGTCGAGATTAATTTGTTTTATCTTTTTGTTTTTTCTATGCCTGAAACTTTTGTATAAATGTTTAAAAATTTGAATATAGCTAAGCAATGTAACCGAAATAAATGTATCCTTGTTTTGAGCAAACTTAAAGTCACAATTTACTACATAACAATAACTTAAGAGTGGCACAATTCTGTTGAAGCAAACTCTCTTTTTATGTTTTATATTTTTTTTTATTTTTATTTTTTTTTTATCCCTACGGCAGACGCCATATTTGCCATGCTTTATAATTACCTTAAAATTGTATTTGTATTGTACATTATATCTCTTTAGTATCTTAAATAAGCGAATTGAATTGAATGCAATTAAAGATGCCGAATATTTTTACGTTTTGTCCAGGTTAAAACAAACACAGGAACCCTGACAGAAATTTACCTGATATCTCCTAAATTCAATGGCGCAAAACATTATAGTCCGCTAATGAACAATTTTAGTGTGATACTAGCTTAAAATGACGTTTGAGTCATGACTGAAAAGTCATTTTAAGCATTGTATATGTATATAAATCACCTAGTAGAATCAAGAATGGGTTCTTCGATTTTTTGTGCCAGATCAAAACCAAAAAAAAAAAAAAAATATTCCAATACCAAACTAACATAAAAAAATTAACACTGCGTTAGAACTCAAGATGGCACTACAATCGATTGCCAGGTCGTGGGTACTAGCTAGATAGAAATACAATGATTTTAAGCTAGTATCCCACTAAAATTGTCAAAATAGACAAATCTCACCTCATCTCTTTGTTTTTGTAACTCACATTTATTCATGTACACGAAAAGAAAAAAAAATTAAAATTTCGGGACGTAAGACAGTTTCCCATCTTATTATTTAGTTAATCTTTGCAAGCGACTGCGTTGCGTGCGTGTGGTACTTTGATTTGACTGGTTTGTTTTCTAGTAAAGAAAGTAAACATATAAAACAAGGGATTCCCCGCACTGGTCGGCGCGGCAAGGATTTACTGGCGACAGTTTCGCAACGTAAGCAAATATTTTACAACAAATTTAATTTTTTTTTTTTAATTCTCACTGAAGCAATGCAAAGAAATTTTTGAGGCGCGAGGCCCCTTGTACCGCGAGGCCGTGGGCGATGGCCCACGTTGCCCACGCCTTACGCCGCCTCTGCGTTTGGCAGTACGTGAAAGACAACTGGGACGGTCTCAAAAACTTCTTCAGGATATATAACTGGTCACTATACTTCCTCGAAAGTGACGTAGACTCCAGCGCGGATATGATTAGGTACAAGTTTAATTCTTCTGGGAATGAATAGGGTTAAAAGCATCAAACCCAAAGAGAAGGCATGGTTTGATGTGAGCTGTGAAGGTTCCTCTTCACTCATATTTATGAGCAAGGTAACCAGCCCACAGCAGTCTACCAAGCTTAATTTTTGTCATCAAGTCTGCTTTGCGGTAGATTTGATATAGTTCATGATATTATCGCGATCGCTTCTTGAATCGTCGTTCTTCAAAAATAGGGCGAAAATCGTATTGTCGAAAGAGATCAGAGTGCCTTTGGGAACCCAAGTGTCGGATTCATATTAAGACTATCGTCTTACATACATACATACAGCACCAGTTTCGAATTTATATTAAGAGTTTTGGATGTAAATAGCCTTGATAGGTTAAAAAGGTTATGTTGGCTTTGAGCAACCGCCCGCGTATTTCTTCTTCCATATTGTTATCGGCTGCTACTACTGACCCAATATAACTTATTGAAGAATCGCCCTACTTCGAACTCGTACTCCTCCACTAAAATTGTTGTTCTACTATTGCCAACCTTTTCTGCAATTTAGGTGGCTATTGGGTCATACTGGTGGCTGCTGACATAAAAAGTAAGGAAATGCTCACTACTAAAACCATTTATTAGTTTATTTATTTATTCAATTCGTTAACATCTAACGTGAACAGTAGGTACTTAATCTAATTCTTATAATCTAGGTTACATATTATACACAACTATTAAAAAAGGAATCTTTAAACTTTTTGCATTTTAAGTTATCATTAGGGGATTCTAAACAAATGTAAAATGCATTATAAATTGTATCTACTTTAAATGAAAAAAATGAGAAAGCATACCTATAAGAATTTTAAATTTTGCAGCAAGAACAAGAAAATAAATAAGTTTGTCAAATAAAGAGGCTGGAAAAAGAAT
Organism: Sphaerophoria taeniata; assembly: GCA_943590905.1. NCBI lineage: Eukaryota > Metazoa > Arthropoda > Insecta > Diptera > Syrphidae > Sphaerophoria > Sphaerophoria taeniata. The sequence goes on from OX016540.1 coordinate 64,956,725, forward strand.
ATGACAAAACAAGACCCTATCTATGTCGAAATGGGTTTAAGAACAGTTTCCTGCTAAACTAGGTGTGTTTTTTTTGGCAAAGCTATCCGTATCCGTAGTAGACTGCCGATAAAAGTAGAAGTAGAATCATACTGCGGATAGAATTTAGAAAAATTCAATAATCGTCTTTAAAATGATAGCAGCGACCAACTTCTAAATACAAAAATTTAACAACAAATCCTACTGCACTGCGGATAGATTTGCCAAAAAAACACACCTACTGTTTCAAAATTTAAACAATTTAAGGTTTGGTATTCAGTGAAATTTTAAACAAAAATACGGGCGAATACAGCGCATTTCAGTCCCTCTATCAGTCACACTATTTGCGAGGTCTGGTTACCGGGTTATGATCCAAAACATTTTTCTTAAAGCTGAATCAATTTGGCTTAAAGTTTGGTAGAAAGGTTGTTAGAACCAGGAATCGGTTAGGAATTTAGGATACTTTTTATCCTTCTAGATGACTCAAGTAACGTTGTTTTGACATAGGTATTATTGTTATGCCTACGTTTTCAAAAAAGTAATCCGATTTAAATAATTCTTTCAATAACAGAAAACACAATACTAAGGGTTGTAGTACAGTTTAAGCTGTATTTTGTAGCTAGCTGACCCCGAAAACGCTGCGTTTTCATAAATTAGTAATCTTCGGAAATAGGTACGTATCCGATAAAAAGTCTTTCACAGAAAATTACACCTATAGGAGTAATAAAGACTGTATTTTATTAAGATAAAACAGTTCCTGTAAACCAAAACAGGTAACAATTAGAAACCAAACAAAAATAATTGTAACAATTAAACATGAGTCAGAGTAATCAAATCAAGTAAAGGGGAAACCTAATTTCCTTAGAACGAAATACTCAAGAATGATTGTACTTTACACTTATCCCTTGCACCTTTCATTAAAAAAAAAACCATAAAGAAATGTACATACATATAACGACGATTTCTGAATGCTGCGAACAAACAAAAATGAAACAAATCCTTGAAGCTCTGAACACTAAATACACAGTTTGCAATTTAAATTTGGCTTATACTTTCAATTGACAGTTGCATTTCTGACCATGATGACAAATACAGAAGTAATTGGGAAAACATTCTTCGCAAAATTGAGCATCTGGTAATAATTAATAAACACTAACAATTTATTAAGAGCGGGTGCAACGTCCCACGGGTCGGCTAGTATATGTATAAAAGTTTTAATTATTTATTTCAAAGGGCAGTCATATCGAAAACTTACGAAATGTTTTTTGGCAAACAGAGAAACAATTTGCCCAATTCGTGCGATTTTTTTTTATTTTCACATCCCAAATTCGATTACTTTGCAAAATATTATCAACAATTAAACGCTTTTTTTTCCATCCGCGTAAATTTGTTCATAAGTCCGACGTAAAAACGAAGATTTAAAAAATATCATCGAAATCGGATGATTTTCGATTCTGGAACCAAAAAAAGAGGGGACCGCGAAAGTATAAAATAACAAAGACATTTTTCCAAAATTTGCAAGTCATAAGCGTGATGAAAAAAGTTAAGAATAAGGCAAATGTGTGACTATTGGTTTTTCAGTTTGATTTATAGTAAACCGTTCTTAAAATATTTGTGTTGACGCCTGCTTAACTAATAAAGCGTTCATCCGTTTTTCGTTAAACCTATTTACCTACATATGTTCCTATATCATATTAAAATTATTTGGAAATAACGCCATATTACTTTAGATCTCATTCCAATCTGAATTTAAGCCATAAACGGATTATGGCGTAAATTCACATTTGAATGAGAATTAAAGCCATTATGGCGTTAGTTCATATGGCCTTCGTTCACGGAACCCTTAGAGGCCAGTTATAGCTATCATTGAAATGGATCCGGAAAAAATCTTTGAATGGATATTTAACTATGTTTTCTTTTGAATAGAAGTGCAAATTATATACCAATCGATCGGAAATCACTCCACTTTATTGACATAAAAAAGTTCAAGTGCACACTTATTTTTCATTAAGAGCCGATTTTTCAATCATCGAACAAAAATAAAAATAACGAACTGGGAAATAAACTTAGGTTTCTGAGTATTCATCGGTCGAATAAATAACAGCGTTTTTCGTCAGATAAAGTCTATCTGACGATTGAAAAATCCAATATTTTTTTATTTGTCGAATAAACACTATCTGCTTGTTTATCTGACGATTGAAAAATCGGCTCTAAAATGTGTGTTTCTATTTTCCCGTTGTAAATTCATTTTCCTAACAGCTGATTGTACTATGTCAAAAAATGAAACAAATCGTTCCAATGATTTGCGTTTCAATTTTGTACAATTCCAATGTTCTGTGTTTCAACTTCTCACAGTTCCAATGATAGAATTATGGCAGGAAAAAAATTCCTGACAGAAGTTTTCAATGATTGCTATAACCGACCTATCAGAAAAATTCCAATGATGTGTTTCAATGATGAAAACCAATGGTAGCTATAACTGGCCTCTTAGGTTAGGTTAGGTTATATGGGCTGACAGTTGATTTTGTTACCGTCACACTTAGATCAATGTAGATCCATTGTGATACCCTGAAGTGTTGTAACTTCTGAAAAGATGATTTAACCTATGAATTCTATGGTTGATCGAGCCATTTGGTGGACTTGATAAAGTTCAATAGGCGATTGCCTGGGAGTTCAGATAGTTCTTCTAGTTCATTGAAGAAATAATTGCCTAAGAATTTTGATCTGGTACGGCAGAGTGCTGGACAGTGGCATAGAAAGTGAGCCGTGTTTTCGTGCTCATCCTCATCGCCGCAGCCTCTGCATATGTCGTCCGTACTAAGCCCCATCTTCTTTTTGTGGTAGCCAAGTAGGTTATGTCCCGTTATCACACTTATGAGGGATCTTAGGGACGGTTTTTTGAGAAGTAAAATCTTTTTGGATTTTTCCTTGTCATAATGAGGCCAGAGTTTCCTGGTGTTACCGCAGGTTTCTAGTAGGTTCCATCTATCATTTGCTTTTTGAATGATGTTATTACTAATGTTTCTCTTTAGTTCGCATTGAGGGATTCTGATGTTGTGGTCTATGAGAGAGGGATCAAGTACCGAGCCTTCTCTTGCAAGCTCATCCGCTTTTTCATTTCCTGGCACACCACTGTGACCGGGAACCCAGCAGAGTCTTACGTTGTGCTGCATACCAAGAACCCTTAGCTCTTCGCAACAGCAAGAAACAAGCTTTGACTTGATTTGCGTGGCAGAGATCGCTTTTATTGCTGCTTGGCTATCAATGAAAAAGGTGATATCAGCGTGTGGTATCGCCATCATGGATATTTGATTAGCAGCGTTTTTCACTGCCAAGATCTCAGCTTGGAAGACGCTGCAATGGTCAGGAAGTTTGAATGAACTGGCAAGGCTAAGATTTTCTGAGTAGAAACCTGCCCCTACCCCAGTAGTCATTTTCGAACCATCGGTGAAGATGGTAAGATTCGATTCGTTAGTGTAGGGTACACTGTTTTCCCAGTCCTCTCTATTAGGGAAGCTGGTAGTGAAGTTTTTATTGAAGTCTAGATAAGGGGTCATGTAATCAGTACGAACGTTATTGCCAACGTATTTTGTAAGGATCGTGGTATGGCCGTGCTGACTAGATCTCCAAATATCGGTCTGACTAAGTCGGAGAGCGCTGTTTGCTGCTGATTCTTGTGCAAATAGGTCTATAGGGATGAGATTTAGGATCGCTTCGAGACCCGCTGTTGGGGTAGTCCTCATCACCCCCGTAGTGCTAATGCATGCCATTCTTTGTACTTTGGTGAGGGTTTTTAAGTTCGTGGATTTCTCCAGAGCTTGCCACCAAACCAAACTGCCATAAGTTAGAATGGGTCTAACAATGGCTGTGTACATCCACATGATTATCTTTGGATTTGGCCCCCAGTTTCTTCCCAGAATCCTGTTACACGAGTAGAGCGCAATCATGGCTTTCTTGTATCTTTCCTGTATGTTTAGACCCCAGTTGAGTTTCTTGTCCAAGATAACTCCAAGGTATCTTGCTTTTTCTGAAACTATAAGTGGGGTGTTGTCAATTTTTGGTATCTCAAAAGAAGGTATTTTCCTTCTGTTGGTGAAAAGTACCAGTTCTGTTTTCAGGGGGTTAACCTTCAGACCGCATTTCTTGGTCCAGTTATTGACCATAGTTAATGCGCCTTCTAGTTGTTCGCTTACAGTGGTGAGGTATTTACCCGTCGCTAGAAGCGCTAAGTCGTCGGCATAGGCTATAATTCTGACACCGCTGTTTTTGAGTTTGATGAGAATTTCATTCATCACCAAAGTCCAGAGGAGGGGTGAGAGGATTCCGCCTTGTGGAGTCCCTCTAGATGTGTACATCTTTATATCAGAGTTACCTAGTACGCAATGGATTTGTCTGCTTTTCAACATACACGTAATCCATTTTATAAGTGTAGGTTCTATTTTAAGATCAGTGAGAGCTTTTTCAATGGCACTGTTGTGGACATTGTTGAATGCTCCTTCGATATCGAGAAAAGAGGCAAGGGTGTATTCTTTCACCGCGAGCGACTTCTCTATTGTTCTAACTGCACAGTGTATGGCTGTTTCTACACTTCTGCCTTTTGTATAGGCGTGCTGAAATGGTGATAAAGATTCTGGCTTTAAGTTGCTACGGATGTGCATATCAATCAATCTCTCAAGTGTTTTTAGTGCGAAAGAGGTTAGACTGATAGGTCTGAAGTCTTTTGGTTCTGTGTGACTGGGCTTGCCAGCTTTTGGTATGAAGACGACTTTAACTTCACGCCAAGCCTTTGGAACATATCCTAACTTAAGACTGTTAAGGAATATGTTTATCAGATGTGGAGTGATGATATCACTGCTTTTTTGCAGCATCAAGGGGAAGATGCCGTCTAGGCCTGGGGATTTGTAAGGAGAGAATGAGTTAATAGCCCAGATTAACTTTTCTTTTGTTATCAATTCCCTAGGAATTTCAGGTACCGAGTATATGGTGTTTATTGACTCGTTTACTAGGTCTGCGCTACATCCTGGGAAGTGTGTTTGAACCAGGAGTTTTAGGCTTTCTTGACAGGACTCTGTCCATTGATCATTAGGTCCTTTTAGGGAGCCTATGGGTGTGTTTACTTTGGAGAGTATTTTCCTTAGTCTTGCTGAATGGTTAGTACATTCAATGCTACTACAGAAGTTTCTCCATGAGCTTCGTTTCGCCCTTTGAGTTTCAATTTTGAATTTTCTTTGACTGGTTTTATAACATTCCCAGTCGCTATCTAGTCTAGTGCGTTTAGCCCTATTGAAAAGTTTACTTGTTTCTTTCCTAATATTACTGAGCTCAGTAGTCCACCAGGGCGGCTTATTGTTTTTCTTCGCCGCTGTAATGAGTGGACAGCTTTTGTCAAAGGCGTTCCGCATAATTCCCGTGAATTCCATAGTTAATTCATCTAAGCTATCTGAATTAAGAATAGTATCGGTACTTAGCTGACCTATGTTCTTAATAATTTCGCTGTTAAAGACGTGCCAATCAGTACGTCTATTGTTTCTAAAAGGTTTGCTTTCCCGCTTAGTATCAGGGATGCAGAATTCGATTAGACGATGATCTGCGAAAGATGCGTCGTCTAGTACCTTCCATTGCTCTACCCGACAAGTATCTGAGTTGCTTGTTATGGTGATATCGAGCACCTCCTTACGGGTTTTTGTAACAAAGGTGGGAGTGTTACCTCTGTTAGCTACTATAAGGTTGTTATCAATAATGTATTCGAAAAGGGACTCGCCCCTTGTGTTAGTATCGGTGCTTCCCCACTGCACATGATGTGAGTTAGAGTCGCACCCTACGACTACGTTAAACTTGTTCTTACTTGCATAGGATATCAATAGATTAGTGATATCAGCTGGTGGTCCTTCCGTACCGTCGTATGGCATGTAAGTGGATGAGAGAATGAGCGTTGGGAGCCCTTCTCGCTCCAGTTTTACCGCTGTTTGGTCAATATTGCTGTAAGTAGTCAGAAGAAAAAGATTAGACTGTTTCCTTGCTACGATGCATGTTCTGGGATTACTGTTACGGCTGTCAAGGTTGGGCTTGTACAGCAGAAGTTCTCTCGAGTGTAGTCCCTTAATTTTGCCGCCTGATACCCAGGGTTCCTGTATAAGGGCTACATCGTACTGTCTACTCTCCATGAGGTAGACTAGGTTAGCGCTGGCGGCTTTACTGTGTTGGAGATTGATTTGTAAGATTCTCAATTCCATTATATAATACAGTATTTGTTCAACGCTTTACTAACATGTTTCTTTTTGTTGGCAGTCAACCTCAGTTTGCATCGGGTTATCCCGACACGCACTTTGAAGTCAGCTTTCCTGAGAAGTGGGATGGCTTTTTGGGTCAGCCTAACTTCCACCTCGGTGCCTTCCTTGGTTTTTTCCGTTTTAATAATCTCCCAGTCTTGGCTTAGGAGATCACTATTCAGAGATAGGATGTATCTCTCTAGCCGGTCGTTGGGGATGGCGGGGCCTTTGACCACTAGTTTGCCTACTGGTCTGCACAGCTCCTTGATCGCTTTCACCTCGATGAGACGAAGATCAGCGCCTCTCCATGGGGCTGACGTATTTTTAATAAACTCTCGGAGCCACTCAAGAGTTACGTCATTCTCACAGTTCAGCACCTTGAAACCATGAGTTGTCGTGAGGTTACCGAAGAGTGGCACTTGCCTACTCTTAACGATAGCCTCGTTGACTTCCTCAAGGATCCTTAGTTCAAGGAGCTGCCATTCATCTTCGGTTAGCCTACGTGTGGGTTTACCATAGTCAGCTATAGCGACTTGGTGACCCTTAACGATGGCCCGAGAAATCTTCACTCTCTTCGTTGCTGCGTGTGGCGAAGAGGTGTTTGGAGAGTTACTGGCATTCCTCGCCCTTTTCGAGGAGCATGCTGCTTCTTCCGGGGGGGGGGGATTGTGACCGCCTTGACAGCAACCGTAATTTCCGACGCTTTTTGTAAACGAGACTTGGATTTCTCAAACGCTGCCCTCTCTTTGGCCGTAAGAGACTCGGGAGTTCTTTTGGCAAAACGACGAACGATTCTCTCAGCATTGCGTTGCTGACGTCTACGAATGTCGTAATCTGGCCTCTTACAACCGGCCGGCGTCACAGATGCACAAGACCTTCTAAGTACTATACTTTATTTACTATCGGTGTCGGGAAGAAGGCTATCACCTTTCGATGTGTAATTTCTATATGGATTTTTAATACGTTTACACGATTGTTATAATATTCCATTTGGAAAGGGTGACAGTCCATATTTAAAATCCATATCGTATAATAAGTGATGAGCCGCTCTGTTAACACACTTTTCTGTGTTTAAGGCTTTTGGTCGTTAGATTTTGCTTTCTATAAGCTCTCTTCGACTTTATCTGATAGTGTATTAAAAAAAATATACCTATCACAGAAAAAAAAAAGTTGTTATATTAACAATCGTCGATAGTCAACTTGAAATTTGGCCAAATTGTTGCATTGACTACCAAAATAGTCCATATAACAACGTGATTTTAAAAAATTGACTACTGGATAGTCAATAGAACAATTTTCGATTGTCAATTTTGGGTAGTCAATATGACAACAAAAGTAATCAATAGAACAACTCCGGTAGTCAATATGACAATTTGGTTGTCATATTGACTACCAAAATTGACTATCGAGGATTGCTATATTGACTACCTAGTAGTCAATTTAAATTTCGGTTTTGAACAAAAATTGTCATATTGACTACCGCAGTTGTCCTATTGACTACCTCATTTGTCATATTGACTACCGTGGTTGTCATAATGACTACCAAAATTGACTATCGAGAATTGTTATATTGACTATTCGGTAGTCAAATTAGACTACGGTTTTAGTAAAAAAAATTGTCATATTGACTACCGCAATTGTCCTATTGACTACCGCAGCTGTCGTATTGACTACCGTGGTTGTCATATTGACTACCAAGTTGACTATCGAGAATTGTTATATTGACTACCCAGTAGTCAAATTAAATTTCAGTTTTCAACAAAAATTATCCTATTGACTACCGTAGTTGTCCTGTTGACTACCGCAGTTGTCATATTGACTACCGTGGTTGTCATATTGACTACCAAAATTGACTATAGAGAATTGTTATATTGACTATTCGGTAGTCAAATTTAAATTTCGGTTTTGAACAAAAATTGTCATATTGACTACCGCAGTTGTCCTATTGACTACCTCATTTGTCATATTGACTACCGTGATTGTCATATTGACTACCAAAATTGACTATCGAGAATTGTTATATTGACTACCCAGTAGTCAAATTAAATTTCGGTTTTCAACATAAATTGTCCTATTGACTACCGTAGTTGTCCTGTTGACTACCGCAGTTGTCATATTGACTACTGTGGTTGTCATATTGACTACCAAAATTGACTATAGAGAATTGTTATATTGACTATTCGGTAGTCAAATTAGATTACGGTTTTAGTAAAAAAATTGTCATATTGACTACCGCAATTGTCCTATTGACTACCGCAGTTGTCATATTGACTACCGTGGTTGTCATATTGACTACAAAAATTGACTATCGAGAATGGTTATATTGACTATCCGGGATTCAAATTAGATTACGGTTTCAGTAACAAATTGTTAAATTGACTGCCGCAATTGTCCTATTGACTACCGCAGTTGTCATATTGACTACCGTGGTTGTATAACTGCAATCCAAAAAAGATTCTGGGTTACGACCCACACTGATAACTTCCCAATTCCCTTCTGTCAATTTATCTTGCTTAAAACTTTAATAAAATATTCAGAACAATATTTTCTTTAAGATAATTAGTTTGAAGTCAATACCTATTTGTTCTCCTAACACTTGATTCGAAAACCATTCCTTATTATTTTTTTTTCTTTTTTTGCAGGTTTTCGTGTTTTGTAAAAAAAGTTTTTAGTTAAATTTTTTGAAAAAATTTTCTGAAAACTTGCAACAATATTTTGAATGTGATAAAATAGTTTGATTTCAAAATCTGTTTTTGCCAACGAGATCTTTAGTCAAAAACCAATTTTTTCTAATTTTAGGAGCATTTCTTGAAAATTTTTATTTCTTATGTAAACAAATACAGATTTGAGTTTTCGTAGAGTAATATTTTACTTTAAAATTTAGCACAATATAAAATCATTAAGTCAATACTTTTAAAATATTCACGAGATATCGAGAATCGAATATAAATGTTATTAATTTTACATACTATTTTTTGTAAATTTTAATTTTTATGAAAAGACTGATGGTTGCATTTTTATAAAAATTAAACTAAATTTCGAACACATGAATGAATAGTTGCAAGCCAATATCTTAAATTTTTGGAAAGATAATTGAGTTGATAATCAATTTTTACCAAATTTTACTAATATTTTTTATACATATTATTTATTTTTTTTTAACTTTCAACTAAATCTTTTTAAAAGTTTGACAGAATGTTCAAAACCATAGTTTTTAAAAGGTAAACAAATTTTGTGTTCGTAAAATATTCGTGACCAACATTTTTTTGTTTTCAGTTTTTTTGATTTTTTTTTTCAAAAAAATTTACCTATTATAATAACTTCCTATGTTCAGTCAATAACAATTAATTAGAAAACGAAAGTAAATATTTAATAGTTGTCTTATCAATAAACGTTAGCTTTTGACAAATAACGTTAGTGAAAGCGTAGCAAACGTATTCAAATTCTCATGGTTTTCATGTACTGTGATCCTTTTGCAAATACTTTTCAAATATATTGACGGCGCTTTAATTTTACAGGTTTTACAAATAAGAATCAGCTTACTGTTTGAAATACGTTCATAAAATTTAATAACTGTTACTTTAAAGAGTTAGAAGTAACAGCATTAAATAATTTTTAAACATTTGTATGGCGCTGTAATCGTATAGATGTAACATAACCAAATCAGTTTCTAATGCGTTTTTTTATTGTAGTTTCTGAGCTTCCGGTATCATTTTTGCAAGTTTTCCATCGTTTACTTTTCCACTTTTTCATTTTTAATACAATGTACATAGACAAAGCCTAAAAACTTGAATTAAATATTCGAGAAATAAGATATATATTTTTAACGATTCCAAATGCATATGCCAAAAATAGTAAAATAATTTAAAATAGTAAAGTATATTGTTAATTTGTCCGTTTTCCCTGATAACAAACACCAAACCCCACAAGCTTTTCTTTGCCAGACACCTACATGACATAAGCAAATAAAAATCTGAAAATATTTAGATTGCGTTCAGTGTACTCGTAATTGAAGTAAGTAAGTTTTTCAATCATTTTTCTATACGGTCGAAAGTTTTTCTATATTCAACCTCGAATTTAAAGTGTTTTGAGTGCATGTACTTATATCAGCATAATATTTAGAAAGTGATTACAAGGTATGTATATAAAAAACGTTATATTTATTAAATACATAACTATTTTTCCAGAATAAATGTATAATTAAAATTCATTTTTTTCAGTGTGCAAAATTCAAACCCTCTTATTTCCAGACAAAAACGCTAAATCAACATTACAGTTACGTTGAAACTTAAGTTGTCATATTGACTATTGCGATAGTCAATGTGACAACTCGGTAGTCAATGTGACAACTCGGTAGTCAATATGACAACTTTAGAATTTTCATTCAGTTTTTAGTTTTTTCCCAAAATCATTATTCTTTCTTGAGCTCTGGCATCTGGTCGCGGAACAATTTCTCTACTAAAATTATAAGTTTTAACGAGTTTCGTTTGTGCATTTTAAAAACATCTAAGAACTTCAATTGAAAAAAAATTACAAGGTAAAACATTATATTAATGAGAAAAATATTCTGAGATATAAGGTTATGGTGTCCTCTTTTAACTTAATATTTTTCAAAGTCATTAAATTCAAAATATCAAGTCAACTTATATTATTCAATTGGTGCATTTTAAATCTATTGAATGGAGTGTAAGATAAATCAAATCATATAATTAAAATCAAATGCTAATTTGAAAAGCCAACAAAAAAATTGTGAAAACCACGCGCATCATATTGGCAACCGCGGTTGTTACATTGAATACTGAATTTCATCCTATTGACTACCGCAATCTTCCTATTGACTATTGCGATAGTCAATGTAACAACTCGGTAGTCAATATGACAACTTAAGAATTTTCTATTTAGTTTCCAGTGTTTTCCAAAAATTATAATTTTTTCTTAAGCTCTGGCTTCGAGTCGCAAAAAAAATGTCTCTTCTAAAATTTAATATTTTCAAATTTCGTAGATTCTCAATTTTAAGAAAAATATTAGTTATAACTAGTGTCATTAGTCCATTTTTATACACCCAAGGACTTCAATTAAAAAAATTACAAGGTAAACCAATTTATAAATAAGAAAAATAATCTGCGATACAAAGTAATGGCGTCCTCTGTTCACTTAATATTTTCAAAGTCATTTTATTCGAAATATCAAGCCAACTTATATTGTTTAACAATATCATTAGCTCATTTTGAAATATATACGTACAAAATTAATTGAAAGCATAAGATAAATTTATTAAATTATTAAAAATAATATTCGTGGGTATCAATTCTATAGAATAAAATCAATTTGCTTAGCCAGAAAAAAAAACATTTAGTGAAATTTATTTGCATCAAATTGAATACATCGGTTGTCATATTGACTACCGCGATCATCGTGTGGACTATTTAGCTTTTAATTACTTGCTAAAAATCTTCGTTTTTCTTGAGTTATCAAAATTAACTTTCAATTAGCGTCATTAATGCATTTTAAAACAGTAATGTAATGTAACAGTTCTTAAGTGAGCACAAATTGATTGATAACCATGTTTAAATGCATTTTGTTTCATTATCAGATCGATTAAGACTTTCAAACGCTGCAGCCAACCAGCACATCAATACTTTCGTTGTGGCAAGACCATTGGAAAACATTAAAAAACTTCCTGATGGAAAACATTAAGGACAAAAAGGTTACAGAAACATTGAAAGACTTGGGAGATACAAATTTTGGAGAAGGTATGCACAGTTATAAATATGTTATTTTTTATGATGGTTAACATACAAACAAAATTAAATTTTAACCTATATCTTAACTATGTCTACATAATCAATTATAGTAATTGAGGTGTAAAATAAATTTCCTTATTATCTGTATGAAAATAATAAATACATAAATGTGAAACAATGCTTTACTAATGTTATCCTTTTTTTATCTTCATTCCTTTCAGATGATTTTGTGCTGGAGATACTTAAAAGTATTCACTTCTACTTATTTCTGACAGCAGCAGTTTCAAGAAAATCTAACAACGGGGCCAAGTCAAGAAGCAAGTTCACCATCAAAGATTCACTGATGGCATTCCAAACCAAAAGGATGAATCCAAAACTGTCAACAATGCTGCATACGTTAAGTACATAATTTAATTTAATTATAAACATAAGCAACTTAATTTGTTGTTTTTATTTTTGGTGTATTATTTCTCGTATTGCAATGTTTTATAACATCTTACTACTACTTACATTACTACTTACTACTACATTCTTAATAATAAGAGCTACATATAAGAAAATTAATTTAATCGTAGCTATTCAATAAAATAAAAGAATTTGTTTTCATTTAAATTTTTGATGAATTATTTCTTTTGTTACAATGTTTCTTTATGTTTATAAAATGAATAGTTATAAAATAAAATATGTAAAAATATAGTAAACACATTTATATTTAACATGTATGTATTAATACATTAATTAAAAATACCTATAAGCGATTAAAATAAATGTATTTATATGTAACTAAGAAACAAATTTTGTTTTAAATGAAATTTTAATTTTGAAGATCTTACAGATTGGAAGTTGTCATATTGACAACCGTAGTTGTCATATTGACAACCGTAGTTGTCATATTGACAACCGTAGTTGTCATATTGACAACCGTAGTTGTCGTATTCACTACCGCAGTTTTCATATTGACTACTGCGGTTGTCATATTGACTACCGCAGTTGTCATATTGACTGCCGCAGTTGTCATATTGACTACCGCAGTTATTATATTGACTATCGAAGTTGTCATATTGAATATATCAGTTGTCGTATTGACTACCGCAGTTGTCGTATTGACTACCGCAGTTGTCATATTGACTGCCCCAGTTGTCGTATTGACTACCGCAGTTGTCATATTGACTACTGCAGTTGTCATATTGACTATTGTAGTTGTCATATTGACTTCCGCAGTTGTCGTATTGACTACCGCAGTTGTCATATTGACTGCCCAGTTGTCGTATTGACTACCGCAGTTGTCATATTGACTACTGCAGTTGTCATATTGACTATCGTAGTTGTCATATTGACTACCGCAGTTGTCGTATTGACTACCGCAGTTGTCATATTGACTACCGCAGATGTCGTATTGACTACCGCAGTTGCCATATTGACTACCGCAGTTGTCGTATTGACTACTGCAGTTGTCATATTGACTACCGCAGTTGTCGTATTGAATACCGCATTAGTCAATACGACAACCGTAGTTTCAATTTCTTTCAACCAAAGTTGTCATATTGACTACTAAAGTTTTCATATTGACTACCAAATTGTAAACAAATTTCGGACCCCAAAATTGACAACCGAAAATTGTTCTATTGACTATCGCGGTTATCGGCTGAAAATTGACTACCAAATAGTCATATTGACTACCAAAATAGTCAATAGGATGACTTTTTTCGTTCTGTGACTCGCACTTATTTTATGAAAGAAGCACCTCGTAAATTATGTGAACATTTTGTACAATCCACGAATGGTATTCGTATTAATTTTCCAAGAATTTTGTCGATGTTCTCTCGGCATTTTTTTATAAGCACTATATGTCTTTTTATATTTATAACTTCAATGTTTTTAGCTTTTCTTTGTATGCAACTGCTTTCTAGACCGCTTTGATTCAATTGTACCTTTCAATGTAATTTAGCAAAATAAAAACTCTTTAAAAATCATATCTGCTCTGTATTACCCATTAATATTGAAGTAGCCAAAGGTATCTCATACATATATACTTTTTAGAAGATTTCATTGTCATAAAAATTTAATTGCTTTCGGCACTTCGCGAAAAAAAGGAAACAAGAAACCTTAAAAAATTCACATTCTTTTAAATGTTTGTATCCTTTTAACGGGCTTTTTTCGTGTTGCCCTTTCATTTTGCTTTTGGCGATGCTAAAAAGCATAAAATGGAAGAAAGGAAATTAAGTGTGTTGCCTATTTTTTGTTTGTTGTTTTTTTGTCCTTATGTATTTCTTCCAAGCCCAAGAAACGATGATTTTAGGCAGAAGGAGAAAAAGAAAAAAAATTGTTACACTTACACCCCGTGTAATTGCGTGTCCTGCCGACTTCCCATCTTCGGATAAAAAGTCCACTTTTGTACTCTGTTTTGCGTTTAAATTAAATTTTTTTCAGCACCCAACGTATACTACAGTGGTAGCAGGAGAGCTCGCTGGTTAGAAAATCGGGTAAAATCTAAACATCCCCTTTGGCCAAGAGTCCAGGCTGTCTAGCTCTGGAATCTTTTTTCTAAAATGTGTATAGATATACATCTACACTCTCAATTCTTACTATAGATACCTTTGCTATATACATCCTCCAGTTGAGATGAATAATTAATATCCTTAAAATTACACCCCCAGGTAGGTGGTAGTGCCTTCACAATTTGTAGGATGTCCATAACGAACAAAGAAGTGGAAAGAGATGCGAAAATGTAAAACAAGCTCCATAACTGTTCCTCCAAACGTGTTTCGCTATTCATTGGATTCGCTGGGCATGGAAACGCACCCCTTCATTGCATAAGCGAAGAAGCTCAAAGTCCTTGCCTCTGTTTAGAAATTACGTTAATGGCCATAACATCCTTAAAAAGAAAATAAAAAGGACCAAGCAGGCGGATAAACATTTTTAATGGGATTTTGTTCAAGTTCTTACGTACAAACCTTTGAAGAAAATTATCATAAAAAATTAAGATGTTTGAAGACCATCCTTAAAACGACCTCGAAGAAAATTGTTTGTTAACATTTATTATATTCAAAAATATATACTTCAAGTCTGAGATAAGACTGCATTTCAAGCCTTGGAAATAAAGCTATACTTATGTAAGGTGTATGCACTCCGTACCTATTTATCAATATCACAACCATTCAAACTAAGCTTTTCTGACTGATCTCACAAAATTCTCTAATTTTATAAACTGTAAGTTTTTTTCCGAATTTAAATTGACTTTTTGGATTAAGAGTCAGTTTTTCCTCACTACAATGGCATAGATAAATGTTTTGTGATACATTATTACGACCAATGGTTTGCCAACATAGAAACTTCGTTATACCACTGTTTGAGTCATGACTGAAACGTCATTTTAAGCTAGTATCACACTAAAATAATTCATTAGCTGACTATAGTTTTGCGCCAATGTCATTATTTATTTTTTTAATAGAGTTTACATCTTAAGGATTGACAAACTATGGTCGTACGGAGGCACGTTTTAAGAAAAATGGTAGAGATTTCTTTCCACAAATTCAAATATTCTAATATAAATGTCATAAGGAGGACACCACACATTTGCAATAGTGCAACGTCTTGCACTTGAATAGTGATTAATTAATTGAACCTGTAAATACGTTAGATATAGAGAGAGAACGGTGCTTGCTGCTATGATTTTTGTAATTATCGTAAGTTTTGTGCCGTTGCGTGTTTTTTTTATAAAGTAAATTTAAACATATTTGTTAATTGAATCAAACTTAACATTTTATTTATAGTTTTGAACTTAATATATTACAATATTTTTGCTTTATTATAAATTATTTGGCGAAACGCTTTTCAGACTATGTGCATCTTCGGGCGTTGATGATTATCTTAAACTTGATTTGTATTCAATTTACAATTAGAATTAAAAATGCAATGAGCAGACTTCACCACAATATTAAATTAAATTAAAATATCAAATACTGTTTTGTAGGGTAGTGGTAGTGGCACCTGTTACCGACCATCCCCAGTTCCCGAACGCTTTTCTTCACATGCATGTGTAGGCATTCTTTCTTTACAAATAGGTAAAAAATACTCATTAAAAAAATGTATCTTAAGAGAGCGAAAAATTCAGTTCAGTGGTAAGCTTTATTCGGTTTTAATACGTTTTTCAAGAAAAACAAAACTAGGTTAGTTATCCCTGAAAAGATTGTTTTGAAGAGAAAAATTAATTGAGTAAATACTTTTCACAGCGTTTTAAAATAATTAAGTTTGTCAGATTATTGATACCTATATTAAATGTTTTAATGAAAAAAGTAAGATTATTATAATGATTTTAAACCGTTCGAGGAAAGGAAACCAAATTATACTGAGTTGCCTTACTCGAACAAGTGTGTTCGGAAATAGGAAACAGTGAAAAAAGACAAAATGCTATTTTCGAACACCCCTTTCTTTCATTTTCGAGATCGGGATTGGAAGCTGTAAGTTTCAATAAGAAGTTTTTTCAATACGTGCCTTCAAATTTGATTAAAGGTCATTTTCTCTGATGAGAAGAAATAGAAATAAGATGATCCTGAAGGGTTACATGGATACTGGAGTGATTTGCGAAAGGAACCGAAATATTTCGAATGGTCTAATTTTGTTGGATGTTGAGGTTGATGATAGGGGAGCTTTCTTTTCAGTAGGGTGCTTGGAAATTCAATTTACGTCATCAAAAATCCACAGTGGGGATTATGTTTAAGTGCTGCGCAGCAGTTTGATACCTGTTTTGGCAGATCACTGTGATTTTTAAGCGGGACAATACCAAAATTCACACAAATCGGGAATCAAAGACAGGAGAATTTATGGAGAAGGAAAAAGCTACGGATCTCTAAGAGAGCTTAAGGAAGCTCAGCGAAGAGAATGGTTTAAAATGGTGGACATACATGTTTCTCTTTCTATTTGAGTTAAATCCAGATATTTCCATAGCTTCCTTTCTAATTATATAAAGATCTACAATTTTTGATTTTATTTCTGCAAATTTTCCATTACTCTAGTTTTTCAATAAAATTTTTTTGCAAAAGAATTCCAAATTTAGAACGGAACATGCAAGAATGTTGTATGTTAAATTATTTTTTGTAAATCCTTCAATAGCTTTATCACTACCTTAATACCTAAACGAAAACTTCTGCTATACACTTAAGTAGGTAAATTGCTCATGAAATTCACGTTCATGGTCACAGTGTTAAAAAAAAAGTTTCTAATAACCCACACGTACAGAGATTACCTAGAAGTTATAAACTGCAAACAAAAAATTAGCTTTGAAAGTATCCTAAGAGAATTTCAACACAAAAAAAATAAGTCATTGTTTGTATTACAGACTGAACATTATGCCAGGTTGAAGATTTTGGGAGGCTTTGTGGAATTTTGATCGTTTGGGGGGGGGGGGGGAAGCTTCTAAGTGGAACAAAATCAGTTTTAATTTCAAGCTGTAATTTAAACAAACAAATCACCCCTATCACAGGGTCCCTCATAGCAAAATTACGAATATATTTTTTTGCTATTTAATACATTTTTACTTCTTAGGGGAAGGTATTGTAATGGGGCTGATTTTTTGAATCTCCAGTTTGCATATCTCCATGTTTCGTGGCCACTAGAATCCGAATCAACCCTTTTATCATGATGTCTGTGTGTGTGCATGTCCGTATGTGCGTTACGTTTTTTCTACTCGATTATCTCGCGAACTACTCATCGTATTGCCATGGTCTCATTCGACGCGGCATTGCCTTGTTAAGAACAAAAATTGTAACAATAGTTCAAAAAATCTTATTCAGCAATGTATAATGTACGTGGCTCAGAGGAGGAGACTTAGATTTGTATTGTCTCATGTTATCGCACAGGTGGCCTCAGATAAGCTGGCGATTTTTGTAGGAACAGAATGCTGCGGAAGCTGGGGTTTGAACCCATAGCATTCGGCTTAGCAATCATTTACTCTATCCTCTGAGCCATGGCCACCTGCCCAATATTATTATTTTTTAAGTATTATTAGAGGTTTAGAGGTAAGTATATTTGGTGTGTAAATTTATGGTGTGTTTGTGCAGGTGGCCATGGTTCAGAGGATGGAGTAGTGGATTGCTAAGCCGAACGCTACGGGTTCAAACCCCAGCTTCAGCAGCATTCTTTTTCTACAAAAATCGCCAGCTTATCTGAGGCCACCTGTGCGATAACATGAGACAATACAAATCTAAGTCTCCTCCTCTGAGCCACGTAGGTTTCTGTTATGTGTGCTTTCTTTCTATGTGTCTATCTGTCTCTCTCTGTTGTATTAATGTATTGTTCTGTCCCAGCCGATGGTCTCAGTCACCAGTGCTGCTATGTGTCTGTAGTTCGTTACATTTATGTGCGAAGTACTGTGAAATGTAATGTAATGTATGGTGTGTTTGTGTTAGAGGTAAGTTATATGGATGTCATAAATACTATGGAGAATATTATTTATTTAAGGTAAATATTACTATCCTGGTAAGTTACATCGTTACTTAAAATTGTTTTAACCAGCTCACGGTTAGAAAACGGATAAATTTATAGCTCCTCATTTCTATAGTAAATCATATCGATTAAATCAATTAACGGTAACTGAAACTTGTTTCTGTGTTCCAAATCATGACGTCAAAATGTAGTAACTGGCTTCCTGGTATAACATCATTTACAATATCATTAATTTATTGTCTCAATTAATTTGTTTGAAAATGGTAAGTATACGCCCAGGTGAACCAGATTTTCCATTTTATTTATAAATTGAATATGATGCTTCCTTTTTTACACGGATAAGATATTTTGTTTTTGCTTTTTTAGATGTCTCGGTATGTGCTCATTGCACAAAAGTTACTTAAATACTGGATGTTCGTATGTATCTTCGTTCAGATTGTTTTGCTTCGAACTCTAATGATACAGACATGAGACTGATTTCATTGAACGCAAAATCGCTTGATTGAGGATTGAATACGTTTTTAGCGAAATCTGTTAAGCGGTTTTTACCTAATTGTAATGAAAAAAACGAAGAAAATCAACAAAATCCAAAACAAGTTAAAATTTATCATTTATGCATGAAAATTATGATCATTTCAGCATAAATTGCAACAAAAGTCCCAAAAAAACCTATCTATCAAAGTTGAATATTATTTGTCTATAACACTGGTCAGCAACATTTTTGCCGCAATGATGAGACACATCATTTCTTGTACATTTTATTATGCTGAAACTGAATCCGGACACAGAATTGTTCTCGCAGCTCAGGATTTCGAGAAATTCTAATTTCAAAGTACTTTATTTTTTTACAGCATTCTTTAGAACAACTTTTTCTCTTTTAAATCCATTTTAGTTTGTTTCGCTACGATTTTCAGTTCGATTTGCAGTTCGCTAGCACAAAAATATAACATAGGTAAAATCGAAGTACCGTGGCTAATATTTAATTTCTTGAGAAAAAAACTCGTAGCGAAACAAACTAAAATGGGTGTAAAACAGAAAAGTACCGATCGGCACGCTGAACGCCTACGACGTTTCTCATTCTGTGCGGTATAGATAACTAATCCAAAATAAGTAGGTAAACGATCTCGTTCGCCAATTGTGAAGACATCATGTCTTTCAACAAAAAAAAATCAAAAATATTGGACACCCCAACAAACTCATCCCGATAAGGGAAAAGACCAAGATGT
This sequence comes from Sphaerophoria taeniata, assembly GCA_943590905.1. Taxonomy (NCBI): domain Eukaryota; kingdom Metazoa; phylum Arthropoda; class Insecta; order Diptera; family Syrphidae; genus Sphaerophoria; species Sphaerophoria taeniata. The sequence continues at coordinate 64,976,426 of OX016540.1, forward strand.
TGATCTTGATGACGAGTTAATCTCACCACCCATCTCAAATAAAAAAAAACAAAAATTCCTTCGGTCTTCGTTCTGCAAAAAACTTGTGAAAATGTGCATGGTTTCTTACATAGAGAACCTATTTACCTAGAGTCGCAACTCGTTCTCTTTTTTAAAAATTCACTGTTCAAAAAATTTTGTGTTGAGTTCTACCATCTCTACTACCCATTGCAAATGTATTGGTTTGGCCTCCATTTGAAATGCATTGAAAAACCTACACATTTGCATTGGGTAGATAGTATATTTTATCAAATTTAATTTTTTTAGTCGAAAGGGAGTAAGATGCCTTGAGTTGCGACTCTAGGTATACCTCCTCTGTGGTTTCTTAGCTGAATTAAAGTTATTTTAAATTCACTATGGAAAGAGAACAAGGAAACTGTTTGGCTTTCCTTGACGTAAAAGTAATACGTAAACAAGATGGTTCGGTTGGTCACACTGTATTCCGAAAAGACACTCATACAGACAGGTATTTACATGCAACATCTCATCATCACCCAGCAAATTTGAAATCTGTGGTATCGGCTCTTGTGAACCGTGCTCACAAAATTTTGTGATCTCGAACACCTTGAGCAAAAGTTGAAGAATGTAGATAAGAATTGATATAGTTCCAGACAAAAAACATGGAAACCTAAACCTAGCTCACAAAACAGTTTTCCATCTCTAGAATTAGAAAAAAGGGCCTTTTGCCCTACATTAAAGGTGTAACGGATGGAATTGGACGAATACTACGGAAATGTGATAGAAAAACCATATTCAAACCACCAACAAAAATTCGTCAACTTCTAGGGTCACCTAAGGACAAAATTCCATTCCTGAGTCCTGGTGTTTACGCTGTTCCCTGTAACTGTGGGTCTTTCTATATTGGAGAAACGAAAAGAAGTATTAAAACACGCCTTTAAAAGCAATACAAAACAAAGCTGTCACAAAATCAGCAATTTGTGAACATTTGGCCTACAATGAGGATCACTTTATCCGGTTTGATCAAGCCAGATCGATCTCAAATGAAAAGTTTTATGTTCCTAGGATCGTTAGAGAAGCAATTGAAATTAAAAAACATAAACATTTCAATAGAGACTCTAGCTACAAACGATCGCCGACATGGGATCCTCTCATAAACAAAACAAAAGTGCATAAAACCAAAACAGCTGTAGCCGATGTCATGAGCTTCGCTTGTATTCAACAGCAAACAACAAATACACCACCCACAAGCGACCCAAGTGCAACAACATCTACGCACCGGTACAATTTAAGAGCGAGAGCTTGCAATTGCAATATTTAATAAAATAAATTAAACTTGTTCAACAGCGGAGTAAAATGTTTGCCATTACTTTTAATAAGGGAAATGCAAAGACAAAGCCACTTCATATTCAACTAATATAGCAAAATTTGTATACAGCTGATCATGAATCTGCTTACCTTAAAAATATATATTTATCGATTTTCCCTAACAAATACCAGGGTTTCTATGGCTTATTATTTTATTCTTTACATATGTAACGACAAAATATTTTGATCAAACATGTCAAACAAAGAAATCGAACAAAGTTTCAGTTTTTTTTCCGAGAATAAGTATCTCTATACCAAATTTTTGACGGTATCGACTGAAATTGAAAAAAAAAACAACGCCCGAAATCGATTCTTTAACATTGACATTGACTTCACAGAAATTCAAACACAATTTTATCAAACGAATCTATACCTAATCTATATTCTTGGATTGTTAAGACTAGCGAGATTTCAAAAATATATTGATCTTCTTTGTGAACTTTTCTACTTCAAGAACTATTTACGACACCATTAATTATGCTACAAAAAGTACGCTACCTCATTGGCTCAGATTATATGCATTGTAATTTGATCAATATTTCAAGTTTTTTTTTCTTAAGATAAAAACGTTTCATGAGCAAAGAGAGCTAAGCTTAGCTTAGCTTGAAACATAAACTTGGTGAATCTCGAGAAAACTTTGAAAGCTCCATTATACCTTCATTGTTCACCATATGTTATACGAGCGACAAGACGCAATATAAAACCCATTCAGGTCGTTATTTAGATGCAGTGAGGTTCGGCCTCAATAGAACAAGTTTCATTTAAACATGATAAACTAAAAGAAGACCACTTGTTCTTCAACACCTTTTTTTTAAAGAGTTTAGAATTAACGGTTTTAAAGTTCTTTTTATAAATATCTAAATAACAAAAACAAAAACAAAACAAGTGAATACAAAATATGAAATGGCTAACAAAATAGTTTTGGGTGTATTTTTCCTAATAAGTATTCAAGCTGCGTTTGCCAAACTGCGTAAGTTTATTTCGATTGTTATTTTGCAATGTTTTATCATTGCATAGTGTGGGGGTCAGTAATAATAATAAAAACAATAATCCCTGGTGTAAGACGAACTGTTTGAATCACTTTGATGAGTTAAAAATTTATAAATATGTTAAACTTTTAAGGATTTTACATTAATAGCAAGCTCACATGAATGTTTTTTTGTTTTTTTTTTAACGTCTTCTCAGACTTAATTTCTTTAATTGTTTCAAACAGTTTTGTATGTTTTGTTTAACAATTTCCCTCTTTTTTTTACTTAATAAATGTTCACATCTGCAAAAATTGTGTCAATTTTCTAACACTTATATTGTGTTAACGAAGTTATTTAAGATGACCAAAGATCGATGATCATTAACTAGAATGGGTACACTTCTACTAACAGCAATAGAGTAGGTCTAGGTACATATTAAGAAAACATTTAACGACGACTGACTCTTTAAACATCATAACCTTGTTTATAAAACGCAATGAACTTCATGGCTCATGCAAGTATTGAAGGCATAGTTGATTTGTGCTAAGAGTTAAGAAAGAGAATATTTCTTTTTTTTTTTTGCTTTTCTTGCAACACTCGCTTGTGATTTGCCACCTTAAAGTGCGTAGTGTGCAATTTTTGCTTTTCTCAATCTTTTTGTTGTTCTTCTTCTGGTAATGACAGCCAAATTGCATTTTAAAATAACAACGTGCACATGAATTGTACGTTTTGGCTCAAGATGATAATGAAAAAATGATGGCTACATTTTCGAAATTGGTTATTGGTAGCTTGCTATATCGCACGGTGGTGGTGGCACGGTGGCGCACGGCCGGCGCCGAACAATATTTAGTATTACAACATATTACTTTGAAGAAGACCAGCTACACAAGTCAATCTTAATCAATACCTACTCATTTGGTAGTGAGAAATTAGCATGAGTATGTATGTACAATTTATGTATGTACCGATTATTAATTCCAGACAAGTAACAATATTCACCTTGTATTCACAAAAAAAAATTTACTCGGGCGCTAAAAAATGTCTTTTGTGAATTTAAATACCTGAGCCAATAAACAACTTCAAACTTTAAGGTCTTGACAGATCAGTTCAAGAGTTCAACAAATTAGACTTTATCTTACAGCTATGAAATACAAATTTACTTACCCACGTATTATATAAAAAGTGTGTGTGTGTACCTATTCAAAAAAGGTAAAACCAGCAAAAAAAAAACACGATGTGCAAAATTTTTAGAGCGGCTCCGTTTCATTTCTGCACACATAAGTAGTAGCTAGTAAGTAGTAATTTGCGCGATTTATAACATAGAAGGTTCTTTTGATTCTCAACTCAGCCTTTCGGAATCGGCGGCGGCGGCGCGCGGCGTGGAGTTGAAGGTCCTCTCAATTTTTTTTTATATACGGTTGTTGAATTGTTGATCAGTGTAAACTAATTCGGCTTTGGTTCTTCGTGGTAAGGAAGGCGCTTCCTAGTGTAACTCATTTGTCATTCTCATTATTATGTAGAATATTATCATCGCTTGAATGTTTGCCGCCTATTTCTCCTGGTGGTGTGTAGGTATCTAATGGCCCTTTAACAAAATCCTTGTAGCGCAGATAATAATTAACTTATACAGAAGTCTCTGCAGACAAATTATTAAACAATTTTTTTTTCTAACCAGACAGAGCCTTACCAGACAAGGTGCTGGCAGGATCTTATTTCTTTCCCTAAGTATTCATTTATACCTAAAAGATTTTGTGCACATTACGTGAATGTGTTAAAGATTTTGTAAAGGGCTTATTTTTTTTCAAATCTCGTCGTAAAGGGTATAAATTGTGTACTTATATAAAGTTAAGATATTGCCGTTGTTATCGAAAAAGAGAAGTCAAAACAAACAAAGAACCAACAATAAAAATTAAAGAATTAAAGGGTTTAACGGCATATTTTCCTCTTTATAATGAAATAAACATCCGATCATTTATCTCAAAAACTGCCATTTTTCTTTGAATATCAAAATAACACCTCTTATTGGAAAACCCTTCATTTCAGTGACTATGTAACTTTCACAAACACCAGAGCATTTTTAGCTGGTCTCTCTGGAATTTTAATATAAACTTTGATCACTATCCGTTTAAATTGTTTAATGAATATAGAGAGTGATATTGCCGAATTAATCTCACCCTTCCAAGTTTAAAACATGATTTTGTGCAAACATTAACGGAGTCTGTAACAACTAGTGATAGTTTGATACCAAATACAATCCTTGAATTTTTAACATTTTCAAGCTTGACAGTTATGCAATGCCACCACTTGAATATGTTTTCAATGCATCCTTATTTGTTCGCTACGGTTGTATTTATATGTATCTTGTACCATAAAGAATATTTTACTTAACTTTGTCCAAATCAAATGTGATTTAAGCCCTTTTCTTCCTCGGACCGTTGGCGTTGACCCCTGGAATCGGGTCTGAACGATCCTTTACTAATAGGCTAGTGCCATCCAATCAAGGTTAGGCCTACGGTTATGGTAATCTCCCCCTCCAAAAGCCAACTATGACGAACCCAAATGCACGCCCCAGCAACGAAAAAGGAACAATTGTTTAAGAATTCTCACAATAAACGTCCGATTGCTCTACAGATCCAGAGTTGCGCAGCCAATGTCTTGGCTATATATAGGTAGAGCTGTTATAACAGCCTCACAGGCAGGGCCGGATCTACCTAAGGGCTGCTTGGGCTGCAGCCCAGGGCCCCGAGGTTACAAGGGGCCCCCAGACCCCGCTAAAAACAATAGGTGATAATTTGAATTTAAAAAATGGTTGTCTGTAAAGTCGGTTTACGGACGATATTTTTACGTAAAAAAGTCATAAAAAAACATTGATGAAAAATTGCATACTTCTATGAATTGAGTCAAGGGGGTAAATACGTGTAAAAGGATGTGTTCATGCTGATTTTCATTAATTTTTTAAGGTATAAAAAATGAATATTATTTATTGAAACTATTAGGTTATTTTATACATATATTCATGAGTTTTTTCATATTTTACAAAAATATAACTTAGAAAGTAGAGGAGATATCAGCTGATACACATCGTAGGTTGTCATCCGACTTAGCAGTTGGTGTACAAGATGGAAGCCACAATTTTTATTCGAAATCAATGGCATAGAAAAATTACTTTCTTTTATATGTGTGTCTTCTATATAAACCTCAATAAAAAAAAAAACTTGCATTTTTCAGAAGACTATTAATATAAGTCATGTTTTTTTTACCATTTTTTCATATATTGTTTACTATAAAAAAAGTAGTTAAAATAAAAATATCGCTTATGATTGAGGTTCATATTTAGCACAATTGTGTAGGGAAATTATATCAATCTGCAAAGTCGCGCCAAGAACTTCCTTATAAGTAGATCAGTATTCATCATGACAAAAATTGATTCTATGATCTTTTTAATCAATAATTAATCGTTGATAACTCATAAATTGTTAGAGATACGAATAAAATAGTGAGTAATTTTATAGAAAATTGTATTTCCTATGAAAAAACTCTCACGCAATTTTTGAATCAGATCAATAGTTTTCGATTTATATCAAAAATTACACATTTTTTTCGATTAATTGCCAATAACTCACAAAACTATGAGAGATATGAAAAAAAAGCTTATGATCAATTTTATAGAGAATTAAATTTTCTCCAAAAAAAAATCGAATACATTTTTTTAACTAGACTAATAGTTTCCGAGTTATGTTAAAAATAAAGCTTTTTTTATTTTTTCTAATAACTTAAAAATGGCCGACTATGCACATAAACCAATGGTAGCGATTATACAGACAGATTATACAGAGAAATGTAAAAATATGACATCATTTCCGATTTCGATTTTAGGGGTGATTCCAATAACTTCCTTATAAAGAAGTTAATTAAAAAAAGAACTACTATAAAGTTGGCAATAATGGCAACCCTGAGATCAATCAACCAATGTATGTGCGCGTTGAGTACTTACATAGATAGGCCCCTAAGTAGTTTCAGCCCAGGGCCCCACAAATTCTAGATCCGCCCCTGCTCACAAGATCAGAATATGACATTCACTACAGAGCGGTCATCCATCAGAGCTTCATGTGCTCGGGCAGGTTTTCTAGCCAGCAAAAAAGTGGAGCCTACCATCCATCATCGCGGTTCGAACGCGTGCTAGGCAAATTTAAGGAAATCAGCCTCATAAACATACACAGCCCTTCTGAGGAGTACAGAGATGAAGAAAAAGATTAATACTGCGATCTTGTAGAAAGGACACCCAATGCCTGTTCAACGTATGATGCTAAAATCATCCTTCGTGTTTTTGAACGAAAAAGTAGGTCAGGAGACAGTATTCAGGCAATACATTGGATCCCATATTTTGCATGAGGACACTAATTACAAGGACAGCGACAACGAGTCATTGAAATGGCAGCATCAAAGAGCATGGTCGTTGCGAGTACCGCGTAAGGAAAGGTATCCACAAAGTTACCTATGGTCTGTCTATGGGTATCAACTAATAGAGTCACTAGTAACGAAATTGACCATGTTCAGATCTCCGTTACTCCTCAATCATGAGCGCGATACGTTAGAGAAGTGGACACATCTTCAAAAACAATGGTGCAAAATTATAGTCCGCTAATGAACAATATTAAGAGAATTTAGTGTGGTGCTAGCTTAAAATGACGTTTTCTATCACTCTTAAATGTCATCTATCATCCTATAGTATATATACTATCATATAGTATATGAATGCAAGCTAGCGTCTGAACATGAGAATACTGCACACCGAGTTGAATAACCAAAATAAGCTTGGTAGCATCCGCTAGACTGGACACCTAGCTCGTATGAGTGAAGAGGTACCGGGCCGGAAATGCCTTTGCGGTACAGTTAATAATATGAGACAGCACGGTAGATCGAGTTGAAAGGATGGTGAAGGCCAGGACACCCGAAGCCTTAGGTGCAAAATGGATGGCATCGGTCGTCCAGCAATCTGTATACCTACATGCTGAAGGAAGCCCGGACCGGATCCCGGTTGTGGCGCAGATGGAGGCAGCAAATTTATCGGCAATCATCATCGTCAAAATATAGTTTAACCTTGCAAAACTTCACTTGTGAAATTTAATAAAAAATTGAATTTTGGATAGAAAAAAAAACACTTAATTGGGATTTGTTTGGAGATTGTTGTATTTCGTTTGAAATTTTGTATGTTTGATGAAAAATCATATGTATGACTTATCTCAGAACTGTATATAGGTATGGGGAGGGGAAATTTTTAATAACGATAACTAATTAACAGTAGAGTTACAAAAAAAAATTGTTTATTGGTCAATATTTCATAAAATACAAACATAATGCTTTTGAAATTTCAACTTGCTTGTTGCTTTTTGCACTTTCCTCTTAGTTATGTAGATGTGTTTTCTATAGCGTATATACGACACCTAGGCATTTCCCCTAAGCAATCCAAGAAGATGACGGACCTTCTTTCTGTTAAAACATTAATATTTACATCATAGAAGACGTTACGCTACTTCATTACAACATTTTTTTTTTAGCTTCAAATTTACAAAGATGTTCGCGGAATGATCCTGACATAAATGGCTGCATAATTAAAGCTGTCAATAATGTACGACCATTACTAGCTTCTGGTAATCTTGGAGATGGATACCATACACCACCATTGGAACCACTCTTTTTAGACAATATTGAGATGGGGCGTGGCAGATATTTTCGAGCTGTTTTTAGTGAAATCCAAGCGAGAGGTGGAAGTGATTTTATCATCGATAAATTGAGGTAAATTTGCAAGACATTAATTATATAATAGTTAAAAAGTCGTACAGTTGCTATCAAAATAATAGTAATGGATCAATAAGGGAAATAAGAATGAAGGAGAATTAATTTTTTCATTTCATGTTTTTAACTTTTCAAATCTCTTTTTGAATTTCTTTACTTAAATAATGACTATTTAATTCTCCTATATTAAAAAAAAGTTGTGTTAAGATGTTTGTTATCGAATTTAGAGTCTTTTTGATATGATTATATGTTTATAGCGCTAATGCCTCAACTATAGCTTTTGATGTTGGCATAACTTTGCCTAAAATCACTTTTGTTGGCAAATATTCCCTTCGTATAAGACTTCTGTTACTGAATATCCAGGGATCTGGAGACATGAAAGGATTTTTCGGTAATTTTGTTATGAATATATATCTAAAAAAACTGTTCTATAATAAACCTTTTTTTTAGAAAACGCAAAAGCTGATGTAAAAATGCGAGGCGAGAAATATTTCAAGAATGGAATTGAATACGTGAAATTCACAAAGATGCCTATTAAAATAAGTGTTAGCAATATGAAGTTGCAGTTGGATAATTTGTTTAACGGTGACAAAGTCTTGGGTGAAGTAGGTAACTCGATAATAAACGACAACCAGGATTTGTATTTGAATGAAATAATACCTGGCCTTGAAAAGGGCCTGTCTCAGAAGTTTCTATTAATTGCAAATGAAATTCTGCAAACAGCAACCTATGATGAGATGTTTCCACTGAACTAAGCAATTGATAGGAACCTTCTTTGTATAAATAAAAGACCAAAAGTATTATTAACATAGAACAAAATTAACGTTTTTTTCTATTTGGTTGAAATCAGTTAAATCAAGTAATTAAAAATATGTTAACGTTAAAATAATTTGAGAAATAAATACATATGTAAAAATAAAAGTGCACTCCTTTCAAGAGAATAATTTATAGAGAAAATTAATTGAAGAGTACCTACTAACTGCAATCGCTTTATGCATACGACCGGAATAGCCTTTTAACGACAAACTATTTTTCGATATTATTTTATGAGCTCTATCACGAAGATGCTTTGTTCCCCCAATGAAAGCACCTCACAAGTGGGACATTGTTGAAAAATTGAGAAAAGAGAAAAGAAGTGATTTTAGGATAAAATAATGTTTCATATTTTTTTACTAGTTTATTTAAGCTGATAAATGTCAATTTGGTTAGAATAGTCAAGATTTTAATAAAATGGTTTAATATATAAAATTGGCAACCCTACATCAACTGTCACATCTTGCCTTGAACAACAGACTGTTTGCTACTCTTAGTGTTTTGGAGAAGGTGAAACATAAAATAAATGAATGCAGAAAGCATTAACTTAAATGAACTACCTACCGATCGCTTTTTCAATTTTAGTCGGTTTTAACAATAACCAACTTGTAAAAACAGATTGTTATACAGATATGTATTTTCCACCAGATTTTGAAAAGTTCGGCGTTTGTTTGTTTAAGACTGTAATAAAGGTAAAGGATATTAGCTAAGGAATTTATAAAGAAGCGTTATAATTCTCCAGTTTTGTTCGACGAAACGCCCCTTCTCGACGACGCACCTGACTGCACGCCCTACCGCCGGATATGTGTCAAAACGAACGCACCGTTGAATACCAACAAAATTGGTGTTTCACCCCCGGAGCTACGCACCTGCATCACCCCGCCCGGGACCACCTGTATATTAATATACCATGCCAGGCCACCGACTATACGACAAATACCAACACCGCCAATAGATATAAATTCTTTTGTCGACGGTATTTTCATTTTGCTTCACCTTCCTCATAGTTCACATTCTGTCACAGCCGGAAAATTTATAAGAGGATGAATCAGAATTGAGGAAGGACGGTAGTTTTTGCCGTTTACCAGTACTGGTCTTGATATGAAAACTTCTAGTAGTATGAATATTACTGCGCTAAGTAGCTAAGATTTTATTATCTAAGCAATTTGTTCACTCTTGAATCAACTCCTTCAGAGTTTATCCAGGTTAAATTTAAAATGAGTATAAATGAGTCCTTTAAAGAAATGAAGTAAAAGACCGTACAATAAATTTTATCCTTTCAAACAATGCGTCTTGTAATAGATACTTCTTAACTTTGGCACTTAATAACAGGGTTTTTTTTTAAGCTACGTCTGTTGGTTATCATTTATGTTGTTTTCAATTGGATGTCTAGAAGCATTCGAAAGAGTCCAGATACCAGATCCAGAAGTCTTCTGAAACAGTTCCATAGGACTGACTTTGACAGACGGAATGCTTTTGAGAAGAGCATAACTCTTCTGTTTTAAAAACAGAATCGTCTGAAGAATGAAACATAACCCGTCCCTTTGGAGGTAGAAGGAAAGAGAGAAGAAAACGTCAAGAAAGGACCAATGGAAAACGGCACTATTAAACTTGACTCTGTTTTGCATGAGTATTGTTTACATGTAATTAACTGACTGAGAAGAAGAATGTCAATAAACAGGCTGAAATAAAAAAAAACACTTTTTTCATTAACTTAAAGCTAACTGTAGAATAGTTAAAAAATGAGTCAAATTGAAAAAGGGTCCGCCAAATAACTTTTTTTTTTTTGACAATGCTATAAAAAAAACTACTGAATATTTTGAGCATTTCTCAAATTTCTTTTTTTATTTGAAAGTATAAACTGCTGCCTCGGCTGGCCATGCAATAGCCTACACGATCGGTCCAATTTTTAAGCACATTTTCGATTGTGTGCAGAGTGCAGCTGTATTTCACCAATGGCTTCACGAATATTGTCTTTTAAAGTGTCAATTGTCTCTGGCTTGTCGGCGTAACACTTATCTTTTACGCCACACCACAAATAATAGTCGAACGGTTTCAAATCTCAGCCCCGAGGTGGCCAAACGACATCAGCTCTTCGGCTGTTGAAACCAAATGTTGCCAATATCCTCTTCTTCGATGGCCGATAACGATCTCTTTTTACTGTAACGGCCACTCCTTGGTCATTTTCGAAGAAAAATGGCCCAATTATGCCTCTGGACCAAAATCCGCACCAAACAGTGACTCGTTTTGGGTGTATCGGCTTTTCAATGTATGCGTGCGGGTTTTCTCTGCCCCAAATGCCACAATTTTGCTTGTTTATATACCCGCCACGATCAAAATGCGCTTCATCTGAAAAGATGATTTTTTACCAAGGTCTTTATGCAAAATTCGTCTCAATGATGTCTCCGAAATGTTCAACTGTTGAGAACGACGACGGTGAATTGATATTGATGGAACTTCACGCACACTTTCTGCCACAGCAGCAATATTCTCGGGTGTAAACACTGTTTTTGGCTTTTCCCGCTTTGGTTTATCGAACATGCGGAGTTGACGGTGCTTCTCTTCTTTCAAAATCCGTACGCAATTTTCGCACACATTTTGCAACATTACCATGATTTTCAAAGTAATGTCGCAATATTTCCCAGCGTTGTTCAAGCGTATACACTGCGCTATTCGTTCAGCGGAAGGATAAAACTAATTATCTGTCAAATCAGATATGAGCTTAGTGTTACCATTCACGAAATAAGCACTAGTTGAAAAAAAAACGTAAGATGGTGGACCCTTAATATAAAAAATATATGAGTCCCTGAGCCAGCTTTTCAAAAATGAGTCTCTTTTGACTCATAAAGGAGTCCCAGTGGTAACTTTGTCGCTTAGCGTCCACCCGTTTACTCTTCAGTTTGCTGGTGAAGACAGGTCCGCAAATAGCCGCTGCTAACACATTGGTAAGAGCCAGAGCGTATCACTCCGGGGGTCGTTCAAAATATATGATTAGGCAATAAGTAAGGTTACCGTGTTATATTATTGATATATGTTATGTATAAACGTTTATATGGTATATGAAATATTGTATTAGTTTAGCATTTGAGAAATCGATCAATAAAACCTGATTAAACTTAAAAGTAAGCAAACGGTTGGTTTTTAATAAAAACGAGACAAGAGGTGGTTATTATTTCGGAGTCTGGAAGTTTTCTACCCAAGTTTACGTTGCCTCTTGGGGACGACCTAGTATCACACTAAACTTGTTCATTAGCGGACTATAATTTTGCTCCAATGAATTTAGTTGTAAAAATAAAGAAATCGGACTTTTCGTATTAGAACGTATTTGGTTTCTAGTTTGTTGATAAGAAGCGTGGGTCAAGGTTGCAGAATGTTCATGACCCACTGGCACACATACAAAACGAGGAAATTACCATCATCAGACTAAAAGCTTTTCGACTTCTCTTATATGTCATAAAGTCATGTCGAATCAAGTCTCAAGTTCTAACATTTTTACAAATAATGTATACCTATTCGTTATAGTGTATATCGAAAACGTATGCCCTTAGGTAAATAAGCTGGAACTATCCAAGGGAAATAATTTTAAGTTAGCTTCTTATTTTGAGTTTTTAAATTTTAAAGCAGTATTAAAGTTTGATTTGCATATTATGCTGGGATAAGGAACAATATTTCCCAGCATTATCGTCTTCCCATTTCTCCGAATAATTCTCCATTAATAATAATGCACAGATTTAATGATTTTGAATTTGATGAAAGAAATAGTGTACTCGAAAGTGGATTATAGAGGTACATTTCAAACTTTTTTGCACAAATGTGTGAAACTTTCCCAATATTTTTTGACAGAAACATAATGTAACTATTTTCAATAGGTACCAACAGTGTATCATATTTCTAGCCAAGGAATAGTGATTGACTTATGATAAGTCAAATGTGAAATCATAGAACTACGCGCAAAAACATAATCCGACACTTTCCATTGTTTTGTTAAGAAAGCCTCCTTGTCAAATACCCCATTGTATTTATTTGCAGTAACAATGATGAAGTGTTGACATTTAAATCGCCTTCAGCTAACATAAAAGAATTTGAATATTAAATTGCATTCCATTGTTGAAGATTTTAATACAAAAATTTCGTCTTATCAAAAACCCAAAAAAACGCGATGACAGCTTTCCCTCTCACCCAAAACGGGGGTAGTTAGGTTAATGTTGAACAAAAAAATAAATTTTGAAGTGGACAACGTTTACCTAACGAACCACAGAAGTCCCCTTGGAGAAAAATCTGAAGTAGGTATTTTGATCGACGAACCCAAAAAATCAACCGCTGAGGCGCTGACACTGTGTATTCTCAAGTCAAATCGTCAAATTAAATTTTTAAATGCAAAATTTACGCTCCACTGATTTTTTGACATATATTTTGAGATTGGAAAAATTAGTGACTACGAAATATTAGGAAATGCAAGTCACTCTAGAAAGTAATGAAAAATCAATGAACATTTTTTTGTTGCGATGAAGCATGTAGGTGACTTTTGACCCGTCAAGGATTATCCCTAGAATTCTAGAATCCACATTTTTATCGATAAAATTCATAACGCTTAAAATATTGAAACATGGCATTTTCTGTGATTGTGTGGCTTACACATAACCTTTTTCAGCAATTAAAAAGATCTTAAGTTTTACAGATTGACGCAGTTCTAAGCCTTGTTTCGTCATTTTGGCTATTTCATCAGGGAAGCTTGCAAAGTTTTCAGAACATTTTGCAAGATTGATTTTTATGTTATTTGATCGAAGTCTCTCTAAAACTGTTTTTACATGGCAGCGATGCTCGTCTTCGTTTGTTGATGCAATAGCGATGTCATCGATATAGACTACAACGAAATCAAGATCATTAAAAATTCTGTCCATATATTGCTGAAAAGTTTGTGAGGCATTTCGAAGACCAAACGTCATAACATTAAATTCGAAGAGTCCAAACGGTGTTATGATTGCGGTTTTTTCGCGGTCTTCAGGTGAAATCGGGATTTGGATATAAGCTTTCACAAGATCGATAACTGAAAAAATAGTTTTTCCTGCAAATTTATGGGAAAAATCTTGAATGTGCGGTAGTGGGTAGCGATCGGGAACGGTTATCGCATTCAGACGACGATAGTGCCCACACGATCGCCATTCGCCATTTTTCTTAGGTACCCAATGCAAAGATGAAGCCCAACAACTGCTGCTTGGGCAAGAGGTCCCAGTTTGCAGCATATAATCGAACTCTTTTTTTGCTATTTTGAGGCGTTCAGGATTCAATCTTCGAGCTTTTGCAAATACAGGTTGACCATTTGTGAGGATTTGATGTTGAACAATCGATGTTTTCAATGTTTGTTCGTTGAAAACAGGAGGCTTGGTATCATCTTTGAATTGATCCAGGATGTCAGCATATACAATATCCTGTGCGATGCTACTGATGGGATCTGGGTAATCTGTCGCTCTTGAAATACAGGTAAACTGTCAGTTTGGTTTTGGCATCAATTACTTTTTTATTCTTAATGTTGACTAATAGTTCAAATCGAGACACAGTGACACTACTGGAACCAAATGTCTTGATAGAGGTTCCGTTTGCAGCGAATAGTTTGTACGAATCTGGATTCGATTGATGGTTAGAAGAAAATGGCAAAACAGATACATCAGCGCCAGTATCAATGAGGAATTTTAAATGGTTTGTTCTGTCGTATATGAAAAGACGGTGAGATATTAAGGAATCCACTTCGTGTACCGTCTTTGTCGAAGTGGAATTCAGTTTCCCGAAGTTAAATCATCTTTTTTGTTGAATTCACAAGGCTCGACACATTTCTTGCCTAAAGAGCCAAACCGATGATGGAATTTGCATAGACGGTATACTTTTTTCGGTCTTGAATTTGATTTTGATCGGCTTCTTGAATTGCGATACTTTGGTGAATAATTTGATTTAAGCTCTTGTATTTTTTTTCGGATTTTGACGATGTGGATGGAGATGGGGAGTACTTATTTACAGTGTTAATTTGATATCTGCCCATAACTTCAACCATCGTATCAGCAATAAGTGCACGATTATCGAGTTCGAATTCGGACACGGAAACTACGACTCGGATGCTTTCAGGCAAACTGTCTAACCATAATATCTTCATCATATCGTCGGTTATCGTTATGGCATTACCTGCTAAATCGCGCATTTTTCGCAGCAGTTGTGATGGTTTATCGTCACCTAACTCGATCTCCTTGATTAATCTAGAAAGTTTACGATGGTCAGAAAGCATGAACTCTCTTATCAATCCGTCTTTCACTGTCGTTGTATTTTTCTGTCGGAGGAGGATTGCGGATAATTTGCGAAATAACTTGCAGATACTTTTGCTCCAGCGCAGCGTTGAAATTACGTTTACGTAGTCAAACATTGTTTGATCACGTGTGATTCCAGATTTTCGGAACTGGGCTTCCATTTGAAAAAAGTATAAGTCAGACTCTTCCTTCACAAATAGGACTGGCTTCACTGCTACACGATGAACTTCGTTTCGGTTTTGTCTCGATAAATTATCGTTGATTAGTGCATGGTTTTCGTCTTGTTCATTCGTATCTTGATTTTCTGGCATTTTCTCAGGAAAAACGATGAATAAATTGGTTAATGTTGTGTTCTTTCAGGGGTCACCAATGTGGATTCTTTAGGTATATATAAAATTCCCTACCGCAGGAAGAAAGCTAAACAATCCAACAATTAATTAACTACAAATGAAATGAATTTTATTGATAGGTAATGATTTTACAAAAATCAAATTCGGAATGAAAATATTTTAAAAAATGAAAATTTGATTATTTGAAATTGAACTACTGAAATATTAATTTTGAAAATAGCTAAGTGAAAATGTTAAAGTAGAAAATTGAGTTTTCGAAATATTAGGATATAATAACATGAATGAAGTTATAAGCCGCCACAAATATATGCAAATGATACTTCCCATATCTACTATGTCCGATTTCATGGTTTCGTAATTTGGAACGATAATGACCTAGTATGAGTGATGGTGAACCGACTTTAAAATAAGTAACGTTTTTATAAAACATTTCATCGTTTGAAGTTGTTTTCTAGTTCTCTTCCTGAATAGGATTTGTATGGCCACAAAAAGTTAGCAATAGCTAAACTTTGATTGCATTTTTGTCTCTGTTTTTTTTTTTTTTTTTGTCAATGGAGATGGGGCAGCCGCAGCAACGACTTAAGTATATATTTGAAATTCAAGTGATCCCACAGACGGATAAGTCATTATGGGTACTGTCATAATTTTTCTCATCTACCTATGAAATTTTTTGCTATTCAAATAAATTGCTTGGTGAAGGATGTGTTGCCCAATGAGTCAAACAAGAAAAAAAATTTGTTGTTTGAAAAATAAGAAGGTCATTGATGAGATGTTTCTGGGCTTTTTCTCTCTCGTGAAATTGTCTTATTTTGAAGGAAATTCTTTTGTGAAACGTGAGTTTTTATTGCCTGTCCGATGTAAACTTATACAACTCCCAAAAAATACACAAAGTGCGTAGATTTGTATTGCGTTGTTTGGTGGGTTTGAGTTTTATTGCCATCCAAAGCTAATTAACAAACGTGATATTTGAGTTTTATTGTAGTTTGCTTTGAGTCGTTTCAACGCGTTCGCCATGACGAGGTTCAAAACCTCACACTTTTAGTCTTGCTGTGGGAATGTTATAGGTTTAAAAGTTTTCAAAGAAAGTGCTTCTTGTTTTAAGTTCCTGATAAGAGGATTCGGAGTTTTTATTACCTTTTGCAAAGGTGAAACATGTTTATGATTTTAGCGGCATAGTAGGTTGTTACACAAGTAGGTTTAAGTAGCTATATGTGTAGTATATACTTGTCCAATAAATGCTCATAAACATTTTGAAATAAGACTTAAAAGGACCAGGAGGATTCCTTAAGTGGAGACAATATTGTAAGTAGGTGCCTACTTTACTCACTGTGTAATTACATTTTACTTTATGTTTCTTTTTATTGCAATTTTCAAGATGTGTGGGTTAATGTTGAGCTTCGTTTAATCACTTAAATACTTTTTGCTTGATAATGTTTGTTTTACAAATTAGATGATCTGTATACGAAATAAAAGATAGGTAGATATTGATTTTTTAATTTGGCCTCCCACCGAAAACACATTTTATCCAAACAAAATTTATAAACAAAGAAACTCAGAAACTTAGAAATAAAGCCACAGGCAATATTCCCAGGGCCCCCATTTTGAGGGGGCCCGAAGAACATTTGACATTCTCTCACATGTTTTTGCAAACGTGACTTCTACGCATATTTTCGGAACTGCCGTATTTCTGAGCCTGATAAATACACTATCAGTGTAACCGTTACACATGACTCATGATCCAACTAAGGGTCTACCACGAATTGTCGAATGCAAATATCGCGAAAACAAAAATCTCTAACGAAAAAAATCTCGAAAACGAAAATCTCGAATATAAAATCTCGAAATACTAAAATCTCGAAAAAAAATCCCGAATGCCAAAGTCTCGAAAAAATAAATAATTTTTTCAGATAATGGTTCCATTCGCGCGCGCGTGATTATTTCTATGCATTGAGTAGGTAATCAATTTTCCGAAAGTAGAAAGCAAATCGGGAAGTGGTTTGACAGAAACTAGATAGGTACAAAAAACCAGAAATCTATGTATTAGCAGTCTTTGGTGAGTCTTAGTATAGAAGACTTTAGGTTTTAGTTGGTAAGCCGCACGTAGGTGTGTACAAGCTGATTCATGTTTTAGTACAGGAGTCGGTTCAGGCAGAATGTAAGGTAGAAAAACTTAAAATGGGGGAAGAATTTAATATGAGGCGGAAGAAAAATAAAAAAGGCTATATCGGTTTCTTAAGAAGCTTAGCTTATTGAATTTTGTAAAATTTTGTTGAATTTAGTAAACTTTTGTTGTTTTGTTAAAAGTAAGAATAAATAAAATTATGAAATAAATTACAAAAACATTTTTTCTTTCAGAAATATAATTAAAAAAAAAATCTCGAAAAATCTTGAATTACCATTTTTTTCGAGATATTGTCCTTCGAGATTCTTGAACTTTCGAGATTTTTGTACGTTCGAGAATTTTGCATTCGAGATTTTTATTTTTTTGTTTCAAGGATTGCTTACATTCGAGATCTTTGTATTCGAGATAACGTCATGATCCCTCGGGTTACATTTCCACACATAGACTTTTTCTATGTAGTTTGTCGTTCAGATTTTCGTAAATATTATTATTATTACACAGAGTTTCAATATCTGTTCATCTGGAGTCGTCTACTAAGGAGCTTGTCTGTAAGATTTTGATGGGATTATGACGTTATCACGAATGGAAAAAAAATAAAAGTCTCGAGTATACAAGAATCTATCTCGAAAAAATCTCAAAAAAAAAAATCGTAGTTCGAGATTTTTCGAGATTTATACTGTAATTAAATTTCTGAAAGAAAACATGTTTTTGCAATTTAATTTTATTTATTTTTACTTTAAACAACACAAAATTTTACAAAATTCAACAAAATATTCAATTAATAAAAAAGAGTTTTGTGCTAAGCTTTTTAAGAAACTGATATAGCTCCTTTCTTCTGTTTCTTCCATTTTATTTTCAAAATTTGTTTTTCTATTACGCATGCTCCTACGTCCTACCTCATTTTAAATTCTTCCTCCATTTCAAGTTTTTCTACCTTACATTTTGCCTGAACCGACTGCTGCAATAAAAGATGAACCAGCGTGTACAGGCCAATATACGCTTACCAACTAAAACTTTAAGAGCCATTTTCTTCAATAGAAGTTGAACTCAACTTGAGGATTTTTATTCTCAACTTGTGATTTTCGTTTTTTTTCACTAACATTTGACAGTTTCAACTTACGATTCTCAACTCTCTAGAGCCGTTTTCTTCACTCGAAGTTGAACTCAACTTGAGGATATTTTTTCTCAACTCCTGATTTTATATTTCTTCACTCAAAGTTGAACATTTCAACTTTCGATTCTCAACTTCCGAAAAAAGTAGAAGTTGAGAGGCAAACTTGAGAGAGTCTCTCAAATTAAAATTTTCAAAAAATGTTGATGCATATCCCCTGCCATAAATTATTTTCATTCTGAATAAAAATTATTTGCAGTCTAGAATTTTTCGGGAAAACTAGCATTTTGCAGCATTTACCACTAGCACTCCTACTGCACACAACAAATTTACCTCCACCAAACTAACAATAAAAAAGGCTCAAATTCCAATAATTCGAATTATATTCTCGAACGCATGTTCTAGCCGCGGCTTAGGCATAAAATTGTAGTGCATCTTTGCATGTGCTTCTTTCCCAGTAAACCCGAATTTCGATTGATTCAAGAAGATGAGGGATGTTGTTCATTGTTTTCCAAAAGAACAATTCTTCGGAAAAATTGAATTCGTTTTGGCACGCAACAGACGCAAATTGGACGTTGGTTGAAGTTTTCTTATTTGATGTGCATGCCGTAGCGAAATTTCATCAAAAACACCAACACAAAATTGAGGTACACCAATTGTTAGCTTCCCTCCATGGGGTAAGCCTTGACGTGGCGGAGCGGCTTACGGTAACTACTACAACGATGCTTAGAGCTAAGCGATCGCGAAACTTGTTTTCGCAGCCGGGCCTCCCATGGTCGACAGGTCGAAGCGGAGTAGGCTGTTACTACTAATTACCCTCACAACGAAGGAGTGTTCCCACCAAGGCACTTCCCACGAGGGACGGCAGCGGATGAATTTCTTTTTATAATCAACGGTGGCGTCATCAGTTCCAGTTAGGTCGAACTACTTGGTGAACACCCGTAAAGGGGCTACTTCGACCTATTTGAAGCCTCGTAAAAGGAGCGGTTTTCCGGCTTTTGTACTTGGAGTCACATCAAGTACCTGGTACTCCAGGTTGGGGGTTGTACGTCGGGGTGACTTCCCGACTACGTAGAAAAAATTTAGTTGCAAAGCAACAACAGGCCTCGGAAATGGACGAATGCACTGATGACGACCCAAGCAAATGTATAAAGGACAACGAATTTCGGATATGCACGTGGAATGTTAGGTCCCTTGATAGAGCGCGTGCTGCCGAACAATTAGCGGAGACCCTCAACTGCTACGAAGCAGATATTACCGCTATCCAGGAAATGCGATGGGATGGACCGGGCAAAATCAGTTGAATTTGCCTTATGTTGTGTCGAGAGGAAAGTTCTTCGGGTCATCTTTGGCCCCGTGTGCATTGATGGGGAATGGAGAAGGAGATACAACAGCGAACTTTACGGGTTGTACAACGACGTGAACCTAGCCAGAAGGGTCATGGTCCAGAGACTCAGATGGCTCGGTCATTTAGAGCGCATGGACACCAATGCTTCGGCCCGGAAAGCCTTCGACACTATTCCCGAGGGACGCAGAGTGAAGAAAAACAATTCTCAACTTCTCGCTCAACTCTCAAGTTGAGGTCAACTCTAGAGTTTATCAACTTGAGAGTTTGCTTCAAGTTGAACAATTGTGAAGAAAACGGCTCTTAATCAACTTCCGATTTTCTCAACTTCCGAAAAAAGAAAAGTAGAACTTGAGAGTTTTCTCTCAAATTCAAATTTTAATTAAATAAAAAAAATGTTTGCGTTTTGAAAATAAAAAATGTCGCGTAAAATTGTATTGGGCAAATCGTCCATCGTGTGCTCCCGGAAACGAAGTTGAAGAAGAAGAAATGTGGGTTGATAGAAGACAGTACCCAAAATATGGGATGACCACGATTTTATACACATACATACATACGGACAACGTATTTCTATTTCTAAGCGTATGTTTTTCGGAATTGATAAGTGGAGATTGCCTTGGAATTGGAACTTGAAAAGCGTTTGCCACAAGCCTAGCCAGTCTTTTTCCTTTGGAATAAACCCCTTTTGGAAACTTGTTTTTTTCGGTCATGGAAGTTAAATTCGTATGAATAGTAAAATACTTTTTGTAATGAATTTTTTGTATTGCAATTCTATATTTGTGAAGCTCTCCATTGCCTATTTGGCTTATCAAAACAATAAAAAAAAAATTAAACCAGACACACGATTCGTTGGATTCATATTTTAATTAGGAGTTTAAACAATAACCATCAACAAAATTACAATACGGTAGCTCGAAAAACTGTTAGCATTGCTTCAAAATATTCGCGTACATTGTGAATTTGTGATGTCCTCATCCTCGAGCTAGGGCACGTCGCACGGGCATTATCTTGCATGGAATGTCGTACAATGCGTCGCCGTCGGTCGGTTACATTGAATACCTCCATTGCACCAATCCATTGAGGCCGCTTTCGGGTATGATGATTTCATTTCAATCAACGGTGCTTATCACTTGACCTTCCGTTGGGTTGCCTTGTCGTCGTTGCTGTTCAATGCAAATGTTCTTGTCCGAATTGTTGGGTGTTTGGGGTTGCATTCAAAACTTGCTCTTCGAATTGAAAGTTCTGATTTCTTACATTATGCTTTTCAAAATTCTGCTTACCGACATTCTGCGAATAATATAGAAAAGAATGGTTTGAAAATATTAAAAAGCGCTCGCTTTATAATGTTTCCAAAGCTTTCTTTTCTAATCGAATTAAGGACAATTCCAAGGGACGAATGGTGACTTATCGGGCTAGAATTACTTGAGAATAGACGTAAGATCTTCTCAGTTTTGTTTATTAGCGATATACTATCGCATCATATCAACTGTCCCTATCTCTTATCTCTAATTGATATAAATATATACCATCTCGTCATTTAAGACAGTATAGCCTACTCCGTGTTAGATATACCATAGGGTGAATTATGCATGTAATGAGCCGACAGGGGCGAACGCAGGTAGGGGTTTTGGGGGTTCATTCCTCTAAAACCAGGAGTCGCCAAGAGGTTGGACAAATCTTTATACTGTACAACATGGAAACGAATATGAGGCGATCACTGTATAGGTACTTTTTGTCTTCAGTGACGAAACCTTTGCTTGTGTTTCCCTATGTGTTCCCTCCTCCAAGCTGTTGCAAAAAGTGTGCCGGATAAATGGTCTTACGTCTTACCTCTTAGGCAGATCTGAAAGTAGGTGGATACAATCCGAGACGTTTTTCTAATATGTGGCCAATATAGTTTCAACGAACGGATTATGTAAGTAATATAAGCTCAGGACTGCTTTAAGTCGATGGCCACAAATCCCTCGTCTCAATGGAATGCGCAGAGTATTAACGGAATCATCTTGTACGCTTTTTACCCAATACAACACATATTACACAATCCGTGGGCGCATTTAAAGGACTGGAAAATCGATTACAAAAAAAAAATCACATATCACAGAACTGTGCATGCTGCCAATGAACCATTATCCAGGTGTTTAAGAGAAACAAATACTGTTTGCGACATGATTGATTTCAATGTTAGAAGATATTTATTTAAATCAAATTTATTGTTAATTTTAAATAACTATGCTGATGGTAATGTTTAAAATTAAAAATGTATATTTTTATCAAGTAATCACTAAACTAAATTTCAAACAAGTTTCGAAGACGTACTCTTGAATTATTTTGAATAATATACATATTTGACTGAAAAACAAGATTGTTTTTAATTAATTATTTGTTGTATGTTGTCTTTTATTTATTTAGAAATAAACATTTTTTTTTAAAATGTCTTGTTAATACATTTAAGATTTAACAAAGGCTTATAAATTACAAATAATTAATTTACTAAAGGGAGCTGACTACTGACAACTCCCGTGGCCGACTACTGGAATTTAAGGGGCCGACTATAAGAGAATCCAACTTCTAGTTGAATTATATTTAATAAATTTGTTTTAGGTAACAAATAGCAATATTTGTTCCTTATCTGCAAATATTAACAAATCGGAAAAAATAAGTGTCACGTCCAACAGACCAACAATTAAATAACTAAGTTTTAAAGACCACGCAAACACAAAAATTAAGTTAAAGGGCTGACTTCCAGTGCCATAACCCTTTAAAACCTATACATTTTTTGAACCCCCTCCCCCCCCCCGAAATTTTTTTCTGCGTTCGCCCCTGTGAGCCGATAACTCGATGTGTCAAGGAATTATAGTCCAGTCAATGAACGAAAAAAATTGCCTTCACCTCAAAAAAAATCCAACAGTTTTGAAACTTGGCACACTTACTAAGGGATGTCTGGTGATGACCCAAAAAAAAGTCCTCAAGAATCCGACGTGAGCTCTAGCGGCAGTTAAGAGAAACATGGAGTTTGTTTCAGTTTTTCACGTTTATCTCAAAAACTATTTGTCGTATCAAAAAATTTTGTTCTACAAAATTAAAGCTCATTAAATTTTATAAAAAAAAAGCTTTCATGAACTTTTTCGTATCTCTTATAGTTTATAAAATAACTCTAGCGGCAGTGAAGAGAAACATACGGTTTTTTCGGTTTTTCGGGTTTATCTTGAAAACTATTTGTCGTATCAAAAAATAATCTTCTACAAAATAAAAGCTTTTTAAATTTCCGAAAGAACAAAAAATTAGGTTATAAATAACTCGACCCACATTGACGGAAAACAAGTAATTTTTTCATGCTTATCTTGGAAATGGTTTCTCGTATTAGTCCAGACAATAAACAATAAACATTCGCATAGAGCTGAAAATTGGTACAGAGCATTAGAACACCGATTAAAGTAAAATGTCAAAAGTCCCCAAAAATCCCATGCGTGCATAAGAAATTATTCAAGGTCAAATGTCGAAAATGTTGGTTTTTCATGCATATCTTTGAAACGGGGGAAGCTATCAAAAAAGTATATCAAAGGCTTGTACGTCTTGTAATTCTCTAAAAAAGAAATTATGACACTTTTTTTCCTGCAATAAAAGATGAACCAGCGTGTACAGGCCAATATACGCTTACCAACTAAAACTTTAAGAGCCATTTTCTTCAATAGAAGTTGAACTCAACTTGAGGATTTTTATTCTCAACTTGTGATTTTCGTTTTTTTTTCACTAACATTTGACAGTTTCAACTTACGATTCTCAACTCTCTAGAGCCGTTTTCTTCACTCGAAGTTGAACTCAACTTGAGGATATTTTTTCTCAACTCCTGATTTTATATTTCTTCACTCAAAGTTGAACATTTCAACTTTCGATTCTCAACTTCCGAAAAAAGTAGAAGTTGAGAGGCAAACTTGAGAGAGTCTCTCAAATTAAAATTTTCAAAAAATGTTGATGCATATCCCCTGCCATAAATTATTTTCATTCTGAATAAAAATTATTTGCAGTCTAGAATTTTTCGGGAAAACTAGCATTTTGCAGCATTTACCACTAGCACTCCTACTGCACACAACAAATTTACCTCCACCAAACTAACAATAAAAAAGGCTCAAATTCCAATAATTCGAATTATATTCTCGAACGCATGTTCTAGCCGCGGCTTAGGCATAAAATTGTAGTGCATCTTTGCATGTGCTTCTTTCCCAGTAAACCCGAATTTCGATTGATTCAAGAAGATGAGGGATGTTGTTCATTGTTTTCCAAAAGAACAATTCTTCGGAAAAATTGAATTCGTTTTGGCACGCAACAGACGCAAATTGGACGTTGGTTGAAGTTTTCTTATTTGATGTGCATGCCGTAGCGAAATTTCATCAAAAACACCAACACAAAATTGAGGTACACCAATTGTTAGCTTCCCTCCATGGGGTAAGCCTTGACGTGGCGGAGCGGCTTACGGTAACTACTACAACGATGCTTAGAGCTAAGCGATCGCGAAACTTGTTTTCGCAGCCGGGCCTCCCATGGTCGACAGGTCGAAGCGGAGTAGGCTGTTACTACTAATTACCCTCACAACGAAGGAGTGTTCCCACCAAGGCACTTCCCACGAGGGACGGCAGCGGATGAATTTCTTTTTATAATCAACGGTGGCGTCATCAGTTCCAGTTAGGTCGAACTACTTGGTGAACACCCGTAAAGGGGCTACTTCGACCTATTTGAAGCCTCGTAAAAGGAGCGGTTTTCCGGCTTTTGTACTTGGAGTCACATCAAGTACCTGGTACTCCAGGTTGGGGGTTGTACGTCGGGGTGACTTCCCGACTACGTAGAAAAAATTTAGTTGCAAAGCAACAACAGGCCTCGGAAATGGACGAATGCACTGATGACGACCCAAGCAAATGTATAAAGGACAACGAATTTCGGATATGCACGTGGAATGTTAGGTCCCTTGATAGAGCGCGTGCTGCCGAACAATTAGCGGAGACCCTCAACTGCTACGAAGCAGATATTACCGCTATCCAGGAAATGCGATGGGATGGACCGGGCAAAATCAGTTGAATTTGCCTTATGTTGTGTCGAGAGGAAAGTTCTTCGGGTCATCTTTGGCCCCGTGTGCATTGATGGGGAATGGAGAAGGAGATACAACAGCGAACTTTACGGGTTGTACAACGACGTGAACCTAGCCAGAAGGGTCATGGTCCAGAGACTCAGATGGCTCGGTCATTTAGAGCGCATGGACACCAATGCTTCGGCCCGGAAAGCCTTCGACACTATTCCCGAGGGACGCAGAGTGAAGAAAAACAATTCTCAACTTCTCGCTCAACTCTCAAGTTGAGGTCAACTCTAGAGTTTATCAACTTGAGAGTTTGCTTCAAGTTGAACAATTGTGAAGAAAACGGCTCTTAATCAACTTCCGATTTTCTCAACTTCCGAAAAAAGAAAAGTAGAACTTGAGAGTTTTCTCTCAAATTCAAATTTTAATTAAATAAAAAAAATGTTTGCGTTTTGAAAATAAAAAATGTCGCGTAAAATTGTATTGGGCAAATCGTCCATCGTGTGCTCCCGGAAACGAAGTTGAAGAAGAAGAAATGTGGGTTGATAGAAGACAGTACCCAAAATATGGGATGACCACGATTTTATACACATACATACATACGGACAACGTATTTCTATTTCTAAGCGTATGTTTTTCGGAATTGATAAGTGGAGATTGCCTTGGAATTGGAACTTGAAAAGCGTTTGCCACAAGCCTAGCCAGTCTTTTTCCTTTGGAATAAACCCCTTTTGGAAACTTGTTTTTTTCGGTCATGGAAGTTAAATTCGTATGAATAGTAAAATACTTTTTGTAATGAATTTTTTGTATTGCAATTCTATATTTGTGAAGCTCTCCATTGCCTATTTGGCTTATCAAAACAATAAAAAAAAAATTAAACCAGACACACGATTCGTTGGATTCATATTTTAATTAGGAGTTTAAACAATAACCATCAACAAAATTACAATACGGTAGCTCGAAAAACTGTTAGCATTGCTTCAAAATATTCGCGTACATTGTGAATTTGTGATGTCCTCATCCTCGAGCTAGGGCACGTCGCACGGGCATTATCTTGCATGGAATGTCGTACAATGCGTCGCCGTCGGTCGGTTACATTGAATACCTCCATTGCACCAATCCATTGAGGCCGCTTTCGGGTATGATGATTTCATTTCAATCAACGGTGCTTATCACTTGACCTTCCGTTGGGTTGCCTTGTCGTCGTTGCTGTTCAATGCAAATGTTCTTGTCCGAATTGTTGGGTGTTTGGGGTTGCATTCAAAACTTGCTCTTCGAATTGAAAGTTCTGATTTCTTACATTATGCTTTTCAAAATTCTGCTTACCGACATTCTGCGAATAATATAGAAAAGAATGGTTTGAAAATATTAAAAAGCGCTCGCTTTATAATGTTTCCAAAGCTTTCTTTTCTAATCGAATTAAGGACAATTCCAAGGGACGAATGGTGACTTATCGGGCTAGAATTACTTGAGAATAGACGTAAGATCTTCTCAGTTTTGTTTATTAGCGATATACTATCGCATCATATCAACTGTCCCTATCTCTTATCTCTAATTGATATAAATATATACCATCTCGTCATTTAAGACAGTATAGCCTACTCCGTGTTAGATATACCATAGGGTGAATTATGCATGTAATGAGCCGACAGGGGCGAACGCAGGTAGGGGTTTTGGGGGTTCATTCCTCTAAAACCAGGAGTCGCCAAGAGGTTGGACAAATCTTTATACTGTACAACATGGAAACGAATATGAGGCGATCACTGTATAGGTACTTTTTGTCTTCAGTGACGAAACCTTTGCTTGTGTTTCCCTATGTGTTCCCTCCTCCAAGCTGTTGCAAAAAGTGTGCCGGATAAATGGTCTTACGTCTTACCTCTTAGGCAGATCTGAAAGTAGGTGGATACAATCCGAGACGTTTTTCTAATATGTGGCCAATATAGTTTCAACGAACGGATTATGTAAGTAATATAAGCTCAGGACTGCTTTAAGTCGATGGCCACAAATCCCTCGTCTCAATGGAATGCGCAGAGTATTAACGGAATCATCTTGTACGCTTTTTACCCAATACAACACATATTACACAATCCGTGGGCGCATTTAAAGGACTGGAAAATCGATTACAAAAAAAAAATCACATATCACAGAACTGTGCATGCTGCCAATGAACCATTATCCAGGTGTTTAAGAGAAACAAATACTGTTTGCGACATGATTGATTTCAATGTTAGAAGATATTTATTTAAATCAAATTTATTGTTAATTTTAAATAACTATGCTGATGGTAATGTTTAAAATTAAAAATGTATATTTTTATCAAGTAATCACTAAACTAAATTTCAAACAAGTTTCGAAGACGTACTCTTGAATTATTTTGAATAATATACATATTTGACTGAAAAACAAGATTGTTTTTAATTAATTATTTGTTGTATGTTGTCTTTTATTTATTTAGAAATAAACATTTTTTTTTAAAATGTCTTGTTAATACATTTAAGATTTAACAAAGGCTTATAAATTACAAATAATTAATTTACTAAAGGGAGCTGACTACTGACAACTCCCGTGGCCGACTACTGGAATTTAAGGGGCCGACTATAAGAGAATCCAACTTCTAGTTGAATTATATTTAATAAATTTGTTTTAGGTAACAAATAGCAATATTTGTTCCTTATCTGCAAATATTAACAAATCGGAAAAAATAAGTGTCACGTCCAACAGACCAACAATTAAATAACTAAGTTTTAAAGACCACGCAAACACAAAAATTAAGTTAAAGGGCTGACTTCCAGTGCCATAACCCTTTAAAACCTATACATTTTTTGAACCCCCTCCCCCCCCCCCGAAATTTTTTTCTGCGTTCGCCCCTGTGAGCCGATAACTCGATGTGTCAAGGAATTATAGTCCAGTCAATGAACGAAAAAAATTGCCTTCACCTCAAAAAAAATCCAACAGTTTTGAAACTTGGCACACTTACTAAGGGATGTCTGGTGATGACCCAAAAAAAAGTCCTCAAGAATCCGACGTGAGCTCTAGCGGCAGTTAAGAGAAACATGGAGTTTGTTTCAGTTTTTCACGTTTATCTCAAAAACTATTTGTCGTATCAAAAAATTTTGTTCTACAAAATTAAAGCTCATTAAATTTTATAAAAAAAAAGCTTTCATGAACTTTTTCGTATCTCTTATAGTTTATAAAATAACTCTAGCGGCAGTGAAGAGAAACATACGGTTTTTTCGGTTTTTCGGGTTTATCTTGAAAACTATTTGTCGTATCAAAAAATAATCTTCTACAAAATAAAAGCTTTTTAAATTTCCGAAAGAACAAAAAATTAGGTTATAAATAACTCGACCCACATTGACGGAAAACAAGTAATTTTTTCATGCTTATCTTGGAAATGGTTTCTCGTATTAGTCCAGACAATAAACAATAAACATTCGCATAGAGCTGAAAATTGGTACAGAGCATTAGAACACCGATTAAAGTAAAATGTCAAAAGTCCCCAAAAATCCCATGCGTGCATAAGAAATTATTCAAGGTCAAATGTCGAAAATGTTGGTTTTTCATGCATATCTTTGAAACGGGGGAAGCTATCAAAAAAGTATATCAAAGGCTTGTACGTCTTGTAATTCTCTAAAAAAGAAATTATGACACTTTTTTTCCTACGAGCAAGCGTTTAGAAAATATTGTATTAAATCTGCAGAGTTAAATATAAAAAAACAACATATTCGACATTTAACCTTGAATAATTTCTTATGCACACATGGGATTTTTGGGGACTTTTGACATCTTATATAGAGAGATGTCCTTATGCTCTGTACCAATTTTCAGCTCTATGCGAATTTTGTACAGGGCTTAGGAGCTAATTATAAAAAATTCGAAATTTTGAGTTTTGACCAAATTATGTTTTTTTTTTCTGACAGCTTTAAAAAAAAAAATGTTTTTATATAGAAAACCATAGAACCATAGTTTTCCATAGAAATTTTTTCAATCGGACTCACCGTTTAAGAGTGATACGCAAAAAACCATTATTTTCGACATTTGACACATTTTAAAATCGCAATATTTTCTAAACGCTTGCTCGTAGGAAAAAAAGTGTCATAATTTCTTTTTTAGAGAATTACAAGACGTACAAGCCTTTGATATACTTTTTTTGATAGCTTCCCCCGTTTCAAAGATATGCATGAAAAACCAACATTTTCGACATTTGACCTTGAATAATTTCTTATGCACGCATGGGATTTTTGGGGACTTTTGACATTTTACTTTAATCGGTGTGCTAATGCTCTGTACCAATTTTCAGCTCTATGCGAATGTTTATTGTTTATTGTCTGGACTAATACGAGAAACCATTTCCAAGATAAGCATGAAAAAATTACTTGTTTTCCGTCAATGTGGGTCGAGTTATTTATAACCTAATTTTTTGTTCTTTCGGAAATTTAATAAGCTTTTATTTTGTAGAAGATTATTTTTTGATACGACAAATAGTTTTCAAGATAAACCCGAAAAACCGAAAAAACCGTATGTTTCTCTTCACTACCGCTAGAGTTATTTTATAAACTATAAGAGATACGAAAAAGTTCATGAAAGCTTTTTTTTATAAAATTTAATGAGCTTTAATTTTGTAGAACAAAATTTTTTGATACGACAAATAGTTTTTGAGATAAACGTGAAAAACTGAAACAAACTCCATGTTTCTCTTAACTGCCGCTAGAGCTCACGTCGGATTCTTGAGGACTTTTTTTTTGGGTCATCACCAGACATCCCTTAGTAAGTGTGCCAAGTTTCAAAACTGTTGGATTTTTTTTGAGGTGAAAACCTTTATTGACTGGACTATTAAATTCTATATCGAATTCTTTTGATTTTCATGTTAGTAGAGTCACTTTGAAAATGAATCTTGTGTTTTATTTCTTAAATAATTAATGTTAGTAATTATGTATATTTTGTTTTATTATTTTACTTATTCTTGTTAATATTACTTGTAAATGTATTATCAAAAACTGTTTTTGTGAAACTTATTTAAAAGTAGTCTGTAAGAGAATTTTGTAATCTCTGTTTGACGAAATAAACTAAACTAATCTAAAAAAAACTAAACTTAACTAAATTTTGACCCACCTGAAATTTGTTTGTGTTTATGAATAAAAAAAAACAAAATGTTTTTATTTAAAACAGCCAGAATTTTGAAAAGCAGAATTTTGGTGACCAGAATGCAAAGAAAGCAGAATGTGGAAAATCAGAATTTTCGATTAAAAAGCTGAAATTTGAAACCATGATATGCCCACTTGGAAGTGAATGCATTGGGCTGACCGAAATAAGGAAAACCATAAAGTAAACAAAACAATATCGTTTATAAGCATATTCGATATTTTAGGTCATTTTATTGTGAACCAATATTTAACTCAATTTGAAATTAAAATGTGTATGGCTTAAGACCAATATTTTACTCGCGCGAATGGAACCATTATCTGAAAAATTATTTATTTTATCGAGATTTTGGCATTCGGGATATTTTTTTTCGAGATTTTATATTCGGGAATTTTGTTTTCGAGTTTTTTTTTTCATTCGAGATTTTTACATACGAAATTTTTGTTTTCGAGATATTTTTATTCGAGATTTCGTAATAGACCTGATTTTGATCGCACAAAGATTTCTTCTTCCTACAACATTGCAATCATCAGAATCATGACGGTCACGTCTAAAAATTGATAAGCTCCGAGTCAAGAATAGATTTGTTTCAGTAAGTATAATGATATCGTATGCGTATCGTGTGGATGGTTGTTTACATTTTTATAGACTAAATAATTGGTGTTTATGCATGGGTTACGGATAAATAATAAATTAATATCTGCTCAAGAAATATTTTCTTATATAATTCGATATCTAAGGCTCATAAAAAGATGAATGGCAAGTGTTGTCATATAAGAATTTGATTTTAATTAACAAAAATAGTAACATGTCCTTAAATTTGATTCAATTGTAGGAACTTTTCAAACAGCATCTCAATTTCCGATTAGGTATAAAATTATTTTATATGATTTAAGGGTAAACATTTACATTATTCATACTGAGTATACATGTTAATGAAGTAACTTAGTCTTCTGTTTGTGACTTCTGTGATGACCGCATTTTTATTTTTGATACGAAAAGAATTGTCCATTAATTGAATTAATAGCGTTGACTTCCGTCAAAATAAGCAAAACTTTCACATGAAAAGATAAACAAATCTTGAGAATGATTTTCAAAGTTAACTTCAAACTTTTTTTTCATGAGTAGCAAAGAAAAAATAAATCAAATATGAAATCAAAAGAAGTAAGTTGAATAAAGTAGAAAAAGAAATTGCATGAATGCAGAGCAATTAAAAACTTCCATTTCAGTTGAGTTTCGATTGCTCATTTACACTGAATTAAATATAAGTTTAAATTCGTTTCTTTTTTTGCTTTTATTTAAGCACTAAACAAATTTAATGACATTTGTATGAAAGGATTTCTTGATATTTCAATTAGAATTACTGTGCCTTTTACTCATCAATTAAAAAAGCAAGAATAGATAGGTAGGTACTTAGTTTTATCCCAATTCCACAACGTTTTGATTTGCCTTTTTATGAATATGTACTTTCTTTTCTTTTCAATTAATAATATGTTTTGAAAACAACTTTAATAACTAGAACCTTACACTGCACGCAGTTTGTTGTTTTAAAAGTTTGGGAAAAAAAATACCTGTCACGAACAATCTTGGCATTTAGAAAGGATATTCGTTGATATGCCTTAAATTAATACAAACATATCGGGATTTGTAATGGTTCCTGTTCTAGTGAAATCAGCGAAGAGAAAATTGTATTAATTTCGCATGTGTTGAATTAATCAACAAACAGAATGAGATACGTTGAATTAATGATTCAGTCGATGATACTGACACCCGTAGAGTTTTTGTCCGCTTCTTATGGGAATAGGACTTTAGGCTCTTGATGAAACAGTACCTGGTTATGTATAATTCATTTGTCGCTGTCGTTTTCTGCTGCCTTAGGGTAGTCAATATCACAGTATTTTGAGTTATTCAAGTGTAAAGAGCTTAATCGATTATTAATCTTACCATTGATGATTGTGGCAGTTTTTCCTAGAGTATGTGGGGACTGGCTAGGTTTTATTTTATTTTTCAACCCAAAAAAATAAATTGTTGTTGATGGTTTAACCAAGTAAACAAATTATTATTTCTTATCAATTAGCTAAACTGTGTCATATCGGAAGTTGTTGTTTTGATTACAAAATCTAGTTACATCATGCAACTGGAGTTATGTACTGACAGGTTTTTGGGTTCATTGGACTCATTTTGTTACCCTCCAAAAATTATAAAAATTATCCTAAAATTAAGAAAGTACCACCCATCTCCTCTTTTTTTATCGTATACGAAAAGTGAACCCTTAAAAGTTCTATACAAAAAAAAAATACTTCTTAAAATAGCCAGTTGTACCTACAATATTTTCTATGAAGTACAACAAAAAAGTGTTGTGATACCAAAAGCACTCATTTTCAACCTAGGCTTAGGTGCAAAGAATAAAGGACACCAATACAGAATCAAGGAATAAACGCGAAGGAAAAAAATATTCTTTTCTTTTTCTTATGATGGGGGCGTTCATGATGCTATTAGGCTCTTGTGGAACAGGATATTGAAAAACAAGAGAAAAAAAAAACATCAGCGACCAAAGTGATTAATCAAAGGACATTGTGTCCTTTATTTTGAAAAAGTTTGTGTTTTTGTATATTTTGAAGAATAAAAATTGGGTAGAGTTCGTCATCTTGTATTTTTCTTAAACTTTACGCAGCTCCATTCCCTTCACCGTTTTTGCATTGTTGAAGCGACCCTCTCTCTTGTTTTCCAGAGGTTTTTGTGTCACAGATTAAAAAGTTTTAAATGGAGTTAGTCGATAAGAGAAATTAATGTCATTAAGGTACCGCACAGAACCTAGCATTCATAGCATATATAATTTTGTATGTATATTTATATTTGATGTCCAAGTGCCCTTGTTTGGGAAAGAATTATTTTAATGACAGTATGGGGGTTTGTGAAATTAGTTAACGACATAAAGAATAGAAGGTCTGGATAAGGAAGCTTCGCAACTTTCACTTTTTACTAAAAAAATTCATTACAGCAATAATGGTTCAGGGAAATGTAAATGGACGTTTACGTTTAGCCTCAACCGCTATTAAGTATTAAGGAGCTAAAAAGACATATTTATGTGTATTGCAAAGCTCTTACCAACATGTTTTTTTTTTAACAGGTCCATAAGTCCATAAAAGTTGAGCAAATAAAACTTTTATAGAAAAAAAGAATTCGCAACCAACAAGTTATGAATTCAAGAGGAATTCATTCTCATGCTACCATGACTATCAGATTTAGCAAGTAAGACGATTTTAGAAATCTTGTAGAACAGATAGTTAATTTATAGAGATGTCTCAAAATTATGTCGAGAAATGATATATGAATAATGAATCTCAATTCAACCAAAAATAAGCTTCTCCCAAGAGTTTTAACACATGCTAGAGCTATTGATGCCAGAAATGCACACCAAATCAATTTCCGCTACTCTTTTTCCTATACTTAGAGCCGATTTTTCAATCATCGAACAAAAATAAAAATAACAAACTGGCAAATAAACTTATCTGAGTATACATCGGTCGAATAAATAAGAGCGTTTTTCTTCAGATACAGTCTATCTGACGATTGAAAAATCCAATATTTTGTTATTTGTCGAATAAACACTATCTGCTTGTTTATCTGACGATTGAAAAATCGGCTCTTAGACGAAAAATAGCTCCTGAAAGCTCCTTGTCTGGTAAGGCTCTGTCTGGTTAGGAAAAGAGATGATTCATATTTTTTAAGTTAATTATTTGTGGTACAACTGTTTTACTGCTTGCATGCATTCATGTTTTTTTTACATCATATCTTATTTCAACTCAGCTTTAAAACTGACATTTTGACATAGTAAACCGCCGCCGCACAGTGGGGCAAGATACTCCAATAACCGGAATTA
The DNA here is from genome assembly GCA_943590905.1 of Sphaerophoria taeniata. Lineage (NCBI taxonomy): Eukaryota > Metazoa > Arthropoda > Insecta > Diptera > Syrphidae > Sphaerophoria > Sphaerophoria taeniata. The sequence continues at coordinate 65,010,679 of OX016540.1, forward strand.
ATTCTGTAGATGGATCTGCATACATTTTTTTGAGTTGAAGTACCAAAACAATTAATAGGAAAACCATAATTGAGTTTTTAAATTTAGTTTTAATGCTTATTTTATAGTTTTTTTTTTCGAAAAATATAAATAAATTTTACATTTATTATGAAAACCACTTTTATTTACATTTTAAGCTTATTTTCTTAGTATATTTAAACTTAAAGTCAGATTCACTCAATTTCATCGCCGCTGATATTAGTGTTTGAGTTTTCAACACTGAAAACATTTGGGGCAATGATTAAGTCAAAGACTTCTTTAGGGAATGCTCTGAAGTTTTTTTTGGTATTTGCCTTAAGGGGTCTGAAGTTAGAAGCAATAAATTAAAAACATCTTCATTACATTTTTTTTAGAACATTTCCTCGAAAAATGTTCACGATGTAAGGATAGATTAAGGTTTAAGATTATGTAACAAAAAAATTGTGTTAAAAAGTAATTCTTATTGGAATAAGCGCAGAATCAACGACATCAAGACCGTGGATTAAGAGCTTTTGCACCATAGGAGGCATATAATACCAGGGATAAAGGTTTACAAAATATTTGGCAGTTGCAACTTGCAAGTGAGAAGGCTCGAAAATTGTCAATGTTGATTTCACAGCCACATGAAATTGCTACCAATATAGCGTGCAACTTCTCAAATAGTACCTACCTATTTTATCGACACCCAATATTTTACATGCGACTTCCGAGTTTCTAAAAAAACGCCTTGCAGAGTTGCCATCATTTGTATTCCCAAAACCTGGCTTGGGTTGATCAACAATCATGCCCATTTGATTCCGAATTTTTTGTTGGATTCGAATTTTAGTCGCTGCTACTATGTCCGTATCTTCCTTACAAATTTTTTATTGGAAGCCTATAAGCAACATGTAAGAGACACTCAAAAGTCTGAATCTAACAATGCAGTACTGACAATCCAAACTACAATGCAGCTCGGATCGTAAGGTCTGAACATCAAGTTTTCAACTTCATTGAAGTCCTTCGAGCTAGCACCGCAAATGTAACAGCGCTGAGAAGAGGTGGTATTTGTTAGAGCATTACACACCCTTCCGTCGACCATTGTAAAAATTAGTCCATACGAGACTTCAACAACTTTTTCTTCAATGTTTATGATTGAACGGCACAGTGCCTGAATTTGAGCATCAACTCGATGCTTCTCAGATGCTTCAACTTGATGGGGCAACAGTATATGGTTGACGGGGATCTCGGATTTTGCCACACAACGATTTTTTTTTTTGATGACCAGTCGCAAACAAGTTGGATGGGAACCACCGAAGTTATAAAAACACTGGAATCATCAGCTTCCATTCCAATTGATTTCTGCTTATAGGAACTCCTATCAAATCCCCACTTGCAAATCAAACACAAGTTTCGTAGTTGATCATCATTTAAAGTATATGAATAGCTTCTTTTTGGGCCATAATTCAACGTTCCACAGTGTGGTCCATTAATGCCTGCACACTTACCTCAGCTGAATTATCAGCTACATGCATTTCTTCTTTTTTTAGATAGCACATTTTTTTCGCATTTTTTCAGCGTCTTTTGATCTTATATAGTATTATATTGATGTCTGGTTAATTTTGCCTCTACCAGAACAGATAGGGCTTCCTCACCTGACATCTTTCGAGTACGTTGCTGATCCTTTCGAAATGCATGTTGATATTAAATCGCTAGCCGCGGGGAGCGTAGCACTTCGTTCACTAATCTTGTAGCAATTGGATGACCTTCAGCTCTTAAAATTAATTTTGTGGCAAACCCTTACTGAGAAGTTGACGTCTCTTTTCGGATCTTTTCCATCTTTATTCGTTTACTTCTGACGCTACGTTCATCAAAGGATTTTTCTGGGCGACCAACCCTACATGGTGTTGCTGGATCAAGAAGTTTAAAACTAATTGATGTTAGCAACCAAGATTCGTTATTTTTCAAAAATCGGAATTCGTTTCTATTACATTTAAGCCACTTTTTGTGAATTTAGCTTCAAAAATCGATAACGAATGGTGGAGTTCTTTTGCATTCCCATTGTGGCTGGCTTCAAGGAGATCTGCCAAAAATTTGAATTTATTTTTCAGTGTTTTGATTCCTGAATATTTCATGAGCTCAAACAACTCCATTCGAGTATAAAATATACTGTAAGAATGTGAACCTACACGAAAAAAGCATTTTTTTGTGAATAAACATGCAGAATTTTCTAGGGTACTCAATTACAAAAAGTCAAAAACCTCAATAAAAAAAAGTGTAAATATGAGCAAGAAATTCTTTTTACGCAACTATTGATTGCATGTTGATTTTAAGTTTTCCCGTTTTTATAATATTTAAACAAAGCCACACTGATAACACAACTTATTTAGTACCTACTTGTCTTGAGAGTAAAGGAATGAAATGAGTAACTTATACAACTAGCCGTGGCGTAAAGTGTATGATATGAATCATTTATAACTTATGATCCGTTTTGTGCATGCCTAGGGGCTGTGAAACATTAAGGCCGATATCAGCCATGGCATCATGGAAAACTAAAAGGAGAGAATGCGCCTTTGTGAAAACATTGTTTAACTTTGCCCGATTTTGTTTGAGATGTTCTAATAAATTGGTTTTAACGGACAGAATCCTTCGAAGACTTTGTGACATGAAAGGCTCAACGCGTTTCAGTTAAGTATGTGCGATGAAAACATTTTGAATCGTTAATCTTATTAACCCTTAATTCAATAATATTTAAGAAATTTAATAAAAAACAATCAATAAATACATTGAAAAATAAAATTGTATGAAAAAGTACCTACATAATACATATAAACATTTTCTCAATATTTATCTGATTCACTAGCAAAGGTATAGGTTTCCATTGGATTGTAAACTTAACACAAACAATTGTTTGAAAATGAAGATATTTTCTGAAGAATATTATTTATCTTAGAGAAATATTTTTTGAAAAAGCATTTTTGAGTTCGCTTTGAAGTGGTAAAATTATCACAAGAACACGAAAAACAATTTTAATTCCTTTTTAATGTACGCACAAATCCTAACCATCAATAGAAGAAACGATTCCTTTATTTATTTAAATCTTCTGTGTAACTTTCATTTCTTAAGGGCGCCATAAGTAGGAATATTAAATCGCATTACCCTACCCGCGATTCATATCAAACAAATTGTAGGTATGTATAATTATTTAAATTGAAAACAAGTTTGACTTTAAAAATATAAATTCTGTTTATTTTCAAAGATGGTCAATATTGAATTATTATTTTTCTTTTTCGGTGCCTGTCGTATGACCGCAAAAGAAATAACCGCATGTCATAAGACTGTAAATTTTTGCTTTTTCGACTTTTTTTTCGTTTTTTTGTTAAAATTTGTATCTATGTATACTACATATTATAAAAATCTAGCGCCGTTCGTTTGCTTTAAAAAGGCATAAACACCGGTTGGCGGGTTTTCTTAATTTTTATCTTAAACTAAAGAGGCTTAAGGGTAGAAGGTTTAAGACAAACAAAATTTATACTTTTCAAATCACAAACGGTGCAAATGTTAAATAATAATGCTTTTCTCACTACAACAAAATATATCAATTTAATTTGAAATTTCGTAAAATATTTTTATTTTCATCAACACAAAAAAAATGTCAGTGAAGAAAATACAATGTTCCTCAAAACTTGTTTTTCATCGAAAGAAAAAAACCTACACTCGACATTTTTTGTTGTCGATATGTTTCCTTTTTTAGATTTGTTGCTTTTGAGATATGGCCTTGGAAGCGGAAAGTGGAGTAGCGGCGAAGTGGGGTAGCGAGGAGCGGGTAAGGCGGCAGCAGGTAGCAGGTAGAAGTAGCGGGTAGTGGGAAGCAGGTAGCTATGGAGGGTAGGAGGGTAGTGGGTAGTGTGCTAGCAGGGTACAAAAGTTAAGGTCTTTTTTTAATAGATTTTTTTGATGAAAAACTCGAGAAAACTCATTGGTTATCAAAGGGAAAATTGCATGTTATTGTAGGTGCAGTGGTGTTCAAATGGAAAACTGGAACATTTTTTAAGCGGAACTAGAATGCAAGAAAAAGTAAAAAAAAAATTGAAAATTTGAAATGCAAACAAAATTTGACTAAACAAAAATCTCAAAAACACTCTTTCAAATGAAATGCATTACTGTTGAAATGGTAAAATGGAAAGTTCGTGCTGGGGAACTGAGAGAAGTCCTGGAAAGGAAAAAACGCATTGCAAAAACATAACATATTCGCAATGGAAAACTCCTGAAGAGCAAGAAAACCAAAGTCATATTTTACATGGATTAAAAAAAATGGGAAATAGAGAATTCTCCTTAAGAGATAAGACCGTAGAACTCGCGGCTCTAGGAATGCTTATGAACCCATATTCGGTCGTACTGTCAACATATGTTTATTAGCCTAACAACACGAATATGAAAATCTAAATACCACACTCTGCTTTCCACTTCATTTCAATATTAAGGAATTCAATACTAAATGTATACCGAAACCTCGTCCTTAGCTCTTTCCGTATTTTCCACATTTCCTGATGCTCGAACTTACTGTTCAAAGTACATAGCAAGTAATGTTTTTGCTTTAATCTTAAATATAGAAATGGAACGCTAAATGTGTTGCTAAGCACAAAACTCGAGAACGGTTGGGCCGTTTGTCATCAACTTTTGACAAAATGCTCGAGTATTAGTGTAGAGTAGGGTTTTAAGAAAATTGTACAAAATCGGCCAAGCCGCTCATGAGATATAGCAAAAACTGTGGAAACACAATTTTCCCTATAGAACGTTAACTATGCATTTGACCATATCCTTAACGAAGTTGTGAGACAACAAAGTTTTCTGAGTTGTCACGACCTAGCTAGCTGACCCAGTAAATGTTGTTTTCTTAGATACATATATAAAAATCTCATACAAATTCGTTGAAGACTCACTGCTTTTATACCAGTGAAGCACCAAATGTTGAGGGAATTTTCGGTTAGTGGCGTAGATGGGTTCTTAGTATTTTGTACAAAATCGACCAAGCCGTTCAAGAGATATGCTTGATGGGGTAGCGGGGTAGTGGGAAGCGGGTAGCGGGTGGCGGGTTGACGGATAGCAAGTAGTTAGTAGCGGGGTAAAGGGGTAGCGGGACAACAGGTAACGGGGTAGCGAATAGCGCGTAGAAATAGTGGGGAGTGGGGTAACGGGTAGCGGGGTAACTGGGTAACAGAGTAGTGGGGTAGCAGGGTAGCGGGTTGTGTAGTGGGCTACAAAAGTTAAGATCTTTTATTTATCGATTAAGGCAGTGCGAAGTCTGCCGGGTCAGCTAGTTTAAGTATAAAATTTTTGAATATAGACATACATGATGTTGGGGAAAAATGTTTGGGATTTTGTTGTTAACAAATTATAAAATAATTGTATATAGTTTAAACAAAAATTGGTGGACGTAAGTCACCAAAACACATGTAAGGTCAAACTACAATACTTGAACAAGTATCACAGGCATTTGTCTCAATATGGATTAATATTATTAACAATTTAAGGTCATATGTCATATCTCTTTTCGTTCTATAAGGGACGTTTTTTTCTTTTACAGGAAGAGAAGACATATCGTTTATAAACAATTTAATACAAACAATACAAGATTATTGTTTATAATTCGCGTCAATATTAAACTATAACATTGTATTTTATTAGTAGATGACAATGTTATAAAGGGTTTTCCAATAAGAGGTGTTATTTTGATAATCAAAAAAAAAATGGCATTTTTTGAGATAAATTATCGGATGTTTATTTCATTTCGCAAAGTGGCTACCCTATGTCCTCGATGGCCTCACGAATTCCATCTTTGAGGTCTTGAATCGACGCTGGACGCTGGCCCAAAAGGAAGGGCCACGTGAAGAAAGATTTCATGAAAATATGGTCCTTAAGCGTGGTCGTGGCGGCCATTTGGCTGATGTTGTGTTCCATTATTAATGGCATACCTTCCTCTTTATAATGAAATAAACATCCGATCATTTATCTCAAAAAATGCCATTTTTCTTTGAATATCAAAATAACACCTCTTATTAGAAAACCCTTTATATTTCGAAGATTCAACAATTTGCATTCACCCATTTCCAATATACATAACTTGTTTTGCAGAATTGCCAGTCGATGCCGTTTTAGTTGTACACGAACGCTGGTTTTCAAAATCATTCAGTTCATTGGAATAACAGTGGCGCCATCTGTCAAAAGTTGGTCGTACCAACTCGTGGACTTATACACTACTTTGCACAATAAAATACAGCCTTTATTACTCCTCAATATTGTAGTTTTCTATTAGTGAAATAATAAGGGTATTCACGTAACGAGATAATTTTCTACTTTGCGGAAAAATAGAAAATTCCGCAAAAGATTTAAATGATCACCTCAGCAGAAAATAGTTGCGTAAACAAGGGAAACAAACAGCTCAACAGCTGTTTGTTTAACGTCAATGTGATAGTGAATTTGTTAAATTCACGTCATTTGATAATTTATGTTAAAGTGATTCTTTTTTTTTATTCTAATTACATTTTAATTTTTGCTCTTCACAAGATGCCAAGAAGTAGTTTTAAAACAAAATTCATTCTTTTTTTATATTTAATTTGATGAGAACTTCCCGCTTATGTCAGTTCAGTTGGAGAAAAGATGAAATGAGCGCCAAATTAAACGTCAAAATAACGTCATAAATTTTATCAGTTTTTTTTTCTGCAGTTTCTGCTTCAAATTTGTGAGATAAAATTCTACGATTTGCAGAAAATTTTTCCCATACAAATTTTGACAGCTCATTTCTACCGATAGAAAATTCTACGATTTCTACGGTTTCTATGGGTTTTCCGCGTTTACGTGAATGCCCCTAATGTTTCTAATCGGATTAGTATCCATTTCCGAAGATTGACATTTATATGGCAAAACAGCGTTTGGTGGATCCGCTAGTAATAAAATATAGTTTATGATACTTCTGATTATTGTTTTTTTTTTTCACACCAACTATCCCTGAATACAACTGTACTAACCATAATTAAGGAGCCCATACCGGAAAGACATACAAACAAACAAACAAACATGAATCAATTTTTATATAAAGAGAGATTTGGCGTCTGTTTCACAATATACAATTAAAGTTCCTGTTAAGCTACTTGGAAGCTAACTAGCAGTTAAAATTCAAAATAGCGTTTCACAATATCTGAGTAGAGCTAACTAGTAGTTAAAGTGTCAAGTAACTTATAGGGAGTAAAGAGTTTACTGGCAGTTAGCATAATTTAAATCAATCAAAGAATTATAACTTTCAAAGGCTGGTATCTATCTATTCTAACGCTATTAGGTCGTAAACCTATTAATTGCCGTATATAAGTTCTGATTTGCGAGCGCCCACAAAAGTTAATAGTGGTTCTGACCTGTGATAAGTTGAGAGCAAAACCTATAGGAATTTATCTGAAGCAATTTCCGAAACAACAACAAATATCCTTTTAATATTTGTTTATTTTTTTTCTGGCTTTGTCGTTGTCATAGTAATTCCATACAAATTCATTTTGTTCACTAATATTTCCCATATTCCATTTAGCAAAGCCAAGAACCTACAGTTTGTCAAAATCTTTCAAAGTGGAAAATTGGAATAACTGGCAATTAGTTACCCAGAACATAAATTTATCAGAAGGATGAATGTGAAACGTAAAACTCACTAACAGGAGGATTTAACTGGCAGCTAATTTAAGTGCTAGTTAACTAATCAGAACTTTACTTGTATATTGTGAAACAGACGCTTAAACTCACAAGTCTAATATTTTCGATTATTCATAACATCATAATTCATAACAAATCAATCTGTTGTCAATTATAATAATGAGGGTTAACCGATTTAAAGTCATATATTCTATTCTTATACTCATATGGACTTTTTTCCTTGAAACCATGAAAATATATCCGCTTAAACTAATTGTCAATTGTTCATTATACAAATTATTGACAAATAATATATTTTATTACATTGATAAATAAGATTTTTTGAACTATTGTTGCAATTTTTGCTGTAATTATCATAATTTTCATTATGTTAGGGTTGTCTTAGTTTTTTGACCCCTATTAAAAAATCGCTAAGCCAAATTCGCTCAAAACCTAATCATCTCTTTACAATGCCGCGTCGAATGAGACCAATTTGACGGCAATACAATGAGTGGTTCGCGAGATAATTGAGCAGAAAAAATATTACGCACATACGCCGATACGAACATACCTACACACACACAGACATCATTATAAAAAGGCTTGATTCGGATTCTATAGTGACCTCGAAACATGGTGTGCCTTGCGGTTGCGGACCACCTTCCGATTCATACATGCTAGACGTAAAAAAGTCAAGTGCGACTCACTGTTGTCTGTACAGTGGTAAACAATAACAATGCCCAACTGAACTTATAACTGCAATCCACATGACGTTTGGTTGACTATATACAAAAATCTGTCACTTCAAAGTCATATTTTTAATTTTTAATCTTTTTTGAACAAATACTTGCAATTAAAGCTATATACAGTTTTCGTTATATTTTTTTATTGAAATAAAATAAAATTTAAACAAATGGCAGGTGTATTAGTCGGTATGTGATCTTATATTTCTCCGTATATGATGTCTTGTGCCCCGTTTAATTGTCTTGGAAATATACAATCAATGAACCCCATATTTTAACGTCAAAAATATTAAAATGATCGTATGTTTTAGACAATCTAAATATGAGTATATTAAAGTGTCGAAATGAATTATATGTTTTTGTAAAGTGTGTTCTTTCTAGTTAAAGAATATATGTTTTTTTTACTTCGCACTCAATTGCAAGGCATGTTTTTTCTTACATTAAATCGATAGAATTTGCAATTCCACGTATGGAGTTTTATGGCGTTTGGCGTTAGATTGCAAAGAAGAATCGGAATCATTAAATGTTTGAATATAAATAAATGATAAATTTAGTATTCTTAGAGAAGATATAGAGATCTCCAAGCAGATTAAAGACAAAATTAAACTTTTAGCTGCAAATTTTGACGAAAAGGGGAAAACAGCTGGTTCGAAAGATGACAGGTTTCGTTTTAAAATTTAATAAAATTACCGAAAATTGAAAATTACCGAAAATTGTTTTTTTAACAAAGAATTGCGACATTTTGTGTCAAATAAAATTATTAAGCCAAGCGAAAGAATTTTTTACGTCTAACATGTATGAAACGGTCCACTGTGCGTCGTATGGTTGTGGTCCATGGGGTTCATCCGGACCATGTTCACCGTGTAGTGGATGTGGACTATGTGATCGGTTGCGACCTTGTCAGACGTATAGCAGCTATGGCCCTAGTAACGGATATCAATATTCACCATGTTAAGAGTAAAAATAAAAATCTGAAGTTTCGAATCAACAAAAAAAAGAAAAAAGATATGCAAAAATTGGATATGCACAAAATCGGCCCCATTACAATAACTTTGTAGTTCGTATCGGCATGTCCTCTCCCTATCATGAACAATCTGGGACAGATTGACTTCCCAAAAAAGCAACTGCTTATATAGAAATATTTTAACGAAAAATGCTAATGCTTCGTTCTCCATAATTCTCAGCATTTGATGTCTCATAAAATTTCTGTTTTTGAGAAAGGGTGTGGCCTTATACAGGGTTGTTAGAAAAATCGAAAAAAGGTACCAGACTTCGATCTCCTTAATTCTCATAACTTTGAGTGACGAAAAGGAGTAGTTTGTAATGAAAAAGGGTCATATGACATTCGGTCAAAAGGAGTGCGGGAAAATAGTCTCCGGTCTTTTGGTTTGCAGTCTCGCAACCCCAACCCTTTGTTTTGATTAATATAAAATGAATAAAAAAGTTTATTTAAGTTAATCTTGTACGAATGTCATCAAAAGTAAGTACTTCCAAAAATATTCAGGTTGAAGGCACTGTTTTCAAAAAAATTGAATCAAAATTTCAAAAGATTAACATTTACCTATATGCTGTGTTATATAATAATCATTGAAATCTGATAGTTGTATAAAGTTGCAATTTAAATAAAGTTTGCTAAGATCACAACTTTTCGAGATGTAACGTTAATTTAAATTAACGTTATCTAATGTAAATTAAGCAAAAAAAATGCATAAAGTGAATTTTAAAGGGTATTGTTTAATGTCTATATATGTATAATAATTCAGATTCGGATGTTTCAGCAAAGTTGTAGAATGATTGTTCCTTCCTTTATGAATTCTCTTAAGCTTCTAATTTCCAAATTTGACGTCAATCGACCCAAAATTTGACGTCAATCGACCCAAAATGTACGTAGGCAGATAAGACGGTTAGAATTATTTGTTCCACTTTTTTGAATTTGAATTCATTGCTACATTGCACTTGCTATATATTAAACCGGACATAGAATTTCGGCAGGAAATTAAAACTTTGGTGGGTGTTGATTAAAGTATTTCCTTGATGTGGTACTAACGTAGTGTAGATAATATCTTTTTTACTGTTTACCGCAGCTTTTTGAAAGCTACTTGCGCACTAATCTCGTGTCCAATGTTTTTAGATCGTGTTGCCTATATCAATAACATAACAATCAAAACACTGTTAATTAAATTAAAATAGATCATTCAAAAAAAAGTAGGTATTTATACCTGAGCGAAGATTTGCACATTCATGCATGCATGCCTAACTAGATGGTATCAATCCCAATGTAAATTATTTCCATTACAAAAACAGTCATTCAAGCATCAAAAGGATAATCACTTCTTTTCTCACACTTTCTTTTAAAATATTATTATTTTTCTTATAAAAATCCTCAAGGACAACAAACCATCGATTGCTTCGGGTTTTTGCGTAAACAAATTATCTCATCTTATCACCCCTCAGCATCAGGTCTAAGATGACTGGACTAACAAACACACGCATCAAGTCTTACGTCCCTTTTAAGATGCAAATACATTGGACTGAAGGACTCCTTTCTTCAATCCCTTAGGCATATATTATGTGTATATGTGATTTCTGATTTCTTAAATCCATCATTTCTATGCTACAGCAATCATAACAATCACAGCCCACTGCCATGAATATGCCTATGGGGGATAATAACGGTCAATAGAGCATTATTTTTACTTAGGATATGTCATTGACAAGGAGGACATATCTCGTATCCGTATGTCAACAGCAGCAAATAATCAAGCATGTCAAAGTAAGTTCTATGTCACCTTTGACCCACCTGAGTTTCTTTGCGTTATAAGGGAACGAACCACTTTGGGAAAATACAAAATCAAAATTTACTGGAGCAAACATAAAGGTATAGTAGGTACCTACCTACCTATTGTAAATGTGTTCACAAAGCCTTCCAGATACTTCTATAACTTTCTTTTATTACAAACAAAAATTTAACTCCCCGGTTGATCATCGTTGTTAAAAGAAAAAATTATTGTCCGTTCGGAAATTTGCATAGCAAGTTTTGGGAATTTCAAAAAATTGTTTTGGGGTGATGCGCGATGTTGAGTATTGGTTTTTGATCGGTTGTTAGAATTGAGTTCTATTGAAGCAATCGTCCCTTATCCATTCAGTCAAAAAAAAAATATATATGTATATATGGCAATAGGATTAAGTTTTTGTTTGACTTTTAAATCACAATTTATTTTCGGTCCTCTACGGATGGAATGGATGGTTTTGACATCTTGACCTTTCTTGCTTAGGAGTGAGGAAATTGAGTTAAAAATGTTTGCAAATGGAGTTTATTTTCAGTTTCTCTGAATTTAAGATGCATGCATGTTATTGAAGTGGAATTAAAATTGGAACGCTTGTGAGAAGTTTTAATTGAACTTTTAAAGTTAAAAATAATGAGTTGTCTAATTTTATTTAAAAGGCAAGTAAAATTCGTTATAGGGGAGTCAATGAAGCAATTTAGGTCAGAATTTTTTTACTGTGAACCGATTTGCATGAAATTTTGGAATTAGGCTCGTCTTACCCTTAACTTCAAAAGTGAAAATGATTTGAACTGCGGTACCACCCTGGGGGTGGTTGCCACCCCTTCTCGAGGGTGATTTTTTTTTTTCAAAATAACCTCGGATATCGATAGAAGGCCTAATTTTAAGCAAAAAATCTTCCAGAAAGTTTTCCAAAGAATCCAATACTTTTCAAGTTATTGGCAATTGAAAATTCGAAATTTGTTCACGTTTTTAATCGTTTTTTTTTTGCAAATATCTCCAAAAATATACGTTTTATCGAAAATTTTATTGAGAGCAAAACTGTAGCAGGTAAGACAATGAACAATTTGGTTTCTTATAAAGTATTCTAAGTGCAGTATTAAGCTAGATATTAAAGATCAAAGCCGATTTTTACTTTGTCTGAAATTTAATCGATATGGTCAATGCCATCTAGCGGTGAGCAGATGCATTTTATGCATTCTAATACAAAAGGGTTTCATAGTGCTTGAAATAAGCTTTATGATGAGCACTATTAAAAGTCTTTTGCACGTAAGATAAGTGAGCTGTATTGCAAATAAGGGGAGCATCTAATGTTTTTTTCTTTCAAATCAATGGGTTTCTTAAGTGCCATTTCCACCAAAATTAAAGTTAATTGTATTCCGCCTAGAATTAACTTTATTATGAAGAGTTTGATAGATAGTATCAGTTTGGCTGCTTCAGGACATATATTTTTAAAAAAACTCACGATAAAAAAAAAAAAAAACAAAATTTCAAATTTAAAAACAAAAAAGTTTTTTTTCATAATATCTCAAAAATGACGACAGATACGTATAAAAGTGTTATGATTAAAAATTTAGGTATTTTTCTGACTAACAATTTGTTTTTTTTTCTGTCAAACAAAAATTGACGGAGATATGATTCTTTAAAGAGCGCGTGACAGCGCAATTACAGGTACAGCCTCTCTTAAGCCCTTTAACCCTTCACCGTTTTGAAATTTTTTTTTACTATATATTGCAATGAAGGATGTTGTAGCTCTCTTAAATACCTTTACAATGGTTTCTTATAAATTGTGATAGCATGAAAATTGAAGGAGTTATGGTCTAAAAACTTATCATATTTTTTTTCTACTTAGTAACTGAAAATTTCGGAGTGTTATTATTGCGAATTTTCAATTGCCAATAACTTGAAAAGTATTGGATTTTTTGAAAAAACTTTATAGAGATTTTTTTGCTTAAAATTAGGCCTTCTATCGATATCCGAGGTTATTTTGAAAAAAAAAATCACCCCCGAGAAGGGGTGGCAGCCACCCCCAGGGTGGTTCCGCAGTTCAAATCATTTTCACTTTTGAAGTTAAGGGTAAGATGAGCCTAATTCCAAAATTTCATGCAAATCGGTTCACAGTAAAAAAATTCTGAGGTCAGGCAGTATTTTTCGCTTCATTGACTCCCCTATTAGATTTAAATTTACTTTTTGCTTCTTTGCGTAACCATCACACTTATTTTAGGTTAAATTTCTTGCCTCCTTGCAACTGAGCTGAGAAGCACTCTTCCGAAACGAAAGATTCTCTTGAAAGCGTTGTCAGTACTTCGCAAGAAGTGCGTTTTTGCGCTGCCGATAGTTGAATACAGTTGTTATGTCAAAAAAAAAAAAAGTGGTTGATGTGTCATACTTGGAAATAGTTATAGCCTTTTCACACCAGACGCAAAACGCTGTTTTCAGCTGTCAGTTTTCAAAAACTCGAAATCTGTTCACACCTGAATTTCAGGTTTTTGTTTGACATTAAAAATCTTTGATGTCAAGTAAGGGATGCCATATGTTCTCTTTTTAGAAGATTCACTCTTTTTTTCACACACATTCGCTCTTTTCGTTTCGTTGCAAGTTTGATTCACGTTAGTGCAAGATATTAAAAATTGAAAACCACTGGATGAAAAAGATTTTTCAAAAGAAAAAAATATTTGTTTGTCGCTGATAAGAATTTGTTCATTTGTATTTTTATATGTTCTCAAATGGCAACCCTATATCAATTGACACGTTTAGCGTTTAGCCGTGAACAATTTTACAAGCAGACTGTCAATCTACTCTTGCTATTGGAGGGAAGGAGGGAGAAATATATACGATCGATACATACGATATATACGATATAATGAATTATAGACTGCTGAATGCTTTCACTTTTTTGGTTTTGACTGGTTTTCACAAAAACTTGTTGTTTTGCAAAACAGGGCTGTCAACAAATTTGTATGGGAAAACACTTGATTTCCTTCAAGTTTTTGAAAAGTTTTGCAAAACCGCGTTTTGCGTCTGATGTGAAAAGGCTATTAGAAATAGTTGAAATCATCCAAAAACGCTTTTTAATTAGGTTTGGTTGATCTGTCAAACAAGAAAAAAAAACATCAGATTGATCACATTGCGATCGACGGAAGGCACTTGTCCAGCAATCTAGATATTCGAACTTTCCGAGGAGCCAACATAGACTCGTACCACTACCTCGTCGTAGCCAACGTCTCGACAACGGCCAAAACAAGGAAATGCTGCAAGAAAAATCGACGTCGGACGGCTACAATCACAAGAGATCGCCAGATCCTTCTCAGACCGAGTGTCAAGTAACCTCTTAAGAAGTCCTATGCCCCCTACATCAAGTATCGAAGACCAGTGGCAACATTGCCAGAATGCAGTTAGAGATGCTGCCTCTAATGTGCTAGGCTTCACACAGCCACCAAAACGAAACCCCTGGTTTGATGAAGAATGCAGCCCGGCCCATGCAGCCAAGCAGGAGGAATACAGAGCTCTACGAGCACAAAAGGAGAGAAAATGCCGGCCGGCTTCTCAGAAGAAAAAATGAGGGAGCATGAGAAGCTTCAGATCGAGGATGTTGAGAAAGCTATCAGCATGAATGAAGTTCGGAGGTTCTACCGGAAGGTTAAACATATGGCTCAAGGTCATCGAGCAAGAACCGATGTCTGCAGAGATACACAAGGGATAGGGAACAGCATAGTAGAATCGCAGTCTATGCTGGGGATTTGGAAAAATAATTCTGTAGACTGTATAACGGTGACGACGAACAAAATATGTGAACGCCTTAAACCTTTCGTCAACAATCTGATTGATCCTTATCAATATGGCTTCAGACCAGGAAAGTCAACCATCGACCAAATTTTTTCACTTTGAGACGAACTGTAGAAAGCTATGTCTAGTTTTGGCATCCCTGCCAAGCTCGTTCGCTTGTGCAAAATGACGACGGAGAACTCACGCTGCGCCATCAATGTTGGCAACGAGCTTACAGAATCTTTCGATGTCAAAAAAGGATTCAGACAAAGCATCGTTTTTGAGAAGATAGTGCAAAACTCCACCGTCAACACCAGAGGCACTATCTTCCAAAAAATCTGTTCAACTTATCGCGTACGTCGATGATATTGATGTAATGGGAAGAACACAGCGTGATGTCAATGGGTTTAGCGTTAAATGAGGGATAAACGAAGTATATACTGTCTTCGAGGAAGGACACGGGACACCCAACACCGACGGCTCGGACAAAACGTCACAAATAGACCCATACAACTTCAATGTAGTAGAGGAGTTTATCTACCTATACTCTGTCCGATAAAAATTGGCAGTACAGGGAAGATAGGGATATCTGCATCTCGTTTGTACTTTTTTAATACCCATAAGTACTTTTCTCAAAAAAGCTCTTACAGGGTTGCCGTAATGCGCATTTTGAATTCGAAAAAGCTAAATGAAATAATTGAAGGGTTGCCATTCTTCTTTTTAACATTGATTTTCATTTCGTTTTTTATTATATATGAAAATAAAATAAAATTTATCTTTTTCCACACCACCAAGAGGTAAGATAAAACACAACAAAAGCACAACAATAAAACACAAACAGCACAACAAAATCACAAAGATAATATACAAACAACACAACAAAAGCACAACAAGAAAAAACAACAATAGAACAACAACAGCACAACAATATTATCACAATAATGCACAAAAATAACTCGCAAAATCAACAAACCTACCGCCCGGTACGAGAATCTACGCAAATAATATTGTTCCTCAAATAAAATGGCTTTGATTTTTATAACTGCATTTTAACTGATTTGCAAAACTTTAAAAAAAATGCAAAAGTCAAACACAACTCGATAACTCTCATCGTTAAAAAGCTCTCAAAGCAAAAGCTCCTCAACAGAAATCCATTGAAAAAGTAAGAAAAAAAATACGAAGTGAGTTACGAAATAGAAAAAGGCAACTCTGAATGTCTGAATATGTGTGATTTAATGAGGGTTGAAAAGCAGCAGAGAACGATCAGTGCATGCTCGTGTGTGTGCCAGGCAGGTCGTTATGGGCTCTACGTCGGATGCCATCGAAAATTCATGTGTGTTTTATAAAAATGTTTAAAGGAGTTCCCTTCAATTGGGTATGGTGTAGAGAACAGCGCGCCACTGATTTTTAAAAAGCTCTCCCATAAGGCCTGTACTGCCAATTTTTATCGGACAGAGTATAGGCTCCGCTATTAACGCGGACAATAACACCAGCACCAGCGCCGAGATAAGACGAAGAATAACTCTTGCTAATCTCTGTTTCTTTGGGCTAAGAAAGCAATTGAGTGGAAAAGCCCTCTCTCGAGCAACTAAGGTAAAACTGAACAACACCCTCATCATCCCAGTCCTGCTGTATGGTGCAGAAGCTTGGACCTTGACAAAATCGGATGAATGTACTTTAGGCTGTTTCGAGAGGAAATTTCTTCGGGTCAAGGTCCAGAGACTCAGATGGGTCGGTCATTTAGAGCGGATGGACACCAATGCTCCGGCCCAGAAAGCCTTCGAGACAATTCCCGAGGGACGTAGAAGGAGAGGAAGACAGTGACTCAGGTGGCCACACAATCAACTTGGAGTGCAAAACTGGAGACAGCTAGCTAGGGACCGAGCTGGCTGGTGGAGACTGTTGATTGAGGCCCAAGTCCACACCGGACTGTAGCGCCACCTTAAGTAAGTAAACTTTAAAGTTACAACAATTAAATAATATTAATGCAGGTGGCCATGGCTCAGAAGATAGAGTAGTCGACAGCTTCGACAGCATTCTTTTTCTACGAAAATCGCCAGCTTATCTGAGGCCACCTATGCGATAACATGAGACAATATAACATCTATGTCTCCTCCTCTGAGACGCGTAGGTTTCTGTTATGTGTTTTCCTTCTATATATGGTATCTATCTGTCTCTCTCTGTTGTAGTTCGTCACATTAATTCATGTGCGAAGTACTGTAATTTCAATTTTCATAATACACTAGTCAAAACAATTAAAGGAACACTTGAAAAAACTCAAAAATGGAGTGGATTTTTATAAGGCTGTATCTCAGTAGAAAAAAGTCGGATTGAAGTGAAATAAAAAGTTTTTCAAAGGTTATCATTTTTTATTTTCAAATTATTTTGAGTTAAAAAAGTACCGTTAGTCGTTTTTGCTTGAGCGAAAAAAATGTTCACTCAATTTCAAAATCGAAAAAAAAATAAACTTTGAGGTTCCATAAAATGAACGGAAATTTTTTTTCAATCCAACCAATCTAAGATTCAATTTTAGAATTTTGTTGGCTATAATTCACTGTTTGGTTCAGATCGCTACGATTTTTTTTCTAATCAAAAAATGGGTTTACATGCAAAAACACGTTTTGACTTTGGACCCTAATAACTCTGCTAAATATTGATTTACAAAAAAAATAAAGGCAGATTTGAAAAATTTGTTAAATTTTCTACACAAAAACATTTTGAAAAAAAAAAATATTGCTTTTTTCAATTTTTTCTATCAATTTATAAAAAGGTCCAAAATACGCATTTTTCAACTTTTTCATAAAAACTACCGTTATTTTGTGGTTTTAAGTGATACAACTAATCTGAGGCTTAATTATTAAAGCTCATAAAATTTCCTTGATTTTGGTGAAAATTTCACATCAATACGATTAACCGTTTCTCTGTTTCGATCAATCAAACTTGCGAAACACTTTTTTTTCAATTTTAAGTAAAGCTTTGTTTTTTCTTATTTTTCTGTTCTTTTGAATTTGTTTATTTTTAAAAAATTTTTATTTTTTTCATTATCATTATGACTTTGTGAAATTCGGACGAATTTTCATCAAAATCAAGGAAATTCGTCAGAATTTCACAAAGTCATAATGATAATGAAAAAAATAAAAAAAATTTAAAAAATAAACAAATTCAAAAGAACAGAAAAATAAGAAAAAACAAAGCTTTACTTAAAATTGAAAAAAAAGTGTTTCGCAAGTTTGATTGATCGAAACAGAGAAACGGTTAATCGTATTGATGTGAAATTTTCACCAAAATCAAGGAAATTTTATGAGCTTTAATAATTAAGCCTCAGATTAGTTGTATCACTTAAAACCACAAAATAACGGTAGTTTTTATGAAAAAGTTGAAAAATGCGTATTTTGGACCTTTTTATAAATTGATAGAAAAAATTGAAAAAAGCAATATTTTTATTTTTTCAAAATGTTTTTGTGTAGAAAATTTAACAAATTTTTCAAATCTGCCTTTATTTTTTTTGTAAATCAATATTTAGCAGAGTTATTAGGGTCCAAAGTCAAAATGTGTTTTTGCATGTAAACCCATTTTTTGATTAGAAAAAAAATCGTAGCGATCTGAACCAAACAGTGAATTATAGCCAACAAAATTCTAAAATTGAATCTTAGATTGGTTGGATTGAAAAAAAATTTCCGTTCATTTTATGGAACCTCAAAGTTTATTTTTTTTTCGATTTTGAAATTGAGTGAACATTTTTTTTCGCTCAAGCAAAAACGACTAACGGTACTTTTTTAAATCAAAATAATTTGAAAAGAAAAAATGATAACCTTTGAAAAACTTTTTATTTCACTTCAATCCGACTTTTTTCTACTGAGATACAGCCTTATAAAAAACCACTCCATTTTTGAGTTTTTTCAAGTGTTCCTTTAATTGTTTTGACTAGTGTATTAATTCCTCAACTTTACAGTGTGTACAATATTTTTCTTTAGTCTATCTTTGGATAACGCAAGCGGGATGGTCATGTGCGGATTTCCCATAGGGGCAACATGGGCAGTTGCCCAGGGGCGCCGACTCAATAGGGGCGCCGAATTATGAGACGCCAACATTTTTTGTTAGATAGAAATGATAGTAGAGGAGCTGCTCCGAAGACGTCCGTCACTGTGGGTTAGGTTAGGTTAGGTTACAGTGGCTGCGGATTCAGAATCCACACACTTAGGCCAAAAGGAAAGGCCCATTGTGATACCATGAATCTAGAGAATTACTTCTTACTAGTCGAACCATTTTGAGCTTTTTATAAAGCGAAGAAGATATTTGATATCCTTATTAGCTAGTTCACTGGGGTTATCATAAAAGTATTCTCCCAGATGAAGTTTGCGTCTTAGTGAAAGAGCAGGGCAAGTACAGAGAAGGTGAGAGATTGTTTCCTCTTCTTCCTCATCCATACAGCTCCTGCAGAAGTCATTTGAGGCTACACCAAGTCGTATTGCGTGTCTGCCTATAAGACAGTGTCCCGTAAGGACACCTATCAGGGAGCTAATATGAAGTCTGCTTTGAGATAACAAGTCTTTAGAGCGCTTTAAGTCCAGTGAAGGCCATATGAGTTTCGTAGCTGCGCACGTTGGTAAATTGTGCCACCTGTAGTTTGTTCTCGTTAAAGCTGCTTCTTTTAGCAAAAGTTTACATGTAGCTATCGGTATACCTATCTTCTCCCTTTCAGGTGAAATAGGTATGACGGTTCCATTTTTAGCGAGTTCATCAGCTCTACAATTTCCTTCGATGTCTCTGTGACCCGGCACCCAACAGAGGTGAATGTTAAATTGCTGCGCCATCTCCATCAGAGACGATCGGCAATCGAGGACCGTTTGAGATTTGGTTGAGACACCATCGAGAGATTTAATAGCAGCCTGACTGTCAGAGAAGATGCGGATATCAGAAGTTGATATCACGTTTTCTCTTAGCCAGGAGAGAACCTCTTTGATCGCTAAAATTTCCGCTTGGAAGACGCTACAATGATTGGGAAGGCGGAATGAGATGCTTAGATTAAGCTTTTCTGAGTACACACCACTACCAACTCCATCACTTGTCTTGGATCCATCTGTATAAAAATGAATGCCTTTGTCATCCAGAAGTTTTTTGTCTTCCCATTCTTCTCTGGATGGAATGGATATCTGGAAGTTTTTACCAAATTGTGGTTTTGGAATGGTGTAGTCTATGTACTTTGGTATAGAACCGAAAGAGTTCAAAATGATGGAGTGTCCCACATTATTGTTGGTCCATTGAGATGAGGCGTTGAGTCTTATAGCTGTACTCGCTGCCACTTGTTTGCTAAAAATGTCGAGGGGTGCCAGATGGAGGAGAGTGTCTAACGCTGCTGAGGGTGTGGTTCTCAAGGCCCCGCTTATGCAGAGACAAGCAGTGCGTTGGACTCTGCTGAGTTTGTCGCAGTAAGTGACTTTCTCCAGTGCAGTCCACCATACTGCAACCCCGTACATGAGAATTGGTCGAATGACCGATGTGTATAGCCAATAGGTTATGCGAGGTTGAAAACCCCATTTGCTTCCTATGGCTTTCTTGCAAGAGAAAAGAGCTACTGTGGCTTTCTTAACTCTTTCCTGAATATTAGGTTTCCAACTTAATTTTTTGTCTAATATCAGACCAAGATATTTGGCTTCATTGGTGAAAATTAGTGGTACACCTTTTATTGAAGGGGGTACAATTACTGGGATCTTGTATTTCCGTGTAAAAAGGACAAGGTCCGTTTTTTGAGGATTAATACTAAGTCCACAACGATCAGCCCATCTAGTGAGCATATTAAGTGCGTTTTGGAGGAGGTCTCTCAGTGTATTAGGATGTTTTCCTGTGACGGCGATAGCAACATCATCGGCATACGCAATCACTCTGTAGCCTTCCCTCTCGAGGGATATTAGCAATTCGTTAACTACTATGTTCCACAGGAGAGGGGACAGAACACCACCTTGCGGAGTGCCTCTACTGACAGACCTTTTCGTACAAAAATCCCCCATCTCAGAGTTGATGATCCTGCTATTAAGCATTAGATTGATCAGCTCACAGAGTGAGTATTCGACGTTTAGGGTCGTCATAGCAGAAGTGATAGCAGATGTGTCAACGTTGTTGAAAGCACCTTCAATATCCAGGAAGGCAACCATAGTATACTCCTTTTGCTCTAGGGAGTATTCGATAGTTCTTACCAGAGTATGCAAGGCTGTTTCCACCGATTTCCCTTTGCAGTAAGCATGCTGAGACATCGATAGTCCCCTATCAATGCTATTACGTATATGGATATCAATCAATCGTTCCAGCGTTTTGAGAATGAACGATGATAGACTAATAGGTCTTAGATCTTTAGGGTTGACATGCGAGCATTTGCCCGCCTTGGGAATGAATACTACTTTTACCTCTCTCCATCGCTGAGGTATATAGGCCAGATCTAGACAACTTTTGAACATCATCTCAATGATGGGCAGAGTTATATCGATGGTGTGTTGTAGCTCAGCTGGTATGATTTGATCTGGACCTGGAGATTTATAAGGTTTGAAGCTATTCAGAGCCCATGTCAATTTTTCTTTTGTGACAAGACCTTGAGGAAAAGTTAAGTTAATACCCGATCCAGGACGGTTTATTGTATTAACGGATTTGGAGCTATCTGGGAAGTGGGTATCTAATAGCAGGTTTAACGTTTCTTCGCAAGAGTTAGTCCATGTACCATCTGAGTTTTTGAGACAACTAGGCATGGTTGGATTTGTCGAGAGAATCTTCCTTAGCCGCGATGCCTCCGAGGACTCTTCTATTGAGCTACAGAAGGATCTCCATGAGGATCTTTTGGCTATTCTCAATTCTTGTTTATACTTTTTGAGGGATTCCTTATAGGACTCCCAATCTTGGAGGTGTCTAGACTTTTTTGCACGGTTAAAAAGCCTTCTACAACCTTTCCTGAGTATTTCTAGTTCAGCAGCCCACCAATGTGGTTTTCTCTTTCCTCGCACTGTAGTGAGGGGACAGGCAGTTTCCATAGCTTTATTGAGGGCTGCTGTAAGCTCATCAACTTTTTTATCGAGTTCAAGAGCACATAAGGGAGGATCATTAAGTTCTGGTTCAATCAGACTTTTCAGAGTTGTCCTATATTTTGGCCAATCTGTTTTCCTATAATTCCGGAAAGGGATCGGTTTTGGGGACTCTTCACTAAGAGTGAATTGGATGTACCTATGATCGGAGAACGAGTGCTCCTTTGATACTCTCCAATTCAATACTTTATTCGAGAGATGCAACGAGACAAGAGTGATATCTAAAACTTCTTGCCGATTTTTAGTAACAAAGGTTGGTTCATTACCAACGTTACTTACTACCAGATTAGTTGTTAAGATGTAATCAAAAAGAGACTAACCTATGTCATTTATATCGGTACTACCCCACGTAGTATGGTGCGCATTGGCGTCACAACCGATAATTATGTTGGTATTGAGTCTTGTAGATTCAGCGACCGTCTTCTCCAGAGTGGTACCAGGCAGTGGGCCCTGGTGGTCGTGGCCCAAATACGCTGATACCAGCCAGTAGGTATGGTTGTCTATTACTATACTGGCTGTGGTGACGTCTTCATCACTGAAATTAGGGAGTAAAAATACATTTAGACTACGTTTTACTAGTATGCAGGATCTTGGGTTACCTTTTCCCGTTACATATAAGACGCAGTAGCCAGAAGTTCTCAATCCTCGAACCAGGGATTTCACAATCCAGGGCTCTTGGATGAGAACGACATCTTCCCCAGTTTTTGACAGGCGGAGAAGAAGGGAGGCCGAAGCCTTAATAGAGTGTTGGAGATTAATCTGTACTATTTGCAGCATTTTGGCTACAACTAGGCAGATCAACCTCCACCACTGTTAGATCCAGTTCATCCAGATCGGACGAAGAGGAACCTAGCAGTTCATCTTCTTCCTCCCCGGAGAGAACTTTGCTAGATGAGTCATCAGTCTCCATTAGGGATAAACTTTTGACGTTTTCGGAAGAAGACTGTGCCGCGACAGAAGAGGGCCCTGGTACAACATCATCCCCATCCAAGGATGGGAAAGTGATGATAGCACTGGGACCCCCCACGTCTGGCGACACAGCTTCTGAGTGTAGGGAAGAAGACTGCGCCGCGACAGAAGAGGGCCCAGGTACACCATCGTCCACATCCATGGATGGAAAGGTGATAGTAGCACCAAGACCCCCTACGTCTTGCGACACAGCTTCTAAAGTGGGTTGTGGAGGCTCGCATAAAGGGTCTACCTCATCTTTTTTGTATATACGGAGAGTAATCGTCTCGAACCCGTATCTTATCACTCCCTTGGTTCGCACCAGAGAGGCCGCAGAGTCCTTATTGATGACGATAATCGCACTTCGATAAAGACCCCTCGGCTCCTCCAGTTTTGCGATCTTCCAGTCGTGACAGGAGAGGTCCGGGTTGCTAAGCCTGATCATCTCATGGATGTCTTCAGGACATGCAGGCTCAATCGGGATCCAAGCACGAGCTCTCGGCCTGCAAGGAATGTCTTCCTTTGCAACAACCTCGAGTTTTGCGCCTGGCCAAACTTCGCCCAGCATGCCGACAGCAAGCGTATATAAATCGCGCGACCTCTGATCGTTACAAACGATGAGTTTGACATGACCTTGATGCCAACCCCCATCGCTTGTTACAGGTGGTGGACCCGGATGCTCTCGCATGACTTTGAGAAAGCCAGCCGAGAGCTTCAGTTTCACCATCTGCCAACGGTCAGAGGTAATCGCGCCATCAATATTGCTTCTATCAATGACCGCAACCACGATTTTGTTGTGTTCCTTAAGCACATCACTAAAAGGCTTAGTGAGAGGTACTTTAGGAATTTTGGGAGTGCTGGTGTTCTGCACTTTGGGTTTTTTAGGGATGGGAGTGGACTCCTCCAGAGACCTTTGTCGCTTTGACGTGGAGTCGCAGCTGGTCTTAGATTTGGCTAAAATGGATTTAGCCCACTCAATCTTCTTGCTATGGATGGGATTACTACCATCCCCCAATGTTGCACCAGGAGATTTTAGCAATCTCATCGCATAGCGACGCTGCTTATATAGGACCCTAGGTTGGATGGCTGTCTTCGTAGTGGAGGCAGGGTCGTTATTCCCGACGCTGCTAACACCACGGAGACTACCACTAGGACCATCCTGGAGAGGTTTACTCTCTTTGGTAGTGGAACTACTGACATGAGGAGGCGCTTTCGCCAGGGATACCTCCTGTACCTCACTAGAAGCTGGGCAATGACTTGTCACAGACCCCTCTCCTATGTTTGGCACAGGATTTACGACAGCCGACATTATCGCCGAACTGCCGCCCGGTGTAGATACAACCTGTACCACACTCGAAGTTGGGCAGTGACATGTCACAATCCCTTCTCCTGTGTACGGCACAGGTGTAACGACAGCCGACGTTGCCGCCGAACTGCCGCCCGGTGTAGCTGTAGTACCGGTACCGGTTTGATTTTTTTGTTTTTGTTTTTGTTTGTTTTGTTTTTTTTTTCATTTGGGTTCCCACGAGTAGGCGAAGTAAAAGGGGGGGTCCGTCTGTGCAGAGATTCGCTTACACAGATAAGGCTAGCTAATCCGGAGGTCGCCTGGTATCCGGATACTCCGTTAGTGACTGAGCTATTTTTAGAAATTGGGCCCTCAGCCTGGCTGATCATCGGCACGGGTCGTATAACACCTTGAATCCAGCCCAATTTGGGAAGTTGAAGGGGAGGATATGATTTGGAAGAGGAGAGACGAACAGCAATTGAGCCATAAGCGTCCCAGGAAGGAAACAAGGTACTGACAGAAGTGATACACTATACAGTCAGGGGATAAGGAGACATCAGCCAGTGTAATGCACAAAGCCGATGGAGGAGGGGATAAGGATCGGGAAGGGGAGGGACGAGCGACCTTTGGTTTCAGGACTCTTCTGGAGAAATAATTCCCGAGAATCATTGACCTTACTCAGCTTCTACAACTCGACAAGTTCGACGCTCAGGTAGAAGGTCACTGTGAGACTACTATAGAAAGTAAAAACAAAGATAAATAATAATTTGTATCAGTGCTGTCTTTTTCCACCGGTGATGCGTATATTGTTTTCCAGTTATTTGACACAGCAATTCCTGTTTTGTTCTATGTCATCGTAGAAATCGTAGCAGTTAAAAGAGAATGAAAAGAGCTAAAAGTGTTTTTTTTTAAATTTCGCGTTTTCTCTATCGCAGCCTTCTATCAATACAGAAGCACCGGGCTGACATAAATTAAAGTAATCCATCAAAAAAATCGCAAAAGCAGTAAAGTCACTTGTTTGTACAACGCCGCATAAATGATACTCGATAAATTTTTAAGCGTCTAGTTATAATATAAAAAATATTTGTGCTTTATAATAACTGGGGTACCGCTACGTGTAGAATTCTGTGTATTTCTTTTTGTATAAATTTGAAAACAATACAATTACGAGCACGATATTTCAACACAAATCTGACGATGAATTTGTTCATTTCCACGCCCATTGCAAAAAAAAACAGTGTTCAGATGGAATCTCCGTTACAAGTCTTACAGTTAATTCGATGTCAGAATTTACAAATAGTTTTTCCGAACGTAGAAATTGCATATCGAATGTTTGCCACTATGGCTGTATCCAATTGTAGCGCCGAAAGATCCTTTTCATGTCTAAAAAGGATAAAAAATTATCTTCGCTCCAAAATGACAGAAGATCGACTCAATAGTTTAGCTTTGCTTTGTATTGAATCTGAAATACTGCTTTCCTTGGATTTTGAGAATTTGATTACAGATTTCGTGAATTGTAAAACCTTTATTTTTTATCTCCAAATTTTTCGAATTCAGATTTATTGTCCATGGAATGTAACAACATGTTTTCTTTGAATAAAGTACACGAAATTAATTTACCGTGTAATTTATATGTATGTATAAATACAGTTTTTTTTACCTTAATTTTGATATTCCGAAAGTTAGTGTATGCTTCAATAAAATTTTATTCTGTTTGAGCTATGTATTTTTTTTTAAACATCAATTATATTGTTTTCTTTTTAGGTAGGGTTAGTCGAAAAACCAAGACAAAATACTGAGTTTTTTCTCTATATTAATGAGATTCCCTACTTTCCAAGTTTCTAAAGTCTATAGGGGGCGTGTCTTCAAAACCTAGGACTTCTGGTAACCCTATCTTAGGGTACAAGGGGCGCATTAATTTGATCTGCCCAGGGGCGCTTTAGGTGGTAAATCCGGCCCTGGGGATGGTTTGATCACTCACTAATAGTCCATGCAAGACTCCACTATGAATTTGTTCATCACTTAAGTTAAAGTTTATGAAAGAGGTGATTTTCTTTAATCAATTGTTATTTTAAAACCATTGAAATATTAAATTGATAAAGCAATCAATCCTTATAGCATTGAACTTTTCGTACTCAGACGGTGCTTAACAGATTTTCAGAATTCACCATACGACCATAAAACTGTGAAAACTTTGCTATATAGAGTTCAAAGTACAAATAAGACGAACAAAGTTCTTATCTTCATAATTACATAATAGGAAAGAAGAAGAGTAGTTATTACATACAACGAGAATTTTAGGAATCTCACGATGTTCAACAATTTTTTTTTTCAAATTTTTAAATCAATGGAATTCTTATCAATCAAGTGCTACCTTGGGACTAATAAGCATATATGATGTTGTTCTACGAGTTGAAACTGAGCTGGGAATGTTTCATGGTTCCCATTCTCGTAAAAATAAAATTAGATAAAGTATTCACAGCCTTTATCTAATTTTATTTTTACGAGAATGGGAACCAATGTGTTAAAAAAAAATGTTAACACCTTTAATGCAAGAACGGACAATAGGTTAGGTTAAGTTAAAGTGGCTGCGGATACAGCATCCACACACTTAGGCCAAAGGAAAAGGCCCATTTTGATACCACATGAATCTAGACCTAGAGAATTACTTCTTACTAGTCGAACCATTTTGAGCTTTTTATTAAGTGAAGAAGATTGTGGCAATACATTTTAAAAGTTCTTCAATGTTTGCAGTTTGATATATTTTCCCCAATGAAAGAATTAAAAATAATGAAAAATATTATACAAGTTCCATGAAAACAATATTTAAAGATAAACTAAAAATTAAAGTGTTTTTGCCAGGTATTTTGTAAAAGCTCATTTTGGTATTGATTTTGGTAGCAATAAGCAACATTCCCGCTCCCGTGATTCGACTGCTTCTTGCTGTTGAGTCACTGCTGAGTCTGTGTTGTTTATATCGATAGCAGCTAATTTTGTCACTGGTCTTTCAAACAATCCTGACGCTGTTCTTACTGTTGCTCATCTTACTGGTCCGTCTTTCGCCGTCGTCGATTTGATTATTATTCCTTTGGTCCATGAAGATCTTGGGAGATTTTCAACCACAATAATGACCAGGTATCCTTCTTCGACATTTCTTATATTCTCAAACCATTTCGTTCTCCTTGTAAGAGTCGGAAAGTACTCACGTGTCACGTTTCCAAAACAAGTCAGCTACTCGTTGACATTTTCGCCATTGCTTATGAAGAAAAAGATCTTTGTCGGAAAATCGTCCTGCTGGCTTTGATCCACTTGAGGAACCAAGTAAGAAATGATTTGGTGTTAGAGCTTCTGAGTTATTAGATTCTACTTGAACGTTTGTTAGGGGTCTTGTGTTAATAATCATTTCGACTTCAATCAGCATTGACAGTAAAGACTCGTCAGTCAATCGTTGGCTCTTCATTACATGATGCAATACACGCTTAACTGAGCCAACAAGACGTTCCCATGCACCACCCATATGTGGAGCTGCTGGTGGGTTGAAGAACCATTTCATGTCAACAGTGGTGAATTTTTCTTCAATTTTATTGGTGTCTAGAACTGAGAATTCATCACGAAGTTCTTTTTCTGCACCTCTCAAGTTTGTGCCGTTGTCTGAGTAAAATTCTCTTGGTAAACCACGTCTGCATATGAAGTTTCTTATGTACATGATGCATGAGTCTGCTGATAAGCTATGGGCCACTTCCAAGTGCACTGCTCGAATTGTAAGGCATGTAAAAAGAACTCCCCAACGTTTTTCTGAACGCCTTCCAACTCTGACAACAATTGGTCCAAAATAATCGACCCCGACATACGATCTCGCTTGTGGAAGTGGTGCCATCTCTGGAATATAGGGCTTAGCTGGCTTCAAGTGGCATTTGTTACATTTCATTCGAGCTTTTCGAACTAACGGACGAATTTTGGGAATCCAAAACTTTTGTCTCATTTCGTTCACCACATGTTTCTTCACATTGGTGTTGAAAATGCGCATGAAAGTGCTTAGCAAGCAAAAATGTCACATAGTGTTGTTTCGGTAAAATTAAGGGTCGTTTGGTATCTAATTCAGCGTACCATGCCTAGTCGATTCTTCCTCGTAAACGTAGAAGTCTATCATCGTCAATATAAGGTGAGAGTTTGTATAACTGATTTGTTTTCGGGATTAATTTTGTTGTCTTCTAGAAGCATGATTTCATCACTGAAACTATCTTTCTGAACCCTTCGAAAGCTTCTCGGCCTTCTGCAGATCTTCAGAGGATAGGTGTTTTAAACTAGACGATTCTTTATGTACCTTGCTCCTAAGATTACTTGTGTATCGGGAAATCCACGCCATTGCACGTTTCAGTCGAGTCCGTGATGAAAATCGTTCAAAATCAACTTCAAAACTTTCATTTTCAAATGAAATTGACCTCACCAGCATAATATTTTGGTTTTGGACGAAGTTCTTCTGTTTGTTTGTCAGTTGCTATTGGAATTGTTGGCCACTTGTCCTCGCCTTCTTACAAGAAATTGGGCCCTCGGAACCAGCGAGCGTTCTTACTAAACGAAGGACATTTTGACCATTTAGTTGCTTCGTCAGCCACATTATTATTAGACGGAATCCATCTCCATTCTTCAAGTCTAGTTTTCTGCAAATTCAGTTTGAATTTTGGGAAATTGAATTGAAAAACTGAAGCAATCTTTGTCGCATTCCACCAGAGACCCAGGACCTTTGTGGTTAACGTGTTTTATTGCTGCGCCATCTCCATAAGAGATGATCGACAGTCGAGGGCCGTTTGAGAGTTGGTTGAGACACCGTCAAGAGATTTAGTAGCAGCCTGACTGTCAGAGAAGATGCGGATATCAGAAGTTGATATCACATTTTCTCTTAGCCAGGATACAACCTCTTCGATCGCCAAAATTTCCGCTTGGAAGACGCTTCAATGATTAGGGAGGAGGAATGAGAGGCTTAGATTAAGCTTTTCTGAGTACACACCACTACCAACATCATCATTTGTCTTTGATCCATCTGTATAAAAATGAATGGTTTTGTCTTCCAGACATTTTTTGTCTTACCATTCATCTCTGGATGGAATGGAGACCTGGAAGTTTTTCCCGAATTGGGGTTTTGGAATGGTGTAGTCTTTGGTATTGAACCGAAGAAGTTCAAAATGATGGAATGTCCCTCATTATTGTTCGTCCATTGAGATGAGGCGTTGAGACTTATAGCTGTACTCGCTGCCACTTGTTTGCTGAAGATGTCGAGGGGTGTCAGATGGAGGAGAGTGTCTAACGTTGCTGAGGGTGTGGTTCTCAATGCCTCGCTTATACAGAGACATGCAGTGCGTTGGACTCTGCTGAGTTTGTCGCAGTAAGTGAATTTCTCCAGTGGATTCCACCATACTGCAACC
Organism: Sphaerophoria taeniata; assembly: GCA_943590905.1. Lineage (NCBI taxonomy): Eukaryota > Metazoa > Arthropoda > Insecta > Diptera > Syrphidae > Sphaerophoria > Sphaerophoria taeniata. The sequence continues at coordinate 65,040,364 of OX016540.1, forward strand.
CCGTACATGAGTATTGGTCGGATGACCGATGTATATAGCCAATAGGTTATGCGAGGTTGAAAACTCAATTTGCCTCCTATGGCTTTCTTGCAGGAGAAAAGAGCTACTGTAGCTTTGTTAACTCTTTCTTGAATGTAAGGTTTCAAACTTACATTTTTGTCTAATATCAGACCGAAATATTTGATTTCATTGGTAAAAATTAGCGGTACACCTTTTATTGAAGGAGGTACAATTTCTGTGTAAAAAGGACGAGGTCTGTTTTTTTGAGGATTAATATTGAGTCCACAGTGATCAGCCCATCTAGTAAGCATATTAGGTGCGTTTTGGAGGAGATCTCTTAGGGTATTAGGATGATTTCCTGTGACGGCGGCGATAGCAACATCAGTTTGTTAACTACTATGTTCCACAGGAGAGAGGACAGAACACCACCTTGCGGGGTAACTCTGCTGACAGACCGTCTCGTACAAAAGTCTCCCACCTTAGAGTTGATGATCCTGCTTTTTAGCATTAGATTAATCAACTCACAAGTCATCACTTCAATGCAGAACTAGTCTAACACCTTTATTGCGAAGATCAACTATCAACCGATTGACGATTGATAGAATTCATCAATTGAATTAAAAATCGATATTGTGAAAATGAATTGATAAAATATTATGCTATTGTGAATGGGAATGTGCATCTGACAGATGTTTTTTTTTTTGAGGAACGTGCCACGAAAATTATCAGATTCAATAACATTACAAACCAATACAAAAGAAATAATTATTAAAAAACAAATAGGTACGAAATGACTTCAACAGAACTTTTTTTTTATGATTATGAGGATTTGGATGATCCTGCTTTGGTTGAAATCGCAAGAATGCGAAGAAGTTTGAGGGATGCATCCAATCCTTTAGAATTGGAAAGCCAGATGTAAGTATATAGTGATTTCGATTTTAAGGCCGTGTGCGAATTCAGTTAAAAATGGGTTAAAAATTGACGTTTGGTTAAATTTTGACACTTCGCATTATTTGACTAGCTGCTGAGCAGGTTAAAATATGACAGTAGTGGTTAAAAATTCATCCATTTTTATTTTTTAACCACAATTCATCCAATTCGCACACGGCCTAAGATATAAATTAATTAATCTATGCGTGCTGGATGCCCTAGGCTATTTAGCTCTACACCAATTATTTCCCACTCTGCATTAGCCACAGCTTTGGAACAAAATTCCTTGGCGAGTTCTACGTTCTCTTCCATCAACTGGACCAATCTGTTCAACTGTTTTTTGTTGCTTACTACTTTTTGAGACCTTCGTAAAAAAAAAAAAAAAATTATCACTTATTTAATTTTAAACTCACATCTTTTAGCTATTTTTATACCCAAACCGAACTCATCAACTGCAAATTTACGATTGAAAGCAAAATTGACAGCTGTCTACAAAATTGATGAAAATTGTTGTTCATGATACCGATTTTTTTCACTCACAATAGACTATCAAAACAAAAATAAACAAAATTGACAGTTGACGGTCACAATACCATTTAACAAAATTGATTGATAAATTTCAATTATTAATTGATAGTTGATCTTCGCAATAAGGGTGTTTGTCTTCATTTCGCAAGAGATCAATGAGGAATTCAAGGATCAGAACAGCAATGGCATTCCTTCAATTTTAAAGCTTGCCGCTACTCTAAGATTTCTTGCTGAGGGATCGTACCGAAAAGGAGTTGGACAAGACGTTCTTCTTGGAATGGCACAACCAATTGTTTCAAACGTATTGTCTGAAACTCTTAAAATTCTTGAGAGAAAGTTTTGCCCAAAAACAATACATTTTAAAATGAATGAACAGGAGAAGCTGGAAGCAAAAACAGCATTTTATGAAAGTAGGTGTTTTCTGGGGTCATAATGTGCATTGATTGAACGCATGTAAGCATTATACGTCCTTCAACAAATGAACACCATTTTTCCAACAGAAAAGGATAACATAGCTTAACAGCCCGATTCTCCCCATCATCACTGATACCTCACAAGTCACAAGAAGAGGTAAAATTGATTTTGTGACTTTTTCGGATTCTCCCCCAAAGTCACAACTTGTGAGAGTCACAAAAACAATCGATATTGTGATCTCCTTCAGAGCAGGTCATAACTAGAAAATTGTTTGAGATTTGACATTTTGATTATGAATATAGTGAAAAAAAGGAAGGAAGAGAAAAGACATACGCTCTTTTTCTGTTTTCTTTGTTCTTTGAAATTACACAACAATAATAGGCGTTTTTCTTTTTTAGTTCAGAGCTCCGAACTCTGAGTGTTCAGAGCTTGCTGAACACGCTCTGAACAAATGAAGCTCTGAACATTTTCTGAACGCTCGGATTTCATTTTGAAATGCAATTGAGCATTTTTAGTTCAGACATCGACCCTTCGTATTTTCGAAAGCTGAAATTAACATTTTTTCATTAATAAATAAAATAATTAAATAATTATTCAAAATAAAACTAATCATCTTTGCGTGAGCGACTTGTTTCCACCACCATTTCAATTGTTTTGAGAAAAACACGCTTGCGCTCAGCATTTCGTTCATTACGCTCGGTCTCTTTTTTCTGAGCGCGCCGTCGAACTCTGAACACTCAGAATCAGTGCTCTGAACGAAAAAAGTAACACAACTTTGATGCTCTGAACATTCTGAACTAAAAAAGAAACACAACTTTTCGTTTGACAGTTCAAGCTCTGTTCAGATGTAAAAAAGAAAAACGCCTAATAAAAGCAACCCAAATACACAACCTCTGTTTGCGTTGCCAATATTGACGAAATTGCATCATATGTTGCGTTGAAACACAGTGTGGCAACGCATTTCCATATTCACATTGGCTGTGGTGAGTTTCCTTGTGACTTTAGTTGTGAGGATTTGGGGAGAATCCGACAAATGTTATCGAATCACAACAATCCTCACAAGAAATAGTCACAAGGGCTTATGACTTGTGATTCCTCACAAGGGGGAGAATCAGGCTGTAAATGTAATGGTGCATGGTGGTGAGTATAATCGATTTGTTTTTATGTAAAATAAGGTAATTTTTTAATTATTTTACAGGCCTGTGACCACAAAATGAGGATAACTTGCGTTAATCTCAGTTACGGGGGAAGTTCTCATGACTTTGTTGTGTGGTCAATGAGTAGAGAGAGAGCTTTTATGGAAGAACAATTTAGACATGGGGATTGGGGATAGCAGCAAGATTCTCGGTAACAAATGAACTGAAACGCAATATTATGAAACGTAAAATTTTTGTTTGATTTAGGTGACGCTGGTTATGCCTTAGAGCCATGGATGATGACACCATACAGGGCAGCTATAAGTGGAAGTCGTGAAGCGAACTTCAACACAGTCCACTCCAAGTGTCGAAATGTAATTCAACGATGTTTTGGTCTGCTGAAGGGAAGGTTTAGATGCCTTTTGCAATCATTACCATTACCGTCGAAGGCTGCACGCATTGTTAATGTATGTGCTATGTTGCACAATGTATGTGTATAAGGTTTAATACCCCGCTGGATGAAGAATTTCAATCACAAGTCATGAATGATGTCTCAAACTTAGTTTCCTCGTCTGAACCAAATAATTATTCTTATATTGCATAACAGATAAGAAATCGAATAAAAGATAGCTTGTAAACTGTAAAGTGAAAGTATTTGTTTATTAATACAAACAAAAAATCACATTCGATATTAAGGAAGTAGGGTATCCTCATTAAAATAAAAAAAATAAAAACGCAATTCAATTGCAATTTTTAAACACGAAAAAATCAAATTTTTTAGTCTTTTAAGTTCAGGTTTATAAAAATATATAATACTACTTTAAAAACAAAAGGAAAACTAAAAAAAAAATCACACTTCATTTAATATATAAAAAATTAAAAAAAAACACAAAATGAGCACTTTGAAAAAAGTGACCCTATTATGGACCACTGGTGTTTTTTGTAAAAATTTAATTTGATGTGCAGAAATCATAAATAAAATTGCTGATTTTTGCACCAGAGCAATCTACATGATACTATTTCTGGCAGGAAAAGCTTCGTATCCATTCTTCAGAGCCTTTATCTTCAGTAAACAAGCCCAGTCTGAATGCTTTCAGAAAAGCCATTTCTTTTGACTTGACGGTTGCGATGGCCTTCCGCATTGCCAACTTGGCCCAAATCTTTCATTTGTTTTCTTTTGGTGGCATTTAAAAATTTTAAAAAAATAAACTATGTAAAAATACTATATTCCATACTAGGAACACCCTGATATTCCATATTAGGAACAACATGATCTACTGAACTATGTAAAAATGCACTCTTTATTTCACTGAACTTACCGAAATACTTTTCCTTATTCTAAAGTTAAAGCTTTTTCCTAATGATGCGACAAATAAAATATGTTTAAAGGTAAAAGGATAAAAAAATATTTAAAAAATAAACTTGCAACAATATGTCATGCACCTACACGAAAAACAACTTTTAATAATTGTGCACTTCAACACCTCCCGGCGGCGCACAGTTGTCCAAAAAGGGAAAAGTCGTGGCAAAAATACAAAATCTGATGTTGTATTTTTATTGTTTTGTTTTTTATTTCTAAGAGAAATATAGACAGAGCTTCAAAAACAGCAAACAAAATAATTTTTTGATCACTAGTTTAATTTATAGGGCTCTTCAAAGTTAGTTAATTTTTTTCTAGAGAAAAAAAAAAGAAAAAAAAACAAAATTCCTTATTTTCATTTTTGCGATTATGGCATATTGAATGAAAAATCTTATTTTTTGTTAATAGTTCCTGGTTTAATTACTTATAAGTAAATTTAAATTTGAAATTAAAAAAAAAAATAATTTTTAAGGTTTTAATAAATGAAACAAAAAAACACCATTTTTTTACAATTTATCGAGTTTGAATAGAGCTACAAAAAAATCCATCCAAGTCCATGCATTAAGTCGAATAGGGTATATGTATCAACCAATTGTTGAGCCAAAAGAAAAATATTTAGCTGCGCATACTTGCGCACTGCCGAGATTTTGAACTTTGAAAAAAAAAATAAAGGCTTGAGAAAACGCTTACTTTGGCATACCTTGACCCACGTAAACGCTTCGTTCTCTGTTAATAGTAATGCTAGCAACGATGTTAAGGTTTTAATTTTAAGAAGAAATATTAGCCATTGTAACTGCATTTACAAATTTTTTTATCTTTTTTTTATTGGTCAGATGTTATTTTTTGAAGGATGTTCCGTTGTTCTTGTCCGTGATAATTTTTGACTTTGATGTCAATTTTTTTCGAAAAATGCGTCGTAAACATAACATTTTCTTACTTTATTTTAATAATGATAATAATAATGAATAAAAAAGTCATTAATAAGGTTGTCGAAAAATCCACAAGTATCATAAAATGTATGGTACTTGTAAAAACCAGCAACGGATGAAACTTTAATTTTTTTTTTGCTTTAGAATAAAAAAAAATATTATTTTGGATTTTATTACGAATATAAATTGATATAGGTTTTGCAAAATGTTTTACCAGCTGTGTTTTATTGGGAACTTAGCTTAGCTTAGCAATAGGAATTCCAATAAAACGCTATAGTCAGCTTTGAATTAAGTTTCGTTCACCAGAATGTCAAAAATCGAAATATTCCAAACGCCATCTTTACACCTACCTGAAACAATTTTTTTTACATTGAGTTTGCTATGGTGAAAAACTATTTTCAAATTTGAAACAATTTTTTTTACATTGAGTTGCTATGGTGGAAAACTATTTTCTTCAAAAGGTTTTGACATTTGATAAACGAAAAACACAACGAAAAACTCAAGTGTCGGATTGCTGAAACCTTATCTTCAGGAAATTCCTAACTAAAATTCCTAACTTATTTTTACTTAGCTTTCGGTTGTTGTTGTTTGACATGTAATTTCTATTGCTAAGCTGAGCTAAGTTCCCAATAAAACACGCCTACCATATCTACCAATTTTTATAATCTGCCTACTTTAATTTTCCTATTTAAGTAGATTCCTGCAATTACTAAGCCAAAATGATCTAAGGTTGAAGGATATTTTTAATTATAGATCCTTATTTTATGGTCCAATAAAACAGGTAGAGAGAAATATTGTATAAAATATTTATTGATTAAAATTAAAATTTTTATTAATTTATATTAAATATTATATTAATATAGATAAATTTAACGAGTATACAAAAAACACTTCGGATCTTTTAAAATCGAAATATAGTCACAAACTCTTGACCCCAACACTTCACAAGATTCTGGACCACGGTGGAGAACTAATAAGCCATCAAATTTTACCAATAGGGGAACTTTCAGAGGAAGCACAGGAAGCAAGGAATAAAGATTACAAGCGATATCGATTATCCAATACTCTCAAGGTTTCAAGGAAACGACAAAATGAAGATTTATTTAATATGCTATCCATATCATCAGATCCACTTGTTTCATCTTTAAGACACGTTAGATCCCAAAAAGAGCTCAAAAAAAGCTACTGTCCAGAGCTGATTAGTCTATTAAATATTAAAAGTGATGACGATGGCAGTGAACTTTTTACTGAAAATTTATAATTATTGTTTAAGATAGTTTATGTATATTTTTTTATTTAATATATGTATACCTATCCTATATGTTTTTAATTATACTTTATTTTTTTTTATTTTTTATTTTTTTTTTGGTCTGTTTATTTTTTCCCTTTACTGTTTCACATAAAATATGTCACTTAAAAAGGTATAAACCATTATTATTGACCGCTTAAAGCAAAAAAAAAAGTTTCTTTGCCAAATTTTCGCATCTACTGTTGTGATGAATTTTATTTTAGAACACCTTATAAACACTTAGGGGCCATTATTTTGTTTTTATCAAAATTTGCAAAACTAAAGACAATTTTTAAAGTTTTACTTCAATTCTTTTTTCTATAAATTTCGTTTTTTGAGAAAATCTGTTTTCGGCCGATGATTCCGAAACACCCTGTGAAATAATTTTCTTGAAATTCATTGGTGTAACAGCCCTGGAAATTTCCTTCAAATTAAAAAAAAAAATCATACCGCTGCCTCAATCCGTTCAAAAGTTATGATTTTTGCAACGAGATAAGTCATTTTGGACAACCGTGCGGCGTTAACAAGGATACTTATAACGAATATGCACGTGAAAAAAAGCTTGGATTGAAATTAATAGATGCATACACAGCGTGGTTTTCAGAATATTGCACTATTCCATATTAGGAGCGTATTCCATAATTGGTACACTTCCTCTACGATCGTAGAAAAGTTCAAATCGTTTCGTAAAGGAAATATTGACGTGTGTAATAACGCAAGCTGTTCCGCAAATGTTCCGACACAATTAAGGCCTCAGTTATAGCTATCAGTAAAATCCATCAGTAAAAATTTTGTTTTGCTATTTTGAAAACTTTAATCTTATATTTTGAGGAAAATTTTGATGAAATAAGTTGAAAATACATTTCGTCTAATTTTTCCAAAAAAAAAGAATGCATTTAGTGTTAAATATTATTAACAAATCCATTTTATAAATTTTACTGATGAAATTTCATTTTACTGAACAACTGACTGCCAGATGTCAAAAAAAATTCCATTTCATTTTACTGATGGCGTTTCATTTTTTTTACTGTTCCGTTGCCATCATTAAAAAAATTACTGATGAGATGAACAGTAAGGCGCCGGTTATAGCTATCAGAAAAATCCATCAGAAAAAATTGAAACAGTGAAAACTTGAAACATTTTTCTGATGAGTGTTTATAGCAACCAAAAATTTTGTGTCAGAAATTAAATGTCAATTCAGCTTCGCGCTGTTTTTTATGACATCAGAATTTTCTTTTTCATCAGAAAAAATTTTTCTGATGTAGTCGGAACAGAAAAAAATCGAAACACATGAGAAAAACGAAATGGAATATTTTTGAAGTTTTTACAATCAGCTGTTCAAAAAAATGAAATCTCATCAGAAAAAAATTTAAATTCAATTTTCTAATTAAATTCGGTCATGAAAGTTTTAATTCTTTTTGAAAAAAATATTTCAAACAAACGTTCGTCGAATTGCATATATATTTCGCTCAAATGAAGTTCAAGAGTAGTCAAATTTGGAAAAGAATTTTTTTTTTCTGATCCGTTTTTCTGATAGCTATAACCGGCCCCTAAAAACGAAATTGTTTTGCGGCGCGAAGGTGTAAATTTACTGATAGTTATAAACGCTCATCAGTAAAAAATTTCAGATTCCAGATATTTCAATTTTTACTGATGGATTTTAATGATAGCTATAACTGAGGCCTAAGCTGTCGGAATAATCGGAGGCGCATGAAACAAAATAATCGCTATGCATCGCATAGTTACTTGAATTTTTGCTTTTCGCCGCATGAAATCGTGATGCGTTTCAACGCAAATTTGAATTTTTTTCTGAGTTATGTACGATTTAACAATAGGAACCCTTAGGACGATACTTAATTCGTATATTTCGTAGGTACAAATCGGATAGAATTTTGTTACGATCGGATACGACGATAGGGCTGAATATTTCGATTTTTCTCTTTCGTAAAACCAAACTTTCTTCGTTTAATTTCCTTCCTTTTCTTAGCTCTTTAGTTTGGTTTTGCAAATGTTCGTTTTGGTTCAGTTGTAGTTCCAGCATTTTGGCTTGGTATTGCTCCTGCTCGACACTTGTTTTTCCAGCAATTTCTTTGCTGTTGTTACAGATGTTTTTGATGGTTGTGAAATTGGTGTCGAAGCCACGAATGTTTCAAAACACTGCGATTCCTGTGCTTCTCAAAATTCTAGTGTTTGATTTTGCACGAATTCATTATGGTGCAGTTGTAATTGCACCAAAGGTTGTGAAATTGGTGTCGAAGGCACTAATTTTTCAAAATTCCGCGAAGTGCTTCGGTTAGGACTTGAATACTCATTGAAGTGATATGCACTCGTGTCCATTTGTTCGGGACGATTTTCCTCCTGGCACCCATATGAAGACACATTCATCCCAGTCTCACATGCCTTCAAATCGAGAAGCTCTATTATGTCTTCTTCTAGGGAAGAAAACGAGTATTGTATTTGAAATCCTTCCAAAGCTTAAAAAAAATCATAACATGATAGGGTTAAATGAACAAAATGTATGCATACCTTTTTTCCAGGTTTCAAAATTTTTTCGAGGGGTCCTTGGCTATTTAAATCTGTTGAAATATTATCCCACAGTTCACTTGTTTTAGCCCGATATTCAGGACCGACGGGTGCTCCCATTGCAATGCCCTTATTTCGCATACAAACGTTATGACATTTCAAATTCGACTTCGAATTCGTTAATTGGTCGAATTCAAAACGAGGAAGGCGAAAGCGAAAGTAATAATTGAAAAATGGCAAACTCGCTAGCAAAACGATTAACCGGAAACCCATAATCAGGCCCCAGGAAGGCAACCATAGTGTATTCCTCTTGCTCAAGGGAGTATTCCATAGTTCTTACCAGAGTATGCAAAGCTGTTTCTACCGATTTCCCGTTGCAGTAAGCATGCTGAGACATAGATAGTCTCTTATCAATGCTATTACGTAAATGGATATCGTTCAATCGTTCCAGAGTTTTAAGAATGAATGATGATAGGCTAATAGGTCTTAGATCTTTAGGGTTAACATGCGAGCATTTGCCCGCCTTGGGGATGAATACTACCTTTACTTCTCGCCATCGCTGAGGTATATGGACCAGATCTAGACAACTTTTGAAAATTATCTAAACGGACAATGTTAACATAAATATATTTCACTTTATTGTTTGTTTCTGAACAAATGAAATGGAAGGAAGAAATATGTATTTAAGAAAAAGACCAAATCAATAAGGATATTAATAAACTAACACAAAATGAACATTTTTTCTTGAAAGACAAATAACGAAGTATAATGAAGAATATGTGAATCACCACTATTATTAAAAGTTTAACAAGATAATCATTTTCCTTTCTTGGCTGGTCTTCCTTTTCCTCTTCCTTTTTTTGGTGCAGGACCAGCTGCAAGTGAAACCTCTTCAAGACTTCTCGCCGAACGTTTTCTTGTCTGTTTATTTATTTTTGCCAAATTCTTCAAAAGCTGTGAATTTGTTGAATTAGCACTTTCGTGCTCGATTACTTCCTCATTTTCTGGTGTCACACCAGCGCATGAACTTTCTCCAGATCTGGAAGGCACTGCTTCTTGGTTTTCTAGATTTTCACTGTATAAATTAGACTCTGCTTCGATTTCGTCCAAAAACGTCTCTTCGTCTTTTTGTTGGGTATTAATGTCATCTTCGTCGGAATTATCATTAATACGACTGCTATGAGACATGGATTCGTCGATTGCTTTCTTTAACTCGGATGTTTTTATACGAAAATCTCGGACAGTACCCAAATGCAGAAAATTTGCTAGTTTATCGTTTGTCTTTTTGCTCAGCATGATAACATTCTTATTGAAATTTTCAACAAAAAGTATCAATCTTGGTATGTGCTTTGTTTCTCTTAGAATTTTTGCTTTTTCTGCTTGAGGATTTAACAACTTGCCTTTGGGATTATTTTCAAAAATGTTCGCTTCGATGTAGGTGATAAGAGCGTAGATGTTATTTGGTAAAGGTTTTCCCACTACTTGTAAGAGATGGTCGAATCTAAAAATATGAAATAGGAAACATTAATGCACAAACAGGATATTTTAACTGGAGAAAAACAGTCGTTTACCTACGTATTTTAAATGAAAACAAACATTGTTTGGAAATTAAAAATAAATAAAAAATATTACAGGCATTTCCTACTCGAGTCGAGTGATGAGCCGTTTCTCGTCAACTACATCCACACAGCGTGATGTCAGTGGAGCGTTTGTGAGCCTTGAGACGGAGGCCAGGAAGATGGGTCTAGCGGTTAACAAGGGCAAGACCAAGTTAATGCTGTCAACAAGAAAGGACTACCAACATCGACGTCTTGGAGCAAAGGTCAACATAGACAGATTTAACTTCGAGGTAGTTAAGGTCTTTGTCTACCTGAATCCGCCATCAATTCAGACCTTTGAACTAAGAAGGCAATTGAGTAGTAAAGTTTTCTCCCGAGCAACTTAAGTGACACTCTACAAAACCCTTATCATCCCGGTCCTCATGTATGGTGCAGAGACATGGACCATGACAACATCCGATGAAAAGGCTTTGGGCTGCTTTGAGACAAAAATTCTTCGAGTGATTTTTGGTCCTGTCTGCATTAATGGAGAATGAAGACGAAGATTCAACCAAGAACTGTACGAGCTGTACAGCGACACTGACCTAGCCAGAAAAGTTAAGGTCCAACGACTTAGATGGTTGGGTCATGTTGAGCGAATGGAAAATAATGCTCCGGCTCGTAGAGTCTTCGAATCCAACCCGGAAGAACGTCGCAGAAGAGGAAGACCGCGAATCAGGTGGAGCACACAGGTGGTAGAGGACCTGAACCAACTTGGCGTGCGAAACTGGAGACAGCTAGCTAGGGACCGAGCTGGCTGGAGATGTTTGTTGGGTGAGGCCCTGGTATGACCTGGACTGTAGACTGTAGCGCCACCATAAGTAAGTAAGTAAGTAAGTAAGTAAGTAAGTAAGTAAGTATTTTTTCATTCCAGTTTTTAGTTAGGATCGCATATAATGTCTGAAAAGTTCCCTACGTCAACAGATTAAGCTTATGCTTTGACTCCGCTTTATTAAAGCAGATGAAACAGCGCTAACGCATTTCTATATTTTTTTGTTTGCAATTGCCGCTGCCCGCGGCTTAGTGGATATGTGCGTTGGTTGCTAAGCAGAACATCGTAAGTCCGAGTCCTACTCGTGCCCATAAAGTATTTATTTCATCTTTCGCGGGCACTGCCTCTTGCGAAGAATTGACAAAACTTCCAAGAGTATCAATCTGTCATGAAAAAGTGCTTCTCAACTTAGCCGTTCGGAATCGGCGTTATATTGTAGGTCCCCTCAGTTCTTCACAAGCACCCAGAGTTGTTGATGAGGATAAGCCCCTTAGGCCTTGGCTCTTCAAGAGCTGTTGCGCCACTCTATTTTTATTTTTTTAAATTGAAACAATTCATCCTTTTTTTATCAATTAATTCTATTAAAACGCTCGGATCCAAAGTATGAACAGGGTAGGTTAGGTTAGGTTAGGTGATAAGGTGTGTGCACAGCGTGAAACTGTTACATACACGGAGACCTACTGGTCCATTGTGACCCCCCTCGTTAACGAACCAGCGAACCAGCCTGTACAATCTATAAATTTCCTCATTTTTGCAATTGAGACCTGTGCAAGATCATACAGTTTTCCAACAAACCTGTTCCCGAAATGACGGAGTCGGTTAATTTGGAGGTTCGGACAGTCACAGAGCAGGTGTTTAATGGTTTCTATTTCCTCCTCATCCCGACAGCTCCTACAGAAATCGGGTGCAAATTCCCCTATCTTGTTGGCGCAATGACTCGTTAGTACACCTATCAAGATTTTAATGTTCCTTTTACTCAGCGATAGAATATACCGAGTTTCCTTTTTCATTAGTGTTAGGCCATAAACTTCTAGAGATTACACAATCGTCCCTGGATTTCCAGGAGTTATTGATTTTCTTTTTTGATTTAAGGTCTATCTTCCTCTTGAGTACCCGAATAGGGACGAGTGGTCGCTACTACTTGTATCTGCTTCTGACCCTTTCCTGTCTAGTTCATCTATTTCGTTCCCTTCTATATTACTATGTCCAGGAACCCAGCAGAGCTTAACCTGAGATTCTATTTAACTCCTTCCTACAGTTTAAAACTGCCTTTGAACTTATGGTCTCACTGGCTAAGGCTTTGATAGCAGCCTGGTTGTCCACGAAAAACTAATCTCCGAGGAGCCTAGCTTTTCATGATGTGCCAATTCAGCTGCTTTTTCAATGGCACAGATCTCGGCCTGAAAGACACTACAGTCAGCTGGGAGTTTATACGACTCTCTGATGTTTAGAGATTGGCAAGACACTCCAGCACCTGTTCCTGATTCCATTTTTGAACCGTCAGTGTAGAAGTGAAGAGGAATACCATTTAGTTTAGGAGGGTTGAAGCCCTCCAGTTTCCGTTTTTTCGTGAACAAAACTAGCTCTGTCTTGGTGGGGTTGACCCCGAGACCGTTCTTAGTTGTCCAAAAAGATAAATCTTTTAATGCGTTTTCCATAATGTTTTCGATGATGGTAAGGAACTTGCCTGATACCAAAACCACTATGGCATCTGCATATGCTACAATTTCTATGCCCTGATCTTTAAACTTTGTTAGAATTTTGTTGACTACGAGGATCCAGTGCAGGGGTGAGATGACCCCTCACCCCTACCTGTGGTGTGTCTCTAGTAACTGTTTTCTCAATAGTGCTAACTCCCATTTGAGAGTTGATAATTCTGCCATTTAACAAGGCGAAGATCCAATCGAAAATGGCAGATTCAACTCCAACTTCAACTAAGGCAGTTTTGATTGATACCGTTTTTACGTTATTAAACGCACCCTCGATATCAAGAAAAGCTGTCAGGGTAAATTCTTTCTGTTCGAGGCTTTTCTCAATATGTGAAACTACCTCATGCAGAGCAGTCTCCACTGATTTACGCTTAAGGTAGGCGTGTTGGTAGTTGCACAAATTGTTTCCGTTGAGAAGTTCTCTAACATGCAGATCAATAATTATTCTCTCTAGTGTCTTAAGGAGAAAAGAAGAGAGACTTTTGGGATAACCTTCCCTTTTGACCTTCTTCCAGCTATTAGGGACGTATCTTAGTTTGATACAACTTATGAAGATTACCCTAAACCAAGGTGTTATTACTTTGAGAGCATTTTGAAGAAGAGCCGGAAATATCTCGTCTGGTCCAGCTGATTTATAGGGATCGTGGGATTAAGGGCAAGGGTTCTTTGGAGCCTCGCCGCCTCACTTTTTTTTCAATGGATTCACAATGTTTAGCCCACGAATCCTTTTTGGCCTTCCTTAACTCTTTGGTGTACATGTTAAGTACGGCTCTATAAGACTTTAAGTCCTCTTCTAATTTACTCAGTTTAGCTTTATTGAAAAGTTTTCTAACCTCTGTTCTACGTTTCTTTAGTACTACACCATTCCACCAGGGTGGGTTAGTGGAGTTATTGGAACGAGATAAAGGGCAGAGTTTTGGACAACAGTGTCAATGGTTGAAGTACTTAGAATTGTATTGTCCTCTGGTGGATCAATACAGTCTTTCAGCCATTTTTCGTACTCTGAACAGGGTAGACAGTTTTGTTAATTCCAAAAAGCATGTGTAATGTACAATTTTCAAGTCTTTCAGATGACTTTTGGTTGCAATCTCATAGCGCTCTGTCAAGAATCGTGTATCGTCAACTTTTACTTAGCATTCAAAAAAGTTGGATGCAAGAATTCTTCCTGAGCACAACAATAGCAGAGCTTGATTTGTTGGCAGTACAAAATTCGATCAAAAGGACATCAGGATTCAGGAGTACTGGATAATAACACTAAATAAAGCCTCTACCTTCTTTGAACGTTATGAGAGAGATACAAGCCTTGCATTATAGGCTGCGATCCTTCATGGATTGTGAGCCGGATAAGTAAGTAAGTAAGTAAGTAAGTAAAGCCTCTACCCTCCAATGACTTAAATATTTATATTCAATTTGAATTCAATAAAACACTTACTTTGTTCCTTGTATTGAAAGCTTTGAGGTTGCACTCCGACAAAGGAAATGTTTGGCGAGATTCTTTAAGCAAGTGTACATCTGAATAAGAATGCGCAGAAGGCTCTCCATACATGATCCCAAGGGCAGGCTTACATTCGAAAGATGCAACAATGTGTTCGAAATATGAATCAATTGCGAACAAATTGATCGTTCCTGACTCTTCAAAGAAGCCAGACACAATTCCCGTTCGTCTTCGGCAATAATTTTAAGTTTATAATGCAAACTATTTGCTTTTGAAATGAAATATTCAACTTCTTCAATTTGTTTCCGTAGAGTCGCATATAAAAAGCCAATACAGGTTTCAGCGCTGGTCACCGTAATCGATTTCAATTCAAAGTTTAGATTTAATTCCGGCTGAAATGAATTGAAATTATTTCTTGAATCAATTAAAAATTTATAAATTACTCACGTTATCAGTTACTTGACCAACAACTTTCTCAAGATGCATTGCAATTGTATTGAAAAACATTCCCGAATGTGTTTTTTGTCGCTGCATGTATAACAATTTATGAACGATTCCCATTTCTTTTGTTGAAATTTCGTTGTTCTTACAGAAATCCAGAAGCCAGGTGTAACTTTCTACAGTCAAACGATCGCAATACGACTTCTTATCGTAGAGTATCTCTAAACTCTGCAGAAGAACGCTAGGAATACTAGCTGCAAAAGTTGAATCAGTGTCTTGGCGTAATTCATTTTCGTCAATCATAAATTGGTCAATGACCTCTTGAATAACTGTTATTGCTCCTCTATGAGAAGTTAAGTGTGTAGGTTGAAAATCTACTTCCTTCATGTATTCATCAAATTTTTTGTGAAATACTTCGTTGGCAGTAGTGAGAGACTGGAAAAAACAACTAACACACAATGCGGCCGCTTGAACATCAAAGTTTTTCCACATTGATGGCAACTGCTTTATGCAGCTCTCGTAAAGGATTTTTGTAATGTCTGTTAAGGTCTTGAGTATCCTTCGACTGTGTGAGACTTGTTTATAGGCCGGCTGTTGGCGAAGACTTTCAATCTTTGATGCTGTGACTTTATAGATATATCGGACAAGCTCCCGACTGCTTCGCAATGGGGCTATTGAACTCGGATTTGTAAATTTAACTGGATCGCTGTGTAAATTTAAATGAATTTATTTTGTATCGCTGGTATTCGGCCCAATCGAGGTAACCGTCGGAGCGGAATTGTCTCCGATTTCTTCCGGATTTTGCTTCGAGGTAGTTCTCTGGTTCGGAGGAAATCGGAGAAAATTCCGCTCCGACGGTTATCTCGATTGGGACAATCATGTCTTTAGTACTCACTCATGTAATAACCTCAAGAATAGCTCGATGTCAGAGAGATCCCATATATTTTCAGGATTCGAGTTGATTTTTTTCACAACTATTCCATTTATAGTAGAATTTTGGCAATCCGAATCGTTATTTCCTTTTGGTTTTGCTTTGATGTTCTTTTTTCCTCCGTTAAGAGTCTGTAATATTACAAAATATCAATTAAAAAACAAATGCAATTTGAATCAACTTCATGATTACCTTAACTCCTTCAAATATCGAGCTATGCACTTTGAAGAGTGCATACATTGATGAAACTTTACTATTTTCTGGAGTTGATGTTTGGATTAAATACAACATAAGGCCCTCTAAGAAATTAAGTTGCTGCATAATTGTCTCATTTTTGAGAAGCGTCAGTGGTCCGCTCTGCAAAAAGTCCACAATTTTATTTTGAAAAGGCTTATTTTTTTATAATCAACGCGCACTCAAGGGCTTCTTTCATTAGCCTTTATATGCCAGGAGCATAGTGCGAGTATTAGGGAAAGGATAGAGGATGTAAAAGGAGGTGTCGGTGAACATTGGTTTTGAATTCTTGAATATCACAATGACTGGGGAAGACAGAGTGTGGAAGAGAGTTCCACATTCGCGTAGTACGGCTAAAGAATCATTCTCTATACATGACAGTACGTCCGAAGTTGGGCTCAAGGCCGAACTGATGGGCATTCCTGGACGCACGGGTATGGAACTGGCTATTTCAATAGAGCATATACCGTTGAAGTATCGGTAAAAAAAGGGGGAGACATGAGACATTACGCCGATGTTCTAGAAATGTAAGGTGGTTTGGTGTTGTAGGATCTGGGGGCGTATGCTGTAACTTTTCCTACGCACCAAGTACTTACTTTACCTCCTCGTGGTAACCGCCGGGTACTGGTTATATCTTTAGATATAACTTGCGAAACTTGTAAGAAGCACCTAATCAACGACCCAACAAATTTGGAGGTTAGTGCGAGGGGCAAACAACCCCTCCACAGTAAAAAACTTGAAAAGTTATGAGAGAGATATACCAGCCTCGGATAATGACCCCCCTCTTATGGTAACCAGACCCGGAACGACAACGGACTATGCATTGAAAGTTTGTACCTGGAAACACTCTACACTCCAGGTGCAACTCAGAAACTTGAATCTGTCCTCTCGAAGTATAAGGCAGACATTACTGCGATCCAGGAAATACGATGGATAGTATCAGGGACAATGAAAAGGAAAAATTGCGACATTTATTACAGCTGTCATCAAAGAATGCATATATTTGGATGCGGATTCGTCGTGGGAAAACGGCTTAGATCGAAAGTCATGGATTTCAAGCCAATTAGTGATCGCCTGGCTGTAATCCGCATCAAGGCCACACTACAAAACATCAGTATAATATGTGCACACGCCCCTACCGGATAGAGCCTACGGAGCCTGTTCAGAGTACGTCAAAATCGTACTCGGAGATTTCAATGCAAACATCGGGAAGGAAGACATCTTTGGCGGATTAGTTGGAAAGCACAGTCTCCACGAAGTTACAACAGATAACGGCTTCCGACAATTCGACTTTACTGCAGCTCGTAATACGGTGATAAGTAGCAATAGGTTTCCAAGACGAAAGATCTACACAGCAACCTGGCGATCTCCGGATGGTCGAACCACCAACCAAATCGACCATGTGCTAATCGGCGCAAGGCACGCATCCAACATCTTGAACGTGCCACTTCCCGAGGAGCAAATGTCGACTCTGACCACTTTCTGGTAGTGGCTAAGTTTAGAGCTCGATTATCAAATGACAAAAAAACACGTGCAGCCCAAGGAAAGAAGTTCAACGTCGGTTGTCTTAGCACTCGGGATATTGCGAGAGACTACAGTGAGCGCCTGAGTGAGCGACTCTCCGCCCCGTCCTCCCAAATACCACAGATGGACAGATGTCAACACGTTGTGGGACCAATATTGCGAAATAATTAAAAATAAAGCCGAGACCACCAAAGGTTACCAGCCACCCCCGAAAAAGAACCCGTAGTATGATGATGAATGTGCGATATTGAAAAGAGAGACGGAAAATGCACGTTTGCAGATGCTGCAACGGAAAACAAGAGCAGCAAGAGAAGAGTGCCGAACAAAAAGGAGAAACGAGAAAAAGACTCTGCGAAGGAAGAAAAGAGCATCTGCAGTGTAGCTCAAAGATCTATAAGAGTCTCGGGCCAAGAACAACACCCGACGTTTCTTTACAAGATCGAAGCAATTAGCTTCTGGTTTCAGAACCGGGACACAGGCTCTTCGAAACAGTGAAGGAAACCTAGTCATCGAAGCACAGGGAATTGTAGATGTTTTCAAGCTGCACTTCCAACAGCTGCTGAATGCACAAAATGTCGACCGAGCCAATGACGAAAGAGAAGGAAGACCATACAATGAAGACCCAGTCCCAGCCCCAAGCACAGAAGAGGTAGAAAGAGCCATCCAAAAGCTAAATTATAACAAGTCTGCCGAGTCGCATGGCATACCTGCGGAACTCTTTAAACATGGAGGAGATGTTTTGATGAACCGCATGCACCAGGTCATCACCAAATAGTGGGAGGAAGAATGCATGCCCACTGACTGGTCGATAAGCTCCATATGCCCCACCTACAAAAAAGGCCAAGACCCAAATGTTATGCAAAAACTACAGAGGCATATTCCTGCTTAATATTGCATACAAAAATCTGTCCAACGTACTGTGTGAGCGTCTTCAACAGTTGAGCAACACAATAATCGGCACGAACCAGTGTGGCTTTAGACCAGGCAGAACAACGATAGGCAAAATATTCACACTGAGGCAAATCCTGGAAAAGACCAACGAATTTCAAGTCGAAACCCACCAACTTTTCATCGAATTCAAAGCTGCTTATGGCGATGGCGATGTCTAAATTCGGGATCCCGAACAAACTGATCCAGCTGTGCCGCATGACGCTTAACAATAACAATACGCAGTGCAATGTGCAAATGGGTAACAGCTCATCCGAGTTGTTTCAAACATGCGCAGGGTTCTTCAACATAGGACCAAGTGTCTGCGGATGCCAGAGCGCTTGGTTTCGGCGACTGGAGAGTGCATGCGAGGAACCATTCCCGATGAAAGGCTGCAGTATCTCCGGCTGAGATCCTGCATGTAAGCAAATAGATTTGGTTATTAATGAAAATCAAGCTTACCACGGTTTCAAAGTTGAACTCCTTTGTTCGTATTTGTTCGCAAATTGTACTCAACAACTTGCAAATCTCAGTTGTATCATATGCGTGTTCGAAACGATCGTATCCTTTCAAGCAATGGGCAACAAAAAGAGTTAGTTTTCCCAAATTATCTTTTATCTCGATTTCGTTTTCAGTCGACATACTGTTGAGCAGTTTGTTGAAATGAATATTTACTACTGGTTTCTCATCATTTTCAGTTTTTATATCAAAAAAGGAGCGAAAATGGGCATCGATGAATTGTAGAACATGTGGAATAAGTTTTGGATTGATCTCCACAGCTCTCTGTAAGCCTAAAAAGATAAATTAGTAGGATTATTCTATATGTTTGAACGAAAACAACCTACTTTCATATAGCGTGCACTTGATCTCAAGGTTTTCGTTGAAACAGTTTCTTAGCAGTCCAATTATTTCCAACGTTAGCATATCAAAATGTCTCTGAGGGTTGTTCCGATTGCCAAGCGTTGCTTGTGACATGAGGGAAAAGCCTGATATGCTTTGTTGAGTGCACATCCCAGAAGCATTCATCGCGGTGCGTTGAGAATTACTGTTGTTTAATTGCTTCAATAACATACAGAAACCATAAACGCCCATGCGACAAGTCTTGACGTCACTATTAAATTATTTTCAGTTATTCTCCTCAAGAAGTTATTTTTCCAACACCACTCACCTGGAATTAATGGCTTTTCGAAGAATTTCTATGAAGGAATCACGTATAGCAGGCGAAATTTTTAAAATCGGCAAAATAAACGACATCATTCGCATAGCATGGTCACCAGGAATCTTCAAGTAAGACAGGATTTAACAGAATGTTTGGCAAATACAAATAAAACACTTACCCACAGCAGGAAGTCTAGGATGTAGTTAACTGAACTTTCACATTCTGAAACGGTAAATGTGTCATGTGTGCTCAAAAGTGTGAGACAATCTGCAGAGAGAGAGACACTAAGCTTTTAGAATAATTGTATCAAAACCTCCTTTGGAAAACAAACCTGCATATTGTACTGCCTCCTGATCCAAGACCATCCATTCGGCCAGCTTTTTAACAACCCCTTTGCCAAATACGAAACGTTTTCTTACAAATTTTATGAGAAAATTTATACCAAGCTCATTAATAGCGGAGGAGTGTTTATCTTTAAGCAAAACAAAAGCCAAGTTCACTAAGCCTGGAGTAATCATGTCTTTTCCTTCCTTGTTTTGGTCAATCAGCACAGTGAAAGTTCGATCCAAGTCAACTCGTCTCATTTGCAAACAATCGCGACACCATACCGAATGTTGTGCACATTTTTTTTCTTGTTCATTGTTCTTTATAACGGTGCGGAGGAATGGCAGAATAATAGATGAAGATAATCGTGAGTCTGGTTCACGATTTGCTCGAGTCATTGCCAAGACAGCACTTAAGACAAAAGGCGTCAGAAGGACATCGGGTGAAGAGAAGAAATTCTGGAAAATTAATTTGTTTACGAGTTTTTAAAGTATAAAGTGCGTATATGGAATATGTAGCGTCGGGGTGAAGGTCCGACCACATAAGGAAACTATAGTTCTGAACCACCAACAAGCCTCGGATACGGACGGAATTAATGATGACAACCCACTCAAACGATTTGAGGACAACGAATTTCGGTTTTGCACCTGGAATGTTAGGTCCCTTAACAGACCACGTGCAGCCGAACAACTAGCGGAAGCCCTTGACTGCTATAAAGCAGAAATAACCGCTATCCAAGAAATGCGATGGGATGGTCCGGGCCTACGTAAAATGAACAACTGTGATATCTACTACGGCGACAGCTACCGCAAACAAAATCAGCGTCTATTTGGATGTGGATTTGTAGTTGGGACTCGACTCAGGAGGAAGGTCTTGAGTTTCAACTCAGTGAATGAGCGCATCACGACAATCCGCATCAAGCCTCATCTGCGCTCACGCCCCCACAGAGGAAAAGCATGAAGACACCAAAGACAGGTTCTACGAGCACCTCAACAAGACCTATGAGCATAGCTAACATTAAAATCGTCCTTGGAGATTTTAATGCTAAGCTGAGTAGAAAAGAAATCTTTGGTAGAATAATCGGACAACATAGCCTACACGACACCACCTCCGATAACGGATTTAGACTAATCGACTTCGCTGCGGGGCGAGAAGTAATGGAAGCAAGTACGCGATTGCCACATCTCAATATCCACAAGGGGACATGGAAATCTCCTGATCAATCAACCGTCAACCAGATTGATCACATTGCAATCGGTGCATGACACTTCTCTGGCATGAAAGATGTCCGCACATTCCGAGGTGCCAACATGGACTCGAACGAAATTCAATGGATTGCTAGATTCTTTTTCAATCGTGTATCCGAAAATCTTCTCAGAAGTCCTCTGCCGCCAGCAAAAAATTTAGAGAACCAGTGGCGACACTGCTAAGCAGCCATCAGAGATGCCGCCTCTGAAGTACTAAGGTTTACACGGCCACCACAACGAAGCCCCTGGTTTGACGATGGGTGCTGGCGAGCACATGCAGCTAAACAAGAGACATACAAAGCGGCGATGCAAAGGACACGAGTAGCTCGTGAGCTCTACGAGCAGAAAAGGAGAGAGGAGCACAAACTACTTCGCAGGAAGAAAAAAAGGGAGCATGAGAAAGCGCGATCGATGAGATAGAGGGATGTCACAACAGGAACGAGGTTCGAAAGTTCTACAAAAAGGTGAAACAAAAACATCCAGGGCTTACACACGCCCGAACCGAAGCCTGTAGAAACCATCATGGGACCACTTTTCCAAGCTGTATAATAGCGATGACGAGCAAAATTCCGCCAGCAATACAGAACCATTCAATTTGGGTGCAGCAGGCCAACAATTCCACCCACCCGACATTGACGAAGTGAAGATATCGATATCTAAACTTTAATGTATTGGAAAAATTAGGTTTTCCTTTGGCTTTTTTGGTCACTTTGATCGTTGCAATGAAACAAGGTTGTTACATTCGCTTTTCCCGACGTTTCGGCAGGGGTTGCTGCCTTCCTCAGAGGAACTTTATTGCACATGAAATACAAAACATTTAGTACAATATTGTGGACAACAAGAATAAGAAAAAACTTACAATTTAACAATTAAATTTTAAAACAGTGTACAAAAAACACTTCTAATTAAGAAGTTCAGTCTATAACTACAAAAAAAAAAGAAAGAGAAAACTTTTATGAGGAAACAAGGGAGCAGTATACAGTTCACTGTTGAAAACGAAAATAACAGTTCTATATCGTTCCTTGATGTCAAAATCCACCGTATGGACACCCAATTGTTGTTTGATTGGTTTCAAAAACCAACAGCATCAGGACGTCTGATCAACTTCCGGTCCAACCAAGCCAAACACATAATCTTCAACACAGCTTCCAATTTAATTAACAAAGTTTTCACGTTAAGTGACGAAAGATTCCACCATTCAAATACCATCAAAGTGACTAAAATTTTAAGAGACAACGGTTTCCCGCCAGCAATTATTCGCGGCTTAATTTTACAACAACAATGCAGACGCGCTAATCAACAAAGTGAAGACAACAACAAAGGATACTTCAAAAGCATTGTTTATGTTCCAAAACTGGCTGAGAGTTTTAAGCAAGTTGTCACCAAAAACATCCAAGATGTCCGATTGGCTTTCAAATCTAACCAGACAATTAGACACCTTTTCACCAAACTAAAGACCCCAATAGACAGAGATAAACGCACTGACGTCATTTATAAAATAAACTGTAAAGGTAAACCAGACGAAACATGTAACCTTTGCTACATCGGAACCACCAAGCAATTCTTGCGCCAAAGATTGTCCAACCACAAATCTGACATCAAAAGCAATAACCCGGATAAAACCGCATTGGTGGCCCATTCAATAGACAAAGGTCATTCTCCGGATTTCGATGGTGTTAAAGTTCTTCAAACGGAAAAACACACCTCTAAGCGATATACGCTCGAAACGCTCCACATCCTGAACAACAAAAACAATATGAATCGCAAGCAAGACACACAGAGTATATCATCTGTATACTGCTCTCTTGTTTCCTCATAAAAGTTTTCTCTTTCTTTTTTTTTTGTAGTTATAGACTGAACTTCTTAATTAGAAGTGTTTTTTGTACACTGTTTTAAAATTTAATTGTTAAATTGTAAGTTTTTTCTTATTCTTGTTGTCCACAATATTGTACTAAATGTTTTGTATTTCATGTGCAATAAAGTTCCCCTGAGGAAGGCAGCAACCCCTGCCGAAACGTCGGGAAAAGCGAATGTAACAACCTTGTTTCATTGCAACGATCAAAGTGACCAAAAAAGCCAAAGGAAAACCTAATTTTTCCAATACACACAAGTAAATATTCATTGGTCAATACATTATTTTCAAATCTAAACTTTAAGTCAGACAAAGCCGCTGGAGTAGACGGGCTAGCCGCCGAACTGTACAGTGCAGCTGGAGATGATTTGGTTAGGAGCATGCACCAGCTCATCTGCAAAATTTGGTCGGAGGAAAGCATGCCCGATAAATGGAACCTCAGCATCGTATGCCCGATCCATAACATCGCCTACAAGATCTTGTCTGCTGTGCTGTGTGAACGTTTGAAGCCCTTCGTCAACAGCCTGATAGGTCCTTATTAGTGTGGCTTCAGACCCGGAAAGTCCACCATCGATCAAATATTCACCCAACGGCTGATCCAGGAACTTCAAATCGATACAAACCACCTTTTCATCGATTTCAAGGCCGCGCATGACCGTCTATACAGACCAGTTATATAGAGCAATGTCTAGTTTTGGCATCCCAGAAAAACTCGTCCGTTTGTGTAAGATGACAATGGAAAACTCACGCTGTTCCATCATGGTCGGAAAAAACCTAACGGACGCATTTGATGTCAAAAAAGGTTTAAGACAAGGCGATGTGCTGTCTTACGATTTCTTCAACATCATTCTTGAAAAGATTGTGCAAAGCTCCAACGTCAACACCAGAGGCACAATCTTTCAAAAGTCCGTCCTGCTGCTAGGATACGCAGACGACATTGAGATAATTGGAAGAAGTGATGTCAGTGGAGCGTTTGTGAGTCTTGAGACGGAGGCCAGGAAGATGGGTCTAGCGGTTAACGAAGACCAAGTTAATGCTGTCAACAAAAAAGGACAACCAACATCGACGTTTTGGAGCAATCGTCAACATAGACAGATTTAACTTCGTGGTAGTTAAGGCCTTCGTCTACCTAGGATCCGCTATCAGCTCAGACAACAACACCAGCCCTGAAATCAAAAGAAGAATCACTCTTGCCAATCGCTGCTTGTTTGGTCTTAGAAGGCAATTGAGTAGTAAAGTACTCTCCCGAGCAACTAAAGTGACACTCTACAAAACTCTCATCATCCCGGTCCTCATGTATGGTGCAGAGACACATGGACCATGACAACATCCGATGAAAACGCTTTGGGCTGCTTTGAGAGAAAAATTCTTCGAGTGATTTTTGGTCCTGTCTGCATTAATGGAGAATGGAGACGAAGATTCAACCAAGAACTGTACGAGCTGTTCAGCGACACTGACCTAGACAGCTAGCTAGGGACCGAGCTCGCTGGAGACGATTCTTGAATGAGACCCTGGTCCGACCTGGACTGTAGCGCCACCATAAGTAAGTAATGTGAGAAATAGATTCCTAGGCGGAGTTTGGTGACAGGTTAAAGATGTTAGCTTTGTACTAAAAGCAGAACTCCGCCTCGGAAAAGCAACGAACAAAAGTGGAGACGACACTCCTTGCAGCACCTAGTGAAGGTCCGTAAAATGCGAGATTCCTTCAATTTGAGGGAGAATCCGTGCGGTACAAAATTAAAGTGATATGGTTGGGATCGTCATCGCGTAACAGAACTTGGTCAGATGTTTACCAAGAGGACAACTAGATTTATTTCAAGAGGGTCCCTGAAAGGGAGGAATATAAAAGCCAAGTTCTGGGCTAGACAACACCCCGTCATCATTATCTAGTATAACGAACAAAAGATGATCCCTAATGACGAAGGCAAACAAAGCTTTCACAAAGCAGTCGACTGGCTCCTGCTTTAAACAATAGAATTATCGGCAGCAACAAAAAATTGACTAGGCATGTGACGAGTGTCCAAAAAAAAAAAAACTTACCCTGATAAGTATGCACAACTGAATTTCATTAATTTTGTACTGCGTGCAATAGTTAAGATGGTGCAAGACTGTCTCTTCAGCTTCTCGGAGCTCCTTATCGGAATAAATGTCTAAAACAAACGAAACAAAAAAGTGAGATATAACCATTTGCTGTTCTCGGTATCTAAAGCCAAACCTATACTATTGAAATCGGTTGAGTTACTGTCCATATCGGCGAAAAGTTTCTTGTAGTAGAACCGATAAAAATATTTCTCCAAGGCTAGAATCGGTATTATAATTTGTCCCGCTGTCGAGCACATTCCAAATAGTTGATACGAAAGAGCTGGAACTTCTGAAGGAACGATGTTCTGTAGACTGGCCGAAAACTTGTTGAGTACGATAAGTTTTTCCGTGGGGGTCATGGTAAATTCCCTTAAAATGAAATGAAGTAAGGACATTTATAAAATAGAACAAAATAGTAGCTGAATACCGAAACATATCTGCAATTGGAGTCAATACTTCTGTGGGCCATTTCATAAAACAAATGTTCTTAAAAACCATCTCGCGATATTCACTTCCCGAAATTTGCATACCATTAACGTCTAAGGCATTCAAATTTGAAAGAACTGTTATGGTTTCTGGAAGAAGATCCTTCCAACCAACACATTTTGGATCACCGATTTTAATTGCTTCGACACAGTGATCAACTATTTCTACCAACTGTTCGCTTGTAAAACTTGGCAGATCCAAACAGAGCCTTGTAATAAGATCATACATTTGCTTGTAAGTGAGTTCGACTTTCAATATTTCGGTGAGGAAAGCCTGAACACAAGTAAATCGTTTTGTTCTTGAGTTGTAATCGCGTGAGAATCCTTGGAGTAAATAGTTCCAGAAAGTGGCACAATCGGAGCGACCTAATTTGTTTTTCAATGATGCTATAAGCTGAGGAGTAAATTCTTATTTTATTGCCAGTCGAATTTAGTTGGAATTTTTGTTACCTCTTTGACTGGGGTCTTTTCAATTAGTTGCTGGAGTTCTTGGGTATTATGCTTCTCCCCATGACGCATAAGCTCTTTATCAAACGTGGAAACCATCGTAGTAAAAAAAAAACAAACAAACAAACAAACAAACCACTTTTACGTATTGCGAAATAATTTTAAAATATTGCCGTTTAGTATTTTCAAAACTCCATTGATTTCGGTTGCTCGGCGCGATTGTTGACATTTGACAATTTGAATACTGCGCATTTTAAATGCCGAATTCGAATTCGGACAAAACAGAACCCCTCAAACCGTGAAGGCAATGTAGTGTTTTTAAATAAATGATAATGTAGTACACTAGTAGGCGTTTTTCTTTTATGGATCTGAACAGAGCCTGAACTGCTAAACTCAAAATTGTGTTTCATTGGCCTTGTTCACATGTGAAGAACGATTGTGTTCATACGTGAGTATTTTTCTTCTGTAGATTTTGCTTATTCCTTTATGTTCTTTATTTTCTTTAAGCGCAGAAAACAGAAAAAAAAACAGTTTTCTCTTTTCAACAAACATAAAGTTGGCATATGCGGGACGATAAGAGAAGAACACAAAGAAAAACGTCGAATTTCTACACTCATGGGATTTTACTATGAGCCAAGAAATTGATTCTTCACGAATGTGTGGCATTTTTTCCCCTTAAATGAATTACATTGGGAAAAGTATTGATTTTTTTTTCTGGACGAATTGATATCTCTGAAATCTCTTTTTGGGGACAGATTTACACATATTGTCACACGAATTTTCACTTATACTACAAGTTTGACATTTCGGACAGTTTGATATTTGTTAATATTCAAAACGTTTGGTTTTTGTTGCAAGATTTGTTGAAAAAATTATTTTGGTTAACGTAAATTAACGAATTGTGTTTAAATTCAAGATAATAAACATTGCAAATTGAAGAATATTTAGGCCGTGTGCGAATTCAGTTAAAAATGGGTTAAAACTTGAAGTTTGGTTAAATTTTTACACTTCGCATTATTTGACTAGCTGCTGAGCAGGTTAAAATATGACAGTAGTGTTTAAAAATTCATCCATTTCGCACACGGCCTTAATCATAAATTTGTTTTGATAGCTTTCACACACACATTCAAAAAAGAGATTGCTACTTTTGCCTTTACAAATTACATTGAACCCAAAAAGTATCGAATTTTAGTAGCGATTCGTGGTGGTTGAATGTAAAATCCCATCAATCTTTTTAAATTTTTTGATTTTTTCCTTCCCTTCACTAATCAAAGAAAAATTTCGGTTTTCTTCACGTGTGAACAAGGCCATTTAAACTTTAAAGTTCAGTGTGGTTAGAGTAGAGCATCAAAGTTGTGTTCCTTTTTTTGCGCAGAACACTGATTCTGAGTGTTCAGAGTTCGACCGACAGCGACGACGCGCTCGGAAAAAAAAGAGACCGAGCATTATGAGCAAAATGTCTGATCAAACAAATGTCAAGCATGTGAGATGGGGGAAAATGAAAAGAAATGTTTAAAATAATTAAAATGGTGAAAGAAGCAAGTTGATATGGCAGAGAATATTAATTTTGTGATAAAAAATAGTCTAGAACATTATTTATTAATACTAAGGCCGTGTGCGAATTCAATTAAAAATGGGTTAAAACTTGACGTTTGGTTAAATTTTGACACTTCGCATTATTTGACTAGCTGCTGAGCAGGTTAAAATATGACAGTAGTGGTTAAAAATGCATCCATTTTTATTTTTTAACCACAATTCATCCAATTCGCACACGGCCTAATATACAAACAAATAAATAAGTGATTTCAAGGGATTTTACTCGCACGGAGTTGACTGAATTCGCGGTAGATTCGCATTCGCGATATTTGTTATTGTTATTAGTGAATTCGACGAATGAACTATATTATCGTCCTCTGAACTACCTTATTTTCTAAGTGAAATCAACACACGCCTTTTAGGCCGTGTGCGAATTGGATGAACTGTGGTTAAAAATGGATGAATTTTTAACCACTACTGTCATATTTTAACCTGCTCCGCACCTAGTCAAATTTTATTCAATGCGAAATGTCAAAATTTAACCAAACGTCAAGTTTTAACCCATTTTTAACTGAATTCGCACACGGCCTTAATTGAAAATACGTTGAGACTCGAAACATATTCCGATATCTCTGAGCTCTGACAGGTCGAGAGCACTGATCAGTTATAACAAGATTTGAAACCTACCTACCTACGTTTTAAGTTTTACCCTCCGAATAGAAATAAATAAATAGAGTGGCGCAACAGCTCTTGAAGAGCCAAGGCCTAAGTGACATACCTACAATTTAACGCCGATTCCGAACGGCAAGGTTGAGAAGCACTTTTTCATGACAGATTGATACGCTTGGAAATTTTGTCAGTTCTTCGCAAGAGGCAGTACCCGTGAAAGGTGAAATAAAAACTTTATGGGCACGAGTAGGAATCGAACCCACGACGTTCTGCTTAGCAGCCAACGCACCTAACCAATTAGCCACAGGCAGCTACTTACCCTCCAAATACCTCAAATTTTATTTTTTTATACACATACTCTTGCAGCAAACTTGCTTTTAATTATGTAGGCAATTTGTATCATTATTACAATTACACGAATACTCTTGCAGCTAACCTGCTTTTTTGAGTTTGTATTACACGCATACTCTTGCAGCTAACCTGCTTTTTAGTTTGTAGGCAAATGTCATGTTGACAGCAAGCTTTCCCATCTTGTTATAACTGATCAGTGGTCGAGAGCCCTACAGACGTGATCTAACGTACTTAACTTACTAACTTAAGGTGGCGCTACAGTCCGATGTGGATTTGACCTCAATCAACAGTCTCCGCCAGCCATCTCGGTCCCTAGCTAGCTGTCTCCAGTTTTGCACTCCAAGTCGATTGTGTGCGCCTTCTGAGTCGCGGTCTTCCTCTCCTTCTGCGTCCCTCGGGAATAGTGTTGAAGGCTTTCCGGGCCGGAGCATTGGTGTCCATCCGCTCTAAATGACCGAACCATCTGAGTCTCTGGACCTTGACCCTTCTGGCAAGGTCCATGTCGTTGTACAACCCGTAAAGTTCGCTGTTGTATCTTCTCCGCCATTCATTCATCCGATTTTGTCAAGGCCAATGCTTCTGCACCATACAGCAGGACTGGGATGATGAGTGTGTTGCACAGTTTCACCTTAGTTGCTCGTGAGAGGGCTTTTCCACACAATTGCTTTCTTAGCCCAAAGAAACAGCGATTAGCAAGTTATTCATCGTCTAATCTCGGCGCTGGTGTTACTGCCCGTGTAAATAGAGGAGTCTAGGTAGATAAACTCATCTAGGTACTACCTCGAAGTTGTATGCGTCTATTGTGACGTTCTGTCCGAGCCGTCGGTGTTGGGTGTCCTTCCTTGAAGACAGCATAATACTTCGTTTTTCCGTCATTTACAGCTAAACCCATTTTTGCCGCTTCTGTCTCAATTCTCACAAAGGCGCCACTGACGTCACGCTGTGTTCTTCCTATTATATCAATATCGTCGGCATACGCGAGAAGTTGAACAGATTTTTGGAAGATAGTGCCTCTTGTGTTGACGGTGGAGTTTTGCACTATCTTGTCAAGTACGATGTTATAGATATCGCACGACAGCGCATCGCCTTGTCTGAATCCTTTTTTGACGTCGAAAGATTCCGTAAGCTCATTGCCAACCTTGATATCGCTCTGAAGTTCATAGCTTTCCAGGATCTGCCGCAAAGTAAAAAATTTGGTCGATGGTTGACTTTCCTGGTCTGAAGCCACATTCATAAGGACCAATCAGATTGTTGACGAAAGGCGTTCACATATTACGGCAGAGAGGATTTTGTAGGCGTTGTTTAGTAGACTGGTTCCTCTGTAGTTGGCGCAGTTTAGAGGATCTCCCTTTTTCAGGATCGACAAACAATACTGAGGGTCCATTTATCGGGCATGCATTGTTCCGACCATATCTTACAAATGATTAAGTGCATGCTCCTATCTAGATCGTCGCCTGCTGCTTTTAACAGCAGCTAGACCATCTGATCCAACAGCTTTGTTGGATTTCAGCCGTGATATTGCCGTTCACGGAATTGTTGACTATCATCGTGTCCAATGAAAGGCTCCTGCCTGAAGACGTTCCCTTGTTTACATCTGCAGACATCGGTTCTTGCTTGATGACCTCGAACATCCTCGATCTGACGCTTCTCATGCTCCCTCTTTTTTTCTTCTGAGAAGCCGGCCGGCGTTTTTCTCTCCTTTTTTGCTCGTAGAGCTCTGTATGCCTCCTGCTTGGCTGCATGGGCCTGCCTGCATTCTTCGTCAAACCAGGGGTTTCGTTTTGGTGGCTGTGTGAAGCCTAGTACATTACAGGCGGCACCTCTAACTGCATTCTGGCAATGTTGCCACTGGTCTTTGATACTTGATGTTGGCGGCATAGGACTTCTTAAGAGGAAGATCAGAGAAGGATCTGACGATCTCTTGCGATTGTAGCCGTCCGACGTCAAATTTTTTTGCAGCATTTCCTTGTTTTGGCCGTTGTCGGGATATTCGTAGCATTAGCTTGGTTACGACGAGGTAGTGGTCCGAGTTGATGTTAGGTCCTCGGGAAGTTCAAACATCTAGAATACTGGACATGTGCCTTCCGTCGATTGCAATGTGATCAATCTGGTTGACGGTTGATTGATCAGGAGATCTGCATGTACCTTTATGGATGTTGAGATGTGGGAACCAGGTGCTTGCTACCACAAAATTTCGCCCGCAGCAAAATCGATCAGCCTGAATCCGTTGTCAGAAGGGGTGTCGTGCAGGCTGTGCTTTCCGACTATTCCACCAAAGATGTCCTCTTTTCCCAGTTTTTCGTTAAAATCGCCGAGGACAATTTTAATGTCATAGCTAGGACATTGCTCATATGTTTTGTTGAGGAGCTCGTAGAACTCGTCTTTGGTGTCGTTCTTTTTCTCTTCTGTGGGGGCATGCGCGCATATTAGTCTAAATTTAGCCTTGATTCGGATCGTCGTCGTGATACGTTCGCTTACACATTTGAAGCTCAAGACTTTTTGTCTGAGTCTCCTTCTCACGACGAACCCGCATGCAAAGAGACGCTGTTGTTGCTCCCGATAACAATTATCATAGTATCCCAATCAACAATTTGTAACCTTGGTTGTAGAAAAACTTCAGTTTTAATATAACTTCTTAAAACCTTGGTCACAAATTGGCTTGAAAAAAGTTATGTTGCAACGATGGTCAAATATTGGGTTTATTCCAAACCTATATTTGACATGAGTGAGTTCCTGGTAAAATTCAATCGTTATTTTGAGGTTTCTTAAGAGCACGAGTTGGAAATTGGTTACCCAAAATCGTCTATGGAACCTGCATTTAAAAATGGTTATTTTTTAGCCATCAAGTAACATGATTTGCAAATATGAAGTAAAAATAAAACCAGTTC
Source organism: Sphaerophoria taeniata (assembly GCA_943590905.1). Classification (NCBI taxonomy): domain Eukaryota; kingdom Metazoa; phylum Arthropoda; class Insecta; order Diptera; family Syrphidae; genus Sphaerophoria; species Sphaerophoria taeniata. The sequence goes on from OX016540.1 coordinate 65,072,083, forward strand.
TAATATAACTTCTTAAAACCTTGGTTACAAATTGGATAGAAAAAGTTATGTTGCAACCACCGGTTAAATATTGGGTTTAGTATTTACCTTTTTTCAACCAATCTAAAACCTAAGTTAAAATTAAACTTCATAGTGTTCTATTGCCATCTGCTATTTGTATTTGTATTTGTATTTGAACATTATATTCCTTCTTCAAAGTTCAAAATCACATTGTCGTCTTGTCTCTCAAAGTGGAAACAACATAGCAAAGTTGTTGAAAAATTGCTCTCAAAAAAGAAAAAAAAATTATAAGTTTAAAAAAATTATAAAAAAAGATTGTGCTTGTGAAGTGAATACGAATCTAAAGTGAAATTTAAGGTAAGTTTTTATTGCATGCAATTGTGATCGTTGAATTCAATTCGGACTGGTGAATTTTGTTTTGTTTTGTATGTAAAATGTTAGAAAACAGTAGCGTAATGTGCTGTTAGTGTTGGTTCAAAAAATATTGTTTGAATTGATTCTAACTATGTATGTATTGCATATGTGTGGACAAAAATTATAAAAACAAAACAAAAATGGACTGCGTTAATAAGAACGGCATATTAGTTGTGAAATAACTTTTTTTTACGGTTAAAATATAACCTTTTACACACGAAGTACATAGCTGCTTGTGATAAGTTACGTTTTAACTGTAAGGCCGTGTGCGAATTGGATGAATTGTGGTTAAAAAATAAAAATGGATGAATTTTTAACCACTACTGTCATTTTTTAACCTGCTCAGCAGCTAGTCAAATAATGCGAAGTGTCAAAATTTAACCAAACGTCAATTTTTAACCTATTTTTAACTGAATTCGCACACGGCCTAACTGTTTGTGCAAAGCAGCTGTGTTCCTATGTGTAAAAGGTTATATTTTAACCGTTAAAAAAAGTTATTTCACAACTAATATGCCGTTCTCATTAACGCAGTCCTTTTTTGTTTTGTTTTTATTATTTTTGTGAACACATATCCAATACATAGTTAGAATCAATTCAAACAATATTTTTTGAACCAACTCTAACAGCGCAATGTGTGTTTATATTTTCTAACTACATACAAAACGGACTGGTGAATTCAATTCAACGATCACAATTGCATGCATATACATCTATATATATACGAATTTTTACTTCTTATGTACGATCTGAGGGGTGATTAACAAATTTTCGCACCATAGCCCAATTTATGTTTTGCGACGAATTGTAAATGCAATTTTCCTGGTTGAAAACTGTGACTCAGAAGAGTTTCGAGCACTACAAACATACATTCGACTTCATTCTGGAAGCCGTGAGGGAAAGATTTCCAACCTTCAGCGATGATGCAGATGCAACCACCCTTTTCAAGGCGAATCTCAAGCAAGCCCATTTCAGACTTGGAAAATGCTTGTAAGTTAAATTAAAACAGTAACTTGAATCGTAAATTCTTTCAAGCAACGTTCTTTTTTATTATAATTCTGATACACATACTTAATTATGTTTTGCATGTATGTAATTCTGACTCGAAATTGTTTTATATAATATGATTATAAGTAGCCTAAATTAATTAATTACTTTTTCCTTAATTATTTATGGTATAAATCTTATTCCTTTTTTTTAAATTTTATTTTCAGGGATGAAAGTACAACTAGTTCAACCTAATTAAACCGCTGCCTGTTTTGAAAGGAAGAAGGTGCAATAACCTCACCATAATTAGATGCGCACGCTTCATACTCGGAATATGCATGTAAGGAAAAATTAATACATCTTAAAATTTTCATAAATTTCTAATGGTAAATCATATTCTTTTTTTCTTTTTTATTTCATTTTCAGGGAAAGTACAACAACTTCCACATTTCAGTGAACATAAATCATCAAAACATCACTGAAAAAAATATGTAGGTATTTTTATTTTGTTATTTGCTTACTTTTTTATATTGTTTTAATTAATTAATATATTGATATTATAATTAAATTATTTTATCAATAAATGTCAATAAGGAAATATTTGTTTAATTTTGAAAAAAAGGCTTCTTTTTCAGCTTAAGGACTAGTAGGATTTTGTTCACAATGGCAGCATTAACACTTTTCTTTGCGTTGCATAGATATACAAGGCGTTGTACATTTTGAAACGTTCACAAAACGTTGTATTCAAACGTTCCCAAAAGGTTAGCAAATAACCTCCACAAAATAGTTCTGCATAAACCGTCAACAAACGGTTATAAAAAAGCTAAAAAAATTAGTAGCAAAATAACCTTACTGGAACGGTTCTAAAACACGTCTCAACGACGTTTCGAAAAAACGTTAGCAAGAGTTAGAGAAATAACCTCAAAAATAGGTTTGCGTAAACCGTCAACAAACGGTTTTAAAAAAGCTAAAAAAAATTGGTAGCAAAATAACCTGGAACGGGTCATAAATACAGGGTTTATTTTTAACTTCAATTAGAAGTTTTAGGCTGACCGTTTAAAAACCAGTTTCTTTATTACCTTTTCGTGACTGGGGTTACAAAGTAACTGACCATTTTCGGTCATGAAGATGCTCCTGAAAGGTCTTTAAGACGTCTTTTGAACCAATTTCAAACTTGTTAGGTTTCTCAACCCCAGTTATAATCAGGTTTTTAAACGGCTTTTTAACCAAAAATTGTTGATTGGGAATGTCGCAGTATTATTATTATTATTATTATTATAAATTCTTTATTTTTTCAATTTAATTTTGTATACAGTTAATAATTAAAGAATACGGTCATGGCTGTTCTACCGTCTGCCGGAGTTTACATTACAAAATAAACTAATAAAAAAAATAAGAAAAAGGAGGAAATATAATTGAAATTACTGGATTGAAACAGAAATTTACGAAAAAGATTTTTAATGTAATTAAGTTAAATTTAATTATTACAATTTCGGATGAGAAGCGAGAGTTTTGATTTTTTTTCTTACAATTTTAATGATTTGAAACATAAATAAAAAGTCAATTTTGATGGTGATTTGAAACACAAAAAGTAATAATTTTAATGATTTAAGACAAAAAAGCATTGTAGAGCATACGTGTGATTTTAGAAACTATTCCGGTACATTAGAGCATGTTTACAAAACTTGTATAATTTATACCAACCCCGAGCACCATTTAATATTGCGTGGAGACTATTGATAGACAAAAAACTTTCTTGGAAATACAATCGCCGAATTTCTTGCAAAATTGGGCACACAGCGATAAAATGGTAAACATCTTCTAGTTCTCTTCTGTTACACAAGTTACAAATTTGCTGCAAATCAACTCTGTGGGGGATGAAATTAAGGTTGAGAATTTCCACCCTTGCTTTAAAAACTGTACTTATTAAATCGGCTGAGTTTTTAACATTAAATTAGCTTTCTTCCGTAGGTATTCGGTGATTGAGTTTGCTATAAATATTTCTAGAAGAAGACGATGATGCTCTAGTCAAGTGTTGGTCAAATATTCCGTCATCTATTCTTGAGATGATAGTCGCAAAAAAATCATGCCACTCATGCAGATTTCGTTCATTTATTGAAAACGCGATGTCATGAGATAGGGCCAGCTGGTTCCATTCCCTAAATGGTGATGCATTTGTTTGCAAAAGTCTAACCAATATCAGTTTGTGTAGGCTGGTATCACTTCTTCTCATCACTCTCGTATAATAGTCTGAAGTAGCTTTAAGGTTTCTTATATAAATTGGTGGTAATCCTGTTTCGACATGAATCGCGTAGGTCGGCGTGGAATTCGGCAAGCGAAAAATGCGCTTAAGAAAGTGTCTTTGGACCAACTCAAACTCTTCACACAGTGTAACTCCAAATGCTTGTATCCCATAGCACATACAGGTGTTGACTGTAGCATTAAAGACCTTGAATTTTGACGAATGGTCAATATCGGGATTTGCAAAGAAAGTCGGCCACATTGAATTCAATGCTAACTTAGCTTCACTGCTTTTTTCCTTGGCGTGCTTGGAAAAGTTTAAGTTATATGTAAACAGAACTCCTAGATACTTAAATTCACGTACACATTCAATGTGTTCGCTACCAAGTCTCCAGGCTTCTTCAGGAGCTCTTCTACATTGTCGGTTTTCAAATATCATTGCTTTTGTTTTTTGAGCTTTAATTTTCAGATCCCATGTCTGACAGTACGACTGTAATTTATTAATTTGAAGTTGCAGTGAAAAAGGATTGTCGGCTATTAAAATCAAATCGTCAGCATAGAGCAAAACTTTGATGAGAGTTCCCGCAAAGATTACGCCACCCGGTAGTATATCAGGAATATCATCAATAAACAGAGCGAATATCAGAGGGCTCAAAATGCATCCTTGTGGAACGCCTGCCGATGTTTCGAACCACTCTGACAGTTTAGATCCATCCCATACAGCTGCGTTTGAAGATTTCAGAAATTGAACATACAACATCAAAAATTTTCGTGATATTCCCATATTTGAGAGCTTATAAAGCAAAGCCTGTCTGTTTACTGTGTCGAATGCAGCTTTGAAATCAACGAAACAGACATAAAGTTTTTTGTTTTTTTCAATGTGATTTCTAGCTATGCTAGCCAATGCAAAAATGTGATCCATAGTGGTGAACCCAGAGCGGAAGCCAGCTGTATTTCATCCTTCTTTTACCGGTCCATGCCATCGCAGTACCTAGATAGCTGTGATGTCTGCTTTGTAGCAGTAGAGGGTCTCCGCAAATTGTTCGGCAGCACGCGGTCTATTAAGGGACCTAACATTCCACGTGCATATCCGCAATTCGTTGTTCTTAAAACATTTGCTTGGGTCGTCATCAGTGTATCCGTCCGTTTCTGAGGCCCGTACTAAAACTAAATGTTTTTCTACGTAGTCGAAAAGTTACCCTTCGTACAACCCCTAACCTGAAGTACCAGGCACTTGATGCAACTCCAAGCGCAAGAGCCGGAAAAACCGCTCCTTTTACGGCCTGGCTGTAGAGGGAAAAACAGTGCTCCGCGGGGTCTTCGAGTGCAAACCTGAAGGGCGTTGCAAATCAGCGAGCCTGTGACTGTTCGAACATACTTGGACCTAAACCAACTTGGAACGCAAAACGGCTATCACGGTACCAAACTTGCTGGTCCGACTCGAACTCTAGCGCTACTTTTAGTTAAGCAAGTAATAATAAACAAATGCATTACCATATACAAGTATACATATTTATTTAAAAAAGAAAAGTACTTTTCGAATCTTATTAATTTAAACCAACAAATTTTAACAGCGAATATATTGAATTAAATTTATTTATTATTTACAAGATCACTCGCATTGATTGCACTTTATTTTATAATGTTTCTTCCCTTATCATACGGATGATCATTACAACTGTCTGCTGGCGTTGGGCGTATTGGAAAACATTTCACGCACTGAATGCAACTCATTCCTTAAGGCCGCTATTTGTGCTCGTAAGATTGAATTTTCTTGTTCTAATAAGGCAGCTCGGAAAGCAATTCTATCTTCACGAATTTTCCGAGCATCGCGTGACTTTTTGGCCGCTTCATTATTTCGTTTCCGACGTTCATAGTATTTTTCATCTTTTTGTTCATCTGGTATTGGTCTCTTTTCTCCCCGTGGTCTTCTCTGTAGGAATGAAGAAAACACCCCAGAGCGATTCAATTCTGTCAGAGGATATTCTGGTGTTGGTCCATAGTCATATTCTAGGGGTGAACAATGCCCAGTACTAGCAACAATATTCAACACAGGCTGTAACGATAACGGAAGTTTTTCATTCTCAGTAAACTTTTGCGGAAGCATTGAACCAATATCTTGATTGAGTATTTCTGGTGGCTGCGGTATCATCTCATTAGAGTCAATTGAAATGGAAGGTGACTTCAAAGGACTATTGTGAGAGTAATTATTAGTTTCTTTCATTATGTTGTAGTAGTTTTGGACATCTGAAACAAATATTTTTAATGCAATTATTAAATATGAAATATAATTTAAAAAAAAAAGAAGAAAAAAATACATATTTCAATTTTAATTTATTTATTATGTAAAGGGTTTTTTTTTAGAGGAACAGAACTTTAAATTGCAATAAAACAACGATGGAATATTCGATTGACATGAATTTTTATTTATTCGAAAGATAATCTTGTGGCGGCTGGCTCGGATGTAGTCCAATCTGGAAGTCGATGACTTTTTTCAACATTTGTGGCCGTATATCGGCAATAACACGGCGAATGTTGTCTTCCAAATGGTCAATCGTTTGTGGCTTATCCGCATGGACCAATGACTTTACAAAACCCCACAGAAAATAGTCTAGCGGTGTTAAATCACAAGATCATGGAGGCCAATTCACAGGTCGAAAACGTGAAATTAGGCGGTCACCAATAAATCGATTGTGGCACGAGCTGTGTGACATGTTGCGCCGTCTTGTTGGAACCACAACTCCTGGACATCATGATTGTTCAATTCAGGAATGAAAAAGTTAGTAGTCATGGCTCTTTACCGATCATCATTGACTGTTACGTTGTGGCCATCATCGTTTTTCAAGAAGTACGGACCAATGATTCCACCAGCCGATAAATCGCGATTTCAATGTACACAATTCTTCGTGGCTTCTCCATTCGGGCCCGAAAACACCCGAAGGAATGTGTGCCGAGATCTTTGCTGAGTTTAACCACCTTACTCAGCTTGTCACTGAGCCCACTCGAATATCGGACATTGATGGCCAAGCGGAAAATACTCTTGACTTGTTCCTTACGTCCGATCCTGATAAATACACTATCAGTGTATTAACGCCTCTAGGCAGATCAGACCATAGTATTATATCTGCAAATTTCTCGTTTCAAACTAATCCAGTTAGAGAAAGAGCTCCGAAGAGAACCGTATGGCAATACGAGAAAGCCAACTGGGACGGTCTCAATAACTTTTTCCGGATCTTTAACTGGTCACTATGCTTCCTCGATAGTGACGTAGACTCCAGAGCAGATATGATTACTAATATGATTATTCTGGGAATGAAAACTTTAATCCCGAATAGGGTTAAAAGCATCAAACCCAAAGAAAATTCATGGTTTGATTCAAGCTGTAAAGAGTTTATTAGGGAAAAAGAAGTAAAGTTCCGGTATTTCAGAGCCAACCCAACTGAGGAAAACCGGAATAAGTTTAATCAAGCCAGGAAGGCCTGCAATGCCCATATTCGACGGACGAAGTTTTTGCATGACCAAAAATTAAGGCAAAAAAGTCTGCAATGTCCCAAAGGCAGTAAAAATTTTTGGTCATTTGTAAAAAATATGAAGAATTCTTCTTCTTCCTCGGTCCCTACGCTCGTTGACAATGACACTCCAGTTGTTAGTTCTCTCACGAAAGCTAACCTTTTTGCTAGGCAGTTCGCCTCCAACTCTTCGCTGCCAGAGAGTGTCATGACTCCCCCAGTTATTGAGTGCGTCAATGACTCCATGGGACAAATCTTCTTCCGCACTCGTGCCGTGGCGAGAGTCGTAAAAGATCTCAACATACATAAATCCGCTGGTCCGGATGGTATCCCCGCTATTATTCTGAAGAGGTGTTCTTCCACGCTGGCAAAACCCTTGCGTAAGCGTTTTCATCTATCCTATTCTTCTGGGCTCGTTCCGAGCAGTTTGAAAACAGCATTTGTCCAGCCAATCCCGAAAAAAAGCGAATCTTCTTCTCCCTCCAATTATCGCCCGATTGCACTTACGTCCCTTCTTTCTAAGGTCATGGAAACGCTGATAAACTATCAGCTCAAGAAATATCTCGAAGACCGAAAGCTTCTTAATGACCGGCAGTACGGCTTTCGCAGCAACAGGTCCACTGGTGATCTGATGGTTTATCTCACCGAACAGTGGAACAAATCTTTACATCGTTTTGGAGAAAGTAAGATTGTTGCACTTGATATTTCAAAGGCATTTGATAAAGTCTGGCATCTTGCTCTTTTATCGAAAATGCGTGCTTTCGGTATCGATGAATCCCTTCTTCGTTGGATTAGAAACTTTCTTTCGAACCGTTCAATACAAGTTGTGTTGGACGGTTTCAAGTCTGAAACCCACAATATAAATGCTGGTGTGCCCCAGGGCTCCGTTTTGTCTCCGACCCTCTTCCTCATTTTCATTAATGATCTCTTGTCTGTTACTTCTAGTCCAATAAATTGTTTCGCTGACGATAGTACCCTTAGCTTTTCATATTCGTTTCCAGACTCACATCCTTCCTCTTCGGATGTGGAACTGCAACGGCAAAATATGATAAGCTCATTAAACTCTGACTTAAACAGCATTGTACAATGGGGAATACAAAATCGCGTAGAGTTTAATGCTTCGAAAACTCGATGCTGTCTTGTATCGTCGAAGCGAGATATACCCCCCTTGCCACTATCCATGAGTGGCACTTGCATCATTGAGACCGAACATCTCGAGATTCTCGGTATGTGCATCACAGACCACCTCTTGTGAACGAGCACATATGCGATGTCGCCAAAAATGCCGCAAGATGTTTAGGTTTCTTAAGGCGATGCAAGAAATTTTTTTCCCCTTCTGATCTGGCTACCATCTACAAAACCTACATACGTCCTAAGCTTGAGTACAATTCCCACGTCTGGGCTGGAGCTCCAGTGACGTACTTAAGTCTTCTGGACAGTATCCAAAAAAGAGCATTCAAAATGATTGGTAACAATACCATCGTTGAGTCATTTACATCTCTAGAACATCGGCGTAATGTCTCATGTCTCACCCTGTTTTACCGATACTTCAACGGTATATGCTCTAGTGAAATAGCCAGTTGCATTCCTCCCCTTAAGACATTCAACCGCAATACCCGCGCCTCCAGGAATGCCCATCAGTTCACCCTCGAGCCCAACATCGGACGTACGCTCAAGTATAGAGAATCGTTCTTTAGCCGTACTACGCGAATGTGGAACTCTCTTCCACACTCTGTCTTCCCCAGTCATTGTAATATTAAACCAATGTTCACCGACACCTCCTTTTACATCCTCTATCCTTTCCGTAATACTCGCACTGTGCTCTTGGCATATAAACGGTAATGAAAAAAATCCCTTGAGTGCGCGTTGATTATAAAAAAAAAGTGGACAAGTGCGAGATAAACTCGCTCGAGGAGGGTTCCGTACTTGATTATCCGACCCTACTTTCTTTCAGTTTTGAAGGATTTTTTATACAAGGATTAAGATTTGAAACCAAACATTTTCTTGGAAAATAATTTGAATGGTCTTTCTGCCTATTTCCTTCAATGACTTCGAAACTGTGTATCTTAAAAATCTGCTAGCAGCATTTTCGGATCACTTCTATCTACTCTAGAAAATGTGAACCAAATTTAATTGCAATCAGCTTAGCAGATTCTAAGAAATCGCTTGTGAAAGACAAATAAAAGGAAACCGAACTGATCTTATAGGTTTTCGTTTTCACCTGTGTAAGTACCCTAAAACGAAACAAAAATTTGTTTGTATTTTTTTATCTTTTCTCTTTAATAACTTCGAAACTATTTATCTTAAAAACATGAAAACAATTTCATTGGAATCGGCCTAACAGATCCGAAGAAATCGCTTGTGAAAGACGAATGAACAGAAAACGAAAGTAGCGAAGTGATGTTATAAGGGTTTCGTTTACACTCTGTGTACGGAACCCTAATACATATTCGGATTTATGCTTATTTACATCATCACTGTAATGTTTTTTGTATTTTCTGTAACCTACACGTTTTAACTACATTTTGAAATTATTTTGGAAATGCCTGGCCAAGCACTTTCGGATATGAGGAGGGGGTGAAATTGAGTGTTTTTCATAGTCCTTTTTTGTTGTTTTTTTTTTAATAACTTCAAAACCATTTGCCTTGAAAATATATCGTTATTTACATTATTAGTGCAATTTTTTTTGTTGTTCTGTAATCTATACGTATGGAACTATTTTTTGAAATTTTTTAGGAAATTCCAGGCCCACCCTTTTTGGTGATGAGGAGGGGGTAAAGTTTGGTTATTTGCATTTTCGGGCTTTTTTGTTGTGTTTTCTTGAATAATTTCAAAACTATTTGTCTTAAAAATACAAAAAAAAAATGTTTGTCATCGCAGGCAATTAATGAATGTTTGTACTTAATTTGAAGTCAATAGGGTTACCACCTGTTCAAAAAAATGGTTTTAAAATTTAATGAAATTGGAAATTAGTACATTGAAAATTTTTGCATGTTACATAAATAACTGTGACTTCTTATCACTTTTCCGGTAATATTCATGTTATAGACCTATATTTCAGTTTTCTTAAAGAATTTTAGGTCCAGTAGTTTCGGAGATTAGGGGGGGGGGGATGGCCTGTTTTTGACATTTTTGCCTATTTTTCCATATTTTCTTATATAACTACAAAACTATTTCTCTTAAAAATATAAAAAAATATGATTATATTTCTACTTAACACGTTGATATATTGGCCAACTTTTAACTCAATCGGTATAACGGTTTTGGAGGAAATAAATTGTAAAGTTGAGTCAAAAATTAAAAATTTACTCCAAATATTGAGTCATATCTGTGTTATATGTAACAGTACAGACTTATTTGCTTTTTTGTAATCTACAGGTTGAGACCTATTCTCAGTATCTTTTTCATAATTTTAGGTCCAGTAGTTTCGGAGAACAGGGGGGAGAATGGTCATTTTTGTATTTTTTTATCTTTTCTCTTTAATAACTTCGAAACTATTTATCTTAAAAACATGAAAACAACATTTTTAGATTACTACTGAATACTAAAATATGTGTACCAAATTTCATTGGAATCGGCCTAACAGATCCGAAGAAATCGCTTGTGAAAGACGAATGAACAGAAAACGAAAGTAGCGAAGTGATGTTATAAGGGTTTCGTTTACACTCTGTGTACGGAACCCTAAAAAAAAAACAGTCAGTTTTTCTGGATGTTACGGTGTTTCGACATAGACTTGAGGATTAGCTTCACTCCAAATGCGGCAGTATTGTTTGTTGACGTAGCCTTTCAACCAGAAGTGCGCTTAATCGCTAAGCAAAATTCGCCTATGAAAATAGGGAACAACGGCCATCTCGTTTTGGGCCCATTCGACAAATCTACGCCTTGCTTGATGATCGTTTGGCTTCAATTCTTGCACGAGTTCGATTTTGTAAGCACGCAAACCAAGATCCTTCCGCAAAATCTTCCATAAAGTGGATGTACACAGATCCAATTCCTGTGCTCGTTGGCGGATGGACTCATTCGGGTCTTCCTCAATGCTACGCTCTACAGCAGCAATAGCTTCTTCTACGCACCGTACGGCGGCGTCTCTGGGAATGCGAGTTATCAATTAGAGTGAACGTGGTGCGAAAACGTTCCATGGTTAATCGAATTGACTGCTCGGATGGACGATTTTGTCGACGATAAAATGAACGTTGTGTGCGATACGTATTCCGCACAGAACCATCATTTTCGAAATAAAATTGCACAATTTGCAAGCGTTGTTTAGGCGTGAGTCTATTCATGATGAATTGCCAAACCAAACTGAGAATAAATTACTTAACAGCTGTTAAATCGGTCGCCGTCTTGAAAAAGTAATGCTAACTTAAAGTTCTATACCTCGAAAAAAAACATCCGTTAAATAATTTTAATTACATCAATTCAGATTCGTATTAAATAATTTTATAAGAGATATGCGGTAGTATTCATTTGATTTGGCTCCAGAACCTTATTTGAAGAGCTGCTGCATCGCAATGGTGTTTACACACATCCCTTTTGTCTGCAATCCCCGAGCAGCCACGAGAGTCTAAGAGTCTGTGAATTGGTTCTTTAGTCTAGGAGGCCCCCAAGAAGTGAGTATGTACACATTTCCATTGATTTTTACAAAGCAAATATGTACTTGGTTTTTATGAACTCAAACTTCACTTGCCACTTGTTTAAATCAAAATCCTGAGCAAGACCACTCACATTCCTACTAATATTATAAATGTGAATGTAAGTTTGTTTGTTACGCCTTCACGCAATAAATATTGAACCGATCATCATGCAACTTTGTATATAATTCCTGGAGGAATTAGAAGTATCAAAAGCTACTTTATATACCGATAAAATGTACGGTTCCCATGGGATAGAATCGTTTTGATTTTGCATAGAGCAAAGGATTTACATGATGGCATAATGGCATATTACCGCGGGTAACACCGTAGGCACAGCTAGTACATAATATAGCTATATATGAGAATGTAATAACATACAAAATCGGTTACAACGAACTCCAAGGGACCGCTGATTTTGTTCGTTATATGCGGTGCTTCGTTATAGCCGATTTTAATTTTTTTGTTGCTCCTTGCCAGCAGAGAAATTAATTTTTATGGGAAATAAATGTACCTATACAAAATATGTACCTACCTATTGCTTTATTTATTGAGGAACAAAGTAATCGCTTTTTGACTGGATATGTTTTATCCACTCCTTTATGGGCAAATAACCATCTTCTTCAAATCTTCAGTCAAATTATTCGTTACTTGTGGAACAAATCCGCCATGCTTGAAACAATTTCTTATTGTTTTTGCCTGCTTGTTATGACATATTGGAGATAAAGTACAATCAAAACTCAAAAACCAAATTTCTGTTTGATATTAGACATTGGTGCAATACCTGAGATCCAAAAATTCTGGGAAACTATTGAACGAATTTACATTTTTTTATTACTGGTATTATTGTGAAAAACGAATTTACAATTCATTATAAGAAAATTAAACCGAAATATTGTAATTTAATTATCGAGACAACGTCTTTCATTTATTTCTGAGCTTTTCTAATAGTTTTCTAAACTAGCTAGTCGACACATTAAGATATGGATGTTATTATATACACTTTTCTCTCAGAGAATTCTTCGTTGAAATCGAAACGACTATGTCCAACTCAATGGTCATCCCGGAACAAGCTGTTTCCTTCAGGTATTGTGATATTTTGAAGTGCCTTCAAACTCGTTCTTATCGGTACCAAATTCGAGAACCGAGAGAAATGAATTGGTGAAGACGAAATACTTTCTGATTGAGAAGCATTATTGCATTTCAATATTTTCCATGGATGTTCCATGATATTATTTGAAATCAAATATTAAATCGATTTGAAAGTTTGAGCAACGTTATCAAAACTTTTCGAGTACATCAACCTAAGGAATCAACAAATATGACGGATCAAGAGCTCTACACGGAAGCTTTTATACTTGCAAATACTTATACTGAAGACATTAGTCACAAGTTTCCTGAATAATTGGTTTCTATTCGATCACACCTCAAAAAAAAAAAATTGAAAAATTATTCAAAAGTTTGCTAGTTTGAACGTAAGGCATATTAAATTCTGAACTCAATTGTCAATTTTCGGGTCTAGCACAAAATCTCGAATGCAAATGTCTCGAAAACAAAAATCTTAAACAAAAACGATCTCGAAAACAAAATTCACGAATATAAAATCTCGAAATACAAAAATTTCGGAAAAAATTAATACCGAATGCCAAATTCTGGAAAAAACAAATACAAATTTTAAGGTAGAAAAACGAGAGTATGCCATTAAAGAAAACAATTTTTTATAAATAATCGAAGAAAAAGAATAAAGAAGCTATATCGGTTTCTTAAGAAGCTTATAGCCTTTTCCCACCGACTTGATTTAGCTTATTTGATTTATAAATCAAGAAAGCGTTCCCACTGAACTTTTTACTTAATTTAGCTTGACATTTATCACAATCTTGGCATTTTTTTGAATTTTTCAATAAAATATATCAATATATGACACAAAAATTGAATTTTGACTGTCAAAAAGAAAAAAGAAATGAATTTGAAATGAATTTTATTCATTACTTGAGCATGAAATCATTCAGCCTGGAATCATTGAGTTGATTTATACCTAATTAAAAATAAAACAAGATAAATCACGTAATTAGAAATGATTGAAAATGTATGGCAAATCATGAAATTAATTATGTGATTTAGCTAAATCAAGTTAATTGAGCTAAATCACGTTGGTGGGAATAGGCTATTAGCTCAAAACTGTTATTTGTTGATTGAATATTTTGTTCAATTTTTGTAAACTTTTGTTGAAAAAATAAAGTGTTTTACGTGATAAACACTTGTTTTTTTTCAACATTATTTGTACGTATAGAATAATATCACTTAGGTTAGAAATGGGAAGGGCCCCCACATAGACTCCAAGAGGGGCCCCATATCTATAGTTACGCCACTGTTCAGTGAAGAGTTTTTTCAACTTTTTTATATAGAAGGAAATTCCTACGAAATTGTAGGAGAGTTTAAGAAGAAGAGAAATGCTTAAAGTTGATAGGTCAGTTTTAGAAAACTTCTTCAAATCGATGAAAAAAAATATTTGGTTTCTTGCTAATTGATGCCAATTTTGACTGTTAAACTGTTTATTTATTTATTTAAACCTAATTTATATGTGTTGCGTTATAAATTTGATTAAATAACCACCTTACTATTATTTTAACATTTTTTTTTCCTTTTGGGACTCGATATGTGACGACTACTTTATTTAAGATTTTCAAAATGGATTTTATAACTATATGTATACCTACCTGCCTAGATCGCACTGAATATTAAACAAATCCAGCGTTATTTATTAGATTTCACTAACACTCGTTTGAAACCCGGAATAGTTGAAACGAGTATAAGCACGTACATCAACCTATTCCTATTCCTTATTTATAAACTCGTTTTAGTTATGCCCTGCTTATGTCAAATTTCGGACTGTAATATCGAGCGGAGTTCCCCTTATCGTGGGGAATCGACGTCGAATATTTGGTGAAAGAGGAAAAGGGGATTCCACTGTCTTCTAGAGCAAAAAAGGGGAATCACAAATCTAACTTACCTTACCAAACAAAACTAGCCGATTTACAAATGAGTGTGCGTAAACAAACAAAACGCATGAACTAACACAAATGTACAGCTGGTGCGGAAACTAGAAAGTGGAAGTTTAATTTTGTTTTTGTTTCATGGATTGGAAATCTGTTAGTCTCTTATACATTATTTTGTGCGTTTTTAACTGGAAGATTGTCGGTGTCGTTCTCGTAGTTGTGGTTGTGTATTGTCCCAGTGGCAAATTTCCCAATTTTCACCAAGGAATCACCATGCGATTCACCAAGGAATGGAAGCTTCACTCATGAATTTGAAGGTGAATCATTTGGTGAAATTTACATAGGGCTGTCATTGGAGTTCACCAAGTGAATTTCTTGGTGAATATGCATCAGTGAAATCATTGAATAAAAGTATTCTGTGTTTTCATTTGTTCTCTAACTCCTATGAAATGTTAAATGAAACCTCATTGGTGAACTCATCTCTTCTTTGAAAGTTGAATTTTCCACTACTTTTTTCATGAATGAAAAATATTATGAAAATGCAGCTGTGATCTCACCAAATGTAAATATCAAAACAAATTTATTAAATTTTTTTTATTGAGATATTTCTGAAAAGAACACAATATTGTTTTAAATAATAACATATAAAAACAATTCAAGTCTTTGGCTGGATCCTGGATTTTATATTTTTGCTGCTAAATGACTCCTTTTAGGTTGCTCCACATTCCAAATTCCAGAATACCTTTAAGAAATGTTAAGAAACTTAGTTTAATTTCTTTTCTATACGTCGAAAATGAATATTTATATGTATTTGAGTACCTGGTAAATATGTTTGATTTCCCTCGTGTTTTCTCCTGTGCTGTTTATTATTATCAATTCACTTTTAAAAATAGCTTACACATTCTTCATATCAACCGTCTTTAACTAAGATTTCGATTGCACTGATTTTACATAGAACAAAACATTTTTTTAACGATCGCAGACAAAAATAGACAGTGGAAAAAAACCAAAACCGTTGCGGCGTCGTATTTCGTATAGCGTCGTCCTCGATCAACAAAAGTAGAAAGTAGGTATATAAATGTTTATATACACGGATTCTTGCAGGTCATTTCCACCCCTAAAAGAAAATAAAAAAAATATTTGTGTTTCTTTTTTGTTCGTTTATTCTTCTTTTGTGAAAACAACACACAGCGCTCAATACCAATTACGAACTCGTGAAGCTGTGCAGGACTTTTCCTTGCTGAAATCACAACGTTTTGGTATGCGAAGAAACGAAAGCGTTAATAAAATAGAGAAAATGTACAGAGGAAAAAGGGCATTACTTTGTTCCTATGAATTCATTACCTTATTTTTCCTCTTAAAAGTGTGGAATGAATTCCTTGCTCTTTTCACCGAAATTTTTCATTGAGGATGAAATTTGCCACTGGGGTGTTGCTGTTCTGTTAGTTTCGTCTTCGTTTCGTTTGTGGTGTTGTGTTCACAATTTCTATAATTTCTGTGTTGTGTTTCTTTTTTTGAAAGTTAGTTTTAAAGATATCAGTTTTGTTTTTCTTGACTTACCTACTAATCTTTATCGTTTGCAGATTATGTCTAATCTGAAAAGAAAATTTGAAGGACCTTCAACATCAAAAACGTTCCAGGAGGGATGGTTGGAGCTTCCTGAATTCAAGGATTGGCTTGTGTCTGCAACTCAACAATGAAAGCCGGTAAAAGTGAGTTAGTAAAACATTCAAAAATGGCAAAGCATGTATCCTTTTTGAAACAAATTTCAACATCTAAAACGCTTACACAAATGTTGAACAAATCCGGACCGTCTTCAAAAATTAATCCTCATGAAAAAAAAATGTGAAATCCGCAGAAATTGCGTTGTCTCCATTTTTTGCGGAGCACAACGTGGCCTTAAGCAAAGATAGTTGAAAATGTAATCGCGAAAGTAGGTGAATCGACTGGTCAAAATCTTGCAAGTGACTCCGTTTTCGATTCTTGTTGATGAAGGCACAGATATTAGCAATCAAAAAAGTTTATGTTGTTTGGCGCGATATGTAGATCTAGTGTAAAATCAACACCGAATTACTAGATTTAATTAAATTAAATTCTACAGATTGTTTAGCCGAAAGCTTATTTAATTCGTTCAAGAACTTCTTGCAAAAGCAGTAAATTCCAATCGTTAATGTTATTGCACTTGCATGTGACAATTCAGCCGTTATGGTAGGCAAACGCAATCATTTCTTTTCAAGATTGAAGGCTTTAGCTCCAAAAGCTTCACTTTTAATTTTTAAACTGCATTTGCAATTCGTCTGCACTTGTTGCAAGTTATAGTTGCTCTGAAATTCCAGAGCAATGCGAAAACCTCATGACAATGGTTTCCTCACACATGAGTGAATGTGCCAAAAGCTGTGCCATCCTTGAAGAATTTCAAGAATATTTCAATGTGGAAAAAAATTAAGTCCTTCCAGGACAAGATGGCTTATGCTTCACTCTTGCGTTGTCAGGTTATTGGATAATTCTACAGTTTTGCAACTTATGTTTTTGTTGGAATCAATCGAATCCAAAAGAGTTAAGGCTAAAAATATTTATGAAAGTTTGATTGACAACAAAATTAAGGCATAGGTACTTCCTTTTTTTTAAATTCATTTTAAAATTTTTCAACGATTTTAATAAGCTCTTTCAGGGACATCAAGTTCTTTTATATTTTCTCCATTGCATCTGTAAAAATATTACTTAGGCTTTCCCAAAATATTGTTAAGGAAGATGTTTTGGAAGTGTTGGTTTCGGAAGAGTTTGTTAACTTCGGCTCAACTTATAAAGATAATTTGATGGAACCCAAATATATTTATCTTGGGTTAGAATGCGAGCACTATTTACAAAATATGTCTCAAGAGGAAAGCATCGAAATTAAAGAGAAATGTAAAACTTTTTATATTTTGAAAAGATTCCCAATTCTGGATTCAGAAATAAAAGTCATGGAGTTTCTGTCTCCCGAAATTGCTCTTAATGCGTCCAAGAGAATTAACTGCAAAAATATTTCATTGTTTACTTTAAAAGTCCCGAAATAAGATGAGGAAAAGCTTTTTTTGGGAATGGAGGGAACTTCCTGTTTCCATTGCTGAAAGACTTCAGCTGCTGCAAGTCGAACAGTTTTGGCAAGAAGTGTCAGCAATGAAAACATTTGAAGGAAATTTATCATTTCCCTACTTGAGTCAAGTAGCACGATATGCACTTACGTTCCCCCATTCAAATGCCGACGAAGAACGACTATTCTCAATAGTTACTGATGTTAAAATTAAAAAACGTAATTGTTTAAGTTCGGCTTGTTTGAATGCTATTTGCTTCGTAAGGTCAGGGTTCAAATCGAGAAATATAGAGTGCTATACTTTTAAGCCTGACGATGAACATTTTTCATTGCTCAGCAGCGCAATTTATAAAACTGATACATAATTCATAATACTCAAATTGTGATTAAGATCCTCAAATTTTATGAGTGTTATATATTATTTTCTAATTATCAATTTATTTATTTATATTTTATTTATAGTTATATATTTTTATATTATATCCAATATTATAAACTGAAAAGACTGAATTTAACTATGTATTTTTTTTTTCTTTTTTTGTTTGAGTTATTACTTTGTATGTAACTTTGTATTTAACTAATTATTTCCTAATTCTGAATTTATATTTTGTTAATTTAAGTACCTATGTGTATTTTATTTCAATTTTGAATTATTTTTTTCTGTTATTTTAATTTTAGTCAATATTATAAACTGAAAAGACTGGCAATTTAATGATGTTATTTATTCTTTGTCTCTGAGTTATTATATTTCTTTTTTTTTTAACATTACATTACATTTCACAGTACTTCGCACATAAATGTAACGAACTACAGACACATAGCAGCACTGGTGACTGAGACCATCGGCTGGGACAGAACAAGACATACAACAGAGAGAGACAGATAGACACATAGAAAGAAAGCACACATAACAGAAACCTACGTGGCTCAGAGGAGGAGACTTAGATTTGTATTGTCTCATGTTATCGCACAGGTGGCCTCAGATAAGCTGGCGATTTTTGTAGAAAAAGAATGCTGCTGAAGCTGGGGTTTGAACCCGTAGCGTTCGGCTTAGCAATCCACTACTCTATCCTCTGAACCATGGCCACCTGCATTTTTTTTTTTTTTTTTTTTTTTTTTTTTTTTTTTTTTTTTTTTAATTATTATAAAAGGTTAATTTAAATATTATTCTATTATATTTTTGAATTAATATTTTTATCATTTTCTTACATTGTATTTTATGTTTATTTGTTTGAAGAAAAAATTAAAGCTCAAAAATTGATTTAAGCATACACAAAAATTGTTTTAAATATCGAGGGGAATTTGTGGGGAATGTCATTAGGGCTGTTTTTTTGCCAGGCTTAGCAAAATGTTATTAACATTTCCATGTTAAATACAACAACACAGTTAGGACGGATAAATAAAAGTCCTATCGCTTAGGACTTTTAGGGTTTAGTGCTGCCAGAAATAAGTTGGCGTTGTATTCATTCAAACTGTCAAAAATTTTATCGAAAATTCATCGAATTAAACTGTGAAAGGCAAAAAAAAAACAAAGGTGGACGAAAAAAAAAATTGAAATTTATTGGATTTTAAATTGAATAATGGCTGAAGATGACAATGAAAGGTTAGTATTAAGTGCTTATTGAGGAAATTGAAAAACACGTTCGTAAATAAACACATATTTTCATTTGAACTGCTTTTTCAGTAAGCGAAAGTTTTGGAGCAAGGAGGAGACACTCGGGCTTGTTAAGTGCTGTTCGGCAAGTAAAGAAGAGTTTGTCCACAGCCGCAAGAGAAAAAATGCACTCCGAAATGTTCTTGAATACATGATTTACAACAAGCCATATGCATAACAACAACCACTACCACTAGCCACTACCTCCGACGTCGCCGCCATATCATCGTTGTTGCTGTCTCCACAACAACGGTTGTCCAATGAGTCTTTTTTCAGAAGCGTTGGAGCTTGATCTGCCAATCCAAAAAAAGTTCTCACAAAAGAAAGTCGGCGCGAGATCATGAAGCAGGAAGCAGTCATGGAAAAAAATAGAAGACAAGAATCCAAGGACAAGGAGGCACAGCGGGCTCAATTCATGCAGAACATGATTCCATGAAAAATGGAAGAAGGATCTCGAGTTAAAAGAAAAAAGTTGGCTTTGCTGGAAAAAATTTCCAAAAAATAAGTTAAATGTATTTAAAATGTACATGTGTACCTACATGAAATAGTACCTATCTATAAAAAAGTGTAAACTCAAATTAATATGTATGTAAAGTACATGTATTATCAAAAGCATGAATAACTAGAATAATAATATATGCATATACGAATATACATCAATAACCTCTAAAAAGTTTGAGACTTTTATGTATAGTTGTGGATTGTGGTTCAGTTTGTGAATCTTCCGGTGTTGGACTAGAGCTGGAGCTCGAGGTTTCGGAATACACGAAACTTGAAATTTCTTCCATTGCTGCTTCATCATCGCTACTGCTGTCTTCAGCAACCAAGTTTATGGGGCGACTTTCCTATACCGCATTCTATGGGTTTTTTTTTATTTTCTTTGCTTTAGCTGTCAAATAGTGAGGAAACAACTTCAGGTTGAAGTATGTTAGTGCTGGCAGATGAGTTATATTTTACCCAATGTTAGAATTTGTATTGATGGTAAAAAATTTGGGTGATAAATTAATATTATTAATTTGTCATGAGGAAATGTGTTTTAAGACGAGTTTAAGTAGGTAGTAGTTTAAAATTTTGCGCGCAATTTTAAACTATTGCTTAAACTCATGTTAAAAAGCATTTTCTCATGATAAAATAATAATTAAAAACTTCGCGCGAAATTTTTAATTATTATTTTATCATGAGAAAATGCATTTTAACATGAGTATAAGTAATAGTAACAAATTTCACTATTCATACTTTGTAGTGCACGGCGAACGGAGTTCAAAATGTCCTCAAAGGGA
This sequence comes from Sphaerophoria taeniata, assembly GCA_943590905.1. Lineage (NCBI taxonomy): Eukaryota > Metazoa > Arthropoda > Insecta > Diptera > Syrphidae > Sphaerophoria > Sphaerophoria taeniata. The sequence continues at coordinate 65,092,865 of OX016540.1, forward strand.
AATATTTAGGAAAATTCCCGACCCGAAAAAATCCGATACATATACGCAGTCTGCCGGTACTAAAAATGGCATTAAATCGTGAATTCTGTGCAAAAAAATACGATTTTATTTAATTAATTAAAAATAGAAATATTAATTTCCGACAAGAAAAAACTGTTTATTTGTACTTCATTAACGCGTATCTACCGATTGAGACTATTTTCATCTTCAAATTAACCATTCGGTATAAGAAAGTAGAGCCAAGTTTATTATCTAAAAAAAAATTGACTAAATAAATCAGAAATATGTATTTACGTATTTAAATATTTGCCTGTGAGTTTTCAAAATTGTCCAACTTTAATTCAAATTTAAAACACCAACAAATTAAAACAATAAAATCAGCTGTTTACAAATTGACAGTCGAAAGTGCATGTGCTGCCAAACCATGCGTTGGTCGTTTTTTTGCACAAGTTCATTCTATCGCGCTAAGCATTTGCAAAAAAACACAACTACTATCACAAAAGGGGAAAAAGAGAAATTTTCAAACCTAGAAAGGGGAATTCCTGCCGAAAAATCTGGCAGCACTGAATCTGACACATTTTTATGTTTTTTGTCAAATAAATATACAAACCTGACACTTTTCATAAAATAAATAAGTGAAGGGCAAAATATAGTTTTTTGGAATTGGAAAAGTACCAGCAAAATTAAGTATGAAGAAGAAGAATGGTTCCAAATAATTTTAAGAACCTTGTACTGTGCGAAGATTTAAGATTAATGGCCTTTTTGGACGCAAATTCTCGTGCCACATATTTGCAAATTTGACAAAACATTTGTTTGACACATTTTTTTTTTCAAAATGACATATGATACTAAAACGGACTTATACCGGCTTTAAACCTCCTATGAACCCGTTTTAGCTTATTCGTTCTCTAAAACTCGTTTGTTTTCTTATAAATAAGCTTTTCAGTTTTAAAGTTGTAAAGTTGAAGTAACGTTATTCCGCCTCTAAAACTCATTTATAAATAAGGCTGATCATATTTAAGTATATTTATTTTTAAGATGATTCTATTAACCTAAAAGAGTTTTGAAACGTGGTTTTTATTTTTATTTCATACTACCTTATCGCTGCGATAACCGGGATATAAAGTAGCCTTTGTAATTTTCTGAACCCTAAACTATTTTTACCGGTGCAAAAGTCATGTGGATCTTTTGCTCTATGCAAACTAAAAACAGGTCTTTCCCACGGCAACCATACATTTTACTGAGATAGCTTTCTCACTGAACGGGATAAAAAGCCCATGTGCTATTGCAGACTATAATCTATCTATGTGCAAAATTTCATCCAAATCCGTTTAGTCGTTCTAGTGTGATACCAATGAATAACTATTATAATTTATATTTTTATCTTCTGATAAAAAAAAAAACACGTAATAAGAGCGAACATTTTGTCTTAAAAAGGTTGTCTAATCGCTAACGACTTTTTTAATCCAGTGTTCGAAAATTGGAAACTCCTTGTTCGGGTCTAGGGAACTAGTGTGTTCGGGAAAAGGGAACAATGTTTATGAAAAAAAAAGAATAAGAAATAAAAACATGCATTACAAGTTGTATGTTTTGTCATCTAGGCAATGCTTCTAACACTGTTTAATCAATCAATGGTAACTAAGAAAAAACAATAAAGGTAGTATAAAATCTAAATCTAGGTACGTTACTGTTAGTTTGATCATTTAAAATGGCGAAACATAAATGTTTTTTATGTCGTGGCAAGAATTGTGAACAAAAAAACACATAACAGTAACACTTCTCCGTAATAACAAAAGTTAAAGAATTAAATCCCGACAACTTACCCGTGGGAAGCATTAACCGATTGCATGTTCTAAGAAGGTGAAATGTTGAAAATGAAAATGGGTCCACAATTCCATCGAAAGATCGATGCACTGCACTGTTACACATTGTTGCTTAATCAGCTTGATCAGATTATTTTGAGGATCCAATCTTCATCAAATGTAATAAATGTTACTCTTTCCGTTGTATTCTCTTAAAAAATAAATAACTGAAGGTTATCCTTTCTGGTGTTGATGTAACGCGGGTCTCCTTCTCACTGAAATTTGAGTGTTCTTACATTTTATTATATACCAACCATTGCGGCATACAAAAGCGTTTGTAGCCAAGGATATTAATAGTTACTATCGAGGAACTATCTGGCAGGTGGGTAGATTCTTTTGTCAAGGCTCTGATTCAACCAATCACGCAATGTTGATAATAATTTATTCCAACGAATAACACTTTTCCATGCCGAATGACACTCATTTGCCTCAGAAGTTACAGGCTTTCATACATAACTGTTATTGGACGTTATTTTCATTTTTCTAATAGAGCGTGTCTACCTTCAAGGTAAGTTAAGGGTTAAAATGTGTATTTACCAACAAAACAGAATAATAATGTTTGGGTGGGGTCTTATACAAAGAAGGGTTTGTGTTTGAACAGAGTTTGTGTAGGCATTTGGTGGTTGAAAATGAGAATTTGAATATGTACCTACAATGTAAATGTTTTGGTCGGTTGACCTATAAGCTGTTACTTTTAAATTTGACTGTTAGCTGGCTAATGATGGGTTAGACGTTAGACCAATCAAAATTGCAGATGATCAAGATTAAAACTTTGGAGTTGATTCGCAGAAATTTCTATAACGCAGTTGAAAATAACAATGTAATAATTTTAATAAGGAACCTACATTGGATTTGCTGTTCTGGACTTCTGGTGTTTATCGATCTGCGGAAGTGCTAACGATGTAAATTTTGTCTATTTACCAAATATACCGAAATTTTGGAATGTTTTCAACGTTTATTTTGGGCTATTAAACCAGAAAGAGGAAAGATTTTTATCGGACAAACTTTTTTGAGGTGATTGTGTTACGAACACATAAAATACATATAAATTTTTGTAAACTGGTTTATTAAATTTGTAACATACATATATCTACACATACATACCTATGTAGATAATTTACGAAATAATTATTAGCTTTAATAGGGTCAAAGGGGGCAATTGTAAACGATTTTGCATTTTTTTTTTTTTTTGGTAACTTGTTGTGATTGTAACAGCTCAACTATGCAATGTCGAAATTTTTTGCTGATGCTACTTAAGTTTGGATTGTATCATCTACTGAAGAGTATTAATCTTGATGGTATTTGTTCACTAGTTTTCATAAAATTTGATATTTACATTTACCCCCTTCGTTTTTAAGGTAAATGGGAAAAAGGGGGTAAATGAAAACAAAGAACTCGGCATCATAAGCATATAGAACAAACATTTTTGCTTCAAAAGTGGACAAACTGAAATCTTAATCATATGAAGAAAAAAAGAAATCAAAATAAGCATGTTTACATTTACCCCACAAAATATTCACACAGAGCGAAATTTTAGCCAAACGTATTAAATTCAGTGTTTTATTGCAAAATACATAAACAATAATGATACTTACTTATCCGGGTCACAATCCATGAAGGATCTCAGCCTGATATACAGCAGCCTTCCATCGTGAACGGTCCCTCGCATGCACCCTCCAGTCACCGAAACCAAGCGCTCTTGCATTCGCAGTCACTTGGTCCTTGTACCGTAGGTTCGGTCTTCCTTGTCGTCTCGAACCTGGGGGCTGGGATGAGAAGACTTTCTTGGCTGGAGCGTTATTGTCCATTCGCTCGATGTGGCCGAGCCAATGTAGTCGTCTTTTCTTGGCCTTCTGGACTATACATCCACATCTTGGGTACAGCTCATACAGTTCTCGGTTGAACCTTCTTCTCCATTCGCCATCGTTGCATACGGGACCAAAAATCCGTCGAAGAATTTTTCTTTCGAAAGTGCTTAGTATCAATTCCCCTTTTTTACTTATCGTCCAGCACTCGGCGCCGTAGAGTAGTACTGCTAAAATCAAAGTTTTGTACAGCAGACTCTTTCGAGTGAGGAGTTTTCAACCAGTTGTTTGGCCAAACTGAAGCAGCAGCGGTTCGCTAGGGTAATTCTTCTTCGGATCTCCACTAAGGTGTCGTTTGTGGGATCGATGTTTATTCCAAGGTACTCCTTAACTACATCGAAATTGCTGCTACCAACAGTGACGTTTTGTCCTAGGCGGTGGACAGATTTTGCTTTGTTTGTTGATAGCATGTACTTTGTTTTGTCCTCATTCACTTCAAGACCAATGAGTTTTGCCTGTTCTTCAATCGCTGTGAAGGCCTCATAGCACAACTGTCTGGCAGCGCCGATAAAGTCTATGTCATCAGAATAGGAGCTGGGTGGATTTGTTGAAGATGGTGTTTTCCGAGATCACGCCTGCCTTGCATACTATCTGCTCCAGGAGTATGTTGAAGAAATCACATGAAAGCGCATCTCCTTGTCTAAACCCTGCGCATGTTTCCCAAATACAGACATCGCCATCATAAGCTCTTAGCGGTGGATTTATATGTAAATAGGATTCAAAAATAAATAATTTGGTTTAGGTACTAAGGCCGTGTGTGAATTGCGTTAAAATTTGCGTTAAAACTTCTACCACGATTAAAATTTGACGTCTTGTTTGAGGTGGGATCAAATTTAGCCATTTGCTGTGTGAATTGCGTTAAAACAATTATTTTAACCAAGATTTCTGCGTAGGTTACAAAAATTTCCCTCGATAATTTAAGAAATTTCCCTGTACAAAAATTGGTTTTCTTTTTCTCGAAAAAATAATTTCTCTTACAAAACATATTTTTAAGAAAACAGGGTTTATAAAAAGTCTCTGAAACTAAAAAAAAAATCTTTTTTATTTATTGTTCTCGATTCTAATGTCATATATTTTAAAACAACAGTCAAAAATATTCAAACAAAATTCCCATTTTGATTAATTGATTTATTCGGTGTGGTAACACTGAAAAATTATTTTCACAGCTGATACTGATATCTGTCATACATTTCAAAAGAAACAAAACAATAAATTCGTATTTATTTTTTCGCATATAAATGTAGATCTTCCAAATAAATAAAAAAACATAAATACCAAAATAAAAAATATCACTTTTTATTTAACTTTAAATTGCACATTTGTTAAGTTTATCACAATTTTTGAATTTGTGGAGAAAAAAGGTCCTAGAGAACATAGCTTAAACATTTATTAGCATAATAGTGAAGATCTCATTCTACAAAGAAGCAAGAAATTGGAGGTGTGTTCCAGTTTGGATCAACTGATGGTCACGTCTTGATCCATGTTGTCTTGATTTCGTGACATATTCTGAATGGTTTGACTGAGGATTTTCCTAAGAATGTGCGGCTTACAGTGTTCCTCCAACCAGGGAATGACTCCTGTAGTCAGTTGCTCGAAATTATCCATAGGTATGTTTTGGAATGTCTCAAACATCTCGTCCACAATTGACTGGAACACTTGGAATTTGGCCTCATCGGTTAAGCGAGCCTCAGCTGGGCAAGGATTCGACTGTTAATGTTGCAGCATGTGCTCATAACTGTTCTGAATAATGCGCAACGCCATAACTTCTTTGTGCAACACAGCACTTTCGTCTTCTTGTTTTTTCTTCTGCTGATTCAAATAGCCAATATAGTCGATTGACTTTTGCAAAATCAGCGCTTTGCTCAGTTTGTAACCCGATGAATCATTTGGCTGAAAAGTGGGTACGAGTTCTAGCAAGCTATCGTAGCCCTTTTTGATGGCATCACGACGTTTTTGTTCGGCCTTGGTGTGTGCCTCGCGACGACGTTCCTTGTAGCTGAGTGTAGCACTGCGATTTGTATCGCTATCGTCTTCATCATCTGTGTTGTTTGCTGATGAATTTGGGGTGTGAGTACTACCTGCTGCAATGAGAATATTGCAAGCTGTTGTCTTGTTCTTGGGTCCTCTCGGGTTCTAATGTCTTCGTGACGGGTGTTTTTGTAGTCGGTAGACATGCTTTCGGCCATAATAGGTTTTTGCAGCTGAATTTGATTTGTAAGCAATTATTTAATTTGTTTAAAGAACAAAACAACACCAATTAAATAATGAAATAAGCGAACTTGATAACTTTTTCGTACACTACACAATGTTTAGCATTTTTTATTTATCTTCTGATGAGGAACAGACAACCAGCAAGAGCAAATTTATCTATCACTAGAAACGTCAAATTTTAACACATTTTAACCTGCTCCACAGCTCAATAAATTTTAACCCATTTTATTCACCTCATTAGTGTCATATTTTAACGCGCGTTAAATTTTAACACACATTTTAACGCAATTCACACACGGCCTAACAGTTTTTGTTTAAAAATAAAACAACTGAACGTCTGTTCCGATTGAGTTCTAGAATAATAATAGTAATTGAAAACATCAAAAAATAAATAAAATGTGTGATAAGGGGCCGAATTGTGTAAGGTGATAACACAGATAATAAATTTATACAGATGTCTCATCCCTGCAGAAAAAAATGAAACATATTTTGCTCTTAACTGACAACGCCTTAACTGACAAGGAGCTTTTGGAAGTTTTTTTCCTTGCCTAGCCTAAGTATTCATTTATGAGCAATGGGCCTGCACACACGGGATGAATAATTTTTGGACTGAAATGGGTTTTATTCTTTAGTCCAAGCACACACGAGATGATTTCAGACTGGGGGGAAAATGTATGTGTGAACCTCTTTTAAATGTGTGAGTATATATTTTGTACCAAAACTGTCAGCTTTTGTGTATGTGTTAGTTTTAGTCTTCGTTCATCCACCAAATTTCGGGTTGAAAATTTCAGTCCGGTTCATACTGCACACTTCGCTTCCCTTGCCCACTAAACTGATTTTAGTCCGGATGAATTAGTCTCGTATGTGTAGGCCCAATGAGGTGAGAGAAAATAGATTTTTAATGCATTAAGTGAATGCGTTAAAGTTTTTGGAAAAAGCTTTTTTTGGTAGCTTGCAGTTTCATACCTATATCATTTCTCGCCATAAGGGTGAGACATCTGTATAAAATTATTAGCTGGGTGATAACTGATTCTTCTGTTCTGTTTAATGAAGAAAAACAGGATCAGAACAGCACTAGTCAATGACAACTTTCGAAACAAGTTAGAACAGAAAAGATCAGCTACTTGTTTCTTTTGACAGTTTCCAATCAGCTGTTAAATAAAAAACTGCAAGTCAAGTCGAACTGAACTAAAATTTTATTTGCTATAAAGACAATGAATACATCATCAGATTTTGGTATGGAAGCTTCAAGCAGCTATATTTTCACTTCCTAGGAAAACTCGTCAACCGAAAGTGATGATGATATAGGGCAACCAAAAATATGCTCGAGCATGTTTTTTTTTGGAACGTCGAATTTGACAATTGACAAGATAGAAATACGTTTCATGAAAAAACAAACATTTTGGACCCTATTCGTTAGACCATATTTTAGCATATTTTGTTATAAATGCATATTTTTGCATATTTTGCTTTAAAATGCATATTTTGGCATATTTCATCATTATTTGTAATTTTTGTTGCAAATTTTGGAGTAAATATTTTTCTTAAAACATTTTTTTTCGAAAAATTCGCGATGCTATTCAAGTAATTTATCCAAAAGAAACGCCTGGCACTTATGAGGCCCACAGGCTCCATAGAACTTGTGAAACACTTCGAGGTCAATTTTCAGAAGTTGATATTTTCATCGCAAACGTGAAAAAAGTGTTTAAAAGTTCCGTCAAGAATAAGGGTATTCAAGGATATTGCTCCGGAAACACCACTTCCTTCGCAACCGATTACGACTCGTTGGGAATCTTGGAGGGAAGCAGTTTACTATGCAGAAATGTTTAAAAAAAAAAGTGGAAAGCCTTTTCGGAACACTACATGAAGAGGAATCAGCTGCAATACGAGTTGTTAAAAAATTGTTTTAGTGAAGTGGGTTCTATCATCCAATTATGCATTTTTAATGAATTGCATTGCACAACTGGAAACAAACGGCCTTCAGCTAGCAAAAATTACTGATCGATACCCAAGTTAAAATTAATACCATCGACTCCAATATCGAAAAATAAAAAAAAAATTATCGATATTTCGGAAAAATTAGAGAGCTCAAATTGTTTATTAGGACAGAATTTATTCGTAGAAAAATACACTGCGTCTGAAATAATGGCATTAAAGTTTGCACGTATAACTGGCGAAATGGTGTACCTACATAGATGTTTTCAAAGAAAAAAATTTAAGTAAATCTGTTTTCCTTTATTGCAACAAAAATTTTAACAAATATTTTTTTTTTAAATTATTCTGGTTTATATTTTTGGTATTTATTTAGCTTTTTATGTTTTTGTTTTTTTTTTGTTCTTTTATTTGTCTCTAAAGATATGTTGACCTCTGTTTTCTTTTTTTTTTTTGTTGACAAGTCAATGAACTCCTAAAAAAGAAACGAAATTTAAGATTTTTTGCTATTTCAAAATTTTTAGAGCATATTTTTAGAGCATATAATTGGCTTTTTAGAGCATATTTAAAGCGCTATAAATGGTTTTTATAGAGCATATTTTTGGTTGCCCCAATGATGAGTTTGCAGCCAATGCTGTTCTTAGGGTGAGATGACAGGATTTTCTAGGTGCTTGGAAGAAATAGTACCATCATACACAGAAAAAGAATTTATAACCCATTTTCGAGTTACGAGGGATTTGTACCACATAATAATGGCAAAATTTGGTGCGTCCATGGAGTACCTACACGAGATTGGAAGCTGGAAAAACTTTTTCTCCACAGATACATATTGCTTTGTTCTTGTGGTTCGCTGGACATGAGGGGTGCTCATATGGAGATATAGGAGACAGATTCAATCTCTCTTTAGGTACCTACCGTCTGTCGAATAATAAATCTTTTGCTACGCTTTTTAAGCAACCTCTCGGATGAGGTTATCAGATGGCCTACCAACGAACAAAAAACGGAAACTGTTATCTGGATGCGAAATAAGACTAGGTATTCAAGGAGTAATAGCAAATATGTAGGTAAATACATTAATTATGTATATGCAACTCATTGCAAACTCATTAAAAGAACATTTATTTTAGGAGCTATTGACGGTACTCATGTACAAATTGATCCTCCTAAGCGAGCCAGAGTCGATTATATAGATCGGAAAACATTACGAGCATTATGCTTACAACTTACAAACTATCTGCAATGCAAAAAAAGCAAACAACTGACATATTTGGCTACCCGGGGTCCGTAATAGAGTTTTGGAAAAGGTGCGTTTTTGCGCTGACTATAATCAACTAAGGTAGGTGACCCAAATAAGGCCCGGACCCTAATAAGGCCCAGTGCATAAAAAAACACATAGCCAACAAGTAACGGGACTTTTTGTTCTTTGTGTTCGTACAGCCATTACATTCGAACTCATACAAAAGAAAGCAACCAGTTGCTTCGATCGGTTTAAAATTGGCAGACAATTGAAAATTTCTTAGTGACGTGCAGGTGCTTTTTATAAAAAAAAAGTTTACAAAATTTTACTGTTTCCACGTATTTGATCAAGTTAGTACAATTGTTAATTTTTTTCGTAGAATATATTAACTGTAGCCTTATTTATTGCAAGTTTTGTTTATATATATTTGCTAGATTTTTGTTTATAATTTTATAAACAAAAGTCTTTCGTGTTCCTAACAAGGCCCATTAAAAATATGACTGGGCCTTATTAAGTATATGAAAAATTTCATTTTTTATTTCGGTGGATTTCAGTCAATATGCCAAGACAGACGGTTACTGAGAAAAAAAGAGCTTCTTGGACTGAAGAACGAATGGACCAGGCCTTGAAATCAGTTCAAAGAGGCTTATTATCCCAGCATGAGGTTTTAAGATTTTTAAGTCAGAAAGACTTTTTTCTGTTTTTTTTTTTTTGTATGAATAAAATCAATTTAAATTTATTATAATTACAGATTTTGCCTTTTTCTTTCATTTTACTTTATTAAATATTTGATTTGAGAAAAAACTACAGTGAAATTTAAAAGAAAAATGTATGGGCCTTATTAGGAACCCGTGTTCCTAATAAGGCCCAACGTAAGGTTTTTCAAAATGATCGAAAAATACATTTTAGTTTCAGAATCTTAAAGTTAAAAGTCTGCTTTCTTATGCATAATATAACTATTGTTTATAATATATTAAGTTTGAGTTCATTTTTATTAAGGTGTGAAAGTTATTAAGGAAAAACAATAAGGTGGGCCTTATTTGGGTCACCTACCTTATAATTAATCAACAATGGTTGACTATTTCTCGTTTTTGCACGCCAATAGTTACGATTCGTAATTACAATTGTCGTTTTTGCGGTCTGTGTTGATGTGTCAAATCGCAATGGCGTCTTTAATAATTGTCAATCTGGAATCTAAGAAAAAACATTCTGGTTGTGCATTTTTTACAACCGCGTAGCCGCGAATTTAATTACAATCAAAGGATTTCTGTTCGTTTTCAATTATTTCATTACAAAATAAAGAAAATAAGGTTCCCCTTACAAATTTTAAATTGTCGGAAAAAAAGAACTTTATTTCGCGGGATGTTTTGCAAAAGGAACTTCATTAGAAAAAAGACAACAAATCATAAGGAAATTTCTCTCGTGCACTTTTTTTTTGGTTTCAAAATGTGTGGTGTACTGTGTACTCGTAAAAACATTCTGGTTTTAAAATCTCTCCCTGGTCACAAACTCTTCCAATCGAATTGACTATACTGCGATCCGCAAACATCCCTTTTTCGAGGAGCGAAGAGCGTCGGCGATATACTCGAGAAGCAGAACAAAAAATTTGAGGATAAGTTGGCCGCTGCCGTGAGCAGATGATTGTCGAACGTCAGTCGGCACGAACGGCAAACTTAAACCTGTGAAATTGGAGAAGCAACTGGAGCACAAAATGTGGGAAAAGACTTAGCAGGAGAGGATGAAGGAGAAATCTGAGGTAAGGTTTTTCATCTCCAAATAGAATTCATATAACGTTTATTGTATTCTTTAGGTCGTCGAACAAATTTCTCTTGCTCATCGTTTTAGAACAAGAGACTCCTTCGTGAACTCAATGAAGAGCGGGAAAAGTCCTCAAACGCCATCGAAATCAAGCTCAAAAACCTCGAAGACAACTACGAACGACTTAAGTATGCATGCAACATCACCGACAACCAGCTGACCGTAGTCGAGGCAATGCTGGAAGCCGAACAGAAGCGCAGCTGAGGAAGATAGTCAACGAGAAACATGCGAACAAACTCGTCGCCGAATCCGAGGCACAAGAAAAAGTGGAAGTCCTTATTATTATTATTGCTTTCATGTATTCTGTCGGCAATAAAAAAATTTGTTAATTGGTTTCAAAAAATAAAGACTTTCTCCGTTTATTTATATAAAAGCACGAAATAGATATTGAATTTATAGTTTTCAGCGAATGTGGAAGCAGCAATCAGGAGAATATCAGGAGCTGGCTTGCTTGGAACAGCTTGAAGATTTCTTTATGGAGGGTGGTCTTCAGTTCTAATATGCCATTTGCCTTTCTTGCTGTGGGTTGTTCAAAAATAAATAAATATGATCTTATTTCAATTGTCTTTAAGAACTTACCATATCAAGATCATTGTTTAATTTTTGCAATAAATTTAGACTAACGAAAATTGTTGTCTCTTTATCCATTTCAATTATTATGATCCAAAGAAAAGAAAAATATAACCTCAAAAGATTTGTTTTTTATTTTTTCTCGTTTGACAGATCAACCAAACCTAACTAAAAAGCGTTTTTGGATTATTTCAACTATTTCTAACTATTTCAACTATGAAACATCAACCATGTTTTTTTGACATGAAAACTATAGTCAACTATCGTCAGCGCAAAAACGCACCTCTGATATATACCCACAGCTTCCAAGTTTATGTGGAGCAGCGTTGCCATATTTTTTTGTGCCAAGTCGGGATTTTGGAACTTTTTGAGTGAAAACGGTGAGAATCTTTCGTCGAAAGCGGGACATATTATAAAAATAAAAACGTACATAATCAAAAGTGTTCCCATATTTATCTTTTTATTTGAATTAAAATTAAGTTAAGGTGATAAAAGATAGCAAAAATAGCCATAGACCAGAGCTGTAAAAGAATGCAATTATTTGGTATTGCATCATCAAAAGTCTCATTCGTTTAACTGAATTTTGAGAATGCATTTACATTCCTCATTGTAATACTTTGACTTCGAAAAAGAAGCCCAGTTAGTTTTGAATTCTATTGTAAAAAGCCATTTAAATAAAAAAAAATAAAAATAGAGTGGCTCCACAGCTCTTGAAGAGCCAAGGCCTAAGTGGCTAACTCTCATCAAAATTTCTCTGGGTGCGTGTGAAGAATTGAGGTGACCTACAATTTAACGCTGATTTCGAACGGCAAAGTTGAGAAGCACTTTTTCATAACAGATTGATACTCTTGGAAGTTTTGTCAGTTCATCGCAATCGCAAGAGGCAGTGGCCGCGAAATAAGATGAAATTAAAACTATAGGCACGAGTAGAACTCGAACCCACGACGTTCTGCTAAGCAGCCAACGCATCTAACCGCTAAGCCACGGACACAACAAAAAAAAATCATTTAGAGCAGTTAAAAGAATTGAAGTCAAAAGAATGCATTATTTTTTATTGCTTGCATTCTTGGAAATCTTGTTAGTCTTGTACATTCTTTGCAGTCATTTAAGTCTTTTGATTGCGTTCAATGTAATGCAGTCATTTGACTGCTTTGGAGTCTATTTACTGCTTGAAGTCTTTTAACTGCTTGAAGTCTTTTTTACTGCTTAGAGTTAAAAGACTAGCATATATAAGGTAGCTAAATTTGTTCAGTGTTCAGCATGCTCTGAAGATTCAGGTCGAGTTATCCCCGAAAAGCGGGACCTAGCCTGTCCCGCGCGGGGCATTGTATTTTGATTTAAAAATCGGGACGTCCCACTAAAAGCGCTGATGTGGATATTCATTTTTGTTAATTGATTCTGCATATGCTTGTTCAAAGCAAATAATATCTCCTCATCGGGATAATGGACAGTTATCCACCAAGCAAAAGTTTTTCAATAGAAAACTTAGTTCTGGCAGAGTCGTTATTGAGCACTTTTTATCCGTGCATGTGTTGTACTGCATAACCTTTGTGGTGAAGATGTATTTAACTTGGTTGGAACCTGTAACAAACAACGAAGAAGACTCAAATCCAACAGATATAACCGATCAGCAACTAGTTTCAAACTTTCGAAATCAATTATGTGAACAAGTGTAGGCCGCATACCATCCAACATAAATGAATACCAAAAACCTCTTAAAAAATTCCCTAAATACAAATGTATGAATGTATGTATATTATGAGTTTCTGTAATTAAAAGATATAATATGAAAGTAATTTTTTAATTTTTTTATTTCAAGAGAAATTAGCTTGATGTATGTACATATATTTACGTATTATGTAGTAGATATACGTAGAGCAGAGGCATACATATATAGAATAGAAATGAAAAGGCATAACAGTCCTTTTGAAAAATATTTACTTCAAAGGTACAAAAACTCTTCAGTTAAGAATTTTAAAAAAATAACATCATCTTCTGCTGGAAGGACTTCCGATAATACACTATTTTGTTAAAAGTTAACTACTCTTTACCATTTGAATTATGGTTCCCTATTCCAGATTCTTGGAGTATTTGATCGTGCCTCCTACCACTGCCAGAAGCACTGCCTAATCTATACGCAGGCACTATTGCGGCTCTTTCCAGCATAATATCCTTGAAGTCACTGAAAATATTCAGAATTCAGTTTTTGTTTCTAAAGAAAATCCTCACATACTTACTCTTCATATTCTCAAGCAATCCTATTTCTTCCACTTTTTTTTATTGTGGATAGTTTTTTTCTTAAAGCTGCGCTCCAAACTTTTCAACTTGCCTTCTATTTGGAGCGCAGAGAATAAACATCCGTTTTCTTCCATCTTCTTCAAAAGGTATCCTCACAATTTTCGTTTTGAATTAAGTTCAAAAGTTTTTCCTACCTTCGAGATTGCCTCTTTGTATAGTGCGGTGAGGAGTTTGCAGTCTTTCTTCAACCATGTCGCTTTGGGTTTCTCTTTTGCATCAAGAGGAGAATATAAAAAAACAAAATCTTTGTCAACAAAATTTTCGGTTTCCAAAAATTGGAATTCCAAAATTTTTTTGTTCCACAACTAGGTGCAAAGCTCTTCATCTGTAAGAATACTTAGTTTTAAAAATCTATGTATGTAGGTATATCATGAAAAAAAGCTACTCGTACTCACTGTTTTCCAAAACACTTTCAGTTTTGGCATTTGGGTGAACATTCAACGGTCAATGTATGAACAGCGCCAGATGCAGATTTGATTTGAATTTGATATTTTTCCATTTTTAAACAATATGTAAATTCATAAACTAATTTGCAAAATTTTGACATTTCACATTTGACACTAGACTGCATCACCAAAAAAGTAGGGGCAGAAAATTTTTTACTAAACTGAGCTGAACAACTTCATGGAACACAAAATGACAGATTGTAAAACAGTTTGGGACAAGGTTTTTCCTTATGGAACACACAAACGTGTACTTTTTGGATCTTTTCTGTTCTTTTCTGTGCGGATCAGGTTCATTAAACAGTTCTACTATCACATTTTATTTTTATTACATAATTTCAAAATTACTTAACTGTGCTGTCAAAATTAAATTTTTTTTAGTTTCGTATATTTTGTTTTTAAATTTTTTTTGCGTTTTCAAATAAAGAAAGAAATTAAAACCAAATGATTTGTCGTTAAAAGAATTTAATCATTATTCATGTACTTCTTAGGACTCACGCAACACAAAACCAAGTTAAAATACTTACCGATTTTATTGATTCCGGCTTAACTAAAGCCTATTCAATTAAGGGACTGAATGCGAAAGAAAACCAAAAAATGCTTTGGCAAAGGTTGACGATCACCTTGAATTCACGATGACAACAAAGGACCACCACACCAGAAAATATAACGTCAAGAAGAAGGAAGTCAATTTAGAAAACAAGTGGTGGTTCATTTGAAGAGTTGCTCCTTGAAAGCAACGAGGATCGTATGAACTTGCTCAACGGAGGCCGAAGTATAAGAGATTTACGGTATATCCAGTTATGGATGAAATGAGGAAGGTAAGGATTACTTTAAATTCAAATACATACAAGATACAACAAATTTGTTCGATGTAATCAACTATATTGTTCTTACAGATTTTGAACCCTAATTAACGGAACTATTACAGGGGGCAGGCAACCCCATCCCAACTGTCCCATGCATGGAGGATACTGCAGACAGATTAACTCTGCAAAAGGATCTAGAAGAGAAAGCGGCACCCAGCAAAAAATCTCCAGAGCATAATAGTGATGAAACAATTTTGCTCGCGAAGAAGCAAATTGAAGTTCAAGGAGGAATTTTAAATTCCTTAAAGACACTTGAAGTTTCTATAAAAACCTTGAAAAGGAAAAAGAAAGAATAAGCCCAACGGTTCACAATCTTAAAAAAAAAAATCGGTGGAACGGGAGGGGGGCCAAATAAACAATTGCCAGGTTGTTCCGCAGAAGAGGAAGTTATCCGAATAACCGGTATGTACAAAGCAGTTAATAAGATCGGAGGTGCAAGAAAGTTTGGTATTTCTTTGCAAACAAATGGTTTGTCTTAATCAGTCGCCCCCAATCACAAGACCTTCATAGATCTCTACCACTCGAGTGCGAAGAAAACAACCCAAATGAATATTGCGAGTACGAGTTTATTGATTTGGATGTCAATACACCTGATATTCAAAAAACCCCGATGCATTACCTTCAACGGTTCGGACAGAAAGAAGGGGTTCAATTGACATAAGAGCATCTAGGAAACGTTCTGCTACCAATTCAAATGAATATGAAGGAAAAGTTGCATGAAGAAAAGATAAGCAAACTTTTCGAAATCGTTCTTCAAAATAATGAGATTGAAGCTTATTTGAAAAGAACTTCACGAAAATCAAAAAGACTTGGCAAATATTTTGAAAAAAAGAATTTGAGAAATTCCTACAAGAAAGAAAAATTAAAACTAAAAAGGTATTTATTATTAACAAAGGAGAAAAATGGTTCCAGCTCCAAAGAATAGTCTTTGCTAAAACAATAGAGACCTTCTGTTCTTATAACTAAAGAAATGTTGCAATACCTACAGCCTAAATTTATTAATTTATTTCTCGTTACGGAGCTTGTTTTTAATTAAATTTGTTTATTGTCTTTAGACTAAGGTAGGTCTAGGTATGCATTATTTACAGTGACGTACAAACTTAAGTTGTTCTGTTAACTTTTTTTACTACAGAGACTGGCTCATTCGGATAAGATTCTATTTCTGGAACTTTGTAAACAAAGACATACATAATGTTCTGTAAAGACGAAACTACAATTACAATTGTTGCTGCTTTCTAAGGAATGTAGTGTAGAACCCTATGTTCTAAAACACATCGAAACCGATTTTTTAAGACTCCATTTGTCCGCTCAATTATATTTCTAGTCCATGTGTTTTTTTGTTGTACCGAAGTTCTGGACTATCTTCGTTTGGAGATCTTTGTATATGGTGTCATTAGAAAGGGTTCCAGTCAATGACCAGAATCACCCAAAATCCAAAACTAGGCTTGTTTTTTTGGCATCGCTATCTGCAGCCAAATTCGACTTCCCAAAAAAACGTATCCGGAGTTGCCCATCCGCAGTTGTTTTATTTTATTCTTAAGTTGATAGACTTGTCTAGCTGTCAGATAATAAGTCTGTTCAATGAGTCTGTGCTGGACTGTATTGGACAGAAAAGTACAACATTTTCCTGTTCAATGACACTTTTTCTGTGCTAGAGTGTTCTAGAACAGTCTAGTTTGCTGTTCAATGACTTTTTCTAGAACAGTTTAGCGTAGGTTAGCGTAAAAAAGAACAGGATTTTCTGTACTTGCTTTTGAGGAAGAGTAACCTAGAACAGAATCATGACAACTGTCAAAGTGTTGTTGTTTCTTTTTGTCTTTGTTATTGTTTTGTGTTTTGAGGTTAAGTGAATTAATTCACTTAAGGCAATAATGAAAGATTTTTTGATTTTGCTCATAAAATAGTTAATATTTATTTGCTTGATTTTTTAAAGATCTAATTCCTTAAATAAATTACATTTTCAAACATGTGTTGAAGAAAACAATGCAGGGAGTTTTTTTTCTGATTTTAGTTTTCACAGCTGACGTTTCGATGACTGTTCTAACTTGTCTGACATTTCTGTGCTGATCTGTTCTGTTCTACACTTTTCTGTGCTGTTCTAACCTACACTTTTTCTTATTGAACAGTCTTAATTTGTTATTTTGGTTCTGCTTTCGGATAAGTTTTTGACATTTTAGGGTATGTTCGTAGAGTGTGAATTTTGATAAAAATCGAGATTAAGATTTTTTTAATATCGAATCCATTTTTTTTGAATCTCAAGTCTCAAATAGATCATGAAATCTGAGATTTTTCTACTTTTTCCTCACTTCACCAACTCGTTTAGCTGCCAGATTCACAAATTTGACTCGACTCTAAAGATATGACTACAACGAGCACTTCTTGTAAAAAGCCAAAAAGTTAAAATGTTCAAACTCATTTTGTGACAGTTTGACAAAATTTGAAGTAAAGGGGCCGACCCATAGAATCCGTCAATCCGGCAGCGTCGACGTATACGTTGTTGCCAACGTATTTGCCGGAGGGAACCGTCTCATAGAAAACGTTGTATTCTTTCACAGTTTCATTTGCTTGGTGTAAAACTTATTAACAAAACCTCAAATCCGAAAAAAAAAAAAATTAAAACATTAAAATTGTGTCAAAGTGATACTTTTGCACAAAGTTTTGATCATTCATTGCTTTTTCTTGCTGCTGTGGAAACATATTGAGTTGACTTTTCGTTAAATTTATTTGTCAACGGATCAAAAAGTAGAAAGTTAATCAACTCTATCCGTCGTATCCATCACATGCGTTGCTTATGGGACGAGTTCCATAAAAACATGTATGTTCTATTGTGCTGTCAGTTGAAAACGTCAAAGCTAACGGACTGACGTATTCTATGGGTCGGCCCCTCAATGATGCAAAAAGATTGTTTTTGATGTCAAAAACAATTTTTATAGTTTTTTTCCAAATTCAAATGGCGCTACAAAGAAACAAAAATTTTACTTTATAATTTCCCACTTTTTGCAAAAAGTGGCCGTTGTAGTTATACCTTAAATCTCACAAATAGAAAACGTCATTGCAGAAGAAAATTATTAAACACCATAGAGTAACTAAGTGTGACTTGTTCCTTGATTTGTGCGTTCCAATTTTAATTCAAAATAAACTTAAATAAAAGAACGCACTTAAAGTGCGTTGCACTCTGCGAACACAGCCTTCGAGACTCTTTGAGTTATCCGATTTCCGATTATCCTAAGAAATTCAATTTTTCTCTGATCGAGTATCGATCCTCGAAAAAATGTCAATTTCTTATCCGCAGCCAGATTTAAGTTAAAGCTGCGTGTTGTATTTGTAATACATGGAAGCTCCCACTGCAGATACCTACGGATAGCTATGCCAAAAAAACACGCCTACTGTTTTGGTACTTTTGGAGCAAATCAGTTCGCATCGCACTGGTATTCCAAATAGCTGCATCATGACAAGATCCTGGATGTGTTGCATCCACTGCCATTATGCATTTTTTATCATCACAAATCTATATGTATTAATTATGTGCAAATTTATAACTAACGTTGAAGTATCCTTTTCTGTTGTAAAATAAATGCTTGTCCTCTTCCGGTTGAATTATTTTTCGAATATTTTCTTCACATGTCTCTGCTTTAATTCATATAGGACACACATGTTCCTCAGCAATGGCGAAGAACTCCTTGAGAACTTTACAAAACGTCGTTCTTCTCATTCCAATGTCAAAATCCAATACTTCGTTTGTATCCACCCTCTGCGAAGAATCGAAGTCATGCTGGTTAATGGAATATTCCTGGTGGTTGTAGGCCACAAAGTCGTGTTTCATCCAGTATGTACACAGATGCATTCTTATTAAGTGTTGAATAAACCTTGAAATAGCAGAACGGGTACCTATACAAAATTGTATCCAAAAAAAGAGTGCATACTAACACGTGGTTTTCAATTTCCATAGCATTGGAATAGTCCCTTACAGTTCGTTGATACTTTCGTGTCAATAGAATCTAGCTGCAGTGATTAGCAAATTCCATCTCTTCCATTAATTGAAGCCCCATGAAAAAATCCATTATCAAAAACGTATGAGTATCTTGTATTTATTTTTTTGTTTTTAATTTACTTTTAAGTGTCACTGATTGTCACAGCCGAGATTAAACAAAAATCTGTTTTGAATGTTGGTACTACTGAAAGGCAAATCCGTACGAAACTTAGGACACCAGTTTTTAAATTCGTGCGAAAATCAATTTCGATATCGAATTCAATTCGGAGCGAAAATCAGAACAGGGATGATTATTCTATGCATTCTTTTTTATTTCCAACTACATATGCACAGTAATCATAATCATTTGCTTCGTTATCAGCATGAAAATTATAATGGATTCGTCTGTTTTGAATGTGACTTATTTTTATTAAATTAATTGTTGGCCCAAAGAGAGTCTAATTTGGTTTACTCTGAAAGTGAATTTTACTCATTCTTTCGAGAAAACAGCGTGTGATCTAAGGTACTTAGGAAAACGATTTTGGTACCAAATGAAAGGTACATATTAATTTTGTCTTTTAAATACATTCATGTATTCAAAATTATTTGTCAACCTTAACTGTATATTCAAATATTTAGTAATTACTTTTTGAATATCAAGTTTTTTTCACTTACTTTTTGAACAACGATATCTCTAAAAGATCAACGGTGACATACAATTTTTTTTTGCATCATTTTAAAGATTTATGTCTCACCTTTAATTATATATATAATTAAGGACCCTTTCTCAAAAAAAAAAAATACTTTTTTACGCACTTACTCTAGGAAGCTTTATTGTAGCCATACTTTTTTAATACTGACTTGAACTATAATAAATAATCTTCAAAGTAATTTATAAAAAGGTGTTGCCATTCAAGAAAATATGCACCATGCTTTTTTTAAGAAATAGTTCGTTTGAGAAAACTAACCATTTTCATTTGTTTTGCTGAAAAAGTCTTTCAAAAACACATTAATAATGTTAATTATTTGTTTTTCTTTACTTTTTTTAATATTCATTTTAACTACACTCAAACAATTTTTCTTCATATTATACTAAAATATTATTTAAAATTCAGCTGGTGGTATGGTTATATTTTCTTGGTGAAGTGAGATTGATACGGTTTTTAATTGCAAATTATGTATCGAGACAAAATAAATTATAGGACCCAAGCTTTTGGAGATACTTTAGAATTTCGATGTACATAGGTACATATAAAAGAAATTGTATTCCTAAAACTCCTTCGAAGCAAAGGTATAATTTAAAATTAAAAACCGTATCAATCATTACAATCGGTCAAGTACTTTTCAAATGAGAGCCGATTATATTTACACATTCATAAAAAAAATGCCCTCATATGGAAAATATTGGTCCGATTTTCAAGATTATTTATGTAGGTATAAGATACATAATAGCTGTGTTTTATTTTCCCCATGATCCAGATATGTGAAATAACAACAAAGCGAAATCCTGCTTTTTACTTGGATCAATTATTGTGATCCAAAAATTAGTTTTTCTATTTCTCGCAAGGGGAAATTTTGAATTGTAAGTGTTGGTATTACTGCCAGCAAATTGTCATTAAAAACTGTGTTGCCACATCAATATTTTTACCTATCTGGAAATGAAATATTTTTCAATTAAACAGCGAAACGTTTAATATTTATTTTATTCGTATGTATTAGCAAAATAATGGATATTTTAAACAAAACAAATCACAAATTCGTGAAATTAATGTGATTAAATGCAAACACAACTATTTTTCACAAAATGCATGAGTATTATTGTCCTTTAAAAAAAGAACAAACAAAATCATCGTACAAAAAAATAATCGTAGGGAAACTCTGCTCTGAATTTCAAATTATCTAAAACTCAAATCGTGAAGTCTGCCGTCAAAATGGAAATAAACAAAAATAATTTGTAAATTGTAGTTTGCGTACATAAATGTATGTTCCTAAATTTATTCAATTTTAATTTGGTTTGAAGCATGAAGACGTACATATTTATGTTCAAATATGTACGAGAAGCAGTCTCGTAAGTTTTTTTTCAAATGAAATTGCAAACGTTTTGCTTATGTGTTTTGTCTTTTTAAGGCTATGCAAGAGAATTCCTTCCTTGGTTACACAGAACGGCCATAGGTCAAGGTCAACCACAACGTTCAAGTCGACATTAACAACGGCAATGTCACCGACAACATCAAGTTCGTTTCAGGAAACTTGTGCATGATTGCCGGAGGTAGAAATTTGGATAGTGTCGGCACACTCGGCAACTGCGAAAGACATCCAGGTTCTTTCGATATTGTGCACGTAAAAGATACACAGGTCACATCCTCGCTAAAAGATTGGCAAACGTTTTCATCATCGGCAAAGGCAACAAGCCTTACATCTCACTGCCAAAGGGCAAGGGTATTGAACTGAGCATTCCTGAGGATCGTGACAAGGGGTTGGCCGCTAACTCATTAATAGAAGATTTTTTTAAAAGGGATGGCGAAAAATTTGTATTTTACAAAATGAAAGTACATATGTATAAATATACACAATAAAACAGGGTCTTTTGTGAGAGTTGGAATTTCTGCTGGATTTTGTTTATATTAATAAAAGAAAGAAAACAATAAACTCATCAACCACAGCCATATTCATTTTTTGTTTTTATTTTTAAATGTCAAATGCCAAAAAGGAAATATTTCACACAACTACCAACCTTTAGATAATAAAAATATTGATGATCCGAGTTGTTTTATTTTCATGATCTGATCCGGATCAGATCATAGTCATAATAAAACGCAGCTAATGATAAAAATAAACTGAATGATTAACGACTTACTAAATCTTCAAAAAACTCCTTCTTCGTCAAATTAAGTTCCAATTCTACAAGTTCCTTAATTGATTCAATGGGCTTGAAGGCCTCTTCGTATGGAACTGGAACAATATTTTTTGTTTTTTCCTCTAGTTGTTTCGATAGTGATTCCACCAGTTTGATGAGGTGGTTCTGCTTGGTCTGGAGCTTCGCAACGCTGTCTACCAACGACACAATCAAGCCCCCAACGCCCGCAGCAGGTTGGCTTTCGTTCTGAGGAAACAAAATAACTTCCTCATCGTTTCCGATGAGGAACATTTGCTTCCCCGGCTGCGGACGCTCAGCAGACTGTTCATTTTGTTCGAAGCAAATGTTCTGGATAGCTGGCTCGCAGACCATGTTGTTGTTTTTTGAAGAAAGCGAGCCTTCGTCCCTTTCCAAATACTACCAATGAAAAACAGAAGTATAAATACGTACAATCTTATTTTGTTATTAAATTTCTTCGTATGACATACATATATACTTACACTATTAAAATTGCTTCTTTCCATGTCAGGATTTTCGTTTAGTCGTTTCCTCTTTCTTGGACCTGAAAAGGTCTGATTTGGCCTAACCACCTCATTTTCGGTGGTTGGTATATGAGGCCCCGGACATTGTTGAAACTTCAGCCAGCGCAGCGCCTGGCTGTAGGGCGGAATATAACTTCTTCTCAGAACGCAGCTATGTTCTGTCCAACCATCAAGTATGGAACCCGGTGGATTTTCAGGCTGTTTCAATGCCTTTTTCTTTTTTCCATGTGGCGGCCACATCAACCGCAAATTTTTTCCCATGACCGTGGAACGACTGAAAGGAGCTTACTTCCATTTTCCTTCGTCAACGATCTTAAAAAAGTGTGGGCTAGTTTTTTTGTTCATTTTTTTTGGTAATATTGAAAATCACAAAATAACGAGACACAAAACACAATTCACTAAACACACAGCACAAAATTCAAGAATTTGGTTAAACATCAACAACTTTTTTTTTTTAAGGGAAATTTGATTTTCTTGTGGCAGCTATTGCTGCGGTAAGGAAACAAGCAGTCATATTATTTGCATAAGGTTGATTTTTGATTTCCCTGTGCAAGTAGTTGTTTCCATAGGAAGACTATTAAAAGGTTGTTTTTTGATTGTTTTATCAATGCGTTGCTTTGATTTCCTTATGATAATTATAGCTCTCCTAGAAGGTCGACACTTTAAGGAATGTAAGACTACCCCAGTTAAAAAAACCCATGTTTTTGCGTCTTTTTTTATTGAATGGAAAAACTATTACCCCATCGTTGTTTGAATAAAAATATTGGTATATCGTTATCACCTGAACTTGTACTGTACTTAATCGTTTTTTTTTTTGAAAAATAATTGCATGTATTTTCTGAAGGTTTTCTTAGTAAGTTTACAATAAAAAAGATATATTCTCTTAAATCCCCAAACTTTGTTCCTATGCTATTCAAAGATATTATTCATACTACAGCTGCTTAAAAGGGTTTTCCAATAAGAGGTGTTATTTTGATATTCAAAGAAAAATGGCATTTTTTTGAGATAAATGATCGGATGTTTATTTCATTATAAAGAGGAATGCCGTTGATAATGGAACACAACATCAGCCAAATGGCCGCCACGACCACTCTTACAGGACCATATCCTTTTCATGAAATTTTCCATAACCAAATCGCAAAGTGGCTGCCCTATGTCCTCGATAGCCTCACGAATTTCATCTTTGAGGTCTTGAATCGACGCTGGGCTGTTGGCGTAGACCTTATCTTTCACGTGGCCCCAAAGGAAGAAGTCGCAAGGTGTTAAATCACAAGATCTCGGTGGTCAATTGTGATAACACGATGTGTCGAGAGATAACACGGTCCGGAATCTTTTCCCGTAAAAGATCGATGGTTTCATTGCTTGTGTGGCACGTAGCACCATTTTTATAGTGAATTTTAATAATTTCAATGCGTTGTTGAAGCGTGTATCGTTCCATTTTTATTAATGGCGTAGTTTCTACTTGTCAAATGTCAAAAAATGACAGCTTCAAAAGTGACAGCTAAAATATTTGTATTTGTTTCTATTAGCATTGATTTTTTTACAACTTAAATCTAGTAGGCTATGCATTTTTGAATTTTATGGGGAGTTCCCTACTATATGCCTGTTATGTTTTTATACCACTGTTTTCTGTATTCTTGTTCATAACTTGAGTACAGTGATTGAATAAACATCTGAATTATTTAAAGTGTAAAAGTAAGTGTATAGTGTCTGTGTTTAATTGCAAATATCCAAAAGTAACAAAACAAAAACCAGAAAATAAACAGATAAAAAGATAAAATAAGGCTTCAAGGCAAGTTTATTTACATAATTAAAAAAGCTTTTACTTTCTTGTAGATTCTCATTGGTCCCGTTCAGAGTTTTTGATTCATCTAAAAACGAGAAAAAAATTAGTTCTATTTTAACGGATGCATCATGGTAAATATTCACACAATTAATGCAAAGTTGAGAGACCCACATGATCAAATTGGTACAATTTTAAATTTTGAACCGGCTTTTATCAAATCACTCAAAATGTTCATGATTTTTCATTGTTTACAGTCGAACACAATTTTTTAGTTTTTCAAACGGTTTTGAAGTTAGATATTTTTGGTTCTTTTAGTGTCAAATAATCTATGTGATGAACCGCAAGGGTAAATGTAAAAGTGAATAGCCAGTTAAGAAAAATCGTCATTTGAAAATCGGATAGCATTAAGCGAGATAAAAAAGCATAGTGAAGATAATTTTTTAAAAATCGTTGCACATTTATCATTAAATATACGTCACCTAATTATAGCTTACATGAACAATGTAAGCTGACAACTTACGTCACGCTCTTAATTGTTTAATTTGTTGTCTATTCATGCATTGTTTTTTATTTTTGTATTTGTATAATTTTGTCATTTTTTGTGTAAGTGTTCGTTTGTTTTAGATTGCCTACTAATAACTAGCACTGCACTAAGTGATGAGCCGGTCTGTTAACACAGTTTTCCGGATTAAAGACCAATGGTTGTTAGATATTGCTGCGTCTTTTTATGAATAAATATTAAAAATTGAAATATTTTAAGCAGTAGCTTCTAGTAGTAGTAGTAGAATATATGTATATAGATTAGTAGTAGGGTTTAGTTGTTATTTATATGCTCACACCCAAGCTAGTCTCTGCTATTTTATAACTGAAGTGTTAAATGATGAAAAGTCAAATCATTCATTTTAAATGTTAATATGTTCGTTAATTTACTTTTAAGTGTAAGATCTAATAAACTGTATCGATCACCTAAACAGATTTTCATCAGACATTATCATATCTCATAAAGCATTTAAATTTTTGTTTTGTTTTAAAAAAGGCCAAACGACCAGCTCTTACAAGGACCATTGACTCTTTCTTTCCTAAAAGTCAGAGACTGGAATCTCAATCTAGTTCTGATGCATCATCGTCATCAAACAAATCCACCCCGTCAGCTAGTACTTCGATCGTCGTATCCTTCCCTGTCTGTGGATACTGCAGATATAAACGAACCATCATTTCAGCCTTTCGGATTGAAACGATATAGGGTGCAGCATCACTGGAAACCTCCTTCTGACTATTCTTTTCCTCATAATGTCGTGATGAAGAGAGGTAAAGAAACAAAGAAGTACGCTCAAAGATCTCATCTAGACAAATTTCCCTGGGTAGTGCTATCCCATAAAGATCAAGGTCTTTATTGTGTGTACTGCGCACTATTTGCTTCGGGCTCAGGAGGGACGTTACCAAACTAATACTACTCTGAAGCGTCTAGTACGAGAACCACTCAAAGCGTTTGATGATTTGATGGGTGAAAAAGGAGCGCTTTCAGTTCATCAACGCAACCAATATCACCAGAGAGCGGTAGAGGCTGGAAGAACTTTTCTTACGACTTTGGACAATCCAGCATCTGAAGTGATTAACCAGGTCCATGTACAACGAAGTGCACAGGTAAAAAAAAATCGAGAGCGGTTGAGACCTATCATCAAAACGATTATTTTTTGTGGTCACCAGAATATTTCTTTACGTGGATATAGGGATGATGGACCGCTCTTGGATACGACCGACAACAGCAATAGTCCGGTGGCGAACGATGGAAACATCTCTCCTCTCTTCGCATCATTTAGAAACTGCAGGAGCAAACGCGACGTACATCAGCAAGACCGTCCAAAATCAACTGATAGAAGCCTGCAAAGAAGAAATTCAGCAAGTCATGCTGAATAGAGTACGAGCGGCTTAATTTTTTCTGTAATATTCGACGAGACTACCGACATTTAACACACCGAACAACTCAGCTTGTCACTTCGCTACAAGAGGAACAGACTTACTAGAGAAGATTTCATTACATTTTGCGATGCATACTCTGACATTTGGCCTGAAGATGTAAAAGGAAACGAGAGGCGTTTAACTGGAGTGGCACTGGCACATATTAAGTTTGTTCAATAAGAAAAAGTGTAGGTTAGAACAGTACAGAAAAGTGTAGAACAGAACAGATCAGCACAGAAATGTCAGACAAGTTAGAACAGTCATCGAAACGTCAGCTGTGAAAACTAAAATCAGAAAAAAAACTTCCTGCATTGTTTTCTTCAACACATGTTTGAAAATGTAATTTATTTAAGGAATTAGATCTTTAAAAAATCAATCAAATAAATATTAACTATTTTATTAGCAAAATCAAAAAATCTTTCATTATTGCCTCAAGTGAATGAATTCACTTAACCTCAAAACACAAAACAATAACAAAGAAAAAAAGAAACAACAACACTTTGACAGTTGTCATGATTCTGTTCTAGGTTACTCTTCCTCAAAAGCAAGTACAGAAAATCCTGTTCTTTTTTACGCTAACCTACGCTAAACTGTTCTAGAAAAAGTCATTGAACAGCAAACTAGAACAGTCTAGCACAGAAAAATTGTCATTGAACAGGAAAACCTTGTTCTTTTCTGTCCAATACAGTCCAGCACAGACTCATTGAACAGACTTATTGTCATAGATTTGTGTAACAAATTTGCTTTGGACTTGCGATACTTGGTTGGGATCGGTACAGACAGTTGCTCGGTTATGGCGTCTGATATGAAAGGGGCATGTTGCGAGTTGATGAAAGTGGCAATTAATGCTCGACGTTGTTCTTACAACAATCATTAATCATGTTTTGAACAACTCTTTGCTGAAATCGTCCAATGTCATCAGCTGCCGAAATGCTACAGAAACAATGAAAACCATTGTAGCTTTTGCAAAAGCTTCGGCAAAAAGGCACAGCGTCTTCAAAGAAGAGCTTGGTGGAAAATCTCTTCAAAGACTTTGCGAGACACGATATGGGTCGAAAATCACGAAGGACACATGCAGTTTCAAGGTGAAACGCTGACGAAAATTTGTGATGCACTTGAGAAGATTTCTGCCTGGAAGTATGAGAAAACTGCATCTGCTGCCGCGAACCTTGATCTCGCTCTTCTTAACTCAACGTTTCTGGTTTCAACTTCTTGCATGAGTGATGTTCTAGGCATGTATATAAAATTTTTCACTATCTTTTTCATTTTCTTTATAAGACAATTTCAATTTCAACTTAATTTATGCAGTAAAAGATTTTTTGTTCAATCAATCAATAGTTCAAAAACTTAATTATTTTTGGTTTTTGCAGGAGTAACTTTACCTTTGAGCCGAATACTGCAAACTCCATCATTAGACCTGAAGAAAGCAACCGGTTTGATAAAAGATACTTTGACTGTGCTTGAGTAGAAAAGAAGCGATGTTGTTTCTGTTTTTCAACAGCTTTTTTCTGAAACTGAAAATTTAGCAACACAGTTTAATGTAGATTTGAAAGTACCACGCGTTGTTTCTCGTCAAAAGCATAGAGATAACCACCAACAGTATCAAACTCCGGAGGAATATTTCAGGAGAGCCATTTACATTCCTTTGTTAGACAACGTTGTGACGGACCTCAACAAAAAGGCTCTCTCCAGACGTCATGAAGCTGTTTGGGTTGAGAGTGTTTCTGCCTCGAACTTCCTATACAGTGGAGGACATTGAAGAAGTTCAGCATGTAGCAGCAACTTACCAGGAGCTTCTTAACTCTCCCCCTTCAAAAGTTTTTGCCGAATTTGAGTTGTGGGTAGCTCAATGGAACCGAATTGTTCAAAACGGCGGTGAACTCCAAGACTCGGTCCCTCTCACCCTTGATGCGTGTGATAAAGTAGTGTATCCGGCTATTAATACGCTGCTTACGATTTTAGAGACGCTACCTGTTTCTGGAGCCACTGCAGAAAGGAGTTTTTCAACTCTCCGTTGCCTCAAAACTTGGTTGAGATCAACTATGGCTGAAGAAAGACTCACCGGGCTTGCATTGCTACATATCCATCGCGACATTGAATTGGACATCGAAGCAATCATAAACCGATTTGCGAAACAAAATCGAAGATTGAATTTTGTGTTATAAATCCAAATATAGAAAAAATAACAAAAAATGTTAGTTTTGTCTAACAAAATTTTTGATTCAGTCTTTTTGATTTCATTTTTTTTTTAGAAGGCAAAAAACGAAGTTAATTGTTATCGTTTGGTGAGTTCTCGGTTCTTAAGTTTGCAAAAACTAGGTTTTATTCGTTTGGTTTGCAAAATATTTGTTAAACTCTTTTGCGTTTGGGGGGGGGGGGGTCATGACCCCCGTGAGCCCACCCCCTCTTAATCCGCGCCTGGCTGTCTAGTTCGTTTCGTTAATCCCGACAATGGAAAAGTTGTAACAAAATTGCTGAATATGTTAAATATAAATGCGATGGATTCTCCAGCAGATTCTTTATTTGATGCGTTTTCAAAAATGATGTCAGCGAAAAAAATATCTCTTACAAATATTAGTGGGATGGCCTCAGATAATGCATCTGTGATGGTAAGCGAAACTTATTTTATACCAAATTAAAACAAGTTTGTCCAAATATTTTTCTTATGAGATGTATATGTCATTCGTTGGCCTTAGTTACCTCATATGCTTGCAAAGAACTACCGACGGAGTGTGAAGAGCTTATGCGAGGAATTTCAACATACATTTCTTAAAGTACCAAGAGTTCCGCTGAGTTAGTAGAATTCCAAGAAAATTTCGGTGGCGAAGTAAAAAAAATCTGGAAGCCAGCTTGTACTCGGTGGCTTTCATGCATTCATGTGTCGTTACACTTCTCGAAAATTGGAAGGTATTAAAATCTTATTTTCGGCTAGCTTCATTTGAAGACAAAAGAAAGAAAGCCGATAAAATTTATGAAAACCTTGAAAACAACAAAAACACGGCATATTTCTATTTCCTGAGGTATTCACTTCCAATTTTCAACGAGTTCAACCCTCTTTTTTCAGAACAGGAAAGTGTTAATATACATTCTATTGTACAGGAGACTAAATTTCTTATTTTAAAAATGGTTAGGAACTTTATTATACCTGATTTTTTTGTTCTCCCATGGGATCACCAACTTGCCATATTAAAAAATACTACCAGTTATGTGAAGAACGTGGAAAATATAAATACGGGCCAGGGCCAAGAAATTGAAGGAATTATAGCTCAACTTGATGCTAATGAGAGGCTGGAGTTTAGGCAAAACTGTCTTAGTTACAATATGTAAAACTGCTATTGCTGAAATGGTAAAACGGTTACCATTTGAGGATATTGCAATGGCTCAAATAGCATTGGACGTTGTTAAAAGTAGCAGAGTAACTTTTTCAGATATAGTTAATAAAATCGAGCCGAGCATATTAAATTCATCAATCGACGAATTGAAAAATATGGCAATACTTTTGACCGAAGATCAAAAGTCTTCCCTAAAAAAATTACCAATCGATGAGATGTGGTACGCAATAGCCAATTTAAAAAAATTTAATGATGATTTTTTGTTTCCTAATATTTCAAAAATTGCTTTCACGGTGTTGACTCTACCTCATTCAAATGCGGAGGCAGAAAGAGTTTTTTTTCAATTGTAACCGATATAAAGTGCAAAAAAAGAAATCGGTTAGGAGACGAAATTATTAACAGTACCTATTTGTGTCATTCGATCGTCTTTTCAATCAAAGAACACAACTTGTTTTAAGAAAAAAAGTCCCAAGGCTAAGTAATAAAATCAATATCATTCGAATCTAAGAGATGCGGAATTACTTCCATATGAGCATTTTTATCAATTTTTGTCCGAATTTAAAACTTTTTAAAATAGAACTCAGAACCGTTGCAATCATTCAAATCGGGAAAGGACTTTCAAAAATATAGACCGATATGTATTGCAATTTTTCACTTTTTGTGTTTCAATTTGTTTTTCGTGATATATATCGGCTTCTATTTTGGAAAGTTTTTGGCCGATTGGCATGATTGCAACGCTTCTGAGTTCCAATTGGCTTTCCCTAAAGATCCTTTAAAAATTTTTGAATTCGGACAAAAATTGAGAAAATGTTCGTATTGCATTATTTCCTCTTTTTTTTTAATTTTAATTTCCGTCTATCGTCTATGAGGAAAACAATTAAAATTTGAAAATTCAAATTAAATTTAAATTTACATTCTTTACTTCATTGAATAAAAAAAAAATAGGATTTCATTTATTTATGTCAAAGCTTGAGCTCTAAAAATTAATTTACAAGCATTCGTTTTCAACTAGGCTATTAATGAAATTCTCTCCGAGTTCAACCTTCGGGAAAAGGTGGTAGCGATGGTGACCGACAATGCCGCCAATATGATTAGAGCTGCTGAATTGTCAAAAATTCGACATTTGCCTTGTTTTGCACATTCCATTAACCTCGTCGTGCAAGATTCAATGCGGGTTCCAACATTTATGACACTGCTGTGCAAAGCCAAGGCCATTGTCACATTCTTTAAGAGCAGTAAGCGACAACTTGAGAAACATTCAAAAGGAATCCAACAAACCTGAACTAAAACTTATCCAGGAAGTGGAGACACGTTGGAACAGTTCTTATTTCATGCTTAAACGTTTAGTCGAAATTCGTGGTGAATTGGCTATAGCTCTTGGCCAGAGTCCAAAAGCGCCAGCACCATTGACAGCTGAAGACTTCCAATCGATAGCTGAAATAATTGAGCTTTTTGAATGTTTTGAGACTGCCATGACAAGTTCCTTGATTATACCACTAACTCATGGAATCTGTGCAAAATTAATATCTCTTGAAACGCAAACGAATACTGCTGAAGGCAAAGCTGTATTAACTTCTTTAAATTATTCAGTAAGTAAGCGCTTAAAACCATACCATCAAAGAACACCGCTGGTGCTTTCCACTTTGCTGGACCCAAGATTCAAAAAATGTGGCTTCAGAACGCAGCAGGAAGCGGACTTTGCCGTGCAGACTCTGTTCAACCTGAAATTGTGGAAAATGTTGATTTGCCTTCTACGTCAGCAGAATCGGTGTCTCAACTGCAAATATCAAAAATAGATGAACTGTTGTTTTTGAACACACCCGCCACTCAGAACATCAGAGTGGTAACACCAACTAGTGACGCAATAATTGATGTAAGGCAATACCTATAGAGAAGCCAAATATTGAAAAACACCAATGTCCAGTAAATTTTTGGGAAAGGTCGGAAAACGCAATTCGTGAAGTGGCCCTTAAATACATTAGCATTCCTGCAACATCCGTTCCTTGCGAACGCATATTTTCGAAAGTAGGGCAAGTATTGACCCAAAAAAGAAACCGGTTAAAGGTAAAACATTTAAACGAGCTCTTGTTCTTGAAGCAAAACTTCGAGCTCGAATAATTGCATAATAATATTTTTTTTTATCTTGTCGATATATTTGTTACATTTGATTTATTAATTTTTTTTTGTTTTACGGTTATACTTTATCTGTATGAATTCTTATTTTCTTATAATATAATTTTGAATAACTATAAATAACAAGAATAAGTTCAAAATGAATAAGTACACTAATGTTTGTGTAACCATGAGTGTTATTTCTTTATTTACTTATTGTGATCTTTGATTATTGATGTACAGTGCAACACGCTTATAAGAAAGTCTGAAAATCCCGGACATTTCTTTCTTATATCCAAGTTTTTCTTATATGCAAACAACGGATATAAGAAAGAAAATTTCTTACATAAGCAACACGGATATAAGAAAAGAAATGTCTTATAAAAAAAACAATGTATAAAGTTTTTGAAAATTATGACCTCAAAAAAAAAAAACTAAAAGTTTTTATTTTCAAACGTGAGAATATTTAGCGTCTGTTTCACAATATACAGGTAAAGTCCGAGTTAAGCAGCTTGGAAGATAACTAGCAGTTTAAATTCAAAATAGCGTTTCATAAAATCTGAGTAGAGTTAACTAGTAGTTAAAGTGTCAAGTAACTTATAGGGAGGATGAAGTGCCATATAAAGTAGTTAACTGGCAGTTAATAGAATAAAAATTCTGAAAAAGCAAGGATTAGCCTTTTTTTTAATAAATAAAGAATTAAAAGTCTACAAAGGCAAGGATTTGTCATTTGTTTTTAATAAAAATAAAATTATTAAATTTAAAGAAAAAGACAAAAATCTTTTTCAAGCAAAATATATTAATTTATCATAACGATATCGAGGTAAAGTCCCTCGTCCCTAGTAAGTCTGAAAGACAAATTTTTTTTCATTTCTTCCAATAAAATGGATATTCTTTTCGACACTTCAAAAAATGTACCTGAGGGTTGAATCTCTGATGAAAAAATATAGCAAATACTTCTTTTTTGATTTCATGTTTGTCAAAACATTTTTAACTGGACAAATTTTTTGATGTGAAACACAAAACTCACTAACAGAAGGATTTAACTGGCAGTTTATTTAAGTGGCAGGTAACTAATCAGAACATTATTTATACACTGTGAAACAGACGCTTAATAAAACAAAAATAAATAAAAATAAGTCTTTTCTTCAATAAGCAAAATATTGCATACCTGCACAATTAAATTCGGAGAGTAATATATGTCAGCAATATATAAAAAAATAGTCTTCGATTTTTTTCTGAATGTTATCCTTAGAAATGTCTTTGAAAAGATGTTCTTGAATAGAATCCAAACTCTGTTCTTCGTCACTATCAAAAAAACCGCTTTAGGAGAAAGAACGCTTCAATTGCTTCGGTCCTAGTTGGCGGTGGTAGTAACTGTAAACCTTCGTCTTCTCGTTCAACTAAATCTGGTTCCTCGTACCCATCTGATCCATCTGTCATCATTTGCATTTCATTTCTGAGGTCTCTTTCGTTTATTTCTCCGAAACATTCTGCATTTTCAAAGCTTTCAAGGTAACAGAATTCAACATCAAATTCATTTAAGGTAGAGCTGAAGTTAGTTTCTTATATGCGTCCTTTTTTGTTCTTGAAAATTTGTAGTGTGCATTAAAATGTATTTCTTATAAACGTGTTTTTCTTATATGCGAGTTTCTTATATACGTTCAATTTCAGAGAGAAATTTAAGAAAAAGACATGGTGTTTTAGGTTGCGTTTCTTATAAGCGAGTTTTTCTTATATGAGTGTTTCTTATATCCGTAAAATACTGTATTTGGTTTTTTTTTTTTTTTTTTTAATGAATACATATAATTTACTTTTTTTATTTTTTAATGTAATACGAGTTTAATTTTATTTCAAATATTTCTATAAACAAACGATTGCTTAATTACTTATTGAAGAAAAAGAAAAAAAACCTTGTTTAAAAAAAAACTTTACGAATGTTCTTTTTCTAATGTATACCTAAATAGTTACCTAAGCTGTTTAAAGAAAAAAAAATGAATTCTTAGTGAGTGTGAAAATAATTGTTTTTGAGCAAATCAATTCATTTGTAGTTTGAAAATGTTTATGGAAAAAATATTGAAGGTATTAACAGCTAATCGATTCGTTGAACGTTGCGAATTCGCGAAAAAATGCCATAATAAGAATCAAACACTTTCAAAAATTATTTGGGAAAACTATCGGTAGTATCGATAGTTTTTGGTCAAAAACATCGATACTATCGAAAACCGAAACTATCGATGTCTAAGCAACACTAGGTAAATGAGGATCATTTGTCATTTCATAACTCGAAAAATGTTTACCCTATACTATCAATTTAAACTATTATATGTATTCACTTAATTTTTATCTGTACCTTGTGAAAATGGTTATTTTTTTTTTATGTGAATCCTATTTTATTAATTTAAATAACATATTATTTAATATTATATAAAATTAATACTCTGTTCCTTGTGAATTTTTTAAATGTGAATCCAACTTTATTAGTATAAATAACATTACTTATTATTATATTAATTTGATACTCTGTACCTTCTGAAAATACCTTTTTTTATTATTACCATTTTTATTTAGTTTTAATAAAGTGAAGTCTGAAGTTCTGAAGTACAAAAAATACAGATGTACATATGAATTTGTGTTTTAATTCAATTGATTTTCTTGTGGGGAAAATTGAGGGATTTTTTACTAAAGCGCTTGGGTAAAAAGGGGATTTTTTAGTATAATCGTGGGTAACTGTCTGCTCCAAGTCTGGCAACGGAGGGTCCCAAGTTCAAGTCCTTCATTTTTCCTTGTTTTTTTCGAATAACTTCTGTAAGACCTTACATTAACCTTTTTGAGAAAACTATTGCTTTCTCTGTCAAGCTCTTGTAAGTCTTTATAAAAGTTTCGTATGAGAAGCTATTGCTTGTTTAAATAAATTGATGTAAGGCCTTATTTACGTACATTTTGAGAAGCTTTTATTTCCTTAAAACAATTGCAGTAAGGCCTTGTCAATATTGATAATAAGAATAAATAGCTTAGCTTGCATTACTTGCGCCACACGTTTTCGTATAAAGTTTCTTGCAAGCATAATGCAAATCAGGAAATAGCTGTTGTAATTGTAATTGTATTCGCAATTCTTGAAAGAAATTGTTTGAAATTCTTGAAAGCTATTGCTTCTTTAAATTAACTGTTCTAAGACCTTGTAGAGATTTTGTCCGAGAAGCTAATACTTCTTTAAATAAATTGATATAAGGCCTTGTCATAATTGATTGTAAGAATCAATGGCTTGCATAAATTGCGCCAAACGTATTTGTATAAGGTCTCATACAAGCAAGAAAAAAATCATGAAATAGCTTCGCTTAAGCCTTATAGAAATTAAATTGTCACTTGGGTAATTTTGTTGACGCTTAAAATCATTGTGTGCAATTGTGAGATTTTTGCTGTCAAGTATTCTTTTACTTTCAACAATTCTCTGAGTGCGTGTGAAGAATTGAGGGGACCTACAATTTAACGCCGATTCAGAACGGAAAAATTGAGAATCAAGGGGCACGGTAGTGCCCAGCCAAGTTCTCTAGCAACTTTGGCACTACACCCTTATTTACAGGAAACAACTCAGGGCATTTTCCACACCCCTCTAACTTCTATACCAAAGAAGCCAAAAGTTTCAAACTCACACCATTTGTTAAGCTAGTCAAGAAGAAGCACCTCAGTAAATTTCAGATATTTAGCATAAGTAGTTTCTGAGATACAATGTTCCAAAAATCACGAAAACCGTAACTGACTGACTCACTGACTCACTGACTCACTCACTCACTGACTCACTCACTGACAGATCATCAAAATTATGAAGCACTTCCCGTTGCCCTAGAAACTTGAAATTTGGCTCAGTGGTAGGTCATGTGGTACATACAAAGGAAAAAATCGAAAATTTGAAAATTTTCAATCAGGGGGCGTGGTAGCCGCCTACTTTTACATTATTAGTTTAAATTATATGGAGCACTTTGGAGTGCAGTAGAATCAAGAAATTTAGCACAGTGATAGGTAATGAAGTACATACAAAGGAAAAAATCGAAAATTTTAAATTTTTCAGTCAGGGGGCGTGGTAGCCGCCTCTTTTTACATTATTAATTTAAATTATATGGAGCACTTTGGAGTGCAGTAGAATCAAGAAATTTAGCACAGTGATAGGTAATGTAGTACATACAAAGGAAAAAATCGAAAATTTGAATTTTTTTAGTCAGGGGGCGTGGTAGCCGCCTACTTTTACATTATTAATTTAAATTATATGGAGCACTTCGGAGTGCAGTAGAATCAAGAAATTCGGCATACAAGTACAACGTGCAATAGAACAAATAAAATATGAATTTTATGATTTTCAACTGAGGGGGCGTGGTACCCACCCATTTAAAAATAAATTTTATAAAATATATGGGGCACCTCTGATCATCGTAGAATATTGTAATTTGGCAAACTAGCAATTCTGCCAGTCAATATAAAGAAATAAAATTAATTTTTAGATTTTTCTGCTTATCAAAAAAAAAATCTTTGCAAAAAGTAATGAT
Source organism: Sphaerophoria taeniata (assembly GCA_943590905.1). Classification (NCBI taxonomy): domain Eukaryota; kingdom Metazoa; phylum Arthropoda; class Insecta; order Diptera; family Syrphidae; genus Sphaerophoria; species Sphaerophoria taeniata. Next base: position 65,129,069 of record OX016540.1, read on the forward strand.
ATCACACCAAAAACATAAATGTAAAAAAAGAGCCAAGTTCTCCCGTACAAAAATTCTGCCTAACAAATCAGCCACGAAAAGTAATGAGATCTAAAAGAACGCCAAGTTCTAAGATTCAGCAAGTACTCGTAGGTGCATTGCAAATGTTTTAAGTGGACTTACACCGAATCAACTATTAGTTTTGAAAGTAACTTGTAAACTAATGTAAATTAGTTAATTTTTTTTACTTGGCGGGTTTTCTCTTAGTAACCTACTATTAAAAAAGTTTGGAAAACTTGCTAAGTAAAAAAAATTAACTAATTTACATTAGTTTACAAGTTACTTTCAAAACTAATAGTTGATTCGGTGTAAGTCCACTTAAAACATTTGCAATGCACCTACGAGTACTTGCTGAATCTTAGAACTTGGCGTTCTTTTAGATCTCATTACTTTTCGTGGCTGATTTGTTAGGCAGAATTTTTGTACGGGAGAACTTGGCTCTTTTTTTACATTTATGTTTTTGGTGTGATCGCTTTTTTCATGATAGATTGATACCTACTCTTAGAAGTTTTGTCAGTTCTTCGCAAGAGGCAGTACCCGTGAGAGGCGAAATAAAAACCTCATGGGCACATTCAGGAACATTAGAAGAAAATGGAAGATTCTCAATGTAACTCTTTGGGCTCTTTTGAGAAGTGTGGATGAAATCTAGCGATTCTCTTCTACTAATAGTAAACAAACAGCTAAAATCACGCAATTTTTTAAAAGTCAACAAAATACAATTTTTTTTGTCTCCGTTTTAGACTTCAGGCCAAGTGAATAGTGAATGTTTGGCTGGTAGTTTTTTTTATATATTGTAATGTGTATACACTTTATTTATCTCATACGCTCTGAATCTCCTTCTATTGTAATGTCTAATACTAATGTGTATACTTTATTATCTCTTACTCTCTGTATCTCTTTCTATATTTAATGTACACACTTTTCTTACTCTCTTTACTTACTCTGTATCTCTTTCTATATTTAATGTACACACTTTTCATTACTCTCTTTACTTACTCTGTATCTCTTGTTTATTTAATGTACATACTCTCTTTACTTAATATCGTTTAATTGTAGTAGTAAACACTCGTGAGGGGCAATAATTAATTAAAATTAAGAGAAACTTTTTGTTTAGCATTAAGAACGTTAGCCCCTACAAAAATCCCAGTATTTTCTCTCGAACATTCAGCTTCCCCAAGAACTAATAGGAACCAATAGTAGTTTCTAGAACCCATCATTTTTGATATAAATAGCCGTTTGGTGGCGAGGCGAATTAATTGATTGTGAACTGCGATAAGTAAAGTACACTGTGTTTGAAAAGTTATAATTGAAAGTGTTGAATAAATAAGTTTGTGAGTGATTTGAATAAAGTGAATTTGTGTTTTATTTAAAAAGTGAATAAGTTTTAATTGTCGGACCAAGCCGAATATTACATTGGTGTCAGAAGTGGGATTAAAACTTATTGAGAATAAAACAGTGAACAGTGATTAAACTATTTTGTGTGAAATAGTGAAGTTAAAAAAAATGATAAGTAAAGTTTTGAAAGACTTAACTGTCGCTGAGCTAAAGGCCGAATTAAGCAAACGTGGCTTAAGTGCGGCAGGATATAAAATCGAACTCGTAAAACGGCTACAGGAATATCTGGAAGAACAAAATGAAGACCCAGATGCGTTTGCTTTCGAAGTGGAAGCAAAATCGGAAGAGGTAAATGCAACTGCCGACTTATCTACCATGATGACACTTCTTCTAGCCAAATTTGAAGAGAATCAAAAGAAGCAAGAAACTCAAAACAAGAATGTTCTGGAGCAACTAGAAACTCAAAGAAACGAGCAGAAGACCGAGCAAGAGAATGTCCTCAAACAACTGGAAGGAAATGTCCTCAAGCAACTAGAAACTCAAAAGAATGATGTTCTGGAACAACTACAAGCTCAAAGGGATGACGTTCGAGATCGGTTTGATGAACAGAAAAATCTGCTAGAAGGCAGGTTTGCGGGCTTCGAAGACAAAATCAATACTCTCGATGAGCGTGTCGAAAAACAAAATTCAACGACTAATGCACGTTTCAAGAAAATAGACGACCAGATCGAAACCATTAGAAGCGAACTAGAAAAAGTGCGAAAGATGAAATCTCGAGAACCTTCTGGTGAGTGCTCAAGAAAGAGAGAAGTGAATCCCCCAAGCTTTGATGGTCAGATACCGTGGTCAATCTACAAGAAACAGTTTGAAGCAGCAGCGTTAACAAACGGCTGGGACGATGACGAAAAATACATTGCTCTTACGCTTGCCTTGAGAGGAGCAGCTGCTGAACTGCTACAAACCATCCCAGCAGAGAAGAACGGTGACTTCAAAGTTCTGGTAAACGCAATCGAACAGCGGTTTGGGGATAGCCACATGACAGAAGTCTTCCGAGTACAACTAAACAACAGGGCACAGAAAAGAGGTGAAACTCTGCAGCAGCTTCAGGCAGATATCGAGCGATTAGTCCACCTGGCATACCCAACAGCTGGCAACGAGATAATAAATCAACTTGCTGTTGAAGCCTTTGTGAGAGCTGTGGGCGATATAAATCTCCAAAGGGCTATTCGCACTGCCGGAAAGCAAACACTACCAGAAGCATTGGCTTTTGCTCTAACAATGGAAGCCGCAGAACAAGCTTCCCAAAACGTGCATCGTGTGAGAGAATTGGAAGCCCAAGAATGCTCTTGTCAGAAGACTACTCTGGAAAGAAGTCAGCGAGACGGACCAGCACGATGCTGGAACTGCAACAAGACCGGGCATCTTCAACGACAGTGCAGATTACCGCGAAGAGGAACCGCATGCCAACACTGTGAACACAGAAATATGTCAACTGGTCAAAGTTACACCTACAACAATGTTGCTTCCCAAGTTGTTTCCCATCCCACCAACTTCGAGGGACCGAAGCTGGCTTCTAGTACCGATAGCTACAGAAACACCATCCAGGTTTCTCAAACGAAACGTGACAACAAGAGCCTGACCGTGGAAGCAAGTATAAACGGCAACAAATGTGTGGCTACCATCGACACCGGTGCCACGGCGTCCATTGTACGACAGGACCTCGTTAAGAAGACATGGCTCCACAACACCAACAGCTATCGTCTAAGGACTGCAACTGGAGAAGCCGCAAAAGTTTATGGTGAGGTACGTCTTAAGATCCGGATGGCAGAGCTGGAATTCTCTCACCTGTTCCTGGTAGCAGATATATGCGACGAGTGCATTGTCGGTGTCGATTTCATGAAAGATCACGGAGTGATATTGGACATCGGGAACCAAGTTCTGAAATATCGAAACATCGAGATTCCGATGATCTATGGGATCCACTCGTATGAGACCTCGTTATCTGTGAAAACCGTCATCAAAGAAGATCTGACTTTGCCTGCTTCTTCAGAAGTATTCGTGTGGACGAAATTGAAAGGTAAGCCTGGCAGCCATCGATACCTCATGGTCGAACCAGCATCTGTAAAGTCCTCCCAAAACGTCACCATTGGGAAGACTCTTGTTAGACCTGTAAAGAACATGGTTCCCGTACGAATACTCAACATCAAGCCGTACGAAGTTAAGCTTAGAAAAGGTGAGATTGTCGGACAATGCGAATCTGTATCAGCTATAACAAGGATCAGCGAAGAAGAGACAAGGCAAACATTGAAGTCCAAAGAGCTGAACTCCATAAAGACGAACATTCTCGAGTCCTCTAATCTTGGCCAACAACAACGAAGAACTGCAGAAGGTCTCCTCGAAGAATTTGCAGACATCTTTTCATCATCGCAAGGGAAATATGGCAGAACACAACTGGTTCAACATCGAATCAACACCGGGGATGCAAAGCCGATTCGTCAACCTGCAAGACGCCTTCCACTAGCCAAACAAGGTGAGGTTGAAGAACTGATAACCACCATGAAAGAAGAGGGTCTTATCGAAAACTCAAAAAGCCCTTGGGCGTCTCCAGTGGTCCTGGTAAAGAAGAAAGACGGATCAACCCGCTTTTGCGTGGACTATCGAAGGTTGAACGATGTGACCAAGAAAGATAGCTACCCTCTGCCTAGGATCAGCGATACTCTGGACGCAATGGAAGGAGCACAATGGTTCTCAACTTTGGACCTGAAAAGTGGATACTGGCAAGTAGAAATCCATCCTGAAGACAAAGAGAAGACAGCGTTCTCGACAGGAAACGGATTGTGGCAGTTCAAAGTGATGCCTTTTGGACTGTGCAATGCTCCAGCGACTTTTGAGCGCCTTATGGAATGCGTCCTGCAAGGACTCACTTGGAAATCTTGCCTGGTCTATTTGGATGACGTCATCGTATACGGGAAAACATTTGACGAACATTGTACAAATCTGAGAGCCGTGTTTCAAAGACTACGAGAAGCCCACCTCAAGCTCAATCCAGAAAAGTGTTCACTCTTCAAAACCGAAGTGAAATACCTGGGACATATCATCTCATCCCAAGGAGTTAAGACGGATCCTGATAAGGTTGACACCGTGAAGAATTGGCCAACACCACAGGACAAACATCAACTCCGAAGCTTTCTGGGTCTAGCCACCTACTATAGGCGCTTCGTCAAGAATTTTGCTGAGATCGCCAAGAGTCTACATCAGCTAACGGAAAAGGGAAAGCAGTTTAAATGGTCAGGTGAGTGCGAGCGCAGCTTTCAAGAGCTCAAGCAACGCTTGTGTAATGCACCAGTGCTGACCTACCCGACTCCAGGAAAACCGTTCATCATTGATGCTGATGCCAGCAATGTCGGGATTGGTGCTGTATTGTCACAGGTACATGATGGCGAAGAAAAGGTGGTTGCCTATTACAGCAAGGTACTCTCAAAGTCGGAAAGAAACTATTGTGTGACCAGAAGAGAACTTCTTGCACTGATTTTGGCAACAAAGCACTTCCATAAGTATCTCTATGGACAGAAGTTTCTTCACCGAACCGACCATGGAGCACTAAACTGGCTTTTGAATTTCAAGAATCCAGAGGGTCAAGTGGCGAGATGGATTGAGAGGCTGCAGACGTACGATTATGAAATTCAACATCGGAAGAGGAAGCTTCACTCAAATGCTGATGCACTGTCTCGGAGACCATGTAAGCAAGACTGTAAGCATTGCAGACGCCAAGAAGAAAAAGAAGTGGTTACTGTTCAACGAACCAGAACCGATCCCATTTATGGCTGGAGCAACGACGAGTTGAGGAATGCTCAACAAGAGGACCCAGATATTGAACCCATCCTCGCATGCAAGGAACACCAGGAAAAACCAGAATGGGCCGATATCTCCGACAGAAGTCCGGCTCTAAAGGCCTATTGGGCACAGTGGGACTCATTGCATGTCCAAGAGGGTGTCCTTCGACGTAAATGGGAATCAGCAGATGGAAAGTCCTATGTAATGCAGCTAGTCTTACCGAGATCGAAGATTGTGGACGTTCTGCGAGAGATGCATGATGGAGTTTCGGGAGGCCATCTAGGAGTAAACAAGACGCTAGAAAAGGTTCGACAACGATTCTATTGGCTACATGCAAGGGAAGATGTCGAGAGGTGGTGCCGAAAATGTGATACCTGTGCTGCCACCAAAGGCCCGAACAAAAAGAATCACAGCCAAATGCAGCAGTATAATGTCGGATCACCCTTTGAAAGGATTGCAATAGACGTGGCGGGTCCATTTCCGGAAACAAATAATGGAAATCGTTATATTCTGGTCGTCATGGATTACTTCAGCAAGTGGCCTGAAGCATACGCCATTCCGAATCAAGAAGCCAAAACAGTCGCAGACCAAATTGTGTTCAACTGGGTGAGCAGATTCGGTGTTCCATTAGAACTGCATTCCGACCAGGGAAGGAATTTTGAATCAAACATATTCCAGGAAGTTTGTGGGCTTCTTCACATCAAGAAGACAAGAACAACACCACTCTACCCACAATCTGATGGCATGGTCGAACGGTTCAACCGAACCCTTAAGGAACATCTTTGCAAAGTTGTGGACGACAACCAGCGAGATTGGGACCGACACATTCCACTGTTTTTGATGGCGTATCGAAGTGCAAGACATAGCTCAACTGGCCATACACCGTCTGAGATTTTGATGGGAAGGAACATCAGATTGCCGAGTGAAATTAAATTTGGATGTCCCACGTCGGAACCGCAAGCCGAGGATGACTACTTGGATGACCTCAGAGAAAGACTCCTTCAGATCCACGACGATACTAGGTCAAAAATAAAGATGTTCAGTGACCGAATGAAGACACGCTACGATATACGAGCGACAACAACAGAGTTCCAAGCAGGAGATCGAGTGTGGCTTTACAATCCCCATCGACAAAAAGGGTTGTCACCGAAACTTCAACGGGACTGGGAAGGTCCATATACAGTGATTAGCAAAATCAACGACGTCGTGTACCGGATACAAAAAGGAGTCAGAGGTAAACTTAAAGTCGTACATCGCGACCGACTACATCGCTACAGTGGTGATGAAGATGATGGATTTGTTCGGGACGATCAATCCTAAGGAGGGGGCAATGTAATGTGTATACACTTTATTAATCTCATACGCTCTGTATCTCCTTCTATTGTAATGTCTAATACTAATGTGTATACTTTATTATCTCTTACTCTCTGTATCTCTTTCTATATTTAATGTACACACTTTTCTTACTCTCTTTACTTACTCTGTATCTCTTTCTATATTTAATGTACACACTTTTCATTACTCTCTTTACTTACTCTGTATCTCTTGTTTATTTAATGTACATACTCTCTTTACTTAATATCGTTTAATTGTAGTAGTAAACACTCGTGAGGGGCAATAATTAATTAAGATTAAGAGAAACTTTTTGTTTAGCATTAAGAACGTTAGCCCCTACAAAAATCCCAGTATTTTCTCTCGAACATTCAGCTTCCCCAAGAACTAATAGGAACCAATAGTAGTTTCTAGAACCCATCATTTTTGATATAAATAGCCGTTTGGTGGCGAGGCGAATTAATTGATTGTGAACTGCGATAAGTAAAGTACACTGTGTTTGAAAAGTTATAATTGAAAGTGTTGAATAAATAAGTTTGTGAGTGATTTGAATAAAGTGAATTTGTGTTTTATTTAAAAAGTGAATAAGTTTTAATTGTCGGACCAAGCCGAATATTACAATATAAAGAATTATTATGCAAATCCTCCATTTATGTGTGTGAATTGTCACCTGGACAAGTGTGTCGCATGATAAAGGGGTTAATGGTGAATCTTTTTATTATAGTGTATGTTGTTCTTACATTCTCGAAGGTGTAATTTAAGCCCCTTTGAATAATTTGTTACACAGTTTAAGTGACATCTGCCGTGTATACCTAAATGTTCATGTTTACACGTTTATTGATTCTAAATTATAATTTGCTTTGTTGTTCGTGGTACTCTTTTCCATGCAACTCAAGATAAAGAAAAAAAAATATTGTCAATGAAACCATAGTGTTTACAAAACATCGGCGGTTGATCTAGCCCTCAAGTTTTTTTCTTGGACTAATCACAATTACTAATAAGTGATAAACGATATGAGTGAGCTTTGGAATATCGTTCAATCATCCCTTTCGGGCAAGCTAGTATAAGACTAGTTAACTTTACGATCTAGCACCATGCAGCATATCATGCCTAAGATATGAATGGAACCTCAATACCTATTGTTTGTCCGACTCTAAAGAATGGAGATCCTACAACAACGCATATAAATCCTCTTTAGTGAATGTGAACGTGTGAAGCCTTTCATCAAAAATCAGATTGGTTCTCATCAATGTGGTTTCAGACCAGGAAAGTCAATCATCGACCAAATTTTCACTTTGTGGCAGATCCTGGAGAAAACCTATGAACTCGAAATTAACACACACTCCAAGACCGCGTATCACAGCATCTACAGAGACGAACTGTATAAAAATATGTTCAGTATTGGCATTCCTATTCCTGTCAAGCTCGTTCGCTTGTTCAAAATGAAGATGGAGACCTCGTACTGCTCCATTAAGGTTGATTACAAGCATACGGAGTCATTCGATGTCAAAAAAGGATTCAGAAATGCCGATATAATATACTGTAATGCGATTTCTTTAACATCGTGCTTGAGAACATAGCGCAAAACTCCACCATCAACACTGGAGGCACTATCTTCCAGAAGTCTGCTCAACTTCTAATAATGGGAAGAACACAGCTTGATGTCAATGGCGCCTTTATGAGAATTGAGACTGAAATGGGAAAAATGGGTTTAGAGGCAAATGAGCGCAAAACGAAGTGTATGCTGTCTTTGTGGAAGAGCACCCAACACCGACGCTCGAATAGAACGTCACAGCAGACAATTATAATTTCGAGGTTATATGTAGGCTCTTCTAATAACACGGTCAATAACACCAGCGCCAAGAACAGACAAGGAATAACTCTAAGAAAGCAATTGAGTGGTAAAGCCCTCTCTCGATCAACTAAGTCCTGCTGTATGTGCAGAAGCAGCGACATTGAGAAAATCGGATGAAAGTGTCTAACGCTCTTTTGAAAAGAGAGTTCTTCGGGTTTTCTATAGCCCCATGTGCATTGATGGAGAATGGAAAAGAAGATTCAACAGCGATCCTATAGGTTGTACAACGACGCGGACCTAGCTAGAGAAGTCAAAATCCATCTGTTCAGATGCCTTGGTCATATAGAGTAAATGGACACCAATGCTCCGGCCTGGAAAGCCTTCGACACCATTCCCGAGGAGTAGAGGAAGACTGCGTCTCAGGTAGCCCACTCAAGTGGAAGAGGTCATCTTGTTGAAAAATAAAATTACCATCTTTTGTTTGTAATACAGGTAGTGAGGGTAAAAGTTGCTGTACCCAGATGTCTTGATAAAATAAATTTTCTTTTTTCCACGAAAACAGTCAGGATGAAAAGCTTCAGATGGAGTTCTTAAGACTCTTGACCTTGAATCTTCCACACATAACTCTAATCAAGACTCGTCGCTCCATATGATACTTCTCCAATCATTTAATGTCAAGTTTTGATGATCACGAACCCACTTTAAGCGCTTCTTTTTCTGTAAAGATGTTAAAAGTGGTTTTTCGTTTGCCGTATTGGTGAGTAAAACAATGAGACGATAGGTATAATTAAATTTAATATGGTAAAATTTAAAGAAATCACTTTATAAAACTTGTATCTCATTTTTTTTCAATTATCGAATGTGGTGTCTCTTGAAACTTGACTTTTCATGGAATTTAATTTAATTTTAAATTCATGGCTTAAGAGAACTCTTTCCGGCCTTTGAAGTATGTGTTTCAATTTTTTAGTTTATGAGAAATTTGAAAGCATTCGCTGATGCTAATCACCTTGGCAGATATACTCACGTAACGCTTAAAAGTTGTCGTATTGTCTGCTTTACGAGTCTTAAGTTCTATTAACTACAATTAGTCTTAGGAAACATATCAACCCTTTTAATAATTCTATGTTGATTACATCGGATGTCCTTTCACGATGTATGCAGTGTTTTATAATTTATTGTCATCAACGTTTGACCGTCAACCCACTGGGAACCGGTTCATATGTTGTTCGAGTAGTCTTGCCACTTCTAATTGTATCTATTTGGACTTAAGTGGTCCTGCATTGGTGAAGGAAAATCGAAAGAATCACGATTTTTGTTTCAAATAAAATAACAGCAATGCATAAGTAAAAAACATGTGTGCACAATCCAAAACTAATTATGTGGCTGATGTTGCCGATGCCATAGATCAGTGATAAACTTCATATTATGGTGTGGGTCACACTGTAACTACAAGTAAAATAAATTTAGATTTTTAACACTATTTTAACCCCTATCACTTGTATACATGTGTATGCATGGCTGAATTTGTATTTAGCTGCTCATGGTAAGTAGTTGGGTTTGATTTGAATCAAAGCTCATATTGATTTGACCCTTTCCACACCTTTAGGGTTTCGGGCAAAAATTGTTGCTCACTATCTTATTACTTGACCTTAATGACATGAGGGAGCATTTTTTTTGTATCCTACTCAAAAAGGATACATCATTACACATTATTGTTTTCGATATTATTTGTTGTTCGATATAACGACTAAACGTAGACGTAAAAGGGGAATGAGTCCTTTGCAGTATAAATTATGATAATGATAATATGAAAGGTAAAGGTACGCACTTGATACAAATGAATGTTAAATTATTTGTTCAATGTGATAATGACACCATAATGTGTAGTGTTAGTACCTATTACATTCAAAGGCATACAATATGAACATTAAACCTTAGGAAAAATACTCAGTTTTTCTTTCCAATAAATCATTTCAATGTCTACCAGGGATAAAGTATGGTAACTATTGTAGACATAGTAATATAGAAAGGCAATTATTTAAATGCAATACCTGCAATGTAACCAAATTAAACAATAAATTATAATCTATCTTATAGATTTTTAAGATTTTATCGACTTTGTATGTATCTATATGTTCATTTTTTCAAAATTCTGTATTTTAAAATTCTGTAAATTCAAAATTCTGTAAGTACAAAATTCTGTATTCTGTATTTTTCTTTTATCATTTACAGAACTTTGGAGAGTGTACAGATTTTTGATGTTTTTACGTGTAGAACTTTGAAGTAAAGTTCCCAATTGTAACGTAACGGACCTAACTAATTTGCATACGGGTTACATAAATGACATTTCTGATAGCACATTTTGGGCTCGATAGCTAAAGTTAAGTAAGTTAATCGTAATATAAAGGGAAGTCAGAAAAAAGGGTTAATATTAAATTTTTAAAGTCCTATAATACTGTTTCTTAATTTGTTCATTGAATAAAATTTTTTTGTAGGCAATTAAAAAAAAAACTGTTTATAACTGTGAGTTTTAATGTAGAGACTCGGAATTATAGAATTTCTAAAGACAGAATAATGGATTTGCAGAATTTTGAAAAAAAAAATACAGAATAATTGAAATAGAAAAGCAGAATAATGGAATACAGGGGCCCTACTATGTAACTCGATTCTACTTTTGATTCTATTCGAAACTCATTTCCGATTCTACTTTCAGATCGTACTACGTATGAAAGTAGAATAGAATGCCAATAATGCCAAGCTACTTGCTAGCAAATTTTCGATTTTCGAACGAGACTCGGATATTTTGACATAATATTCAAAAAATAAAAAAAAATATTTGCTGTGGAAAAAATTGTATGATATTTAAAATAAAGTGTTTTCCATTAAGGCCGGGTCGATTTGAAAATTGAATAACACAAGTTGTATAATGAGAAATCAATAAGGTCTCATCTTTATTTGAGAGCCCTATCAATGATATCATGTGTGAAATATTACATAGTTCAAATCTTTGTATATGGATTTACCAGGTAATATCAAGAATGGTTTTCTGCTTGGTTTGACAGTTTTTTGACAGTTTTTTACATTAGTTTGTAATGTGTGTTCTCTGCTTGCTTGCTTGAAAACCATTCTTGATAATACTAGGTAAATCCATATACAAAGGTTCAAATGGCTAAGTGGCGCGTATTCGAAACAGCGATGGGTTTGGCGCATGAATCAGGCTGAATTTGGTCGATGGCATCCAATAAGTTGTTTTTAAGGTCCGCGAAATTGACTGCTTCAGATACTGCTGCAGACTTTCACGAACAGTGGCGATGTTTTCGGCAGATCTTGCGTTTTGTTAAAGAACGGCTGTTGGCTGGTTGTTCACTGAGCCGGTGAACTCGAATTTGACACCAAACGTTGAACAGTGTACTTGGAAGAACAACAATGTACCTCATCAAAAGGGCGCAGCGTTCGCATTGTTGCTTTAAGAAAACACCCATTTTGATAATAAAGTTTTATCATTTGCCTGTATAGCTCGACGCTGCAAATTGGCATCATGATTTGTAGTCCTGAGTGACTGAATAAAAGATAATATTTTAGCAGATAGCAAAAGAAACAATATGGCCGTCAAGGACATCAAAATCAACCCGTCCCTATTGGATAACCCTACAAAAATATGGAAATTACCGCGATGGTTACACTTGCAGTCAGACAAAAATCCGGAACGAGTTCAACAAAATGAACAAAGTCGGATTAGAGATAAATCTAATGGAGCGTGAGAGTAGGTTTAACCTTGGAGTATTTACTAAAGACATTTTTATCCAATAAACTCACTTGATCGCAGCTTTGCCTTCATGTATCTGTTGAACAATATTTCATTGAAATTAATTGTTAAAACACCTTTTTACTCACATTATTACAAAACAAACTTCTTAAGCCGATCTGCTCGCAAACACATTTGATGTAGAGTGATTATTTTCGATTTTGCCTTGTTTTGAGTTCTACTTTCGAGTTACGTAGTTCCTCGAATATTCGAAAGTTCATAAGAATAAAGTTGGCACTACTAGAACTATTCGATTCTCGTTGGTTCGAAAGTAGTTAAAACGATACATAGTTCCAATTTTTCGAATTCGAGCAATTTTATTTTAGAATCGAGTTACATAGTAGGGCCCCAGAATTATGTTCAAACAGAATTTTTTATTCACATACAGGGCCGGAATCATGTGACGGCAGACGGGATAGTTGATTATCAAAAATTATTTATCGTTTTTGATTATCAACTTTACTTTGGTCTATGTAAGCTGATCAAAAAAACTTTGATTTGTTGGCATTACTGAGCTGCGTTTTTGCGCTGACTATAGTTGACTATAATCAACTATGGTTGACTATTTCTGGTTTTTGCACGCCAATAGTTACGATTTGTTACCACAATTGTCGTTTTTGCGGTCTGTGTTGATGTGTCAAATCGTAACTATTTCGAACTATTTCCAATCCATCTCAAAAGGTGAGTTGAAAGTGGTTGTTGTGTCAAAGTGTTCTTTTTTTTTTGTATAATGGCGTTTGTCAATCTGGAATCAAAAAAAAAAAATTGTGCGTGTCAGCTCCGACGCGCGACTGGAGTTCACTCAATAAGAATCATTATCTTAAGGCCGTGTGCGAATTAAGTTAAAAAGTGGCTAAAACTTGAGGTTTGATTAAATATAGACACTTCGCATTGAACAAAATTGTGTAAAAATTAGACTAGCTGCGCAGCAGGTTAAAATATGACAGTAGTGGTTAAAAATTCATCAATTCGCACACGGCCTAAAATATATATAATTCGCAAAGGATTGAATTCATATATTCATACATCTATTCATAATAATTTGATAAAATATATTAGTTAAATTCTTAAATTATTATGGTAAGCAATATGAATGTCTTAAACTTTGTTTAAAACGTTCTTACGTATTTTTGAATGAATCAATGTAGTAACTTCTATAAACATTTTTATAAAGAATGAAAAAATCTACAAAACTGCATCATTACATTTTCAGAACAGTAACATTTCTTATCAACTTTTCATTAATTAATTATGAAAATATAATTTAACCCACATTTATCATGCACTATTACATTTAAAATGGAATTGAATGTCGATAAATTCTACATGGAATTAAAGCCTGAAGGCTTGTGCTTCGTAAGACACCTTAATCTTGTAGATCCGCTTATGAGAACGCACGATAGAACGCTTTTAATCGAAGCACATCGATCAAATTTGGCATTTGCGGGATTCTCCCAACAGGTGATGTGTCATGTCGTACGAACCAAGCAGGTTGTTTGTGTGCAATTATATTTATTTTAAAATCGAGATTGTGAGGCTTGTACGAAACGTATCCTTACAAATGAGGTATCAAAATCACCGTTATTTCATGTAGATTAGACATATCGAAATTTCAACAACCAGTCTATAGGATTAAAACTTATATACCAATTTATGTGAAAATTTCTTAATTGGCCATATTAATGAGTTACCGTTATAATTAAAGTATAATAAATTGAAGAGCATGAAATTCTGTATCATGTGTGAAAATTTCACCGTTCTACGTTGAAATCTCTGTTCAATAAAATAGATTCGAAATGGCACTAAAACTGTTACCCCCTCTTTTCACCCCCCCCCCTCGGTTATTTTTTTTTAAACTTTGAATGTTTTACTTATTTATGTTTATTCAAAAGCCATACAAATAAGTTTTAAACTTCTAACCTTACCGACCTCCATACAAACTTTGACCTAACATTTCAACCTTTTGTGACCTTTTCAACCCCTTTTATTGCGTTAAAAAATACCGTATGCCCTTTCACAGGTTCTAGTCTATCTTACTACCAAATTTCATCTAAATCGATCCAGTAGGTTAAAAGTTATTAAGAGTTAAAAAAAGCGTTGGTAGTCAATTTTTATAACGCTTTTTTCAATGATTGATTTTCCTATCCATAATTTTATCATACCGGGGTCTATATATGAATCGATTCTAAAGGAGTAAACTCCAAAAACATTCTGTTTGTGCATTTTTTACAACCGCGTAGTCGTCCGTATCCGTACTGCCTCAAATTTAATTACAATCAAAGGATTTCTGTTCGTCTTCAATTATTTCATTAGAAAATAAAGAAAATAAGGTTCCCCTTACAAATTTTAAATTATCGGAAAAAAAGAACTTTATTTCGCCGGAGATTTTGCAAAAGGAACTTCATTAGAAAAATGAAAATGAATCATGAGGAAATTTCTCTCGTGCACTTTTTTTTTGTTTCAAAATGTGTAGTGTAGTGTGTACTCGTAAAAACATTCTGGTTTTAAAATCCTCTTCTTTTCAAAATCAGAATAAATTCTCACGTTTTCCCAATCGAACGCCAAAATCTATCAATATGCCCACACCAAATTGGAAGACGAGAAAAATGTAGAAAAACATCTGCGAACGTTGTATGAACGGAGTTCGGAATGGATCGCAAATCTTCAATACGCTTATCAGGTAAGTCTATTGAAGTAAGAGCATAAACCGCATAATTTACAATTGCTTGAAATTCAATCAGGACAATGAATACCTCTACTTGGTTATGGAGTACTTCCCTGGAGGAGATTTCCTTAGTTTGATGAGTTGCAATGTACATTCTATCTGCCCGACCTGACTTTTGCCATTCATGCTCTCCATTGCATGGGCTATGTCCATCGCGTCATCAATCCGTAAAACATTCTAATCGACCGCCATCAAAGTGGAAGATTTTTGAAATCCCGCTGCCTTGAATCGTGACGGGCATGTGTACAGTTCCTCGCCGGTTGGAACTCCTGATTACATTTTACATTGCTCCAGAACTGCTCGAGACAATTTCCTATTGCAGATTGACCATATCCCAGCATAGCGTAAGTTCTTTCAAACCTCGAGTTTTAAACAAAACATTGATGCTAAAAACTACTTACAGGTCAGCTGTGACTTCTGGTCCATGGGTATTACCTATAGGCTATGAACTCATCTGCGAAGTCACACCATTTCACGAGGACAATGCCACAATGTCAACGAGACATACCTACTCGAAAATCCTCAGTCACTGCGAGGAGAGTCACGCCAAGAAAATGATCGCCTTTCCAAGTGACTTAAAAGTCAGCGCCAATTTCAAGAATCTCAATCTCTCCCTGGTCACAATCCCTTCCAATCGAATTGACTACACTGCGATCCGCAAACATCCGTATTTCGAGAGGACATGGTCGAGAAGTTCAATGAACGACTGAAGTGCGTCGGCGATATACCTACTCGAGAAGCAGTACGAAAAATTGGAGGATAAGTTGGCCGCTGCCCGTGAGAAGATGATTGTCGAACGTCAGTCGGCACAAACGGCAAACTTAAACCTGTGGAAGGTGGAGAAGCAACTGGAACACAAAATGTGGGAAAAGGTCGAGCGGAAGAGGCTGAAGGAGAAATCTGAGGTAAGGTTTTTCATCTCCAAACTGATCTCATATAACGTTTATTGTATTCTTTAGGTCGTCGAACAAATTTCACATGCTCATCGTTTGGAGAACAAGAAACTCCTTCGTGAACTCAACGAAGAGCGGGAAAAGTCCTCAAACGCCATCGATGCAGCTTCAGCTATCGAAATCAAGCTCAAAAATTTCGTAGACAATTACGAACGACTCAAGTATGCATGCACCATCACCGACAACCAGCTGACCGAAGTCGAGGCAATACTGGAAGCCGAAGAAGTGCGAAGGAGAAGGACGAAGCCATCAGCTGAGGAAGACAATCAGCAAGAAACATGCGAACAAATTCGGCGCCGAAGGACGTATCAAAACTTTGATCGGATAATCCGAGAAAAAATCCAAGAAAAAGTCGAAGTCCTTATTGTTATTATTGCTTTTATGCATGTATATATTCTGTCGGCAATAAATTTTTCATTAGTATCAGAAAATAAAGACTTTCTCCGTTTATTTATATAAAACCACGAACTAGATATTGAATTGATAGTTTTTCAGCGAATCTGGAAGCAGCAATTAGGAGAATATCAGGAGCTGGCTTACTTGGAACAGCTTGAAGATTTCTTGATGGAGGGTGGTCTTCAGTTCGAATATTTCATTTGCCTTTTTTGCTGTGGGTTGTTCAAAAATAAATAAATATGATCTTATTTCAATTGTCTTTAAGAACTTACCATATCAAGATCATTCTTGAATTTTTGCAATAAATTTAGACTAACGAAAATTGTTCTCTTTATCCATTTCAATTATTATGATCAAAAAATATAACTTCAAAAGATTTGTTTTTTTTTCTTGTTTGACAGATCAACAAAACCTTACTAAAAAGCGTTTTTGGATTATTTCAACTATTTCTAACTATTTCAACTATGACACATCAACCATGTTTTTTTGACATAAAAACTATAGTCAACTATCGTCAGCGCAAAAACGCGGCTCTGTCTTTGGAAACCTAAATTTTGCTTTGTTTTGACATTTGTCTTAACCCGATTCAGACTGGGAATGAAATATTTTCTAAGGTCCAGGACACACTTTTCACTAATAAAAGTACACAAATTCCAATAATAAAAAAAATAAAAAAAAAATAAAGGGTCCGCCAAATAACTTTTTTTTTGAATATGCTATTACTAAAAAAAACTACTGAATATTTTCTCAAATTTCTTTTTTTATTTGAAAGTACAATCCTTCCGGTTAATAACGGAAAATAATTTCATTCAAATGGCTGCCTCGGCTGGCCATGCAGTAGCCTACACGATCGGTCCAATTTTTAAGCACATTATCAATTGTGTGCAGCTGTATTTCAATAATGGCTTCACGAATATTGTCCCTTAAAGCGTCAATTGTCTCTGGCTTGTCGGCGGCCGGGCGTAGCACTTATCTTTTACGGCAACCCACAAATAATAGTCCAACGGTGTCAAATTGCAGCTCCGAGGTGGCCAAACGACATCAGCTCAGCGGCTGATAATGCGATTTCTTATTAAAACGACATAAATATTTGAAAACGACACCTAAATAGGTGTCGAATATAATTATCGCAAATAACTGACTATCAAATTGATAATCAGCTTACATAGAGCAAAAAACATAATTTTGATTATGAACTATCGCTTATCCGTGATTCCTGCCCAGAATTTTGGAATACAGAATAACGATTCGTTCCCGAAAAATTGTTTTGATCATTTTAAAAATTTTGAAGTACCTACAGATTTTTAATGTTTTATTTTTTATTCCAACTGTACCTTCTGTAACCCGTTGATTCGATTCGCTTCAAACATAGTATTAAGCGTTTTCAGAGCGGGTTAGACTTTTTTTATTCTTTAGGTCAAACATTTTTTTTTAGAAATTTACAACATTCATAGTTTTTACTAAACAAATTAAAAATTTTATTGCTTTAATTCCTTGCAAAGTAAACAAATATTTTTCGAACGAAAAAACTGCTCCGATGATTCCGTCCGTACGTCTGTCTGTCTGTAATTGCACCTAAACGGACCGACCCATAGAATCCGTCAGTGCGTCTGCGTTGACGTTTTCATTTGACAGCACAATAGAATACACATGTTTTTATAGTTGTGTTCACTGAGGTTTTTTCTAGATCAGAACAGCACAGCACAGCACAGTTTCATGAGAAACGTCAGATCAAGTTAGAACAGTCAGTTAAACGTCAGTTGTCAAAAAAAAAAAAACACAAATTGCAAATTGTGTGAATTTTTCGTTTCTCGCTTATTTTTTTTCATTTTTTGTGTTTTTACTGTAAAAAATATTATTGAAAATTATTGAAATGGAAAATCAAGTGATTGCTAAGATAATACTAATGATGGCCATGCAAGACTTGCAAGCTCAACTTGACAAAGCGCTCCAAGATAAGGCAAATCTGTTCTCGGAAAAATGGTAAGACAGTTTAAGAGAACCCAAAATACACCAAACGAAAACCCTTTACTTCCAGCCATGAGACAAAGCGATGTGACAATTTGCGAAATGAGATTGCATCGCTGAAGTCGTCGATTTCATCGTTGAAGGACCAGAACGAGAAGCTTGTGTCGGATATGGCAGCGCTTAAAAATATCGAGAGGAAAAACGACATGCATATGATGGACTCGAGGAAGCACATTGACGAGCTGCAAAATGAAGGTATTTCTGGGTTTGGCACAGTTCATACCGAAATGACGATTCTCAATGTTTCTGTTTTGCAATCCGAACAGTCTGATTTGCTAGCCGAGCTGGAAGCGGAGAAAAAGATTTGCCAAACCAAGCGGCAAGCACTGGAAATGGCCACCGCAGAGATCTCAAAAGCTAACGAAATCATTGCCAAGCATTCAGGAGATCGTGAAAAACAATAAGACAATTAGTCTGCGAACCGAAGTGGCCTTACAACAAGAGAAAGTCATCCGCGAAAAGGACAAACAACTAATCATTCACGAAGAAAAGATTCAGGGACTGCAGCGGGCGGTAGAGGGTCTGAGAAAGGACATCTCTATGCAATTGGAGTCAATGAAACACTTCGCTGATTCCATTGAGAACAAATACAGTGAACGTATGCTCCTCTGCAATTGCATGTCACAAATGATTATAGCGAATTATGTTAAAAGTTTAGGTATTATTTTATTGTATAATAAAATCTTTTTACTCGACGACGTCCTCAGATGGTCTTGCTTCGATAGCCGCACCCACATTGACAACTTGCGAGAGATCCAGGTTCTTTTTTAGTCTTTCGCGAATCAGCTCGGCGATAGCTTTCTGGGTGCGTCTATCGAGTTTTTCTAGCTTTTTGGCAACGTCACTTTTAAGATCCCAATCTGGTTTTCGTGGAGCCAGATTGTCTATGTCGATTTCTTCATTCATTTGGAGTCTTGAGCAGTTCAATCTGTGATTCGACTTCTTTTTCGATCTCACCGGCTGGACCTTGTTCGAGAACTACTTCGCTGAGGTTTTCATCTTGGGGTTTGTAACTCCGGAATATTGGCCTGTGGAATACAAGTTAAATTCATGACTAGGTTAGATGGAAAGGCGAAAAGATGCGCAAAATTACTTGGGTATTTCCGTGGTGTCACTTGTAGCGTCTTCGCCTTGCTGTGCTATTTCTCTCAGTCATTTCAGCCGTACTTTCCTTTTAGGGGATTCTTCGGTAAGGGATCCAATTTACTTTTGATTGTTATTTGTGTTTTCCATGTTTCGTTTGATTTTTTAGTTTAATTTGAATTAATTCTTTTATTTCTTAAAAATTCGCTCGTCAATCAAATGAGCACAGCCAAATCAAAACGTAAACAAAAAAAATGACAACTTCGTTTTTGACATTTCTCACAAGTCTGTTCTAACCTGATCTGACTCAAAAGCAAGAACAGAAAATCCTGTTCTAAACTGTTCTAGGTTTGTCAATGAACAGGAAAGTAGAACAGTTCAGCACAGAAAAAACCTCAATGAACAGCAAAAAGCTGTACTTTTCTGTCTAGAACAGTCCAGCACAGCCTCAGTGAACACAGCTTATGAAACAGCAACGCATGTGACGGATACGACGGATAGAGTTGGTAACTTTCTACTTTTTGCGTCCGTTGATCTGTTGACAACTGAATTTGACGAGCAGTCAATTCAATGCGTTAAATATAATAAAAATTAATAATATTAAATTTTGCGCGTGAGCTGCGTACCGCTTGGAAAAATATTGACTTTCCCGAACTGCGTACTAGGCTTATAGCCTAAACCACTAGGGTAGCCACCATACAATAGTTTCGGCCAAAAGTTTCAATTTTCTCAAAAACAGCTCTTACAATTTGTATTAAACATCCTCGTAAATTTTTTTTTACACTGGTATTTTTATTGTCAAAAATTATTTTTGTATTTTTGTTGTTTTTTTTTTTTGTTACAAGATTTTCTCTAACAATAATAGTCCGATTAGCGTCTTTATTTTAAGAGTACATTTATATTCCTCAAATAATATTTTGTTTTCAAAAACATTTCAGTTTTTTTTTTATTTTTAAACTTTTTTTTTTTTTAATTCTGTATCTCAAAAACTAATCAATATTTAAAGTTGAAATACAAAATATAAGACGTATATTGACATTTTTGAAAAATTTTATAAATTCAAAATTAATAAAAAAAACGCTCCAAAGAATTAAAAAAGTAAAATAAAATTATATGTTTTAAGAAATCTTACGGTATCACTTTTTTCAGATAAAATGAGTTTTTGAGGTACATATTTGAATTATTTAAGTTCTTATTTATGAATTTTAAATACTTGTTTTTATTTTTAATGTTTTCTTTTTTGTGTGTTAAGTTTTGAAATATTGGAGCAGTGTGTGCGACCCAGCCATGCACATTTTAGTAGTATTTAACACTTTCCCGAACAACGTTGCTATATAAAACCCACAAAATTTGACCAGGAATCGCCACTGTTGCAACTAGAATGAAAAAGTAGCTACATTTCAGGTTTTAATTTGATGAGTGCTAGATTATCATTAAAACTGTGTTGCAGTAGCGCACCTTCCCATGAAGTATTTTCCCTGCACTAAATCAACAGTTTACATCAAGTTGAATACAAATTTTTAGGAGTGTTCGACAAAATTTAAAACCAGAAACCATGGAATTCAAGATACACTAAAGAAATCTTAGTTTATTTCCCAATTATCTAGCCTGAAACCCTTTTTAGAAGGCAATCAATCGAACATACACATCATATACCTGCAAATGTCAATAAAACACCTTCAGTTAATCTTTCATATTATATTAATAAACGGCATTCTTAATTTAGGGTAAACCTTAAATAACATTCGTCACACAATTTGCTTGAGTTATGGTACAATACATGCAAATATCCTTCTCTTCTATCCATTCTACAAATCGAACAGTTCCGTGTTAATGCATAATACTTACAAGGGTAATAAATTTCACCTGGAAACTATCTCATGCGTGCATATTATGAAGTTGGAATGGAATGTCATAGCAATTAGCAAGTTTCTTTAATCGCGAGAGCAAGTCTAAATTATGTATAATAAAATGCTTTCGACATTAAACTATAGAGTAAAACTTACTCGTCCCACCTTCTACCCTCATAATGACACTTATGAAAGTAAAATCACAAGTAATATAAAAATTATTAAATTATATTTACATAAATATACGGACCTGGTCTTCAAAGCAATAGTTTGAAGGTGAACAATAAGCTTTTAAATTGCTCCGTCTGATAGTCTTCTAGCTTTGAGCAAGTTGTGTTAGTGATTTCGCGGAAGCAGAGCTTGGTTTTTGTTTATTTTTTTCCAAAGTACTTAAGTTTCCCATGTTTGTGACTGTAATAATACTTAAGCGAGATATACATAAGTTAAGTCCCGATATTACCAAAAAGATTGTACCATCATCGATCACCGTATTCTTCACCTAGTCAATCCTTAATTTCCAGCTTGGTATAATAAAAGACTTTCATATTAAAAAAAAAAAGCACTTTCAAAGTTTAAAAACAGTAATAAAATAATAATCATGATTGTGCGACATATAGTAGGCTTAGAAGGGATTTTTCTGTAAATTCAATGTATTGTAATGTGTATACACTTTATTTATCTCATACGCTCTGTTTCTCCTTCTATTGTAATGTCTAATGTGTATACTTTATTATCTCTTACGCTCTGTATCTCTTTCTATATTTAATGTACACACTTTTCTTACTCTCTTTACTTACTCTGTATCTCTTGTTTATTTAATGTACATACTCTCTTTACTTAATATCGTTTAATTGTAGTAGTAAACACTTGTGAGGGGCAATAATTAATTAAGATTAAGAGAAACTTTTGTTTAGCATTAAGAACGTTAGCCCCTACAAAAAAAATCCCAGTATTTTTTATTTGTAAATAGAGAGCTTCTCGAACTTTCAGCTTCTCCAAGAACCAATAGGAACCAATAGTAGTTTCTAGAATCCATCATTTTTGTTATATAAATAGCCGTTTAGTGGCGAGATGAATTAATTGATTGTGAACTGCGATAAAGAATAGTACACTGTGTTTGCAAAGTTGTAATTGAAAGAGTTGAATAAATAAGTTTGTGAGTGATTTGAATAAAGTGAATTTGTGTTTTATTTAAAAAGTGAATAAGTTTTAATTGTCGGACCAAGCCGAATATTACATTGGTGTCAGAAGTGGGATTAAAAATTATTGAGAATAAAACAGTGAACAGTGATTAAACTATTTTGTGTGAAATAGTGAAGTTAAAAAAAAAAATGAGTAAAGTTTTGAAAGACCTAACTGTCGCTGAGCTAAAGGCCGAATTAAGCAAACGTGGCTTAAGTGGGGCAGGAATTAAAATCGAACTCGTAAAACGGCTACAGGAATATCTTGAACAACAAAATGAAAACCCAGATACATTTGCTTTCGAAGTGGAAGCAAAATCGGAAGAGGTAAATGCAACTGCCGACTTATCTAACATGATGACACTTCTTCTAGCCAAATTTGAAGAGAATCAAAAGAAGCAAGAAACTCAAAACAAGAATGTGCTAGAGCGGTTTGACGCACAGAAAAAAGAACAACATAACGTTCGGGAGCAACTAGAAACTCAAAACAAGAATGTTCTGGAGCAACTGGAAACACAAAGGAATGATGTTCTAGAGCGTTTTGATGAACAGAAAAATCTTCTAGAAGGCAGGTTTGCAGACTTTGAAGAGAAAATCAATACTCTCGACGAGTGCGTCGGAAAACAAAATGCACGGATCGAGAAAATCAACGAACAAATCGATACCATCACAAAGGAACTGGAAAAAGTGCGAAAGATGAAAGCTCGAGAACCTTCTGGTGAGTGCTCAAGGAAGAGAGAAGTGAATCCTCCAAGCTTTGATGGTCAGATACCGTGGTCAACCTACAAGAAACAGTTTGAAGCAGCAGCGTTAACAAACGGCTGGGACGATGACGAAAAATACATTGCTCTTACATTTGCCTTGAGAGGAGCAGCTGCTGAACTGCTACAAACCATCCCAGCAGAGAAGAAGGGTGACTTCAAAGTTCTGGTAAACGCAATCGAACAGCGGTTTGGGGATAGCCACATGACAGAAGTCTTCCGAGTTCAGCTTAACAATAGAGCACAGAAAAGAGGTGAAACTCTGCAGCAGCTTCAGGCAGATATCGAGCGACTGGTTCACCTGGCATACCCAACAGCTGGCAACGAGATAATTAATCAACTTGCTGTTGAAGCCTTTGTGAGAGCTGTGGGCGATATAAATCTCCAAAGGGCTATTCGCACTGCCGGAAAACAAACACTACCATAAGCATTGGCTTTCGCTCTAACAATGGAAGCCGCAGAACAAGCTTCCCAAAACGTGCATCGCGTGAGAGAATTGGAAGTCCAAGAATGCTCTTGTCAGAAGGCTACTCTGGAAAGGAGTCAGCGAGACGGACCAGCACGATGCTGGAACTGCAACAAGACTGGGCATCTTCAACGACAGTGCAGATTACCGCGAAGACGAACCTCATGTCAACACTGTGGAAACAGAACTTACTCAACAAGTCAACAACGTTGCTTCCGAAGCTGTTTCCCAACCGGGAAACGAATAAGAACCAACTTCGAGGGGCAGAAGCTGGTTTCTGGTATCGATGGCCCCAGAAACACCATCCAGGTTTCTCAAACGAAACGTGACAACAAGAGCCTGACCGTGGAAGCAAGTATAAACGGCAACAAATGTGTGGCTACCATCGACACCGGTGCCACGGCGTCCATTGTACGGCAGGACCTCGTTAAGAAGACATGGCTCCACAACACCAATAGCTATCGTCCTATCGTCTAAGGACTGCAACTGGAGAAGCCGCAAAAGTCTATGGTGAGGTACGTCTTAAGATCCGGATGGCAGAGCTGGAATTCTCTCACCTGTTCCTGGTAGCAGATATATGCGACGAGTGCATTGTCGGTGTCGATTTCATGAAAGATCACGGAGTGATATTGGACATCGGGAACCAAGTCCTGAAATATCGAAACATCGAGATTCCGATGATCTATGGGATTCACTCGTATGAGACCTCGCTATCTGTGAAAACCGTCATTAAAGAAGATCTGACTTTGCCTGCTTCTTAGAAGTATTCGTGTGGACGAAATTGAAAGGTAAGCCTGGCAGCCATCGATACCTCATGGTCGAACCAGCATCTGTAAAGTCCTCCCAAAACGTCACCATTGGGAAGACTCTTGTGCTTACTTACTTTACCGGCTCACGATCCATGAAGGGTCACAGCCTAGATACTGCAGTCTTCCATCGTGAACGATCCCTCGCATGCACTCTCCAGTCACCGAGACCAAGCGCTCTGGCATCCGCAGTCACTTGGTCACTTGGTAAGGTGTCGTTCGTGGGATTGATGTTTGTTCCAAGGTAGGTGAACTCCTTAACTACCTCGAAATTGCTGCTACCAACAGTGACGTTTTGTCCTAGGCGGTGGACAGATGTTGCTTTGTTTGTTGATAACATGTACTTTGTTTTGTCCTCATTCACTTCAAGACCAACTAGTTTCGCCTGTTCTTCAATCGCTGTGAAGGCCTCAAGCACAGCTCTCTTGGATCGACCGATGATGTCTATGTCGTCCGCATAGCCTAGGAGCTGGGTGGATTTGTTGAAGATAGTGCCCTCCGTGCTCACACCTGCCTTGCGCACTATCTGCTCCAGGACTATGTTGAAGAAGTCACATGACAACGCATCTCCTTGTCTAAACCCTGCGCAAGTTTGGAATAACTCGGATGAGCTGTTACCCATTTGCACACTGCACTGCGTATTGTTTAGCGTCATGCGGCACAGCTGGATCAGTTTGTTCGGGATCCCGAATTCAGACATCGCAATCATAAGCTCTTGGCGGTGGATGCTATCATAAGCAGCTTTAAAGTCGATGAAAAGATGGTGGGTTTCGACTTGAAATTCGTTGGTCTTTTCCAGGATCTGCCTCAGTGTGAATATTTGGTCTATCGTTGTTCTGCCTGGCCTAAAGCCACACTGGTACGTGCCGATTATTGTGTTGCAGAAAGGTTTAAGACGCTCACACAGTACGTTGGATAGGATTTTGTATGCAACATTAAGCAGGGATATGCCACGGTAGTTTTTGCATATCATCGGATCGCCTTTTTTGTAGATGGGGCATATGGAGCTTATCGACCAGTCAGTGGGCATGCATTCTTCCTCCCACACTTTGGTGATGACCTGGTGCATGCGGTTCATCAAAACATCTCCTCCATGTTTAAAGAGTTCCGCGGGTATGCCATCCGACCCTGCGGCCTTGTTATTTTTTAGCTTTTGGATGGCTCTTTCTACCTCTTCTCTGCTGGGGGCTGGGACTGGGTCTTCATTGACTGGTCTTGCTTCTCTTTCGTCATTATCTTGCTCGACATTTTGCGCATTCAGCAGCTGCTGGAAGTGCTGCTTGAAAACATCTACAATTCCCTGTGCTTCGGTGACTAGGTTTCCTTCACTGTTTCGAAGAGCTTGTGTCCCGGTTCTGAAACCAGAAGCTAATTGCTTCGACCTTTTAAAGAAACGCCGGGTGTTGTTCTTGGCCCGAGACTCTTCTAGATCTTTGAGCTGAGAAACTGCGGATGCTCTTTTCTTTCTTCGCAGGGTCTTTTTCTCATTTCTCGTTTTCGTGCGGTACTCTTCCCTTGCTGCTCTTGTTTTCCGTTGCAGCATCTGCAGGCGTGCATTTTCCGTCTCTCTTTTCAATGTCACGCACTCATCATCATACCACGGGTTCTTTTTCGGGGGTGGCTGGTAACCTATGGTGGTCTCGGCTACATTTTGTATTACTTCTCGATATTGGTTCCACAGTGTGTTGACGTCTGTAGTATTTGGGAGGACGGCGGAGAGTCGCTCGCTCAGGCGCTCGCTGTAGTCTCTGGCATTCTCTGATGTGCTAAGGCAACCGATGTTGAACTTCTTTCTTTGGGCTGCACGTGTTTTTTTGTCGTTTGATATTCGAGCTCTAAACTTAGCCACTACCAAAAAGTGGTCAGAGTCGAAATTTGCTCCTCGGAAAGTGCGCACGTTCAGGATGTTGGATGCGTGCCTTGCGCCGATTAGCACATGGTCGATTTGGTTGGTGGTTCGACCATCCGGAGATCGCCAGGTTGCTGTGTAGATCTTCCTTCTTGGAAACCTAGTGCTACTTATCACCGTATTACAAGCTGCAGCAAAGTCGATTAGTCGGAAGCCGTTATCTGTTGTTTCTTCGTGGAGGCTGTGCTTTCCAACTAATCCGCCAAAGATGTCTTCCTTCCCGATTTTTGCATTGAAGTCTCCGAGTACGATTTTGACGTCGTACTCTGGACAGGCTCCGTAGGCTCTATCCAGGAGGTCGTAGAAATCCTCCTTGCTAGACTCCTCAGCATCATCGGTAGGGGCGTGTGCACATATTATACTGATGTTCTGTAATGTGGCCTTGATGCGGATCACAGCCAGGCGATCACTTATTGGCTTGAAATCCATGACTTTCGATCTAAGCCGATTTCCCACGACGAATCCGCATCCAAATATATGCAATCTTTGATGACAGCTATAATAAATGTCGCAATTTTTTCTCTTTATTGTCCCTGATCCTATCCATCGTATTTCCTGGATCGCAGTAATATCTGCCTTATACTGCGAGAGGACAGATTCAAGTTTCTGAGTTGCACCTGGAGTGTAGAGGGTTCTTACATTCCAGGTACAAACTCTCAATGCGTAGTCCGTTGTCGTTCCGGGTCTGGTTACCATAAGAGGGGGTTCATTATCCGAGGCTGGTATCTCTCTCATAACTGTCAAGTTTTTCACTGTGGAAAGGTTGTTAGCCCCTCGCACTAACCTCCAAATTTGTTGGGCCGTAGATAAGGTGCTCTTTTTTCCCGATTTGCACCCGCGCTTACAAGTTTCGCAAGTTATATCTAAGATATAACCAGTACCCGGTGGCTACCACGGGGAGGTAAAGTAAGCACTTGGTGTGTAGGAAAAGATACAGCCGAAGCCCCCAGATCCTACAACACCCAACCACCGAAGACTCTTGTGAGACCTGTAAATAACATGGTTCCCGAACGAATACTGAACATCAAGCCGTACGAAGTTAAGCTTAGAAAAGGTGAGATTGTCGGACAATGCGAATCTGTATCAGCGATAACAAGAATCAATGAAGAAGAGTCAAGGCAAACCTCTAAGTCCGGAGAGCTGAGCTCCATAAAGACGAACATTCTCAAGTCATCTAATCTTGGTCACCAACAACGAAGAACTGCAGAAGGTCTCCTCGAAGAATTTGCAGACATCTTTTCGTCATCGCAAGGGAAATATGGCAGAACACAACTGGTTCAACATCGAATCAACACCGGGGATGCAAAGCCGATCCGTCAACCTGCAAGACGCCTTCCACTAGCCAAACAAGGTGAGGTTGAAGAACTGATAACCACCATGAAAGAAGAGGGTCTGATCGAAAACTCTAAAAGCCCTTGGGCGTCTCCAGTGGTCCTGGTAAAGAAGAAAGACGGATCAACCCGCTTTTGCGTAGACTATCGAAGGTTGAATGATGTGACCAAGAAGGATAGCTACCCTCTGCCTAGGATCAGTGATACTCTGGACGCAATGGAAGGAGCACAATGGTTCTCAACGTTGGACTTGAAAAGTGGATACTGGCAAGTAGAAATCCATCCTGAAGACAAAGAGAAGACAGCGTTCTCGACAGGAAACGGATTGTGGCAGTTCAAAGTGATGCCTTTTGTACTGTGCAATGCTCCAGCGACTTTTGAGCGCCTTATGGAATGCGTCCTGCAAGGACTCACATGGAAGTCTTGCCTGGTCTATTTGGATGACGTTATCGTATACGGGAAAACATTTGATGAACATCGTACAAATCTGAGAGCAGTTTTTCAAAGACTTCGAGAAGCCCACCTCAAGCTCAATCCAGAAAAGTGTTCACTCTTCAAAACCGAAGTGAAATACCTGGGACATATCATCTCATCCCAAGGAGTAAAGACAGATCCTGATAAGATTGACACCGTGAAGAATTGGCCAACACCACAGGACAAACATCAACTCCGAAGCTTTCTGGGTCTAGCCACCTATTATAGGCGCTTTGTCAAGGACTTTGCTGAGATCGCCAAGAGTCTGCATCAGCTAACGGAAAAGGGAAAGCAGTTCAAGTGGTCAGGTGAGTGCGAGCGCAGCTTTCAAGAGCTCAAGCAACGCTTGTGTAATACACCAGTGCTGACCTATCCGACTCCCGGAAAACCGTTCATCATTGACGCTGATGCCAGCAATGTCGGGATTGGTGCCGTACTATCACAAGTACATAATGGTGAAGAAAAGGTAATTGCCTATTACAGCAAGGTACTCTCAAAGTCAGAAAGAAACTATTGTGTGACCAGAAGAGAACTTCTTGCACTGATCTTGGCAACAAAGCACTTCCATAAGTATCTCTATGGACAGAAGTTTCTTCTCCGAACCGACCATGGAGCACTAAACTGGCTTTTGAATTTCAAGAATCCAGAGGGTCAAGTGGCGAGATGGATTGAGAGGCTGCAGACGTATGATTATGAAATTCAACATCGGAAGGGGAAGCTTCACTCAGATGCTGATGCACTACTGTCTCGGAGACCATGTAAGCAAGACTGTAAGCATTGCAGACGCCAAGAAGAAAAGGAAGTGGTCACTGTCCTACGAACCAGAACCGATCCCATTTATGGCTGGAGCAACGACGAGTTGAGGAAGGCTCAACAAGAGGACCCAGATATTGAACCCATCCTCGCATGCAAGGAACACCAGGAAAAACCAGAATGGGCTGATATCTCCGACAGAAGTCCAGCTCTGAAGGCCTATTGGGCACAGTGGGACTCGTTGCATGTCCAAGAAGGTGTCCTTCGACGTAAGTGGGAATCAGCAGATGGAAAGTCCTATGTAATGCAGCTAGTCTTACCGAGATCGAAGATTATGGACGTTCTGCGAGAGATGCATGATGGAGTTTCGGGAGGCCATCTAGGAGTAAACAAGACGCTAGAAAAGGTTCGACAACGATTCTATTGGCTACATGCAAGGGAAGATGTCGAGAAGTGGTGCCGAAAATGTGATACCTGTGCTGCCACCAAAGGCCCAAACAAAAAAAATCACAGCCAAATGCAGCAGAATAATGTCGGATCACCCTTTGAAAGGATTGCAATAGACGTGGCGGGTCCATTTCCGGAAACAAATAATGGAAATCGTTATATTCTGGTCGTCATGGATTACTTCAGCAAGTGGCCTGAAGCATACGCCATACCGAATCAAGAAGCCAAAACAGTCGCAGACCAAATTGTGTTCAACTGGGTGAGCAGATTCGGTGTTCCATTAGAACTGCATTCCGACCAGGGAAGGAACTTTGAATCAAACATATTCCAGGAAGTTTGTGGGCTTCTTCACATCAAGAAGACAAGAACAACACCACTCCACCCACAATCTGATGGCATGGTCGAACGGTTCAACCGAACCCTTAAGGAACTGCAAAGTTGTGGACGACAACCAGCGAGATTGGGATCGACACATTCCACTGTTTTTGATGGCGTATCGAAGTGTAAGACATAGCTCAACTGGCCATACACCGTCTGAGATTTTGATGGGAAGGAACATCAGATTGCCGAGCGAAATAAAATTTGGATGTCCCACGTCGGAACTGCAAGCCGAGGATGACTACTTGGATGACCTCAGAGAAAGACTCCTTCAGATCCACGACGATACTAGGTCAAAAATAAAGATGTTCAGTGACCGAATGAAGACACGCTACGATATACGAGCGACAACAACAGAGTTCCAAGCAGGAGATCGAGTGTGGCTTTACAATCCCCATCGACAAAAAGGGTTGTCACCGAAACTTCAACGGGACTGGGAAGGTCCATATACAGTGATTAGCAAAATCAACGACGTCGTATATCGGATACAAAAAGGAGTCAGAGGTAAACTTAAAGTCGTACATCGCGATCGACTACATCGCTACAGTGGTGATGAGAATGATGGATTTGTTCGGGACGATCAATCCTAAGGAGGGGGCAATGTAATGTGTATACACTTTATTTATCTCATACGCTCTGTATCTCCTTCTATTGTAATGTCTAATGTGTATACTTTATTATCTCTTACGCTCTGTATCTCTTTCTATATTTAATGTACACACTTTTCTTACTCTCTTTACTTACTCTGTATCTCTTGTTTATTTAATGTACATACTCTCTTTACTTAATATCGTTTAATTGTAGTAGTAAACACTTGTGAGGGGCAATAATTAATTAAGATTAAGAGAAACTTTTGTTTAGCATTAAGAACGTTAGCCCCTAAAAAAAAATCCCAGTATTTTTTATTTGTAAATAGAGAGCTTCTCGAACTTTCAGCTTCTCCAAGAACCAATAGGAACCAATAGTAGTTTCTAGAATCCATCATTTTTGTTATATAAATAGCCGTTTAGTGGCGAGATGAATTAATTGATTGTGAACTGCGATAAAGAAAAGTACACTGTGTTTGCAAAGTTGTAATTGAAAGAGTTGAATAAATAAGTTTGTGAGTGATTTGAATAAAGTGAATTTGTGTTTTATTTAAAAAGTGAATAAGTTTTAATTGTCGGACCAAGCCGAATATTACAGTATTATTAAAATTAAAATTGTGTATTACATTTTAATAATCTTGCATTAAAATGTAATACCCGTTTGTATAACATTTAAACTGTATTAAGATGTAATACTCGTTTGTATTACATCCTTATACCCATGTATTAAAAAGTAATTCAATTTTATTAAACAAATCCTCTTGTATTACATTTTAATACCCTCGTATTGAAATTTAATAAATATTTTATTTTAAAAAACACTTGCTTTACATTTTTCTGTTTGACATCTGCCTGTAGTGTAGCGACATTCGGGTCGTTTCTCAAAATTTGTCATTTTAAAACAAAACAAGCAAGTTTAATACAAATGAAAAACAAAAGTGTTAACGAAGACGAAGTAGATTTAATTGATAAATTTGAAGCCTTTTCTTTGGATATTCTTCTTTCCGGTAAGTTAAAAGTTAAGCAACAAGAATAATAAAAATAAGTGCAAAACTAAAAATGCTGGTCTTCCTATATCTTTTTTACT
Organism: Sphaerophoria taeniata; assembly: GCA_943590905.1. NCBI lineage: Eukaryota > Metazoa > Arthropoda > Insecta > Diptera > Syrphidae > Sphaerophoria > Sphaerophoria taeniata. The sequence continues at coordinate 65,160,424 of OX016540.1, forward strand.
GCATTTATGTGTGTGAGTTTTAGTTTGTTCCTTAAAAATTCTTCAGTGCGCAGTCAATTAAAGTTACAGTCATATTTTCAAGAATAATAAACATTTCAAGATTAATAAACATAAATTATGGAATTATCCTTAAACTGATGTGTTTTTCAGCGAATGTAGCACACAGTGTGCTACTTCGTTATCGTGCGTCGTCGTTTCATTTTCTATCATATTCTTAAATGCACATCAAGATGCAAGAATGTTCTATTTTAAATGAGTCCAAACAAAATTAAACTAGATTTTATTTCTGTTTATTGTAATGTGTGACACAACTTTACTGCAAATTTGCCTAGGGTGTAGGGTTTTTTTTCCAGAAAAAATTTCGATAAGTTTGCTTTTTTTAATACGAATTTTCTCGGGACAGTTCTGGATGCTGCAACACCAGAAGTCACTGGTGATTTCACCGTAAAAGACCATGACGGATCTGAAATTCCGGTCGAATTTCGGAAAAATATCGTTGTGCAGTATATGAATTGTAGCCATTTTTTAATTGAAATTCAACCAACAATAATCTAAAATAATGAAAAAGAAAATGTTCCCGCAAGTGCCACAAATCAAAATGCCTCTATTGGCTCACGAATGCTGCTCTTCAAAGAGGTATCACCAAGCACTCGTAAATCAACACAAACAAACACACTTACACACACATACATATTAATAAGATTGGGGCAATTTATTTATCTATTCTCAATCTAGGCTTTAGTTTTAACTCTAGAATAGAAAATATACATTTAGTTGCATTGTTTTATGCAAATGATTTTAAAAACGAAGGATGTAATTTCAACACTGTATTGAAACCAATTGTTAAAGATATTTAGACTCTTGAAAATGATGGAATAAGAGTAAATAATATATTGTTGAAAGGTACCTTGGTTAGTTTGTGTCACGACAATCTAGGTGGAAATTCTGCATTGGGATTAGTAAAATCATTTAGAGTTAGAGCATCTAATTTTTGGATTTGCAGTATGGAGCGTTCAGAAACATTCCCTTATAGAAATAAACGAATATTTTTCGTTTGTCTGAGTACTATTCAAATGCCTTTCATTATAACCAGAATCTGACATTCGAGGACTATAATGAATCAAAAGGTATAAAACGATACAGATACTGCATTTTGAATAATTTGTCTTACTTTGACATATTCGAAAATCCTAGCGTAGACTTAATGCATGACATACAAGAAGGGACGGAGCCTTTCATAATGAGAGTTTTTTTTTTAATTGGTTGAATACAATATTGTTAAAGCAGAAACATTCAATATTAAAATTCAAGCTTTCCGATTTGGATACTTATTTCGTAACAGTTTACCTTCTCATATTAGCTTAGAAAAAAGTTTAACTAACATAGGGTTAACAGCAAGTCAAAACCACTGTCTTATGCTTCATTTTCCGTTAATATTTCATAAGTATTGTTCAGTTTTTCCAAAATATTGGAAAGGAATTACAACTATGCTTACTAAAGTGAATATAGTTTTCGCTTCTAGTATTTCGATTGAATCTTTAGATTTACATTCTATCGCGATTGAAGATCATCTTCGTTGCATAGTTGAAGACTTTAATATGACTCTGTTACCTAAACACCACTTTCTTACCCACTACCCACCCATAATAAGAAAAATGGGTACTCCGATAAATATGTCCACTTGTAGGTACGAAAGCAAACATAGGTGCTTTACGAAATTAAATGCCAATATTAATAATTACATTAATATGTGTAAAACCTTAACTGACCGATATCAGCAGGATTTCCATTGCATTTGGAAAAACACCAATTTTGAAACGATAACTACTTTTGGTTTGCTTAAAAATTCAATCCCGCAATGGAAATTTAACTTAACATGCGTGAAGAAAACTTAAACAGTACAGTGTTTACTGCTAATTTTGTTGAATTTTCAAATGGTTTTCACTACAAGCCGGGATTTTATGTTTATACAAATGACAGACAATTGTCAAAAATAGAGTATATTTTTTCCATAGAAAATAATCCGTACATATATTACAGGTAATATAGCTCTTTATTTTTTTGTAAGATCCTCAACTCGTGGTTAGTAAAAAGTACAAATGAGACAATGTTAATAAATTATTATAATTTAAAATTCAAGAAACCATACGAGTCGTATTTCATTAATGGACAAACATTTGTCTTAGTTCCCTATTTAATATCACAATAAGTTTTAATACAAATTAATTAACGAAGTCTATTTGTATTGAGATATTGTACATAATGTAAATTAATTTAAATTCTATAACGGATACATACAATAAATATTTGAAAAAAAAAATAAAAAATGTGAGTTTTATTATGTACATCGTTTGTTTCACAGCTTCTTAGAGTATGGCCAAACATTTCCCAATCTATTGGTGGGTCGATGAAAATTGTTTGTATAGCTTTCAATTTGATGTATTCATAAGTATCTAACATTTTGTATTCCAAGTCAAAAAGTAATACAGAAAGTATTTCTTTTCGATATTTTTGATGATACCAATCCATAAAATTGTATTAAATTCTACAACAGAATTTAATTTTTTTCTTAATATAAGGATTTATTAATTTTAAATACAAAACTCCATTAATTTTTATTACAAAAATTTATAAATTTTTAATAAAAAAAACATTTATTTTAAATACACATTTTATTATTTTTTTACAACATTTTTTTAAATATTAAATATAAAATTGTAATAATTTTTAATATAAAATTGTATTAATTTTTAATATAAAATTTTATTAATTTTTAATACAAAATTCTATTAATTTTTAATACAAAATTCTATTAATTTTTAATAAAAAAGTTATATTAGTTTTAAATAAAAAAATTTATTAATTTTTTATATAAAATTGTATTAATATTAAATACCGCTTTGATTAACTTTTAACATTTTAATATTAACAATTCTATTAAACTCTTATTAAAATCTAATACAACCTTTATTTAAAAATTAATAAAAGGCGTATTACTTTTTAATACAAAAATTATTAATTTTTATTGTGCCCTATCGAGGTATTTTTCGGAGCGGAATTTTGTCCGATTTCGTACGTTTCGGACAAGTTTTGCTTCGAGGTATTCTTCCGAATTACAATTCAAAATTTTTCCGACATGAAGTAACGCAGTACGATGAGTAGAAATGTGGTGCGATGATTAGCTTTATTTTCCTTCATTTTTGATAGTTTGGTTTCCGATTTGTCCGCAGAAAATTGTTGGAAATTGCGGAATTTTTTTAAAAGTTGTGCTTAAAGCTGTTGTTGGTTCTTTCGTTTCAGATGTTCCAACATTGTTACATAAACTCCTTTCGAAAACTCGCAGTCACGAAAACATCTTTATGCCGGACAATATTTCACAAATTTCCAAACTGCAGATACCTAAACACATTCTCTCAGCCCTACAACCAAAAACTTCTCTCTTCCCTTCAAACGTGACCAGCGAAAATTCTAAACAAATTCATTTCAAAACATCCACAAGAATTGACTCACCGTCACCATCGCTTCAACACCATACAAAAACTTAACCCAAAAATCATATCCCAAATGCATTTTATTGTTTACATATTAATCAAATCGACATTTAAAACACGAAACAAACACAAATTGGAACACTTGAAAGGCCTGCCACATGCCAGAATTTCAACTTCGATAACATTTCTTCAGTCAGAGTCTCAGGCACTCTACTTCCGTGTTTCTTAGTCTTCCTTTGAAATCAATCGACTTTGCTTATAAAATGTGTGCAGCAAATACAGCAGATTGCACTTTCTTTCATTTAAGTTTGTTCTTGTGCCTTTCCCTCTTCTCTGACCGCATACATACTTTGAATCGTTTCTTCACGTTCGTGTCGGTTGATTTTTCTTAAAACATAGAAAAACATTTTCTAGGCTCTTCTTCTGGCAAAGATCCGAGAGTTGTGGTAATTTTCAATTAGCAAGAATTTCATAAATCTTCCAATCTCTTCCAATAAAACTGAAGCGAACAGTATACTCGGTCAGTTGTGGCTCGTTGTTGTTCCATTAGTGGTGCGACTTGCTCCGTCTCTGTCTCTAGAAATTCTACTTCTAGGAACTCGTCAAAAAAATCCTCGCTTATATCAAGTGGTTCCGACTTGTCATTTCCACAATCACTTTAAAAATGAAAATAAAAACTTTTTATTTTAATTTATTTATTTATTTTCGAAATACTTACTCTTCTGGGACCCTTATATTAGCTTTCGGGACCGAAGCCGATCCACTGGGTACGTTGCACTGCTCCCTGAAATGAGAGCGGAAACAGTCTCGCAAAGAATTCCATTTTTTTGGCATTCATCAACTAAAAGAATGGTTTTTATTAAGTAGTAATACAATAAAAAAATAAAAATAACTATATTTACCTCTTTTTCCTAACTCCAACGCAATTTCTATCCACGCGTTTTCTCTAATTCTGCGATTGCTGTATTGCGGAGAGTCCTTCGCATATAGACATTGGAAATTTTTTACCTCTAGTATTAATTTGGTCTCAAATTCTCTGATTTCTAATTTTTGATAATTTTTATTTTCTTTTTGTTGTCGAATGTCGATTCATTTTTGTTTGTTTATTCTTTAAAGACAATTGAGGTTAAACTAGATCATTGAGAGAACCGATGACAGTCTGGAACAAAAAGAAATTCGAATATTTTCATTGGTCCGCTGGTACTGTGAAACGAGGAATGACAAATCAGCTGATCATTGAAAACGATAACATCATTGAAAAAATTAAAATGAATTATAAGCAAAATATTTGGGCTTAATTAAATATTTTAATTGATGAAAAAAACTTGAACTCTTTAACTTCATTTTGGTACCAAACTTAACAATTATTTATTATTTGTTTAATTGCTTTTAAAACCTGAATGAAAATTATCAATGATGGAGCATTTGTAATTTGTTTTCAATTAAAATAAAATGTAAAGTCCGAGAAGCAAGGATTCGTATGTGTATAATTTTCATTTTTTCCAATAAAATGGATATTCTTTTCGACACGTCAAAAAATGGACCTGAGGGTTGAATCTCTGATAAATAATAAAGCAAATACTTCACCCTATTTCTTACATTTCATGTTTGTCAAAATATGTTTAACTGGAAAACTGGAATAACTGGCAATAGTTGCCCGAAACATAAATTTATCAGAAAGATGAATGTGAAACGTAAAACTCACTAACAGGAGGATTTGACTGGCAGGTAATTTAAGTGCTGGTTAACTAATCAGAACTTTACTTGTATATTGTGGAACAGACGCTTAGTTATCTAGAATCAATTCCAAAGCACAAAGACTACACCATTCCCCAACTACAGTTCGATAGAAACTTTCAAACTTATCTATACCTTCCAGATCCTTCTGGGAAAATATAACATTCCTGGAAGACGAGGCAATCCACTTCTATTCAGATGGATCGAAAACTAGTGATGGGGTTGGTGGAGGTGTGTACTCCGAACGACTAAAACTAAGTCTCTCATTCAGCCTTAAAAATCATTGTAGCGTGTTGCAGGCAGAACTTTTGGCGATTAAGGAGGAGGAGAAAACGTTGTATCAACATTTGACATCCGGATTTTCTCAGATAGGCAGGCAGCTATAAAATCCCTAAACTCTGTCTCTACAAACTCAATTACGGTCCAAAACTTTCGATCGTCTCTAATGGAGGTGGCACAACAGTTTAACATTCACCTTCACTGGATGCTGGGCAATAGAGACATTCCAGGAAACTGCAAAGCCGATGAACTCGCCAAATATGGTACAACACTACCCATTAAACCAAAAATGTTGGTAGAGGTAGACCAATCGCTACATGCAACAAGATGCTATTAAGAGAACTAACATCAGGTGGAATAACATAACCACTTTTCAGCCGACGAAAAACATTTAGCCTAATCTGGGCTTAAAGAGATCTAGGTGTCTGATATCTCTAAGCAGATTGCATATAAGCTCGTTAATTGGTGTCATTACTGGCCACTGTCTAATAGGAAGACACGCCGCGAGAGTGGGCGTATTTTTTAATGATTTTTGCAGAAGCTGCAGGGATGAGGAGGATGAGGAAACAGTCCTTTACCTCCTCTGCACCTGTCCTGCTCTGGCTCATAAACGTATGATTCACTTAGGAGAATATTTTTATAATGATTTAAACGATCTCGAACACATTAATATAATTAATCTTCTACGTTTCGTAAGGAACTCTAATTGGTTTCATTGAGCTTTGGAAGAAAGCCTTTTAGATTCATGTGGTATCACAATGGGCCTTCAATTTGTCTAAGTGTGTCTTTTAACATCCATGACAGTCACTTTAACCTAACCTAAACCAGAGGAACTGTAATAAAAATCCTTAAAAGAGACTCAATAGGCCAGTTCCACAAAAAGAGATCTCTGACCCTCAGCTCAGCTCTCAGCTGAGCGCTCACTTTTCTGTCAGAGATTTTTGAGACGAAAAAATTTAGGATTCGATTTCTCACTCAGCTATTTTGACGTGACTGACATATGTGCAACAACAATTTGTAAGGTAACCATTTTATCTCAATGAAAACTGAGAATTATGTTCCACCAAATGATTTTGCCTCAGTCAATGTGACATTGAGCGTTCAGTGAGATTTTTCTTTGTGGAACTGTCCTAATAAAACAATTTTGCGTTTAATTTTAAATTTCCCTTCTTTAATTCCAATTTTTAATTTAATGGAGTGTCAATAAATTGGCTCTAAGTGTTCACCTTCATAACAATTATGGACGCAATAAAATAATGAATAAATATGATTCTGAGTACCAAATTTAAATAGGAAGCACATTCTGTCGAGGATTTTCTGTCCTACCCCGTCTAAAATTCGAGCGCCTCGAAAATGTTGATAATTTAAAGATTTTCTTACTCGATTCGAAAAAAATAATTTTTTTTTAGAAAAATTATCCTTTTTATTTTGTTTATGTTTTTACAGACTATCACGATCAGTTAAAAACAAGTCTAACCCGGCGGCCACACGAGCAAGTTCTGGCTAGCAAGTTGGCATACAATCAAATGTTTTACTCACACATTCAAACTTTTAGTACTTGCTTTAGTACTGGCTGGTCAACTGGCTAGCAAATTTTCCAGCCAGTAAAACGAGCAAGTAAATCGCAAGTAGTTTGACAGGTTTTGCAAAATATATCAAAATGAACAAAATTATATTAGAAAATTAGTTGAAACGAGGATTTTATTTCTATTTTTGCTGGTGACATCTTGGAAATTCAAAATTGGATGTTAAAAGCAGGTAAGCTTGTAAAAAATATGTGAACTTGCTGGCAAGTTGACTAGCAAGTTTTTTGCCACCTACGTCACACCAAGTACACCGATAGAGATTTGACAAATAATATATGTACGCTACTTGCTGGCCAGAACTTGCTCGTGTGGCCGCAGGGTAAAACACCATAAACGAGGCATATTTAAGTCGATATATATAGTTATTTATTAGATATTTTATTTATTTATTATTTTTATTTAAATGTGGCGGCTAACTGAATTTAATTTTTTTCCTAATATTAATTAAAAAATATGGCTGTTGTCCAAAATATTCACCAGTTACTGAATTTAGAATTAAAAATGCACCAATTTAAAAGAAAAACAAAAAATACACAATTGTAAAAGTTATAAATATATATGCTCTTTTTGGTGAAAACTGTAAAAAAATTCACTGATTTGTATCATTTCGAGAAATTATAAAAAAGACCAAAGTTGAAGGAGCAATGAGAAGAATTGTTTTTGTTCGGTATATTTTATTTACTGTGTTTCACAAACAATAATATAAATTAATTTTATAAACTTTTATATTTGTTTCTCTTTTGAAATGTTAAAATTTTTAAAATTTTATGTTTGTAAAACAACTACTTCATCTTCCCTGGTATTTTCTGGTTCCGGCTCTTCCTCTTCTTGTTATTAACTATAACTACACCGAACTCCCAGTGTGTCCTATTCAATGGTGAAAATTTTACAGAATGGTGTAGGTACTAAAAAAAACTCAACTTCCTGTGTGGTGTATTAAATGCACGTTTTGTCAACCAATGTGTGTAATAAGTACACCAAGGTTAGGTTAGGTTTGAGTGGCTGTCCAGATGTTGTTGACTCACTTAGACCTCAAGGGTCCGTTGTGATACCACAAAACACTCATGGGAGAGTAATGAGCTTAAACAAACCAATTCGTGCTTCTAATGAAGTTAGAGAGACATTTTGTGTCGATTGTTGCCAGTTCACTGGTATTATCGAAGAAGTGATTACCTAGAAAGCTGTTCCTTCTAATGGAGAGTGCTGGACATGTAGAGTCGTTCGGGGTAAGTGTGCGCACTTTTGACTTTGAAGAAGGATGCCATTCAAAATATAGATTATACACAAAAGAAATTAATTAAATATCGAACGTACATGTTTTTACTACTTAAATTGAAGTATAAAACATCAATTATTTATAAATTAAATAATTTGTTTATATGAAAACCAAAACAAGTCAAAGTGCGCACACTTGCCCCTATGAAGGGGTAAGTGTGCGCAGGATGTAGGGTAAGTGTGCGCAGGTTCTTTTACTAATTTTTTTTATATAACGAATTTCACACAATGTTAACACTTCCTTTTAATATCTTTTATAGAAAAGTTGAGTGCATAAAAGTATAACATGTAAAAACATATACGAAAAAATAAAGTTCTTCTCCAATACAAAAATCAAATTTTGGTCTCTAACTAACATGTAGCTTCCCACCAACCTATCAACATACGGTCGTTTGGGGTAAGTGTGCGCACTTTTGACTTTCAAGAAGGATGCAATTCAAAATATAGAGTATATATAAAAAAGTTAGTAAAATATCGTACGTACATGTTTTTACTACTTACATTGAAGTATAAATCATCAATTATTTATAAACTAAATAATTTGCTTATATGAAAACCAAAACAAGCCAAAGTGCGCATACTTGCCCCCAAATGATTGCGCACACTCACCCCGAATGCACTATTTTATTGTTTTTGCAAAAATATAAACAAATTATTGTCAAAATCAGTAAAATCTCCACTCAAACGTAAAGTTCAAATAGTATAATCTATAAAAAATCACTACTCACTGCATTAAAATACAAACAGAGATCACTGACACGTTTTGAAAATTAAGAAAAATTTTAGTGAAACTTACCTTTTTTTTCTTTTGTCTTTCTACGACGCATCAAACACTTCAACAGCACAGACATAACTGACCTCAATAAAGATCGGATATCTGCTAAATTGTGCATTAATAGAAATTCGAATTTCATCTCCTTTTTTAAAAAAATTGCTATGCGCACAATCACCCCGCTGCGCACACTTACCCCGAACGACTCTACATAGAAGGTGTTGGACTGTTTCCTCTTCCTCCTCGTCCATGCAGCTTCTACAGAAGTCATTTGTGTAGACCCCTAGCCTCAGAGCATGTCTGCCTATGAGGCAGTGTCCTGTTATTACTCCAATTGTAGAGCTTATATTTTGTCTGCTCAGGGATATCAAGCCTTTTGACCGTTTTAAGTCTATGCTTGGCCATATTTGCTTGGTTGCTAGGCAGGTGGTACCCTGTGACCATCTAGCATTGGTTGATTCTAGAGCATACTGTTTGAGAAGATATTTGCATGTAGCGAGTGGTATTCCTATGTTGTGTTTTTGTCTAACATTGGGCAGAAGTGTTCCGTTTTTGGCGAGCTCGTCGGCTTTGCAATTTCCCGGAATGTCTCTGTGGCCCGGCACCCAAATGAGGTGAATATTAAACTGTTCCGTCATCTCATTCAGAGATGATCGACAATCGTGGACTATTTGAGAGTTTATGGAGACAGACGCGAGAGATTTGAGAGCGGCTTGGCTGTCCGAGAAGATTCGTATATCCTTGCAAGATATAACGTTTTCTTTGAGCCAGGATAGTGCCTCTTTAATCGCCATTACTTCTGCCTGGAATACACTACATTGATCGGGAAGTCTGTATGATAGACTGAGATTCAGTTGTTCTGAATAGATACCACTTCCAACTCCGCAGTCGGTCTTTGAACCGTCTGTATAGAAGTGTACCGCGTTGTCTTCCAGGGGTCTTTCTTCTTCCCAGGAGGATCTTGAAGGGATAGAGACATGGAAGCTTTTACCGAACACCATTTTTGGGGTGGTATAATCTAAGCGATCTGGGATAGATCTAAAATTGTCTAGAATAGTAGTATGACCAGTATTGTTACTGTTCCATTGAGAGGTGGCTCTAAGCCTCACACATGTGTTGGCTGCCACCATTTTGGAGAAGATGTCGAGAGGTGTAAGGTTTAAAAGCACTTCCAGGGCTGCGGTTGGTGTTGAGCGAAGTGCTCCTGTGATGCACATACCTGCTGACCGTTGAACTTTGATGAGCTTATTTAGATTTACCATCTTGTCCAGTGCGGTCCACCATACGACAACTCCATAGATGAGTATCGGTCTGATTACTGAAGTGTATAGCCAGTGGGTTATCTTTGGGGAGAAGCCCCATTTTGATCCTATGGCCTTTTTACAAGTGAAAAGCGCTACGGTAGCCTTTTTTACTCTTTCATCAATATTTGCCTTCCAATTTAGTTTTTTGTCTAAAATGAGGCCTAAATATTTAGCTTGGTCGGAAAAGCTTAATGGTATTCCTTTAATCTTGGGTGGGCTAAACTGAGGAATTTTGTACCTTCTCGTAAAGAGTACTAGTTCTGTTTTATGTGGATTGACGTCCAAGCCACATTGATTAGCCCATTTTGTTAGCCTATTTAAGGCATTTTGTAGGAGTTCCGAGAGAACTTGGGGATGTTTTCCAGATACAGATATTGCAACATCGTCAGCATAGGCAATCACCCTGAAACCCTCAGCTTCCAATGATGTTAGTAGGTCGTTTACTACCATATTCCATAAAAGAGGTGAAAGGACCCCACCTTGGGGGGTACCTCGATTTACCGATCTGGTGGTAGTAAAACTTCTCATGCTGGAAGTTATTGTCCTGCTTTTGAGCATGTGACTTATGAGATCACTGAGTGATTTCTTTAATTTCAGCTTGTCCATTGCTGTTGTGATCGCCTGGTAACTGACGTTATTGAAAGCTCCTTCAATATCTAGGAAAGCAACAAGATTATATTCTTTGTATTTGAGGAAATATTCAATACTACGTACCAGCGTATGAAGTGCTGTTTCTACTGATTTTCCCTTAGAGTACGCATGTTGAGCTGTGGAAATGAGACATGGTTTTAAGCTATGTCTAATGTAAATTTCAATCAGTCTTTCCAAAGTTTTAAGAAGGAAGGATGATAGGCTAATTGGTCGAAGATCTTTAGGGTTAACGTGGGAGGGTTTCCCTGCTTTAGGAATGAAGACTACTTTTGCCATTCTCCAGGCCTTGGGAATATATTTCAACCTTACACAGCCTGTCAGAATGATTTCCAATGGTGGAATGATCATATCTGAGCATTTTTGTAATTCGGCCGGAATGATTCCGTCTGGTCCTGGAGATTTATATGGGTCAAAGCTATCTACGGCCCATTGCAATTTTTCCCGCGTTATTAGATCCACTAAATCGCTTGTAGAAGCTTGAGACTCTGATGTTAAGTCGCTGAGTATATTAGAGCTACCTGGAAAGTGGGTGTCTAATAACAGATTAAGAGATTCTTCATCTGTGGTAGTCCACGTACCTGCATCAGTCTTTAAAGCACTGGGTATTGTTGGACTTTTTGAGAGAATTTTCCTGAGTCTTGAGGCTTCTGAAGTATTTTCTACTTTTCCACAGAAGTTTCTCCAAGAAGACCTCTTACTCTTTCTTAATTCTTTCTTATATTGCTTTAGAGCTTGTTTGTATGAGTCCCAGTCAGAAGGAGATCTAGTGTACTTAGATCTATTGAAGAGCTTTCGACAGCTCTTCCTGAATGGTTCTAGTTCTTTGTGCCACCAATGAGGTTTCTTTTTACCCTTTGGAATGGTTATAGGGCAAGCAGCTCTCATTGATTCGTTGAAGGCGTCGGTGAGATGATTCACAGAAAGGTCTAGTTCATCCTTAGTGGAGGGACTTTTAAGAAGGTTGTGATCAAGCAGTTGTGCTAGTACCTCCCTATATCGTTCCCAGTTAGTATTACGATGATTGCGAAAACCCGTAGATATATTTGCCACACCATTGAGCTCAAACTGAATATATCTGTGGTCAGAGAAGGAATTCTCCTTTGAGACATGCCAGTTTGAAATCAGATTGTGGATAAAGTCGGAGGTTAGTGTAATATCGAGTACCTCTTTCCTATTCTTGGTAACAAAAGTGGGTTCATTACCAATATTACTTATGAGTAGGTTAGTACTTAAAAGGTAATCAAATAAGGACTCACCTCTCTCATTAATATCAGAGCTACCCCATACCGTGTGATGGGCGTTAGCATCCGATCCAATTAGTAGGCCAACTTTCCTCGTTTGCGCGTCCGCAATTGCCTTCCTCAAGGTGTCTCCCGGAGCAGGGCTGTCGTGACCAAGATACGAGGATATAAGCCAATAGGTGGCTTTATCCGTTGTTAGAACAGCTGTTGTGGTGTCTTTGTCGCTGTAATGGGGGAGTAAAAATACATTTAAGTCATTTTTTACTAGCATGCATGACCTAGGTTCACCTTTCTCCGATGCATACAGTAGCTTATATCCAGGAGTCTTGAGGCCTTTGATGCTGGAGTTAGAGACCCACGGCTCCTGTATGAAGGCGATGTCTTCATTGTTACTATGCAGTCGGAGTAACAGGTTGTCTGTGGCCATGATGGCGTGTTGGAGATTAATCTGAACTAATCGCAGCATTGCTACTTTTAGTCGGATCAACCTCCACCACTGTTTTGTCGGCGTTATCATCGTCAGAGGAGGAATGAAGTAGGTCTTCCTCGCTCAGAGTGTTGCCTAAGATGGCGTCTTCAGTTTCCATGTCGGAAATACTGTCGACTATCGGGTGAGCCTCCACGTCGGATGGCTTGTTTGGGGGTGCTGAGGTCGATGGTTCCACTTGTGGTGTTGCATCTACTTCCATTTCTGGGGGTGGTGAAGCGTTTCCTTCCGCTGAAGGGGCTTCTATGGGGGGTGCGTTGAGCGAGTCTTCATCTTTTTTATAAATTCGGACAGTGATTTCATCGAAACCATACCTAATCACGCCTTCGGTCGCGGCCAGTGGAGCCAATGATTCCCTATTGATCACCAAGAGAGCTGATCTATAGCGACCCACTGTCTCCTTCTCAACCTTTGGGACTTTCCAGTCGTGAGTAGGCAGGTTTGGATTGCTAGTTTTGATTAATTTCATAATAATGTCAGGGCAGTTGTGTAGAGCTGGGACCATTATACGTGCTCTCGGTCGGCAAGGGATATTCTCCCTTGTAACAACTTCGAGCTTGGCACCCGGCCAGACTTCTGGCAAGCCATTAACAGCAGTCCTGTACAGATCGAAAGATCTCTGATCACCACAGGCGATGAGTTTGATACGATTTTGGTACCATCCTGCATCGGCTGTGTCTGGGAGAGGCCCCGGATTCTCCTCGATGACAGATAAAAATCTGAAACCGAGGTGAGCCTTGACGTCTGCCCATTGATCATGAGAGATGTTACCATCTGCATGACTTCTGTCAATGACCGCGGCTATGATCTTGCCTTTGAGCGCGTCGCTGAAAGACAGATCTTTATTGAAGGCTGTTGTGCTGCTGGAAAGCACTTTCTGCCTCTTCGGTTCAGGCTTGTCGCCCTCGAGAGACCTATTGCGCTTTAACGTTGAGTCGCTGCCGGTCGATTTGGTAATTCTGCTGAGGACGCCACTAGCCCATTCGAGTTTCCGCGCTTGCTCAGGGGTTCTTTCCGCCGCCGGTATGACACTGACTGCGGCCCGAATCCTTTCAGCATTGCGCTGGTCTCGACTGACTTGTGACTTCCAGGACTTCTTGTTGGCCGGCCCAGAGCTATGTCCGTGTGACACAGATGTGGGTCCACCACCAGAATTGGTCGCTACCGATACCAATCGGGGTACGCCCTCACCCTTCGATTCAATTCCACGCGTCGCAGATTTTGTCTCTCCGGATGGGGTGTCCCTTCTTGGGGTCGCTTGCGACGTCCTAGCAGGGGCGGGGAAGATGCGGGGTTTGGAATTGCCGCCCTTGGGACAGCCGAGCGTCACAGCTGTTCCACTGACGGGTAATTCCTTTGAGTAGAGGTTGCGGCTAGTAGAGGGAGAAGGACTCCCGCTGCTAGTGGCAACCACAGGGTTAACAACCCGTTCAGACCTCTGATTTGGCTCGACAGCCTTTCCAGGAGATGTGACTGAATTGGTCGCTATCGATACCAATCGGGGTACGCCCTCACCCTTCGATTCAATTCCACGCGTCGCAGATTTTGTCTCTCCGGATGGGGTGTCCCTTCTTGGGGTCGCTTGCGACGTCCTAGCAGGGGCGGGGAAGATGTGGGGTTTGGAATTGCCGCCCTTGGGACAGCCGAGCGTCACAGCTGTTCCACTGACGGGTAATCCCTTTAAGTAGAGGTTGCGGCTAGTAGAGGGAGGAGGACTCCCGCTGCTAGTGGCAACCACAGGGCTAACAACCCGCTCACACCTCTGATTTGGCTCGACAGCCTTTCCAGGAGATGTGACCGCATTGTCAGCCCTGGCTCTATTTATGTTTTGTATTTTTTTTCTATTTGATTGTTTGTTTGGTTTCATTTTTGTTCCCACGAGTGAGGCGGAAAGACGGTCAGCCCCGGCAGAGCCGCTTACCGGGGCAAGGCAAGAAATATGACGGACCTTGCCACAGCATCCGAAAGAGCTCGTTAATGACTGGTTTATCCCCCAGCCTTTCATTCTTCGGCACGGTTTTCGTACAAAGTACGCTCACACCACCACTGAAATTAGGAACCTCTAAACTATGGTTGAATTAGGTTTCCGAACGTTGCACTATTGAGGAGTTACAACAATTCAGCGACCCAACTCAACCTTAGCTAATCACCATCCTGCCAAAAACGCACAGGACTCTGTAGTGATCATTGCCCGCCTGGCACCCACTTGGAGGGTTTGAATGAGGATTTTTGCCGGGCAATAAGTACACCAAACTCTTTGTGAATTTTTCTTAACAAATTCGAATTTACTGTGAAAAAAATATACAATGAACGAAATATTTTGTCAATACAATTTATATTTACAAAAAAATACACAAAACAATATTTGAGATAGCAAAATGTGAATAAAATTTACCTATAACAATTTATAAGGGGTGGATTAAAGTGTGTTTGGCGTTAAAAAAAAAAAAAAAGTTAATTTCTGTATCATGTGGATGTAAGCAAACAGGTTTACATTTGATATGCTCTACAGGATATTCTTTCACGATATGTATCAGCAGAACAAATATTCAAATTACGAGATGAGAATGGACTCGTATTAAAATCGCCTAATCGTCGAATATTTCTTCTACAACATAGCTATCTTAAGCAAGTGTGCTACTTGAGTAGTATTTTCCCATTGATTTACTAGTATCGTACTATATTAATTTAATAACTAATTGCCTTAGGTATTGATCTCATAGTATCATAACTAATAAATAAATATAAAAAATAAATATTTAAATAAAAGGTATTTTACATCAGGATACCATTTTTCCAATAGTAAATGGTTAGGTATTATCATACTCCCTTTAAAAGCTGAAAACGAAAACAAAACAAATTTTATTTGTTGAATCTCCAACTTTGTCAAAGGAAAAATAAATAAACCAAAAATTTAATTTGAATATTTTTTAATGTTCGATAAACAATTATTTATTTCTAAAATATTTACAAACTAAACAAAAATATTTGCACATACATACACACATACATTGATTCATACAATATTCACAAAGATGTATAATAAGATATTTCTTACAAAAATGAATAGTAAAATTTAATATTTATTATGCATAAAGAATGCATGACTCTTGCGCATCCTTTATTGTTAGCTTCCATTTGGTTTTTAAACTTTTTTTAACATATACCACAGGTGGTTTTAAAAGGCTGAGTATTGAAGACAGTATAAAAAAAATCGCGACAATCTAAAATGAAAATAAAACAACGAGATATATGTAATTAATATGTGCTCTTAATTATGTAAGGTTATTACAATTATTAAAAAAAAAACCTTTTATTATGTTCACACAAGTATTAAATGAGCTTCAATAATATATAAGTTCTCTTCACGGTACATTTTATTTAACAATTTAAATTTTCTAAAATTTGCTTAGTTATTATCAACTGCGCTTAAGGACTAACTACACAACTGCAAAAAGTTTCAAGAAAACTATATACAAAATATCAGAGTTGTAATGTGAGATACGTTAAAAATAATAGGATGCTCCTGATAGCAATAGAAAATAAATGATTTTAATGGGATATAAATACTATTATCGCCATGATAGTCCAGTCAATAAAGGTTTTCACCTCAAAAAAAATCCAACAGTTTTGAAACTTGGCACACTTACTAAGGGATGTCTGGTGATGACCCAAAAAAAAGTCCCCAAGAATCCGACGTGAGCTCTAGCGGCAGTTAAGAGAAACATGGAGTTTGTTTCAGTTTTTCACGTTTATCTCAAAAACTATTTGTCGTATCAAAAAATTTTGTACTACAAAATTAAAGCTCATTAAATTTTATAAAAAAAAGTTTTCATGAACTTTTTCGTATCTCTTATAGTTTATAAAATAACTCTAGCGGCAGTGAAGAGAAACATACGGTTTTTTCGGTTTTTCGGGTTTATCTTGAAAATTATTTGTCGTATCAAAAAATAATCTTCTACAAAATTAAAGCTTATTAAATTTCCGAAAGAAAAAAAATTAGGTTATAAATAACTCCACCCACATTGAAGGAAAACAAGTAATTTTTTCATGCTTATCTTGGAAATGGTTTCTCGTATTAGTCCAGACAATAAACAATAAACATTCGCATAACGCTTGCTCGTAGGAAAAAAAGTGTCATAATTTTTTTTAGAGAATTATAAGGCGTACAAGCCTTTGATATATTTTTTTTTTGATAGCTTCCCCCTTTTCAAAGATATGCATGAAAAACCAACATTTTCGACATTTGACCTTGAATAATTTCTTATGCACACATGGGATTTTTGGGGACTTTTGACATTTTACTTTAATCGGTGTTCTAATGCTCTGTACCAATTTTCAGCTCTATGCGAATGTTTATTGTTTATTGTCTGGACTAATACGAGAAACCATTTCCAAGATAAGCATGAAAAAATTACTTGTTTTCCTTCAATGTGGGTGGAGTTATTTATAACCTATTTTTTTTTCTTTCGGAAATTTAATAAGCTTTAATTTTGTAGAAGATTATTTTTTGATACGACAAATAGTTTTCAAGATAAACCCGAAAAACCGAAAAAACCGTATGTTTCTCTTCACTGCCGCTAGAGTTATTTTATAAACTATAAGAGATACGAAAAAGTTCATAAAAACTTTTTTTTATAAAATTTAATGAGCTTTAATTTTGTACTACACAATTTTTTGATACGACAAATAGTTTTTGAGATAAACGTGAAAAACTGAAACAAACTCCATGTTTCTCTTAACTGCCGCTAGAGCTCACGTCGGATTCTTGGGGACTTTTTTTGGGTCATCACCAGACATCCCTTAGTAAGTGTGCCAAGTTTCAAAACTGTTGGATTTTTTTTGAGGTGAAGGCAATTTTTTCGTTCATTGACTGGACTATGAAATAAGTTTCTAGAAAACTAAAAGCAAATTCTCAGGCGTTTAATCGCCTTAATTTACTTTCATTAAATATAATGTATGTAGGTTATACAAATATACTTCAATTATACTTACCAGTCAAAGGACCTTCAATATTATTATCTATTTCTGCTCACCCTTAAGCTCACTGCATGTTTTCATAGTTTCCTCGTAGAGTTGTGCAATTTGAACAACCTCTTCCAGTGTTGGATTTTCTTTTTGCAGAGCAATTGACCGAACCTTATCGTGTGGAGTGTATAGGATAATCATATCCCTAGTATTCGAGTCTACGTACAATCCTCCACATCCTGCTTTTTCACAGACAAACATGCATTCTTTGGCTGCAACCCAATCCGAATACGTTAAGTTAGGTTGCATGAACGTCCTATAGAATTTGAATCTAGATGCAAGCATGTGAGGCTTTTTTTCAAAATGATTAATTGACCGAAAGATACTTGGGCAACCTTTTTCCCATAGAATTTTTGAAGAAAGTCCAGAGAGTTGCCGTCAATCCAGCTCAGCAAATAAGCTCGCTTTGTGTCGTCTTCAATTACGTTGTTTACAATAAAGTGTTGTTCTAGCTGAAGAAGATACGTGGCCCACGTTTCTTTAGATTTGTCGAAGGATTTGAAAGAAGAAATGAATGATTAATTCACGGGTTTTTGCTCCAACACGCTCGTGAGGAATTCTTGATTGGAGTATAATTTGAGTATAATTTCGAGAGTTGTAGTGTCCATACTCTTGGGGTATGGGTATGGGTAGGCTTATATTTTTTTTTTTAAACCCCTAAGTGTTACGGTTGGCTCACCCAAACAATTTGTTTTTTGCATTTTCGGGCAATTTTTTGAAATAATTATTCTACCACTTACCACTAACCATTTCTGTTTTATAGCTGTACCTCACTTCTTTATCAGTGTTCGTGAAAATTTCGTCGATTATTATTATTGTTTGAACATTGTTTGATCTTGGTAGTGATAGTGACATGTTAGATTATCTATGTCTTTTGTATTATTCTAAAGAAAAAATATTGTTAAAGGTAGATTAATCTACTGTTTTTCATCATTATGACAGCGAACAATGCCAATGCGTCGTAGAGGAGCTTCTTTGGGCCGTTAACACGTAGCGGATTACGGGGTAACGGAGCACCAATAGCGGGGTTGAAGGGTAACCGGCTGGAAGGCTAGCGAGGTAAAGGGGCAGCGGGGTAGTGAGATAACGGGGTAGAGGGGTATCGGGGTAGGGTGGGGGGAGTTATTTTTTTAGAAATAATTCATATGGCAAAAGAACGTTTGCCAGGTCAGCTAACATTTTAAAAAAATTTGATGATGCTACATATTAAAAGCCGGAAAAAAATCCCACATCAAATTGGTTGAATTAATAGGATTTACTGTTAATGATTAAATATTTCAAAATCGTGCTTCATTTAATAGGATTATACTATTAAACAGATAGGTAGTGGATACTCTTATTAAGGAAGGTTTTATATAATATCTATACTATTGAATTTGTATGTTATTGAACTTTAAAAATAATGTGTCGCATTATCAGTAATATGGATGGTATAAAACTTTTAAAATAATAGTATTTCCCTCTAAATTAATATGAATTCGCCCCCCATTAATTTTCATAATTTTAAAACAATTGAAACAATAGTAAACAAACCATTAAGTTTGTGGGAAAACCATTGATTTAATATTAAACTCCTATTATAAAACGCTTTTCAAATCAATGGTCATCCCATTGAACAGTCTATGAGACGTTTTTCTCTGAGTGTAGGTATGTACATTGTACATGTACATGTATGTTTTGATTATTGTTAGTATTGTAATGTAATTTGTTCATCATTAACAACTTTTATTAACATTTGAGAATAAAATGTTAATTTATGCATCTAAAATCAATTATAAACTTTATTTCTATGCTACTTTATTTCGTGCTCATGTGAATAGTGCTTTATTCCTATTTATAGATTATATTAAAGTGTGTAAAAAATCACATTTACATTTATTTCAATATAGAAACAACTAGTAAAACTAAAAGAAAACGCATATTCATGTTTCCTATGCGACCAACACCCCTTTGAACTTCCAAGTTTCAAATGTATGTACCACCGTTTTTATCTTTCCCTCTCATTGGCAGACTCAAAACGTCAATTTGATCCCGATTCAAGTGCACTCCACGGTTGCCACTTGGAAATTTAAAATATGACCAAAATTAGAAGGAAAAATGACCAAATGCAGCAAAAAAAGACCATCATATTATAAAATATTGAAAACTTAGTATAAAAATAATGAACTGTATCATTTTAATACATTTTTTTTTTCAAAAACGATTTCTCAAACCAATACGCTCGATGGAATCACTAATGAAAATTCACATGAATACAAATTACTTATGATAGCAAGAGAAAATCACGTATACAGGGTGGTTTCTTTGCAAAATGTAATAAAACGAACAAAATTAAATTGTTGTCCATGTATTATGGCTTTATCATTAAGAGCTAACATTCTCATTAATTATGGAACAGAACTTCGGTCAAGTGGCCGCCCCGACTGGTTTCGCAGTAGCAGTAGCGCATTCTCCAATTTTCCAAGACCTTGTTGATGATTTCGAGCTGTAGCTCACGAATTTCTTGGTTGATATTGGCCATAAGTGCATAAATCGATTGTGGATTGTTAGCAAAACATCAGTCCTTTACGGTTCCCCACAAAAAAAAAGTCCAAATGCGTGAAATCGCAGCTCCGAGTGGCCAATCGACATAACCAAAACAAGATTTGGGAATCTGGTTTGTAAAAGATCGATTGTGGCACTGGCTGTGTGGCATGGTTAACCATATTGCATGACCCAGGGGTCGTCGAAATCTATGCCTTCAATTTCAGTACAAAAGAAGTTGGATGATATGATACTGTTTTTCTATCAAGATTTCGAGAGGGAGACAGCTGTCAGTGAAAAAAACCTATGATTTAAAAGGCACCACCCGTTACTGCATTCTGGCTATTCTTTTATGTTTAGTATAAAGCTGAGCTCTCTTAATTTTCTGCAGATATAAAATACAAAACTAAGCTACAACATCTACTATCAGGTGGTAGTCTGCTGGTAATGCGGTGTAAACCAACAACGCATTATGCTTATGGTCTTTTAACAGTTGATGTTTAGATATTGCAGTTTGAATGTAGATACAGTTCGAAACAAACCTTGCTGATTTACACGACTGAATCCACAAGGTTAGATGGAATATTTTTTTCTCGTTTTAACAATGTCGTTCATAAACTTTAAGTATTTGTTAGGCCGTGTGCGAATTGGATGAATTGTGGTTAAAAAATAAAAATGGATGAATTTTTAACCACTACTGTCATATTTTAACCTGCTCAGCAGCTAGTCAAATTATGCGAAGTGTTAAAATTTAACCAAACGTCAAGTTTTAACCCATTTTTAACTGAATTCGCACACGGCCTTACAATCACACATTTTATGCTGACACTAATGATCTGTTCACATTACGCGAAATATTTTTTTAATTAAATTTTTTCTTAGAACATACAAAATTAAATGGTCTTTTCTTCAAGAAAAAAAAAAATGACCAAATGGAAACAAAAATGACCACAGGACCAAGAGGAAAAAAAAGACCAGATTTGGTCATAAATGACCAAACTGGCAACCGTGGTGCACTCATGTGAAAACCGTCTTGGATAGCTGTGAAGACAAGAGCACAAAAATAAGGGCCGGAATCATGTAACGTGATAGTTGATTATCAGTATTTTGTTATCGTTTTTGATTATCAACTTTACTTTGTATTTGTCTATGTAAGCTGATCAAAAAAAAAAACTTTGATTTGTTGGAATCACTGTCTTTGAAGGAAACCATTTTGTTCACCATATTGGATTTTTTGTTTAATATTATGTCTTACGTCTCACGTCTCACTTCGAAAACTTACCTTGTGCTCATAGACGAAATTTAAATAAATTATGTAAGTTCATACATATATGAAAAATTGATATTAAGACTGATAATAACAATTTTATTATCGCAGGGCTCGACTAACTATTGAAAAACATAAGCAATGGTTTTTTAATATTTTATTATTGAGAAAAATTTGTGTCAGAAATTTTCTCATTCCTAATTTCAACTTTATAGAAGCAAGACCTGTTATTAAATTGTTTATCAGTATCACCATTGTTTTAAATAAACCAATAAACTCTAATAGGTTATGGGCGAAACTAAAGAGTCGGTATATGGAATTCCGCAGTTTCATGGAAGCGGATTTGATGATTGGCAATTTAGGGTCAAGATCCATTTGGACTCGCTTAATCTGGGAGATGTTTTGACCAATGTCGTTGAAGAAAATGGTGAGGGATATGAAGATTTTTTGAAAAGAGATAGGAAAGCCAAAGAGCGAATTGTAGCGTTTGTTCATAATGATTTTTTGAGCTACATTCGTGAGAAGAATACAGCTAAAGAGATGTGGAAAAGCCTCCAATCGTCTTTTGCAACAAAGTCTGTGGTGAATCAAGTTTTGCTCAGGAAGCAATTGTTGAAGCTCAAGATAAAAGATGGTGATTCAATCGCAAAGCACATTACGGATTTTGAGAATTTGGTAAGGCAGCTTAAGATATCGGGAGCATCAATGGAGGAAAGTGATCTTCTAGCTCAGTTTTTTCTTACCCTGCCTGAAAAATTTGATCCGTTGGTTACTGCCTTACAAAACCTTACTGGGAGTGATTTAACGTTTCAAACTACCAAAAACAGACTGCTTTTAGAAGAAGCAAAGTTGAATGACAGAGATGATGAAGATAATCACGTGAGATCAGCATTTGCTGGAAAGAAATTTTTTAAGAAACCTTTCAAATTTCAAGGCAAATGCTTCAAATGCAACAAGCAAGGGCACTTAGCGAGGGATTGCCGAAATTCTGAATCAGGACATAGTCAAAAACCCAATAAGAATTCAAAGCGGGTATGTCTGATGTCGGATCGAAATAACTGTAACAGTTTCAAAGAGTCAAACTCCAAAATTAAATTCAAGCTTGATTCTGGGGCAAGTAACCATCTGATGAATGTAAACTGGTGTTTTTCTGAAGAGAAAGAACTGAGAGAACCAGTAAAAATCAATGTTGCGAAGAATGGTCAATTTTTAATTGCAAAAAGTGCTGGAATTATTCATGGAAGAAGCAACACGGGAATCGACCTGACAATTAATGATGTTCTCTACTTACCGGAATTAAGGGACAAGTTACTTTCCGTGCGAAGATTGACAAGTCTTGGTGTTGATGTCCAATTTGCCAACGATGTAGCTAGAATTGTAAAAAAAAATGGACTTCTCATTGCC
Source organism: Sphaerophoria taeniata (assembly GCA_943590905.1). Lineage (NCBI taxonomy): Eukaryota > Metazoa > Arthropoda > Insecta > Diptera > Syrphidae > Sphaerophoria > Sphaerophoria taeniata. The sequence goes on from OX016540.1 coordinate 65,183,469, forward strand.
GAAGGATATCTAAATGGTAGTTTGTATGAAATTGAATTTGAAATTCAATATCTTTCAGCAAATTTATGTAAGACTGTTGACATCAAATTATGGCATAATCGTTTGGGACATGTTGGACAAGGAGCCTTAAAAGAAATAGCAAAAGAAAATCTGATAAAAGGACTCAATACGACTTCCGTTGATGGCCTTGGTTTCTGTGACATTTGTGTAGAAGGAAAACATAGTCGTGACCCCTTCAATGGCACACGTAACAGAGCAACTCGAGTGTTAGAAAGAATTCACTCCGATGTGTGTGGACCCATTGATGAAGCTAATTGGGATGGATCCAGATATTTTGTATCTTTCGTTGATGACTATACACATTTCGCTATGGTTTATGTTATCAAGCGAAAATCTGACGTCTTTGAAGTAATGAAGGAATACGAAGCCATGGTGAAATCAATGTTTGGACATTCATTCTCTAAGCTTACCATTGACCAAGGGAGAGAATATTGCTCGAGAGAACAGAACTTGTGGTATAAGAAGATGGGGATTCAAGTTGAACCTACAATCTCTTACTCACCTCAGCAAAACGGAGTATCAGAAAGGTTCAACAGAACTATTGTTGAAAAAATAAGAACTATGTTATTGCAATCCAATATGCCGAAACGAATGTGGGGTGAGGCAGCACTTACTGCAACATACCTTATTAACAGAACACCAACTAAGTCGTTAAATTGTAAGAAAACACCTGCAGAGTTGTGGTATGGTTCGAAACCAGATTTTGAAAAGTTCCGAGTATTTGGATGCAAGGCATATGCATGGATTCCAAGTCAACAATGAAAGAAACTGGATTCCAAGAGCCGAAAATCAATCATGATTGGATACGTACCAAATGGATACAAGCTTTGGGACATCCAAAATAAGAAATTTTTCACTGCCCGTGACGTGAAGTTTGATGAAAATGTTTTTCCATTCAATCAAGTTCAAAAAGATGACCAGAAAGAAAAGGAAATAACGATATTCGACACCCACGAGCAAGAAGGGGAAGAAGTATCTGAAGTACTCGTCGGTGTTGAAAATATCCAAGATACTGGTTGCGATATGAATGAAGATACTGATTGCGATGTGAATGAAGCTGAAAACGATGAACATCAAATAGTTAAAGAAGAAAATGAAGAAACCGATGTTTGGGAAGATGCAGCTGCGCTCCCTTCGCAAACTGATAGTGGTAATCTTCATAATGAGATAACTACAAGGCGCAGTGAACGGGAGCGCCGACTTCCAAGTAAGTTTCATGATTTTTACATGTGTTATAGAACAACTGCTGCTGATGAATTTTCGACAGATGTACCTAATTCATATGATGAAATCCAAAGACGTTCCGATGCTCCTAAATGGTTCAAGGCTATTGAAGAAGAGCTAAACTCTATGAAAGAAAATTATGTTTGGCAAGTGGTTACAAAACCGAAAAATGCAAGGACCTTGAAGCCCAAATGGATATTCCAAATTAAAGAAAACGAATATGGTGAACCCACAAGGTACAAAGCTCGTCTAGTAGTTAGAGGGTTTACGCAAAAAGCTGGGATAGATTATGAAGAGACTTATTCTCCCGTTGCCAAACTAACCACTATTCGTACTGTGTTAGCTGTGGCCTTACGAAACAAGTTTCTCTTTCACCAACTTGATGTGAAAACCGCATTTTTGCATGGCACATTAAAAGAGGAGTTGTACATGGCTATTCCTGAAGGGGTTTCAGTGAAGGATGGAGATGTTTGCAGATTATATAAGTTCATTTATGGCCTTAAACAATCTCCTAGATGTTGGAACAAGAAGTTCAATGATTTTATTATTCAGTTGGGGTTCAAGAGATCTAGACATGACTATTGCTTATACACTAAGATGGGACAAGAAGAAGATGACCTGATTATACTTATATTGTGTGTGGACGATTTATTGATTACTGGAAAGAGCTTATTGAAATTGCAAGGACTTAAAACAAAACTAGAATCAACCTTTAAAATGTCAGATTGTTGAAATCTTAAATTTTTCCTTAGTATCAAAATTGATGTTGAAGAAAATGTAATAAGACTTTCACAAGAATCAAGTATTGACAAGCTGCTCGAAAAATTTGGGATGGAGGAGTGTAATCCAACAAGAAGTCCAATGGAAAAAGGGTTACAACTTCAATTGACAAAATCAGAGCAAGAATTTAACAAGCCTTTCAGAGAATTACTTGGAAGCCTCATGTATATCATGCTATGTGTTCGACCTGATATATGTTTTCCCGTTGGGAACATGGAAAGGTATCAACAAAACCCTTCCGGAAATAACTGGCAAGCACTTAAAAGAATAGTGAGGTACTTAAAAGGCACTAAGAAGAAAAAACTTATTTTTGAAATAAGTGATGATCACCCTTTAACTGGTTACGCTGATGCTGACTGGGGTAGTGACAGAAACGATAGGAAATCAGTAACTGGATACATTTTTATAGTCTTTGGATGCACGGTTTCCTGGTCAAGCAAAAAGCAAACAACAATTGCAACTTCTTCCAGTGAAGCTGAGTATATGGCACTCAGTGCGGCTGTTTCCGAAGCTATTTGGATTCGGGGGTTATTGCAAGATTTAAACCAAATTCAAAATGAACCAGCAATAATTTTCGAAGAAAACAAAGGCTGTATTGGTATGGCGACAAATTTAGAAACAAAGAGATCGAAGCATATCGACATTAAACATCATTTCATTCGAGAACACATTCAGAATGGATTGATAGAAGTTAAACCTATTGGTACAAAAGACCAACTTGCTGATATGTTAACAAAGTCCCTGGATTCAATACGTTTTCAAGACTTATGCCAACGCCTTGGATTAAACGATTGAGAAGGGGTATTGAAAAACATAAGCAATCGTTTTTTAATATTTTATTATTGAGAAAATTTTGTGTCAGAAATTTTTTCATTCCTAATTTCAACTTTATAGAAGCAAGACCTGTTATTAAATTGTTTATCAGTATCACCATTGTTTTAAATAAACCAATAAACTCTAACAAACAAAAAAAAAATAAAAAATTTATCGCAATTTATGGAATTAAATCCGCATGTGACAAGATCCTATAATGCCACATCGAGCAGTTTCCCAGAAGCAAGACTGGGAAAAGCTAACGCAGTCGCTAAATAAAAATGGAACCCCCACAAAATCTGTGGCAGAATGGAAGCGGGTTAATTCAATTTCACAGACAATTGTATAGTGGATGATAAATATTAAATATTTTCTAGATTTGGACACTGTCGCACAATAAAAATTCAATGAAGAAAACCAGTGGCGGCCCGTGTGATCTAAAAATCATTACGGAGGAAGAAGAGGCCATCATTGCAGTCTGTGGAATGGAAATTGCAGTATCTGGTGCGTCCAGAAGAAGCTTCGGAAGCAATGCATTCATATAAATAGAAGAGTATAAGGAAATAGAATTCAAAAAGAAGAGGCAAAGAAGACGAAGACGAAGATTGATGATGACATTGCAGAGTTTCTCAATTAGAATACCCAACGCAAGCGGCAAACTGTGCCTTCAAACTTCAAAGGATTCCGACATATTAAAAAAGCAAATCGAAATCCAGGATGATTTCTTTTCTGCACAAATAAGAAGTTTCGACAAGATAAACGAAACAATTATTGAAATCAAAAACGTGCTTCAGGAGCTAACAAAGAACAAAATGCATAAAAAAAAATAATCAGGAAATAATGTCATGTTTTGTGTGTTAAGAATTTTATATAAGTATTTTGTTGTATGGAGTTATGTTTTGTCAATAAAAAGCTTAAGGAAAGCAATTTAAGTTGGAAAATGGTGGTAATTTTTCATCAAGCGAATGTCGCAAAAACGAAAAATGAGACAAAACGAATTCCAATTTTTCTTCTTGACGATGATTCAAAGTGGGAAGGTGCTTTCTTATTTGATATCTCTTTTATTTTGTGCCAAATCTCTTTTAACATTAAATACATACATGAGAAGTTTTAAGGCCTATTTATAAATAAATCGTCTCTGATACCATCACGTATTATTCTTGCTTCTTCTTCAAGCAAAATGTTCTTTCTGTCCAGGTTGAGATGTATGATTTTGAGAATTAGTATTACTTTTTACTTTTTTTTAAGAAAAAGGAACGTTAAGGTTGATGCATACATTGTGCAATGGCAACACAAACATTTATTATAGCGACAACTTTTTCTGGACAATATCTGCACGTTCTTTCTTCCAGAATTATACGCCAACGCAACGACCTAATCAATAAAATTTTCAAATCAAGGTCCACAAAGCGTAAACGAAAATATATACAATATACCTTTCAAATGGCAAATGCATCTTTCCACAATACTTCTGGCTTGTGAGTGAATTTGATTAAAGTTCACCTTACGACAATTTTGTTCGGCATTTCTATATGGTGTGAAGAGATATGGTTCTAATGGATATCACCTTAAAAGACAAGTTTTATTGTGACAGTCATTAATTTGCGTTATATGAAAGTTCCAAGTAACCATGATCTCATTTTGGATAAAAACTGCCTTTCCAATGATTTTCTTTCTTCACTTTGGCGCCAAACAAAGCTGTCATGAGCACTTCCACCAAATCTCACACTTATTGCAGTAATTTTTGCCTTTTCGCTGCAAATCTATAAGTAGGTGCAAGACACACTAAATTTTCAATCTAATATTTTGGTATAGGAACTACTCACAATCATTGCATTGATATTATGTCTTCCTTTGCGGTTGAAGAACATTATATTCATTCTCGTTTCGATGTAGTATCATAATGAGTCCTAAATTTATTGGAAAATTTTGTATGATGCACAAGAATCATAGGACACAGCACCGACTCCATTTTTCTTAATACTCTGGCGTTGATAGCCACCACCACGAAGAAGATTCAGAGTGGCATCTAATTGAAGGACAGGTGGAATATGGGAAGATCTCATTCCAGTTGGTAAACCAATCAGTCGTAAAATGTGAATGAAGGCTTCAAATTTCAAAAATCTAAAATAAACATATGTTATTGAAATAATATCTTGAAAATGGTTTTAATACGTACCTACATTGGTTCAGGTATGTAGTTCCAAAACATTCGATTCATTTCTTAAATTTATTCTTATCATTTTAATTTTTTATAGTTGTTTTGTCTATCAGCGTTTTGAAATAAAACGAATGAAGTCAACATTTTTCTTAAAACGTTAAAATAGCAATAAGTTGCAATAAAAAAAAGACACAAAAAACTCTTGTTTCGTTTTGACAATGTCTTGACATATGACATTTGTCTTAACCCCGATTCAGACTGGGAATGAAATATTTTCGAAGATCCAGGTCACACTTTTCACTTATAAAAGTACACAAAGTCCAATAATAATATTAGTTTTGTTTTTTTATCTGATTTGCTTTTGCTTGTCTAATAGTGTTTAAATATAATTATAAGCATATCAGAACAAAAACATAAAATGCAAAAAAAGAGCCAAGTTCTCTTATGTGCGAACAACACTGTGCAAAAAGTCAGCCACCAAAAGTAATGAGATCTAAAAGGACGCCAAGTTCTTACATGTAAAAGTGTTATATTGAATATTTTAAATCATAGAAGATAATACAACAATATTAAAAGAAAATAGAAAATATGTAGTTTGGCTGAAAATTTACAAGTTCACTTGGCAAGTTTTAAAATGTTTGTAATCACGCATCAAACGAAAACTTGCCAAGTGAACTTGTAAATGGAGTATTATAAAGTTAAACAAACCAGTGTTCTAAATTTCAACATCCTATGACCATTTTAAGAAAGTGGGTGGCAACCACGCCTATTAATGAAACTAACATTTTATACTTATATTTTCTCTTATATTCAAGCGAAACCCTATCAGAATTTCGAATTTAAACGTTTTCGACCATTTTGACAAAGTGGGCGGATACCACGCCCCTAAATTGAAATAGATTATTTTCTCATTTTTTTATGTCATTCAACCAAAACCTTACAAGAATTCCGAATTTCAACATCCTACAACCGTTTTAAGGAATTGGGCGGAAACCACGCCCCCGTTTGAAACTAAAATATTTTACTTATATTTTTCCTTATGTTTAACCAAAACCCTATTAGAATTCCGAATTTCAACATCCTACGACCAGTTTTAGAAAGTGGGCGTATACCACGCCCCCTGAATTAGAAAATTTAAATTTTCGATTTTTTCCTTTGTATACACCCGAAAACCTACCATTGTACCAAATTTCAAGATTCTGCTATTGTTAGAAGTGCTTCATAATTTTGATGATCAGTGAGTCAGTGAGTCAGTGAGTCAATTACGGTTTTTGAAATTTTTATTGTTCAATATCTCAGGAAGTAGTGGTTCTACAAAATAATTTTTTTTTAGGGCCTTTGTGCGCATGAAGTTAATACGTTATTTAAATTTGAAGCTTCTAACTCTATGGGTTCAAAAGTTATGGGTGGTTGAAAATGTACTTGAGTTCGATCCTGTAAAAAGGGAGTAGTGCTAGAACTTGGCTGGGCACTACCGTGCCCTTTGATACAATGTTAATATTTATTTGATTTTTTATTAAAACGACATAAACCTTTGAAATCGACACCTAAATAGGTGTCAAATGAAATCATCGTAAATAACTGACTATCAATTTGGTAATCAATATCCATGTTCTGTAACTTGGTCGAAAAGTTTCCCATTCGATTCAAGGTGGAACACAATATTCCACCGTTTCTCTATCTTGGATCTGTATCTATAACATGATGCGAAAACAGTCCGTGTGAAAATTAAAATTTCAATTGAAGGAATGTTTACTTTTCACTCACAGTGACAAATTTAATCTTTAAAAAAATTGTATCAAGGTATTTTAATTCAAATCATTTGATATCTTATATATAAAATTCTTCTGTCACAGTTTTAGTGGTCATACTCCTCCGAAACGGCTTGACCGATTTTGATGAAATTTTATATGTGTATTCAGTAGGTATGAGAATAGGTTCGTATCTATTTTTTATACCGCTAATTGTTAAGGATGGCTCATCCACACATTTGTTTTGCATTTCTTGGGCCATTTTTTTTTGTAAATAATTTTTGTATTATTTGGCATTAAGAAATACATTCAATCCTTAATTTTCAACTTCCTATCACTTACCCCTACTTTTTAAGAGCCAAAAGAAGCTCGTTAATAGATGCCTCAATACTTTTGGCAGTTCCTGCATCAGGGGTAGCGTAACCGATATAAATTGAACCTGGTTCTTTAAGAACCAATCCAAACCTCAATCACTGTTTGTCTGTACCTTTTTGCTCCTTTCTGTACAATGTTCTGTGTCTTTTCTTTTCGACCATCAAAGTACAGAGCAGGTAAGTGAAGCTGCTTTTGTTTTTCATTTAATTCATTGCGTTCTTTCATTCTTTCCCGTCGTATTTTTGATTTACATATCAACAACTTCAAAATCAGCAGATATGCCATGAAATACAGAGGAAACAATTGCTGCAGCCGCTCTGTCAGAAATACCGTAACGGTCACCTGTTTTTGACACCATAGGCAAATTTTTAACTAATTATGTTTTTTTTTGCTGCGTTTTCCTTGGCTGACAAAAGCTAATATTATATTTTGGGAGTAGAGAAAAGTTAATGTAACAATTGTTTGTCGCACTGAGGTCAAAGTAGAACAATCGCAATATTATAATGACGGGAAAGGCTTAAAACAGCTTTTAACTACCATCTCAAAATCTTGCAAAACAGAGATTTTATTTAAAAATACGGACATTAAATCTCTATGCCTATTGAAAACATTAAAATGATACGCATTTAGCTTCCAAACTTATAGTTCTAATGGCCTAGGATGACATTGCATTTAAACGTTATTTTGCACGATCTTATCAAAATAAAATCTCGATGCGTGGGCTCTTACACTGAAAATAATTGAATACTATTTTAGGTGTGCGCAATTGAGATAGAAACGCAACATAATTTCTCTATTACAAGTCAATTTGACGAAAAAATAAAAATCGACCCACCTTAATGTTCATACTATACTCTTTGTGTTAAACAGCAAACAATGCCATATCACTGCCTTTATTCACATACTTGCAAATATATTTGATGCTCTTCACTGAACTACAAAACTATACATTAATATGAGCTTGGAATGTTTTGCTCAGTAGAGGTGAATAAGGCACCACCCAACGATTATCAATGTCAATATCGATGTTTTTGATACTTTTCGTAAATTATTGTCCGCCATTATCGGAATTCCTTCGACGATATATTGGATATCGTCAAAATTTGTGATCGTATCGTTAGTTAAATCTTTAGGAAATCCTCTGGTACATTTTCCATCTGCCATGCACGGCGATAAATGATTGAAATTACCGAATGGGCCATGAATCATGTTAGTTGTAACCGATTCCTATGTTTTGATAGCATTTTATATTTTTCAACCCAATAAAAATCCGTTGAGGACTCACTGCTTTTGTACCAGTGGCTTAGGACCAGGGTACGGGGTAGTGGGGAAGCGGGATAGTCGGTAGCGGTTACTGGTGTAGCGGGTACCGTTTAGAAGTACTTAGTAACAGGTAGTTGGGTAGCGGGTTACAGTGTTACTGGGTATAATAGGGTAGCGGGTAGACTGTAGTGGAGAAGTGGGTAGAGGGTAGCTGGTGGAATGGTAACGGGCTACAAAAGTCTAGGTCGTTTTTATATCGATTGCGGCAGTACGAAGTCTGTCGGGTCAGCTAGTAATAAATAAGAACGTTAAGAACAGTTAAAACTTAAAATGTATAGTGTCCTTGTGATTAGTGAAGCAATTGACAACAGAAACATGATGCGGATTCAAAGGCGTTACTTAAAAGATACCACGAATCCTTTGGAAATGCTCGAAGAAAGGTTTCGTGAGCTTAACAAAGAGCACAGCGGATATTTTACTTAAGGAATTGAGTCAGTATATGAAAACAGGGGTACGGATTATTTTTATTCCCAATCCGATGCGAATGTGTGCTGCTTTGCATTGTTTCGCAACTGGGTAATTTCAAAGGGATATCGGGCAAGATTTTTCCGTTCCTTTTTGTAGTATGATGGTGTCACGGTCAGTAAGGGAAATAGCACTCATTTCGTAGAGGCATCTTATGCCAAAATGGATTAAGTTTCCGTCGGTAGATGAATACGATGCCATAAAACAAACTTAAATTTTATTTTATCATCACTGTTTTCAAAGTACAATTTAATTCAATAAAACGTAGATTGACCTCATTGATTTGAAGAGTTTTAATGTTTTAATTTTTTCACAACGCTTTTGACTATTTTTTTTTTGTTTTTAACCACGGTTGGATCTTAAAAATATTTCACACACTAGTCACTCATTTAATGATCTTGAAGGCTTTAATAACACTTTAACAAAAAAAGAAAAAACTATTCTTTGAATATGTAAGTCCGAGAAAGTTTGCATTATTTTACGTTTATTTTGACATTGTCCTTACCTTTTTCCACTGGTCAGTTGTTTTGCTGCTTCCTCCCATCGCATTAAAAACTATGGACAAGTCTTCCCAGTTTGATTGGTTTTGAACAATACCGTTGGGGCCCCCAAATCGGCCCCTGGGAAATTCCAAATGCGTTGACATATATTCAACCAATTTTTCTCTTTGATCCCTAGAGATCCTCTGATTTTTCTATGGATAAGAATAATAAATTAACCTTTGCATAATTAAACAAGAGTCAAAATCAAATAAATTACCTTTTGTTTATTTTCTGCCATTCTTTCTAAAATTTTAATTCTTTGATAAATCGTATATCTTACTACTCACTTGGTTGAGAGCTATCGAGCTATTTTGACAGATAAATCGAATCAATTTTTCGACTTCAGAGTTACAGACACAGTTTTACTCACATTTTTCCAGTATTTCCAATATTTTCATTTCATGTTATTCCTGATCGAGTGAAAAAAAGTTACAGAAACAGTTGAATGCGAAAACAAGATTTTTGACCCATTCCATCGTAGTTTTGTTCTGATTCGCACTGTTTATGCGAAAACTTATTCGATGTGAGAGTTACAGAACATGGACCCAGCTTACATAGAGCAAAAACCCTGATTCTGATTATCAACTATCGCTCATCGCGTTACATGATTCAGGCCGTGTTTTTGAATTGCAATGGCCATTCTATCAAATAGCCACTTACCTATACCTTATACACGTATACTTATTTTTCCGCCTCTGCAATGTTGTTTTTTTACATGAAAAAACAAAAGCTATCCGGATAGCCTTTTCAAGTTAAAGTAAACGCACCCATAAAAAAAATTAAGATGTAATAGGCTGTAAGTGCAATAGTAGCCTACCCGCATTTTTACCGGAATTGGGTTTTTGATAAAAGTTTAACCCTAATTTATTGAAGAACATTTTCGCATCACTTTATTCCATTGCTACAGTATCCTTGGCCAAACAGAAAAAAATTAAAGCTTAAGTGCAATAGTGGAATTTTCTAATCCTGAATAGTGGACACTCTTGCGCTGGCATATTTGATGTTTTATTTTTTATACAACTGCAAAGATAACGATGACCTATCCAATTCAAATTTTTTGAAGAAAAAATATGTGTGGGAATTAAATTGTTACGAAACTTCTTATAACTATTTAAAAAAAAACCTTTTTCTACAGATAATAAATTTATACAGATGTCTCATCCCTGCAGACAAAAATTAAACATTTTTTGCTCTTAACGGACAAAGCCTTAACAGACAAGGAGCTTTTGGAAGCTTTTTTCCTTGCCTAAGTATTCATTTATAGTGAGGTGATCGAAAATAGATTTTGAATGCATTTAGTGATTGTGTTAAAGCTTTTGGAAAAAGCTTTTTTTGGTAGCTTTCAGTTTCATATATCATTTCTCGCCATAAGGGTGAGACATCTGTATAAATTTATTATGTGATCTGTGCTATTTCTTGTTTTCGCTCTCCTGAGAAATGCAGATGCCTATTGCAATATCGCCTCATATTGAAAGGAAACATTATATCGGCCAATAAAGTATAAGTTAAGAATTTCTACTTTTGTAATTCAAGTAAAAAAAAAAAATAATAAAATAAACAATCTTACAACAATTTAAAACTTTGACATAAAAATGAATAATAGGTCCTTGAGGTTTAACACCCAGTTAGAAAAAATTGTACGTACCATAAGATTTTTGTTAATCACGAAAAAAATGTTTATGGATTGTTAACATGAATTAGCTTTGCAATACATCTGCACTAAAACCTCCAAGTCAAAGCAATTAAGCAACCACTGTTACACCCATTATGAAAAGTGTTGAGGAATATTTTATTGTTAAGGTATGGGGAACGGGGGTAGTGTCTGATCACATGCAAAGTTCTTACAAAGTGGGAAATGAACATGTTATAAATTATTCAATTTTGATTTGAAATGTCACTAAAATGTGATTCTTAATTGCAAATAGACACGAATGTAATTAAACTTACATGTCAATGTCTGTACTTGTAGATAGAATTGATGGGTTGTACTCTGTATCTATAGGTACCACTACATGTAGAAGGTATCTTATTATGTAGTAGGTTTTCAGTGTGCGCATGCATTGAGATTTGAGAACGAAAAATGGCTAACGGTATTTATTTTTTGTTTCTGGAAAATGTTTCTCTAGTATTAGTGGATTTCGCCATTTTTTTGTTAACATTGCTTAGTGGGAAAAGTTTGGAAAACATTTTTTGTCTTTTAAACTTAGTTTAACTCAGTAAATAAGCCACTATTTTCGGGCTGTCGTTAAAATCGAGGAATTTGTTATCTAAAATAAAAATCAACACCAAAATCTCGCACAAGTTTATGTGTATAATTTTTGTTTCTTTGGTAGTTTCGGACAAAACATGCTCAAAAGTGATAGCTGTGTATTTAGTTTCGTGTGGCATACTGCAGTCAAATTCAAGTTCAAATTACTTTTTATTTGCTGTCGAATGTTGTTATACTTTTCCTTTGGTTAGTATGTACCTACATTATAGCAAATCTAATCTCCTAATTTCATTAGACCAGTTCCACCAAACAACATCTCACTGAGATCTCAGAGATTTTTTAAGTGGAACAAAAAATCTCAGCTGAGAACTGAGATTTTTTTCCGAGATCTCTGAGATGAAAATATTTTGGATTCGAATTCTCACTCTGTTTTGACGTTTGTCATGTGTACTCAAATTTGGTTGACATTTCATTTTTTGGTTGGCGGGAAGAACAGCAATTTAAAAAATTTTACATTTTACCAAACAAAATAAAAAATGGAAATGGAAATGGGAAAAATTGAGCAACAAGTTTTTGTGGATAGTGTACTATTATACACAATTTATGATACTCCAGAGAACATAGAAATTATTGCAATACAAGACTCTCTATTGCAATCTTTGGCTTCAACGACTCCGGCGCGGTGGCACCGGCTTTGGACGCTGATGGCGATAATTTTATTTGAACGAAGTATACGGAGAATTTTTTTATGAATTTGCTCATAGATAAAGTCGACCAGTTTCCTAGCCGAATCCTTAAAAATAATGGCGCTAGTCCGCTAATGAACAGTTTAAGTGTGATACTAGCTTAAAATGACGTTTCAGTCATGACTCAAATGTCATTTTAAGCTAGTATCACACTAAATTTTCTTAACATCGGACTATAATTTTGCGCCATTATTTTTTGGGAACAAATTCGGTCTTTGTTAGTTCCCATATACCCAAAAATCACTGCCGAAATGCTCAGCAAGAAGCTGGTAAATTTGTAAAGGAGTAACGTCGGCATAAAAAACAACCGAAAACAAGTGGGGTAGGAGCACCCAAGCCATGGCATCTGCAAGACGCCATCGACGAATTTTCCCAAAACGACGAAACAGTAGAACGAAGCCGGCAAAATATTTCGTCGTTACGAGCTGGATCCGACTTTACAGGTTAGTTGAATGACCCAAAATGTATGGTTTTAAATAAGATTTTTACATTTGTTTTTACGTTTTTATTTATACATATCTATTTTGTTTTCTTTCAGATGACCTAAACTCCCAAAAAGATTCTCCAAAACCTTCGTCCTCGAAGCGACCGACAGGTAGTGATAATAATCACTATTATCCCCAGAAAAAAACGAGCAATTGAGGTCGAATCTCAATAACTTGATCTTTTGAAGCAAACCTTCAGCAGAAGAACGAAGGCTAAAGCTTCAGGAAGGCAAGTTGAAGCTCGCGGAGGAAAACTCCAAAAAATTTATCCAGCTCCGTGAGAGAGAGAGCTGGTTGTCGAAGAAGAGCGCAACATATTGCTCCGAGAGCTTGTTATCCAAAAAATAATTAATCATTTTAACTACAAAGTTCAAAGACTGAATGAGTTTATTTTTATTTAGTTTTTTTTTTTTATTGTGAATTGTGATGCTGTCTTTGTTGTGATTTATGTAAACACATTGTTCTTTTGATTTTGTTTAAACTAGTATTTATGTTTGTTTTTAGAATTAAGATTTATTTTTGTGATATTCGTACATAGTTCTTTTGTTTATCTTTAAAATAGTATTTAATTTTTCTTTTTATGAATAAAGTTTTTGTTTTTTTTATGAATGAAATTGATTTTTATGTCCTACGTCTTCTTTTTCTAAGCGGTGCACTGCCTTCCAGTAAATTCATCAATTTTTCTCTTTTTGAACACCGCTTTCGATAAATGGTTCGGCAGGTGGAGAATTGTCCTAATTTAAAGAAATGCTTATATTTTATAGTACATGGGTGGCATGTCTAAGTTGTATTTATTTACTCTATGGATAATAATGAAATTGTGTAGAACACAACTTGCAGCAATAATCTGCTCTACAAATTCTATGTCTCCCATATTCATATATTTTAATCTCCTGAACTTTCCCTTAAGCTGACCAAAGGCATTTTCAATCATGCTGCGTCCAGAACAAACTCGGATGTTAAAAGATATTTTGCGTTGAGTAAGCCGCCCATTATTTTTATATGGAGTATTCTGAATTTGGATAGACACAGTAACCCAAAATGTGTTCATTTGCTGATAGCAAATCTGATGGCATAGTTGCCAATTTTTGACCTTATTCGCTATAGAAAACATTCAGGTGTCATGTACCTACCCTACAAGGATGACCTATTTCGACGTCAATAAACCGCATCTTATCATCAAATTTTCCTTAAATAAAAATTGTTCGAATACAGAAAGATTTCTACGGCATTTCCTGGTGGTTGCTTTAGTGAAATATGACATCCGTCTATGGCCCCGACAATTCCTGGGGTTCCACATGTGGATTCGAATCGCTATTATTTCATAAAACAAATTTACTAAGCAATATTAAAAAATACAAATATGTATTTACAGGAGCGATTGATTTTCTCTATGCATATGAGGGCCATTTAATATAGGTACCTACTCATTGCCCTAACAATCATTTTATAAAAACGATAGCCCGTTGTGGAGGGAAATCCAAATTTGAGGGACCCAAGACGAATATTGTCACCATGACCCAACATGTATACTGTGAAAAACACAGCTTTTGATGGATCAACCAAAGGAATGGTAGTATGCGGCTCCAAGTTGCTAAATGCAGTTGCCCGTAGCTTAGTGGCTTAGGTGCGTTGGCTGCTAAGCAGAACATCATGGGTTTGAGTAATACTCGTGCCCATAAAAGTTTTTATTTCATCTTTCGCCTCTTGCGAAGAATTGACAAAACTTCCAAAAGTATAAATCTGTCATGAAAAAGTGCTTCTCAAATTTGCCGTTCGGAATTGGCGTTAAATTGTAGGTCCCCTCAATTCTTCACAAGCACTCAGAGAATTGTTGATGAGAGTAAGCCACTTAGGCCTTGGCTCTTCAAAAGCTGTCGCGCCACTCTATTTATAATTTGCTAACTAAAATCTGTTGGCAAGTAATTGTATAAACAGAATATATATGTAGACTAAGAACGAACCTCAAAGCTGGATCTTTGCATTCGAATGTGGAGACCAAACTCGTCCTCACTGAACCTTGTCACAGCACTTTCATAAAAATTTTCGTCGTACGTCCTGTGCATTCTTTCACAAGGAATGAGTTTAGCTTCGTCGCCTAGTAATTTTTATATTAGATCTAAAAAATATTTTTACTTTTAGTTTAAAAATCAACCACAAACATTGAAACTAACCCATATCGCCATCGTCACTATCATCACTAAACAGAAGCTCCAGGATTTGCATTTCTTGTTCTGCGTTTTCATTTTTTTTCTTTATATTTAAAGCTGCACACTTAATTATATCTTTGAATACTTCCGACTGCATTTTTGCTTAGTAAGATTAACAAATAGAATTGAATTAAAATAAACGGCACCATACACTTGAAATAAATTCATACACAAATTAAAAACCAAGAACGAACTGAGAATTGTGTTCCACCCATTGAATAAGAAGTACAGGAAGCGGTGTAAGCTACACGTACAGTATACGTGAGTGAAGCAACAAAAATTTCTGTTGATGACAAATTTTAAAACTCATCTATCAAATTTTGAATCTCATCTGTCATTTGCTGAGCTGTAATTGGTCAACTGTTGTTTTGTAGTTTCGTCTGTCAAAAAAAAACAAAAACTCAAGTTCAGGGGCGCATTTATTTTTGTTGGTGACTGTTAGGCGCTACACAATTTCTTGTGCTTTTTAACACTTGATCAAGCTGTTCATAGAATGCGCTTTCGAATACGACTCGAAAAAGGACAATAAATATGATGAATTAAGGATGAAAAATGAAGAAAATGTAACGAAAAATAAAAAATTAAATAATAAAAATCGTGCATGTACACCTTGAACGTTAAAACACCATGTGAATTGAAATTGAAAAATAAAATTGATGCACAATCGATATAATCTTGATTCAATCATATTTCGCTTGGCGCCCCACAGTGTGAAATTTCGCTCATCTAGCGGAATAAAATTAATAGCGCTTACAAATTAAATTTTTTTTAGTGATTCTTTCGCAAGATTCAACAAATATTTTCAGAGAATGATATTTAACAAGAACTATTTATTAAAACAGCCAAATTTTTAATTTGCAGAGATCGGAATGTACATGTTTTTTGCCTAGATTAGACCCATACCAAAGAGTGAATTAAGGTTGTAATTTTTTTTCTTCTTTTAAATTTTATGTATCAGATTCATAACAAATATGTACAAAAATAAGTAAAACTTCAATTTTTTTACATATCGACACACGTTTTTGACTTAAAGACCTCTAAACTCACGTGTTTTTTGCATTTTGCAGACCTTTACTAAAAATAAAATTTTTCTTCCCAAACAGTTTTTTGTTTAGTTTTCATAATGAATATGTATTAAAATATTACTGAATTACAAAGATTTGTATAGTTGCCAAATTTTGGAACAAACGGCCCTGTACAAGTGCATATTTAGTGCACATACAAAGGTCCAGTTTGTACAGATAAAAAATTCTGACCAAAAATCCTGCTGTTTCTTTTTTGTTTAGATTTGTAAAAAATAATAACATATAAAAACACAATAATAGACAACACTCAATAACATTTTTAACAAAAATTTACTCTGAATTCCTCAAGCAGCTTACATTTCGAATTGAAATTCTAAGACTAGGGACTTTGAGGCTGATTTTTTGATTATTCCCGTGTATCTCCATTTTGGCTTAACCGATTTCGTTAAAATTTTGCACAATTATACTTAACATTATCCTCAGTGATATTTCATTCCAAGATATTATTCAAAATATATTCCTCAGTAACAAAAAAATCGGAAAAGAGATCCATTTTTGTAGTACCTTTTGGGTTTATAACACATTTTTCTAGATTTCTCAAAAACGGCTCAGCCAATTTTTTGAAAATTTCGTCAGCACGTTAATATGCAATGTCTTAATAATGTTGCATACCAAAAAAATTGATAAGTGTTTTAATTTCCCCGATTATTTTACAAGGAGTGGATTCTGTAGCTCTGCTCCCATTTTTGTTTTATAGTGCCCACTAGTCTACGAACAAACATCTCCAATTCTCGGCAGGGACCTTCAATTCAATTTGCTGCAGCAATGCACTCGTTAACTTTTCTAAATTTCTCGGTTTTTGGAGCTTGGTGGCAAATTTCGAAAACGGTCATCCTATACATTTTTCTGCAATTGGAAAATATTTGTATGGGGGCTGCAAAAGGTTGCAAGAAATTACCTTTGATTTTTGTTGAGAAAAGCTTGCAGAATAAATATGTGTAAAATTTATCGCGGGGACGCGAAGGTATATGTAAAAAAATTACCTCCAAAGTTGAAAAAAATAATTTTTTTGACTGTCTTAAAAAAATTCATTTTAAAAATATAAAAATAAAATCTAAATTCGTAAAACTCACTCCAAACTGTTCTGCAAGCTTCAAAATGTAAAAAGAAAAAGTCACTTTGTTAATCGGACCACGCAATTAGAAACTGCAAAACTGAGCCTATCGGCTATGTGATGACTTCAGTTTTTTGTTTAGCATAATGTCTCACTTTGACAACTTACCATACAAAACCAAACCGCTATAAAAATCTCTCACCATCAAAAATAATTTCATTGTTATATTGAGAACTGGTAAAAATTGGTATTACATTTGATAACTCAACTTTATTTTTTCATTAAGTTCCGCCAGATAGTGAAAATTTTACACTGTGCCCCTGAGATTAACCATTCAACTGCAGACCAGCCCTGTTGTAATGCGTTTGTGTTTGTGAAACTCACACTACTTAGAAAAATGCTTCACTTCTTTTTCATAAGACCCCTTCCTGTACTTCTTATTCAATGGTTCCACCAAATGATTTTGCCTCAGTCAAAGTGACATTGAGATCTCAGTAAGATGTTGTTACAGGCCGACTCCACTAGAGATAATTTCTCTCAGAATACTCATCCTGACATGAAAAGTCAATGGAGTCGCGTTGAAACAACAACAAACAACGCGACTCCATTAGACTTTTCATGTCAGGATGAGTATTCTGAGAGAAATTATCTCTAGTGGAGTCGGCCTGTTAGGTGGAACTGGCCTATTATTTACAATGTGGTTTTTCTTTTTAGAATTGGATACCTACTGCTTTCGGCATGTCAGGACAAAAAAAAAACAAATCCCTGTGTGTACTGTGCATGAAGGAATACAAATATTCTGGAAACACAACAAATCTTAACGACCATTTAAAGAGGAAACACCCAGGTAAATTTCGCCTAAATTGCAAATATAATTATATAAATTATTATTTTGATAAATTTCTTAGAAAAGGACGATTGTCGGCAGTATCTGCGTCAACCACCACAAGAACAGTGTACAGGTCAAGAAACTGCACCAGGGCCGAGTCCGAGTGGGACTGCAACAGGAGCGGTAACGGTATCCAGGCAAACCGGATTGTTAAAGTAGTATTTCAATAGAAGCAAAATGTATGATAAAACTTCGAAAGAAAAAATTGAGGTGGACAAACTTTTTGTAGAAATGGTTGTTAAGGATTTAATGCCTTTTCGGACCTCGTCGCTCGAAGGGTTCCGAAACTTTGTATCTGATCTGAACCCGAGGTACGAGCTTCCAGAAAGAAAAGAATCCTCATACCCCTGCAGTGTAGGGATATGGAAGTAAAATTGAGGGAAATTCTTGATCAAATAAAATACTTTGCCA
This sequence comes from Sphaerophoria taeniata, assembly GCA_943590905.1. NCBI lineage: Eukaryota > Metazoa > Arthropoda > Insecta > Diptera > Syrphidae > Sphaerophoria > Sphaerophoria taeniata. The sequence continues at coordinate 65,202,052 of OX016540.1, forward strand.
TTACCAACCACAGATATGTGGACCAGTTACAGCAATGAGGGCATCCTCTGTCACTTGCCACTTTGTGCATAAAGGACAGCTGCTGTCACCACTAATTAAGGTTCTTAAAACCGACACGGCCGACACACATCAGAGGCAATGGCAAAGGTAGGTTCAATATAAAATTATTATTATATTTCAATATAATGTTGGTCTAAACAAAGCAAAAACTATATATCTCGTTTTGAAAAAATGTACAGGGTGATTCACGAGTAGTGTGTTAAAAAGCAAGAGCGTGTAGGTTGGGTTAAGACACGCAAAAATCACATTGCAACACTTTTCCTTGCGGAACTGACTACTTTTTGGAAAAAAGAAATAGTTTAGAATAGCGGGATTAAGCGAAAAATTTTCCAAAACTATTATTTCGTATTGGAATGTATGATGTCCAAAATCGACGTTTTTTTAAATTGTTTCGTTTATTTTTTTACATTTGTTTATGATTTGAGGAACAATTTTTGAAGGAATAAAATCGAAAAAGGTACCAGATTTCGATCTCCTTAATTTTCACAACTTTGAGTGAGGAAAAGGAGTAGTTTCTCCTGAAAAAATGTAGGAGACCACTGGTTTTTACCATTCTACAAAATTGTTCTTCCCTTTTGTTTATGTTTATACAAAAAAACTGTTTTAAGGAATTAATTTTCAAATTTAAATTTTGAAAGAAAAAGTTCCGAACTATAATTAATTTTTTCAAAATTCTATGTATGTAGTTGATTGCCTGCTAATTTTATTTTCAAAATTCAATGTTGAATTGAATGATATGTCACAAGTAAGATCTATGATTTAAACAATAAAACGGTTTACAGATCAGATATTGATATTTTATGTTTGTCGCTTCTGCTTCTGTTTTGGCCAATCTTGTTCGTACATATGTGGCAGGTAATTGCATCTGAATTTTTATTTTAACAAGGCGATAAATGATATACTGATTGATTTTAGTATTCGGCAAAAAACAGTTGCAATGGTGATGGACAATGCACAACGCATGATTAAAACTGCAGAAATCTTACAAATCCGTCATTTACCCTGTTTTGCACATACGCTTAACTTGGTAGTTCAGGACTGCTTTAAAATAAAATCTTTTTCCGGAATACTATCGAAAGCTAAGGCAATTGTGACTTTTTTTCGGTTAAGTCACGGAAAGAAATGAAAAATCAGTAATCACGAATTTCCATGTCGTAAATTATGAAAAAAAAATTTTTTGTAAATCATCCCCCTTTTTTCGTAAAATGAGAGTCAAAATTGTAATTCAATCTTTATTCCGTCTAAATTTACAAAACTGTATAATTTGAGAATTACGAAAAAATGTCATGATTTGAGATTTCCATTGTAAGAGCAATTTACAAATTTTGTATTCGTAATTTTAAACGTTTGGAGCATGATTTAAATTGTACGACTAAATAACTCTGATTTACAAAATCAAAGATCGAGATTTATGATCTCAATATTCTAAAAACAAAGCTCTTGAAGCTAAATGAACGAATTGATCTTAGACAATCGTAGTTTACAAAAATATTTCCTGAATTAAAAAATAGGTGTTTATTAAATCATGAATTCTTATCCCATTTTACTACTTTTGAATCCAAACTGTTTTCTTTTGTTACGACTCATGAATCGTAAAACACGAAGAAGAATAAAGAAAAGGTATTTTGTAAATCATGAATTCTTATCGCATTTTACTACTTTTGAATCCAAACTGTTTTTTTTTTGTAACGATTCTTGAATCGTAAATTACGACAATATTTCCTGAAAAAGAAAAACGTTTTGTGTTGTTTATTTATTCCCTAGTTTTCATGCGGTCGAAAATCAATTCCATTTTTTTAAAGCGTCAAGTAGCTCAGTGGGTAGAGGTGCCGATCAAGAGACCGTCGTGCATTCTCATGCCTGGGTTCGAATCCCAGCAGTGCGGAGTGACGGATTTGTAAAAAAAAAAATAGTCGCCACTAAGCAGTATGCAGAATGAGAAGGAAGTACGGAGATTGATCGGTGAGGTGAGAGAGAGGAAGGGAGAATATAGTACCGGGGGAAGGGCGAGGAAGGGAGAGAGAAAAAGAGGCGAGATCCCCCCGAAACGAGGATGGTGGGGGGGGCGACAACGGAAAATTTACGTAATTGACAACTGACTGATCGTAAATTACGCTCCTGAATCGTAAATGCTTTTTTTGGTTATGATTCAAAAGTGTAGAATTACAACTTTTGAGTCGTAATTCTTGACAAGCCAAATGTAAATTTACAACTGGCTGATCGTAAATTACGCTTCTGAATCATAAATGCTTTTTTTTTGTTGCGATTCAAAAGTGTAGAATTACAACTATTGAGTCGTAATGTCTTCATTTTCCTCTTTTTCGTAAATTACAAACACGAATTCGTAATATTTGATTCCCAATCCAAGGTCCATAACTAGATTCATTTTTCGTGATTTACCGCTTGTTTTTCTTGATTTGATCTTCGATTTCTTTCTGTGTACCGTGGCCAGTAACAATTTGAAAAGAATTCAAATAATATAAGCGAGTTGAAGCTCCTGCAAGAAGTAGAAACACGGTGGAATAGTACTTTCTACATGCTCAAACGCTTATATCATTTGCGAAGTGAGCTGGCCTTAGCAATAAGCCAAAGTCCAAAAGCTCCTGCAGCAATAACAGGTGGAAACTTTGAAGTAATAAGAGAACTTATAGATCTCTTAGAACTTATAGATCTCTTTGAAACGGCAACGACCACAATATCTGGGGAGAAATTTGTAACCAGCTCACTCATTCATTATACATATCATTATGAGGAATTAAAGCAAAACTGTTTGATCTCGTAACCAGTGTTCAAATAGATGAAGCCAAAGAATTGCTGAAGACATTAACAGAGTCAGTAAGCAAAAGGTTGAAACATTATAATTCAAGAAAAATTCGTTTCGTACAAACACAGATGCTGAAAACGCCGCACATATTCTCCAGATAGAATATGCGTCATTTATTGCATCACAAACTCCGAATTTTAACACCATCATTATAGACGATTTGCAATTACAACACCACAGCAACACCAATCAACATCCCGAAACTCCAAAATTGATGAACTTCTCTTTTTGTCAAATGATATGCCACCACAACGCCAAATAACAACACAAATCAGCGATGCAATCATTGACACTCGTCAATATTTTGAAAAACCACTTCTCAACAGAACAGATAACTCACTTGACTATTGGAACGCAGCATTGTTCTCAGAGAAAAAAATCTTGGGGCCATTTAAACATTTTTGGGGCCATTTATTTTTTTATTTGAAATAGGAAATAAGAAATAGTTGTTTGATTTTTCATAACGTTTTATTTTCAAGAAAAACAAAATATTTATTATTTATTTATTTTAACATAAAAAGGAACTTAAGCAAAAGTGGACAAGTAATCTAAAAATAGTTTTTCTTATTTCTAACTTATGTACATAACTTATCAAGAACATTTTTTTAACATTTCAGGTGGGGGAATAAAATTTCCACAAGTGGAAGCTGCAAGAGGAAACTTTTATATGCCATCAATGCATTCACGACCGACCTCATAGGAGAGCAGAGCCTGTTACGATTTTGGGTTTTAATGTTATTCATTGTCGAAAAAATCCGCACAGGCACTACTGTGAGGTAATGAAAGTAGATAAATTGCAAAGGATGCAATGTTCTTAAAAACATATTCTCCATTGAAATTTTGTTTGTCTTTTAAAGTCGCCAAAAATTCAATTGGATCTATGTCCCTTTCGTGAGATTTATTTCTTCAACAGCGTTTTGTAATTCTACTATAATATTTTCTTTCGAACATTCAAACAGGTTTGGAAAAGTTTTTAACAACATTTTTTCAAATTCTAAGGAAATTCCTTTAAAAACATTTTTTTACACATAAATAATTAGGATCAACTGTTCTGAACAATATATTATTATTGTTATTGAACCGTTTTTGAAATTGTGAAATCAGCTTAATATAGTATCTCTGAAAAGTTTTTAAATTTGCTGTTCCGATTCTGATAAGTTTTCAAAAACCCCATCAGAATCAGAACCGAAATATAACGCCATTAGGGGTTTTAATGTTTTCTCATCGAATTCAGCTTCATAAAAACTTTCTATTTCCATGATATATTCTCCTCTTACAAAATTTCTTAGAATAATATTAATTTTTTTTATATATTCTGATAATGTGTGTATCCTTGATATTTCACTTTGGAAATGAAGGTTGAGATCCGTTACAAGTTTTAAAATATTGTAATATTCGGCTTGGTCCGACAATTAAAACTTATTCACTTTTTAAATAAAATACAAATTCACTTTATTCCAATCACTCACAAACTTATTTATTCAACACTTTTAATTATAACTTTGCAAACACAGTACCTTTACTTTATCTCAGTTCACAATCAATTAATTCGCCTCGCCACCAAACGGCTATTTATATCAAAAATGATGGGTTCTAGAAACTACTATTGGTTCCTATTGGTTCTTGGGGAAGCTGAAAGTTCGAGAAGCTCTCTATTTACAAATAAAAAATACTGGGATTTTCTGTAGGGGCTAACGTTCTTAATGCTAAACAAAAAGTTTCTCTTAGTCACTAGATATTGCCCCTCACAAGTGTTTACTACTACAATTAACGATATTAAGTAAAGAGAGTATGTACATTAAATAAACAAGAGATACAGAGTAAGTAAAGAGAGTAATGAAAAGTGTGTACATTAAATATAGAAAGAGATACAGAGTAAGTAAAGAGAGTAAGAAAAGTGTGTACATTAAATACAGAAAAGAGGTACAGAGCGTAAGAGATAATAACGTATACACATTAGTATTAGACATTACAATAGAAGGAGATACAGAGCGTATGAGATAAATAAAGTGTATACACATTACAATATATTAAAAAAAAAAAAATACATTTTGAAAATAGGACTGTTTAAACATTCTAAACTCGATCCTCCCTTTTCATTTTTGTCTTCGTCGACAACTGTAATGAAGAAGTGCAACCCAATGTTACGGATGCGCTGAAAGAAAAGAAAAGTATAAATAAATAATAATCGAAAAATAAAAAAAAACACAAGAATACGTCTAGCCGGCGGGTACACTTGTTTTGAAGAAACAATAAATGGAACCCCAACTGCGTCTGAATACCTGGAAAAGAAAAGGGAAATGCAGTTAGTAGAGCTCAAGAGATTGGTATAAAAAGAGGACCATGAGCTTCGCTATAAACATTTTGCAGGGAAGCTCCTGATTCCCGTAACAATAAGGTCTACTTATCTGGGCACAGGTCTTTGGCTGGTAGGGGCGGCCATTGGGGTGTTGAAGTACTGGGTCTCTGGGAGGACATTGCAATTTGGTTCCAATTTGGAGACACCCATAAGCTAAAACTAGAAAGGCATTTGCTAATCTGAACATACCTACCTGTAATTTCTGGTATTTTTCTGGCGAGGGGTCTCCATCTCGGTTGAATCCCAAGATGCGCATGTTTGTTTTTTTTTTTTTTTTTGCTGTTGTTTTCCATCCTGATTCGTGTTACTTATTGCGTTTGTTTGTTTTTTTCTGATGATATTTATATGGTCTGTTTTTTTAGTAGCGCATTGTATTGTTCCTTTTTAGAAGGTTTATTTATAATTTTTGGTAACTTTTGTTCGTGAAACTTCACCCGACAATAAAAATTTAATTTGAGTCTGACAGTTAGGTTAGGTTAGGTTGTAGTGGCTGTCTAGTTGTTGTTGATTCACTTAGACCTCAAGGATCCGTTGTGATACCACAAAATACTCATGGGAGAGTAATGAGCTTAAACAAACCAATTCGTGCTTTTAATGAAGTTAGAGAGACATTTTGTATCGATCGTTGCCAGTTCACTGGTATTATCGAAGAAGGGATTACTGAGAAAGTTGTTCCTTCTGATGGAGAGTGCTGGACATGTACATAGAAGGTGTTGGACTGTTTCCTCTTCCTCCTCGTCCATGCAGCTTCTACAGAAGTCATTTGTGTAGACCCCTAGCCTCAGAGCATGTCTACCTATGAGGCAGTGTCCTGTTATTACTCCAATTGTAGAGCTTATATTTTGTCTGCTCAGGGATATCAAGCCTTATTTGCTTGGTTGCTAGACAGGTGGTACCATGTGACCATCTAGCATTGGTTGATTCTAGAGCATATTGTTTGAGAAGATATTTGCATGTAGCAAGTGGTGTTCCTATGTTATGTTTTTGTCTAACATTGGGCAGAAGTTTTCCGTTTTTGGCGAGCTCGTCGGCTTTGCAATTTCCCGGAATGTCTCTGTGGCCCTGCACCCAAATTAGGTGAATATTAAACTGTTCCGTCATCTCATTCAGAGATGATCGACAATCGTGGACTATTTGAGAGTTTGTGGAGACAGACGCGAGAGATTTGAGAGCGGCTTGGCTGTCCGAGAAGATTCGTATATCCTTGCAAGATATAACGTTTTCTTTGAGCCAGGATAGTGCCTCTTTAATCGCCATTACTTCTGCCTGGAATACACTACATTGATTGGGAAGTCTGTATGATAGACTGAGATTCAGTTGTTCTGAATAGATACCACTTCCAACTCCGCAGTCGGTCTTTGAACCGTCTGTATAGAAGTGTACCGCGTTGTCTTCCAGGGGTCTTTCTTCTTCCCAGGAGGATCTTGAAAGGATGGAGATATGGAAGCTTTTACCGAATACCATTTTTGGGGTGGTATAGTCTAAGCGATCTGGGATAGATCTGAAATTGTCTAGAATAGCAGTATGACCAGTATTGTTAATGTTCCATTGAGAGGTGGCTCTAAGCCTCACACATGAGTGGGCTGCCACCATTTTGGAGAAGATGTCGAGAGGTGTTAGGTTTAAAAGCACTTCCAGGGCTGCGGTTGGTGTTGAACGAAGTGCTCCTGTGATGCACATACCTGCTGACCGTTGAACTTTGATGAGCTTATTTAGATTTACCATCTTGTCCAGTGCGGTCCACCATACGACAACTCCATAAATGAGTATCGGTCTGATTACCGAAGTGTATAGCCAGTCTGACAGTTAAAATAATAATAAAATTGAAGACAGAAAACCGAGTGGGATAGCCAGATGGTAGAAGAACGGGATGACTATATATTTTAGACGAGTTGTTGTCCGTAGTTATCTGTGTGAGTGTTTTGTGTTTTTATTTAGGGAGTTGCGTTTGCGTAGTCTGTGTGAGTATGGTTTGGGTAAACTAAAATTTCAGGCGCGCGAAAAATAATTTAAATTTTGGTATATAACTTAGGGGTTTCCCAATAGAAAAAAAAGATGGCCGGAATTTTTGCGAATACCAAAAATAGACAGGTAGGATTTACGTCACTCTGATATAATTCCATATGGGTAAGAGTTTTCTTAGGGAATTCCGTCGATCATTTGATTAAAGAAAGTCGAGCTGGGCAGGTGCCAGAACATATCCAATGGAGTAGGTGAAAAAAAGAGGATTTTTTTTTTATCGGAATCTCAGAGTTAACCTTGAGCATTTATAAATTATAAAGTGAAACCGAAGTTTAATATTGAATTAGAATTGAGGTGAGATAAAATGTTTGGGATTAAGTGGTAATAAAAGTAAAATTTTATAGTGAGTCGGCCCATTATCAATATCAATCCCGGAAAAGTAGACGTGGCCGTTTTCGTCGTGGTACGAGGCGACTTACGGTCTGGCAAGACCGAGTCAGGACGTTCCAACAAGGATCTTGGTCTGAGCCATACCCAGACCAACCAAGTAAAACTTTCTTTAATTATTTGGGGTGATTGTGCAGAGAATAAAAAGAGCACCAAGGGCCACCCACCTTTCAAAGCAATAAAAAATCAGTTTTCTATCTAACTCCGCCGTTGTCGAGGCGAACGAGATAAGAGAGGTGCGCTGCCAACTGAAGGCGTAGTTTTTGTGAAGTGCTCGAAAATCATATTTAGATACCTACTTACATAAACTCAAAAAAATATAAAATTTTGGCGTGAACCATATATGTATCAATTCCAATTTGAAGTTCATTTGTTAACTGTTAGTTTCTCTAATTTAAGATTGTAGTCAATTTAAGTGAATTTGGAGTCATTTCGCGTATAAAATGCACAAACCGCCCGCCGATCTTTCTATATGGGTCTGGGTTTGTACCACTCGGATCCTGGCAAAATTTTGGCGATTCCTTGATACTTATGTACATAGAGCTCTCTGTAGGTAGGGAAAAGGGTTTGGAGTACGAAATGTCCTCCCAGTAGTTGAGGATTTTTATACGGGAAAGCAAAGCCACACCTATATACAGGTTTTTCTATCTTAAAATTACCAAGGTCCAAATGACTATAGAATAGGTATTGTGAATTTTTTTTTTTATAGAATAAAACTTTTGTGAGCTTCACGTCAATTCTTGATGAAAGCAGGTCTTTTCTTGGGTTGTAATATGAGCTCCATGAAATTTTAAGCATTTCAACAAGGGGTGCGGTAAGACGGACTAAGGTACTGGTTATGGGGTGGGTATGGAATAGGACAGAATCTTATTAGATAGGGAAATCCCTACAAGACAAATGGCAATGGATTCTAGGTTGGGAGGGACAAAAAGGCCAACAGTTGCAACACCAGCGGCAACGAATCGAAGTGGTGGATTGGAAGTAAGATGTGTTCGTTTTTTTTGTCATGTTTTTTTTTTTTTTTAAATAGGTGAGGTCCTCCTGCGGCGACAAGAACACCCTTCTTTTCCGACGAGCTGAGCCAAGTGCAGCTAGCATGCCAGTGCCCTGTATAATTCTTCTATTTTACTTTCTTTCTTTTAATATCTTAATCCTCTACCTTTCTTCTTCTAAATTTTTCAACGAATAGTCTCCCCTTCTTGACTTCTCGTCTCTTTTCCTTCATTTTTCAATTATTTCCGAAAACCCAACGTTACCAACAATAAGAAGCTTATTTCACCAATTAGTGACAAAATAATCAGTTACAGCCACCTAGTAGCGACAATTTTTTTTTTTTTTTTAATTAAAATATTCTGCCTTTTAGAATAAATATGAGCCTATTTCTTGAGGCAAAGTGCTTGAAGCATATTCTGCACATTTATGTATGGAATGTGAGGTGCATACAATGGAATAAACATGAGGATTCAATTGCTTTAAAAGGGCCTGAACCCTGAACACCAGCCTTTGCACCTTGCATCACATTTGCACCGTCTGATTCTAATCCTATCATGAAATCTTGCAAGGACAGCGATGTATTTTGTTGTGGATAAGTCTATTGACTCGTCAGTTATTAAATAAATTTAGTTTGCCCCAATTTTATTGCTAATTTTTCAGAGCAGAAGGGCTCAACAACATCTATTGTACATGAAAAAATAAAACGCAAGCTATTTATAATATTGTGAGATTTTGAAATGGAATGATAATTCTTTTTCAAAATTTAATTAATTTTTAGTTGCATTTTCATAAACAGAAAGGAACAAATAAGATCAAGTTTAAATTATAATCGATTACCTAATCTATTAAGATCACTAAACTACATACATATGTAGTTTGTTCAGAAAACTTTTGTATGGCGAAAATAAAAAATATATTTCAAAACAATGATTTTTTGCTTAGATACTATTATAAATCAATAAACGTTAAAGTCGCTTAAATCGGACTTGTACTTTAGAAATGGCCGCAGTTTTCATGTTTGGTTTTCATAGTTTGTTTAGAAAACTATTATGAAAAATAGGAAACCGAATATGAAAACTGCTCTCATTTCTAGAATCCTTATCGGATTATGATTATCGAACGCATTCTTGATTGAGAATAATATTTTCTTAGCATATACAAAGATAGATTTCAGTTTAGAGATAGTAAAAGTATGAAAAAGCAAGACAATACAACACTCTAATTTCTATTTAAATTTAATAGACTTACCAGTTAATAACTTTGTTGCTTTTTTCCTTCCGCATTTAATATTTGCAGCTATTTTGGAATCTGCGCAAACATTAGAAAGTCAGGCAGTAGATCCATCGTGCAGATGGCCAAGCTATGCTCCACTATAAGAGCCATGCATTTTAAAAAGTGCTGTCGACACGCCTTGCTTACTTTCACAAGATTTCTGGAAAGCATCTTTTTAAATAGATTTATTCACTATGTTATTGGCATTTGCTTGATGAGTTTTTCGCAGTTGGTGTCATGGTGTCTCTTAATGTTAAACTTTTTGTTTGTAAAGAACACCTTGCACAATTTACGATAGATACGGTTTTTTTTTCAAGAAACATCAGCCATGGAAACAACTTAAGCCATTGAGAATTATTGTTCCTCTTTGACTTTTTCTTTTCAAGATTTTTTCGTCATGTTCCGCGTATATAGAAACCTGCCATGTGGATAACAACCACGTCATCTTTCACGCGACTCATCTCATTTTTCAAATCATCGCACAGCAACCAAAAGTTTCTAGTTTCCGTACTCTTTTTGAAATATGCAAAAAAATGTTCGCTATTATCGTCGTTTGAAATTACTCCAGTCAACCTTATGAGTAAATACTGATACACAGTGGTTCACTGTGTACCTTTTTCAATTGATTCACTGTGTACCATATTGCCATTTTAACAAAAACACATTAAAATTATATTAAATATTTCACACAAGTAAAAAAGTTGACACAAATTATTAACTCAATATTACCAGAAACACAAATATATCACTCAAATGGAATTACGATGCACAGTTATTCAATGAGAAGAAAATCAAATAATAGAAAACAAAAATTTACTTACCAATGCGGAAAACACACAACACACGAAAAAGACCGACTCCGATCGAGGGATCACGATCACGGCATCACGCAGATTTAGAATAGCATTTTAGAATAGCATATTATTGCAGGTGCATTGGTATTCAAATGGAAAACTGGAAATTTCTAAATGAGTGTTCGAATGAAAAATAGAAAGCTCTTGATGAAAAACTCGAAAAACTCTTTGGTTTTCAAAGGGAAAATTGCATATTATTGCAGGTGCATTGGTTTTCAAATGGAAAACTGGAAAATTTCAAGATGGAGTTGCTCTGGAGGGCGGCGAGACGAAGTTCTCGGGGTCAGCTAGTTATAAAATAAAAAAATACATCGTGAGAGCAAATGATACCCTTTGTACCCTGATTCACTGTTGACACCTTTACCCTATTTTTTTTCATTTTTTTCTTTAATTTGATTTTATCTCACTTTGAAACGTGCTAAATGCTTTCTTATTTTTCGCGGGTGACAAAAAATGCATGGATAGCTAGCGGTAAAACATAAAAGTAACAGTAATTGAGTTGTTTGAAAACAAATAGTAGAATACAAACAAGAAAAAAGAGATAGCCTTAGCATTTTCTACTTAATTACTATTTGTGGTACGTTTACATTTTTAAATGAATGCATTCAGCAAATGGTTCAGTAATCAATGGTATAAAAATCTATTGGCGCAAAATTATAGTCCGCTAATGAACAACTTTAAGGGAATTTAGTGTGATACTAGCTTAAAATGACGGTAGAGTCATGTCTGAAACGTCATTTTAAGCTAGTTTCACACTAAACTTGTTCATTAGCGGACTATAATTTTGCGCCATTCGCGCAAAATTATAGTCGCTAATGAACATCTTTAGTGTGATACTAAACTTAAAATGACGTTTGAGTCATGTCTGAAACGTCATTTTAAGCTAGTATCACACTAAAGTTGTTCATTAGCGGACTATAATTTTGCGCCATTGTTTTTATTATTTTTGTATAACAAAAGATGAATTTCACGAAATTGGGGCCATTTGCTGTTGGCCCAAGGTACGGGGCCAAACAACAAATTTTAGGGCCAATTGCCCGATTGGGCAAATTTGCACAACGCTTGTCATAACTCATAACTCATAACTCATAACTCAAATTTTGGCAACACTCTTTAATTCAGAGTCCTTGAAATGAAATGAAAAACATTCTTTCCCACTTTTTCAAATAGCAAGGTATACATGTGAACTGGAAGCAAGTCGAATTTAAATAAAACAAAATACGAAAATATTGAATGAGAAGTGAAGAACGTCAAAAATGTTTCGTATACAAAATTTCCTGCGACTCACCGGGCAAATTGTTTTCCTTTTCAACTTTTCGAATTTTATATCCCTTTTTCACCAACGTAGTTCGAACAGAGTCATGAAACATGAGTCACCGTGTAATAGTCCGGTATTACACGGTGCATGTATATTCTCGCATGTCGCATGAATGAAATGCGAAAGAGAAAGGAAGAACGAAAAGATGAATCAGGAATAAATCTCTCTGAACATGCACGGGTAGAAATTTCCTTTTCTAATCTTTCTTTTTTTTTATTTGCTTTATTTCATGTTTGTATCAGAGATGATATAATGTCGTTTTCCATTGGTCTTTTTTTGACGTTTCTTTTTCTACCTCCAATGGAACGGGTTATGATGTATGTGTCATTCTTCGGACTATTCTGTTTTCAAAACAGAAGAGTTCTGCTCTTCTTAGAAGCATTCCGTCTGTCAAAGTCAGTCCAATGGAATCATTGAATAAGAAGTACAGGAAGCGGTGTAAGCTACACGCACAGTGTACGTGAGTGAAGCAACAAAAATTTCTGATGGTGTTAAATAGGGGGCATTCATCTGTCAAAATACGGGGCACTCATCTGTCAAACTGGGCATGTGCTGTCATTTTGCTGAGCTGTAATTGGTCAAATGTTGTTTTGTAGTTTCATCTGTCAAAAAACAAAAACTCGAGTTCAGGGGCGCATTTATTTTTGTTGGTGATCGTAAGGCGCTACACAATTTCTTGTGCTTTTTAACACTTGATCAGTTTGTTCATAGAATGCGCTTTCGAATACGACTCGAAAAAGGACAATAAATATGATAAATTAAGGATGAAAAATGAAGAAAATGTAACGAAAAATAAAAAAATAATAATAATAATAATCGTGCATGTACACCTTGAACGTTAAAACACCATGTGGTCCAAAAAAAAATTGAAATTGAAAAATAAAATTGATGCACAATCGATATAATCTTGATTCAATCATATTTCGCTTGGCGCCCCTGAGATTAACCATTCAACTGCAGACCAACCCTGTTGTAATGCGTTTGTGTTTGTGAAACTCACACTACTTAGAAAAATGCTTCACTTCTTTTTCATAAGACTCCTTCCTGTACTTCTTATTCAATTAATGGAATGGTTACAGAAGACTTCTGGACTCTTCCGAATGCTACTGGACGACCAATGGAAAACGACATAAGGTAAGGAGATGGGAAACAAAGCTGTCAAAATGACAATGCCTACAAGCGATTTTACCAATCCTATCACAGTTTGGACCATAGTTTTTGTGAAATATGCGTGTTTTTACACAGTAAATATGGTCCTACCGCATTGTGTTTGTTTTTATATTATTCATATGCAAGGAAAGAAAATAAAATTTTTAAGGCCTTCGTCCTCCATTTTTGCCAGCGAAATTAATTTTTTGTAAGATCTTAACACTTCGGTGAAGAAGATGAAATGAAAAGAACTGTCAAATAAATGCGCAGTACTTAAATGAGAAAAAATCTTCGTGTAATAACTTGCGCGTTACGGAATGTCAGCTCAAAAGAAAATGAACAAAACTTGCGCATTAAAGTCATGCGCTGTGTAATACCGGACATACTTACTTACTTACTTAAGGTGGCGCTACAGTCCGGTTTGGGCCTGGGCCTCAATCAACAGTCTCCGACAGCCAGCTCCACCGGAGTCACGGTCTTCCTCTCCTTTTGGGTCCCTCGGGAATAATGTCGAAGGCTCTCCGGGCCGGAGCATTGGTGTCCATCTGCTCTAAATGAGCGAGCCATCTGAGTCTCTGTACCTTGACCCTTCTGGCTAGGTCCACGTCGTTGTACAACCCGTAAAGTTCGCTGTTGTATCTTCTCCTCCATTCTCCATCTATGGGGATGGTCAAAGATGACCAAAACAACTTTCCTCTCGAAACAGCCTAAGGCACATTCATCCGATTTTGTCAAGGTCCATGCTTCTGCACCATACAGCAGGACAGGGATGATGAGGGTGTTGTACAGTTTTACCTTAGTTGCTCATCTGCTTTCTTAGCCCACAGAAACAGCGATTAGCAAGAGTTATTCTTCATCTTATCTCGGCGCTGGTGTTATTGCCCGTGTTAATAGCGGAGCCAAGGTAGACAAACTCCTCTACTACCTCGAAGTTGTATGCGTCTATTGTGACGTTCTGTCCGAGCCTTGTCAGTAGGTGCCCAACACCGTCCTTTCTCGAAGACAGCATATACTTCGTTTTCCCTCATTTACCACTAAGCCCATTTTTGCCGCTTCTGTCTCAATTCTCACAAAGGCGCCATTGACATCACGCTGTGTTCTTCCCATTATATCAATATAGTCGACTTACGCGAGAAGTTGAACAGATTTTTGGAAGATAGTTGGTTCGTTCGATGTTACCAGCCCCGGGGCGCTCCGGTGCTTTTCACTACCCTGAACGGAGTTGTCAAAAACCTGAAAAATTTCTCTGGGTTTGGTTTCACATCGAACGCGTTAGTAGTGCTCTGTTTTTCTTTTCTCTTTATTGTATAGCAACAGCTGATTCGAACAGCTCCGAAATTCTCGCCCGAAAAAAACTTGGGGCGATTCAGAGCGCTCTCGGTGCGAGCACTGAATACACATCGAACACGGTGGAAGTGCACCGGGGCGAAAAAAGAGCGACATCGAACAGCTTAGTGCGAAATCAGAGCGACCCAGAGCGCACATCGAACAAACCTAGTGCGTCTGGTTTTGACGGTGGAGTTTTGCACTATCTTCTCAAGAACGATGTTAAAGAAATCACACGACAGCGCATCGCCTTGTCTGAATCCTTTTTTGACGTCGAAAGATTCTGTCGTGAGTTCTCCATTGTCATTTTGCACAAGCGAATGAGCTTGGCAGGGATGCCAAAACTACGCATAGATTTATACAGTTCGTCTGTCATAAGCGGTTTTAAAATCAATACCGGACATAGCAGCCTAAAAACGAAAGGAAGCCCAGTTTACATCCATAAGCAAAACTGATCGAAAATTGACGAAACGGAGCAATCCGCCATTTAGGGCAAAATGCACAATATATGATCTATTATCCTAGCTCAGTTAGGTTAGGTTAGGTGATAACGGGTGTGCACAGCATGAAACTGTTGCATACACGGGGGCCTATTGGTCCATTGTGATTTCTGATCCCCCATAAAAATAAAAGTTAGCATCGATGCTCCTCAAAATTGCCGATCAACGTTGACTGGCTCGTTAATGAACCAGCCTGTGCTATTCATAAATTTCCTCATGTTTGCCATTGAGACCTGTGCTAGATCATCCAGTTCCCCAACAAACCTGTTCCCAAAATGACGGAGTCGGTTAGTTTGGAGGTTCGGACAGTCACAGAGCAGGTGTTTAATTGTCCTCGCTCAGTTACGGGTGGCTCTGTCCGCGCCGTTCTGTTATTTATATATCTGGCTTAAGGTAAATTGAAATATGTATGTAATTCCAAGTCAACCAACGAATACACACAAACTTTATTAGCAAACCATAAAGTACTTTAGACTACCTTCATGAAATTTTCGTTCAACTGTGGCTAGTGCGGTTTCATTCGCTCATTGCTTAAGTAAATTT
Organism: Sphaerophoria taeniata; assembly: GCA_943590905.1. Lineage (NCBI taxonomy): Eukaryota > Metazoa > Arthropoda > Insecta > Diptera > Syrphidae > Sphaerophoria > Sphaerophoria taeniata. The sequence continues at coordinate 65,217,659 of OX016540.1, forward strand.
GACCATTTGAAGAAGAGAAGGCCAAGCCAACTTCTTTTGATTCATTAGGAAATTTTCGTCCTGTTTTTTGACATTTATTAGTTTAAGTTCACTTAAAGCAAGAAATAAAGTTGGATCTGGGGCCTGGGGTTGCTTCTCGAATTTAAAAAAAATAGCAAATACTTCAACCAAAGAGAGTTCATAACTCAGATCATTAGATTCGCGTAGCAAAATAATTCTTCCATCAGCGCTTTCTTCATTTCAATAATTGAAAGTTTTATGGCCGGCACAACTATCATTTTTTTTACTGGCCATTTTTTCGACTGCAACCTTAATTGTAAAGTTGTTGTTTGCCAATTGAAATTTTGCTGTGCTGGCTGCTGAGTAGTGAAAAAACGTGGCTAACGCCATATATCAAGGAAGTTGATAAAACGGACAAGAACAAAACAACCCGTTTTATTCACCACGCTATTGTCCAATCATTGACTTATTATACATGGACTGCCAGTGGCCAACTTCACGATGATTCCACTTTTCACGAACGCCGCCCGATCCAGCGGAAAAATCGTGTAACATTTTTGACAATTGAAAATGGCGCTTCTTTATTTTTTTTTCTTATTTATTTTTTTTTGTCACAGTTCCAAACAACTGCCGAAGAACAAGATAACCACTACATGCTGTTTATGAAATTCCAAATGGCAATCATAAATCTGGAAGAGGACTTTTGCAATATCAACGAGCTAATTCGGAGAATTGAACTACTCAAACAAACATGTCCAATGTCCAGTCCATTAGTCAAAGCCGAAAATAAGCTGCGAAATGATAAAGAAGAGGTCAATAACATGCTAAGAAGTGTTCTTCTATCGCAACTTCCTGCCAATTTTAATGCCGTAGTTTATGCCTTTTACAATGTATCATTCAAAGTCTTTGCCAATAGTCATCAAGCTGGAGAAGGTAAACCAAATTTGAGACATGGTTTGTTTTAGCTCGTTCGCTAGTTATGTTTCAGATGACGATATGGGAGATCTGGATGAAGTGAAATGTAATGGCTGTGATGGCGAAACTGAAGGTTGTCGCTGCCAAAATCTTGTCTGTTCATTCAACAAAACCAACGAGCATTTGACGAATTTGGGACTTCTAGATCGAATTGCGGGACATACGCTGACAACACTTATCCAGCAGAGAATAGCAACTCATGTTCGGGATACTTGTCTTGGAATATTCGATAAGGGTCATTTGAAAGAACTAGAAAAGGTAATGACCACGTTCAGTGTTAACACTCTTTTTGACTTCTATTGAATTGCAGTGGCTTGAAGGCATCGTTTTGAATTGGTTAACCAGAATCTTCAACCGAGGGCATTTGAAAATCAACATAGAGGACGTTAAAACCCAAAAAGTTATTCAGGATTTCAAAGTAAAGCTCACGTACTTCTTGTATGAAACCTACGCCAACATAATCATTGAGCAGTTCTTCAGTATTATCATCGGTTTGTTGTTGTGTGGAATTTTTGAGCAACATTTCCATTATCTTTCATTGTAGATTATCCAGATTCAATTCCAGCGATCGATGACCTTAAAGTTTGCTTGGAAAAAATTGATCTACGCAAACATCTCATTAAATCTCTCGAAGCAAGAATACTGCACCCGGGAGTCAATACCATGGACATTCTCACTGGCTACGTAGCGGCGATTAAAACCATTCGCCATTTAGATAGTAGTGGAGTTATTTTGGAGACTGTTACTGAACCAGTTAGGGATTCCTTAGAAAGCGAAGTGACACAGTACGTCGAGTTGTTACTGGTTTAACTGAGGAGGGACCAACAGATTTGGCCGAAGAATTGGCCAAAAGTGAAGCACTCAAAGAGAACATCGATGCAGCTGGCAAAGATGAGATGGCCAATTGGGAGAATTGGCAACCGGATCCTGTTGACGCCACACCAGTTGCGTTCACTCAAAATCCTCGTAGTAATCGGTCTGCCGATATAATTTCACTCGTTGTGCCCGAAAAGCTGAGATTCTGAGCTGAGATGAGTGTAGCCAAGTCGATTCAGTGTTCGATGAGGTTTATTCTGATCCAGTGAGAGTGATTTTGTTTGGAGTTCCTGTCGAGGATCTTGAAGCAAATCCCCAAGGCGATGCTGGTGAAAAGACCTCCGTGGAATTCTGCGGTGGCACCCATCTTCGTTGACTTCGTCATTAGCAGTGAAGAAGCCATCGCCAAGGGCATACGACGCATTGTCGCCCTGACCGGACCGAAGCCGTCAAGGCTCTTAAAAAGACAGAAAGCTTCAATAATGAAATAAATACTTTACGGACAATGATCGACTCCGATAAAGACGGAAAAAATTCAAAGGATCATGTTAAGAATATCGTAGAATTAACCGAAACAATATCGCAAGCTCAAATTCCCCACGTAATGAAGGATGTTATGCGAAATCTCTTAAAGTCCCTTAAAAAGACCCTGGATGACAAGGAACGCACTGACTGTATGTATGTCAGGCCAATTTAAACACTCCGGAAGCCTTCAACAACACCAAAGCACTTGATGCTGCTCTGAAACAAGTTCGTGCCTTAAGTCCAGAAACGTCGGCTATGTTTGTGTCGGTGGATGCAGAGTCGAAGAAGATATTCAGTCTGATTTCAGTGTCCAAGTCTGCTGTGGAAAAGGGTCTGAAGGCTAACGAGTGGGTCCAGCATATCTCTGCGACTCTGGGTAGCAAAGGAGGTGGTAAAGCTGAATCTGCTCAAGCTTTTGGACCTAATTGTGACAGGGTCGATGAAGTGCTCCAATTGGCATCGGCATTCGCTAAAGCAAAACTGGGTGCTTAATTCATATAAAAAAGCAATTTATGTGGCATTTTATTTTTCTCAAAATTTATACATTATCCGGCTTAGTGGAAGCTACAATTAATAAAGATCGTTAAGGCTTTTTGTATTTATATTCTAATTCTGGGTTTTATTGGTTTTTGTTTTCTTCTATCCATTGCACAGCTTACGCGAAGTTTTGTTTGGCGGCGGGTCTGCAACGACGTGTAGTATACTCTCCAGTTTAAACGAGATTTCTCTTCATTCCTAGTCCTACCGCCAGGAAGCCTTTGCAAACGTCATTAAGATCCTTACATCAGTTGCCAGTGCCAGATGATCTCGATACTTAAGTTGCACTTCTTTAAAGGATAGAACACCCTGACTTGGCCATCCGAATGGTGGATCGGCACTGCCATTGGCATTCGGCTCTTCCTCGAGCTTCAAATATTGATTGACACGCTCCACAGCAATCATCTCTTGCTCAGTTTCTGCAAGAGCATTGAGAACTACAATCAGAAGACCGGTAATTGACAAAGCGCAAGATATCGCCAATCCCACCAATGCTGGGCTGGTTGTGTGGGCCGATGTCAAGGCTGCTAGAATGGCTGCTCCACCCACGAGAACTACGCCTAATATTTGCAAACGCAGACCAAGCCATTGCTAAGCCGACGAAGAAGTTAGTTGAGCTTTAATGCTCTCTTCCAGTTTTACATGGAAATCCCGTTGGAATCTCGGACCGGCTCGCATTGTTGTTATGCCCTCGAGGGTCTCCGTGAAGTGGGTGTAGAGTGGCGACAGAGCGTTGCTCGAGAGGCTCTTAATATCTCGCGATGCGTGGCGATATCGGTATTGCAAGCTGATGTAAATGGGGATCATTGGAATGATGACTAGAGAAATCCAAGGCATGGCATACAAACTGATGCATAGAGCTCCTGGAATTGTTTAAGACCATCGATTGACAGAAATCAAATCAATAAAGGAGACTTCTTACCTTTGAGACCAAAGAATTGAGCTAGCAGAATGCTCAGAATAAAAGGAAGCGAGTCATCAATTGTGTACGTGTCGGAGGAGAATCGATTTAAGATCCGACTCACAGGGGTTATGTCGAAAAATTGGAATTTTGTCTGCAATTTTCAAATATTCTTACATAAAAATGAAAAGAACAAAAACTCAACTTACAAAGAGAACCCTGTTCTTAAGTTTGTCATGAATTATCTTCGCCGCCTTAATCACGGCATAAGCAAACAAAAACGCCCGAATGAGTGTCAAACCAGAATTGGCCAACGCCAAGGAAGCAAAAATACCCAAATAGTATCGAGAATCATGAGTTGGCGCTGTCAAATTCGTTGCATTGTTCACTCTGGCTTCAGAAACCCAATGAACAAGCCAGGCTTCGTTGATTTTTCTTGAGAGTTGCATGAGGACAACAAAAACGAGGACAGTTGTTCACAGAGGACAAGCCACAGCTTTCCAATAGCAGGAGATGACGTTCAATAAAAGATTTCCATATTCGCGAGACTCTTCCATCATGACGCTGTCCATGCTCTTCTTTTCAGCCGAATCATCACTTAGTAGATCAATGCTTGACATTCGACTACGTGCTTGAGCAACTGGCTCAATGATATCATCCAGTCAATGCTCTCGGACATGAAGTCGCTTTTGGTCACAACACTAAAAAATCGAAAGTCAACATTCTAAAAACGATTGGAACTCGTAGGAACCACAAACCTGATTTCAATTGTAGAACAACATTTTATTGCTCGTGATGATTATCCGAGTTTTTCAACAATCCCAGCAAGCAGTATTTCACGACGTGGTTCGCTACATGGGCGTCCATTGATGAGAGGATATCATCCAGAAGATAAACTAAACAACAGAGACTTTAGAAATTCTAGGGAGAATAAAACTAAAATTGCAAACTTTTCTTGTCCTGATAAATATTAATTACCAAAAATTTACTGCTACTGCCTCGCCTGCTTGCTTTTCACGAACTGTCAAAATTTTTATTATTACATAACGAAAAAATAAAGATGGCATCGTTTATCTTCAACAAACTAGATGTCAGTACTTTCTATGCGACCGAAGCTTATCTCAACAGATGTCACTAAAATTTTTACTTACTTTTTTTGCCACTGTCTCGGACAATGCTAGTGTAGCGAATTTCAAGTGGAACCATTTTTTTTCGAATTTTGTATGGACAATTCAGACGACTAGCAGTCCATATATAGTAAGTCAATGTGTCCAATTTTAATCAAATGTCAAGTTTTAAAACAAAATTTTAACCCAGTTCACACACGGCCTTAGTCAATTTTAAACCCACATTATCAAAAACCCAATGAAATCGTTACCTTAACTGCTGTCATGCGACTTCATCCGCAGTTGTACCAACGTTTAGATATAAATAAAACACATTTTCCATTCTCCGCTGAAACAAAAAATTGAAACAAAAAATTCCTGACACTTTCGAATTGTTCAGCTTTTTACGTTCTTCTTCCTTACATCAAAGGTGTATATGTGTAATCTTTTCAAATAGGCGGTCGATTCTAAACTGCGTTTAGAGTTTTCAACATTTATAGAAAAATCCAATTGTTTCTAATAATCAGTCTTCTTTATTGAAAAATTAATTGTTTTATTATTTGTTGAAATCCAAAATAAACTATGGGGAAGCGACGCAATCAACCACTTATCGATTCGGATTCAAGTAGCAGTGGCTCTGAATCTGATTTGGAATCGGTATGTATAAATTGGGCAGGGTATGCCAAGAAAATATAATTTTCAACCCATGAACGGAGGATTAACAAACTTATTAAAGTTTACTGCTCATTATATAAGTTTTTTTTTTCCTAAGCACAATAAACTATGCAATGAACAAAAAGAAAAGCTCGGATAAATTATGCTAGAAAGGACAACATTTTGACATCTAACAAATAATGGCTGCCACCACAATTTATCAAAATTACCTTTTTTCAAACAAAGAATTTGCGAATTGAAAATTGACAAATCTGAAGCCTATTTTCAACGTACTTTTGGAAGTTCCTTGCTTCGTTTTGTTTTGCTATGAACTTTCCCTTTTAATAACAAACAATTTTTTGGTGTGCTATTTCTAGCAGCAGTGTTATCGATATAAATATTTGTTGATTTGAACAATTTCAAACACTACTACTACTTACTTATCCGGCCCACAATCCATGAAGGTTCTCAGCCCGAGATATTGCAGCCTTCCATCGTGAACGGTCCCTCGCATGCAGTGCAGTCGCCGAAACCAAGCGCTCTGGCATCCGCAGTCACTTGGTCCTTGTACCGAAGGTTCGGTCTTCCTTGTCGTCTCGAACCTGGTCCATTCGCTCGATGTGGTCGAGCCAATGTCTCTTCTTGGCCTTCTGGACTACATCCACATCTTGGTACAACTCATACAGTTCTCGGTTGAACCTTCTTCTCCATTCACCATCGTCACATACGGGACCGAAAATCCGTCGAAGAACTTTTCTTTCGAAAGTGCCCAGTATCAATTCCCCTTTTTTTTACCGTCCAGCACTCGGTGCCGTAGAGTAGGACTGCTAAAATCAAAGTTTTGTATAGCAGACACTTTGTCTTTCGAGTGAGGAGTTTTGATACCAGTTGTTTGGCCAAACCGAAGCAGCAGCGGATCGCTAGGGTAATTCTTCTTCGGATCTCCACTAAGGTGTCGTTTGTGGGATTGGTGTTTGTTCAAAGGTAGTTGAACTCCTTAACTACCTCGAAATTGCTACTACCAACAGTGACGTTTTGTCCTAGTCGGTGGACAGATGCTGCTTTGTTTGTTGATAACATGTACTTTGTTTTGTCCTCATTCATTTCAAGACCAACGAGTTTTGCCTGTTTTTCAATCGCTGTGAAGGCCTCAAGCACAGCTCTCTTGGATCGACCGATGATGTCTATGTCGTCCGCATAGCCTAGGAGCTGGGTGGACTTGTCGAAGATAGTGTTTTCCTTGCTCACACCTGCCTTGCGCACTATCTTACTTACGTACTTACTTATGGTGGCGCTACAGTCCACGTCGGACCAGGGCCTCACCCAACAATCATCTCCAGCCAGCTCGGCCCCTAGCAAGCTGTCTCCAGTTTCGCACGCCAAGTTGGTTCAGGTCCTCTACCACCTGTGTGCTCCACCTGAGTCGCGGTCTTCCTCTTCTGCGACGTCCTTCCGGGTTGGATTCGAAGACTCGAGCCTGAGCATTATTTTCCATTCGCTCAACATGACCCAACCATCTAAGTCGTTGGACCTTAACTTTTCTGGCTAGGTCAGTGTCGTGTCGCTGTACAGCTCGTACAGTTCTTGGTTGAATCTTCGTCTCGTCTCTATTCTCCATTAATGCAGACACGACCAAAAATCACTCGAAGAATTTTTCTCTCAAAGCAGCCCAAAGCGTTTGTATCGGTTGTTGTCATGGTCCATGTCTCTGCACCATACATGAAGACCGGGACGGTGAGGATTTTGTAGAGTGTCACTTTAGTTGCTCGGGAGAGGACTTTACTACTCAATTGCCTTCTAAGTCCAAAGAAGCAGCGATTGGCAAGAGTGATTCTTGGTTTGATTTCAGCGCTGGTGTTGTTGTCTGAGTTGAAAGCGGATCCCAGGTAGACAAAGTCCTTAACTACCTCGAAGTTAAATCTGTCTATGTTGACGTTTGCTCCAAGACGTCGATGTTGGTAGTCCTTTCTTGTTGACAGCATTAACTTGGTCTTGCCCTCGTTAACCGCTAGACCCATCTTCCTGGCCTCCGAAGCAAGGCTCACAAACGCTCCTTTTTTAATTGTTATCAGTTTATTAACTCATAAATAACCTGTTTTTTTATTCCATTTATTCCAGGATCTTCTTTCACTAGCCAAAAAACGTAAAAAGCCAGAAGAAGAAAATGACAAATCTGCAAACAAAGGAAAGAATTCTTCAGACTCGGACTCAGACTGGGCCGGAGGTAAAAACACTACCCACAAAAAGAAGCGTACTAAAAAAATGAGTAAGAGTTCTGATTCTGAATCAGATGACGACGAAGAAGACGACGACGATGACGATGACAATGCAAAAAACAACAGTTCAGACGAGGATGATGATGAGAAACCAAGCAATAATGTTGAAACTGCTAAAACGGATGAGGTAGCACAAAAACACCCCGACAAAGAGGTCCAATCTGAGCAAGAAGAAGGCGAAGTGTCAGATAGCGATGATGAACAAAGCGATGGATCATCATCTTCAAATTCATCGTCCTCCTCATCATCCAGCTCCGATTCCGAATTTGATGATGGTTATGATGACAATCTAATGGGAGATGAAGAGGATCGTGCCCGCTTGAACGGGCTTTCTGAAAAAGAACGTGAGACTGAGATCTTCAAACGTATAGAACGACGTGATATGATGCGAACACGTTGGGAAATTGAACGAAAGCTCAAATTGGCGCGCCGTGGTGAAAAAGCTGTAATTGACAAAATCAAAAAGGACAAGAAGCAGAAAAAACAGAAAAAACAAAAGAAAAAGGCAAAAGAAACTCCCGTAGAAAAGCCAAAATCAGTTAGCCCGTCACCACCACCACCCCAACCCGTGTTACCAATTGCGGTAGAACCGAAAATTGTTTCCGGTAAAACAAGTCCGCCACCAATGACGGCAGAAGCATCTAGTCCAGAAAGAAAAAGTGATGACGAGGGCTTGGCCGGTTCCACAGATTACTTTGATCCAAAGGAACGTTCCAAAGAACGGAAAAAAAACGTTGAGATGAACAAAACAGACGATAAGAGGAGCAATGCAATGGCTCTTTTAAAAGCTAAGCGAGAGGGCAAGGCCAAGAGAGGTGAGTTAGTCTATTTGATATGCAATCACATTCAGTTATTTTACAACTCTCAATTTTCTTGAGCTATAGAGGAAGAGGAAGCTAAACGCCAAGCTGAAAAAGAACGTGAGGAGGAAAAAGAGGAACTTGAAGGTGTTTCATCGGGAAAGCAGAGTAGCGTTAAACTCAAAGCATCTGATATTTATTCAGACGATTCAGGTAGCAGTGATTCGGAAGAAGAGGAAAAACCATCCGAAAAACGCTCAGCTAGCAGTAGCAAATCGTCTAGTTCGTCAGAGGATGAAGAAAAAACCGACAAGAAACCAATGTACATCTCAACGCGGGAGGAACTTAACAAAATGCGTTTGTCCAGATACAAAATGGAGCGTTTTGTCAATTTGCCAGTATTCGAAAAAACTGTGATGAATTGCTTTGTGCGAATTAGTATTGGCAATAATGGGGCCAAACCTGTTTATCGTGTTGCCGAAGTTGTCGGAGTTGTTGAAACTGCAAAAATTTACCAATTGGGAACGACAAAAACAAATCGCGGATTAAGACTTAAACATGGTACTCAAGAGAGAGTATTTCGTCTGGAATTCATTTCGAATCAAGAATTTACGGACAGTGAGTTTTCAAAATGGCGAGAAATTTGTACAACGCAAAATGTACAAATGCCTACGTTGGAAATGATGGAGAAGAAATCTCGCGACGTTAAAGATGCTTTCAACTACGTTTTCAAAGAAGAAGATGTAGATAAGTTAGTAGAGGAGAAAAGTCGTTTCAGGAATCGACCAACTAATTATGCGATGAAAAAGACTTGTTTAATGAAAGAACGTGACGCCGCTTTGCTTCGTGGAGAATACGATGTTGCTGCTGATCTTGGTAAACAAATTGATGAGTTAGAATCGCGAGCTTCTGAACTCGATAAGAAAAGATCGAGCAGTATCAGCTTGATATCGTATATAAATGACAGAAATCGAAAACGTAACGTTGAAGAAGCTGAAAAAGCTATCATGGAAGAAGTGCGTGCCAATAAGGGTCTGAAAGTTTCTGATCCGTTTACAAGACGCACAACACAGCCAAGAATGGGTTTTAAGACGGCGGACAAGAAAGAGGAAGAAATCTTGCCAATGATTCCAGCACCACCACCGCCTGGCAAGAGAAGAACCGATGAATCGAAGAAACCGCAGTCTAATGACTACAGTTTGTATTCGTTGCATGACTTCGACATTGATCTAGATGTTCCTTTACCTGGTAAGTGTCACTCATTACTCTTACTTGTAACTAAAAACTTTATTTCTTATTCATACCTCTTGCGAAGTACTGACAAAGCTTCCAAGAGAATCGTGTGTCACAGAAATGTGTTTCTTAACTCAGCCGTTCGGAATCGGCATACAATTGTGAGTCCCATCAATTCTTCGCACGCACGCAAGGAATTGTGTAAAAGTGTAAGCCACTTAGGCCTTGGTTCTTTAGAGCCATCGTGCCACCTTTAGTGTCTACACAGGGTTTTGACTTTATGAGGATTTCTTTTTGAAATCCAATATTTTTGTTTAATTAAGTTATACATTTCAAGTAACATGCAACAAATTTCTCTAACAACAAATTCAATTTTATATTCCACTAATTTCATTAATTGGCCTCCCTGATACTCATACAAGATTTTCATAACGACCACCCAAAGAAAAACAAGATAATTTGTACACAACTTACGTATTTGAACATAAAGTCTGCTGCTTGTGAATATGTTCGTTTTCCAGTAACATCCAATCGACTGCTTTGCGTCCTGTTAAAAAGGCCATATCCCAAAGAAGCCAGAACATTCATTCGGCTTTGACATGTAGCAACCATTTCCTTCTACAGTTATACCTTACTTACTTATCCGGCTCACAGTCCATGAAGGATCTCAGCCTGAGATACTGCAGCCCTTCATCGGGAATGGTCCCCGAATGCACTCTCCAGTCGCTGAAACCAAGCGCTCTGGCATCCGCAGTCACTTGGTCCTTGTACCATAGGTTCAGTCTTCCTTGTCGTCTCGAACCTGGGGGCTCGGATGAGAAGTATTTCTTGTCTGAAGCGTTGTCGTCCATTCGCTCGATGTGGCCGAGCCAATGTACTCGTCTTTTCTTGGCCTTCTGTACTACATCCATATCTTGGTACATCTCGTACAGTTCTCTGAAGATAGTGTTTTCCGTACTCATACCAGCATACTGTTACCCATTTGCACACTGCACTGCGTATTGTTTAGCGTCAAGCGGAACAGCTGGATCAATTTTTAGGGATCTCGAATTTAGACATAGCCATCATAAGATCTTGGCGGTGGATGATATCATAAGCAGCTTTGAAGATGACGAGAAGTCGATGCTTTCATAAGCAGCTTTAAGGTTGTAAAAAGTGGGTGGGTTTCGACTTGACATTTTTTGTTGTTTTATAATAATCACACACTCAAATGGTTTTTTATGCCCTTATTATGCCAGAGACACGTGAGTGCTTTAGGAAGGAGGAAAGGGTTTGGAAAGGAGGTGTCGGTGTGCATTGGTCTTAAATTCCTGAACACTGCAATGATTTGGAAAGCAGAATGTGGAAGGATGTTCCACATTCGCGTTTTATGGCTAAAGAACGATTCTCTATACTTCAAGGTACGACCGAAGTTGGGCTCGAGGTTAAACTGATGGGCATTCCTAGAAGCGCGAGTATTACGGTTGAATTGTTTAAGGGGAGGAATGCAACTGGCTATTTCACTAGAGAACTTACCGTAAAAGTAAAGATTGAACAGCGAGAGACACGAAACGTTACGACAACGGTGGTCTAAGGAGGTGAATGAGTTGGTTATGTCTCTGTCACCAATCATTCTAAGGGCTCTTTTTTGTATACCGTCCAAGAGGCTTAAGTATGTTACTGGAGCATCAGCCCAGAGATGGGAATTGTACTCAAGTTTTTCACCGATATAAGTCTTGTAAATAATAGCCAGATCAGACGGGGAGAAAAATTTCTTGCATCGCCTTAAGAAACCTAAACATCTTGCGGCATTTTTGGCGACATCGCATATGTGATCGTTCCACAAGAGGTGGTCAGTGATGCAAATACCGAGAATCTCGAGATGTTCGGTCTCATTGATGCAAGTGCTACTCATGAATAATGGCAAGGGGAAGCATTAAACTCTACGCAATTTTGTATTTCCTATTGTACAATGCTGTTTAAGTTAGAGTTTAATGAGCTTATCATACTTTTCCGTTGCAGTTCCACATCCGAAGAGGAGGGATGTGAGTCTAGAAACGAATAACAAAAGCTAAGGGTACTATCGTCAGCGAAACAATTTATTGGATTAGAACTTACAAACAAGAGATTATTTATAAAAATGAGAAAGAGGGTCGGAGACAAGACGGAGCCCTGTGGCACACTAGCATTTATGTTGTGGTTTTCAGGCTGGAATCCGTCCAGTATAACTTGTATTGAACGGTTCGAAAGAACATTTCTAATCCACCGAAGGAGGGATTCGTCAACAATCTTACTTTCTCCAAAACGATGTAAAGATTTGTTCCACTGTTTGGTGACATAAACCATCAGATCATCTCGAACCTGTTGCTGCTAAAGCCGTACTGCCGGTCATTAAGAAGCTGTCGGTCTTCGATATACACTTCGCTTCAACTGAATAAGCACACAAGTTTTCTGAAGTTTGTTGTCCAGTTTTTCCTAACTTTGAACGTTAATGCATCATTTGATGATGCCGTAGATAGCTTATGATGTTGAGAAAATAAATAAAAAAAAATAATTTAAAAAGTACCACTATTTTTTCCCTCGCTCTCATGCAAAGCTTTCCAGATTGAAAAACTCGTTTTTTTTTGCGTCAACTGAATAAGCACAACTTTTAAAAATGAAAATAAAATCAAACGGAAAGAAATGAACAAGATTTTCTTTAAATAATTTGGTTATTAAATTGGTTGGTTATTTCTAGTATTGGGTATTACCTACTTTATTCTTGATTACTTCATAAATTCGGACTGGCATGGAATCGTATAAACTTTTTAAGTAAAATAAAAATAAATAGAGTGGCGCGACAGCTCTTGAAGAGCCAAGGCCTAAGTGGGTTACTCTCATCAACAATTCTCTGAGTGCGTGTGAAGAATTGAGGGGACCTACAATTTAACGCCGATTCCGAACGGCGAAGTTGAGAAGCACTTTTTCATGACAGATTGATACTCTTGGAAGCTTTGTCAGGTCTTCGCAAGAGGCAGTACCCGTGAAAGATGAAATAAAAACTTGGCCTGAGTAGGACTCGAACCAACGACGTTCTGCTTAGCAGCCAACGCACTTACCAACTAAGCTACGGGCAACTGCACTCTTTAAGTAGTCCAGTGAAATTTCTCTCCATGGTAACTTAATGGCTGCAATAAGCGATTCTCTGTCCTCAAACTGACGTCCTGACTCAAAAACTTAACGTACCAACCATCCCCATTCATTTTCTATACCATTCAGGTCAAGTAAATAGGGCGACCATTGAAGCACTTCAACATTCTGGTCCTGTATCCCACTTTTGACATTGCGCGACGTTTGGATGGGGTCGTTGGAAAATCCAATTATAGGGTCCAAAAATATCCGAAAATGAAGGAACTTTCTTTCCAATATTCTTTTGTAGGTAATTGCAGTCGTTTTTGACGTTTAAAACTCAAGCTCAATAGTCCCATAGTAGCTAACTGCTCCCCATATCATAACTCCACCTTCTCCACCATGATGCCGCGCTAAAAATCGTTCTTCTTTTCTCAAATCGTAAAGTACATAATACTTAAAACCATCAGGGACATCAAAATTGAAACTATTCTCATCCGAAAAAAACCGCGTTGTGCCACACATTTTTCCAACTCACATCGAGTCTAGAAAATCTTAAACGAATATCTTTTCGTTGCTCGTTTAGTGGTGGTTTCTTTTGGAGTTGCAATCGTTTTAAATGATCTGCGCTGTTTGGTACTCTGTGGACTGTTGAAACACCCGCAGTTACACCAACTTTTTGTTTTATTTTTACCGCGAAGGCCCATGAACTGGAAGCACATCTCAAAATTGCTCGTCGATCAACTTCGAATGTTGCCGTTTTTTTACCATCTTTCATATTTTTCTCGTACAAACTTTTGTTTCTGAGGTACGAATAGCACTTAGACTCCAATCAATGTTGGTAGCTATAGTATGCACGGTCAGTCTTTATTCTTTTAACGAATCAATCTAAGCTCTTCCGACACTATCAAAGCTTCTGATCTAACAATTTTTGTTTTAATTTTAATTAAACGGCAAAATGTCACTAAGAACACTTCAACTTTTGATTTGGTATACCAATCAACTTAAAACTCTAAGAACCAATGAAGATAATGACAGTGAAAGATCTTGTGCTTATTCAGTTGACGCAAAAAAAAACTGAGTTTTTCAATCTGGAAAGCTTTGCATGAGAGCAAGGGAAAAAATAGTGGTACCTTTTTAAATTATTATTTTCTGATTTGTTTGCTCAACATCATAAGCTATCGGTTAGCATAATTAAATGATGCATTACCGTTCAAAGTTAGGAAAAAATGGACAACAAACTTCACAAAAATTGTGTGCTTATTCAGTTGAAGCGAAGTGTATTTCTTGAGCTGATAGTTTATCAGCGTTTCCATGACCTTAAAAAGAAGGTACGTAAGTGCAATCGGACGATAATTGGAGGGAGAAGAAGATTCGCCTTTTTTTGGAATTGGCTGGACAAATGCTGTTTTCCAACTGCTCGGAACGAGCCCAGAAGAATAGGATAGATGGAAAAGCTTACGCAAGGGTTTTGCCAGCGTGGAAGAACACCTCTTAAGAATAATAGCAGGGATACCATCCGGACCAGCGGATTTATGTATGTTGAGATCTTTTAGGACTCTCGCCACAGCACGAGTGCGGAAGAAGATTCGTTGGTCTTTTTCAGGATTTGCCTCAGTTTGAATATTTTGCCTATCGTTGTTCTGCCTGGCCTAAAGCCACACTTGTACGTGCCGATTATTGTGTTGCAGAACGGTTAAAGACGCTTACACAGTACGTTGGATAGGATTTTGTATGCAACATTAAGCTTCCCTAATTCCCTGAAACCTAGAAACGCCCAACGACCAACTGGTTCAAATTATTATAAAATTTAAGAGTCATTTTGCATGTTGCAATTTTTATTATGAATTTGATATAAACTTATTTTATTGAGATTGAGACATTCTCTAAAGGCTTTTCAGCTCACAATTTTTCTTTTCTTTATTCAATTTGTTTATTTATATTGCTAATTAACTCTCTGTTCTTATAATTTCAGTTAACTCAGTTACGGTTGTACCCAAACCTATACCAAAAGTGAGCGAAGCGGCCCCTAAGCGTTCACTCAACTTAGAGGACTATAAGAAGAAACGGGGCCTTATTTAGTCAGTTTTACGACTAAATTAGTTATTTATGTAGCTCCACTACTTGTATTTTATGTTAAATTACATTTTAAAACTTAAATAAACAAAAAACAAAAAAAATAACTCAAAGCTTAGAAATACATTTACGCCACTTAAAAGCTAAAATATACAAATGTATGTAAATCCGGTAAATATGTTAAATAATGATAGTAACAATCATTTGACATTAAATAAGTACTATGTATGTGTTTTGATTTGTATGTTTACTTTTTAAAAATAGAAAAGATTCCGATTTCGACCACAATAAAATACCGTTGTAGGCGTAGGATACAAAACATTAAAATGAACCACTATCACTCATTTCGATTGTCATATTTTTTTTAAAACTGAAGCTTATAGTAAAATTCTGTTTAACATTTCTTTAACATTTTGTTTGAAATATCATTTATATCACACAAAACACTGCAATTTTTGAATTGAATAACTGGTTCAATTGCATGTGTCTCTTTAAGAGCTGAACAGAATGCATCGCCAGTCGCCCGGCGACTAAAATGACAGCTGTCAAAAATGTGAAATTTGTATGGCAGTCGCCCATTAGCAACACAATGCGTCGTATGCCACTGCATTGTGCTCACAAATTTCTCAGCGATTTGGGAAGCGAATTTTTGACAGCAGCTGTCAGTTTCGTCGTCGGGCGACTGCATTCTGTTCAGCTCTTTAAACTTATTTAAGAAAAATATTTGCATATCTGTTACATGCAAGAAATACTTCCATATTAATACTCTTAAAACTGTGAGCAACGGTGTTATTTATTAAACATAACCTTAAAATATGTATTATTTATAAATTATAAACAAATTTTGTTAAAAACTTAAATTTATACGTTGTGGCTTTCTTTCTTAGATCATAATGTTCAACACGAATGTCGGTTTATTTTAATGCCTTGTTTATTGTTCAAAAAAAATATATGAATATATTTTTATCCAGTAACTTTTAATTCGTCGTATGAATTAAATCAAAGTTTTTAGTTTTTTTTTCCACATTTATTGTTACTTTTAAGAAAAATACATATTATGTAATGGTAGTTATATTAAAGAAAATTCTCAAAAACAATTTAAATTGAATTCATCTTGAATAATTAGAACTTAGAATTTGTTTCATGATAAAAAAATGTAGCCGAAACCACTATAGGTTACAAGCCACCCCCGAAAAAGGGCCCGTGGTATGATGATGAATGCGCGTTATTGAAAAGAGAGACGGAAAATGCACGTTTGCAGATGCTGCAACGAAAAACAAGAGCAGCAAGAGAAGAGTACCGCACAAAAAGGAGAAATGAGTAAAAGACCCTGCGAAGGAAGAAAAGAGCATTCGCAGTTTCTCAGTTCAAAGATCTAGAAGAGTCTCGGGCCAAAAACAACACCCGGCGTTTCTTTAAAAGGTCGAAGCAATTAGCTTCTGGTTTTAGAACCGGGACGAAGGCTCTTTGAAACCCTGGAGGAAACCTAGTCACCGATACACAGGGAATTGTAGATGTTTTCAAGCAGCACTTCCAACAGCTGCTGAATGCGCAAAATGTCGAGCGAGCTAATGACGAAAGAGAAGCAAGACCAGTCAATGAAGATCCAGTCCCAGCCCCCAGCACAGAAGAGGTAGAAAGAGCCATCCAAAAGCAAAAAAAGTAACAAGTCGGCCGGGTCGGATGGCATACCTGCGGAACTCTTTAAACATGGAGGAGGTGTTTTGATGAACCACATGTACCAGGTCATCACCAAAGTGTGGGAGGAAGAATGCATGCCCACTGACTGGTCGGTAAGCTCCATATGCCCCATCTACAAAAAAACTACCGTTGCATATCCCTGCTTAATGTTGCATATAAAATCCTATCCAACGTACTGTGTGAGCGTCTTAAACCTTTATGCAACACAATAATCGGCACGTACCAGTGTGGCTTTAGGCCAGGCAGAACAACGATAGACCAAATATTCACACTGAGGCAGATCCTGGAAAAGACCAATGAATTTCAAGTCGAAACCCAGCATATTTTCATCGACTTTAAAGCTTTAGACAAGGAGATGCGTTGTCATGTGACTTCTTCAACATAGTCCTGGAGCAGATAGTGCGCAAGGCATGTGTGAGCACGGAAAACACTATCTTCAACAAGTCCACCCATATTATGCGGACGACATAGACATCATCGGTCGATCCAAGAGAGCTGTGCTTGAGGCCTTTACAGCGATTGAAGAACAGGCAAAACTCGTTGGTCTTGAAGTGAATGAGGACAAAACAAAGTGCATGCTATCAACAAACAAAGCAACATCTGTCCACCGCCTAGGACAAAACGTCACTGTTGGCAGCAGCAATAGGTAGTTAAGGAGTTCCCCTACCTCGGAACAAACATCAATCCCACAAACGACACCTTAGTGGAGATCCGAAGAAGAATTACCCTAGCGAATCGCTGCTGCTTCGGTTTGGCCAAACAACTGGGTTCAAAACTGCTCACTCGAAAGACAAAGTGTGCTATACAAAACTTCTGGATGTAGTCCAGAAGGCCAAGAAAAGACGACTACATTGGCTCGCCACATCGAGCGAATGGACGACAACGCTCCAGCCAAGAAAGTCTTCTCATCCCAGTCCCCAGGTTCCAGACGACAAGGAAGACCGAACCTACGGTACAAAGACCAGAGCGCTTGGCTTCGGCGACTGGAGAGTGCATGCGAGGGACCGTCTACTATGGAAGGCTGCAGTATCTCAGGCTGAGATCCTTCATGGATTTTGAGCCGGATAAGTAAGTAAGTAAGAATTTGTTTCACAATGAAATGGATGATGAATTAAATTAAGACGATGTCAAGGTCTACTTTAATCTTCAAGAACAGTTGGAGTTGCTTTTGACGGGACTACCGCAAACAGGCGTCAACTTGCACGATTCAAAAAATGTACTTGTAAATGCATCGTTGAAACTCCCAAAGATCGAGCTGCCAAAATTTGACGGAAATTATCTAAATTGGTGTCCATTTTACGATGTGTTCAAACCAATGATTCTTGAACAACCGATATCACCGCACCGGCCCAGAAGCTATATTTCTTAAAAACCAATGTGACAGGGGAAGCACTAAGCCTTAGTGCGAGGATTCCCAGCTACAGACAGCAATTTTGAGGCTGCATGGAAGACACTAAGTGACAGATATGACAACAAACGGCTTCTTTTGTCTGCGCAGCTCGAAAAATTGATGTCTCAACACAGCATCAGGAACTGCTTCCAGCTTGCGAAAATTACATGACCACACAAAAGAGGGAATTTAGGCCCTGATCAACCAAGAATATCCGGCAAATGACTGGCACCCCGTAGTCGTCCACATTATCTTGAAGAAGGTTAACAAGGAAAACAGGACGCTTTTCGAACGAACTATATATATTTATTTTTGCTAATTTAAGTGCATTTCCGTTGTCCAACTTAACTGTAATGAGACCTGCGACGTGAACGCTTAATTCTACAGGTTCACACATCTAGTTCAGTAAAGCAATATCGTGCGTCGTAAGTTAATTCACCGTATAGTTTATACATTAAATTGGATTTTCTCGAATATGTACCTTATCACCTAATTAATTCTCATACCGTTGGTTACATTGGAATATTTTCCCTTATAGACAAAATAAAACCCAATATTTCCAACGCCGAAAGATTATAAATGAAAAAAACGAAGGGAATAAACATTACGGAAAAGGTTTAAACTAAAGATTTTGACTTGCGACTTAAAAGTACTAGCAGTAAGTATTTATTGGTCCGTCCGTCTGTGCAAAGCGTCTTTGTCTTTATTTTGAAGACCAAAATATATATACTAAAAACAGTTTCATTCACATACATACATATTATATTACCCATTGAAAACATTGACGCAAAATTTTAAAAGATTTTTTGTTAACAGCTTAGCAAATTACTTGTTAAAAATTTGCTTAATATTTAGTAATTTACTAGCTGTTCGAAAATTTTAACCGTTTTACTAAATAGTAGATTCCTTATTCCGTTTTATTAAAAACTAGCTGACCCCGCGAACCTCGTTTTGCGTGCCTTCAAATCAAATCTAAAAGTATTTTTCACTAAAATAATTGATCCATTAGAAAAGCAATTTCTGAACAGTTGCACCTAGAATCAATTCCAAAGTATAATTTTCGAGCACCATTTTATTGTTTCCATTTGTCCACTTTCCCATAAGATTTTCCCAAAACTTATTTTCACAGAAACCATGACCCGACTAAGCTATGCGTAGGGTAAAGGTGTCAACAGTGGATCACTTTTTACTTCTAGGGCTGTTAAGCTCGCATTTATCATGGTAGCTATAAAAAAAATTTTCCACTGCTTTTTCAATATATTTTCTTTAGTTTGAGCACAAAATTTCAAAACCTTTTAATTTGAAAAAAATTAAAAAAAAATAGCCCAAAATTATGGTCCGCTAATGAACGATTTTAGTGTGATACTAGCTTAAAATGACGTTTCAGACATGACTCAAACGTCATTTTAAGCTAGTAACACACTAAAATTGTTCATTAGCGGACTATAATTTTGCGCCAATGTTTTTAAAATACCTTACCACATGATTCACTGTGTACTCTGGGTGTACATTCTGCATTCTGTTCAGCTCTTTAAACTTATTTAAGAAAAATATTTGCATATCTGTTACATGCAAGAAATACTTCCATATTAATACTCTTAAAACTGTGAGCAACGGTGTTATTTATTAAACATAACCTTAAAATATGTATTATTTATAAATTATAAACAAATTTTGTTAAAAACTTAAATTTATACGTTGTGGCTTTCTTTCTTAGATCATAATGTTCAACACGAATGTCGGTTTATTTTAATGCCTTGTTTATTGTTCAAAAAAAATATATGAATATATTTTTATCCAGTAACTTTTAATTCGTCGTATGAATTAAATCAAAGTTTTTAGTTTTTTTTTCCACATTTATTGTTACTTTTAAGAAAAATACATATTATGTAATGGTAGTTATATTAAAGAAAATTCTCAAAAACAATTTAAATTGAATTCATCTTGAATAATTAGAACTTAGAATTTGTTTCATGATAAAAAAATGTAGCCGAAACCACTATAGGTTACAAGCCACCCCCGAAAAAGGGCCCGTGGTATGATGATGAATGCGCGTTATTGAAAAGAGAGACGGAAAATGCACGTTTGCAGATGCTGCAACGAAAAACAAGAGCAGCAAGAGAAGAGTACCGCACAAAAAGGAGAAATGAGTAAAAGACCCTGCGAAGGAAGAAAAGAGCATTCGCAGTTTCTCAGTTCAAAGATCTAGAAGAGTCTCGGGCCAAAAACAACACCCGGCGTTTCTTTAAAAGGTCGAAGCAATTAGCTTCTGGTTTTAGAACCGGGACGAAGGCTCTTTGAAACCCTGAAGGAAACCTAGTCACCGATACACAGGGAATTGTAGATGTTTTCAAGCAGCACTTCCAACAGCTGCTGAATGCGCAAAATGTCGAGCGAGCTAATGACGAAAGAGAAGCAAGACCAGTCAATGAAGATCCAGTCCCAGCCCCCAGCACAGAAGAGGTAGAAAGAGCCATCCAAAAGCAAAAAAAGTAACAAGTCGGCCGGGTCGGATGGCATACCTGCGGAACTCTTTAAACATGGAGGAGGTGTTTTGATGAACCACATGTACCAGGTCATCACCAAAGTGTGGGAGGAAGAATGCATGCCCACTGACTGGTCGGTAAGCTCCATATGCCCCATCTACAAAAAAACTACCGTTGCATATCCCTGCTTAATGTTGCATATAAAATCCTATCCAACGTACTGTGTGAGCGTCTTAAACCTTTATGCAACACAATAATCGGCACGTACCAGTGTGGCTTTAGGCCAGGCAGAACAACGATAGACCAAATATTCACACTGAGGCAGATCCTGGAAAAGACCAATGAATTTCAAGTCGAAACCCAGCATATTTTCATCGACTTTAAAGCTTTAGACAAGGAGATGCGTTGTCATGTGACTTCTTCAACATAGTCCTGGAGCAGATAGTGCGCAAGGCATGTGTGAGCACGGAAAACACTATCTTCAACAAGTCCACCCATATTATGCGGACGACACTAAGTGACAGATATGACAACAAACGGCTTCTTTTGTCTGCGCAGCTCGAAAAATTGATGTCTCAACACAGCATCAGGAACTGCTTCCAGCTTGCGAAAATTACATGACCACACAAAAGAGGGAATTTAGGCCCTGATCAACCAAGAATATCCGGCAAATGACTGGCACCCCGTAGTCGTCCACATTATCTTGAAGAAGGTTAACAAGGAAAACAGGACGCTTTTCGAACGAACTATATATATTTATTTTTGCTAATTTAAGTGCATTTCCGTTGTCCAACTTAACTGTAATGAGACCTGCGACGTGAACGCTTAATTCTACAGGTTCACACATCTAGTTCAGTAAAGCAATATCGTGCGTCGTAAGTTAATTCACCGTATAGTTTATACATTAAATTGGATTTTCTCGAATATGTACCTTATCACCTAATTAATTCTCATACCGTTGGTTACATTGGAATATTTTCCCTTATAGACAAAATAAAACCCAATATTTCCAACGCCGAAAGATTATAAATGAAAAAAACGAAGGGAATAAACATTACGGAAAAGGTTTAAACTAAAGATTTTGACTTGCGACTTAAAAGTACTAGCAGTAAGTATTTATTGGTCCGTCCGTCTGTGCAAAGCGTCTTTGTCTTTATTTTGAAGACCAAAATATATATACTAAAAACAGTTTCATTCACATACATACATATTATATTACCCATTGAAAACATTGACGCAAAATTTTAAAAGATTTTTTGTTAACAGCTTAGCAAATTACTTGTTAAAAATTTGCTTAATATTTAGTAATTTACTAGCTGTTCGAAAATTTTAACCGTTTTACTAAATAGTAGATTCCTTATTCCGTTTTATTAAAAACTAGCTGACCCCGCGAACCTCGTTTTGCGTGCCTTCAAATCAAATCTAAAAGTATTTTTCACTAAAATAATTGATCCATTAGAAAAGCAATTTCTGAACAGTTGCACCTAGAATCAATTCCAAAGTATAATTTTCGAGCACCATTTTATTGTTTCCATTTGTCCACTTTCCCATAAGATTTTCCCAAAACTTATTTTCACAGAAACCATGACCCGACTAAGCTATGCGTAGGGTAAAGGTGTCAACAGTGGATCACTTTTTACTTCTAGGGCTGTTAAGCTCGCATTTATCATGGTAGCTATAAAAAAAATTTTCCACTGCTTTTTCAATATATTTTCTTTAGTTTGAGCACAAAATTTCAAAACCTTTTAATTTGAAAAAAATTAAAAAAAAATAGCCCAAAATTATGGTCCGCTAATGAACGATTTTAGTGTGATACTAGCTTAAAATGACGTTTCAGACATGACTCAAACGTCATTTTAAGCTAGTAACACACTAAAATTGTTCATTAGCGGACTATAATTTTGCGCCAATGTTTTTAAAATACCTTACCACATGATTCACTGTGTACTCTGGGTGTACATTCTGCATTCTGTTCAGCTCTTTAAACTTATTTAAGAAAAATATTTGCATATCTGTTACATGCAAGAAATACTTCCATATTAATACTCTTAAAACTGTGAGCAACGGTGTTATTTATTAAACATAACCTTAAAATATGTATTATTTATAAATTATAAACAAATTTTGTTAAAAACTTAAATTTATACGTTGTGGCTTTCTTTCTTAGATCATAATGTTCAACACGAATGTCGGTTTATTTTAATGCCTTGTTTATTGTTCAAAAAAAATATATGAATATATTTTTATCCAGTAACTTTTAATTCGTCGTATGAATTAAATCAAAGTTTTTAGTTTTTTTTTCCACATTTATTGTTACTTTTAAGAAAAATACATATTATGTAATGGTAGTTATATTAAAGAAAATTCTCAAAAACAATTTAAATTGAATTCATCTTGAATAATTAGAACTTAGAATTTGTTTCATGATAAAAAAATGTAGCCGAAACCACTATAGGTTACAAGCCACCCCCGAAAAAGGGCCCGTGGTATGATGATGAATGCGCGTTATTGAAAAGAGAGACGGAAAATGCACGTTTGCAGATGCTGCAACGAAAAACAAGAGCAGCAAGAGAAGAGTACCGCACAAAAAGGAGAAATGAGTAAAAGACCCTGCGAAGGAAGAAAAGAGCATTCGCAGTTTCTCAGTTCAAAGATCTAGAAGAGTCTCGGGCCAAAAACAACACCCGGCGTTTCTTTAAAAGGTCGAAGCAATTAGCTTCTGGTTTTAGAACCGGGACGAAGGCTCTTTGAAACCCTGAAGGAAACCTAGTCACCGATACACAGGGAATTGTAGATGTTTTCAAGCAGCACTTCCAACAGCTGCTGAATGCGCAAAATGTCGAGCGAGCTAATGACGAAAGAGAAGCAAGACCAGTCAATGAAGATCCAGTCCCAGCCCCCAGCACAGAAGAGGTAGAAAGAGCCATCCAAAAGCAAAAAAAGTAACAAGTCGGCCGGGTCGGATGGCATACCTGCGGAACTCTTTAAACATGGAGGAGGTGTTTTGATGAACCACATGTACCAGGTCATCACCAAAGTGTGGGAGGAAGAATGCATGCCCACTGACTGGTCGGTAAGCTCCATATGCCCCATCTACAAAAAAACTACCGTTGCATATCCCTGCTTAATGTTGCATATAAAATCCTATCCAACGTACTGTGTG
Source organism: Sphaerophoria taeniata (assembly GCA_943590905.1). Lineage (NCBI taxonomy): Eukaryota > Metazoa > Arthropoda > Insecta > Diptera > Syrphidae > Sphaerophoria > Sphaerophoria taeniata. The sequence goes on from OX016540.1 coordinate 65,241,385, forward strand.
AGCGTCTTAAACCTTTATGCAACACAATAATCGGCACGTACCAGTGTGGCTTTAGGCCAGGCAGAACAACGATAGACCAAATATTCACACTGAGGCAGATCCTGGAAAAGACCAATGAATTTCAAGTCGAAACCCAGCATATTTTCATCGACTTTAAAGCTTTAGACAAGGAGATGCGTTGTCATGTGACTTCTTCAACATAGTCCTGGAGCAGATAGTGCGCAAGGCATGTGTGAGCACGGAAAACACTATCTTCAACAAGTCCACCCATATTATGCGGACGACATAGACATCATCGGTCGATCCAAGAGAGCTGTGCTTGAGGCCTTTACAGCGATTGAAGAACAGGCAAAACTCGTTGGTCTTGAAGTGAATGAGGACAAAACAAAGTGCATGCTATCAACAAACAAAGCAACATCTGTCCACCGCCTAGGACAAAACGTCACTGTTGGCAGCAGCAATAGGTAGTTAAGGAGTTCCCCTACCTCGGAACAAACATCAATCCCACAAACGACACCTTAGTGGAGATCCGAAGAAGAATGACCCTAGCGAATCGCTGCTGCTTCGGTTTGGCCAAACAACTGGGTTCAAAACTGCTCACTCGAAAGACAAAGTGTGCTATACAAAACTTTGATTTTACCAGTCCTACTCTACGGCGCCGAGTGCTGGACGATAAGTAAAAAAGGGGAATTGTTACTGGGCACTTTCGAAAGAAAAATTCTTCGACGGATTTTCGGTCCCGTATGCGACGATGGCGAATGGAGAAGAAGGTACAACCGAGAACTGTATAAGCTGTACCAAGATGTGGATGTAGTCCAGAAGGCCAAGAAAAGACGACTACATTGGCTCGCCACATCGAGCGAATGGACGACAACGCTCCAGCCAAGAAAGTCTTCTCATCCCAGTCCCCAGGTTCCAGACGACAAGGAAGACCGAACCTACGGTACAAAGACCAGAGCGCTTGGCTTCGGCGACTGGAGAGTGCATGCGAGGGACCGTCTACTATGGAAGGCTGCAGTATCTCAGGCTGAGATCCTTCATGGATTTTGAGCCGGATAAGTAAGTAAGTAAGAATTTGTTTCACAATGAAATGGATGATGAATTAAATTAAGACGATGTCAAGGTCTACTTTAATCTTCAAGAACAGTTGGAGTTGCTTTTGACGGGACTACCGCAAACAGGCGTCAACTTGCACGATTCAAAAAATGTACTTGTAAATGCATCGTTGAAACTCCCAAAGATCGAGCTGCCAAAATTTGACGGAAATTATCTAAATTGGTGTCCATTTTACGATGTGTTCAAACCAATGATTCTTGAACAACCGATATCACCGCACCGGCCCAGAAGTAGAATTTATGCTTTAAAGAATAATTGTGTACAATTACAATTCTCCTATACCCAAATATTGTAAACATTTCAAGTCACTATGTTACACGCTAGTTATTCATATTTACATGCATTTTTCATTAATTTTTCTGAATAATTTAGTAATAATAATTAATTTTATCCTGTTAATATTGATTTCTTTTGAATTTGAAAATGTCAAACACAAATACACTTACCTACGCATAGTTTCTTAACAAAGATCTAGCCCTCAAAACTCGTTTAAGTGAAATTTTAGAACTCATTTGAGTTCTAAGTTAATTCTTCACCAAGTTCTAATGCGTTAGAACTTCGATTTAGAACTTTTTATAGCTAGAACTTCGATAAAATTACGCCCAATTCCGTCACCAAGTTTTATATATTCCCTTTAAAACTCGACCTAGTGAATCTCGGTCTAACGTTAGAACTTAGTTCTTAGAATATTTGGAACTCAAAATTTCTTCACTTCTCAAGAACTCGATCTAAAATCATCATTGAGTTCTAAGCGCTTAGACCTTGTTATTTTTGAAACCTAGTTTAAGCATGTTTTGAAACTTTTTAGTCACCCGTCAGTATTTTTTGACAGACATTTCCTTCAATTCGAAACAAAATACAAATAATTTTTTACTTCGTGCTCATTTTTGCTGTAACGTAGAATATGGGATTCGAAAAACTGTCAAGAAAAAAAAGTGCATAGTAAATTCATTCCAATTTTTACGGAAGCGCCGAAACAAATCAGTGTCGTCCCATGTATTAATAGTGGCACGTATTGGCATTCGATAAATACGCCGTTCTTCCAGAATAACGTTCGCATCGTACTCAAAATCAACGTCCATAAATAGGAAATCATCGAAAATTTGATCCATTTTCTATATCTCCTTCCACCTATTATTCTCCGTTATTTTAAACGTTGAAAAAGCGAAATTTTAAATAAAACGACTTTCAAGGCACTACACTTCCCAATGCGAGGGTCTAGGTCTAATTTTATCGAAGTTCTAACTATGACAAAGTTCTAAATCGAAGTCTTAAAGTGTAAGAACTTGGAGAAGAATTGAGTTAGAACTCAAATGAGCTCTTAAATTTCACTAAACCTAGTTTTAAGGGCTAGAACTTCTAACGGTATTTAAGCTGTTTCTATTTAACTATTGCAATCCATAATATCAAAGATTTTGATCTATTTTGAGTAGGTTGTCCTTGGGGTGCGTTGCCGACAGGCAAGCTAGTAGGTATGGCCGTATGGCCAATTGGGCTTGCTCGTCGGAGGGGTGGTATTTTGCGGCTCCCCTTGGACTACCGTGGATATAACGTACCTTGAGCCGAAAATCGCCATACCACAAAATAATCTTCTAAATATCGTTCCATAACCTCTAATTTAACTCATGCAAACGGCAAAATTAGTTTTTTTCACCGGGGCTCATAGGTGTTCTTAGCCCTGGAGTGTTCCCTCAAGTCGCTACATATATAGTGACTCCGTGGTCACTGCGCATCTCCTACTAGTTTTAGTATTACCTTGTTGAATGTATTTCTTAAGATGTTATGATATTTGGTTCGTCATCATTCCGCAAATTTACAAGAAAAAATGTCAAAATGCCAAGAACAGAGGAAAATTACAACAAAATTTGCTGTATGACAGCAAAAACAATTTTAACAAAATACTTGACAGTAATTGTTAAATATACCTAATTTGCAATCTCCTCTCTTATGATAATAATTCTATAATGTGATATGCAAATCCATTGTATTTCTAATCTCTATAAAACTCCATATTGATTTTGACTGGTTGCGCTTTAAACGCTTACTAAAATAGATAATACAAACGCAATAAGAAATTAATAGCGCCAACTGGTGAGAAGCTATAGCGATTAAAAATACAGTGCCATAACAAAACTCAATTTTTTTTTTCAATTCACTCTTGTGTTTTCTATGTGTAGTGTATGGTGAAAATAAAAACAACATGAAATTTTGGAAATAGTCTGTTATAACAAAACAAGATGAAACTCATGAAACTTTTCGATATGAATTTTTTGAGCAAGAGCTTGACAACTTCACAACTTGCTGTTTGCTTCTTGCCTATGTTGAAGTTATGCCAGCTGTCGTGGCGCCCCTAGATCATGGCGCCCCAGGCGACCGCCTGGGTCGCCATACCCTAAAGCCGGCACTGCTCCTTCCATTGCGTCCAGAGTATCACTGATCCTAGGCAGAGGGTAGCTATCCTTCTTGGTCACATCATTCAACCTTTGATTGAAAGTCTACGCAAAAGTGGACGTCTTTTTTCCTTACCAGGACAACATGAGACTCCGAAGGGCTTTTAGAGTTTTTGACTAGACCCTCTTTTTTCATGGTGGTTATCACGTGTGTCTTGACGAATCGGTTTACAACCCCGGTATTGATTCGATGTTGAACCAGTTGTGTTCTGCCATATTTTCCTTGCGATGACGAAAAGATGTCTGCAAATTCTTCGAGGAGACCTTCTGCAGTTCTTCAGTGTTGGTGGCCAAGATTAGATGACTTGAGAATGTTGGTCATTATGGAATTCAGCTCTTCGGACTTCAACGTTTGCCTAGACTCTTTTTCGTTGATCCTTGTTATCGCTGATACAGATTCGCATTGTCCGACAATCTCACCTTTTCTAAGCTTAACTTCATACGGCTTGATGTTCAGTATTCGTACGGGAACCATGTTCTTTACAGATCTCACAAGACTCTTCCCAATGGTGACGTTTTGGGAGGACCTTACAGACGCTGGTTCAACCGTGAGGTATCGATGGCTGCCAGGCTTACCCTTCAATTTCGTCCACACGAATACTTCTGAAGAAGCAGGCAAAGTGAGATCTTCTTTGATGGTGGTCTTCACAGATGACGATCATCGGAATCTCGATGTTTCGATATTTCAGGACTTTGTTCCCGATGTCCAATATCACTCCGTGATCTTTCATGAAATCAACTCTGATAATGCACTCGTCGCATATATCTGTTGCCAAGAAGAGGTGAGAGAATTCCACTTCTGCCATCTGGATCTTAAAACTAACCGCATCATAAACTTTAGCGGCTTCTCCAGTTGCAGTCCTTAGACTAAAGCTATTGGTGTTTTGGAGCCATGTCTTCTTAACGAGGCCCTGCTGTACAATGGACGCACGCCGCCGCCGTTGCACCGGTGTCGTTGGTAGGTAGCCACACATTTGTTGCCGTTTATACTTACTTTCACGTTCAGACTCTTATTGTCGCGTTTGGTTTGAGAAACCTGGATGGTGTTTCTGTGGCTATCGATACCAGAAACCAGCTTCTGTCCCTCGAAGTTGATGAGGTGGGAAACAACTTGGGAAGCAACGTTGTAGGTGTTACTTCGACCAGTTAATTTATTTCTGTTTTCACAGTGTTGGCATGCGGTTCCTCTTGGCGGTAATCTGCACTGTCGCTGTAGATGCCCAGTCTTATTGCAGTTCCAGCATTGTGCTGGTCCGTCTCGCTGACTCCTTTCCACAGTAGCCTTCCGACAAGAGCATTCTTGGACTGAGACTTCCATTGTCAGAGCGAAAGCCGATGATTCTGGTAGTGTTCGCTTTCCGGCAGTGCGAATAGCCCTTTGGAGATTAATGTCGGCCACAGCTCTAACAAAGGCTTCAACAGCAAGATTTGTTATCTCGTTGCCAGCTGTTGGATATGCCAGGTGAACCAATCGCTTGATATCTGCCTGAAGCTGCTGCAGAGTTTCACCTCTTTTCTGTGCTCTATTGTTAAGCTGAACTCGGAAGACTTCTGTCATGTGGCTATCCCCAAACCGCTGTTCGATTGCGTTTACCAGAACTTTGAAGTCACCATTCTTCTCTGCTGGGATGGTTTGTAGCAGTTCAGCAGCTGCTCCTCTCAAGGCAAGCGTAAGAGCAATGTATTTGTCGTCATCGTCCCAACCGTTCGTTAACGCTGCTGCTTCAAATTGTTTCTTGTAAATTGACCACGGAATCTGACCATCAAAGCTTTTAGGATGCACTTCTCTCTTCCTTGAGCACTCACCAAAAGGTTCTCGAGCTCTTAATTTTCGTATTTTTTCTACTTCGGTTGTGCGTAATAGCTTTGTATATGGAGACGACATATGCAAAGGTACTAGGCTTTACATTTTACTCAACTCAGGTCAGGGCCAAACAAATTTCCCCACAGAAAAATCTCATAAGAAAATTATTATAATTTCCTTGCCGTTTTTATGCAAGCATATTTTCTTTACGGCGTTCTCTTTCTCACCTTACCCTATTTTTTCATAAATTCCCAATTTAAACTGGTCTCCAAACTCTCAAAGGCAGTAGTAAATAACTTTTAACTAGATGGCGTTAAGAACGATTGCTATTCTAGTCAAGGGATGCAAGTACTAAGATATAAGTTCGAAATTCTATTACAATTTCCAAGACAAGAACCTATAAATTGGACAGGCTATCGTTATACTTGGATGTTGTCTGAATACACAGATGGCACTGTTAGAGTTGTTAGTAGTTTGAAAACTCTCAATTTAGATTTCGTGTTAATTGGAACGGTTTATAACATCGAAAAATAAAATATGAAAATAATTCTCTACACGTGATTTGAAACGTGAAGTCAATACACATTTTAACGCATTTCACACGCGGCCGAATACGAACGGAAATCCTTTGTATATTGATGTTTTCTATCAAGAAGTGTCGTCGCTTTTCGACCGCTTCTCATAGTCTAGCCAGCTTCCAGGATAATTATGGACATTTGTATATCCTAGACTTCGCAATGCCTCTACACCCTGCTGAGACCGTCATCTAGTTAAAAGCAGAGGAAGCCATCTTTTTTACTTAAGTTGGCCATTTTTTCTTAAAACCAACTTTATTTTGAGTACATGGCTTTCTTTCCTTCTTTCTCACTAGATGGCGACACTTCGTGATAGTACCTATCAAATATTTGTACAAAGCGGAAATCAACAAGTAGCTTACGTTTGGTGAACCCTAGGTGGCGCTATTATTTTAGTTTTTCGCGTTCCTGTGTGAATAGCAGTAAATAGCAAGTCTTTGTATATGAAAATTTCTACTATAATCAAGATTGACGTTTTCAATTTCTTCGGCTTCATCAAAAATGTTTGCTCAATACAAAAGGAATGGCTATCTCGTTTTGTAACTAGGTGGAGCTAGAGTCGAATGCTAAATTTATATACAAAGCAGAAGGTGACGTTTTTGAAAAAGAAAAATAGAAGTCGAGTCTCGATTAAGCGGCTAAGGGCTAAGGTATGGTATCAGCTGTTCTGTCAAAAAAGAACTTTTGTATTCTACTGTTTTCTGCCAAATCCTAAACCCAAATGTCAACTTTTTACATTACGGAAAGATCCACATTAGATTAATTTGAGTAAAATAAATAAATTGTTTTAAGAATTTTTTAAACCTTTTATCTCTTCTTTTAATGCGTAAAATTTGTCATCATCGTGAACAATAAAAAAATATTTTAGTCACCAATATGAGCAGTTTCCGTAGAAGGTTATTGCCTCCCCTAATCATAGGGACAAAAACTAGCCCTCAAACTGGACAAATTATAACTGGAACGGGCAATCCAGCCCTAGATGAACTTCTTGGTTAGTTTTTACTCAATAAATGAAACCATCTTAAAACATAGCCAATTTTGATTTTAGGTGGCGGAATTCCTATGAATTCGATAGTCCTAATTGGTGAGTTGAGATTTTGCAAAAACAAAAACAGAATGTTTGAGCAAAAAATGTGTTTTATTTAGAGGAAGACAAGTATGGCACGTATTCCAAAGTTCTATGTAAATATTTTTTGGCGGAAGGCGTCATAAAAGATCAGCAGATATTTGTCGCCAGTTTGGATGAAAACCCTGAAGAAATCTTCAAGAAACTTCCCCAGCCTGTGTTCTTAGATTATTACAACAGTCAAGTTCCTCCAGAATACGAACAGCTTTCTCAGGACACAACCAGCTTGCGAATTGCATGGTGTTACAATGACCTTCCGTATTTGAATGTTGATAAATGTTTTGGAGATAATGACCATCATTTTAATTTGCTTAACCATATGACCGAAAACGAGCTAGCTAAAGTTACTAAAGTTTTGTGGAATGGAAGTAGTTCCACAGAACCAACTGTAGAAAACAATAACTTCGATGAGGAGGAGGAAGAAGAAGAAGACGAGAGTACAAGTGCTACTGATGCGAGCTGTTTTTTTTACAATAAACTTTTCACAGATCTAATTGACACGTTAGGCAAGGAATTGCGGAGGGCTAACTTTTGGCGCATTTGTATACCATCATTGGGATCGCCATTGTGGTATGACGACCATTTCGGAGAGGATTTGTTGAAGTTTTTAACCATATTACGAGCATTCGTTCAGAATACACAGTGTGTCTGTTTCTTAACAATGCCGATGCATTTGATTGCAAAGAACGTAAGTACATTTCGTGTTTGCGATACCTCGACGAGAATTTCTATTGAATTCATGCAAATTATTTGCAGGACGACTCACTTGTGCCAAAAATTAGAAATCTGGTTGATTATGCTATTGAACTGGAATCATTCGCCGGATCTGAGCGTGAAACAAATCCTGCGTTCAAGGAATACAACGGTTTGCTGCATTTCAAGAAAATGTCAGCAATAAATTCACTTGCCCTGTTTCAACATTCCGATTTGGCATTCAAGTTGCGAAGAAAGAAGTTTGTTATTGAAAAATTCCATCTTCCTCCAGGTGAGATATTGTCCTTTAAGTACTCCTTTCATTACTTACATGAATTTTATTTTAAGAACTTGGCACAAGCAATGAACCAGATTCTGAAGATGTTTCGAAATCGATGCTTGTGAACTGTGCAAACAGCAGTCCATCGAATCCTTTGTCTTTTTAAAAGTCTTTATCATTTTTTAAAATCTAAATAAATTTAATTGTTTACTAAATGAAAAATAAATCGATATTTAAAACAAATGTGCTAATGGTGTTTTGGCCGGAGCGCGACGGCAGCGCAAACAGGTAAATGTTCGCAACAAGTTGGCCAAAACTATGAACTAAAATTACAGATTGTTGTTTTGATTTTAATACAAAGTAGCAACCTCTGTTTATCAACTCCTATTCTCCAGGAAGTATGTGTCCACTAAGGCATGCCTCATTTTCAACAGGCGGCAGCAGAAGAACTGCCAAGGTGGAATCAACGGTGGCGTCTACAGTTCCAGTCAGGATGAACTACTTAGTGAACACCTTATAGGGCTACTACGACATATTTGCAGCCCAGGCCTATAAGGAACGGTTTGGCCGGCTCTCCAGGTATGGGGTCGTGCGTCGTTGGGGTGACTGCCCGGCCACATAAAGAAACTAGAGTTCCGAACCATCAACAAGCCTCGGATACGATGATGACGGCCCATGCAAACGATTTAAAGACAATGAATTTCGGTTTTGCACTTGGAATGTAAGGTCCCTTAACAGACCACGTGCAGCCGAACAACTAGTGGATGCCCTTGACTGCTATAAAGCTATAACCTACTTACTTACTTATCCGGCTCATAATCCATGAAGGATCTCAGCCTGAGATACTGCAGCCTTCCATCGTGAACGGTCCCTCGCATGCACTCTCCAGTCGCCGAAACCAAGCGCTCTGGCATCCGCAGTCACTTGGTCTTTGTACCGTAGGTTCGGTCTTCCTTGTCGTCTCAAACCTGGGGGCTGGGATGAGAAGACTTTCTTGGCTGAAGCGTTGTCGTCCATTCGCTCGATGTGGCCGAGCCAATGTAGTCGTCTTTTCTTGGCCTTCTGGACTACATCCACATCTTGGTAGGGGGAAGTGGTCACCCTTCGTACACGGTCACCCTTCGTACAGTGAGCATTAAACTAAAACTAAACGGTATTCAAACACGTGCTAACTAATGTGCATAGACATAGTAGGCACCGAGCTGCTCAATAAATTTTAAATCATAAGTGCAACAGATGAGGTCGCAACAAGACGATTAGTGTTTTTTAATGCTCTGAGTAATTTTTTTGTGTACGTTTGATGTAATATTGTGAGTAAGTTTTGTATGTTTTTTGGCTAAATAGTGATGAAGAATTATTGATAAAAGTATTGAATTTGTGTTTTAATTATAAATATTGCAAAATCTCATTACAGTTTTTGAGAAATCGGTTTTTGGGTATTGTGTACAGCTTGGGGAGCATTCGTACAGTCAAACATGGGGCACATTCGTACGCGTACGAATGCTCCCCATTAAATTTTCTTGAGCAGGTTACAATCTAAACACGAAGTTACAGTTTAATTGAAATGAAATTTAATCCTTTAAAATTAGTTTTTCGCATTCTATAGTAAATTGAGGTTGGTATTTTATAGAATTATTCTCAAACATAATTCGATCAAATCTTCACTAAACGTTCTAGTAAAATAATTCAAAGTGTTTTCGATCTCTAATAGCGTTTTTTTTTTTTGGTAATCCGGAATTGTACACAGAACTGTCCGATTCCGGATTCCAAACGAACAGGCAAACACATTTTTTTGCTTCTAAGGGTTGAATGGTTGTGTATTTGTGAAGCCTCATATGCAGAATTGCAGATGACATGACATTGTTTTTATTTTCTTTATTTGTAAACATGGCAGCGAGTACGTATGTGCGAGTGTGTGCATGTATGCGTGATTCTGTTTTTGATTCTGACTTCAAATTCGGAATCGTTTTTCTGTTCTATTCAGAACAAGAACTGTCATCTTGTGCCAAGTGAACGAGTACAGAACTGTTCGGAACAGTTCCGGACGACCAAAAAAACGCTATAACAAGAGAATTGTTGATGAGAGTAAGTCACTTAGGCCTTGGCTCTTCAAGAGCTGTCGCGCCACTCTATTTGACTCGTAAAATTAGTACCTACCTTTATCACTTATAATTCTAGAAGCACAGATAATAAATTTATACAGATGTCTCACCCTTATGGAGAGAAATGATATATGAAACTGAAAGCTACCAAAAAAAAAAGGTTTTTCCAAAAGCTTTAACGCATTCACTTAATGCATTAAAAATCTATTTTCGCTCACCTGATTGCGCATAAATGAATACTTAGGCAAGGAAAAAAGCTTCAAAAAGCTCCTTGTCTGTTAAGGCTTTGTCTGTTAAGAGAAAAATATGTTTCATTTTGTTCTGCATAAATTTATTATCTGTGCTAGAAGGTGTCGCAGATAACAAACGTGTAAATGGCGAACAGTCTCAGTTGCTGTAAGTGTTTTGCAGGGCATCAATATCATGAATTTAGTAAACGCATCTACTATCATTAACAGGTATCGACTTTCACTCTTCTTCCCTTCATTAAACGGTCCCATGGAGTTTCAGTTTCAGTTTCAGTTTATTTCATGTAACGCCAACACAGTAAGATAGGTATCTTATAAATTAGTGTGGTTTATATAGAATGAATACAATATTTGTGGAAGTAAAGTAAATTAATGTACAATCAAAAAAAAAAATTAAAAATTTTATCAAATAAAAAAATGATTTAAACTAAAATTAAAGTAAAACGTAATTAAAATAAGAAGTGAAGAATAGAAAAAAGAAAGATAGAAGATAGAAAATAGGACAGATGGAGAGGTTAAAAGATGAAAAAGTAAGTTTATCAGAAAGAAAAGTTGAAGTATAGAAGGCACGAAGTTTATGGTTAGTTGCATTAATCAGAAAGGTAGCTGTATAGACTTTTTTGAAATTGATACATGTTGTTGATAACTCGCAAATGAGAAGGAAGTGAATTCCACAACAATGGAGTCAACATGTATGGTATGGAATGGGATTGGTTTCTTTTCAATTGGATGGAGCTCACATTGTTTTTTACCTGATGGTCTTTTGGCAACTAGACAGATTAAACAAGTCTCGATGAATTTCCTGACATTCCTAGACATTTTGGACATCCAAAAATGTGAACGAAGTTTTGACAAAGTTTTATCCCAACCAATATGACATGACAGTTGTCTTCATGATATCGTCTCATAAGGGCCAGTCGACATTGTCGTGGAACAAAAAGTTTTTCTTCTTTCGTTTTGCGATACAATAAATTGTTTTTAATCGTGTAATTTAAAATTGTTTGGTCATCTTTTTCGTTCAGTTTGTCGGTAATTTCTGTAACTTCAGGATCAAGTGATTGTCCGATTTCTAGCCAGTTTTCTGCTTGGCTATTGAGTTTTTAAACAATTTTTAACGGGTGGGTTTCGACTAAAATAGTCTGCATGTTGCATACAATTTTCAATTCTATAAACGACCTGAAAGTTGAAGTCTTGCAGGTATATCCATCACCTTGCGACTCGCGGTAATAAACCCTTTTAACTTTCGAGGCTTTTAAAGCATTACAATCTGTGACAAGTGTAAATTGTATCCCTAGTAATTACGTGCGAAAGTGTTTTATAGCATTGACCACAGCAAGTGTCTTCACTATGGCCTTTCTTTTTACAAAATGAACAACTCTTAATTACCCTTTTTTGTCACTGGTTCCTTTAGCAACGCCGAACCGCTACCGAAAGTTGATAAAGATAAGATTTGGTCACACAAATAAAGATCTCATACTTTCCTAATATAAAGAATCTTTGAGTTATTTTTTTTTAAGCAGATTTAGAGGTAACAATGGGTCAAGTAGTCAAGTTGAATCAATAATAAGTAAGATAATGTTTTAAACACGGTATTTGGTATTTGACAAATAAAAAGGAAGCTAAATTAACTTTTTAAATATCCTGTATGAATCCTCCCCATGTCGTACGAATGTGCCCCATGTGCTGTACGAAGGTACCCCACGGGTGGGGAGGATTCGTACAAAAATCTTATCCCATTAAAATGGCAATAACTATTTAAGCCTCTGACTTAGCAGTGTACATTTTTTTCGTAAAGTGTAATAATATATATATTATAGATACAGTCCATTAACTCGAAGCTGCAGTGAGTAAATAAAAAGCAAAAAAATAAAAAGTAAAAACTGTACGAAGGGTGACCACTTCCCCCTACAGCTCATACAGTTCTCGGTTGTACCTTTTTCTCTATTCGCCATCGTCGCATACCGGACCGAAAATCCGTCGAAGAATTTTTCTTTCGAAAGTGCTCAGTATCAATTCCCCTTTCTTACTTATCCGCCGTAGAGTAGGACTGGTAAAATCAAAGTTTTGTATAGCAGACACTTTGTCTTTCGAGTGAGGAGTTTTGAACCCAGTTGTTTGGCCAAACCGAAGCAGCATCGGTTCGCTAGGGTAATTCTTCTTCGGATCTCCACTAAGGTGTCGTTTGTGGGATTGATGTTTGTTCCAAGGTAGGTGAACTGCTTATCTACCTCGAAATTGGTGCTACCAACAGTGACGTTTTGTCCTTGGCGGTGGACAGATGTTGCTTTGTTTGTTGGTAGCATGTGCTTTGTTTTGTCCTCATTCACTTCAAGACCAACGAGTTTTGGCTGTTCTTCAATCGCTGTGAAGGCCTCAAGCACAGCTCTCTTGGATCGACCGATGATGTCTATGTCGTCCGCATAGCCTAGGAGCTGGGTGGACTTGTTGAAGGTAGTGTTTTCCGTGCTCACATCTGCCTTGCGCACTATCTGCTCCAGGACTATGTTGAAGTAGTCACATGACAACGCATCTCCTTGTCTAAACCCTGCGCATGTTTGGAATAACTCGGATGAGCTGTTACCCATTTGCACACTGCACTGCGTATTGTTTAGCGTCATGCGGCACAACTGGATCAGTTTGTTCGGGATCCCGAATTCAGACATCGCCATCATCAGCTCTTGGCGGTGGATGCAGTCATAAGCAGCTTTGAAGTCGATGAAAAGATGGTGGGTTTCGACTTGAAATTCGTTGGTCTTTTCCAGGATCTGCCTCAGTGTGAATATTTGGTCTATCGTTGTTCTGCCTGGCCTAAAGCCACACTGGTACGTGCCGATTATTATGTTGCAGAAAGGTTTAAGACGCTCACACAGTACGTTGGATAGGATTTTGTATGCAACATTATGCAGGGATATGCCACGGTAGTTTTTGCATGACATCGGATCGCCTTTTTTGTGTAGATGAGGCATATGGAGCTTATCGACCAGTCAGTGGGCATGCATTCTTCCTCCCACACTTTGGTGATGACCTGGTGCATGCGGTTCATCAAAACACCTCCTCCATGTTTAAAGAGTTCCGCGGGTATGCCATCCGACCCGGCGGACTTGTTATTTCTTAGCTTTTGGATGGCTCTTTCTACCTCTTCTCTGCTGGGGGCTGGGACTGGGTTTTCATTGACTGATCTTGCTTCTCTTTCGTCATTATCTTGCTCGACATTTTGCGCATTCAGCAGCTGTTGGAAGTGCTGCTTGAAAACATCTACAATTCCCTGTGCTTCGGTGACTAGGTTTCCTTCACTGTTTCGAAGAGCTTGTGTCCCTGTTCTGAAACCAGAAGCTAATTTCTTCGACCTTTTAAAGAAACGCCGGGTGTTGTTCTTGGCCCGAGAATCTTCTAGATCTTTGAGCCGAGAAACTGTGGATGCTCTTTTCTTCCTTCGTAGGGTCTTTTTCTCATTTCTCCTTTTCGTGCGGTACTCTTCCCTTGCTGCTCTTGTTTTCCGTTGCAGCATCTGCAGACGTGCATTTTCCGTCTCTCTTTTCAATATCACGCACTCATCATCATACCACGGGTTCTTTTTCGGGGGTGGCTGGTAACCTATAGTGGTCTCGGCTACATTTTTTTTTTATTTCGCGATATTGGTTCCACAATGTGTTGACGTCGCGAGAGTCGCTCGCTCAGGCGCTCACTGTAGTCTCTGGTATTCTCCAATGTGCTAAGGCAACTGATGTTGAACTTCTTTCTTTGGGCCGCACGTGTTTTTTTGTCGTTTGATATTCGAGCTCTAAACTTAGCCACTACCAGAAAGTGGTCAGAGTCGACATTTGCTCCTCGGAAAGTGCGCACGTTCAGGATGTTAGATGCGTGCCTTGCGCCGATTAGCACATGGTCGATTTGGTTGGTGGTTCGACCATCCGGAGATCGCCAGGTTGCTGTGTAGATCCTCCGTCTTAGAAACCTATTGCTACTTATCACCGTATTACGAGCTGCAGCAAAGTCGATTAGTCGGAAGCCGTTATCTGTTGTTTCTTCGTGGAGGCTGTGCTTTCCAACTAATCCGCCAAAGATGTCTTCCTTCCCGATTTTTGCATTGAAATCTCCGAGTACGATTTTGACGTCGTACTCTGGACAGGCTCCGTAGGCTCTATCCAGGAGGTCGTAGAAATCCTCCTTGCTAGACTCCTCAGCATCATCGGTAGGGGCGTGTGCACATATTATACTGATGTTTTGTAGTGTGGCCTTGATGCGGATCACAGCCAGGCGATCACCAATTGGCTTGAAATCCATGACTTTCGATCTAAGCCGATTTCCCACGACGAATCCGCATCCAAATATATGCAGTCTTTGATGACAGCTGTAATAAATGTCGCAATTCTTTCTCTTCATTGTTCCTGATCCTATCCATCGTATTTCCTGGATTGCAGTAATATCTGCCTTATACTGCGAAAGTTTCTGAGTTGCACCTGGAGTGTAGAGTGTTCTTACATTCCAGTTACAAACTCTCAATGCATAGTCCGTTGTCGTTCCGGGTCTGGTTACCATAAGAGGGGGGTCATTATCCAAGGCTGGTATCTCTCTCATAACTTTTCAAGTTTTTTACTGTGGAGGGGTTGTTAGCCCCTCGCACTAACCTGCAAATTTGTTGGTGTTGGCAACGCTATCGATAACATAATCTATTGGCAGCACCGTTTTGTTCTTTATTCTTTATACTTATATTCTTTATAACCTTCTTTAAAAGATGAAATAAAATCTTCTTTCTTCTTGTTCCTGAACTCAAAGTGTAAGAACGTGCTTTTTATTTCTAACCTCGATCTCTTTCAGAAATTTATCAAGTTACAACAGTGGCGACGAGGATCACGGAAAATTAATTCAAAATGGAGGAGCTTAGTACAACTCTTTTACAATTTATTACACTTCAACAGCAGGCAAACAAACTGCAACAACAAAATAATCAAGAGTTCTTGAAGCAATTGGCAACAACGCTTGCAGGCAGTGGCTCTGCAAACAAGGGTTCCAATGACCGAAGCGAAAAAAGCGACACTGAGTTCCTTATGGAAAGTTTGGGGCAAAGTATCGCCGAATTTGACTTTGTGCCAGAGAGCAACATTACTTTTAATGCATGGTCAGTGGCGTAGCAAGCCTGAATATAGGCGTGGGCAAAATCTTATCCGCGAGGCCCTTTTCATACACATAAATATTATTTACCTTGAGCTATATTAATATAATATTAGCCGTGTTTTATTGGAAACTTAGTTTAGCTCAGCAATAGGAATTCGAATAAAACGCTATAGTCAGTTTTGAACAGAGTTTCGTTCACCAGAATGTCAAATATCGAAACATTCCAAACGCCATCTTTACACCTATCTGAAACCAATTTTTTTTACATTGAGTTTCTATGGTGAAAAACTATTTTATTCGAAAAGGTTCTGACATTTGATAAACGAAAAACACAACGAAAAACTCAAGTGTCGAATTGCTGAAACCTTATCTTCAGGAAATTCCTAACTAAAATTCCTAACTTATTTTTACTTAGTTTTCGGTTGTTGTTGTTTGACATGTAATTCCTATTGCTGAGCTGAGCTAAATTCCCAATAAAACACGGCTATTAATATTCTCGAAATTCTTCTCACTGGGATCTATAGGGGATCTAAAATCGAAAAGTCATAGTTTATTGGGGACCAATATCTAAAGCTTGCCTTGTGACTTTTGAGTAAGAATTTTGTTTTCCAATAGTTTCACTGCGTGCGTCGTATACTTGTTATTTTTCAGAAAATTAAAAATGTAATTAAAATAAAAGTAGTGTATCTTGGTATAGATAGAGTAAACAAAGCGAATACAGTCATTTAAGGCAACATTTAGTTTCCTTTTACACACGCAATCTAAAGCTGGATATACACTCGAGTTAAAAGTAAATGAGATGTTTCTTCATACTGGGCATCAGAATGTCCGAAGACGATCCCAAACACCGTAGTCCATAATAAATTTTCCTAATAGTATCGGAAATCGCATTACAACAACTCAAATTACTGCTTATTTTATAACCCAAATAAGTGACGTCTTTTACATATGAAATGATTTCGTTATTGAGGATGACAAATGGGAAATCTTCAGAGTTGAGCTCATCTCTAGCACATAACATTGCAACAGACTTGGATGGATTCAGAGACATATGGTTATCATTAGACCATTTAAATATACAGCTCAGATCTTCATTTAATCGAGCAATGCAATCCTCCATAAAGCCTATTGGACGAAAAATGTAAAGAACAACATCATCTGCATATAAATGAACATGGCTGTGGGAAACAAAATCCGGAAGATAATTAATGAATAACGAAAATAGCAAGGGACCTAGACCTGAGCCTTGAGGAATTCCAACATTAGTAATAAAGGAATTCGAAGTACCACTTTAAGTTTTAATTCGCTGCACTCTATTCTTTAAGTAGTTGCTCAATAACTTCAAAAAATTTGATAAGTTAAACGTTGATTTTAGTTTAGATATAAGAATGGAATGGTCAATACAATCAAATGCTTTACTAAAATCCAAAAGAACCCTGACTACAAACTTGCCAGAGTCAAGTGCAAGGCAATTATCAGTAGTAACTTTAATAGCGGCAGTCTCACAACTGTCTGAGCTGCGAAACCCAGATTGCAATTCCGATAGTAGGCAGTTTTCGCTTAGATACAAGTGCAGCTGATCATGAATAATTTTTTTTAAGTAACTTTCCTAGAAAAGATAAAATGCTAATTGGCCTGAACTCAAAGGGTTTGGAAGGGTTAACTTTTTTTGGAACAGGGATAACGTACGAGTTTTTCCACTCCTCTGGAAATTCACCACTGTATAAACAAAAGTTGAAGATGTGAACCAAGTAGTTAGTTATAAGCTTGAAAATAAGCCTTAAGAATTTTGGAGAAATACAATCAGGACCAATCGCATCCGATTTCACAGATTTAATTGAATTTAAAATATCATAAGCACTCATACAAACAAAACAAAAAGAACTTTCACTATCAGGCAGATCAAAAATACTTTGATGAGTTTCTGAGCTGGAGTAGGGAGGGATCAAAGAATCTAACATTACTTCAGGGCTAAAGGGGCATTTATTTTTGCTTTTGTCTTCTGTTACACCAATTTGTTCAAGATTTTTCCAAAGTTCTCTGAAGCTCAGTGAAGGGTCCAGTTTCTGCAGAAAGTAAGAACGCTTGCAGTTACGTATAGTAGAATTTACTTTGTTACTAGAGCGTGTTAGTTGGGTCAAATTAAAACAAAATCGTTCAAACGAGAGAAGGAGGGGGTTATATTTTGCCGGAAAGGCCAATTTTCTAAACGATAGAATTTTGTAGGGATTTTTGAAATAGTAGCGTATGTTTCATTGGAAGTGTTTCAATGGGTTAGTTAATATTTGATGACCATTCATTTTATTCCAAATTTTATTCCAATAAGGCGGCGGCTTCGCACGAGGCCCCTGCAGGTGCGAGGCCGTGGGCTGTTGCCCCACTTTCCCACGCCTAGCTACGCTACTGTGCATGGTATCTCCGCTACGAAAGCCTTTTCACAGAAGATGCTGTTAATCTTCCAGAAGAAGCGAAGACACGGTTGCTACTAAGAAAGCTCAGTACGCGATGTCACCAATTATATATAAACTCGATCCTTCCAAAGTCCCCCAAAGAAATATCCTTCAACGAAACAGTGAAGAGTCTCACAAATATTTTTGGAAGTCACGAGTCACTTTTCAGTACACGCTACAAATGCATGCAGCTAAGCAAGTCCGAGGTTGAAGATTTCAACGAATACGCAGCAAAAGTAAACTAGAACTGCGAAGAATTTAAACTTTCGGAATTGACACCGGACCAGTTTAAATGTCTTGTTTTTGTATGCGGACTCCAATCACACCAGTATAGTGATATCCGAACAATATTGCTCTCCACAATTGACGGACCGGACCAAACAAAAATCAACCTCCAGAGTCTGTTGAACGAATGTCATCGAATAACCAGTCTAAAGAGTGACACTGCACTTATTGAGGTTAACAACGTCAATGCGTTACATAGTAAAAATCGCCCACCCCAAAAACAAAAACAGCAAGATCCACAACGTAAGATTTACAACAAGAAGGCAAAGTCCATACCAAAAAACCCTTGCTGGTTCTGTGGCGATATGCACTACGCAAGAGACTGCACATATAAGAAACACATATGCCACAAATGCAACAAAAAGGGACATAAGGACGGATTTTGTGACACGTTGGAGAGAAGGAGATCAAAGCAGTCGTCAACTTACTCAAACGTAATAACAACTGTCAACAAATTGCAAATTAACGACAGCCGAAAATACATAAAAGTATTTATCAACAGCGTTCAATGCACACTCCAGATCGACACCGGCTCAGACATTACTCTAATCAGTGAGGACATGTGGAGACAAATTGGGAAACCAAGCCGCCAGCCAAGTAGCCAAACAGTTCGAAACGCATCAGGTAACATAATGGAAGTGAATTCCGAGTGCAAATGCACTGTCGAGTTAGGTCAGCGTTCATTCATAGGCACGTGCTACCTGACGCCAATTCAAAACCTCAACCTTCTCGGATAAATCAACTCGGAATCTGGGAAGTACCAATCAATTCCATTTGCAATGCGGTGAACATGAACTCGACAACTGTTCCTGCCGAAAGCAATCGAATCAAAGAGAATATCAAATCTCTGTTCCCAGTTGTTTTTCGTGACAGTCCAGGACTCTGTACAAAGTTTCAAGTAGAACTTCGAGTGAAGCCCAATTCGTAACCTGTGTTTCGACCAAAACGACCAGTAGCATTTGCAGCAGAAGCAGAAATCGACAAAGAGCTCACCCGACTCCAAGAACTGGGTGTAATTCATGCAGTAGATTACTCCAAATTGGCAGCGCCCATAGTCGCAGTTCGCAAAAGTAATGGCTCAACTAGAATCTGTGCAGATTTTTCAACTGGATTGAATGACGTCTTGCAGCCGTACCCATATCCCCTGCCCACACCAGAAGACATTTTTTCCAAGTTATCGAATTGCAAAATATTTAGTCTTATTGATCTTTCCGATGCTTTCTTTCAAGTACAGGTACATGAAAATTCCCGTGAACTATTAACAATCAACACACATCGTGGATTATTCAGATACAATCGCCTGCCATTCGGTGTTAAAGTTCCACCAGGCGCATTCCAGCAAGTCATTGACATGATGATTACGGGGCTCTCGGGAACATCAGCATATCTGGATGACATCCTTGTGACGGGAAGAAGCATCGAAGATCACAACAAAAATCTGTGACGACTTTTTGAGCGCATCCAGCTTTTCGGATTCACAATCAAGGCTGAAAAGTGCACCATGGCAATGCATGAACTCGAGTATTTAGGTCATATCATTGACAGCAACGGCATTCGTCCAAATCCAGCCAAGACACGAGTCATTGCCCAAATGCCAGCACCAACAGACCTTGCCACACTGCGATCCTACCTTGGAGCCATCAATTTTTACTGCAAATACGTTCACAACATGCATGAACTACGCTACCCATTAAATGAATTGCTTAAAAAGAATTCGGATTGGTCGTGGACTCCAGAGTGTCAACAATCTTTCGAAAAATTTAAGGAGCTCCTACAGTCAGACCTGCTACTTACTCATTTTGACCCAGCCCAAGAATTGATCGTCGCTGGTGATGCATCCAACCGTGGGATTGGCGCATGCATTCTCCATCGGTTCAAAGATGGCAAAGTAAAGGCAATTTATCATGCTTCAAGGACACTTACCAGCAGCGAACAAAATTACAGCCAAATAGAAAAAGAGGGACTGGCCCTCATTTTTGCTGTCACCAAATTTCATCGGATGGTTTACGGACGACGATTTGTGCTCCAGACGGACCATAAGCCGCTCCTCGGAATTTTCGGTTCCAAGAAAGGCATTCCAGTTTATACTGCCAACCGACTTCAGCGCTGGGCGTTAACATTGAAGCCTTACGATTTCAAGATCGATTACGTCAAAACTGACCACTTTGGACATGCCGACATTCTGTCAAGACTGATCAACTCACACGAAGCTAGTAATGAAGATACTGTCGTCGCATCTGTCACGTTAGAATCAGATAGCCGATCGACAATAGTCAACGCTATTTCAACATTTCCATTGACACACGCAGATATAGTTCGTGAAACAGAGCAATCAACAACACTTCAACTTGTAATAAAATATGTGACAAATGGTTGGCCCAACACATCCGAAATAAGTACACCAATCATTCCCTTCTACAACCGTAGGTCGTCACTATCAGTTTCAAACCATTGCTTGATGTTCGGTGAAAGAATCGTTGTTCCAGAGTGTTTCCAACTTCAAGTTCTTGCCCGACTTCACCAAGATCATCCGGGACAGTTCCGCATGAAGAGTCTAGCCAGAAGTTTTGTCTATTGGCCCAAAATAGACCAACACATAGAAGAGTATGTTCAGCGCTGTCCTAAGTGCATCGAAGTCAGCAAATCACCAATTCGTGTGCCTTTACAACCATGGCCGAAACCTGAGGGACCTTGGACGCGCATACACGTCGACTTTGCTGGTCCGGTTAAAGGTCAGTTCTTCCTCATCGTTGTAGATGCCTACTCCAAGTGGCCGGAGGTATTTGCAATGAACAAAATAACAACTTTGGACACCATTGACATGTTGTCAAGTCTATTTTCAAGATTCGGAAACCCTGAAATTATCGTAAGTGATAATGGTACTCAATTTACCAGTGCACACTTTCAGCAACTTTGTAGAGAACGTGGAATAAAACACATCCGAACCGCACCGTACCACCCACAGTCAAACGGCCAGGCGGAACGATTCGTGGACACATTCAAGCGCGCACTCAAGAAATTGGAAGGGGAAGGAGCACCACAAAAGCAATTGGAATCTTTTCTGACCACATATCGAGCAAGCAACACCGAATCGCAACACAGATAATAGAAGTCCATCTGAATTGTTCATCGGACGCCAATTGCGTTCAACACTTGACTTGCTGCTGCCATCAAAGTGTCTTGTGTCAGATGAAGTAACCAACCAACAATACGTTGAGCAGCAGTACAATCGAAAACATGGTGTGAAGTCTAAATCGTTCAAGGTTGGTGACGCAGTTTATGTAAAGATTCATGGCACAAACAACAAGTTCGATTGGACACCTGGGACAGTGATTGAACGTGTAGGCAAGGTAATGTACACAACTCGTATCCAAAACCAGTCAAGACGCCGAAACGAACTCATTCGTTCCCACATAGATCAGATGATTCCAAGATACGGGAACGGAATACTTCCCAAAGAGAATCGAATACCGTTTGATACACTAATTGATGTCTTCGAGATCCAACCTCAAGAAATGATTGCAGCATCATCATCTCCAGCAATACGATGTGATCCCGATACA
Source organism: Sphaerophoria taeniata (assembly GCA_943590905.1). Classification (NCBI taxonomy): domain Eukaryota; kingdom Metazoa; phylum Arthropoda; class Insecta; order Diptera; family Syrphidae; genus Sphaerophoria; species Sphaerophoria taeniata. The sequence continues at coordinate 65,263,192 of OX016540.1, forward strand.
ACTTCTCAAACATCCAACATTGAATCATCAGATGTAAACATAGAGCCAAATCAAATTTCAAGGCGTTCTCCATCTCCACGTCATCGTCAACGAAGGCCACCAGCTTACCTGAGAGATTACGAATTACGATTCTTTATAACCTTCTTTAAAAGATGAAATAAAATCTTCTTTCTTCTTGTTCCTGTACTCAAAGTGTAAGAACGTGCTTTTTATTTCTAACCTCGATCTCTTTCAGAAATTTACCAAGCTACAACACTAATATTGTCTAATTACAGAGAGCAAAAAGTTCAACACCCGCAGATGGATGACTTTGAAGAAACTTGTTACAGGCTGGAACAAATCTAGGATAATTTATTAGTTTTTCATAACAAATTCTACATAATTTTCTTCTTTCAGGAATGAACCGCCCACCGATGAAGGTGAAGACTATCCAACTGTTGACTTCGCAGAAGCATTCATCGACTTTGATGTAAGATACTTTTTTAGATCATGATTCATGAAAAAGAAAATTATATGATTATTTTTCTATTTATTTATTTACTAGCTGACCCGGCAAACTTTGTACGGTCTAATTAAATTGCAATAAAGTCCTGTCAAAATGATTTGTAATGTGACATTTTTTTGTTCCTACAAATTTTACAGTCGGGGCAAAAAATTCTCCTGAACAGTTTCCCAGCACGAACTTTCCATTTTACCATTTCAAAAGTAATGCATTTCATTTGAAAGAGTGTTTCTGAGATTTTTCTTTAATCAGATTATTTTGCATCTCAAATCTTCCATTTTGTTTACTTTTTCTTGCTTTCTAGTTCCCCATCACAAATTTTCCATTTTTCAATTTTGCAAATACTGAAAACCAATGAGTTTTCCGAGTTAATTTCGAAAACCCATTTTGAAATTTTCCAGTTTTCCATTTGAAAACCACTGCACTACAATTACATGCAATTTGTTCTGAACTCGCAAAAAAAAACAACATCACATTTTTTTATTATACGTTTAATTAATTTGTATAACAGTTTTTCTTTTAATACCATAAATATAAATCTGCCAAACAATAAGTAACATACCCAGATAGGGTTAGTTAACTTTGTAACGCTGCAGCCTTTCGAAAACTTAAATAATCTTATATGTATTCCTTAACTTTAATCTAGCCTTTCAAAATGAAATGATTTCGTATGTATTTCTTATTTGCAAAACTTGCCTTTCAAAACATAATGATTTTGAATGTATTTCTTGATTTCAAAATTGCTTTGCAAAACTATTACTTATCTAATATAATTCAACTCAATATTGTCCACTAAAGTTATAAGGAGAAGAGAAAATATGTCTAAATCATTAGTTTCCATCGTTAAATTCCTGTGTGCATATATGTACATAGCTATAATTTAAAGAAACTGATTAATAAAAAAAAATAAAAATTAACTGTTTCCTTTGATTTCAATAATTTCAGAATATTGTTTTGTTATTTAGTTTGCTTCGGTCGCACAGAAAGCACAAACAAACATTCCGCTCTCTCTTTTGTTATTTTTTCCTCTCGCTCGAAATCAAAGTTTGCTGCGGTCGTACAGACAGCACGAACGAGGTGTCGACCAAATCCGTTTTCGGAAATCCATTCATTTACTGAGTTGCCGATTCAACGGTTGCTGCGGTCTACACAGACAGCACAACCGCGGTCGAGAACCTAGTAAAGCAGCGAGTGTCCTGTTCCTGCGTGGTTCGAATGTTTGTCCCATAACCAAGCTCCTGAGAATCTCTCTCACGCTTCATTGGCGCCCAACATAGTGGCCAGCTCCACTCAGCAGTAACAACTAATATGAACTTGAGGTCAACGAATCATCACGAATCAACGATTTTTTCGAAGCCATCAAGCGTTTTTTCAAAATTGGGACTTACAACTTTAGAAGTAATAACCGCATCTCTGCGCATACAGGTGAAATGGCTCTTTCATCTGAACAACTGTCCGAACTTTTAAACGCTCTGAAGCCAGACGCTCACAGAGGCAGTTTTAGCAACTGTACAGCGATTCCAAGGTGAACGTGACAGCGCTATTGTTGAAGCATTTATCGCAACAATTTCTATCTATAAAGATATTGAACGCATTTCCAAAGACGATGCAATCCGAGGATTCCCATTGCTCCTGCAAGGTAATGCAATTAACTGGTGGCAAGGTGTTAAGAACGAAGTCTCGAATTGGGAAGATGTTATAAGCCTGCTAAGAAATGCCTATGCACCTGTAAAGCCCGATTACAGGATTTATAAAAACAGAAACACAACGAGCCCACAGACGACTTCATTTGCACCAAACGCGCTTTGTTCTCACAACTCGCTGAACCTGTGCCAAAAGAATCCATGATGCTGAGTATGGTTTTCGGACTGTTAAATATAAACATCCGCGAAGCAGTTCAACGGGACAGCGTACACGCATTTGCCGAGTTGCTTAATATAGCAAGAGCGGTAGAAATATCACACAAAGAAAGAAAGTCTCACCGTGATTTAGGACCCGAACAGCCAATTAAAAAACGCTGTAATTTTTGCAAGCATACTGGCCATACTATAGACGAATGCCGGAAGAAAGAAAAAGCAAACTTGCCTAAAGAGGTCTCAACTCCATTACAGTCCAAAGTCCACTGCTACAAGTGCAAGGCTCCAGGGTATGTAAGATCAAACTGCCCTAACTGTAAAGACCTCCCCAAGGGTCCCTCGACAGCCTCCTTCAATTGCATGAAAATAACCCGGGGAAATGATCTACCTACCATAACCATACAATCACACAGAGAATCAGGCATCGCCTACTTGGACACCGCGGCCAGAACAAGCGTCGTCGCCGGTAGACAATTTGTTCCTTCACCTTCTGAAGAACGGCACAAAATTTCAGAAAGTGGATGTAAATGTCACTCTGGCTGATGGAGAGGCCCGTCCTCAAGAAATTTGTATGGCAAAGACCAACATCATTTTCGGCAATCGATTGCGGTCGATTACTTTTATCGCCCTACCAACTGCAACTGACAACCGAACTTTAATAGGGATAGACTTCCTTGAAGAGAATGGTATCGTCCTTGATTTGGGACAGCGCTTTTGGTACTATGCTGACCAGACTGATAAAAAGTTTGACTTCTATGATACGAGCCATACCAGGATTTTGAAACAACAACTCGTCACCGACGTCAAAATATTGTGCCCCCCACGGAACAACAGAGCAGGACCTCAGCTGGATGCAAGCGCGGCGGAACGCACGCCACTTGTAGCTGAATCCTCCCCATTACCTAAAATGAGCGCTTTCCTAACATGGTTCCACGACCGTAAAATCGTATCACCACTTGCCAAAACGCCGACGATTGATCATAACAGAACATCAAACTCACCACTTAAACGCAAGAAAACCACGCATGCTCCACACTGTCTTTGTTTCATTCAAAACATCTTTAAAAGTTCATTAAGATCCACAGACCTAACACCAGAACGGAAACGAGATGACCTATTTCTCCCTCCAGTTCGTTCCGCTCCCGAGCGTCAAGAAATAGAGAACAACTTTGAATAATGGTTTACTGAAATCCTGTCGATTGATATCTGTCTGAGAAGCAACGAGGCACGAGATTTAAGTGTACAACAGAGAGAACAACTAAACCAACTCCTGTCGCAAGAACAAGAAATATTTGGTGAAATAACTCAACCAACTTCTTATGCAGTACATAAGATTGACACTGGAAAACATGAGCCAATAGCAGTTCCTCCATATAGACTATCAGCAACTAGAAGAGAACAGCTAAAAGACGAGCTTATTAAATTGACAAATCAAAATATAATCGAGGAATGCGAATCTCCTTGGGCTGCACCGGTCATACTCGTCCCCAAGAAAGACAATAGCATCCGTGTCTGTATTGACTACAGCATCACAACTCCTGACAGGTATCCGCTTCCAAGAATTGATGATTTGTTGCACTCTTTAAAAGTACCTTGGATCTACGCACTGGTTAATATCAAATAAAAATTGATGATGACGACATTGTTAAAACGGCATTCATTACTCTTTTCGGGATGTTTCGTTTTAAAAGGATGCCATTCGGGTTGCGAAACGCTCCCGCAACTTTTCAAAGGCTTATGGATAGATTTCGAAATGGACATACTCTTCCTGGTATACTTAGACGACATCATCATCTGTTCTAGTAGTTTTGAGGAACACTGCCAAGACCTAAAACGAATTTTCCAACGACTACAGATATTCAACCCAAAAGTAAACAGAAGCAAATCAAACTTTTGCTGTTCAACTGTTAAGTACCTGGGACATCTTATAACTAATGAAGGTATTCAAGTCGATACTGAAAAGGTGTCAGCCATAAGTAACCGCCCAGAACCAAGAAATTCAAAACAAGTCTTGTCTTTTTTACAATCATGTTCATGGTATCGTCGGTTTATAGAAAACGCCCACATTGCAAAGCCATTAAGCAACTTAACGAAGAAAGCAGCCGTTTGGAAATGGAACAAAGATGAAAGAGACTCCTTTAAAACTCTTAAGTCGCTCTTCACCACAGCACCGATCCTGCAACAAGCAACCGAAGATGTACCATATCGATTAAAAGCAGATGCAAGCAACTATGCCATCGGAGCAGTTTCTGGTCCAGGGGGAGAAATCAGATGAACACCCCATTGAATACGCTTCACGTCTCCTATCATCATCCGAACGCAACTATTCAACAACAGAGCGAGAGGCTCTAGCCATAGTATGGGCTGTCAACAAAATTCGCGGCTACATCGAGGGAGGTGAAGTCATCCTTACGACCGATCATCAACCATTAAAGTGGCTCTTAAGTCTTAAATCACCAACAGGCCGACTTGCCAGATGGGCGCTACAACTCCAAGCCTATAACTTCAAAATAGAATACAGTCCTGGCAGAACAAATGTCGTTGCCGATATGTTGTCAAGACCACCCTGTACCACTCATACTGAAATTGACTGTAAGATATGCAGTTTCCAAGTCAACATACCAACAAGAAGTTCAGAAGTCCGAGAAGCCCAACAACAAGACCAAGAACTAAAAGCAATCATTGACTCATTTGAGAAAAATGACGAAAATGTAACAAGATGGACATCACGTGGATATTTGCTGAACGACAGCATTCTCTACAGATATTCCTCAGAGTCCGACTCCGAAGACGCCCAACTAATTGTACCACAGCAAGAACGAGGAGAGGTCCTTAAGTTCTACCATGACTCTCCTACAGCTGGGCATTACGGTGTTGACCGTAGGGGGAAGTGGGGTACATTGGTACAAGGGGCACATAGATACATTCGATATTGTTTGAAAACTAATCACAGTAGGCCACTCAAACAAGTGCACAACACACCATTTTTATAAAACTATATACACCCTTAACTGTCCTTCGTCTTCGGTTATCCGTTATATCTCAGCCAAAGCAAACGTGTTTTTTAAGGGCATAAGTAAATTTGCTTACATTTTTTTTGAGTGACTTTTCGCCTTGAATGTTTCGTGTCACACATTTCATTTCAACTTAGATTGTAAGATAACGTTATTGTTAATGTGTTTTGTATCTTAAAATCTATTGTTTAACTACAGTTTCTATGATTTTTATTTTTTAACTCAGTGAGGACACTTGGGGCACATTGATACACAAAAGCACAAGGTAGTTTGATCCGTATCAATGTGCCCCTATGGGGTAGTTTGATGCGTATCTATGTATCAATGTGCCCCACGTCTGTGGTAGTTTGATTCAGATTTGGACTTTTATAAAAAAGCTTTAAACTTTTTTTGTAAATGAAGTTCGGAGAAATATCGTTTTGAATAAGTTTACAAAAATGATACTGATCAGTATAAAAATTATACCTTCTTGTTAAGCTTAATATTTTGCGACATTTTGCCGTTTAAGTGAAAATCGTATCAAGGTGCCCCACTTCCCCCTACCATCGCCCGAATAGCTTCCAGATATTACTGGCCCGGGATGCGAAAAGACATTGCCAATCACATATCCAAGTGTCTCGCATGTCAACGCTACAAACCAAACAACTTATAAAACCAGCTGGACTCCTACAAACAGTTTCAAGCAACCAACGATTCGAGGTGGTAGCAGTTGATTTATTTGGACCATTACCTGTAACCTTAGAAGGGTTTCAATGGGTTCTGATAGTAGAAGACATCGCCACAAGGTGGATAGAGGTATTCCCCTTAAAAAAAGGCACCGCTATTAACTGTGGACTCACACTTCTCAATGAAGTCTTTCTCCGATACGGCGTTCCGAGACGACTACTTTCAGACAATGGTCCGCAATTCGTATCTGCATTGATGCAGCATCTGACTGAACTTCTTGATATCGAGCAAACCTTAACACCCGTTTACCATCCAGAGGCAAACCCTGTCGAACGTCGCAATCGCGACATGAAAACGCAACTTTCCATCCTCGCTGGCACTGACCACACAACTTGGGCTGAAGAACTACCGAATATACGCTTCGCCATGAACACAGCCAAATGTCAAAGCATGGGATATACTCCATCCTATTTGATGCTTGGGAGAGAACTCAGAACCATCAGAGATATAACCAACGACCAACGTCCCATCATTGAGAAAGAAAATTTCATTTCTCAAATCACATCCAGACTCTTAAAACTTTCGGAAACTATTCAAAACGTCAGAGAAGAAACCGAAAAGATGCAAGACCATAACAAACGTATCATCGGTAAGAAGCGTCGCCCGCAAACCACTTTTAAAGTGGGTGACAAAGTACTATAGTTCGTTCAATAAAAAATGTCAGTGAAGGAAAGATAGGGCATTTGCCTCTCATTCTGGTAGCAATAGCTTCCATATGTCTATTTCAAGCAAAAGCTCTGACGTGGTTGCCATGCTTTGTAAGTTAAATCACCGGAATTCAAAGAGTAGTGTATGTATGGTTACCATCTGCTGGCGATTTAAACTAATTTAATAAAAAAAATGTTTATCCTTTTCCACACCACCAAGAGGTAAGATAGAAGGCCCCAGTAGGCCTAATCCCTTTTATTTGTTTTCAAAAACATAGATTCTTTGGAAAAAAAATAAATAAAAAGCATGTCTCTAAAACACTATTTTCACTGCAATAAAATTTATTTCAATACAAATTTACTTATTTGGCACGCACAAAATCAATTTTTAAACGCAAATAAAATTTCATTTAGATATTAACGAATTTTGTTATCTTTTTATCACCGCATTATTTGACCTGTTTTTCTCCACGACACTATATGCACAAAAAAATCGGAACAATAAATGTATAACTGCATTCCTGCACCGTTTTCAGACAAGCAAGTAAACAAAATATTAATATTGAGGCGGCAACACCTAACCCTCTCACCCCAATAAATGTTGTTCTCAAAAGCCTTAAAACAGAAAGCTCTTTCATAAAATCCTCTGAAAAAGCTCTTGAGGTTTGCTTCCAAAGGGTAATGGCAATGCTGTCATTTCTCACATTGAGAGAAGAAAAAAGAATACGATCAGTAATTTCAGTATGCTTTCAGCATGCAACATGAATGGTCATTAGGGTGGTCGTAAAAATTCAATGTCGGAATTTCGTCGATGGGAACCCCAGAAATTGTGCATTTCATACAAATTTTAAGATAGACGAAGTTTTAGCACGATTGTAGCATGTTAACACGTGCCGACGGACGCACGACGGTTTTTCGCTGGCGAACGAGGTTTCGGAGACATAACTCCGAAACCACTCGACACTTTCTCATGAAACTGGTCTTAAATGAAAGCTTATGCTATTCTTAATATTTTATATCGTATGCACTTTTACCGTAAGTTTAAGTCTGAGCGAGAAAATATATACTTTTTGATCTAAGTGTAGAAGGTACCTCCAGGAAATAAAATGTTCAAATAAAGGAAGCACGCACTACCATTTTGTCATATAAAAAATATTAATGCATTCCGTTATTATCAAATATTTATTTTATTTTTATTAAGCATAAGCTTTCATTAAAGACCAGTTTCATGAGAAAGTGTCGAGTGGTTTCGGAGTTATGTCTCCGAAAAGTCGTTCGCCAGCGAAAAATCGTCCGAGCGTCCGTCGGCACGTGTAAACGTGCTCCAATAATGCTAAAACTTCGTATATCTTAAAATTTGGATAAAATGCACAATTTCTGGGGTTCCCATCAACAAAATTCCGACATATTTTTTTTCCTATAGAGCCTACGACCACCTTAATGGTCATGGAGGGATGTACAACGTTTAAGGGAAAATAAATCAATTCGGGTGCATAAATCAGTGCCGGCGCGCTTGTAATTTGGGAGCGAATTTGTGTCATTTCTATGAAGTGAGTGTTTAGCAGCCAGCTCTGCTTAAAAAAAGCTCTCCCATAAGGCCTTCACTGACATTTTTTATTGAACGAACTATAATTACTTCCCATTTTCTTAGTAAATCCTCAAAGAACATAACTTCAAAATTCATGCCAAGAAGAGATGGTCCATATGTTATTATCAAACAACTCGGCACGTCCACTTATCAGATTGCCTCAGTTGACGATACTACCACACCGTTGGGAACCTATCATGTATCCTCCATATCAAAATATCCTGATGAAAACACACACAAGCAACAACCAATTCGAACACTAAGAAAGCGTGGTCGTCCCAAGAAGTCTTACCCTGTCGCATAATCGGGACGATCTCTACGACAGAGGGGGAGAATGTAACGCTGCAGCCTTTCGAAAACTAAAATAATCTTATACATATGTATTCCTTAACTTCAATCTAGCCTTTCAAAATAAAATGATTTCGTATTCGTATGTATTTCTTGTTTGCAAAACTTGCCTTTCAAAACATAATGATTTTGAATGTATTTCTTGATTTCACAATTGCTTTGCAAAATTATTACTTATCTAATATAATTCACACTCAATATTGTCCACTAAAGTTATAAAGAGAAGAGAAAATATGTCTAAATCATTAATTTCCATCGTTAAATTCCTGTGTGCATATACATAGCTATAATTTAAAGAAACTGATTAATAAAAAAAAATAAAAATTAACTGTTTCCTTTGATTTCAAATATTTCAGAATATTGTTTTGTTATTTATATTTAGTTTGCTGCGGTCACACAGACAGCACAAACAAACATTTCGCTCTCTCTTTTGTTATTTTTTCCTCTCGCTCGAAATCAAAGTTTGCTGCGGTCGTACAGACAGCACGAACGAGGTGTCGACCAAATCCGTTTTCGGAAATCCATTCATTTACTGAGTTGCCGATTCAACGGTTGCTGCGGTCTACACAAACAGCACAACCGCGGTCGAGAACCTAGTAAAGCAGCGAGTGTCCTGTTCCTGCGTGGTTTGACTGTGTGTCCCACAACCAGAACCAATCCCCTGAGAATCTCTCTCACGCTTCAACTTGAATTTGTAAAACTGTAATCTACTTTTGCTTCTCGCTCATTGCTCTCTTTTATTGTATACATACATAATACATAAAATAACATTATTTCTTGCAAAGTTCATTCTGCTGTTGAAGTGTTGATTGCGGTCATAGAATTCAATATATTTCTCGGTCTCTTTTTCCGAGAACCACCAGCGAAGGCAGTCGCATCAGCAAGCAACAGAAGAATCGAGATTCGAGAACAAAATAAGTATCACATATATACACTTTACACAATTAACATTTATACACAATCAACAATTATACACATTACACATTGAATTAAACATTGACCATTTATAACGAATAACGAAAAACACCTCTTTTAATAACAAATTAACAATTTAAATAAATACACAATTTACACGAAAAACAATTAACATACAGTCCATATCATATAAAACACAATTTTTCCTTTGAAATCCAATGAGTTTTCCGAGTTCCTTTCGAGAACCCATTTTGAAATTTTCCAGTTTCCAAAATTGTGCTGGATGGCGTAGACCAGTCCATGTTCTGTAACTCGGTCGAAAACTTTCGGAGTCGAGAAACATAGGAAATCAAAACAAATTGTGTCAAATTTCATACAAAAAAAACTAGTTACGCTCCGTTTACACTGTTTTCGGTATGATTTTCTCGATGTGAGAAGTTACAGAACATGGGTACTGGATGCTAAAAGCCTATAGTGTTGCGGAACTGGATGACGTCAGGATACATGGAAGAACTGTTAGAATGAGGCCTGGGTCCATGTTCTGTAACTCGGTCGAAAACTTTCGGAGTCGAGAAACATAGGAAATCGAAACAAATTGTGTCAAATTTCATACAAAAAAAACTAGTTACGCTACGTTTACATTGTTTTCGGTATGATTTTCTCGATGTGAGAAGTTACAGAACATGGGTACTGGACCGAATCCCGGTTGAAGGAAGGGGGAAACCAATGAACACACCGACGACGATGATGATTATGCTGAAATTTAACCTTCAGAATATTTTTTCATTCAAATTCTGTGTCGCCTTCGTCCATAAAATAATAAATTTTCAATTTACATAAATAATTTTAGATCTGACATCTGATATAATTTTCAATATTTGAAATTGATCCTATTTTTTTTTTTATTTTGATGGGGTGGAAAAAGTATGTTTTTTTAACATTGGCACAATTGGTGATATAAAAAGCATAAGTTTCTCGCCGTAAAAACCATCTTTGAACTTCAACAAACATTTAAAAAAACAATTGGCCAAATTCGTCCAGGCGTTGTTGAGTTATGCGCTTACAAACACATTTTGCGATTCATTTTTAGATATAAGAAAGAATAAAAAATCTACACTAATATATAAAGCTGAAGAGTTTGTTCGTTTGAACGCGGTAATCTCAGGAACTACTGGTTCGAATGGTATAATTCTTTTTGTGTTGGATGGTGCCTCAATCGACTTAGGCATTAGGCTACTTAACATTAAGCTGTGACCAATAGCAGCGAAGAATCTGTGGAAAATGTGGAAAAAACGGCAAAAAATATACATTTTTCTGCGTTTTAACGCACTTATCTCAGGAACAACTGGTTCGAATGGTATAATTCTTTTTGTGATGGATGGTCCATTAATTGAGGAAGACTTGAAGCTATTTAACATTAAGCTGTGACCAATAGCAGCGAAGAATCTGTGGAAAATATGGAAAAAACGGCAAAAAATATACATTTGTCTGCGTTTTAACGCGCTTATCTCAGGAACTGCTTTATGAAATTGAACAACTTTTTAAATGTTGAATGGTCCATTTATCAAGGAAGGCTTGAAGCTATATAAAATTTAGCTGCGACCAATAGGAGCGAAGAATTTGTGTAAAATGTGGAAAAAACGGCAAACAATACAATACAATACAATATAAAGTTCGTTTGAACGCGGTAATCTCAGGAACTACTATTTCGAATTGCAAAATTCTTTTTGTGTTGGATAGTCCATTAATCGAGTAAGGCTTTATTCTACTTAAAATTAAGCTGCGACCAATAGCAGCGAAGAATCTGTGGAAATGTAAGAACTGAGATTTTATTCTGAGATCTCTGAGATGAAATTATTTTGGATTCGATTTCTCACTCAGCTATTTGACGTGGCTGACATATGTGCAGCAACAATTAGTAAGGTAATCATTAAATCTCAATGATAACTGAGAATTATGTTCCACCAAATGATTTTGTCTCAGTCAAGGTGACATTGAGATCTCAGTGAGATGTTGTTAGGTGGAACTGGCCTAATAACTGCTCAAATCAGAATTTTGAGAGTTCAATTGATTTGTGAATGTGATTGATTGCACTATTTGTGCAGATTATTGTGTTTAAACAATATCATTTTATGTACTTCTTAACTAAAAAATATGCTCAGTTCAAAGAAAAAAAAAATTTACTTAACGAAAAAAAACGATGCAGAAGTAAGAGAGATATTAGAATCAGGGAGAGTTCACCCAAAGGAATGCTTTAAGTATGAACAACTGAAGGGAATCATAAAAAATGCTCAAATTTTTCAAGTTCCAGAGAATTACGACCTAGGGAAAGTTGTCTGCAATGCAATTTTACAATAACTTCCGAACAAAATTCCCACGCGCGCATGATGCACAAGTCGAGACGATACTCTGGCCGGTGGACGAAGGAGAGGCGGACGAAGTCGCGGGCAACTGCTAGTATTTCATAAATTAGTTAAAAAGAAAGCATCAGGGTAGCAAGACCACTGGATGCAGTTTAGAAAAAAAGAAAGAGATAAATTAGTCCAACTTGAAGGATGTTACAGTTGAGGGATCAAATATTTTGGTGATCTTTGCATGTTTGTCTTCTGAGAAAACAGTCTTCGGGATTTGGGGTGACACTGGGTAATCCGCTAGGAAATGCCAGAGGTACAGGATCTTTTTACAGTTTTCGCATTCTTCGGACGGTTTATGGTTGTAGTTTTAAAATGTAACACTTTCTGTTCTAAAAAAATATGTGTTGTACGGAACTCCCAGGTGGGTGGATTGATGCTTCCGAAGGAAATTAACTTGGCCAATTCATGAAGCATTTAGTTCATCTTATTCAATTTTGCTAAAGATTTTTTTCATTACAAGGGGAATGTTAGAAAATTCTTTGACAAATAGAATCTGATCGCTTCTTAAGCTGCTACATCTGCTACCTCGTTACGTTTTATACCGTTCCCTGGAATCCAGGCTAGAACAATGTTGACGCTGTTGTAACGGGTGTTTTTTTTCGAGGTACCTATAGAACTTTAAATTGGCATTACTTTTCACGACGGCGAACGATTTAACAGCTGTCAAGTGATTTATTCTCAGTTTGGTTGGGCAATTCATCATGAATAGACTCACGCCTGAACAACGCTTGCAAGTTGTGCAATTTTATTTCGAAAATAATTATTGTTCTGTGCGAAATACATATCGCACACTACGTCCATTTTATCGTCGACAAAATCGTCCATTAGAGTAGTTAATTCAATTAACCATGGAACGTTTTCGCACCACGTTTACTCTAATTGATAACTCGCATCCCCAGAGACGCCGTACGGTGCGTACAGAACAAGCTATTGCTGCTGTAGAGCGTAGCGTTGAGGAAGACCCGAATGAGTCCATCCTCCATCGACCACAGGATCGAGCCACGATTTCTAAATTTTTCATTCCTGAATTGAACAATCATGATGTCCAGGAGCTGTGGTTCCAACAAGACGGCGCAACAAGTCACAAAGCTCGTGCCACAATTGATTTATTGAAAGACACGTTTGGTGACCGCCTAATTTCACGTTTTGGGACTGTGAATTGGCCTCCAAGATCTTGTAATTTAACACCGCTATACTATTTTATGTGGGGTTACAAGGTCATTGCTCTATGCGGATAAGCCACAAACGCTTGACCATTTGGAAGACAACATTCGCCGTGTTATTGCCGATATACATCCACAAATGTTGGAAAAAGTCATCGAAAATTGGACGTCCAGGTTGGACTACATTCGAGCCAGCCGTGGCAGTCATATGCCAGACATCATATTTAAAATGTAATGCCACAAGATTATCTTTCGAATAAATAAAAAATCATGTCAATCAAATATTCCATCGTTGTTTTATTGCAATTTAAAGTTCTATACCTCTAAAAAAACACCCTTTATTAAACAAAGAATATATTTTTTTTATTTATGTATAGGTATAATGATAAATAATCGCTTATTCGCCCGAAGAGTACCTACGGTGTATCTCCTAATGTAAGTGCGTTGACTGAAAAGTAATTATAAATTTATTTTTGGAATTAATGTTTTCCAGTACACGATCTAGAGGAGGATTCAACAATAACCCAACCTCCGCGCAGTTTGCTTCAGCATACAAACGACTCTTAATACATAATGAAGTTGGTTCGTTTTCTCAAGCAAACTTTATTGCTTGCGACGAAACAAATATACTGATGGCATCAATGCACTGCCCAAAAAAGTAAGTTTAGAAGACGTAAATAACGAGGAATTAGTCATTTTTGAAAACGTAATTCCTTTGGATGATTGTGCTTCTAACGAGATCATAGTTTGTAACGAGGATGGTTTTATCCGTCAACGAATATCGCCAGCATGATGTCCGGACCAAGATGACTGCCGTAGAGGGCTATGGCATGCTCGCGAGGCACGGCTGAGCTCGTCGGCAGGTGGGGCGGTTCTTGCTCCTATAGCAGTTGAATACCTCTCACAAAAATAAACATTCATGCCATTCTTCTTCTTCTTCCACCACCGCTTTCCATGCCTGCAATTGGGATCCCTGCTACGTTTTTAATGTTCACCAAACAAAAATAATATCAATGTTAAGAGTAAATATGTATAAATAAAAGAATAAACCTAATCGATAGTAAATAAATAACAATAAACAATAGGGAATTTAAACAAAATAACTAGAATAACGACCCTTATTCCGGGAGTCGGATCTCGTGCCGTTTCTCTGCTTTTTTTGTTTTTCTACTCAGACCGTGGCCTGGTAGCCTGGGTCTGCAAAAATCACCTTTAACGGACAAAATGAATGACATATGACACACTGTTTAAGTTTTATCAAGTTCTTTACCACTTACCCCGACGCACCACTCAATATCACAATTAGGGTATTCACGTAACGAGAGATAATTTTCTACTTTGCGGAAAAATAGAAAACTCCGCAAAAGATTTAAATGAACACCCCAGCAGAAAATAGTTGCGTAAACAAGGGAAACAAGCAGCTGTTTGTTAAACGTCAAAGTGAATTTGTTCAATTCACGTCATTCGATAATTTATGTTAAAGTGATTCTTTTTTTTTATTCTAATTACATTTTAATTTTTGCTCTTCAAGATGCCAAGAAGTAGTTTTAAAACAAAATTAATTCAATTGTATGAACAAATCACTTTAAATGATTTGTGGATGTTGGAGTTATTTGGTGAAAACCTATACGAAAAAGAAATGTACATTGCTGAAATTGTTAAATTAAACTTTTATAAATTAGATAAAAAAACAAGAGAAACACGACGAGCTAATAGAAGACTTGTCGATTTTAATGTTAATTTCTGAAAATTCCCGATATGGAGCTCCGTTTTTGCAGCATTCTGTGCCTAAATCGAACTTGTTCTTGGAAAATGTCTTGCCTCATTTGGATGAAGATCGGTTTAAGCAAATCGTTCTCGTCAACTGGTCAAATTTTGATATCATCCTAGACCTAATTAAAGATGACGAGATTTTTCATGGACCAAGATCCTGTCGACAGTTATCTGTCAAAACACAATTAACAATAGTTCTTTATCGATTGGGATCTAGTGGTGAAGGAGGGTCGATTGCCAAAATTGCAAGATTGTTTGGGATTGGTGACGGTGGTACAATTCAATTAGAAACCAATCGGGGAATAAATTAGCATGTCGTTGGGTTCTTGTATGTGCTATTTTACATAACATTTGGCGTTTTTCTTTTTTACCTCCGAGCAGATTAGATCAGATCACGGATGTGTCAAAAAAAAAATCTGTGTTTCTTTTTTGGCTCCGATTAAATCGGAGCTAAAAATTTTCATGCTCTGAGCTAAATCTATTTGCTCAGGATAAATCGACCGAGCAAATAGAGCAGATAGCTAAGCGAAGACAACAACCGTAATCTGATCTAATCTGCTCGGAGGTAAAAAAGAAAAACGCCAATTATTCTCGCGCAAACTGCAACAGAGGATGGCTTCGAAGTTCAAAATGAAGCAAACACTGCAGACATTCACGAAGAATCCAAATATGAAAGTGAAGAATCCAACCATGAAAGTGTTTGCACTGTTGCAGGGCAAGTGAAGAGACGAGCCTTGGTGGAACTGATCCACGAACAAAATTTATAAACACATATACTTATTTTATTTATTTATTTATTGTCATATATACTTACTTTTTATTAACAAAGAAAATAAATTATATTTTATAAATAACTTCATTTTTTAAATTTATATTTACATAAAATAAAAACTTATAACTAATAAACTATAAGCTGGAATTAAATTTTAAACAATAATAATTTGCTTATAGTCTAAAAGCCCCACCAAATTTTAGGAGTGAAAGGTACAACCGAAATGTGAGAATCAGTTTTATAACCTAATGGTTTCTAATTCGAAAGTCTGGCAGCTTAAATCGGTGCCTTATATAACCATATAAGGTTGGGATTTAAAACTGTCAGACTTTCGAATTCGTTATTAGAACCCATAAGGTTATAAAAGAGTACATACTAATATTTTGGTTATACCTCCACACCCAAAATTCGCTGCGGGCTCTTAAACTATAAGCAAATTATTGTTGTTTGAATTTCAATTCCAACTCATAGCGTTGGACTCTCTCTTCCTTTTCAATTTCTAGTTTCCTTAATTCGAAGTCTTGTTCTTGCTTCTTCTTTTTCAATTCCATTTCTTCTTGGAATTTTTTTGTTTCAAGTTCTAATTTCTTGACTTGCAGTTCCATTAACTGCCCAATAGCATTGGAACTAGTTATTTTATTTGTTTTTTTGTTCGGCATTTTCATTTGGTCTAAAAAGAATAAGAGATACAAACGTTATTTACTTTTAAGATATTTAAGATAACAGAATGAAAGAAGTACATAAGTATACAATTAGCATCAAGGCTTGACCACACCGGAAACGTATACGGAAGCGGTACGGGTAGTTGTATGAAAAAAGTCCAAACCTAAACATTGTTGCTCCGTACCACTACTGCATACCCTTCCGGTGTGGTCCAGCCTACAATGTTTTAAATATTGCAGTCAGAAAAAATGTCACAAAAACAATTTGAAAGCACCCTTTACTTCTTTAGAAGTAGTTGCAAATGGAAGGACTAAATTGTAAAAATGGGACTAACTTTTGGCTTTGCTTACTGGCGATAGCTGTGGCGCCTCGTCCTCCTGGAAACTGTCTGTTTTCAATTTCAATATAGCTTGAGTTCTCTTCTGGAATTTCCTCTATCAGCTCATCGGTTGAATAATTTGTCTGATAGACGATGTTTGGGGCTATGTTCTTTCTAGCCCCAAAAATTATTTCCAACTGGTCAAAAAATGGACAGATTTTTTTGATATACTCCAACACACTTTTCTCCTCTCCAGTTTCCAGAAGGCCGACGCACAGTGGTTTCAAAGTGGAAAAAACCCCCAAAAGTGAAATATTTCTTCCAGCAATTTTGATCCTATATTTCGATTGTATAAATATACAAATGCGAAATAAAAAGAAAATTATGGTCTTTTCTCACTCTGGTTCTCCATACCATCAATTCAATGTTGAGTCTATTATAATTTTCGGAATTCGGAAAAAAATGGAAGCGGTTTTTATGTGTAATTTTTTTGAATGAGAATCAATTTAAGGCAAACAAAAAGTGATTTTTATGTTGAATATAACATTTTGCATTCATAATCCGTTCAATATTTCTTAATTTGATTTTCAATAAAAAAAATTAATAGCTTCTAAGCAAGGTACTTCGAGAATTAGGCTTAAAAGTTGTTTATTGGACATATTTTTATTTGTTTAATAACGTAACAACCCTGTTAAAACTAACGGTCACTTTTAGTCACTTTGATCGTGAGAACGTTTTGAGTGCAAAATCACGCGGTCTAATTTCCTTGTGAAAAAATCAGGGAAATTAAAACATTTATGAAATTTTTTGGTATGCAACATTATTAAAAATTTGCATATAAACGTGTTGAAGAAATTTCCAAAAAATTGGTTCAGCCGTTTTTGAGAAATCTAGAAAAGAGTGTTATAAACCCAAAAGGTACTACAAAAATGGACCTCTTTTCCGATTTTTTTGTTATTGAAGAATATATTTTAAATAATATCTTGGAATTCAATATCACTAAGGATAATGTTAAGTATAATTGTGCAAAATTTGAACAAAATCGGTAAAGCCGAAATGGAGATATACGAGAATAATCCAAAAAACAGCCTCAAAGTCCCTGGTTTTAGAATTTCATTTCGATACAGGGCCAGTAAGGGCTATAGATAAGAATCTGAAAAAATTAGAGAATTTTTTCTTATGTATTTGGAGACGATTGAGCGGATGTCTTCATTAATTTTATCTTAAGGACCATCCTAATGTATATATATATAAATATAACGTTCGTTTTTATTAGCTTTTTTTGAATTAAAATTACAAAAAAAAAAAAATTTTTTTTTAAGTTCAATAATTAAAATTCACAATATATATTGAACATTTAAAATTTCAACAAAATCGGTCCATCCATTAAGTTTTTATAGGTTTTTTCCATAATGTCCATAGAATGGAACCACTGTGCGGCGGCGGCGCGGCGCCTGTTTTCCCCTGCCAGTCCACCACGGACATATAGGTCCCTTTAAAATAACGCATTTTACTCTTCATGCATATCCAGTCGATGCAGGCCAGTAGTGGAGACATTCCCGCAAACCTTTGGAAAAATTTTTGGTCTGGAAGGAAAAGATTATATTCATTAAAATAAATCTGAAAAAGAAGCATTAAAAGTAAACATACCTCAAAGGTTTCAGGGTTATCCTTTACCGCCTCCACTATTAAATCCAGCATCGACTAGGTTTCCATTTGCGTCCAACGATGTGATGGTTGGTACGGCTGTGTGCGCTTTTTGTTTTCTTGATTTTGATTCTGCATTAAAAGAAAACATATTTAATAAAATTTACTCAAATATTTGTTCTTCTTACCTTCGGCATTTTTTTTTGTTTGTTTGTTGATTCTGATTGATTTTTTTTTGTTGATTTAATTTGAAGAGAACTTCCCGCTTATGTTAGTTCAGTTGGAGAAAAGATGAAATGAGCGCCAAAATAAACGTCATAAATTTTATCAGGTTTTTTTTTTCTGCAGTTTCTGCTTCAAATTTGTGAGATAAAATTCTACGATTTGCAGAAAATTTTTCCCATACAAATTTTGACAGCTCATTTCTACCGATAGAAAATTCTACGGTTTCTACGGTTTCTATGGGTTTTCCGCGTTTACGTGAATACCCCTAATGATAACAAAAAAAAAAAAACGACGTACAACATAAGGACTTTTGCCTTAATAACATCTATGCCTTTGCTTAGGCTCTTAGAAAAAAACACCACTTAACAACCAAGATAAAAAAAAACAAGGTTGGCACTATCGCTGCCAACCTTTCTATTCTTCCTAGCCAAGACTAACAGACATCTCAACTTTCGTAACTGACCGAACCCATAGTCTGATGAGTAAACATCTTTCCTTTCAAGTATAAGACGTGCATTGTTTTTGTGTCGATACCGGAATCAACTCGTATGATTCCATCGTACCATTGCCTTACCGCTAACGCCAAACTCGTACAATCCTCTATACGTTTTTATATGGTAATGGTATGAACTCTCTTGCATAAACCAACAGTAAGTACATCTAACGTATTTACGCCCTCTGTTGACTGCTTGCTGGGTGCTAACCCATCCGTACCCTGTACACCATCTCCAACCGCAGTAGCAAGTCCCCATTCGGCCAACTTTGAAAAACCCGCTGTCAGACAGAGCTGTTTTGGGTTTTGTTTTGACAGTAAGAAAAATTATATTCGTGTTACTTTACGATTTGAATTAATAAATGAAATGAAATGAAAACATTTCTTTAGAAATTCTCATTTTCTCACTTCCCTTTTGAAAAATGAGAATATGCACCACGAAATCCAGCTTGATTATCAACAGTCCAGTATGAGGAAGTCACACTCAAAAAAACCTATCAATGATTGCGCCCAGGACGAGATGCCAGCCAAAGCGACGACGCAGACATATTCCTCCGGCGGCGACGGGCTATGTTTGTTACCACGTAAGCCCCATTCCAATCTTTGATTTTTCCCGAATTCCCTTTCTATAACTTTAGCTTTTTTCTTCTTCCAGGTCTCTGAGGAGTATCAAGACGAGAACAACCCAGTGTCCGGACAGGATGTAGTCCGTAACCCGCGGACGAGTGGTTTTCCTGGCCGGAACCGACGGAGTTATTACTTTGTAACCCACTTGCTCATGGACAGCAATTCCATTCGTCCGCCTATCTTTCCGAAAAGAAATACGAAATTTCGTTTAAAAGATTATTCATTTTATTTTTCAGCCCTGAGTAGCCGTAACAAGTTGATATCAGTGGATTTGTAGAATTTAAACTTAAAAAAAATTGTTAAATGTAAAAAATGTGTTGAGTTTTTAGTTTATTCTGAAAAGTAAGTTCAAAACTAATATCCTTTATCCTACTACTACTTAATAGTATTAAGGACACTTCGAAATGTAGATTTAAGCAATGTTTATCAGGAACTTGATAATCAGAATCACATATTAGATGGCGATGTTTTAATTTTAAACAATCATATATAAGAACTGATTAAAAAAGGTTCCGAACAATGTTCAAAAGCGCTTTTACATTTCATTGCAAAAAAGTACAATATTGAGAGTCACCAAAACCTAGTTCACAGTAAGCTTACGAAAATTGTGCAATTTATGGACCAATAATTAAAAACGTCCAACTTATAAAAATTTTAAACATGTTCGAAACATTTTTTTAACATTATATAATACTAGCTGACCCGGCAGACTTCGTACTGCCTACTTGAATGCTCTAAAAATGATTTATAATGTGGCATTTTTTTTGTTCCTACATATTTTATAGTCGGGGCAAAAAGTTCTGCTGAACAGAACCGTCGGGCGTTTTGAATAAGAAATATGATACACAAAAAAAACATGTATGTATAAGCATTTAAAAATAAGTAATCTCTTTATTGTAATCATAATTATTAACAAAAATCATTGTAGTGCTTTGTGATATACGCTGTTTTTTGTTTGATTATCTGGCTCATAGACAAACAAATTTTAGGGTTTTCCAACACGGGTACAGGCGACATACAATTGACCATGTGAGAAACATGGGTTTTCTAGATTAATACCACAAACACTTAATGATTGCCCTTGGGACTTGTTTATGGTCATAGCAAAAGCAAGCCGAATTGGAAACTGTAGTCGTTTAAGGTCAAACGGCACATCATTCGAAATCATTGGGATGCGCGGTATGAGAACGCCTTCTCCTTTAGACTTTCCTCTTAGTATAGTTGCTTCTATCACGTTGTTTAGCAATTTTTTTTATATCGCTAACCGTGTGCCGTTGCAAAGACGCGGTTGGTTGATATTTCGCAACATTATAACAACCGATCCAACCTTTAATTAAAGATTGTGAGGTGGCAATCCTAGAAAATCCAGCGAGTTTAAAAATTCTGGTGGATAGTTCACTACATCATCTTGGTAAGCAGCCGAATCAACTGACTTATATATCCTCGATTCGCTTGTAATTTGTTCTTGTATTTTAAGATTTAATTCATTTACATCTATGTTTTTTGCAGCCAATATAGCTCGTTCGCTCAACCAATCAATGGTGTTTGCAACTCGACACGCATATTCTTGCTTAAATGAAGTACTTTCCACAAATTTGAGGACTTTAGACATGCATTGAGTTCATCAGCTGGTGTTGATCGTGGAATCACTGGCAATGTTTGACGAAAATCGCCTGCTAATAAAATCATTGCACCACCAAATTGGTTATGATTGCTCCGTATATCTTTTAATGTTCTGTCTAAAGCCTCCACAGATTTTTTATGTGCCATCGTGCATTCATCCCAAATAATAAATTTACATTGCTGCAAGCAAGACCTTTGCCATTGCAGAGTTCTTAGAAATGTTGCAGATCGGAGTTTCATTGCTTTGCATATTTAATTGCAATTTTAATGCTGAATGGGCTTTTCGACCACCTTCAAGCAAAGTTGCTGCGATTCCCGACGAAGCGAGTGCAAGTGCAATTTTATTTTGTGAGTGAATCGTTGCTAATATTAATGAAATCAAAAAACTTTTTCCTGTACCACTCTTGGTTAAGGGCATCATGCATTGGACGATTGGGCGCGGCAAGGCCTAGTTGAATTAATAGTTTGTTTGACATCATCAAGCACATGTCTTCAATTGAAATCAATGCTTCGTTGTAAATTTCTTCACTGATTTGTATATTTGAATTGCCTAATCTATTTCGTATTTGATATAAAATATCATCACACATTACACATATTATTATCTTTGTACTTACCTAGAGTGGCGCGACAGCTCTTGAAGAGCCAAGGCCTAAGTGACTTACTCTCATCAACAATTCTCTGAGTGCATGTGAAGAATTGAGGGGACCTACAATTTAACGCCGATTCCGAACGGCAAAGTTGAGAAGCACTTTTTCATGACAGATTGATACTCTTGGAAGTTTTGTCAATTCTTCGCAAGAGGCAGTGCCAGTGAAAGATGAAATAAAAACTTTTATGGGCCCGAGTAGGACTCGAACTCACTACGTTCTGCTTAGCAGCCAACGCAGCTAACCACTTAGCTACGGGCAACTGCATCTTTGTACTTGATCCACAAATCAATTGGGTTTGATGGGAAGCATGTATGTAGATATGATTATAGAAAACAATGTTCGTATTTGATGAGCGGGTGATGATATTACAGCATCATTGAGAGTTTGATCCCAATGAGCGTCATTTTCTAGCAATTGCAAACGTTGACAGGCTTCCCTGTAAGATCCACACAATTCACCATCAACAGTTCGTAAATGTTGGAATGATGTTGGGCCGCGTACATTGACTAATAGCAGTCGTAAATAAAAACATTCATCATTTCTTGGATGTACTGAATAAATTCGACCAATGGCATCGGTGGAATACACTTCTGGGTATCTTTGAACTTGTTTCCCTTGTTCCCGTCTTATAAATCTCCTTGAGGATTGATTCGAAGCATAATATATTTTGGCATTTCAGAATATAGCAATGTTTGTGCAAAATCATCGTTTTGGCATGTCTCAAAAAAACTGGTTAATGTAGTAGATGGTGGCTGAGCAGCTCTTTGTACTGCGTTCTGTGCAGTAAAATACACTCTTTGTCCATTTTTTAAATGCACAGCTAAGTGAATAACAGAAGGGTGCCTCTCATGAATAGGAAAATAAAATATTCGCCAAACTGCTTCATTACTACTAACATAGCGGCCCATTTGGTATTGTGTAACTTCATCATTGGAATTCTCTCCACCAATTCCAACCACAGCCATATCACTCCCTTTGGTTACATATTTACAAATGTATGTAATAGATTTCACTGAATGGCAAGCTTCAACGTTGATGTGTGGCTTTGAAGGTCTTTGATAAAATGGGTGAATATGGGACAGTCCAACGATTATCTATTTCAATATCTTGTTGATTTAATTTGGCAATTGTTGATCTTCCATTGTCTGCTGTCGATCGTCAACGATACAGTGGATAACCGTCATTACCAGTAATTGTTTCCGATATTAATGTCCGTGGATATCGTTTTGAACATTTACCATCCATCATACACGGTGAATTTTGATTAAGAGTTCCACAGGGACCATGTATCATATTTTTTATAACAACCTCATGCAATCCAGGATCTACTTGTACATTAGGGATTTCTGCTGATATCACTGCATCAACTTCATTTGGCCTAATCTTTTCAACTAACCAAATCAAAATGTGTGCATGTGGCAATTATCGTTTCTGCCACTCCACAGAATACATCCAGCAGCGTGTCTCACCAAACACATGATGTCTTACGATGAAATCCATTAAAAATTTCAATTTTTGTCTAAAGACTCTTGCTGTAATATCATGACGATCAATGGGTGATTGCCCAGGGAATAACTCCTGCTTGATTTCTAACCATTGTGGATTGCATGTAAATGTGAAGAAAAAATCTGCTGTACCATAATGACGAACATACGACATGGTATCTTGAGCATATTCATGCATATGTCGATTAAAATACATGATATAGTTACTAAGATATTATCGTCATACCTAAACTAATATTTTAATTACCTGTAATGGGATTTATCATTTTTATTGAGAAATCATAGCCATCTTCACTTGCCAAAATATAATGGGATATTGCAGTGCATCATATGAGCGGTGTTTCCTTTATACGTTGTAATTGATCATTCCGACGATGTAAAACAATATCACGGGATTCAAAGTTTTCTCCAACTACAACGATAGCAACTTCATCAATAGTTGGTGCATTAAAACGTCTTGCATGTTGACCCGCAGGTGTTTTATCAGCTCTGATTACAATTTTGTGATTATCTGATGGCATCAGATCCAGGGCAGTTTTAAACAATATAATCAATTGATTGTGTTCATGAAATAAAGTTTGTAATTGTTCTACAATAGACCTCTTTACTAAATTGTTATGTGCACAACGCATATTAATTTCTTGTGCTGAATTGCCCATAAAATAAATTTTCAGGAATTTGTAGTTGCTATTTGACATTGGTAACAGTGAACCGGCTCTTTGGTATATTTGGCCTTGTATCTGTAAATTAAAAAAAAAAATATTATTTTTGCACCAAACACTATAAAATCAGTCAGTGATCAAACTTTTTTTTTTTCATCTCAAAATTATATCTGTCTCCTTATTAGTTGCAACTAATATCTATCATCAAATAATTATATTGGCGCAAAATTATAGTCCGCTAATGAATAACTTTAGTGTGATACTAGCTTAAAATGACGTTTGAATCATGTCTGAAACGTCATTTTAAGCTAGTATCACACTAAAGTTGTTCATTAGCGGACTATAATTTTGCGCCATTGTGTTTCAAAATAATAAAAGTGTTGCTAAAAATGAATCACCAAATAATATGATGACTAAGTGATGATTATGATTAGTGACACATCTCAACTTAGGATACAGTATTGTTCGCTAAAATAATTATGATTAACTGCTATACTACATACATACCTTGAAAGTTGGCATAAAATTTTCCCGAACTACATTTGTTGACCCAAATGAAGTCATTTGAAAGCAATTGTTATATTGTTGGATATTTGTCAAAAAGTGTATGGAATCTGTTCCTATTCCTGAAACCAATGAGTACAATGGCTCTGGTGGTGGTTCCAATGGGGTCAATTTCACTTTACCATTTGCGCAACACAATCCATTAGCTTCGTTTTTATATTTCAATGTCTTACAATGTGAGCAAACCGAGTTCATCGAACCAATAACAACGCATTGGTAGGTACTGTAGTCAATTGACACATCGTACCTGAAAGCAGCTCGATTCAAACTTGCGCGATTAATAGTTGAATGTCACGCTCGTACTTCACGCGTTTGTGATATCCAAATTTTTTGACGTTCATTTCTATCGTTACGTTCTTGTGCAGCATGATTAGATCGGTAATTAGTTTGGTTTGTAGCATTTCGGGTTCTTCTACCTAAATTGCTTCGTCTAATAGGAGGCATAACTATATTATAGATTATTTTGTCACATGCAATAATTAGCGATCATAGGTAAATAAACACTGCACAAAACACTATATAGGTACGAATTTGTTTCGTGTTTCAGTTGACAAAAGCAAACTCATTGGATTAGGTAACCAAAAATCAAAGAAAAAAAAACACTGACATTGACAGTTTGTTGTTGTATCAACTTTATGAAATAATATCGCGAAGTCGACTAAATTAAACAGTTCGATTTTGTTTACTTTTTTTTATCTCTGCTCCAACGCACACTGTTTTGATAGATATCGTGGAAATTTTCATGAAAATTGAGTGGGAAGTGATAGAGCTTTAAAAAAGTAGGGGTAAGTGATAGGAAGTTGAAAATTAAGGAATTAATGTAGGTATTTCTTAATTCTACACCATTCAAAAATTATAAAAAAAAAACTGCCCAAAAAATGCAAAAACAAAATGTGTGGGTGAGCTATCCTTAATAATTAATTCACAATTCCTCCTGCTTCTATAAGTACTTCTTTATCTTCTTCCTGTTGATCCAAGAATTCGGTGTCTTTCCACAACATAATTGAAGCTGTTATGGCTTATCCTTGTCATCTACTAATTTTGTTTTACTCTTCTTCTTTGATGGTTCTGAAAATAAAATTGGACTTAGTCTTGTATTATTTGATTTTCATTAATTTTTACCATCACTCATTAAATTCGTCAATGCTTCATAAATAGTTGTACCTACTGGAATTGGAAGAAACACAGCGACAAAATTACACTACACAAACTGGAGGAAACAACAACTTCATTAAAACAAAAAAGTCTCCAACCTTCTCTTACCGTATATGTTATCATCATATTCATCGCATTTAATCTGGTCAAGAGAACTAATTACTCACTTTTCAATATGTATGTGCATAGTAACAAATAAGTTTTTTGATTTCAAATTCACATTTGAATTTTGAAAATGTATATTTGTTTGACATTTCTGCTGTTTAATGTGTTCATTTGAAGGAAAGTTGTAGTGGATTTGTTCAATAGTTTAGCTAAACACAACAAGAAAATCGTCAATGAATAGAAGCTGTGTTTTCTTAAACTATTAAGCTTAAAGTGTGGACTACGAAATTACGACTTAAACAATTCTCTATGAATACCTATGGCCCATTTTGTTTTATGGAAATTAACAATTGTTATTGTTCCTGATTACTTTGCAAAGTATGTAAATAGATTGCAAGTCAGTTTTGTAGTTGGAACATTTTTGTTCGCTTTCTATACTGATTTC
This sequence comes from Sphaerophoria taeniata, assembly GCA_943590905.1. NCBI lineage: Eukaryota > Metazoa > Arthropoda > Insecta > Diptera > Syrphidae > Sphaerophoria > Sphaerophoria taeniata. Next base: position 65,289,596 of record OX016540.1, read on the forward strand.
GATTCCATGCTAGTAAATTAAACTTCTTACTCTGGATTTGGAGGCGTTAAATTTCCGGCAAGGCGATATATAATAAGTTCCCTTATACTTCGTCTCTCCTCTGTGATATTTATGTATGAAAATACAGTACCTACACAAAAGCAAAATGTTATGGAAGCGCATTAGAATTGAAAACTGACCCCTTTTCGTCAAGTGACGTCTGACAGGTCAAACAACTCTAACGAAGGAGACAAACATACCATGCCTTTATTATAAAAATAAAAGTAGGTACCCATAGATTTTACACCTTGCTTCTCATTCACCCTAGTCAAAATCGAACTCCGTTCCACTGGCTTGAGTATACGCACCAAAAGATCATTCATCACATTCATAGGATCCAGCGAACCATGCAAAAAGAAGAGTTTCATTATTCTAGACTGATGTTATTTATAATTTATAAAACTGTTGTAGTTAGTTTTGATTCGGAGAACGACAGGTCAACATTTACCTAATTTTGTTAGTGCTAACGGGCAATTTTTTACCTTTTATAATATAGGCTAGAAGTTCTTTTATTTCTATGGAGATAATTATTACCTCTATTACATAATATTTAAACATCGATCGTTGCGAATTAATGTTTCTTTATTACAGTTCAAAAATCATTATATTGTGGATACTAAGTTAATAATGATGAAAAACTTAAATCACAAATATTTGCTAAATTGCTGTAATTCAATATTTTTGGTAATCAATTAAAGCTTATTCTTGTTTTATTTCTAATAATTTAACTGTGAGTTCCGTGCATTGTTTCAAAGAAACTCAGGGGAAATTGCATGCATCCCTATCTAAATTATATATTTGTGTACGTTTTACATTTTTTTTATTCGTGAAGTATAGGTAACTATAGCCATGGTACCTAAACAATTTTATATAAAAAAAATATAAGCACCAAGGAGGGAAATACATATAAAGAAACATAAAGATAAATAAAAATGTGGAAAAACATCTGTTTTGGCGAAGTGTCGATTCAAAATTGAAAAATAAAACTATTTTTTTTACACAGACTGCAGCAGTGCACTTCAGGGAAAGAAAGCTTCATTGTTAAGAGTTTTTACCGCCCATTTTACGTGTCATTCTTTGAGTCCGTTGCTCAAAACGTACATGCTAATTTGTTGAATATTTATATTAGCTTTACCGCAGGTACAACCAGAAAATAAATAGAGCTTTAACTATTAACAAAATATTTTTGCTCCAGCCAAACAAAGGAATTGACGGAAAAAGTCATTTATGGAAGCACCTCTTAGTTGTTATTGTTGTTCAAATACATAAATGGAATTGACGGACGCAGCCCAACTGCGGTGTTAAAATAACACAAAAACAAATTATTAACAAATTAGTTCTCTATTGAATGAAAAATTATTTTCGAATGAATAGAAATAAAATCAAAACTTAGATAATATTTGCTTGGTGAAAATATAGAGTGAATGTGATATTAAAGTGTATTATATTGAACGTTATAAACATCACTTTCAAAACTCCTCCTCGTTCAAATAATATTTTATTTTTTTTTATAATTAGCACACACTCAAGGGGATGCCCTTATTATGCCAGACACAGTGAGTGCTTTAGGAAGGAGGGAAGGGGTTGGAAAGGAGGTGCCGTAGCCGTTGTACATTAGTCTTGAATTCCTGGACATTGCAATGATTTGGAGTGTGAAAGGCAGTTCCACATTCGCGTAGTACGGCTAAAGAACGATTCTCTATACTTGAGGGTACGACCGAAGTTGGGGTCGAGGGTAAACTGATGGGCATTCCTAGAAGCGCGAGTATTACGGGCGAACTGTTTAAGGGGAGGAATGCAACTGGCTATTTCACTAGAGCACTAACTAAGGAGGTGAATGAGTTGGTTAAGAGTGTTCCGGAGCAAAACTGCGTTTTTTTCAAATGGTATTCTGAAGCGACTATATGTCGTATCGAAATGATTTAGGTGTCATTTTATAGACAAAAACTGTTTCTAAAAAACTATTGGAGCACAATTTCAATTTAGTACTTTGTTACTTAGTAGTAAAGGCTCAAAAACGCCAAAATTGCCAAAAATCGTACTTTTTCAAAGAAAATGCCATCGAAATAAAAACATTTTTCGCTAACATTTCTTAATGAGCATAAAATTCGACATTTAAACTGTATAACTATTGGAGAAAAAATCAACTTTTTAAACAAAAAAGAATTAAAAAATTATGAATTAAATTTGTATTATTGATAAGCAATTTTTCTTATGATGCGATATATTTTTTTTTTAAATCTCTTCATTTATTTAGCACGTACTTGTTCTCAACACATAGCAATCAAAACATTTTGAAAAAAACTTTGATGAAACACATTTTATTTCAAAATTAAGAGATAGCCAAATCTGCCTAAATTTGAAAATTCAAATCAGTAACGGCTGGCGGAAGTCACGATTCTCATAGGAACGTGATTCTCTCTCTCTTAGCAAGATGCATTTAGTTCAAAATTTTTCGTCTGCAGTTGGGTGGCGCTCTTAAGAGTGTTCCGGACTGAAACTGAAAATTCTTACTTCTTCTTGATAACAAAATATTACTCCATAAAGTCATCTTTCAGCCGATTTTATTGTACGGATGTCCTGTTTGGGGAAATTGTGCAAAATGCCACTTAAAAAAGTTACAAATAGCCCAAAACAAAATTTTAAAAATGATGTTTAATCTTCCCTGGCACTTTTCCACACAAGAATTACATGAAAAAGCAAATGTCGAACTGTTAAACGAAAGAATTCAAAAACTCACCAATCGGTTCTTACTCAATTCGCCAAATCACCTCGTTCACGACCTAAGTCTTTAAATACCTTGTTTGTTCTTATAAAATGTATGTATTTATTTATTTTCTTTGTTGTTTTTTTTTCTTATATAAAATATATTTATTACTTATTTATTATTACGTTTTCTTCATTACTTTTTTTTGTGTATATGTTTTGGAATTAATTATTTATTGATATATTTAATTATTTGCTTATTTACTTATATATTTATTTTTTTTTAATCATGTATCTATTTAATTATTTACTATTTATTTATTTATTTATTTATTTGTTAATTACTTATTTATTTATAAATGTACGCATATTTAACTGTTTATTTATTTTTAATTTATTTAAAGATTTCTTAAATTGTATACATATTAGTAATTTGTATTCGTGTTTTGATTGCTCTTATTGATGTTAATTTATTTTTATTTATATATTCTTTTGTTTTTAGTTATTTAATTAACTAATTTATATATTATTATTAACTTTTTTTTTTGCTTTACTTTTCTACAGTTTCTAGTCATTTTATTTACTTTTTTTTTATAATCCTTGCTAACAACATTACATAAAAATTTAAATGGAGGGTTTTTTCAGATTTCTCTCCAATGAACTATTTTTCTTACCTTAAATTTATTATTAATATTAAACAATGTTTCAGTTGAAAGATCACATAAGTATCATATCTTTGTATTGTAAAACGTGCGGTGGCAGACCCTTTGAAAAATTAAGCCGAAATAAAATATCTATCTATCTATCTAACAACACGCTTAAATTGATTCCAGTCTTGATTGGTTGATACTTGATACTTTCTGAGCCAAAATACATAATGCTGGCTTAAATGTCTGGTCTGGTATTAACTGACAAATTTAAAAGTCGTCCAATTAATTGTCTGTATTGTGAGTTGTTTTCAAAGTGACCAGATGATTTCGTTTTACCATAGCTTACATCCATCGCTGTTCTGGCTGGTTTTGCATCTTCATCATTTTGAAATGTTTTTGCAGAATGTCTTCAATTTGATTTATTTGTTCAACCTATACACATGCCACACACAACTTTATCATCAACATAGACAATGATATAACAGAAATCTCCATTGATTTTCTTTATTGTATATACATATGTATATATATAAGCATGGATCTTTGTAGCTTTGTTGAAATTGTCCTTCTTCAAGTACTTTAAGAAGTGCACTATTCCACGATCTCGCTGCTTGTTTCAAACCATAAATACTTTTCTTTAACAAGCAAACCTTTGAACCGCTTTCATAACCTTGTGGTGATTTCATATAAATTGTTTCCGTCAGATTTCCATTTAGAAAAGCTGTTTTCGCATCTAAATGATGAACAACCATTTTCTTCTATGTTGCTACTGACAATAATGTAATAAATGTTGTGTTCATTACAACAGGAGCAAAAACCTCATCGTAATCTTCCCCATACTTCTGGGAAAATCCTTGAACAACATATCGGGCTTTATAGCGTTCTATTTGTCCATCAAGTCCAGTTTTAATTATAAATACGAAATACCCACTTTCCTCCGATCGCTTTTTCCCCGGGTGGTAGATCAAGAAAGGTTCCATGTGGCATTTGCTTCGTGTGATTCCACTGCTTCTTGCATCGCTGTAAGCCAATGCGCCTTTTGGTCACTTTCGATTGCTTCATTGTAACTAGAAGGATCATTTATTATTACTTTAGCCGCATTTATTTTTTTTATAAGACGCTTTGGTGGAACGCCTTTGTTTTATCTCTCTGATATATCTACGCTTCTGAAGTATTTGATCTGACTATTCTGCCTTGTCTGTCGTTTCAGATTGTTCAATATCTTCATTCTCTTCATCTATCTCCTTCTGAATAAAATATACGTCCTCTTGCACATGTGTCTTCTCGGTTGATGAGTCTTTTCTTTCAGACTGATAGCTGAACCAAGACTTCATGAAAACATACATCAGGACTTATAATCACTTTCTTTGTTATTTTATCGTGACATCAGTTAGCTTTAGCTTTTTCGTCATATTCTAATATTATTGCTTGTTGTCTAGCTTCCATCTTTTTGTTTCTGGAACATGAACAAAACATTTCGAACCAAATACTTGAAATTGTTCTATTTTTGTCTTCATGTTCTGGTTATCACACGATTTTGGGTAAAATAAGCAGTGGATATAGCTTCTCCCCAAAAACTGTTTGGTAACTCAGCATCTATCAACATACATCTTGTCATCTCTATTAATGTCCGGTTTTTCCTTTCCGCTTTTCCATTCTGTTGTGGATTACAAATGCAATTTATGTAGCAATCGACCGGAAAATACTTACATAGTTTTTTTAGAAGAAAATATAAATTCGCAAACCTATTTTTCAATACAAACGTGTTTTTCCATATTCCGTTCGGAAATTCGTTTTCCTTAAGAGCAGTGGCGGCGCAAGACCAAAATTTTATGTGGGCAAGACAGATTTTGCGAGGCCCTGTTATGTGGCGACCTGTGGTCTATTTCACCAACTTACAAATTGTAGATTACAAGCACATTTTTAACAAATTTGTAGAAAACCCGTTTTTTCTGTTTCACGGAATATTTGTTTACAAATATGTATTTGTGGCTTACAAAGGGAAATTTGTAGAAATTTCATTATTTCAGTTTCACCAAGAGACAAATTTCATTGTTGAGTACAACTACAAATTTGTAGTTTATAATTTTTTTTTTGTAAGTTTGTGTTTCACGAGATCAAAAAGTCTTACAAATTTGTTCAGTTGCTGAAAAATTCTCACAGAAGAAGGATCGTGTGTAGATTAAGTTACAATTTGTAATTTTCTAGAGAAATTGAATTTAAAATCATAAAATGACCTTACGACGGAGGCATAGTAGTACTGATAGTGATGTAAGTGAAGATTTCAATAGACAAAGGAAAATATACGGCCCGCGAATTAATTTTGAAATTGCGAATGGTTTTATTTTCAACGAAAAGTTTCGGTTGAAACGTGCTAAGGCAGAAGAAATAATAAGGCAAATTGGGCCCCGCATTGCAAATCAGTCGGAAAAACACTTTGCACTTACACCTGCACAACAATTTCTAACAGCTTTACATTGGCTTGGGAATGATGCACAATATCATGGAATCGCAGACATGCACGGAATATCGAAATCTACGGTTTGCAGAACTGTCCATCGTGTTTGTTCTGCCATTGTAGATGAGTACTTTGAAAATACTGTACGTTGGCCAGAAGATTATGACAGAGTTCGTGAACAATTCTATAATATTGCCGGTGAATATAATCTATCTTACAAATCTATGCACTTAAAACTACATAGTATTATTGACCGCTATAATAGAGCGCACAAATCTACAAGGAGGATAAAAGAGAATGCGATTGGTATTCTTCGATTTTTGGGCTTCCAATTCAATTCCCTCGACAGTAGACGAATCTTTGCCAACAATATCAAGTATGATATTGTCAAGATCCGTTAACTGCGACTGCGGGCCACCACCTGCACCTGTTTTCTTGCCGTCGTCCACTTTGGCCTTGAAATAAATAGTAAACAAAATTTTAAAAGAGCCTTACATATGTGAAACATTTAATAATTGAATTTCATAATACATGAGACAAATATTCAAAACAACAATCATTTTTACTTACCATAGTATTCCGCCTCAAATTTTGCCAAACGACATCTCTTTAATACTTCCAGTCCTATTAAAATTCCATTACTTTTTACGGTATTGAAAATTTTCTGCCACTCATTAACTTTAACATTGTGTGTAATATTTTCGGAAAATTTTCCAAATAAAACAATTTTCTTTTCCCGAATTAAACCGGCGATAAAAATTTTGTTCTGTTTGTTCATTTTTATTCCGACCTTAGCAGTTAGAGTGTCAACAAATTTGTGAAAAACAGTTGTCATTTACAACTTTGCAAATTAAACGGTGAAACGGTTTTTGTTTGCATTTGTAAATAACAATTACAATTTCCCCTAACTTTTCTCTCTTTCCAACAAATTTGTGGAATCGAAATTTGTAGTTTGTGGAACAGAAAATCAATGTACAAATTTGTAAATGTAATCCACAATTACAAATTTGTTATTACAATTGTAATTTGGTGAAATAGACCACTGAAGACGGATTTTATAAAATAATAATAATAAAAAAAAGAAAAAACAATTAACACTGCAAAGTTTTTATTCATTGTCATCTCCACCTTATATAGATTTCTTAAAGTGTATATTTATAATATTTTTATATTTTTTTTATTAAAGGAACAGCAATTTCCTGCTTTTAACTTTACTAAATTCCTTAATTATTATTGTTTCGTTATTCAGCCTAGATGCCATGTCTGGCTCATTGTGTATCTTAAATAATTTTTTATTAATTTTAACTATAAAAAACTCCTTTCAGCAGAGGCTGTACCTACTTGACTTACTGGAATTGTTCACAAAGAGAACAGGGTAACTTTGGGTTACGCGTATAATTTGCGTAGAATTTGCTCATAAAACTTCATTATTTGGACTTGATAGAAATTGTGCACATCCTTATCAATTTTAAATTAAGAGTAATTTAAGTAAGAAAACACCTTAAATTGAAACAACGAATTTCTGTACCGATTTTCTCGAAAACTAAGAAATTCAAATTTTTTATTTTCATTCAAACAAACAATTAAATGTTAGTTAGTAGCTATTTTAAATTTCCAGCATGAAGATGAAAGATTTTAAACTTTTTTTTTAAACTTTTATGTATGAAGCTTAGTATTATAAACACAGAGATGCTCTCTGTAAAAACAGTGAAAAACTGAATTATACCACCTATGACACGTTCTAAGGAAAAATGAATGGGCGCATTCACTAACCTAGTCACTACGTAGTCGATTTTCAACTAGCTTTGGGAATGCAAAATTGCACTACAAAGCTAGTCCAAACGAAACTGTCAAATAATGATAGTTCAGGAACTTAAGGTTTTATCTGCCGAAAAATTCCTAATGAGATGTATTTTTGTATACACCTTTATTACGGTCAGCGTTGTAGATGATTTCACGACCAATTTTTATGTTTACATAGGTCGCGATATATTTGCGAAAAAGTTAATTTCGTGACTTTTTGAGCCTTATAACTTTTTTAGTTGGCACGATATCGACGTCAATTTTTAACATCTTTATGACAACACCGTAATAAAAGTCTATACGAAAATTCAGCTAACTAGGAAATTTTTCCCAGATTATTTTTAAAATGTTTATAATGCCTGGACTATGAACACATGCAGTAAGAAACGTTTGTGAATTTGTGATTTGAGGTTAGAGAACTTTAATCAAAAGTGTTGTCTTGTTTTGCTTATTGTACTATGAAAAAACACTACCTGATAAGATCTGGGGTGCCAGCACGTCACTTGTTACAATCGAGCATTGTTCATCGTCTATCAACTCGAAACAAATATTTCTACGCAGCACATAACTTGAAACGAGTTTTTGCTTAAAATTTTCATTGTGAATCATTAAATCAAAAAAAATGTCAAAAATTTTTCAATAAAAATTTGTAGGTAATTTTTCACGTCAATACAAAAATGATATTTTTTGATTCTAAATGTGAGGATGATTCATCCTGGATGAAGAAGAGTCCAATGCAAGACTAAGAGAAGATATTTAAGCGACAAAAGCAATCCCTTAGAAATGAGTGATAATGGGGAATGCATCAAAAAGAAGTACAGAAATACGGTTTAACAATAAACATTGTCATAAAATGAGTAAAAATGCAATTTGTTCTTTATTTATGGCCCGATTTGGTTTCGGTTCCATATTTTTTCAAAAAAGAAATGCTTGCTCAATAACTATTTTCTGTCGAGTATTTTTTTCTGTTTCAAACGTCTATTTCAAAATTGTAGGCTGTGAAATATGACGATACAATCGAGTTCATTCGATTGAAACAAATAACGTGCTGCCACTGCTCGATTGTATCGAGTGAACTCGATTGTATCAAGTTACGTGCTGGCACCCCTAATTACATAAATTTCGTCTTCAGACCCTATGAGATAATTAATATTGTCGAATTGTACGATTGATTTCATTTTAAATTTTGTTTAAATTGGAATTTGAATTTTTGTTTCTTATTCAACAGCTGATTATGAAATGTCAAAATCTGTCAACTAGCTTTGAAGTCAAAATTTTTACACTACGTCGGAGGGGAAATCTCAACTCATTTCTTCGTTGTATTTGGCCAATCAGAATGAGTTGACTACGTAGTGACTACGTTAGTGAATGGGCCCAATTATAAAAACACCGAACAATGTTTCGGATCATGTTATCTTTTTTCTCTTTTTGAATTGTGAGACAAGAAGTTGTTTATGTAATGCAATTAAAGATGAATATTTTCACGTTTTGTCCAGGTTAAAACAAAAACAGCAACTCTGTTTTCTTTTTTTCATGTTTTTTCTATTTTTCGAGAACAAGAATCAAATTAACAATGAAACTTTCAACTCCTAAATTCAATGGCGTAAAAGTATGGTCCGCTAATGAACAATTTTAGTGTGATACTAGCTTAAAATGACGTTTAAGTTAGACTGAAACGTTATTTTAAGCTAGTATCACTCTAAAATTGTTCATTAGCAGACTATAAGCTTGCGCCAATATTTGTAAATATTTGAGTGCGTTCCTGCCTTCCAACATACCTATATAATGTTTTCGTGGTGAGTTTCAGAAAAACGTGTTATGACAATTTCAAAATTCAATCTAACAAACTACTGTAAATTGAAAATGCTGTAATAAACAAAAGAGAACTATTGTCAGTTTCGGATCTCCAATAAATAATCAACTCGCTTGACTGTCTTGCACCCGCACCGAATGATCTTACTTTATTAATGTTCTTCTCTTTTGACTTGTATCCGTCAGTTAGAGTGCTGCCATATACTACAATCAGAATAGAAAAATCTCACATTATCTCTTTGTTTTTATAACACGAGATCAAGGGACGTAAGACAGTTTCCCATCTTATTATTTAGTTAATCTTTGCTAGTGGTGCTTTGATTTGATTGGTAGGCTTCCTAGCAAAGAAAGTAAACGAATAAAAGACGGGATTCCCCGTACTGGTCGGCGTGGCAAGGATTTACTCGCGATAGTTAAGAGACGTAAGCAAATGTTGATATTTATTTCTTTTTTTATTTTATTCTCACTGAAGCAATGCATACAAAATTTTGAGTCGCGAGGCCCCTTGTACCGCGAGGCCGTGGGCGATGGCCCACGTCGCCCACGCCTTACGCGCGCCGCCTCTGCTTAAGAGCTGATGGATTTATCTTTTGGTGTTGGTGACCTCCAAAATTCGCTGATGGATTTATGTAGAACAATGGAACGAATCGTGCCAATCAATGATTTGTGTTTCAATTTTGCACAATTCCAATGAAGGATTTCTATCTGGAAAAAATATCTTTTCAATTCTTGCGAATATTTTGTAAAATTTTCGTATAAAATGAACGTGTTTTTTCCAGTGCTTTTACTTAAAAAATAATGAAAAGAGTAGAAGCGAGAAACTGAATAACATAGAGATTTTCGTTTGTTGAGTTGAGACCCTACGAAAAAAAAAAGAAATATGTATCTTTGAACTTTCAAACGTAGAGTAAATTTTGTGTTTACCAAGAATGTAAATATTTTTTTTTATGAAATTTGATAGATTTCTGAAAAACTAAATGATAATCACAAACCACCTTAGCCGATTCCCCCTCTGATTATATTACTATTATTTTAATTTTATTAATGTGTTAAATTTTTAATTATTTTAAGGTATGCGGCGGGTCCCTCATATTTGGTGGATTATATATGTTCACGGATTCCAAACGAATATTACTTTCAAGACTCTTAACATCAACAAGTGAACAACTTAATAGCCTGCCTCAACCAATTTTTTACTACACATCTTTGGGAATAGCAGTTGCAGGAACAATAGCAGTTCTTGTTTCAATAATCGGACTTTGGGCATCGTTTTTAAACACTTACTGCTTTTTTGGATTGTACTTCTTGGCAGTTACTATACTTCTTTTAGCTGAATCAGTTGTATGTATTGCCCTGACACTATGGCTTCAGTGTCTAGGAATCAGTTTAAATGCCATGGAAATGGTAAAGGCATTACAAGGAAATTACGGAATACCAGGAAGAGAGCAATTTACTATCGCTATGGACCTCACTCAAACACAATTTAAGTGTTGTGGAATGAACAGTGAAATAAATTATGATACCTCCATGTGGCGTTTGCAGAGTTTTGGAACCAGGGAATGGGTTGTACCTCTATCATGTTGTACTCTGTATAATGAAAATGAGTCATTGTCATACCTTGATCCAAAACCATACAATGAAAGCAAGTGCCAAACATTACAAAAACTCGAATTTTCCGAATTCCGCCATACAAAGTCATGCTTAGAATATTTGAATGCTTGGTATAAGGATCAATATCTGATTTTTCTAGGTGTAACTCTCCTGATTGTCATCGTAGAATTTTTTGTTTTACTGAGTGTTATATTGAGCTGTTCAAAATTATCAAAAAAATCTTGTAGCACAAAGGAATTTATCGAAATCAAAAAAAGAACTCAAGCGACAAGTCCAACCAGTCATATTATAGAGAACATTTATGGCCCGGACGTTGCGAATGCCCGCACATTAAAATCGGATGGTGATCGATCGATAAACGAGTCAAAGGAAGTTTACATTCAGCCCCGTGATTTACTGCAAAGCTGGCATAACACAACCTTTAAGCCCCGTCGACACCAATATCATGTTGCTACGGAAAGTTACATTGTTTGATTCTACAAAGATATTACATTAATTTGGTTTTTATACACTAAATTCTTCAATCCGTACAAATATTCTTGTATACATGTATATTTATATATTTTTGTTATAATTCATGAATTCAATGTGCATTACTGTGCAGTGTGCGGTCTTGTCAATAAGATGTCCAATTAATTTATAAATATCCTTTTTTTCTAAAAATAGGAAGTAATACTATGTTTCCAGTTCCACCTACCCTAAATCTCGACTTTCCTGACATATGAGGTAGGTACTGGTATGTAGATGAAAACGTAGTTATAATACTACGATTAGTATAATACTAAATTTTCAACTACATTGATCTCTTAATCTTAATTTAAGGTAATCAGATTTAAGGTAGGTGGAAACGTTGTAAAAGATAAGTATGGCTAAGTACATATTATATATGTACCTACTGTAGTGATATGCCTTCATACTTGCTTGTTAATTAATATTTGGCAATCAAGATAAAGTTCATCATCATCACTTAATATAATCACGACTGTATGTTAAGTTGCTCTCCTTAATATTGTATATGACATAAGAGTTCATTATTAGAAAAAACATCATCCAAGTCACTTGTGTTTCATTACACTACATTATGTTAATTATATTCCAGTGAATACGAATATACAAGGAAGTACAACAATTTGTAATATCATAAACATTTAATGTATAATATAAAGAATAATCTAAACTTGTGTATTTAATGTATAATATTATATTACACAACAATACAATACTAGTATTACAAAATTATCAGATAAGACAAATACAAGAACATGAATTAAATATCTTACAAAAATAATTTGTACCTTGAGCATTTAATTCAGCAAATTGTAAATTAACTTTAATTTAAGTATTAGCTGACCCGGCAGATGTTGTTTTGCTCTAAAAAAAAAATTCTGGAGAATAAATTGAGTGTGATTGTATTTGAATTGAGGTGATTGTATTCACCGCCCATAAAATAGATTTGAGAAAAAGGTATGCGCTTCGTTTAGCATTTTAACTTTTGACTTTATATGTTGAATTGAATTTTTGACCTACATCATAGAATCTTATTTAAGACTATTTCAGTTGTTCCGAGTGATGTCATATGGACATATGAATTGAATGTCCAAATTGATTTCAGGGAAACGTAAGAATATGGTTTCGTACCAAATAGTAAACTCTTCAATGGTTCACGTCTTGCATCAATTACAGTTAGTTGCATCTTTCCCGGTACCCAACACTTCCCGGCTGGCTCTTTTTCTAACATTCCTTGTCTATAGTACCAATTATAACCTTTAAATGAGCATAATATTCAACATCGGGCTCATAGTCGAATGCTAAACAAAAAATCATGTGGAAGGGAGGGGCTGGAATGAGTTGGGCATTATTCGAATAAATTGTTATTCGAATAATTATTCGAATAAAAAATTATTCGCAACTAATTTATTCACGAATAATTTATTCGCGAATAAATTATTCGTGATTTTATTCGTTATTCGTAATTTATTCGTAATTTCATTCGTTATTCTGAATAACGAATAAAATTGACTTTATTCCTTCTTTCTTTGTCTGTTTATCTTAATTTTTTTTATTTACGTTTCCTTTGGAATAAGACGCTCGAATTCCTTCATTCATTCTTTATTGCTGAGAAATTTTTTTTGAACGAATTCTACCAATTCTACCTAGCAATTGCACCTTCCAACCCAATGCAAAACGCCTTCAACCCATCCCCTGAAGTATCCTGGGAAGTGATTAAATTTAAAAAAATCTAGTAATATTTTATTCTTATATATTGCATATATAGCAGTTGGTACCATTATTAATGAAAGTTGTGTTGTGGTGTACTTTTGATTTTTTTAAATGAGTGAGCCTTAAATGAAGTTATGGATTTGGAAATGAAAATTGGGCACTGATATTGATATATCTCTATGAAATCCAAACATTTCGAACATCTTAACAATTTCTAATGAATGTGCTACAAATGTGTCTGTTAATAAAATCTGTGCAAAAACGACATTGACTTTGTTGAATGGAAATTTTTTTTAAGTACGACTCTTTATATTCTAGTGGTTAAAGCATTGTGATGAAATGTACAAAGTGTGAACCTAAAGTTGTAAAAATCAAAAGATTCCCAAACCGTAGGCTGAAAGTCTTGGATTGCTATCCAGAAGGGAAAGGGACAATACATCATTGCCTTCATCTGCATCAGTCGAAAAAGTTTTTTCATACGCTACCATGATAAACTTGCCAATATGTTTAAACAAAGACAAGTGAAGAAGTCCAATCTTAGGAGCTTTAACCAATAACTATGTAAATAACTTTTAATAAAAAAAAAAAAAAAATTGAAATATTATTTGTTCTACCAAATTTCTTGTGTTTATTTTATTCGTTATTCGTTTATTCGTTATTCGAATAATGAATAAAATAATTTATTCGTCATTCGAATAAATTTTCTTCGAATAAATGAAATTATTCATTATTCGTGAATAACGAATAAAATGATTATTTATTATTCGAATGATTATTCGAATAAATTTTGCCCAACTCTGGCTGGATCTTACTGAGAATTGGGACAGCATTTAATTGTGAAAAAAAATATGTACTTTACTACATAATATTTTGAAAAAAAAATAGTTGGAAGTTAGAAAAAATCATTAAAAATTTTAATTTTATTTGCGAAAACTATTATTAAAAAATGTTTTATTTGAATCCAAAATGAAAGACGCACTTTTAAGCTTTGCAAGAAGGTCCGTTAATTTGGTGCCGTGCAATAACGCCGAGCGAAATAACGCCGAATTTTGAAATTCGGCCTTACCAAAGTGAAATAACGCCGAATTTTAGCATTCGGCTTTATTTCACTTCGACAATGTGAAATAACGCCGAATGCCAACTGAGAAATAAAGCCGAGAAAGAGAAAACAAGGAAGTCGGTTTTATTTAACTTTTGGAAAGAGCATTTTAGCTGGACTTAACGCAAAATCAACTGAAGAACAAAATTTACCGAGTATGGAAGGTCTTAGGGCAGATTTTTTTTATATTTTATGGGGCAAAATGAAAAAAAAATTATCCAAAATACTTATGTGTACTTGTCAATATTATGTACAAACAATAAATGCTCATAGTACAAAAAATATATATCTTAAATTCGGGGGCGCGAAATAAGGCCCCAGGAAAAAAGGCCCCAAAAAATAAATGAAATAAGGTCCCAAAAAAAAGCACACAAAACAACAACAACGAAATTTCTCAAATTTTGGGGTTTTCTTTCATTTTTTTGGGCTTTTTTTCATTTTCTTTTGGGGCATAATTTCACTTTGAAATAAAGTTTTGGGGCTTAATTTCAGTTCAAAACTATTTGGAGCTTTATTTAATTTTTCAAAATTAACATGAAAATGGCTTGTTGGAGCGGGCAAATATTTTGCTGTTGCCTTGTTAAAATCTTAAGATTTGCAATGAATGCAACTTTAAAATTCAAGCCGAGTCCATTGCAGATGGACAGGAGAATTACAATGTTGTAGGGAAAATGTTCAAGATACAGTTCAAGTATTTGTTTAAAAGTTTGTGGTGACATCACCTTAAATAAAGTTTGTTATGAAGAAAACAAGTTGTGACCTATTCCTATTTTGGCAATTTTGGTAGTAAGGTACAATTACGGAAAAAATTTTGCCCAAAAGAGAATCAATTTGGGGTATGAAAATAAAAAAATTCGCGCGAATTTTTTTATTTTCACACCCCAAATTGATTCTCTTTTGGGCAAAATTTTTTCCGCTCGCTTCGCTCGCTAGCAATTGCACCTGCTGTATTTTGTTTCAAACTACAATTTTTAAAACATATTACACTGATTTTGGAGTTAAGGTTTAAAAACAAAACAAAGTAAGTGGTTCTTACGTGTTCAACATGAACTATGAAATCAAAAATTGGATATCTGCTGAACTTTCTATCAATAAAAAAAGGTCTTTCTGGTGGAGCTATTAATACAATTAAAAGAACTCAGTAAAATGAAAGTGGGTTCAAGTATAGTGTTCTTGTAGAATTCCCAACTCTTACCGAAAAGTTCGGTGAGTTTGCATTTTTACGTTACGTCACATAGACTTAAAGCATACGGTTTATTTCAACCGTTATGCAAGGATAAAAGCTTGAAAATGTTAAAAACTTTCTACTCAATTTATTGTTTGACAAACAATTATCTAAAATTAACCACAAGGGTTAGAAGACCCGAATTTGATTTCGCAACTTATGATCCACCAAAATGGGTCAGTACCTAGTCTCAAATTCTGCCCTTATGACCCACAAGTCTGTGGTCTCAAAGAAAAAACGCCAAAGTCAATTTTCAACATTTTTCAGGAGAGACGTTTGAAGTTTTTATGAAAAGTGCAACATTAAAAATTGCTAAAGAATATTATTGGAGATTTAATCGCCTTGAAACTAGCATAGAATTGAAGGTTTTTTAGCTCGCAAATAATTCAAATTCGCCCCTTATGACCCACCAGTTTCTATTCTACTAAGAGTCCTTGTTGCAGGGAAATTGTTAAGGTCACATTTCAAGCATTTGTGTGAAAGTTTGGGGTGGTATTTCATTATCTTACTAAATTATTTTTATGAAAAAGATGAATTGGAATTTAATTGCATTTTTCCAATAAAAGTAAAACAAGTTGGGGCCTTATTTCATTTATTTTGGGGTCTTGTTGCAGGGAAATTGTAAGGGCCACCATTTGAGCGTTTTTGGAACAGTTTGTGGTGATATTTCATTATCTAACTAACGGTTTTTTTTTATGAAAAAGACAAATTGGGGCTAAATTTCAAAGTTTGGGGCCTTATTTCATTAATTTTGGGACCTTTTTTCATTTCGTTGGGGCCTTATTTCACTGGGGCATAATTTCATTATGAAAATATACCCCAATTTGGGGCCTTATTTCATTTTTTCTTTGGGGCCTTTTTCCTGGGGCCTTATTTCGCAGAGCCCTTAAATTCGTGTAAGCACATCAACTACATATACTAACGAAGTCTAATAAATTAATTGGACCACTCCTATTCATTATTTGTCGACAAAATGGGCAGAGCATTTCATTTTTCAAAACTGTTGCTGCTTCCTTCAATTTTGAAAGGCATCCACACATCTTGTTATGCATTAAACGATTTTGAAAGCAGAAGCTGCATTTCAATGATTAATTTTGAGCTCCTTTTTTCATTCTAATTTGAAGATGATGCCGATTCGGAACATTCAAGATCAATTCAGTTTACTAGCGAGCGAATTTTTTTATTTTCACACCCCAAATTGATTCTCTTTTGGGCAAAATTTTTTTCGCTCGCTACGCTCGCTGGCATTTATACCTGTACTATATTTTTTGTTTCAAGTTCCAAATCCTTAATCATTTTTAATTTTCATTTGATCAAATTTTTAAAAATGTAGTGTTAACTGAAATGTTAAATCTAATATTAATATTCTTCCTAGTCCATGCCGCAAAACTCTTCATTTGTGGTACCTAATTAAATGGTTTTGAAAGAAACTGAAATATTTAGTTATTAACCTTGTTGTTGACGTAGAGACCTGCGTAGGTATTTCTTAAATAGTTTTAAATTTCCACCAATACTTAAACTTTCACTTCATGTGACTTCGCTGAACTTAACTGAGCTTAAGACCAAGTATTTTTAAAATATCGCAGGAATGTACCTACATATTTCATATGATTAATTTTTTGATAAAATAATTTTTGTGAAAAGCAAAATTTTGTTTCGCGAATTTATTTCAAAACATGAGAAGGCGACCTATAAAACACTGTCTTTTTTTTATTAGAGTAAGTGCGGCAATTGTGGCCTACGCGGGTAATATGGCCCACCCCTGTATTTCCTTAACCTAAATTTAAACTAAAATTAAAACTGACAAAGTGAAATAACGCCGAATCGGCATTATTTCACTTTGCCATAGTGAAATAAGACCGAATGTAAAAATTCGGCGTTATTTCACTTTAGTAAAGTGAAATAAGGCCGAATTTCAGAATTCGGCGTTATTTCGCTCGGCGTTATTGCACGGCACCCGTTAATTTCTAATAATTTTTTTTCTTAACAGACTTTTTTTTCTTATAAAACAGCCCCTCCCGGCTAAACGGGGGCAATAGAGCCCTCTTTCCATGTGATTTTTTTCTTGTCTCATTGGTCATTGCAACGTACACACTACACACTCCACTTATCTATTACACTGCTCGTTGGTCACCCTTTATAAACAATACAAAAATTGTTTAAGCAATGTGAATGTTTCCCCCAAATGAAATGTTTTTGATTTTAAACTGTGGAAAAAAAACAATAAAAAAATTATCTAAATCCGAGCTGTCTGAGGACTTTCTGAAAATGCCTTTTTTCGGCTTTATTGACTCCGCTATAAGCTGAGTATAAAATTGTATTATTTTATTATTGTAGGTTTTTGGGAGGTGGCTGTTATCAAATTGATCTTCATGTAGCCTACAGAATTTGTCGGAAAAACTTACAAAAAATTAATTAAATACTCCCACGCCGCAGCCTCTCCCAGGAACTGTAGGTCCAAGGCCTTGCATGTTTATTGGTGATGAAGCATTTTTTTTTCTAAAAACAAAATGAGGCCTTTTAGCGGTAAAATTTTGTCCGACTAAAAACGGTTATTAATACAGGTTATCCCGAGCCCGAAGATACGTAGAGTGCGTAGAGAATATTTTCAAATAAATGGAAAATCTGTTTTTTTGTGTTATTTTAACACTGCAGTTAAGCACTATCAACATGAGCACGACCAACGATCGACGAATGAATGAAAAAAAGTGGTTTTAGATGCGTTTCAAGCCCTTTTTCCTCACAAATTCTCAACAAAACTATAAAAATATAGTTTGTCTTTGATTTATGATGCATAAATCTATGTATCGACTGCTGCTGTTCACATTGGGCACGTTCAGTTTGGTTTTGGATAGCCTATCTAGATAGCCTATCCAACTCGTTTTTCATGAACGAGTTCGATAGCTAAATTTGGATAGCACGTGTAAAAAAATCAGCTGTTTACGAATTTCAATGGCTGTTCTGTCAGATAGCCACCTATACCAGAAATTGTTGGATAGCTTTGGGTTAGTTTGGTTTGAGCATCTGCTATTTTGTTTTACATGGAAAACAAAAACAAAAAGCTATCCGGATAGCCTATCCAAGTCAAAGTGAACGCGCCCATTAGCGCAACTAAAATGGTTCCACGCTTCATATCGATCGCACTGCACCTTGTGTCCAGTGAAGTCGGGCTTGTCACAGCAGGGGCAATTGAATTCCTCGTTTTGCTCACAACGAGCAGTTGTGATAAGATATTGTGGATCGAATGTGGAGAGGAATCGTTGCTTTAGAATCGATTTTGGATTCGACTAGTGCTTATAGACATACATGGCTCTGGTCCATAGCGTTCCTCATTGTCGTCAGGATACAATGAAACTGGTGTTACTACTGTTATTAGAAGGATTAGGCTAATTTTTTTTTCATCTGGAGCGAATTCTGGCGTATTTTGTAATGGTGCGTTGTATGCCTCGAAGCAGGGTTTCAGATGGTGTGACAACAGTGTTTGTTGTGTCGAAAAAGTTAAAAGTTCTTTTTGGCTGATCCTGGAAGTACCAAAGTCATTTAAGACCACACCATTTTCTTCTTAGAAGTCGATACCTACCTTTAAGCGTTCTATTGTCATTGGCTTTAGGCAGAACAATGAATGTTATTGGTCTTAAACGGTTACCGAATATTTTTGTTGTTTTGGCTATAGATACAAATTTCACATGGCTGATAGACACTACCATTAGCAAGAGTAATATCAACATCAAGTTGTTTAAGTTGTGTACCATTTCTAAGAAGGTGTTCAAATAGATTTCTACCGGCAACACTAGTTTTGGAGGAAGTGTCAAGATATGCTTTTCCTATTTTGCCGTGTGACATAATTGAAAGCGTTGGTAAGTCATTGCCGAGGGTGTTTTAATTGAATTGAACGAGACATTTTTGGGCCCTTTTGGCAATTCTTTACATGTTAGGCAGTAAGATCTTAAAAACCCAGGAGCCTTGGCTTATAACAATATAATATATGCCTTGATTTGATGGTGAACAAGCTTGTTTTGCTGCGTCAGATTCTACATTTTTACGACATTCCGCAACAGTATGATCGACATGCGTGCAATAAGTGCAGCGTTTTTTTATCTCCGCTTTTCAGAATGTTGTTGCTTTTCAGCTCTACTGTGTTCAACATTTCTTGCATGTTCAATCAATTCTTGAAACGAAACTACTTTTTCTCTGGGAATGCCAGATTGAAATATGCTGTAGAGCATACACCATCATGGTTTCACTTGGTCTCGGCGAAAGCAGTTGCGCGAACAAAGCTCTTCTCTTGCAAATAAAATTGTCTGCTGGTTCTCCGGCTCTTTGCTTGCTTTCGATAATTTCCGAATAGATGCTACAAGCTGGTTTGGTAGGAGCGAAAACGGTTCTCAATAGGAAGAAAACATCTTGCCATGAAAGCGCTTCGGATTTAACCCCCTACCACCAACTCCAAGTGGCATTATCGAGAAGAAGTGGGAACCTTTTAATTGCATCATCCTCAGAAATACGCTCAACATCTTTAAAGCATGATACTGTTGCGATAAATTCTTCAACTTTGATTAGGTTTCCGTCCCCCTTGAATCTGCTTGTACATGCACTAAAGCTACCTGAGCGTCTGGTCGACTCCATGACAGTTGTAAGCATACGCTGCATGTGTTCTTCTGTGAACGCTATTTTATTTTTTTGTTGGTTGTCTACCAAACATTTACTCCCTTGTATATATACTGCTCTAGTATTATCACGGGGCTTAATTTTGTATTGGGAACTCGCCCTGTTGTTAGCGATAGTAGTTATTCGCTCGTATTTTAATGAGAAACAAAATGTTCTACCTGGTGTACGAGGAGGCACTGTCGTCGATTCTTGATGATGCCAGTACTAGAGTAGTATATAAACAAAGCTTCTGCGAAGATTATCCGTGGTATTGTGGTGTGAGTGTGATTGACTATGATTCGTGTTGCAGAGTTTTTGTTTAAACTATGGCCACAAGATGGGTGCCAATCGCCAATGTAGGGCGAAGAAAAGAAGAACAGGGGCCTGATTATGGAATTCGCGGCGAATCGTTTTCAATTCGACGCCGACGTTTCAAATTCGACTAGCGTTCTTATTAACGAATTCGCGGCGAAGCGAAAAAATGTGTTCCAATATTCCAGTCATTTGACACTTAATATTCCAGTTAAGCAGGTGGCCATGGTTCAGAGGATAGAGTAGTGGATTGCTAAGCCGAACGCTACGGGTTCAAACCCCAGCTTCAGCAGCATATTTTTTCTACAAAAATCGCCAGCTTATCTGAGGCCACCTGTGCGATAACATGAGACAATACAAATCTAAGTCTCCTCCTCTGAGCCACGTAGGTTTCTGTTATGTGTGCTTTCTTTCTATGTGTCTCTCTGTCTCTCTCTGTTGTATGTCTTGTTCTGTCCCAGCCGATGGTCTCAGTCACCAGTGCTGCTATGTGTCTGTAGTTCGTTACATTTATGTGCGAAGTACTGTGAAATGTAATGTAATGTAATGTAATGTAATGTATTCCAGTTAATAATGTTAACAGTGTGACCGCACGTTAAAATTTAAATGAGTCCCTCAAAGGAACGAAGTTAAAGAACGTTCGATAAATCTTATTTTTCAAACAAAGGTTCTTCTAATAGAAGATTCTGGGGCTCTATTATGTAACTCGATTCTACTTTTGATTCTATTCGAAACTCATTTCCGATTCTACTTTCAAATCGTACTACGTATGAAAGTTGAATCGGATGCCGGTTATACCAACTTGTTTTCAAAAAAATTTGTACTTTCGAACGAGTATAGAGTTGTTTGACAGTTATAAATAAATAAATAGAGTGGCGCGACAGCTCTTGAAGAGCCAAGGCCTAAGTGGCTTACTC
This sequence comes from Sphaerophoria taeniata, assembly GCA_943590905.1. Lineage (NCBI taxonomy): Eukaryota > Metazoa > Arthropoda > Insecta > Diptera > Syrphidae > Sphaerophoria > Sphaerophoria taeniata. The sequence continues at coordinate 65,311,095 of OX016540.1, forward strand.
TCATCAACAATTCTCTGAGTGCGTGTGAAGAATTGAGGAGACCTACAATTTAACGCCGATTCCGAACGGCAGAGTTGAGAAGCACTTTTTTCATGACAGATTGATACTCTTGGAAGATTTGTCAGGTCTTCGCAAGAGGCAGTGCCCGTGAAAGATGAAATAAAAACTTGGCCTGAGTAGGACTCGAACCAACGACGTTCAGCTTAGCAGCCTAACGCACTTACCAACTAAGCTACGGGCAACTGCCCGTAACTGTTAACTGTTTGACAGTTAAAAAAATTAAAAAAAAAAAAACAAAAATAAAACATCAAATTTTTGGATACGAATAAATTTTAAAAAATGGACACCGTTGGAATTTGGTTCAATTTGAAGGAAATTAATACGAGCAATTTGAACGCAGAAGAATAAGAAATAATTCCAACATAATGGAGCCGAGTGAGAAAAGGTTTGTACATATAATATGTATATACGGTAGAATATTTGAACGCATTCTTAACGGAAAATATATACTTTTGTTTTTGATTTGTTAAGAACTATCGTCTTTCTTAAGACGGATTTATGGTCTTACTTAACACCATATCATCCGACATGACGACTTGCAGAAGACAAAATGCTGTTCCGATTATCATTAAGTTATCAGCAGCATTGAAGTTTATGGCAACAGGAGGTTGCCAAAACCAATTTTTTGGCAAAAATCACGAATTCCCGGGAACTCATATGTCATATTCAACTGATTAGCCCGGCTATGAGTGAGCATCTCTTCTTCAATAGAAAGCTAAAACATAGCATTAATGCCATGGTGGTAAGTTAATATTTTATATTATAAAGGTGGATATGGTTACATTCCATACATATCAATTTAATATTTTTAAGATTTGTGACTACAAAATGTTCATTAGATCGGTTAATGCCCGATATGGAGGGGCATGTCATGATTCGCACATATAGGCTCTACGTGATGAAAGAGCATATTTAAAACGGGGTTTCGAAAATGGAGAAACGACTTCGTGGACCTTAGGTTAGTAACATAAAAGTTTTGAAAGAAAATATTTAACATTAGGTGCTCAAATCTTTTCATAGGAGATTCTGGATAGGCAGCTGAAGGTTCTATTGAATCTAAATTCCATGAAAAGCATTCGATTTCAAGGTCAATAATCAAACGGTTTCCTGAAGGCAAGGTTCCGATGTCTTTTGTCGGCCAGAGAAATACATTATTCCCCCCAGAAGGTAACACAAATTATAAACGTTTGCTGTGCACTTCACAACATCTGCTTAATGTTCAGAGTCAAATTACCTGAACTTATTCAAGACATATTTTAGGAAGAAAATGGCAACCCTATAAACTTGGAACAACATTCAACTGACAACGACCATTATACAGGGTGATTCACGAGCGTTGTGCCAAAAAGCTAGAGCGTGTAGGTTGAGTTGAGACAAGAAAAAAATCGTATGGGAGGGGGGGGGGGTCTATTCCCCCCCGTTTAGCCGGGAGGGGCAATTTTCTGAAAAATTGACTTATTTTGTAAAAAAAAATATTAAAAATCAACGGCTTAGTTTACAACACCGTGCTATACCTTTCTGAAAAGCTAAAAACTTCTTCTTTCACTTTGTTTTTAAAATAAATGGTTTTAACGAATAGTTTAAAAAAAATAAATTTTCAAACTCAAAATTTTCAAAAAAAAAGCCAAAAAAAATTTTTTGAACTAATTTTTTTCAAAATTTTATGTAATTAAGTACTAATTTTGTTTTAAAATTTCAATGTCTTTGTTAATTTTTAGTCAAAAACAGAAAACCGGATGCAAAAATGTCTTTTCGTTTTTGAGAAATTAAAAAAAAACCAAAACCACTTTTTTCTAAGAAAATCTTTGTTTTTATTTTTACCTATCTGGACTTTTAGTATAATTTACTAGTTTAATTTATAAATTTAATTTTTTGTAATTGGAGTTTTATGAGGACTCAATAAAGTAGAAAAGTATTGGATTTTCCCTGGATTAATCATTTTGTTCATTGAAAACGTCTGCCATTGACCTTTCACTTCTAGCTCTCCGTGCTCTCGTCGGCGGATTCTTGAAAACATGCTACGACTTGGGCGCCATCTATTGGGATTTCTTTCAGCGTAGAGTCTTTCGGCTTCCCGATGTCGACAAAAAGTTAAACCGAAGCAGAAGTTCCTGTCCGCTAACTCTTCTCGAACATATGAGTTTGTTATTGTTATGTGTTGATGAATTAATATTTTAATTGTAAATGGTTGTTAAGTAAATATGCGATGCCTTTTATTAACCTTTAGGTTGTTAATTGTTTTTTCATTCAAGAAAAATTGCGGTTTAATTATCTTAAGCCCCCAGCAGGTAGAACCCTTCGCCGGCGAGTGGCCGCGGCCCCAGGTATAGTAAGAAAGAATTGCAGGTCAGTTTTCAGACGTTATCAATGAATAAAATGGTTAATCCTTTGAAAATCCAATACTTTTCTACTTTATTGAGTCGTCATAAAACTCCAATTACAAAAAATTAAATTTGTAAATTAAACTAATAAATTAAACTAAAAGTCCAGATAGGTAAAAATAAAAACAAAGATTTTCTTAGAAAAAAGTGGTTTTGGTTTTTTTTTAATTTCTCAAAAACGAAAAGACATTTTTGCATCCGGTTTTCTGTTTTCAACTAAAAATTAACAAAGATATTGAAATTTTAAAACAAAATTAGTACTTACTTACATAAAATTTTGAAAAAAATTAGTTCAAAAATTTTTTTTTGGCTTTTTTTTTGAAAATTTTGAGTTTGAAAATTTATTTTTTTTAAACTATTCGTTAAAACCATTTATTTTAAAAACAAAGTGAAAGAAGAAGTTTTAAGCTTTTCAGAAAGGTATAGCACGGTGTTGTAAACTAAGCCGTTGATTTTTAATATTTTTTTTTACAAAATAAGTCATTTTTTCAGAAAATTGCCCCTCCCGGCTAAACGGGGGGGAATAGACCCCCCCCTCCCATACGATTTTTTTCTTGTCTCAACTCAACCTACACGCTCTAGCTTTTTGGCACAACGCTCGTGAATCACCCTGTATAAACATAGCTAAAAGAACAAGAGATAATATTAGAAATGATTTGTAGAATGCATAAATTAAAAATGTATTTTCTTTTTATTTCAAAAACAAAACATAATAAATAACATTTTAAAAATTAAATCATAATATTACATACCAATTAATTCAGTGTCTGAAATGATTTTCATAAATAATGAATAAACAAATCGTAAATCACTGTGATAAATCCTTTATTTCAAGTTGCACTTTGAGAATTTCTCTTTTAATCTCCAATTTAGCTTCTTCAATATTTTTTTCTTCAAATAACCTTTTTTTTTAATTCGAATTTCATTTTTCTTATTTTGAGGTTTTCTTTTTTAGCTTTGTAAATTTTTTCAGTAATTTCACTTTGCCTCCGTGTATAGGTACTGTAACATTTCTTTTAAATTTTCGTAAATGTTTGTCATGATTTTATTTGAGTCATTTTGATGTTTAGTTTGGTTTTGAACTTGTTTTTCAAGCAAATTAATGTGTTGGCTTTTAGGATTGATTTTTTGCCGAGGGATGTTTTCACTTCCACTTCCACTCCTTTCAATCTGTTTTTTTAATGTCCGCAACCACAGAGTCATAGATCATTTGTTCATTTTCGGAATCAATGACTCCACTTTTTTGGACATCCACATGTCTTCGATCACCGTTCTTATTGGCGACCCCGAAGCTAGAAATCCCTGGCATTCCCTCGACTGCTGTTCAAAGGTCAAGTAATTCAGCCACTTTATTTTCCAAAGGCGTAAGGGATTTTGGCACGCTTGCAGTGCTCAGACACACCCTAGGCCCGCCGCGCGCCGTGGGGTGGGATCTTCCTGCATAAATATTATGTAACCCTGTGCTATAAAACTTTCGTGCCGAAATTTAAGAAAAATAGATAAAAACCATCTCTTGTGCTTTCTGACTGTCATAATAAATTCTTAACATAGAGGAAATGTTTAAGAAATGAAAATGAAAAGAAAGAATTAAGGTAGATAAGAAGAAAAGGAAAGAATTAGGAATGTAGCAGAAAAGGAATAGGATCAAGATGAACATAACTTTGTTCCACTGTCATCATTGGAAATCGTCATAAGAGATCATGGTTTATATTCTTCTTATTCTTTTTCGTTTATTTTAGTTTTTGTTGTTAAGGTACTTTTTAGGTAATTTTAGGTTTTATTCAATTCCTGGTCTTACATATGGTGATAATGTTAGCCTGTCTTTAACTGAGTGGATTCTTTCTTCGGGTTTTTGTCTAGCTTTCTTGATTTGTTCGGACCTCTTGGTCTCGTCGTTTGGGAGAAAAGCGGTGCCGAAGTGGACACTTCTAAGGCTTAAGCTTTTTACCCTGAGTTCGATTTGTTTGCTTAGGGTTCCACTTATCGACAGCTAAATTACTTAATGTTTCGTTAATTGTTATAATAAATCTTAATAATTTTTACCTTTTCTTGTCTTATTTTGAGTTATGTGTAGGTTTTTCTCTCAGTTTGAATCAAATCAATTTGGAATTTATTTCACTCTTTTAATAAACGAGAACGGCTTAATAACTTTCTATTATGTAATGATTTATTCTTTTTCTTTATTTTTCCTTTTTTGGAAAAATGTTTAGTTCCAACTTTCAATTTTACTTTCTCAAGTCGGTATGGAGCGTAATAGGCAACCAGCTTGGATGAGTGACAAATCGAAAAAGATCGAGAAAATGGTTCCGATCGAGTTTCTTACCTTGCTGATTTCGAAGGTCGAAATCATTCGAAGTTCGACTGATCTCTTTTTTGAGTTTTTGTTGGCGAATGTACTTATTTCCGTTTTCGGAATTTCAGTTGGTAACTTAAGTTTTGAAATTTGAGCTACTTTTTTTTCGATTGATAAAAATATGTTTTTGTGTGTAGAATCATTTCTACCTATTAAAGGGGCACGCTACAGTACATACTTACTTTTTTTTATCCTTTGATGTCACGTTGTGGTAGACCTTCTGCATTGAGATTTTGGGACAAATTTGTCCAGTGTCCACATATGTTACGATTTTTGTCTCGCTTCGGGTGATTTAAAATATCCTTTTGATAGGTCCCGATGATTTGACTTGAATTCTATCATGATTTCAAATTGGGTCTGGTTGGTATTTGTTATCTTTGCGGATTGCCTTTGCATTTGAAAATTAAGTCAATGTGTTGGCAATTAATTTTAAAGCAATTAGTTAAATTATGTTTATATTTATGTTCTTACATTTTTCTTGTGCACAGTCCTTTTAGTTTCTCTTCGCAAACAAAATTATAAAACACAAAAAGTTTAATGAAAAACTTTCAAATTCAAATTGCATTATTAATAATTTATAACTCTTTGACAAAAAAAAAACTTGGCTCGCAAACACATTTGATGTAGAGTGGAGTGATTAGTCTGATATTACGCGGTGACTCATGAGTCAGACTTTTTTTCGAACTACGTTGGTGTAAGAGGGATACAAAATTCGAAAAGCTGAAAAGGAAAACAATTTACCCGGTGAGTCACTGGCAAATTTTCGTACGACTCATTTTTTAATTTTGTTTTGTTCTCATTCTATATTTTTTGATTCTGTTTTAAATAAATTCGTCTTGCTTCGAGTAAACATTAAATTGGCTGATATTATACGGTTGTAAAAGCATTCTGTCATTCCGTTGAAATTATTTTGAAGGAGTTATCAATTAACAAGAGGTAAGTTTTTGATTGAAAATGCAATTTGCATCAATATATAAAACAAAAATTATTGAATTTACAGAGCGATGTCGCAAGAATTTATTTGGACGTGCGATTTAGTTACGGCGCTGATAACAGCGTACGAATCTCATCCTAATTTATACGTGACAACACACCCAAATTACATAAACAGGGTTCTTAAAGCCGATATAAAAGAAGAGTTGATATTGTTTACTTCAACAATTACTATTGAAGCAATTAAGCGCAAAATCCACACTTTGCGTAACCAATTAATTCGCGAGCTCCGTGAAATAGACAAATCCAAAAAAAAAGGGGAGCTGGTGTTGAGGACATTCAGGAGCCGAATGTGGTTTTTCAACCAAATGGTTTTTTTAAAAACCCATATCAAAGTTCGAGATTCAACATCAAATTTGGAAAAAGAGGTAAGCTGATGAAATCTGCACTGACGGTGCAGATTTTATTTTATTTATTATTATTATTTATTTATTTATTTTATTTTATTTTGAATAGAATTTAACACAAGAAGCTATGAATCTGTTAATTATTCTCAATTCGTAGCTGATGACGGTGGAGAAAACGGAAATTTTACTCCCAAGAGAAAGGTACGCATTTTTATTCTTTTAGTTGCCAGTCAACTTTCCCTTCGTTTAAAAAATATTGCGCAAACATTTCGCGTATGCGCTCTGCTGCTCCTCTATCGGATTGTAAACGCTGTTCAATGTTGGACTACTAGAAGTCGATTCGGCGTTCAATTGAACCAAATCAAAGGTTTCATTGGCGCAAAATTATAGTCCGCTAATGAACAACTTTAGTGTGATACTAGCTTAAAATGACGTTTCAGACATGACTCAAACGTCATTTTAAGCTAGTATCACACTAAAGTTGTTCATTAGCGGACTATAATTTTGCGCCATTGTGTTTGATTAAAAAATTATGCAACACAACACAAGCTTTACCTAGTTACATTTTCCACATTTTCAACACTTACTAGATCTATTGTTGTTTTAAAGATCCTAAATCTTTGAGCAAGCAAGCCAAAGGCATGTTCAACAACATGCCTCGCCCTCGAAAGTCTTGCATTAAAAACGTTTGCATGTTTCTTAAGACTTGAATACAATATGCTTCCTATCGAGAGCACGTAGGCAATTTGTGAATTGCCAACGCATCGCAAATTCTTCTGAAATTTGTGCCCAAGTCGATTTTGAGCTTGGAAACTAAAAAAAAACAAAAACAATAATGAAAATAAAGTAATGAAAAATATTTGTTTTTTTTTCAGGCAATATCATCTTTGGGACAAAATAAAAAAAAGCTGGACGAAATTTCGAGAAAACTGAACGAAAGGCTTTCCAACTATTGCTGCCCTTATGTAGCAATAAATAAATAAAAAGAAATCGAAATTTGTCAGTATCTTAACACTTTATTTAAAGTTTTAATGAGTATTACAAATTTCTTTGTTTTAATTTAATGTTTTTAAACAATTTATAGCAATTGGATAATGAAGCAATTATGTAAATGAAAATGAAAGGAAAAAAAGATTTATTTTAATTTGTAAAGTAACTTTTTCTGCGCAACCGACTTCGCTTTTTTCTCGAAAAATCACAGTGCTTCTCACTGCTTGTTTTTTTTTCGTACGGCTGCGACGTATCGCTGTGTGGCATAGCAGTCATCAGTATTGCCACTGGCATTAACACTCCCCCCGGTAAGACGATCTTCAGGCTTTGATGACGACTTATCCTTCAAGACATCGAGGACTGCCAGCTTAACAGCTGGTCTTTTGTATATTCCAGTTGTTGTCTGACCAGTTGAACTTCGAACTTGCCCATCTTTCCCAAGCTTGACTTCTACTACCTTTCCCTTCGGCCAAAGATTTCTTGGATTGATTTCGTCGATAATAATTAAAACAAGGTCACCGACACTGATTGGCTTCACAGGATTAAACCATTTTGTTCTTCGAGTTAATTTTGGCAAATATTCACGTATCCAGCGTTTCCAAAAGGCGTTAGCAAATTGTTGCGACTTCATCCAATTTCGTCTAAGAAGACTGTTGTCATCAGTGAGCACAGAGTCCGGTTTTTCACCATTCGACGATCCTAGAAGGAAATGGTTTGGAATCAGAACTTCATCGCTGTCTTGCTCGGTGTCAACGCTGTCGAGTAGATCGTCTACATCGTGGCTTTTCAAAATTGATTCAACTGCTCTCGGATAATCATTGATAATTTCTCGCGCGTTTTGGTTCTTAACGAATTGCGCGCAGCTTGGAGAACATGTAGTGCCAAAGGTGCATAACATACTCTTGCGGCTCACTATCAAGATCATCACTCCAGAGAAATCGTTGCGCTTGCTGGTCTGCCGTTGTAACTCTTATTTGGTGAAACATTACACGAATGTCACCGCACAATGCTATTCGTCGCTCTTGGAAGCGAAACAAAACTGAAAGCAGAGATTCGAGTTGGTCAGGTCCTTTCAGCAATACGGAATTTAAAGAACTTCCGTAAACTTCCGCAGCCGCATCCCAAACAATTCAGATTTCCCCTGGTTGTTGGGGTTTATAACTGTAGGTAAGGGAAGGTACCATGTTCGTGGAAAATATGTCTGTATCTCTTCTTTGGACAGTTTACGGATGTTATCTTTGGTTAGATATTCTTTAATTTGACGCGTAAGATTTATTTTAAGTTCTGGTTTACTATTCAACATTTTCTTGAAGCAATTGTGCCTTCGGAATGCCATGTGAAAACTATTCGGTAACTTGACATGGTCATACTTCCATAATAGACTAGTTTGGAAGCGATTGTCTGTCTTTTTGTTTCTGTTTCAAGAATATGAGAGGCGTGTTCATCATATTTTGACTTGATTGATAAGCGACCCATCCCAAGCGTGTCTTTGTAGCAACAAGATCACATTTCCACCCTCAATGACCTTCAGTGGAATCGATAACTTCAGATTGTCAAGTCCTATTAACACACGAGGAACAGCTCTTTTATATGATTGAATTGGATACCCACGCAGATACGAAAATCTTGATGACAATTGTTCCATATCCAAAGATTGTATTGGTAGACTTTGTGATTTTGATTTCACTGTCCTGATGACTGGAATTGTGAACCTTTCCGTCCGTTCCGCTGTAACGATTCTCGATTCATTTTCGCTACGGTGTGCATCGCCTGTCCATTTCAAGTACAGTGGTTGAGTTTTACCTTCAAGCTGCAACTCGTCCGCCAAAGAGTCCTCCATCATTGTCAAGGATGAACCCTCATCCAGGAAGGCAAAGGTTTCGACTTGGTTGTAATCGCTGTATAAAATGACTGGCACCACTCGGTATTTGATGTGTTGGACAGAACCATGTGCATTGCAACTAAATGGTTCTCTTGTCCTATCCGAATCGTTTCTCAAAGTCTGCATTATACTTGTTGACGGTTCATTATGGTTCTTGTGCAACAATCGATGGTGTCTATATGTGCAATTACTTATGCCACGAATGTATGTTATCGTACATCGTGAACTGTGTTGTGATAAGCAAATACGACAGTCTATTTTGTTTAACAACATCCCATTTGTCTTTAACTCTCATACTTTGGAAACGTTTACAATCGTAAATGCCATTGCAGAATTGCTTACAAACAACATAATTTTGTAAATTACCTGAATTTTCTTACCTGTTTTCCTCAGCATGTGTATTAAGATGCCCTTTTTCTTTTTTCCTCTTGTGTGGTTGTGTCTTTGCATCAATTTCAAAGGACTTTCCTGGGTTGACTCGACATATGTTGTCTACAAGTCGCATGAGCCAATCGTTGAAATCTGATAGATTGAAGTACTGCAAGTTTTCTGTAAAGGCGGTCCAGGATAACCTCAACTGCGTTGGGAGTTTCTCGACGAGCTCTTCTAAAAGTTCTGCATTGTCTAGATAGGTATACAATTTGCAAGCTTCCATTGTTGAGTTCAGATTTTGTACAGCGAGTGAGTAAGACACTACTGTTTCCACTTTCTCGACATTTATCTTTGGTTCTGCGTGAACTTTTTGCAAGAGTGTTTTCATTATTATTCGAGGTCGATCATACTTTAGTTTGAGTGAATATATGATGTAAGGCACATTTGATGGCATCATCAATCTCCCACGCATTGACTCCATTCTTCTGGATTGCCATGGAAGTAAGGTAGTTCTTTCGACATTGAATGTCGATTTGCAGTTTCCAACGGACTTGGCTGTGCTTCGTCATCTACTTGCACATTTCGCATACGTTGGAATGCATTCGCTGTCTCTGAACTCTCGTTTCGTTGCACCAAGTGGTGTTTTTTGTGGCAATTGTTTTGTGATAAACGCCGAATGAGCTTCAAGGCGGTAGGTTGGTCGAGTTGCTTGCAACGAGAGTGCTGTTTCGACTCCACGTACATTTCGCTGTTCGATTTTATTTTCCTCTTGCCTTTCTTGAAGCCATTCTTTAACTAGTTTACTGCCCTTCGATGATACACTTTTCGTTGAACCAGGGTTCGAACTTTTTTTGTTCAAGTAAATCGTATTTTTTTTTTTTGCAAATATTCCTCATCAAGTTGCTTTTGCCGTTCTTCGCGTTCTCTTTCCAATGCTCTTGCTTCTTCCAGCTCCTGAAGATCTAGCTCAATTCTACGTTGGCGTGTAGTTGATGAAGTCATCTTTGAGCAAACGGATTTTATTTTTCTGCATGCATTCGTCTCGTTTCTTGACAAGTAACACATTCCCAATCCATGTGCTCGATGTCTGCAGTAATTTGTACCACAAATATTAATAAATCTTAAAAAGAACACAATAAAAAGTCGAAATAGTATGCGTACACCTTAGGAACATACAAGGAAAATGCAATCGTGCCTTTAGTCTCGTATTGGCTTATTATTGGTATATTGGTATTATATTATTCTCTATGCTTTCAATTCGACGACTCCTGTCAATTTGTCAGTATCTTAACACTTTATTTAAAGTTTTAATGAGTATTACAAATTTCTTCGTTTTAATTTAATGTTTTTAAACAATTAATAGCAATTGGATAATGAAGCAATTATGTAAATGAAAATGAAATGAAAAAAAATTTATTTTAATTTGTAAAGTAACTTTTTCTGCGCAACCGACTTCGCTTTTTTCTCGAAAAATCACAGTGCTTTTCACTGCTTGTTTTTCTTTTTGTACGGCTGCAACGTATCGCTGTGTGGCATGGCAGTCATCAGTATTGCCACTGGCATTAACACCAACCATTCTTCATACAAGTGGCTGGGAAAGCAAATAGTTTTTGAAATAGAAGAAATGAAAAATGAACGAATTAAAAGGAGAGCTGCCTGGGGCTTGTAAAATTTGCTTAAGCAATATGTTGAGGAAGACTGGGTAACAACAAATCAAGAAGCTTCCTGCTCTTCTCAAAATATGCCATCAATCTCTTTGCAGCAAAATGCCAGCACAACACATCCTCCTGAAATTGGACCATTTGAGATTGTCAATGTTAGTGTTATTCAGCCTGCTTCAGCACAGAATGCCTTCAAAGATGACATACTGTCACAATCCATGAACGATGATTTTGATGTTAACGAGTTAATAGAAGAAGATTATTGATATTGTTTTAAATAACTTGAACTTTAAGCTTTTATTTTGAAGTTAAAAGATATCTTTTTCACCCGAAATCTACTTAAAATTTTTCCTCTGCAGTTGGGTGGCGCTTCAAGCAATTCGCATTTTGAGTCTCAGTCGGGGACACTCTTAATGCCAACCGTACTATTTCAAATAATAAACGTACTTTTTAAATTATCCCAAATTGCTTTACAGACTTCTGGCACAGCATAGGTCAAAAAAGGCTGCGATAATCTTGTCTGGTAATCTGTGCTTTTATATGACTCACAAGTAGCCAGATACCTCAAAGTCGCAGCCAATTTTTCGGATTTTTGTCCTCCATCGTTTGATCCAAATATTTGGTTTTTTAACTTCTAACTCATTGTAAACATCTTTACAAAGATTGAGTAGCTCGGATGCAACCTCCTCATCTTCGCTGCTATCCATATCCAAAACATCGATTGCGGTTTCGGCACAATCTAACAATTTCCCAAGAAATGCATTATCCATTTTGTATCTAATTAAAAAAAATTAGTACCTACGCATTTTAATATATTAGGCATTTAAACTTTTTTCGAATGATTAGCGGGTACGCGAGTATGTGGGTATTAAAAACTCTAATACATACCTACCTTTACGATTAGAATTATTGAAGTTGATTTCTCAACAGAAATATTTTTTTTGTTTTTTAGAAAAGCGTTTGACTTCACAGACAGAAAATCGAATTAAAGAGAGTTGCCAAAATTTTAGTACTGACTTAACAGTCATGGTGTAATAGTGTTCGACTCAGAGGATAACATTTCAAAAGAGAATTCGAAGAAGAATCATTAACGCCAAAACAGACGTGCAGTATTTCCATGCAGCACGCAAAAATTTACACAGGCTCTTATGGAAAGCAGTGCTGCATGCAGTGCTGTGCTGCACGACGCGACGTCTCTAATTCTAAATTTGCTGCACAGTTTAATTGCAGCCACAACGACAAAACTAAAAATAATAAGAAATGAGATTTTGGCATCACTTATTTTGACAAGAAAGAAAATGTGCCATTTGTTTTAAATAACTGTTATTATTTTATTATTTGTCTCGGTCGCTGGCATTTTTATTCTTAACAAGTAGGAGTAGAAAGATGGAAGAAAAACTAATTGAATTTGTTCGCACAACTCCCTTTTTGTATGATAAAAAGCATTCGTCTTACAAAAACGTTCATTTACGGGATACAAAATTCCAAGAGTTGTCAATATTGCTTGATGTTCCCGGTAAGTTATTTCAAATTTTTCGCTTTCGTTTCATTTTTAACTGCTGATGGCTACTCTAAAAAGCAAACATTTTCAAGAGTTATTTATTAATTTCTTTTTCTTTGATTTTTGCAGCAGCGAAATTGAAAAAAAAGGTGGAGAACACTGAAGGACATTTTTTATAAGCATATAAAGAAATTGCCTTCAAGTGGAAGTGCTGGCTCTCCAAAAAAAATCATGGAAGTGGATGGACCATTTAATGTTTTTGAAGGACGTCGAACACACAAATAAAAGGTTTGTGAATTGAAAATTGTTTCTCCATAAAATGTTGTTTGTTATTAAATATTAATATATGTATCTAAATACGTGCATACATATGTTCTTTATTGCAGTATATCAGGAAACTTTCAAACGTCTTCCAGTTCTGAGTGCAGCTATGGAGTGGAAGAATTTTATCTGCACGACATCGATTATGGCGTTCTTGAACACGACGAAGACATTGTTGAAATGGATTTCAATGTGCCCTCAACATCCACACCAATTGAAAAGAAAACTAAAAAACGAAAAGTGGATGGAATGTTGGATGCAACAAAAGGGGACGTCGACGAAGCCATTAGTTTGGCAAAACAAGTTTTTTCGCAACCAACCATCGAGAAAACACCAGCTGACCACTTTTTTGAAGGTTTAGCGAAACAAACAAAGGGAGCCAATCTTTCACCAATTGATTTCGCTATCCTTCAAAATGCACTGTTAAAATGTTTTAACAAATTAGTGTACAATATTGATACTTGATTGAATAAAAAAAAATTCAATTATATATTATTGTGTTTTTTTTTGTTTTTTTATTGGATTTGGGGCCGGTTTGTTGAATCCATCGATAATAAGATAAAAATTTGTGAGATTTGAAACATTTTTTTTTCCATTTGAAATTAAACACAACTTTATTTTGAAAAAGAAAAAAAACAACAAGTGTCACTTCACAAAACAGTTATCGTGCAGCAAAATCATTAAAATTATGCACATGTGTTTTGAAAGCAGTGCTGCATGCAGAACTGCATGCAGTTTTGATGCACGTCTGTTTTGGGCATTAAACATGAGTCACCGTGTAATAGCAGACTTACATATATTCGATTTTGCCTTGTTTTGAATTCTACTTTCGAGTTACGTAGTTCCTCGTTTATTCGAAAGTTCATTAGAATATAGTTGGCACTACTAGAACTATTGATTCTCGTTGGTTCGAAAGAAGTCAAATAGATGTACCAATTTTTCGAATTCGAGCAATTTTATTGTAGAATTGAGTTACATAGTAGGGCCCCTAAATTTGGCAGTTGATAGCGGCCTTTTTTTGAAGCAACATTTGTTGGTTATCATTAATTCAGTCTGTTTTGCAAGACTACTGTTTACATGTTATAATCTGCATGAGAAGAAGAATGTTAATAAATATGCAGAAATGAAAATAAAATCTTTTTTCATGCTCTAACTGTAGAGCACTTAAAAAGATGAGTCAAATTTAATAATATGAGTCCCTTCCCTGAGCCAGCTTATCAAAAATTACACTATCAGAAAATGCCGAAGAGAGCTTAGAGCAAGCTAAATCTTACAACAAATATCTCATCACTTAGTGCAGTGTTAGTTGTTATTACACTAAAGTAAAACAAACAAACACGTACGTAATAACAAACATCACAAACAAAAACAAAATTGAGTCCCAGTGGTAACTCTGAATAAACACTCTTTTGCCTGTGAATCCGCCAATAAAAAGCTGTCGGTTTCAACTTGCCAGCAAATATTATGACATTTCAAATACGCCTTCGAATTCGTTAATTGGTCGAATTCAAAACGAAAAAGACAAAAGCGAACGCAATAATTGAAAAATGTCAAACTCACTAGCAAACCGATTCGCCGAATCCCATAATCAGGCCCCAGGGTAGTGATCGAAGTGAGGCACAAGTTAATTTAAGGTAAAAAAAAACAAGCAAATTGTTTCATCTTTAAATCATACAAATTTTATTTCAGGAGAACTACTTCTAAGAAATTATTGTTGACTAGAGGCTTATGCAATAAGCCGAGCTAACCTCTGTAAAATCTGGCGCAGAAGTGTCAAGTGAGTGAGCTTACAAATATTTCTTCCTCGTATACCCTTTTTTACGTTTTTTTAAATCGTTATTTAACATCACAGTGTTACGTTAAAATATCGTTACGATACAAAAAAAGAAACAGATAAAGAAGCAATGCTTTTATTCCTTCTAGACAACAGTGATTACATCTTTAAGGACTTCATACATTTTAAATACACGATCAATTTAAAATGGATCTGAGTCTACTATCTTTATTAGCCGACATCAAAGATTTTCTACTCTCTCTTAATTTTTCTTTTTTCTCCAGCGTATTTTCTAAATTAATTTGACACAAAAGTTCAACATAGCCCAAAACTACATTATTCAATTGGCTTGCAACAGCTAATGCTTCTACTAATGTTTCTTGGATTTTCTCGATTTTATGTAAAACAGCATGTGACTTACAAATCAGGAGCCATCCTAGTAAATTCCAAACCAGACTGTTGCATTTTTTGGCTTCTGAAATATACGAATTAGTTTTAAAGGGTCCATTAGTGATATATGTAAAAAAAAACTAATATATACTATTTAATTAAACAAAGGAAAATCATAGTATAATCGCAGACAATACTGGGGATTTGAAAATACCACTTTTATAGACTGTATAACGGCGACGACGAACAAAATTCCGCCGTCAGGCAGGAGCTTTTCATCGAACACGATGATAGCCAACAATTCCGTGAACCTGACCTAGAAGAAGTGAAAACGGCAATATCACGGCTGAAATCCAACAAAGCCGCTGGAGCAGATGGTCTAGCTGCCGAGCTATTCAAAGTAGCAGGTGACGGACTAGATAGGAGCATGCACCAAATCATCTGTAGGGCCCACACACTACACATGCATGCATGCACAAACAAAAATTAGCACAGTCACGTTTCAACCATACACTACTCATGCAAACTGCACATTCTTTAGTCGTGTGTACATCGCTGAGTCCACTGCAAAAGCTATTTTGATTGCATTGGCAATACAAAAAAAAAAAAAATACTAATGTCGATAAAGTTCCAAGAATTAAGTCGAATTTTTTTTATTTCCCGCTGATATTTTCAAAATTAGATTTCTCTTGATGTTTACTTATTGAAATCCACCGCTTGAATGAGCAAATTAGCCCACACACTACACATACACATGCATGCATGTACAAACAAGAAAATATCAAAAATTTTTGAAATCACTCATGCCGCATGCACAACCACACATGCTTCACCATAGACTCGCAGTTTGCATGCACAGTCACTGGAATGTGCATGCATGCATGTGTAGTGTATGGGCCCTTTAAGATATGGTCGGAAGAATGCATGCCTGATGAAGACCTCAGCATTGTTTGCCCAAAAAAGGCAGATCCCCTTAACTGCACCAACTACAGAGGAATCAGCCTGCTTAACATCGCCTACAACATCCTTTCTGCAGTTATATTTGAACGTCTGAAGCCTTTCGTAGACAATCTGATTGGTATTTATCAATGTGGCTTCAGACCAGGAAAGACAGATCCTGGAAAAAACCTATGAACTCCAAATCTAACTATGTCTAGTTTTGGCATCCCTGCAAAGCTCGTTCGCTTGTGCAAAATGACGATGGAGAACTCACGCTGCTCCATCAAGGTTGGCAACGAGCTTACGGAATCTTTCGATGTCGAAAAAGGATTCAGACAAGGCGATGCACTGTCGTTCTTGAGAAGATAGTTCAAGACTCCACCGTCAACACCAGAGGCACCATCTTCCAAAAATCTTTTCAACTCTTGCGTACGCCGATGATATTGATATAATGGGAAGAACACTGCGTGATGTCAATGTTGCCTTTGTGGGTGCAGTGCATTTACGCCCATGGAATTAACGCCCGCGGGTGTTAATTCCAATAACAAAAGGAATTTACCCCCGCGGGTATTAAATCCTTTTTGAATTGGCAATAAGGCCCACCATAAAAAAGAACTAGCGACCGCGGGTGTTAATGTCATTTGAAATTGGAACTAACACCCGCGAGTGTTATTTTCTTTTGGAAGAGATCTTTTCAACCTCGGATGTGAACACTTGCGCTGGCATCCTAGACACCTTGGCCACGTTAGTAGAAACAAATTAAACATCACAAATGAAGTTTACAAATTTTACATTTCTTACTTCGTACGATTATACTTTTAGGGCCAGTTCGTTCAAGCTTGATCATCTTTAATCAAGGACTATTCCAGTTGATAATCCTAGAATTCGTTTGTTCACAAAAACTGTAATTAATAAATCCGTGATTTGAGCACTTAATTTGAGATTTTGTTAATCATCCAATTTTGCTCGATTAAGGCAATTTAATCAAGGATGTACTATAATTCAGTTTGTTCATACTTGATTTACGTACTGACAACTGACATGACATTTGCTTATTCAAGCCTCATAGAATTGTGGATATCCATCAAATCGAGCAAGAATGTTATCAAAAATCATTAATGCTTAAAATGAAAACTAAACAGAATGTTCAGTTTTAGAACACTGCTATACCCTCAAACTCTTATTCATAACACACGATAGAGACACTATATAGGAAACTTCAAATCTGTTGATACCTATGTATTTACCGAAGGGCTTAACCAAACAAGTAGATGTTGGAGCTTTGTTCCAGAATAAATAACTATCACACCATAACTTTATTGTTTGCTTTATTGAACTTTATTTGGTACTAAACACTCCACTGGTACAAAAGAAGTGTTTTCAACGGATTTGCATTAACATTTTTATACATTAAACATAACAGGCCACTTGATCACAATTTCATGAACGTTATAGAAATATGCATATGATACATTTAATTTTCTTATCAGGAAAAAAGAAGCACATCATTCGTCCATTTGCCAGTTTTCTCATTGTTTTGTTTTGAATTTTGAAATTTCGAAATAAAGCAAACACGTACTGAATTAAAAAAAAAAAAAAAAACAACAATTGACAACAAAATGAAACTTATAAACTTAATTCTTGATTAAGTTTTGACAATGAAACTGAGTGATAGACTGGAAAATGGAATGATTTATGGAAAAACCATGATTTGCTAATCAAGGTGAAAAAAAGTGAACAAACACTCTTTGATTATCACAAGTTCTTAATTATGGATTAAGAGGAATCTGTGATAAACAAATTGAAGATTTAACCCACTGTGAACGAACTGGCCCTTAGTCATTCAAGACTTATTCGGTTTGTGAATTAAAATTTTTTTTTTATTCAAAAACCGAATAAATCTTTGGGATGTCAAAGTTCGGTAGGGATATGGCTTTCTACAAGCACACTATACTTGAAGCCAATTTCATCTTATTGTATCTATCTGTCACCTAAAATAACCAAGCTATTTCATTTACATTCGCGCGAATTTTTTTATTTTCACACCCCAAATTGATTCTCTTTTTGCCAAAATTATTTCCGCTCGCTGCGCTCGCGATCAAATCAAATCGATCTTGAAATTTTTGTATCGGCTTCAACCTCAGTCGAAATGATGCTGAAAATGAATCATTGAAATGCTTGCAAAAATGTAAAACCACTACTTTTCCAAATAAAAGGAAACCTAAACAGCTCCGACAATTTTGTCGACAGCTAATAAAGAAACGTGGTCCTATTTATTTCAATGTGTACTTATAGTCCAGTCAATAAAGGTTTTCACCTCAAAAAAAATCCAACAGTTTTGAAACTTGGCACACTTACTAGGGGATGTCTGGTGATGACCCAAAAAAAAGTTTGTTTCAGTTTTTCGAGTTTATCTCGAAAACTATCTGTCGTATCAAAAAATTTTGTTTTACAAAATTAAAGCTCATTAAATTTTATAAAAAAAAAGCTTGTATGAACTTTTTCGTATCTCTTATAGTTTATAAAATAACTCTAGCGGCAGTGAAGAGAAACATACGGTTTTTTCGGTTTTTCGGGTTTATCTTGAAAACTATTTGTCGTATCAAAAAATAATCTTCTACAAAATTACAGCTTATTAAATTTCCGAAAGAAAAAAAATAGGTTTTAAATAACTCCACCCACATTGAAGGAAAACAAGTAATTTTTTCATGTTTATCTTGGAAATGGTTTCTCGTATTAGTCCAGACAAAATAAACATTCGACCCGGAAAAAATTCGCATAGAGCTGAAAATTGGTACAGAGCATTAGAACACCGATTAAAGTAAAATGTCAAAAGTCCCCAAAAATCCCATGTGTGCATAAGAAATTATTCAAGGTCAAATGTCGAAAATGTTGGTTTTTCATGTATATCTTTGAAACGGGGGAAGCTATCAAAAAAAAGTATATGAAAGGCTTGTACGCCTTGTAATTCTCTAAAAAAAAAAATTATGACACTTTTTTTCCTACGAGCAAGCGTTTAGAAAATATTGTATTAAATCTGCAGAGTTAAATATAAAAAAAAACAACATGTTCGACATTTAACCTTGAATATTTTTTTTTGCACCAGTGGGATTTTTGAGGAATTTTGTAAGATGTCAAAATTCCTCAAAAAAAGAGATGTCCTTATGCTCTGTACCAATTTTCAGCTCTATGCGAATTTTGTACAGGGCTTAGGAGCTAATTATAAAAAATTCGAAATTTTGAGTTTTGACCAAATTATGTTTTTTTTTTATGACAGCTTAAAAAAAAATGTTTTTATATAGAAAACCACATAATCTACAAGTTTTTCATAGAATTTTTTTCAATCGGACTCACCGTTTAAGAGTAATACGCAAAAAACCATTATTTTCGACATTTGACACATTTTAAAATCGCAATATTTTCTAAACGCTTGCTCGTAGGAAAAAAAGTGTCATAATTTTTTTTAAAGAGAATTACAAGGCGTATAAGCCTTTCATATACTTTTTTTGATAGCTTCCCCCGTTTCAAAGATATGCATGAAAACCCAACATTTTCGACATTTGACCTTGAATAATTTCTTATGCACACATGGGATTTTTGGGGACTTTTGACATTTTACTTTAATCGGTGTTCTAATGCTCTGTACCAATTTTCAGCTCTATGCGAATTTTTTCTGGGTCGAATGTTTATTTTGTCTGGACTAATACGAGAAACCATTTCCAAGATAAACATGAAAAAATTACTTGTTTTCCTTCAATGTGGGTGGAGTTATTTAAAACCTATTTTTTTTTCTTTCGGAAATTTAATAAGCTGTAATTTTGTAGAAGATTATTTTTTGATACGACAAATAGTTTTCAAGATAAACCCGAAAAACCGAAAAAACCGTATGTTTCTCTTCACTGCCGCTAGAGTTATTTTATAAACTATAAGAGATACGAAAAAGTTCATACAAGCTTTTTTTATAAAATTTAATGAGCTTTAATTTTGTAAAACAAAATTTTTTGATACGACAGATAGTTTTCGAGATAAACTCGAAAAACTGAAACAAACTTTTTTTTGGGTCATCACCAGACATCCCCTAGTAAGTGTGCCAAGTTTCAAAACTGTTGGATTTTTTTTGAGGTGAAAAGTCAGCATCATTTCGACTGAGGTTGAAGCCGATACAAAAATTTCAAGATCGATTTGATTTGATCGCGAGCGCAGCAAGCGGAAATAATTTTGGCCAAAAGAGAATCAATTTGGGGTGTGAAAATAAAAAATTCGCGCGAATGTAAATGAAATAGCTTGGTTATTTTAGGTGACAGATATATACAATAAGATGAAATTGGCTTCAAGTATAGTGTGCTTGTAGAAAGCCATATCCCTACCGAACTTTGACATCCCAAAGATTTATTCGGTTTTTGAATAAAAAAAAAAAAAATAATTCACAAACCGAATAAGTCTTGAATGACCAAAAGTATAATCGTACGAAGTTAGAAATGTAAAATTTGTAAACTTCATTTGTGATGTTTAATTTGTTTCTAATCACGTGGCCAAGGTGTCTAAGATGCCAGCGCAAGTGTTCACATCCGAGGTTGAAAAGATCTCTTCCAAAAGAAAATAACACTCGCGGGTGTTAGTGCCAATTTCAAATGGCATTAACACCCGCGGTCGTTAGTTCTTTTTTATGGTGGGCCTTATTGCCAATTCAAAAAGGATTTAACACCCGCGGGGGTAAATTCCTTTTGTTTTTGGAATTAACAGCCGCGGGCGTTAATTCCATGGGCGTTAATGCACTGCACCATTATTTCTAGGTTGCAATGGACATAAGAGCGCAACCCTTGTAAGGGTCTAATTTCCACAAGAAATTGAAATAAGGCTTTATTTCGTCAGACGTTATTTTACGTCACCATTTGTTTCACGTGTGGGTTTTATTTCTAATTAAAATTGGAATTAAAGCCCACCAAAAAAAGGAATTAACCCACGCGGGTGTTAATTCCAATTCAAAAAAGGAATTAACACCCGCGGGGGTAAAATCCTTTTGTTATTGGAATTAACACCCGTGGGCGTTAATTCCATGGGCGTTAATGCACTGCACCGCCTTTGTGAGAATTGAGACAGAAGCGGAAAAATGGGCTTTAGCGGTAAATGAGGGAAAAACGAAGTATATGCTGTCTTACTTTATTAAATTACGTCGCATTAGTTGTTGCTAACAGCACTTGAAATGATTGGCTGCTTGTACTCGAATTGGCTTTGGATTAACCCGCCACACAACAGATGCAGATTCCGTTCCTGAAAAACTAGCTTATGACATACTAAGTATGTTCAATAAGAAAAAGTGTAAGTTAGAACAGAACAGAAAAGTAAAGAAGAGAACAGATCAGCACAGAAATGTCAGACAAGTTAGAACAGTCATTCCAGATCCAGGTTACTCTTCCTCAAAAGCAAGTACAGAAAATCCTGTTCTTTTTTACTCTAATCTGTACGAAACTGTTCTAGAAAAAGTCATTGAACAGCAAACTAGAACAGTCTAGCACAGAAAATGTGTTATTTAACAGGAAAACCGTGTACTTTTCTGTCCAATACAGTTCAGCCCAGAGTCATTGAACACGAACAGACTTACTCTTATCTTGGCAAATTGGGCAAAGGAAAGTCTTGTATCGAATGCTGCTGTTTACATTAGCGCAATTAAAATGGTTCCACGCTTCATATCGATCACAGCAGGGGCAATTGAATTCCTCGTTTTGCTCACAACGAGCAGTTAGCTTCTTTTTGGGTGGCAATGAATCGCGGAAGATATTGTGGATCGAATGTGGCGAGGAATTGTTGATTTGGAATCGAGTTTGGATTTGAATTAAGACATACATGGTTCTGGTCCATAGTGATCCTCATTGTCGTCAGGAGACAATGAAACTGGTGTTACTGGACTGTTATTAGCATGACTAGGCGAATTTTCTTTCATCTGGAGCGTATTGAATTCTGGCGTCTTTTGTAATGATGCGATTGTATGCCTCGTAGCATGGTTTCAGATGGTGTATCAACAGTGTTTGTTGTGTCGAAAAAGTCAAAAGTTCTTTTTGGCTGATCCTGGAAGTACCAAAGTCGTTGTCCAAGATTTAAGAACACACCATTTTCTTCTAAGAAGACGATACCTTTAAGCGTTCTATTGTCTTTGGCTTTAGGCAGAGCAATAAATGTTATTGGCCTTAAACGGTTACCGAATATTATTGTTGTTTTGGCTATACAAATATCACATGGCTGATAGATTCTACCATCAGCGAGAGTAATATCAACATCAAGTTGTTTAAGTTGTGTACCATTTCTAAGAAGGTGTTCAAATAGATTTCTACCGGCAACAGTAGTTTTGGTGGAAGTGTCAAGATATGCTTTACCCATTTTGCCGTGTGACATAATTGAAAGCGTTGGTAAGTCATTGCCGAGGGTGTTTTTAATTGAATTGAACGAGACATTTTTGGGCCCTTTTGGCAATTCTTTACATGTTAGGCAGTAAGATCTTAAAAACCCAGGAGCCTTGGCTTATAACAATCATATATATGCCTTGATTTGATGGTGAACAACCTTGTTTTGCTGCGTCAGATTCTACCTTTTTACGACATTCCGCAACAGTATGACCGACATGCGTGCAATAAGTGCAGCGTTTTTTTATCTCCGGTTTTCAGAATGTTGTTGCTTTTCAGCCATACTGTGTTTAACATTCCTTGCATGTTCAATCAGGTCTTGAAACGAAACTACTTTTTCACTGGGAACACCAGATTGAAATATGCTGTAGGGCAAACACCAGCTTCTATATCATGGTTACGCTTGGTCTCAGCGAAAGCAGTTGCGCGAACAAAGCCCTTCTCTTGCAAATAAAATTGTCTGTAGGTTCTCTGGCTCTTTGCTTGCTTTCGATAATTTCCGAATAGATGCTACAAGCTGATTTGGAAGGAGCGAAAGCGGTTCTCAATAGGAAGATAACATCTTGCCATGAAAGCGCTTCGGATTTAACACACTACCACTAACTCCAAGTGGCATTATCGAGAAGAAGTGGGAACCCTTTAATTGCGTCATCCTCAGAAATACGCTCAACCAAAGACCATATAACCTAATGAATCAAATTTTGAAATATTGTAATTCAATATTCAACCCACCATTCATGTCAAATGACCAAATTTATTGAGAAAAGAAATTAGAACTAGGATCGATTGAATGAATTTTAAGTACCATCACTGACTTCAACTATATATAAGCTGTGTTTGTATGCCCTATAATTGTTTGTCAATAATTGTTTATTACACGATTGCTGGATATTTTCTGGCTAGTAGGTAAGAGATTGAGTGTGTTAACTTTAAACCTGGAATTGTTACTCTTTCCCGATATTTTATTTACGGAAGTTTCTATGTACTTAATCTATTGCCAATTTTTTCGCTTACAAAATTGTATTTGGGATCTTCTTAGATTCCTCGCATATCCCCGGAATTCTTTTTAATAGAGAAAGTATTTGGCGAACCTTCTTTAAATTATATACTTTACAAAAAAAGAAACAAATAAAGAAGCAATGCATTTATTCCTTTTAGACAAGAGTGATTACATCTGTAAGGACTTCATACATTTTAATACACGATCAATTTAAAATGGATCTAAGTCTACTATCTTTATTAGCCGACATCAAAGATTTTCTACTTCTATTCTCTCTTAATTTTTCTTTTTTCTCCAGCGTATTTTCTAAATTAATTTGACACAAAAGTTCAACATAGCCCAAAACTACATTATTCAATTGTCTTGCAACTTCTAATGCTTCTACTAATGTTTCTTGGATTTTCTCGATTTTATGTAAAACAGCATGTGACTTACAAATCAGGAGCCATCCTAGTAAATTCCAAACCAGACTGTTGCATTTTTTGGCTTCTGAAATATACGAATTAGTTTTAAAGGGTCCATTAGTGATATATGTAAAAAAAAACTAATATATACTATTTAATTAAACAAAGGAAAATCATAGTATAATCGCAGACAATACTGGGGATTTGAAAATACCACTTTTATAGACTGTATAACGGCGACGACGAACAAAATTCCGCCGTTAGGCAGGAGCTTTTCATCGAACACGATGATAGCCAACAATTCCGTGAACCCGACCTAGAAGAAGTGAAAACGGCAATATCACGGCAGAAATCCAACAAAGCCTCTGGAGCAGATGGTCTAGCTGCCAAGCTGTTCAAAGTAGCAGGTGACGGACTAGATAGGAGCATGCACCAAATCATCTGTCAGATATGGTCGGAAGAATGCATGCCCGATGAATGGAACCTCATTATTGTTTGCCCGATTCTGAAAAAGGGAGATCCTCTAAAGTCTTAACTGCGCCAACTACAGAGGAATCAGCCTACTTACATCGCCTACAAGGTCCTCTCTGCCGTAATAAGTGAACGTCTGAAGCCTTTCGTCAACAATATGATTGGTATTTACTATTTATCAATGTGGCTTCAGACCAGGAAAGTCAACCATCGACCAAATTTTCACTTTGCGGCAGATCCTGGAAATAACCTCCAAATCGAACTATGTCTAGTTTTGGCATCCCTTCAAAGCTCGTTCGCTTGTGAAAAATGACGATGGAGAACTCACGCTGCTCCATCAAGGTTGGCAACGAGCTTACGGAATCTTTCGATGTCGAAAAAAGATTCAGACAAGCCGTTGCGCTGTCGTTCTTGAGAAGAACGATCTCTCCCTTGGTTTCAAGGTACTTCATTACCGCCATATTCGCAAAGACTCTCTTCTATAAACCTTCCTTCTTTGACGACGAATCATAGAAAATACTTACAATTTTGTTTTATTGTTGGAATAATAATTGGACATATATCATTACCATCAGTTCTTAGTAGTTTAAATTTTAGTTTTAGTAATTCAAACATAAGACTGCAGAAACCACTGAATAAAATATTTAGTAGATCAAATTATTGTGCTCAAAGCCCTCTAAACCAATTAATTACATTTTTGTATAAATTCGCCTAACGATAATGTCAAAAGCATTAAATGTAAATTAATGATTTTTAACAGCCTAGTTTAAGTTTTAGATTTTAAGTATTATCAGCCGTATTTATTAGATTCTCCTTATACACCTCTATACAGTATTATAGCTATGCTATGAATAAGGCTCTTATGTTACGTTGAATAAGTTCTTATATATAAAAATTTGTTCAACATAGCATAATTATATTAGATCTCTGTCAAAAAAAAGTACCAAAATGATGATGATCTACTAAATTCGGCAGACATTTGAATAAAAAATAAATAAATTTCTGTAGTTGTCAGTTGTGTAAAAATAAAAATTCGAAAACCAGATCAAAAGGACAGACCACAAAAATCAATGAGGACAGCACTTTAGATGGAAAAAGTTAACATTTTGATATATGCAAGTGTACAGACGCAGCAGTGTTGGCTCGCTGATCATTTGATGGCTCCATTGTGGTTTTAAATTTGTGCGATTTTCTAACGGATAATAAAATAAAATCAATAATTTTTATTTTCTGACTTTTGATATTTGACACATATGTACGTATAATAGTCTTAATAATAAGCTTTATACAACCCTAAACGTTTGTATAGCTTATTCAATCCCTATGTAGTGTAGCTAAAACCTTATAAATAAGAATTTTCCTTAAACAGGCAGAATAAGCGTTATAATAAGTAAATGTTCGGTTTATAAATAAGGCTGTATATGTATAAGCACTGTTAACGTTAGTATTTAACGTATTGAAATAAATATCGCGTACGCCGATGAATTGATTTAATGGGAAAAACACAGCGTTATGTCAATGTCGCCTTTGTCAGAATTGAGACAGAAGCGGCAAAAATGGGCTTAGCGGTAAATGAGGGAAAAACGAAGTAAATGCTGTCTTCGAGGAAGGACACCTAACACCGATGGCTTGGACAGAACGTCACAATAGACGCATAGGTAGAAGTGGGGTACATTGATACACGGGGCACAAAGATACTTTCGATATTGTTTGAAAACTAATCACAGTAGGCAACTCAAACAGGTGCACAACACACCATTTCTATAAAACCATATACACCCTTAACTGTCCTTCCTCTTCGGTCATCTGTTATATCTCAGCAAAAGCAAACGTGTTTTTTAAGTGCATAAGTAATTTTGTTTATATTTTTTTTTTTTGAGTGATATTTCACCTTGAATATTTCGTGTCACACATTTCATTTCAACTTAGATTGTAAGATAATAGCTGTGTTCACTGAGGCTGTGCTGGACTGTTCTAGACAGAAAAGTACAGCTTTTTGCTGTTCATTGAGGTTTTTTCTGTGCTGAACTGTTCTACTTTCCTGTTCATTGACAAACCTAGAACAGTTTAGAACAGGATTTTCTGTTCTTGCTTTTGAGTCAGATCAGGTTAGAACAGACTTGTGAGAAATGTCAAAAACGAAGTTGTCATTTTTTTTGTTTACGTTTTGATTTGGCTGTGCTCATTTGATTGACGAGCGAATTTTTAAGAAATAAAAGAATTAATTCAAATTAAACTAAAAAATCAAACGAAACATGGAAAACACAAATAACAATCAAAAGTAAATTGGATCCCTTACCGAAGAATCCCCTAAAAGGAAAGTACGGCTGAAATGACTGAGAGAAATAGCACAGCAAGGCGAAGACGCTACAAGTGACACCACGGAAATACCCAAGTAATTTTGCGCATCTTTTCGCCTTTCCATCTAACCTAGTCATGAATTTAACTTGTATTCCACAGGCCAATATTCCGGAGTTACAAACCCCACGATGAAAACCTCAGCGAAGTAGTTCTCGAACAAGGTCCAGCCGGTGAGATCGAAAAAGAAGTCGAATCACAGATTGAACTGCTCAAGACTCCAAATGAATGAAGAAATCGACAAAGCCAATCTGGCTCCACGAAAACCAGATTGGGATCTTAAAAGTGACGTTGCCAAAAAGCTAGAAAAACTCGATAGACGCACCCAGAAAGCTATCGCCGAGCTGATTCGCGAAAGACTAAAAAAGAACCTGGATCTCTCGCAAGTTGTCAATGTGGGTGCGGCTATCGAAGCAAGACCATCTGAGGACGTCGTCGAGTAAAAAGATTTTATTATACAATAAATTAAAATAATACCTAAACTTTTAACATAATTCGCTATAATCATTTGTGACATGCAATTGCAGAGGAGCATACGTTCACTATATTTGTTCTCAATGGAATCAGCGAAGTGTTTCATTGACTCCAATTGCATAGGGATGTCCTTTCTCAGACCCTCTACCGCCCGCTGCAGTCCCTGAATCTTTTCTTCGTGAATGATTAGTTGTTTGTCCTTTTCGCGGATGACTTTCTCTTGTTGTAAGGCCACTTCGGTTCGCAGACTAATTGTCTTATTGTTTTTCACGATCTCCTGACTGCTTGGCAATGATTTCGTTAGCTTTTGAGATCTCTGCGGTGGCCATTTCCAGTGCTTGCCGCTTGGTTTGGCAAATCTTTTTCTCCGCTTCCAGCTCGGCTAGCAAATCAGACTGTTCGGATTGCAAAACAGAAACATTGAGAATCGTCATTTCGGTATGAACTGTGCCAAACCCAGAAATACCTTCATTTTGCAGCTCGTCAATGTTCTTCCTCGAGTCCATCATATGCATGTCGTTTTTCCTCTCGATATTTTTTAGCGCTGCCATATCCGACACAAGCTTCTCGTTCTGGTCCTTCAACGATGAAATCGACGACTTCAGCGATGCAATCTCATTTCGCAAATTGTCACATCGCTTTGTCTCATGGCTGGAAGTAAAGGGTTTTCGTTTGGTGTATTTTGGGTTCTCTTAAACTGTCTTACCATTTTTCCGAGAACGGATTTGCCTTATCTTGGAGCGCTTTGTCAAGTTGAGCTTGCAAATCTTGCATGGCCATCATTAGTATTATCTTAGCAATCACTTGATTTTCCATTTCAATAATTTTCAATATATTTTTTACAGTAAAAACACAAAAAATGAAAAAAAATAAGCGAGAAACGAAAAATTCACACAATTTGCAATTTGTTTTTTTTTTTTTGACAACTGACGTTAAACTGACTGTTCTAACTTGATCTGACGTTTCTCATGAAACTGTGCTGTGCTGTGCTGTTCTGATCTAGAAAAAACCTCAGTGAACACAACTAATGTTATTGTTATAGGGCCCATACACTACACATGCATGCATGCACAAACAAAAATTAGCACAGTCACGTTTCAACCATACACTACTCATGCAAACTGCACATTCTTTAGTCGTGTATACATCGCTGAGTAGAGAACATCTTCAAAATGTCAGATTCAAAGTCCACTGCAAAAGCTATTTTGATTGCATTGGCAATACAAAAAATAATAATAATACCAATGTTGATAAAGTTCCAAGAATTAAGTCGAAATTTTTTTATTTCCCGCTGATATTTTCAAAATTAGATGTTTACTTATTGAAATCCACCGCTTGAATGAGCAAATTAGCCCACACACTACACATGCATGCATGTACAAACAAGAAAATATCAAAAAGTTTTGAAATCACTCATGCCGCATGCACAACCACACATGCTTCACCATACACTCGCAGTTTGCATGCACAGTCACTGGAATGTGCATGCATGCATGTGTAGTGTATGGGCCCTATTAATGTGTTTTGTACCTTAAAATACATTGTTTAACTACAGTTTCCATGATTTTTATTTTTTAATTCAGTGAGGACACTTGGGGCATATTGATACAACCACAAGGTGGTTTGATCCGTATCAATGTGCCCCTATGGGATAGTTTGATGCGTATCAATGTGCGTCCCTTATATTGCTTTTTCTTGCACGTATACGAAAATGGTGTGAAACTGTTAACATACAAGCCAAAAATAGAAATATACAATATTAATGAAGTGACTGTTTCTGGTGCCATAAATACATTTTTGTTTGCCATAAATCAAAGTGCCCCATGGTATGTATCAATGTGCATGGACCTAGCCAGAAGGGTCAAGGTCTTTCACAGACATAAAAGTGGACTACTGACAAGACTGAAAAACTTGTACAGACGCTTCACAGACCCACACGACCTGGAGATTAGGGCGCTGAAGTCGTCGATCAAAAACATCAACCAACTGATTAAAGAAAACTATAGACTTTCTATCAATTTGTTTTGGGACAACAAAATTCGGGCCGTTAATTCTAGCGACCCGAGTATGTTTCCCCAAATCAATAAGATATTTAGAAAAAACAATCAGAACGACCTTCCGTGCCTGAAACTCCAGAGAACTATAGAGAACAGAGACGTACTCCTGACAGCGCAAATTGATCCTGGGGAAGCCATCTTGGACGATGACTACTTTGTGATTGAAGATCCGCAGGAGAAAGTGGAGACAGTGGGTGCTGCTTTCCAGCAAGTGTATAAGGTGAATGCTTGCACTCGCCCAAACCACGACCTGGAGAACAGAGCCTTACTTCACCACTTCTACCTGAGGAATGATATTTCGCATTGGCGATCCGAGAACCGTGGTTTTACCCGGTTTGATGACGACTTCTTAGCAAACGCTATAATCGCCGAGAGAACGGGCCCAAGTCCCTTGCTCATCACGAAGGTAGAACTCCAGCTCATCTTCAATTCAATAAAGAACAAGAAGTCAGCAGGTGTCGACGGTATATCCAACATTATACTAAGACACTTACCGATTGAGGCAATAGACATCTACACCACTCTGTTCAACAACGCGCTGAATAATGCATATTATCCAGAGCGTTGGAAGACAGCTGTGGTTCATCCTCTCCCGAAAAAGGGAAAGGACAACTCCAATCCTTCGAATCTCCGGTCAATAAGTCTTCTTCCAAGCATCAGCAAGGTATTCGAAAAGGTAATCAATAGGGCTCTGGCTGAGTGGGCTGCGGACAACAGTATAATTCCGGATAATCAGTTCGGGTTCAAGGCAGGACATGACACTATTCATGCCGCGTCTAAGCTCGTTTCTGATATCCAATGGAACAAGTCCAAGAAACAATGCACGGGTGCTGTTCTGGTTGATTTAGAGAAGGCCTTCGACACCGTATGGTTAGAAGGTTTGTACCTAAAACTCACCAGACTAGGCATCAGTAAACCATTATTGTATATGCTTTATGATATGCTCAACGGTAGAAAGTTTGTTGTCAAAAGTGGCAATGTAACTTCTACCACCACCTTTGAAATTAAAAACGGTCTTCAACAGGGAGTGGTGAACTCGCCGATCCTCTTCAGCATTTACACCAGCGATCTGATAGGTAGCCTTTCCCAGGCAGTTGCGTATGCCAACGACCTGATTGCGTACAGAACTGCCCCAAAGGTCGAAGTCATTAGAATTCTCTTGCAACGTGACTTCGAGAAGATTCAGCGATATTGCGATGACTGGAAACTGAAAATAAATGTCCAGAATAGCGAAACAATTCTGTTCCGGACCTCGTTGGCTGGGGCCACGAGGGATACGCGCAAGAATTGGCGCAAGATGGTCATCGTTGGGCCTCACGGATAACGATTAACGAGCAAAAGTGAAGTGAAGTACCTCGGTATCTGGTTGGACCAGTATCTGTATTTCGACAGACATATAGATGCTGCTCTGACTAAGGCCAGAGGAGCCTTCGCTCTGACGAAACGTCTATTTTACAGCAGTCGGCTTGACCCCAGAGTGAAGGTAATTTGCTACATGGCCCTCATACGGCCGATGATCGTTTATGGCTGTCCAGTGTGGTTCAACGTTGCACCATCTCAAATGGAGAAGTTTCGGGTGTTCGAGAGGCAGTGTCTTCGGCGCTGTCTCGGTTTGTATCGGACACCGGAATCTTCTTATGTACATTACTATTCTAACGAGGTTCTGTACAACGAGGCTCGGATCAACAGAATTGACAATTTCGTGATAAAACTTGTTCGGGGTCACATTGCAAGAGCTATGACTTCGACGAATAATTTGATCTTTGGTGCGTTCTATCCGAACGACAAATATTTTGATAGTGCACGCTCGAGCGGCTTCATTCCACCAGAGGCATTCCTCCATTTAGATAAATGCGGTCTGATACAGGACAGATTGGCGATCCCGCTAATCTACCACGTCAGGCGGAGAACCGTCGATCGGCGGCTCCTTTACCATCGAGACGTCCTCGCACAGGGCGGAGCAGAGCTCCTTCGGTTCAGTAGGGCTGTGTCCGAACGGGACCGAATCGATAGGGTGAAGCAGGAGCACCAGTTCTGGTGGCTTCAGTCAGCACTTGATAATGGGTAGTCGAGGTGGGGTTTTGAGCCTTGGCCGGCTTGCATACTTGTTTTAGTCTAAGGGTTTTGGGTTTAGGATTAAGTAGAGTAGGCATGGTGGCACATTCAATGACAAGGACAACAAATATAAAATAAAAATACAAAAAAAAGAAAAAATAGAAATAAAACGAGTGTAAAAAAAAAGAAAAAAAAAAAAGATATACATAGGTATACAAAAAGTGAAATAAAAAAAAAAATTGATAGATTTGCTGCTGTGGCTGTTCTAGTTTGTAAGTAGTTGTTAGGTAGAATAGGTAGTTTTAGTTAATTTTAAGTTTTATTTTTAAGGACCTAATTTTAAGTAGCACGTAAAAAAACAAAATTAAATTGATATGATGTCAGTTTTTCAAGTTTTTCTAACAAGAAATGAATAATAAAAATAAACAAAATAGTTCATAGGCCGAAAGGCATTAGTTTTAAGTAAACCATGAATTCCTTAGAGGGCCCGATTGGGGCCAGTAAGTTAAATATAAGATTTTAGATCATAAGCTAGTTTTGCATTCCTTTGTCTAGTATATAAGTAGTTATAAGTGAATAATGAATAAAATGAATTTTGAAAAATAAAAAATAAAAAAAAGGGTCAAGGTCTCAGAGACTCAGATGATTCGGTCATTTAGAGCGCATGGACACCAATTCTCCGGCCCGGAGCCTTCGACACTATTCCCGAGGGACGCAGAAGGAGAGGAAGACCGCGAATCAGTTGGTTCCATTGAATAAGAAGTACAGAAACGTCTATTAAGCTGGCAAACCAATATGGGCACAAACGATTGGGACCTTTACCATAATAATGTGTTCTTTATGTGTTAATTGTGTGTGCAGTTCGCGATTTTTGTGCTGATCAATTTTTGTATATATACAGGGTGATTCACGAGCGTTGTGCCAAAAAGCTAGAGCGTGTAGGTTGAGTTGAGGCAAGAAAAAAATCGTATGGGAGGGGGGGGTCTATTCCCCCCCGTTTAGCCGGGAGGGGCAATTTTCTGAAAAATTGACTTATTTTGTAAAAAAAAATATTAAAAATCAACGGCTTAGTTTACAACACCGTGCTATACCTTTCTGAAAAGCTAAAAACTTCTTCTTTCACTTTGTTTTTAAAATAAATTGTTTTAACGAATAGTTTTAAAAAAATAAATTTTCAAACTCAAAATTTTCAAAAAAAAAGCCAAAAAAAATGTTTTGAACTAATTTTTTTCAAAATTTTATGTAATTAAGTACTAATTTTGTTTTAAAATTTCAATGTCTTTGTTAATTTTTAGTTGAAAACAGAAAACCGGATGCAAAAATGTCTTTTCGTTTTTAAGAAATTAAGAAAAAACCAAAACCACTTTTTTTCTAAAAAAAATCTTTGTTTTTATTTTTACCTATCTGGACATTTAGTTTAATTTATTAGTTTAATTTACAAATTTAATTTTTTGTAATTGGAGTTTTATGACGACTCAATAAAGTAGAAAAGTATTGGATTTTCAATGGATTAACCATTTTATTCATTGATAACGTCTGAAAACTGACCAGCAATTTTTTCTTACTATACCTGGGGCCGCGGCCACTTGCCGGCGAAGGGTTCTACCTGCTGGGGGCTTAAGATAATTAAACCCCAATTTTTCTTGAATGAAAAAACAATTAACAACCTAAAGGTTAATAAAAGGCATCGCATATTTACTTAACAACCATTTACAATTAAAATATTAATTCATCAACACATAACAATAACAAACTCATATGTTCGAGAAGAGTTAGCGGACAGGAACTTCTGCTACAGTTTAACTTGTTGTCGAGATCGGGAAACCGAAAGACTCTACGCTGAAAGATATCCCAATAGATGGCGCCCAAGTCGTAGCATGTTTTCAAGAATCCGCCGACGAGAGCACGGAGAGCTAGAAGTGAAAGGTCAATGGCAGACGTTTTCAATGAACAAAATGATTAATCCAGGGAAAATCCAATACTTTTCTACTTTATTGAGTCGTCATTAAACTCCAATTACAAAAAATTAAATTTATAAATTAAACTAGTAAATTATACTTAAAGTCCAGATAGGTAAAAATAAAAACAAAGATTTTCTTAGAAAAAAGTGGTTTTGGTATTTTTTTAATTTCTCAAAAACGAAAAGACATTTTTGCATCCGGTTTTCTGTTTTCGACTAAAAATTAACAAAGACATTGAAATTTTAAAACAAAATTAGTACTTAATTACATAAAATTTTGAAAAAAATTAGTTCAAAACATTTTTTTTGCCTTTTTTTTTGAAAATTTTGAGTTTGAAAATTTATTTTTTTAAAACTATTCGTTAAAACAATTTATTTTAAAAACAAAGTGAAAGAAGAAGTTTTTAGCTTTTCAGAAAGGTATAGCACGGTGTTGTAAACTAAGCCGTTGATTTTTAATATTTTTTTTTACAAAATAAGTCAATTTTTCAGAAAATTGCCCCTCCCGGCTAAACGGGGGGGAATAGACCCCCCCCTCCCATACGATTTTTTTCTTGTCTCAACTCAACCTACACGCTCTAGCTTTTTGGCACAACGCTCGTGAATCACCCTGTATATAAAATTATGCCACCTTAATAATAAGCTAGCACAACTTCAACATTTCCCAACAGAATTCAATGAAACCTAGACCATTATTATCTTCTATTTATGTGTTAATTATGTGTGCAATTCGCGACTTTTGTGCTTATCAATTTGTATGCATATATAAAATAATGTCAGCTTCATATGTACACTCGGGCGTATACGTGTTTTTTTTATTTTATTTTTTTTACGCTTCTTTTAACTTTTTGTTTGAGAACTTTAGGCTTTTTTGTATCAATTGTTATTGTTTTTTTAACAACCTCAAAAGTACAGTTTTTGTTTATTACGACGATGAGTAAGCCGAGTCCGACTGACTCCTCGGTAATCGTTTTGGAATCCATTATTATTAATTATTTATAATTAATTCAATAGTAGTTGAATACTTGAGTTAATGTTACGTTAAGGTCAACACCATACAAAATAAATACTTGAGTTTATAATATAATAACTGTCAATCTAACATCAACGACTAAATTAGTGTAAAATTTTTATTCGTACTGTGTTATACTTGCACAATCGTATATTTACTTCAGTAAACGCACAAAGAAAGCTTTAATCTTATTCGAATTGATCGAACGATTCAACCGCAAGTTAGAATCTAGGATTTACTTAAAAAATGTATGCAGTAGGCATACATAGGTCGTTGATGTTGTTGATTTACTTGAATATGGCTCTACATTAGAAAATTGTAGCTACATAATTGCAACGAAAGAGACTTTCTTACAAATACATATTTTCATTGCATACAAACAAAACTCTATCGCAAAAGTTTGCGCTAACAGATTGAATACGATCTTCATAAACAGATATATTGAATATGATGAACAAAATTGAATGCCTTAAAGAATGAACAGACCGTAGGGTAGGTTTGGAAAAACAATAGAAAAATCACTATTTGAAGAATTGGAGCATTAAAGGCCATACGATGAAATTTTCCAGCTACAGCAAACATTTGAGAAGTGTCAGGTTTATGATCATCACATCAGAAATAGAGGTTTAAAATTTATAATTGATATTTTTTGATATTCTAGTATGAAACGATTCCAAAACGATTACCGAGGAGTCAGTCGGACGGTTTTTTGAATCATTAACTCGGCTTACTCATCGTCGTAATAAACAAAAACTGTACTTTTGAGGTTGTTAAAAATAATAAAAACAATTGATACAAAAAAAGCCTAAAGTTCTCAAACAAAAAGTTAAAAGAAGCGTAAAAAAAATAAAATAAAAAAAAACACGTATACGCCCGAGTGATCGGAGAAAGCAAAGACTTAAGGCAAGTAAGAGAAGTTTTACCTACTCATTTTCAAATTCGACTTGTCAATTTTAGGTTAAATCTTCTAATATATAAAATTCTCGTGTCACGGGGTGCGTAATTGAACTCCTCCGAAAATGCTCGACCGATTTTCGTGAATCCTTGCGAGAATGAATATCGGCTAGGGTGGAGAATCGGACAACATCTATTTTTCATCGCCCTAAATGTTAAGGGTGGTCCACCCTTAAATTTTTTTTTTTTTTGGAAAAATTTTTTTGTTGTTATTTTTTTATGATACATCATACTAAAATACATACAACCCTAAATTTTCACCCCTCTATAATCAACCCTTATTTTTTATTTATTAATTAAAAACTTTAACTTTTGTTGGCAAGATTTTTATTTTTATTAGGGCCAGGGTACCGGGTAGTGGGGAAGCGGGGTAGTCGGTAGCGGGTAGTGGGTAGCAACTACTGGTGTAGCGGGTAGCGTTTAGTAGTATTGGGTAACGGGTGGTATGGAAGCGGGCTACAAAAGTCTAAGTATTTTTTATATCTATTGAGGCAGTACGAAGTCTGTCGGGTCAGCTAGTCTATATATATAAAACAAAGTCGTGTTTGTTACAACACTTATAACTCGAGATCTGCTGGACCAATTTTCATGGTTTTTGATTCGTTGGATTTGTCTCCGCCCCAAATAGCAGAATACATCTTAAAAACAATGAACACATATCTGCGGTTGCGGTCATAAACGACAAACAAAATTTGTACTTTTCAATTCAAAACAGCAAAATACATATATCAAACCGACCTTTGAACATTTCATCAAATATATTTAGGTATATTCATCTAAAATATAAAAAAAATGTCAGTGAAGAAAAAATATATATGTATATTCGTCAAATATTGTTTTCTTTAAAAAAAACGTACACTTTTTGCCGTCGATATTTTTTCCTTTTTTGTTTGTTGATTTGTTGCTTTTGGGATATGACGTGGGAAGCGGGTAGTGGAGTAGCGGGAAATTAGGTAGCGCTTAGCGTGGTGACGAGTAGTGCGAGTGAGTAGCGGGTAGCGTGGTAAAGTGTTAGCGGTTAATGTGTTGAAGTAGAAGGTAGCGGGAAGCGGGTAGTGGGGAAGCGAGTAGTGGGTTACGGGGTACAGGTTTAGCGGGTAGTAGGTAGCTCTGGAGGGTAGGAGGGTAGTGGGCAGTGTGATAGCAGGGTAAAAAAAGTTGAGTTTATTTTTTTATCGATTAAGGCAGTACGAAGACTGCAGTGTTGCACGCGTCATTGATGCATATGTTCCACTGTTGGTCATTTTCTAATAAGATCAGGGCTTGACACGCACCGCGGAAAGTGGAATGTGTGACGCCGTCAACTATTTTTAATTGCTGAAAAGATCTAGGACCAGGCACTGCGAAGCGTGGCAGGGTACATCTAGTTTTATTATTTGATAAACATTGCAATATTTCTGAAATTTATTCAAATCATTTTGAAGTGAACAGTCTTCATTTTGTATTTAATGTTTGAGGTAAGTATTTGCCGCATTAGATAAGCCCAAAATCTTTATATTTATATACATATGGTGTAAGTATGTTAAAATGAGAACCACATTATTTACCTTCGATGCATTTTCTTGCAACGATACAGCATTCGTCAAAACGAGAATTCTTTAAATGACTTCTAGCAATTTCGTGATATAAATATGCTCTTTCAATATAATGGTCTGCAAAGGAAAGGCGTTTTTCCATCCTTGCCAAGAATTTCCTGGAAGACGAGAAAAGAAAATATGTAAATAGAACAATGAGTTCATAAGGCACTAATTTTTAGCGCAAATCACATAAGCACGAACAATAAATAACGAATGAATATACATTAGCAGCCCTATTAATAAAAATACCCTATCCACTGGATAACCCACGATTATACCTAGCGCACGGATAGTGAAATTATTCGTTTGCTAAATAAGTTCATTAATAAACATATTTTTTCTTCGTGTTACATATTCAGTGAATACCTCCAAAATGTACTAAATAATCTAGTATTTTTTCCAGTTTGAAGGTTGGTTGTCACCTATTGACTGTTTTTTTGAATATTTATTATTAAAAATATGCGAATTAAAAAAAAAATCATGTCGTTTTTAATTGGCAATCTGGAAGCAAAAAAAAGCAATCTGAATGCGTTCAATTGGGCAAAACTGACAGTTCTGATTCTGAAAAAAAGAGAATTTCTCTTCTGGTTTTAAAAACAGAATCAGAAGCAGAATCACTCACACATTCATAAATGTTTGCAGCACAAAAACAAAATGTCATACTCAACCAATACATTCTCACCAATCTTCAGATTCTTCGGAATAAAAAAAACTGTTCAATTGGGATTCCTAACACAGCGTCTCCACTGAGCATACAGCTGCCCAACATCACAACTGCAATCCAATCGTCTCAGTTTATCTAAAGGCCCAACTATAATAGTCGGAAGTGTGCGTACGTTGACGTACGAAAATTCCCAAATACATGCAAATCAGATGTCACAGCCATAATAGCGGATTGCTCGGTATCGTTCAGTTTTGTTTTCGGATGTAAACTCACTTTTCTTTCTCAATTTACGTGCGGAAATTTGACATTTGCCTTATAGATGTTTTTGCGAGATGAGTACTCAGTATATCAAGCAGTTAAATTCATTCGTGTATAAATGAAGAACTGTTCCCTGTCCAGACTTTTTATTTTTATAAATGTAACATTGAAAAAACCATTTTGGTTTCTATCGCGGTTGATGGGACGCACACAGCAGGACCCATCTCTTGAGCTCTTTTTAATAGGTACAATCATCTAATTCTTTTAATGCAAGTAATGCCTCCATTAAAAAGTGCATTGATTTTTAAAAACTTAAATATTTTAAATTGTCTATATTTATTCATTTGTATAAAATTCGTATGCCTGAAAAAACAAAAATCACATGTATTTTTCGCGCGTTTAAAACAATTTGCCCAACACAGAATAATGACAGAAAGCTTTTCGTTCAATTATGGGTAAGCGGATGCAATTGACAGTCGGAAAGAAACGGTTCGTTCAGTTTTGACGCTAGCTTCCGTCCCCGTCCGTCTATTATAGTTGGGCCTTAACGCGGTGGTAGAAAGCACAAAATTAAACGTCACACAACAAACGAAACAGAACAAACGAAAATACGCTGTTCACATCTACATTCAAATGAAAACCTGATTTACATGTACATTCAAATGAAAACGTGTAGTACACGAAACGTCAAAATTCATGCCCATGATTTGAACCGCACTCATGTCATGTTCAAAAAACAAGATTCTTCGACAAGATGTCTGTGTCTTTTTCTGCCTCCATTGGATTTTTTCAAAACATGTTCATGAACAGGGCATCGTTCGTGCCCAGTGGAGCCGGCCTGTAATTGTCATCAACAAAGACATATCCAAGTCAGCTTATATTGGGAATGGACCACCAAAAGATACTGGATTACATTCGCTATGTGTTTTTGGTTTACAAAAAAAAAACTCCAAGATTCAGAAATTTTCCGAGAAGTACCTACCAGTTGGACGGTCCAATTGCTGACAGTTCCTATCAAGTCGAATATGATGGTTGTGTTCCACGCCTCTACGCGCAATTGGGAGTATAATCTGATGAAGGGGAGGGCGTAAACAATCAGCTGATCTTCGGGCGAAATCTTAGCTTTTCAATGTAATAAAATGCCAATTGCATAAAATATTTAATTTATTTGTCATCTTTTATTTTTATTTTATTTCTCCACCAAATTGTATTTACAATTTTCTGGGCAATTTTTGGTTCTAGAGGATTGGTACCATTACAACTTACTAGTGCGATTCAATTCAACAAAAATGCAACTGAGTCCTGAATCTAGAACAAAACGAACCAAAATTATGGAGACAAATAAACCAAACGTTCTTTTCTTACCTATTTATGCTCCCAATTTCTTATTCCAGCCATGACCTAGATACCGCAAAATCAAACTAGCTACAGAAACTTGTTTTGAAATATTTTCAAATAAAAGATATTCGGTCCTTATACGTAAAAATCGACGAAATAAGTTATCCGTATAAAGCTAACACACGTTTATTAATAGAAATTTTGATTTACGATACGAGTTAGTCTTGTGTTAGGTTTATTTTGTGTTTATTAATAGGGGTGAAGGTAAACTGGGGCACATTTGACACTTAATTTTTAAGGGTCTCTATTTCTGAAAATTATGGATTAATTTCAATCCATTTTTTTTATTAAATAGAAAGGCTGGCATGGCGAGTTTTCGTTTTTAACGTTTAGATACATATTTTTTAAATTAAATTTGTAGAAAAGGTCACAAAAGTCAAATTTTTTAGTTTTTAATTGTATGTATAAATTTCCCAAGTTGACGTTAAATAAATATTTTTGGTTACATCGAGAAGTTGATGCTGAATTTGTGGATGTTGACAGATGGCAAATGTTCCCTATTTGCTAAAGTCAAATGTGCCCCAAAGGTACCTTACAACTCTTTTTTACCTTTTTTTAACACTTAATGTTAAACTTTCACAAAAAACAACTTTATTTTATAACAGCCCTATTAATAAAAATACCCTATCCACTGGATAACACACGTTATAGCTAGCACACGGATAGGGAAATTATTCATTTGATAAAAAAATTTATCAATAAACATATTTTTTCCTATTCATTGAATACCTCCAAAATGTACTATAAAATCTAGTATTTTTTTCGAGTTTGAATGTTTAATGTCATTAATTGATTGTTTTTTGATTATTTACAAATAAAAATAAGCGAATACATACATATGAATATTTACATATCCAAGGGTGGAGTTTTGTCAGCCTATATTTGTTATGGATTACCAAAAGTTACTGGATTGCATCCTATTTGCGTTTTTGGCTCACAAACAAAACGAGATGAGGCTACCAGCAAACAGCGGCGAAAGATGCGGAGGCTTCAAGATTCAGAAATTCGCCGAGTAGTACCAGTTGGGCGATCCAATTGCTTTTAATTCCTTCAAGTCGAATATGATGATTATGTTCCACGCCTTTATACGCATATTACGCGGATAATCTCATGAAGGGGAGGGCGGGTGTAAGTAATACATTTTCTTGTATCCGAACGAAGTCTTAACTTATCAATTTAATAAAAATGCCAATGGCAATGGTATGAAATAAAAAATTTGGTGGACAAATAAATGACTAGTAAATTTATTTGCCCACCAAATTGAATTTGCAATTTTCTGGATGTATGGGATCATCCTTAAAAAGTTTTAGAGGATTGGTAGATGGTAGGTAATACAACAA
Organism: Sphaerophoria taeniata; assembly: GCA_943590905.1. NCBI lineage: Eukaryota > Metazoa > Arthropoda > Insecta > Diptera > Syrphidae > Sphaerophoria > Sphaerophoria taeniata. Next base: position 65,351,439 of record OX016540.1, read on the forward strand.
GTGTGATTCAATCAAAAATCGAATAAATTATTGCATTATATTGGTAAAGTTGAACAAAAAAAGGTTTGAATGCAACTGAGTCCAATTCAGGTTGGCTTAGGCCACACATATATGTCAGCGCTATCATTTTTATCAATTTAAACCATACGTTTTTTTCTTATCCATTACGATCGAATTTCAATTGCAACTTTACTTATCCTTATAAGTTAATGACCTACCTAAATTTGTTGTTTAATATTTTGAAATAAAAAGATATTCGGTCTTATACGCAAAAATCGGCCAAATAAGTTATCCGTTTGTAAACAACAACAACAACAACAACAAGAGAATGGAACACTCATAGAAAACATAGAAACCTTGGAGGGAATTGCCAGCCCCACGCATGCTGTTAATTAAAAAGAAAAAAAATATCAATGTTTTTGTTTCTAGTAAATTTTAATTTTGCTTTTTTCATATATTTTCTTAATTTTTAAACATTTCCTTGTTTTTTTTGTTCTTTTTTTTTTTCTTTTTTGTAATACATTGCTTTCTTGAAATGCTTTCCTTTCCTTCATTTTATTTCTCTTACTTAAAAGACATAATTATAATACTCTCTCCCAAACTGATGTGCAACTTATCCGGAATTATGTTGTCTTTGATGAACTTTTTGCTATTTTACGATGGCAATAAATCATGAAGTGGTTCAAACAGTTCCTACTGCGGATAATGAAGATGGAATTTTGCGCTCAATGGTAAGAATCCTCTCTGAAAGAAAATCGGGACTGCAGGTGTGCCATTTGAACGCACAAAGCCTTTATCGGAAGATCGATGAATTTAGAGACGTGTTTGAGGGATCAAAAGTTGATGTTGTGTGCATATCGGAAACTTGGTTCACTGATAAATATAATGACGCGTTGTGTAATGTGAATGGTTATAGACTGTTCCGAGCTGATAGACAAGGTAGAAGAAGTGGTGGTGTGGCGATGTACATACGTAAGGGCATAACTTGTACCGTAGTTAGCAGGTCAGAACTGGGTAGTGAGCTGGACTACTTATTTATGAAAATTATAGGGTGTGAGTGTACTCTCCTTTTAGGGGTAGTTTATCGTCCAAATAACAATATTGATATTGATCCCCTATTAACTCTATTGGAAACAATTTCGTTGGATTCAACCAAAATAATTGTTTGTGGGGACTTCAATAGTAATTTACTAACACAAAGCTCTCTAATTGATAATTTTCGCCCATTCGATCTGTTCCCAGTCAACACCATATATGTTACGCATTTCAGCACTGAATCGAGTTCTCTCCTTGATCTATACTTCGTCAACCACTTAGTTGATGTTTTGCTGTATGACCAACTTTCAGCTGCAGGTTTTTCAAAACATGATTTGATCTACTTAACTTTTGACTTCAAAGTGGCAGATACAGTGACATCTTTCGAATATCATGATTTCAAAAAAATAGACTCTGCTTGTTTAGAACGATGTACTCGAAGAATATCATGGGATCATATTTATACTCTACAGTCTTCAAATGAACAAATTGAATTCTTAAATGATAAAATTCAGTACCTATTTAATAAACATGTTCCGTTGCGCAAGAAAATAATAAAAGTGGGTGAGCATTCATGGTTTTCTGATGAAATACGAAGACTTATTCTTCAAAGAGATCAGGCTTATAAGGAGTGGAAACGTTATAGATTAGAAATACACCATCTTTTATTTCGTAGGTTGCGTAATCAAGTAGTAAGTAAAATTAGACAAGCTAAAATCGTTTTTTATAGTGAGAGACTGAATCCTCAATTGAATGGTCGTAAACTATGGAACAACTTGAAATCTATGGGATTAGGCAAACAAAAGAGCTCTGTTATTGAGATCAAAGATGATGTGGAAGTGGAGTCTATTAATAGCAATTTCGTAAATCTTAGTTTACCCAACATCTATGAAATACCAACGGTGTTAGAAGAAAATCGCTATTCGTCGTCCGTATTTGAGTTTATCTGTGTTGATAGTACTGAAATCGTAGAGGCCTTTCTACCTATTAAATCGAACGCTATAGGTATTGACGGTATCAATCCTAAATTTATCAAAATGATACTACCAATTCTTCTGCCTTTTATAACGCACATTTTTAATACAATTATTATGACCTGTTCTTTCCCTGATCAGTGGAAGCTTTCTAAAATCATCCCTATCCTTAAAGCTGGAAAAAGTAAGGAGTACAGACCTATCTCTGTGCTACCATTTTTGTCTAAGGTCTTTGAAAGAATCGTCCAGAAACAAATCAATACCTATTTACAAAGAAATAACTTATTTTCTGAAAAGCAGTTTGGTTTTCGTCAAAAACACAGTTGCACTACCGCAGTCATTAATATTGTTGACGATGTAAGACAAGCCTTGGATGACAACCATGTAACCTTTATGGTTCTACTCGACTTTTCGAAAGCCTTCGACACGGTCCATCATGAAAATCTTTGCCATAAACTCTCGATGTTGTATGGATTTTCTTCAACTTCAGTTCGTCTTATGTCCTCATATCTCAAAGGTCGTAAACAAAGTGTTATAGTCGGTAATAAACCTTCTAGCTTTCTATCAAACACAAGAGGAGTACCTCAAGGCTCAATTTTAGGTCCTGTCCTTTTCTCGATGTATATAAATGAACTTCCATCTTTAATAACTAGTTCGTCTATTCAAATGTATGCGGATGATGTTCAACTTCAAAGAAACTGTTCCTTAGGGCTTATAGAGGATTGCGCTTATCATTTAAACTCCGACCTTGAAAAGATATTTAATTGGTCGACCAGAAATGGCCTCTGTCTCAATCCGTTAAAGTCTAAATGTTTAGTTATTTCAAAAAAACCGTTGGATCTAGAATATTTTCCAAAACTTAACCTTAACGGTTCCACACTTGAGTATGTATCAACGGCTTGTAACTTGAGCATGCTATTCAATAATCGTTTATCTTGGGATACCCATATAAATGTAACCGTTGGTAAAGCGTATGGGATACTGCGCCTGCTTCGTTCATCACAACACTTTACTCCTTTAAAAACTCGTTTACTCTTGGTGAAATCTCTGGTACTGCCAATTCTAACTTACGGATGTGAAATTTTCTGTAATTGTGATTCAGTGAGCAGGCGTAAACTAAATGTTGCTTTTTACAATGCCACTAGATATGTTTTTGGGTTAAGTAGATTCGACCATATCACCGGCTTTTCCAAACAAATATGCGGCATGTCATTCGACCAACTGATGAGGTATAGAAGTCTATTACTACTGTTCAACATTATGCACTCGCAACAACCCAGAAGCCTCTTTAATAGAATTAATTTTGGTTCCTCAAATAGAACTCTTCACCTTATTTTGCCGCGATACTCTTGCTTAATTTCAGAAAGACAATTTTTTATCAACGTTGTTCGCCAGTGGAACTCACTTCCTAGACACATGAGACGGATAGGAAGTGTTGCCCAGTTTCGGAGAGAGTTAAATACTTATTTCCAAAATACCCATTAAGGAAAGCAATGTACTTCATCTTAATTCTAATATATTATATACTTGTTTTTTTCTATCTTTTGTTTGTTTGATTCTTTTTTTTTCTTTCTTTTTTTCTAATATCGTAAACTCAGTCAATGAAATAATGTAATGACATATCCTTTAGTTTAGTTTTTATTTTTTTTCTTCTCCAAACGTTTATTTATAGGAATTCTGCTTTGAGATACGAGTTAGTCTTGTGTTAGGGTTATTTTGTGTTTATTAGGGTTTTTTTTTGTGTTTATTAATAGGGGTGTAAATGTTTAAGGAATATAATTATCAAAATTATATTTCACAATAAAATTATTACAAATCCACAAAATACTTATCTACCATTGCTGGTGGAAAATTACATTCTGTAAAACACAAAAATACGTGTTACTCTAAGGCCATCCGCATTCCGCACACGAAGCCACCGTTTTGTCAACTGAAATGAAACTGAAACCGGTTTGCAATCGGTTTTTTGAACTGGTCGCACGCAACTAATTTTGTAGTTCGAATTTCAGTTGCTTAAGCGCAACTTTTTTGAAATTTAATTTCTCACGGAAAATTTCATTTCCAAGAAATGTTTCTAGTTATCGTGAATTTCCATCGGAATGTATTTTTCCCAGGGAACTGTTTTGACAGAAATATTTATTTTTTCTTGGAAACATTTTTGTTTTTGTTTGACAGAACTTCAATCTTCAACAATTTTAGTTTAAAGGGAAATTCTCTTCTTTTTAGAATTAGAACTGTCAGTTTCGTCCAATTGAACGCATTCAGAATGCCCTTTTTGACTTCCGGATTGCCAATTAAATACGCCATAAGGTGTGTCGTGTTATATGCTAGGGTTGCTTAAACTTTAAACATCGCTTTTCGGCCCTATCGATAGTATCGATAGTTTTCGAAAAAACTATCGATAGTATCGATACTATCGATTGTTCCTTTTAAATCAAAATAGGACTTACAAAAGTAATTTTATAGACAAAAGTTATTCATCGAATTACTGTATATGGACTGCCAGCCGTGCAAAATCTCATGCACAGTTACCACTGGGACTCATTTTTAATAAGCTGGCTCATATATATTTCAATTTGACTCACTTTTTAAGTATTCTACAGTTAATGGCTAAAGGGCTAACTATAATGAACGGAATGGAGCGGACGGAGCCGTCCGTATCTGAGCGAATGCAAGGAATACGTTTATTGTGCCCTTAATAGTAAATTGCTCCGTTTCGTCAATTTTTATTCAGTTTTGCTTACGAACGTAAACTGCGCTCCCTTTCGCTTTTTACGGACGAAAATTTGACAGCTTATTGGTATAATTGATTTTTATCAAGAGGAATGTTGATTTCAGGTAATAATTTTCTTGAAATTGCTTGTATGTTGCATGGCAACCGAAATTCTCAAATTATTGGAAATAGAAACATATATTTTATTTTGAAAAATATTTCCGACACATCCATTTATTATGGGTAAAGTGTTCAGGGGGTCAATTCTGTAACTGTGAAGTTGTGAAGTGATAAAAATAATATCATTTCATTTTTCACAGGAGGTTTTCATTTTATCAGTTCACAATATCACAAAATGCGATTCTGTATCCCTTTGTGAAAAAATGTGTACTAAAGTGTTCTAAAAGGTGCTAAATGATAAATGCTGTCAGTTTTTTACATTATTTTTGTCTGGCAGTCGAAGCGAAGTCGTATTAAATTCAATGTCAGGAATAATTTATTAAATTAATTATAAATAATAATAACCCGTTCTCAGCAGAGGTATTTATTTTTTTTCAATTATTATAATATATTTTGTTACATTTTTTCGTTTACCTAGGAATGTTGGAAGGATCTTGCAGCATTCGCTCCGATACTAGAGGAATCTGTTAGAGGTAATGACTGATGAGCATTTCATGTTTCGCTGCCCAAAAGATCTTTGTTTGTGTCTTATAAACGAGAGCTGACATTATAACTACTATAAGCCAGGCAGACAGTGGGCTCCCATGCCATGTACAATTACTGAGCGCGTTGCTTTTGTCGGAACCGGCCTTTGTAAGGTGGTGTTGTTCAGGAATTATTGTATTCCTTATCACAGACGTCTGTGAGTCACTGTGTAGGTATCAAACAAACAAAATGAAAAATAGGTTTTTACATAATTCTGTCTTTAAATATAGCAAGATATGTTTTTAAATAAAAGGTTTTGTGTGTCCACAAAAAAATAACTAATTTACCTATTTTAATTAAGCACTATAATTTGTCAAACGAATCCCAATCATTACATAGGTCGTATTTTGCTTCAAAGAACTCTAACAGAGTTTTTGGGCTTCTGACCACTTGAGCGTGTGTGAATTGCGTTGAAATGTGGATTAAGACTTGTATTGAAAAACAACTCGTTCGTTGGTCTTATTAACGTGAATAGTAGTGCTATAGCTCTTCTTTTCACTTGTCCATTTCATATTTTCACAAATAAATTTGACTGTGATAAAAATATAGCGTTGTGAAAAAATTAGACAGATTTTTTTCATTTTTTCACACATACAGAATCGGAAATAGTGTGAAGCTGTGATAAAATTTATCACTTCACAACTTCATAGTTACAGAATTGACCCCCAGATGTCAGTTCGGAAGGGAGCGTTTGGTTCGGATCTGACACTAGCTTCCGCTCATTATAGTTAGCCCTTTCGCTTTAAGCTTACGAAAAAAGTGTTTTTTTTTTCATTTCTGCCTGTTTATTGACATTCTTCTTCTCAGTCAGTTTATTACATGTGAACAATAACCCTGAAAAACAGACTGAATAATGTCGTTTTCCATTGGTCTTTTTTGACGTTTCTTCTTATGATGTATGTAGTATGTGTCATTCTTCGGACGATTTATTTTCAAAATGACTCATTTTGTCAGCTGCGGGGACTCACTTTAAATTTAACCTGCGGTAAAACTTTCTCATATCAAACATAGTTCGAAAAGAGTCACTACTGATGAAGTGTCGTGTAGTAGCAGTCCTAAGGAACATAACATTTTCAGCTCATTCATAAAAAAAGACGGAAACATATTTCAAAACATAAAACAAAACACTTAAAAATGAAGCAGCTTCAACGAAAACACGTTTTTCAATTCATTAAAAAATACCAAAAAGAGAAAAATAAGAGTTTCATAAATGTTGAATGAATAGAAGATGTTTTATCTTAAATTTGTTTCGCAAATAAGTCAATTCTTGTCTGCTTTTGAAAAAAATAAATTGCTCAAAATAAACAATCGATAGTTTTTTAACACCATCGAATATACGCGATAGTTTTTTACTATCGATACTATCGATAGACTATCGATGTTTAAGCAACCCTATTATATGCTTGGCTCTTCATTTTATCTGATTATATTTTGACATAGCGTGTAGGTACTATTATACTATTACCAAAGTACTTCCATCAATGTTATTATAGTTTGTGCGATTAAAAACGAACAATACCAGTAATGGTAGCGGAAAACTACATTAGTAACAAAACTCCTCAGACTTTTCAACTTTTGTTGCAATGCACTGATTAAACCTACGGTTAAAACATAAAACCTTGTCCCCATAAAAAATAATTATTATCAATTAAAATTTAGTTGCCTTGAGATGTACCTAGAACCTAGCTATACATAAAATATATCATTCGTGAGCGCTGGGTGAAGCAAAATGGCCGTTCTGCCCTTAAATCATAACATTCAGAAAAAATAATTATTATTTTTACAAACTTGTGTTTTATCATAGGTTGATCGGTTTTTTCCTCGTCTAGATAAGTTGCTGGGTTGCCGAAAACGAATTCCAACGCCGCTGTTTCTTTGACATTGTGTATTTTTAAAAGCACGCAAAAACGTTTTTCCAACTTGTAATCAGTAATATTGCTTGGTATGGTTGTATAGTTGTCAATATGGGCCAGTCCCAAAATATTGTAAATTTCATTCAAAAATTCAAATTTCCATGGCATAACTCGATGTGTTTTTAGAACAACATATTCACCCATCACTTCTTCAACATAAGTTGTTAGTTTCTAAATTTAACATTAATATCAAATTAAAAATGCAAAATGGGTATTTATCGTTTTAACCTCCAAATTCTTCATTTCTCTTAGTTCTTTTGCTTTTTTTAGTATAATGAACATGTTGCGATGGACTTGGTATTGAACTCGAAACAAATATTCTTCTCTAATTTTTTGGGCAAGTTTTTTGTTTGGGCTTTTCCGAACCTTTTGTGTATACAGTGGTGTGCGACAATGTAACATTTTCTACGGAATAAACAAAATAATTTTTGGAAATGATATCAAAAAACTTAATCACAATAATAATTTAATTTGAAATTTTATTTATTTTTATCTTTATATATAAAATTCTACTGTATGTGAGTATGACACTGAACTACTCCTTAAGCTTATCCGTTATCATATAAACTGATTTTGCTCAAAATTGATAGGGAGGTAGTTTGGAAGTGGGGGGTGGCTACAGGCTGCTTTTTATCCCACTAGCTAACCCGATAAACATTGTTTTATCATATAAATAATTTCAACGAGCTATCTTAGTAGTAGTAGTAGTAGTAGTAGAAGAAGTAAAAATGGCGGCCACGAGCAGTCTAGCTCGGTAACCTAATATGCACTGGGTTGCGCTGTTTTGATACCATAAGAACTCGTTTGACCTATAAAATTAAAAGACGGATTATATAAAATTCTATTTATTTATTTATTTATTTATTTATTCAATTCGTTAAATATCTAACGTGCACAGTACTTAATCTTATTCTTATAATCTAGGTTATATAATATTATACAAAACTATTGAAAAAGGATTCTTTAAACTTTTTGCATTTTAAGTTATCATTAGCGGATTCTAAACAAATATAAAATTCATTATAAATTGTTATTAATTGATTAAGCGGGCTATTTACACCATAGTTTGATCTACTAAATATTTGATTTAAAGGTTTAAATTCTGAGCTTTTGTTTTGAGTTCGCTAGCTGGCGATCTCAAGTTCGAAGAGGATTGAAGTAACAATAAGTTTAGAATACGCCTCAAATCAACTTTGTTGCGTTTAGAAAAGAGATAAAATCTTTGATCCTCAGTTCGGAAAGCTCTTTTAGATTATTGAAGAAGGACTTTCCCAATGATTTGGCCAGCGCAGGACTCTTACACAAGAAGTGAAGAACAGTTTCCTTTTCTCGTTGGTCCCCACAACTACAACAGAAAGGATTGTGGAGAGTGCCCAGCTTAGATACGTATTCCCCAACAGGCCAGTGTCCGTTGCATGTTGCAATGATCCTGACTATGTCTTGCCTGGGTCTGCAAATAAGGTTATTAGTACGGGATTTATTGTAGGTGGGCCATATCCTTCTAGATATGATACAGTTGGTTAGGCTATTCCACCTTTGGTTTGATTCAGTGAGAAAAATTGAGATTGTGCCCTTCATAGCAACAAGAGGAATGTTGACTCATTCCGCGAGTGAGCTATGAAGGGCTGATCCTTGCCTAGCCAGCTCGTCAACCCGTTTAGTGCCCTCAAAGCCAGTACAGTGACCCGGAACCCAGACAAGAGTAGCCCTGAGTCCAATGTTCATGCAGGAGCGCTTACTTCGGCATTGTTGATCTAATTTGGAGGATGATGTGGACGAGTCAATCGCTTGAATAGCCACCTGATTTGGATCTAGTTTTAGTATTTGCATTCTTCCTTAATTGCGAGTAGTTCAGCCTGAAAGACACCAGCAAAGTCAGGAAGCCGAAAAGACCTGGAGACTTTTAAAGACTCAGAGAAAATTCCTGCACCAAACTCACACTCCATCTTTGAGCCGTCAGTAAAAATAGTTGTGTCGAAGCTTCTCGTCACTAAGTCATCATCCCACTCTTTTCGGGTTGGAATTATAACTTTAAAATCCGCACTGATGCCCACAGTAGGAGTGCAGAAGTCGGTTTTTGTCGAAAAGATGTCCCATCCCAGTAGTGGTTAGTAATATTACTATGACCATAGGGTTTATAATACCAACTATTCGAATCTCTAAGTCTCAACGCGCTGCAAGATGCTAAATATTTGATATGCAAGTCTATTCAGTGGCGCAGATAGGGGGGGGGGATCAGGGGGATATATCCCCCTCATTGGGATTCATAATTATTCAACATAACCAGTCTTATCAAATAAAAACGCATTCTGAAACTTAGTACCTACTTCCTACGCGAATCAAATCTTATTAGTACTCACAGGATTCCAAGAGGCATTGTTAATTATTGTAAATTCTATACCTATTCCGAATCTCTCAGGTTAACCGCCTCGCTTAGGCTTCCAGACTACAGTAGCGTCTTCCAAGCGGAGGTCCTGGCAGTGACAACAGCTGCTAAAAAGGTATCAATGATGGCGATACCACGAGCTGATATCACCTTTTACATTGATAGCCAAGCGGCAATAAAAGCGATTACTGCAACTGAGGTAAAATCAAAGCTTGTTTCATGCTGCCGCGAAGAGCTTAAGGTTCTTGGCGCACAGCACAACATTAGACTCTGCTGGGTCCCAGGCCACAGCGATATACTAGGCAATGAGAAAGCTGATGAATTAGCAAGATTAGGGTCAATGCTTGACGTAAGCCAAGCTCAGCTAGTTAGCACCCCTACCTGTTATTTAAAACAGGAAATCTCAAAAAGAATAACTATCAAGGCCGATGAAAATTTGAATCTTCTTGACACCTGCGGCACAACAAGAAAGATCTGGCCCTGTTTTAACAAACAAAGAACGGAAAAAATTGTGCAGCTACACAAGGGATCACTTCGATCTCTTGTAAGCATAATCACCGGACATAATCTGTTAGGTTATCATATGAAAAAGATGAGAATCAGTTCAGATGATCTATGCAGAGGATGCGGTGACGAGGAGGTGCATGAAGACACTTCGCACTTTCTGTGTCACTGTCCCGCACTTTCCCATCAAAGGAAGAAACTGCTTGGCAACTATTTCTTCGGGGATTTAGAAGAACTCTAGTACGCCAGGTACTAACATCCTGAACTTCGTCAAAGCCTCTAAATGGCTTAACTAACTGAACACATAGGTTTTTCTTATTAGCTTGAGTAGCAATACTCGCGGGTATCACAATGGATCTGTATTGACTATTGATCTAAGTGTGACGGTTAAAACATCAACTGTCAGCCCCTAAACCTAACCTAACCTAATCGAATTAACTGCTCTGATGAACGATTTTGTCGACGATAAAATGGATGTAGTGCGCGATACGTATTCCGCACAGAACCATTATTTTCGAAATAAAATTGCACTATTTGCAAGCGTTGTTCAGGCGTGAGTCTATTCATGATGAATTGCCAAACCAAACTGAGAATAAATCACTTGAAAGCTGTTAAATCGTTCGCCGTCTAGAAAAGTAATGCCAACTTAAAGTTCTATGCCTTGAAAAAAAACACCCTTTAGTATATAGTATTGAATTCGAAAAAAAAGTTGAAATGTTGATGAGATATGACATTACGATGATAGAGAAGTCGAAAAAAGTGGGTCCGGCGATTCCGTCCGTCTGTTTGTCTGTCTGTAAACGCACCTACATCACCTTAACCACTGGTCCGATCGACTTCAAACTTCACAATTAGAGGTTTGAGCGAAAACGCATGCCTGTATTTTTTTTTTTTTAAGATCAAAATTTAAGGTAGCCACCATACAATTTTTTTGGCTAAAAACCAAAAGTTTCAATTTTCTCAAAAACGGCTCCTACGATTTTCTTTAAACTTCTCGAATTTTTTTTTAAACACTAATGTTATGTAAAAAAAAATATTTTTGTATTGCTCCAAAACGGCACCTTTCATAGAAGCGTGTTTTTGTTATAAGATTATTACGCCGATTAGCGTATTTTTTTTTCTGAAAGTACGTATGTTTATATTGCCCAAATAATACATTTTTTTTTGTATTTATAAAAATTTGTTTTAACTTTTTTTCAAAATTCTGTATTTCAAAAACGGATCAATATTAACAATCGAAACCTACTTATAAAATGTTCTTGAATACTGCATACCCAAATTAATTTTAAGACGTTTTTGAAAAATTTGTATATATAAACAATTAATTAAAAAAAAAACACTCCAAGGATTCAAAAAAAAAAAAATTGAAATATCATCAATTTCTTAAGAAATCTTTTGACATCAATTTTTTTCAGATTGAATCTATTTTTGAGGTACATATGTATTTAAGTTTTAGTTTGTATTTATGAATTTAATTTTTTTTTTATTTTTTTATAGTTTGTATGAGTTACTAGCTGACACCGCGAACTTCGTCTCGCCGCCCTTTAGAGCAACTCCAATAACAATTTTCCCTTTGAAAAATAATGAGTTTTCCGAGTTTTTCATCAAAAACATTCTGTTTTTCATTCGAAAACCCATTTTGAAATATAAATATTCCAGTTTTCCATTTGAAAACCAATGAGTGCTCCAAGTTTTTCATCAGGAACTTTCATTTTTCCATTTGAAAACCCATTTTGAAACAAAAAATTCCAACCAAAAAAATCTTTTATGTATATGCAATATGCATGCTCCTGGTAAGTACACCTTACATGCAAATAATTTCAAAAAAATAATCCCTAAGAACCATTTACAGACTAACACGAACAAAATAAAAAAAAAATAGCCAAATCCGTCCAGCCGTTTGTGAGTTATGCGAGTACACACGAACAGGATTTCATTTTTATATATATAGATAATCTGGAATACAGGAACAAGTTCGGGTTGTACAAACGGTGAACTAGCTCAATTGAATTAACTCACCACAAATTTCATTGCTGCATCGTATTTGTTCACAGTTATATCTTCTAGTTTGGCGTTAGTCCACTGAGATTGATGCAGTAAAAAATTTGGATGATTTTTCAAGGCTTTCATAAAAAGAATATCAATCCAACTTCTTCTCATATAGATTTGATTGACTATATTAAAATTACGCTTCCTTCTAGCTATTTCTAGGGGAGAAATTAGCTCTTCCTAAGGAAAAAGAAACAATTTATTAATGTGTTTTCTAATAGTAGGGGAGGCCGGGAAGGGATTTTACTCGAGCGCGTTAGAAAATCATATGGGGAGAAAGCTTGCACCGAGTTATGTTATATTAACATGGGGGCGTCGGACTAGGGTAGCCCGAGTGGCGCGACAGCTCTTGAAGAGCCAAAGCCTAAGGGCTTACTCAGATTAGTAAATGAGCCGACCGTTATACTTGGGCGCTTCAGATTAAGAAATAGTTAAGTTAAGTTAAGTTTATGTAGAAAAGCTTATATTTCATATTTGAGTGTGGCTGTGGCATAACGTTGTAAAATGAGTTACAAAGTTGTAAAAAAAATCATCACCTCGAAATACTCGAGCGCGATTGATTTTTTTATTATTCTGAAGGGAATACTATCAGAATTACGAAGAACATATCATAATCTGATGTTTTTCATGGGGCGTGGTAGTTTAAACCATCGTTAAAGCACAGATAATAAATTTATACAGATGTCTCACCCTTATGGCGAGAAATGATATATGAAACTGAAAGCTACCCAAAAAAAAAGCTTTTTCCAAAAGCTTTAACGCATTCACTTAATGCATTAAAAATCTATGTTCGTTCGCCTCATTGCCCATAAATGAATACTTAGGCAAGCAAAAAAGCTTCAAAAAGCTCCTTGTCAGTTAAGGCGTTGTCAGTTAAGAGCAAAATATGTTTCATTCTTTTCTGCAGGGATGAGACATCTGTATAAATTTATTATCTGTGGACTGTGGTTAAAGGATGAAGCGCACAGGTGCTTTGATCTGTATATTACTCTCTCGCACCGTCCCTACACCTACACCACCATATGCCACCATGATGTACAGTGGGGTAACTCAGTGCTCGGTGGGGAAAAAATCAAAACAGTTTAATTGATTGATTGAATGGCAAGAGATCGCCAGATCCTTTTCCGAACGAGTGTCAAGTAACCTCATTAGAAGTCCGTTACAGCCAGCATCGAGTATTGAGAACCATTGGCAGAATCGCCAGGAAGCCATTAGGGATGCTATCTCTAATGTGCTGGGATTCACGTGGCCACCATAACGAAACCCCTGGTTTGATGAAGAATGCAGGCAGGTACATGCAGCCAAGATAGAAGCATATAAAGCAGCGCTGCACCTGCACAGGAGGACGAGCAGAAGATAAGAACACAAGCTTTTTAGAAAGAAAAAGAGAGAGAGCATGAAAAGCGATCGATCGAGACTTAAAAACAGGAATGAGGTTCGGAAGTTTTACCAAGAGGTAAAACGAATGACTCAAGGTTACCGAGCACGAAATGAACCCTGTAAAGACCAACAGGGAAATATCGTAGTAGAGTCACAGTAAATGCTGAGGATATGGAAGGGCCAATTCTGTAGACTGTACAACTGCGATGACCAATCGAATTCCGCTGTCAGGCAGAAAGAACCATTAAAAGAAGACGACGCAAGCCAGATCTACCCGACCTTAAAGAACTGAAAATAGCAATATCTAAGCTTTAAAACACCAAAGCCGCAGGAGCTGACGGCACACTGCCGAAATCTTCATCGCAGCCGACGATGACTTGGTTAGGATCATGCACCAACTCATCTGCAGAATATGGTCGCAAGAGAGCATGCCCGATTAATGGAACTTCAGCATTATATGCCCGACCCTGAAGAAAGGAGACCCTCTAAACTGCACCAACTACATGAGGCATCAGCCTCCAAAACATATCGCCTGAAGCCGTTTGTCAACAAACTGATAGGTCCATATCAGTGTGGCTTTAGACCTGGAAATTCGACGAAAAATCCGAAAAACATATAAAAACAATAATGCATTGAATAATACCTTAAATGATTTTCAATTTTTAAACAAAACAAACATTAATTTAACACGTCCCAAAAGAGTACCTGAATGCATTTCGGAATATATTCATTTGATATTGTTTGTTTGGTGAAAGAAGTGATAGACGACCGTAAGCTAGATGCCTATGAAAGCTTTTATATACAGAGAGCCAAATGCGATGAATTTAGACAACGCAACGGTAACATCGAATCGCATTTGTTCTCTCTTTTAAATAATAACATTCAACTTTCATACAACAACAAACAACAACATTTTACTTTTTGGATTTAGTCGTGATGCTGAGGTACTCATTTGACGTGTTAAAATAAAGTATTTTTGTTTAATGTGTTAAATTAAGCCATGTTAATATGTCCATGGGGTAAGCCTTGACGTGGCGGAGCGGCTTACGGTAACTACTACTGCGATGCTAAGAGCTATGCGATCGCGAAACTTGTTTTCGCAGCAGGGCCTCTCATGGTCGACAGGTCGAAGCGGAGTAGGCTGTTACTACTAATTACCCCACAACGAAGGAGTGTTCCCACCAAGGCACTTCCCACGAGGGACGGCAGCGGATGAATTTCTTTTTGGAATGAACGGTGGCGTCCTCAGTTCCAGTTAGGTCGAACTACTTGGTGAACACCTTTACGGGCTTCTTCGACATATTTGAAGCTCAGGTCGTAAAAGGAGCGGTTTTCCGGCTTTTGTACTTGGAGTCACATCAAGCACCTGGTACTCCAGGTTGGGGGTTGTACGTCGGGGGGGGGGGGGTGACTTCCCGACTATGTAGAAAAAAGTTAGTTGCGAAGCGACAACAGGCCTCGGAAACGGACGGATACACTGATGACGACCCAAGCAAACGTATAAAGGACAACGAATTTCGGATATGCACGTGGAATGTTAGGTCCCTTAATGGACTGCGTGCTGCCGAACAACTAGCGGAGACCCTCAACTGCTACAAAGCAGATATTACCGCTATCCAGGAAATGCGATTGGATGGACCGGGCGAAAATAAGATGGAAAACTGCGACATCTACTATGGGGATTGCTACCGGGAGCAGCGACTCTTTGGATGCGGATTCGTCGTGGGAAGCAGACTCAGGCAAAAAGTCTTGAGCTTCAAATGCGTAAGCGAACGCATCACGACGATCCGAATCAAGGCTAATTTCGGCAACATTAGCTTAATATGCGCGCATGCCCCACAGAAGAGAAAAAGGACGACAACAAAGACGAATTCTACGAGCTCCTCGACAAAACATATGAGCAATGTCCTAGCTATGACATGAAAATTGTCCTCGGCGATTTTAACGCAAAGCTGGGAAAAGAAGGCATTTTTGGAAGAACAGTCGGAAAGAACAGCCTGCACGACACCACTTCCGACAGCGGATTCAGGCTGATCGATTTTGCTGCGGGGCACCTGGTTCCCACATCTCAACATCCATAAAGGTACATGGAGATCTCCTGATCAATCAACCGTCAACCAGATTGATCACATTGCGATCGACGGGAGGCACTTCCAGCATTCAAGATGTTCGAACTTTCCGAGGAGCCAACATCGACTCGGACCACTACCTCGTCGTAGCCAAGGCAGTGCTACGAATATCACGACAACGGCCAAAACAAAGAAATGCTGCAAGAAAATTCGACGTCGGACGGCTACAATCGCAAGAGATCGCCAGATCCTTCTCTGATCGAGTGACAAGTAACCTCTTAAGGAGTCCTATGCCGCCAACATCAAGTATCGAAGACCAGTGGCAACATTGCCAGAATGCAGTTAGAGATGCCGCCTCTAATGTGCTGGGTTTCACACAGCCACCAAAACGAAACCCCTGGTTTGACGAAGAATGCAGGCAGGCCCATGCAGCCAAGCAGGAGGCATACAAAGCGGCGCTGCAAAGAAAGACAAGAGCTGCTCGTGTGCTCTACGAGCAAAAGAGGAGAGAAGAACGCCGGCTTCTCAGGAGAAAAAAGAGAGAGCATGAGAAGCGTCAGATCGAAGATGTTGAGAGAGCTAACAGCAGGAATGAAGTTCGGAGGTTTTATCGGAAGGTAAAACACCTGGCTCAAGGTCATCGAGCAAGAACCGAAGCCTGCAGAGATCATCAAGGGAACATCATAGTAGAGCCGCAGTCAGTGCTGGGGATTTGGAAAGACCACTTCTGTAGACTGTATAACGGCGACGACGAACAAAATCCCGCCGTCAGACAGGAGCCTTTTATCATACGCGATGACAGCCAACAATTCCGTGAACCCGACCTAGAAGAAGTGAAAACAGCAATATCACGGCTGAAATCCAACAAAGCCGCTGGAGCAGATGGTCTAGCTGCCGAGCTGTTCAAAGCCGCAGGCGACGAGCTAGATAGGAGCATGCACCAAATCATCTGTAAGATATGGTCGGAGGAATGCATGCCCGATGAATGGAACCTCAGCATTGTTTGCCTGATCCTGAAAAAGGGAGATCCTCTAAACTGCGCCAACTACAGAGGAATCAGTCTGCTTAACATCGCCTACAAGATCCTCTCTGCCGTATTATGTGAACGTCTGAAGCCTTTCGTCAACAATCTGATTGGTCCTTATCAATGTGGCTTCAGGCCAGGAAAGTCTACCATCGACCAAATTTTCACGTTGCGGCAGATCCTGGAAAAAACCTATGAAATGCAAATCGATACCCACCACCTCTTCATTGATTTTAAGGCCGCGTATGACAGCATCTACAGAGACGAACTGTATAAAGCTATGTCTAGCTTTGGCATCCCTGCCAAGCTCGTTCGCTTGTGCAAAATGACGATGGAGAACTCACGCTGCTCTATCAAGGTTGGCAATGAGCTTACGGAATCATTCGACGTCAAAAAAGGATTCAGACAAGGCGATGCACTGTCGTGCGATTTCTTTAACATCGTTCTTGAGAAGATAGTCCAAAACTCCACCGTCAACACCAGAGGCACTATCTTCTATAAATCTGTTCAACTTCTCGCGTACGCCGACGATATTGATATAATGGGAAGAACACAGCGTGATGTCAATGGCGCCTTTGTGAGGATTGAGACAGAAGCGGCAAAAATGGGTTTAGCGGTAAATGAGGGAAAAACGAAGTACATGCTGTCTTCGAGTAAGGACACCCAACATCGACGGCTCGGACAGAACGTCACAATAGACGCATACAACTTCGAGGTAGTTAAGGAGTTTGTCTACCTAGGCTCCGCTATCAACACGGACAATAACACCAGCGCTGAGATAAGACGAAGAATTACTCTTGCTAATCGCTGTTTCTTTGGGCTAAGAAAGCAACTGAGTGGAAAAGCCCTCTCTCGAGCAACTAAGGTTAAACTGTACAACACCCTCATCATCCCTGTCCTGCTGTATGGTGCAGAAGCATGGACCCTAACAAAATCGGATGAATGTGCCTTAGGCTGTTTCGAGAGGAAAATTCTTCGGGTCATCTTTGGCCCCGTGTGCATTGATGGGGAATGAAGAAGGAGATACAACAGCGAACTTTACGGGTTGTACAACGACGTGAACTTAGCCAGAAGGGTCAAGGTCCAGAGACTCAGATGGCTCGGTCATTTAGAGCGCATGGACACCAATGCTCCGGCCCGGAAAGTCTTCGACACTATTCCCGAGGGACGCAGAAGGAGAGGAAGACCGCGACTCAGGTGGCGCACACAAGTGGAAGAGGACCTCAATCAACTTGGAGTGCAAAACTGGAGACAGCTAGCTAGGGACCGAGCTGACTGGCGGAGACTGTTGATTGAGGCCCAAGTCCACAACGGACTGTAGCGCCACCTTAAGTAAGTAAGTAAGTGTTAAATTAAAAATTGAAAAATCATTTAAGGTGTAGACTCAATGTATTATTGTTTTTATAAGCCACGTCCAGTTTTGGCATCTCTACAAAACTCATTCCTCTGAGCAGGACGACAATGGAGAACTCGCGCTACTCCATTTAAGTCGGTAACAACCTCACCGACAGTATGTATACAGACAGATGCTGAAAAATGGGTTTAGCGGTCAATGAGGGCAAAACAAAGTATACGCTGTCATCGAGAAAGGTCACCCAACACCGACGTCTTGGACAAAACGTCACGATAAACGCATATAATTTCGAGGTAGTTAGGAACTTTGTATACCTTGGCTCCGCTATCAACACGAACAATGACATCAGCGCCAAGATCAGAAGAAGAATAACTCTTACTAAATAGCTGTTTCTTCGGGCTAAAAAAAACAATTGAGTAGTAAGGCCCTCTCCCGAACAGCTATGGTGACGCTCTATAAGACTTCATCATCCCCGTCCTGCTATATGGTGCAGAAGCATGGACCCTATCAAAAACGGATGAGAGCGCCCTAGGCCGGTTCGAGAGAAAAGTTCTATGGAAGATCTATGGTCCTGTCTGCATAGACGGCGAATGGAACCATGAACTGTACGGGCTGTACAGCTACACTGACCTAGCTAAGCGAGTGATGGTGCAAAGACTCAGATCTTGGTCACGTGGAGAGGATGGACACCAAAACTCCGGCCCGTAAAGTTTTGGAATCCACCCCAGAAAGACGCAGTAGAGAAGATCAAGGCTCAGGTGGCGCGCGCAAGTTGAAGATGAGCACTTTATCTCAAACGCAGTCAACATGATCTGGTCACAGGGATAGGCAAAAACTGACGCGGACGAATGTTAACTTAAAACCTTTGGGCCCAGCTAACATTGCTTAAGTTAGCTTAAGCTTATGTCGAAGAAACGGACGAAACCACACAAGTAAAATTTCAACGAAAAGTAACGGACATAGCTTAATTACCCTTCTGGACGACTCAAACATCGAGTTGAGCCCTCTGTACACAAATTTGAAGCGCCTGAGTTTATCAAGGTCACGGTTTTTTTTTACATTTTCAAAAATCAGTCATGCCCTTGATCCCGTCTTAAGCGTCAGGTATTTGGAACACTTTTTTGTTTTGAATATCTGACACGCTAGAGTAACAGCTTTTTTTTAACCTCTTTTTACGTCCACCGCCACTAGTTAATCGTCAGACTAACATATTTCGGTTATCAGAAAGACGAAGTGCCTCTACATTATGACTATCTGACGCACTCGAGTGATTTCATTTCCATTTGATTTTTTTAAATTTCTAAAAGGTTTTACACAGTTTTCATTACAATGGGCGGAGACCACTGTAATGAAAACTTCTCATAGAATTTTCTCAATTTACATCCTAATCTTCAAAATCCAATAGATACCCATGACGCTTTGCTAACAGCAAATTTGAGAATCTCGGCCTCCCCTATTATAATATTGTAAAAATTTTGTCGAACATTTTATACAAACCTGCTTTTCAAGAATACTCGATACATCACACTTTTTTTGTTCTTTAAGGATTTTCCAGAGAGGCCGTCGATCGACATTCTTTAAAAGAAGTTGTTTTTCGAAAGTTTTGTAGAAGTATTTTTCATTATCTAGGATATGTTGTCCCAAGGTGTCTCCGAGTGTGGCATCAAAGTTATCATCCAACTACATGGAATAACATAGTTATAAATAAAAGAAACAAGAAATATACTTTCTTATAAGTTATAACCTACCACTTCGTTTCTGTTTCGAAAAGCTCCAAGCTTAAGCCCTGTAAATCGACGTGAATTATTAAATACTTTAACCTTAGCCTCTTCAAATTCATTAAGTTGATAGACGGCATCACAAACTTCCAAGTTAAAAGGTTGACTGAGTGGATCGCTTTCTAAATAGCAAAAAAAAAATAATTTCTGTAGATAATTAACGTTCTCAAAAGCGTACCGACTGCAGCTAATGCATCACGCAATGCTTGTTTTGTTTTGGCAATATTGCGTTTGCAACGACTCCGATTGTAAAAAGCCTTAGGGTCGTCCTATTGGCAATACAATTTTTTTATGAAATTCTTTAAGGACCATATGCGCTACATGTAAACATATGTATGCACACACAAATTTACATATATACATAATTCTTTATAAATATTTACTTTTATACTCAAAGATATATCGTAGTAGTAAGCGGCAATATCTAGTTTCTGCTTTTGAGTGTAGAAAACTCCCCAATCACGGTAAATTTTTTGAAGTTGATCTTGCGTGAGTGTTACTCTGTTCCATGGATCCGTTGGTTCCTTCATGTTTCTTCAGGTAAAAGGAATAAATGTATATATATATAAATTTTTTTTTATTTATTTATTATGTACAAAATACATATGTATGTAAATGAACAGAAAACACAAAAATAATTTTCCTGTAAGTTAAAAAGTTTGAGTTACGTGACTAAGTAAAAAAAAGTTTAAATGAATAGAAGTAGAACTAATTGAGAGTTGCTTGTTTGTTTAAACATTGCAATTTAGAAAATAGAAATCTAGTAGTTCCTTTAAATCATTAGCGGGAAATGTTACGTTTTTTCATGATTTTGACAGTATGGAAAAAATTTGATTTCTTTGGACTTGAATGCTGCGCAAGCTGCACTGCATACATTTCTTAAAAGAAAAACTTTTACAAGCAAAATCATGTAAGGGCTCATTTACATTGAAACTTGCACCGAAACTTAAGATGCAAACAAAATTCATATCTTCGCTGTGAAGAGTGAATTTCAGTGTTCTTTGCCGTCACCTGCTGCTCTCACCCCAGCATGCATATATAGCAGCCTTTTTTCCGCGGGAAACAGCTGTCAGTATCAAACGTCTTACCCTAGCAGAACCATTGCATAAATCGGCACCGAAATGTATTTAGTATTTTGTTGCTAATTTGTATCGCTAGAATTGATTTTATTGTTCAAATAGTTCTCGCAAAAAACGCTGTTAAGTTTCCTCTTTTGTTTTCTGACAAATAACCAGTATACGCCCGAGTGAACTTTCTCATAGAACGTCAATTCCAATATACCGTATATCTCTATATGTCTATCTACATATATTCTGTGTATATACTTAAATGTGTATACACTCTTTATCTCTTTCACTCTAATATCGTGTTATAGTAGAATAAGTACATAGGAACAGTTTTATTTGTAGTAGTAAGCACTTGTGTTGTGTTTTGTGTAGGACAATTAGAACTAGCTTCGTTAAGTATCGAGAACATTCAGCGCCTACAAGAACCTAATAGTTTCTCGAACGAATTTTAGATATATAAATAGGCACTCAAAAGCGAAGCGGTTCAATTGATTGTGAACTGCGATAAAGTAAAGATACTGTGTTTGGAAAGTGAAAATTAAAAGTGATAAATAAATAAGTTTGTGAGTTATTGAATAAAGTAAATTTGTATTTTATTTACAAAGAGTGAATAAGTTTTAATTATCGGACCAAGCCGAATATTACATTGGTGTCAGAATACGGGATTAAAACTTATTGAGAATAAAACAGTGAGCAGTGATTAAACTATTTTGTGTGAAGTAGTGAAGTTTAAAATAAAAAAAAGGGTAAAGTTTTGAAAGACTTAACTGTCCCTGAGCAAACGGGGCTTAAGTGAGGCAGGAGTAAAAAATGAACTCGATAAGCGGCCCCTAGAGTATCAATATTATTGTATAAAATATTGTACAATATTATTGGCAGCTACCCCAGACTACACAATATTTTGTACAATAAATCAGTTGACAGATAATTATTTCTGCGTCAACATGCTAAGCAACGATACTCATTTATGGAGTTGTCGTATGGTGGACCGCACTGGACAAGATGGTAAATCCAAATAAGCTCATCAAAGTTCAGCGGTCAGCAGGTATGTGCATCACAGGAGCACTTCGCTCAACACCAACCGCAGCCCTGGAAGTGCTTTTAAACCTAACACCTCTCGACATCTTCTCCAAAATGGTGGCAGCCAACTCATGTGTGAGGCTTAGAGCCACCTCTCAATGGAACAGTAACAATACTGGCAGTGGCGGATTAAAGGTTGAGGGCGCCATAGGCAAGCATCTCACTGGTGCCCCTATATAGAAATATCTCGTACTATAGTTTGACCAAAATAGCTGCACCGCGCCTAAAGAAAAGGCGTTGAAATAGGGGCCAAGGGAAAAGAGACAACATGAGATCTATTAGTATTTTCCGAAAGATCTTACGAATTTGGCTAATTAAGGATTTGCCGCAACGTAAATTTTGTAAACCAAGTTTACTCGAGTTGGTACTTATGCAAACCGAGTGGCAACTTGGTTCTCAAATCGGATTGCCCCGAAAATCAATCTAGAAAGAACTTAAAAGGCAGAAAAATTAGGTTTTAAATCCGTCGAAATCTTTGCCATCCGCTGATGAACTTCGACCATTAGGTTATTTGCCCCTATAATAAGTAAAATCAATACCAATTCAGAAACGCTTACAAAATTAGAAGAAAGCTAAGTCAGTTTCCGTGTTAGCAAACCGTGTTGACTCTGTACTGTAAGAGTTATTGCTCAGGACCGATTTTTATTTCAACAAAAGATGCAAGTGCAATTCGACTTCACAAGTTTGTTACTTTAACAACCACGTATGAACTCGCATTATTTGTCACTTGTCAGAATTACTGCGCCCGCGCGCCCCTTTGTTGCCGCGCCCCTAGGCACGTGCCTAGTTTGCCTTTAGGATAATAGGCCACTGAATACTGGTCATACTACTATTCTAGACAATTTCAGATCTATCCCAGATCGCTTAGATTATACCACCCCAAAAATGGTGTTCGGTAAAAGCTTCCATGTCTCTATCCCTTCAAGATCCTCCTGGGAAGAAGAAAGACCCCTGGAAGACAACGCGGTACACTTCTATATAGACGGTTCAAAGACCGACTGCGGAGTTGGAAGTGGTATCTATTCAGAACAACTGAATCTCAGTCTATCATACAGACTTCCCGATCAATGTAGTGTATTCCAGGCAGAAGTAATGGCGATTAAAGAGGCACTATCCTGGCTCAAAGAAAACGTTATATCTTGCAAGGATATACGAATCTTCTCGGACAGCCAAGCCGCTCTCAAATCTCTCGCGTCTGTCTCCACAAACTCTCAAATAGTCCACGATTGTCGATCATCTCTGAATGAGATGACGGAACAGTTTAATATTCACCTCATTTGGGTGCCGGGCCATAGAGACATTCCGGGAAATTGCAAAGCCGATGAGCTCGCCAAAAACGGAACACTTCTGCCCAAGGTTAGACAAAAACATAACATAGGAACACCACTTGCTACATGCAAATATCTTCTCAAACAATATGCTCTAGAATCAACCAATGCTAGATGGTCACAGGGTACCACCTGCCTAGCAACCAAGCAAATATGGCCAAGCATAGACATAAAACGGTCAAAAGGATTGATATCCCTGAGCAGACAAAATATAAGCTCTACAATTGGAGTAATAACAGGACACTGCCTCATAGGTAGACATGCTCTGAGGCTAGGAGTCTACACAAATGACTTCTGCAGAAGCTGCATGGACGAGGAGGAAGGGGAAACAGTCCAACACCTTCTTTGTACATGTCCAGCACTCTCCATTAGAAGGAACAACTTTCTCGGTAATCCCTTCTTCGATAATACCAGTGAACTGGCAACGATCGACATTAAATGTCTCTCTAACTTCATTAAAAGCACGAATTGGTTTGTTTAAGGTCATTACTCTCCCATGAGTATTTTATTATCACAACGGATCCTTGAGGTCTAAGTGAGTCAAGAACAACTAGACAGCCACTATAACCTAACCTAACCTATGCTAAGTAACGATATAGATTCTTGTTGTGTGGCACTTGTTCTTGCTATTTCTTTTAAAAAAAGAAGGAAAAAAAACGCAGATGGATGAAGGATTGGTACAAGAAACGAAACGTTTTCACTCATGAAAACTTACTTAACGAGCTGGTTTTCAGCGAACCCAACGATTTTCGAAATTTCCTGCAAATGGACGATGGATTGTATAATGAACTGCTTCGAATGGTTACGCCTACAATTAAACAATTATAAGAAGAAATACAAAATTGCGAGATGCTATTCCTCCTTCCCAGCGTTTGCGAATCACGCTACGATTGATTGCTACAAGAAATTCTTTTGAAGATTTGAAATTTACCAGCGCTATTTCCCCGCAATCCATTGGAATAATTGTCACTGAAACTTGTAAATAAAATACAAAGCTGCACTACACATCTGTATTTATACATATGTATACATAAGTTCAAATATTTATTTATTGAAAATTTGAAAAAAAAATTCAGAGACATTTTGTGAATTTGTATCTTCTTCTTCATACTCTTCCTGAGAATTTTGTTGCGAATATTGGCAATCAACGGGACTTGGCAGAAAGATGCTGTATGGTGTTGAACACGAAGCACTGCTGTATCCATACATTTTTATTGTTATTGAATTTCTGTACAAAGTTCCCATGCGGCCTTCAAACAAAATATCATTAGCCTTTTTTTGCAAACAATTGTTGTTCAGGTTGCTTTTTCTGCAAGTCGACTGCAGAGTTTCATAAATTTTGATCAACTCCAAAATAAATTTCCGTTCTTATCTTGTATTTGACATTCTTCTGGATTTAATATGTATTAAAGTTTTTTTTTTTACTAATCTGTATAAAAAGCCGACCGAACACTCTATTTGCACTTAACAACTATGTTTCACTTAACAAGATTTGAAATTTAACTCCCGGAGATGTTGATGCCTGGAAAATTCAAAAATAAATGACAAAATATTGTGCAACCTCACCTACAGACTATACAATATTTTGCATTGTACAATAAATATCAAAAGGGTTTTGATTTTGTACAATATATTGCACAATGCTTCAATATGAGCCCTAGACTATCAATAATATTGTATAACATCAAATATTGTACAATAATATTAGGCGTGTTTTATTGGGAACTTAGCTCAGCTTAGCAATAGAAATTACATGTCAATCAACAACAACCGAAAGCTAATAGCGTTTTTCATTGTAACCTGAAAGAATTGCCCTTAGAACACTTCTCAATAAAACATGTTTTTTGGTTTTGTAATATAATTTGTTTAGCAAGGACTTACACCCATTCTTTATTTTACTTTTTTTCTTATTATTTCCAATTTCCTTTCAAAAAAAAAATAAAAAACTGCACTTTGGTCGGTCGATAGAGCAATATAAACAAATTAAAATCTTTAATTTGAGGTTTGACAACCTAGAATGTTTTCTTGTGTGTTCTAAAAAGAGCAATTCTCTCAAATTTGGGAGATCAATTCTTTCCTCTTCAGAATTGATCTAGAAGTATTCTTTTTGACAATGAAACATAAAAAAATTGAAAAAGGGCAATTCTTTTGTACAATAAAAAACGCTATAAGTAAAAATAAGTTAGGAATTTTAGTTAGGAATTTCCTGAAGATAAGGTTTCAGCAATCCGACACTTGAGTTTTTCGTTGTGTTTTTCGTTTATCAAATGTCAAAACCTTTTGAAGAAAATAGTTTTCCACCATAGCAACTCAATGTAAAAAAAATTGTTTCAAATTTGAAAATAGTTTTTCACCATAGCAAACTCAATGTAAAAAAAATTGTTTCAGGTAGGTGTAAAGATGGCGTTTGGAATATTTCGATTTTTGACATTCTGGTGAACGAAACTTAATTCAAAGCTGACTATAGCGTTTTATTGGAATTCCTATTGCTAAGCTAAGCTAAGTTCCCAATAAAACACAGCTATTGATAGTCTAGGGACCGCTTTAAACAGCTGCAGGAATATCTGGAGCAGCAAAATGAAGACCCGAATACATTTGCTTTCGAATTAGAAGCAAAAGTGGAAGAGGTAAATGCAAATGACGCCTTATCTAACATGATGTCACTTCTTCTACCCAAAGTCGAGAAGAATGTTCTGGAGCAACTACAAACACAAAAGAATGATGTTGTCGAACAACTACAAACTCAAAGAAATTATGTTCTAGCACGCTTGGAGAAAATTAACGAACAAATCAATACCATCACAAACGAACTAGAAAAAGTGCAGAAGAACGGGCAAGAGAATGTTCACAAACAACTAAAGGCTCAAAGAAATGAACAGAACCAGGTGCAAGAGGGTGCCGTGAACGAAGGCCATATGAACTAACGCCATAATGGCCTTAGTTCTCAATCAAATGTGAACTAACGCCATAATCCGATTATGGCCTTAATTCACAGTCGAATGAGAACTAAAGCCATCACTTGAATGAGAACTTACGCCATATGGGGTAAGTTCACATTCAAATGAGAACTGATGCCATAACATGCTTTGAGCTTTGAAGCAAAGTTAGCATAGCAAGTAATTACCTAACAAAATCTCATCGAGATCTCGGGGACCTCAGATATTTCTAAAATGGAACAAGAGTTCTCACTCTCAGCGAGTGCTGATTTTTTCTTTTAAAATTTCTGAAAGAAAAATATGTGTTGATCCGTTTTCTTGGTCAGGCATTTGAACGTAATCATGAGTTAACAATATTAATTTCAAGGAATCTCACTGAAATTTGAAAATTGTGCTACACCTAACAATTAGGTGATCGTAGGTGCTTCGTTCGGAAAACTAGTTTTCTAAACTCTGAAGTAATAAAAAAAATCGCGTTCTAAGAGCCGAAATTTTTTGGGAAAAAGAGAAACAATTTGGGGTGTGAAAATAAAAAAATTCGCGCGAATGTATCTATTGTGTTTTCAAATAATTGATGTTTCATGATCTCACATTTATTTACGTACACTAATTGGGTGTAGTGTTCGGTATTTCTTTTGAAGATTTAATCATAAAAAATATCGAATTTTTATACCTTTTCGATACTCGGATTTTTATATCGATATAGCGAAAAATTAAATATCATTCAAAAATATCAGCACATCGAGACAAATATATAGATACATCGATATTTTTTCGACATCCCTACGTGGGGTTTGTGACACCCTGCCAATCTTGAGAGCGACCGTCCGCTGCGCATGCAACACTACTAATAAATGAATACATATTACTATGCGACCCGGCAATGTCTTTTATCCAGCTACACGAAATTTCGTGGAATTTGCGCGGCCGGCCGTTTAAACAGATACAACGATTTTTGTTTCGCTGGGGCAGAGTTGGGCAAAATTTATTCGAATAATCATTCGAATAATAAATAATCATTTTATTCGTTATTCACGAATAATGAAATATTTCATTTATTCGAAGAAAATTTATTCCAATGACGAATAAATTATTTTATTCGTTATTCGAATAACGAATAAACGAATAAAATAAACACAAGAAAGGGGTATGCTCATTTTCGGCCCGGAGTGTACACCAATGAATTTGGTATCAAATTAAAGGTTGTTCTTAGCCGGATATATCTGCAAAAATATTTTGTCGATAACTCATGGGAGATCCGAGATATTTGAGATTGAAGTTCGAAAAGTGCAAACATTAAAAATCAGCACTTTTTCGACATAAATGCCAATATCTTTGGATTTAAAAAAACTAGGAAAATCACAGTGGTATTAAATTAAAGGTGTCAAACATATCTTTCAAGTGAAACAACAATTATATTTATATTATTTATATATTTTGAGATATTTTTAATTGGAGCTTTGAAAAACAGTCGTTTTTAGGTAAACTTTTATGCGACAATATCTTTTAAGATTCAATGACGACATTTATTTCTTTTGGCACCGTTAAGTAGCCTAGTTCACGACCTTTATTTTCATATACAATTTATGGGAATTTCTTTAACAATTTCTTCATTTTGACAATAATATATAAGAAATATGCAGTCAAAATGCAGAAAAAATCTCATGACACTAAACTAAAATATAAAAATAATTAGTATAGTAATGGTTGAACAATTTAAACAATAAGTAAATAATTTTTTTGAGAATGGTATGAAAATTGAAAGAGGGCTTGGCAAAACATAGGTTATTCTAATCTGAATCATTAGTTATTAAAAGGTTATTTAAGAATTGGGAAGGGAGTCTTATAAACTACTTTCATATCTTGCCCAACTTAAAAACCATATTATAGTCATAACACGAGCGCAGCGTCCAACCGTTCTTCGACTTACTAGACAGTTGCAGTAACATTGAACAACCCCTTCTATATCCTGTTGATCATCATCATAATCATAACACACGTGTTATGAGTTAAATTCATTTTTCTATACTTTTTGAAGGATAGAAGCAAAATAAATTGTTTCTTTCATTTAAGTACTTAATAAAATTAATCTGACATTAAAAAACTAAAACAAGCTTCCCTGACTTTTTACAAAATATCTTTCCTAAAAGATTCAAAACGCTTCGAAATATGAACAAAATCTTTTTTAGTTTTGATTATTTAAAATAGGTATCCAGATCCATAGCACTTGCAAGTTCAAAAACTAATTTTGAAAGCCTATTAAGTGTGTGTTATAGCTTATAAGGATATGCAAATTCCTTAAAGCCCCTACAAATTACGATGCTGTGGGCGGCAATGAACTTAAAATATATAAAAGTCTTATATTTCTTGGGTTACAAAAGACAAATGGAAGCGACGTCATTATTTTTTTAGGAAAAAGTTTTGTTTCAATAAGGTCACACGTCATATCTCTGTTTAGTGAGAACTACGAGAAATTAAATAAAATTGTTAAAATATTCAAATGACCTTAAAGATGTACATTTCTTGCACAGACAAATAGAAGAGAATTAAGATTCACACAAAGAAAAAATGGTTTTCGTTGACAAAACAACGTTTGTCGGGTCAGCTAGTCAATTCATAAAAAAATATACAAATTATACTTTCCGGCTAACCACATATATATATATTGTTGAGGGTAAACCTGCTAGGAGATTGTTGGTTGGGTCCTTGTTTATTATAAGAGCCATAATTTCGGATATACTCCCCGTAATAAGAAAGTGCTTGTTTTAATTGATAAGTTGCACAACTGAACAAAACATGGTTATTATAACTAAAGCGTGTTAAAGAAACATTTATAAACGAAAAATAAATTCATCTCCTATTTAATTCGTTTCCTATACAAAAATCTGCTAGAATATAATTCATATATAGATAATAGCGTGAGTGCTGCAAAGTGGTTAAAACTCTCTAGTATGATAGGCTTATGCCACTCATATGGTACTCTTTTAACATTTTAAAGATAAAGGTTATCAAAATCAACTCAGATTCTTCTAAGTTTTCAGGAACTTTTTCATGGTACTGCTCAGAATGTTTTAAGTAACTGCATGTTTACATAACTTAATATATAAGAATAACTAAAAAAGAGAAACTTCATAGTGTTTACGTTTGGGGCATATTTTGAAAGATTTGTTGCTTATAATAAAAAATTATTGAGAAAATCCCTATAAATTGTATATGAAAATAAAGGTTGTGAACTAGGCTACTTAACGGTGCCAAAAGAAATAAATGTCGTCATTGAATCTTAAAAGATATTGTCGCATAAAAGTTTACCTAAAAACGACTGTTTTTCAAAGCTCCAATTAAAAATATCTCAAAATATATAAATAATATAAATATAATTGTTGTTTCACTTGAATGATATGTTTGACACCTTTAATTTAATACCACTGTGATTTTCCTAGCTTTTTTAAATCCAAAGATATTGGCATTTATGTCGAAAAAGTGCTAATTTTTAATGTTTGTACTTTTCGAACTTCAATCTCAAATATCTCGGATCTCCCATGAGTTATCGACAAAATATTTTTGCAGATATATCCGGCTAAGAACAACCTTTAATTTGATACTAAATTCATTGGTGTACACTCCGGGCCGGATGTCCCTTATAAAATGAGCAATCCCCTTTGGTAGAACAAATAATATTTTAATTTGTATTATTATTAACTTCCCATAGGAAGTTATTGTAATGGGTCCGATTTTGTGAATCTCCAATTTTCGCATTTCTCGATGTTTTGAGGTCACTAGAGTCCGAATCAAGCGTTTTTAAGATGATGTCCGTGTGTGTGTATGTGTGTTCGTACGTTACGTTTTTTCAGCTCAATTATCTCGCGAACCACTCATCGTATTGTCATAAAATTGGTCTTATTCGACGCGGTATTGTGTTGTTAAAAGCTGATTAGATTTTGAGCAAAATCCGCTCATCAGTTTTTAAATAGCAATCAAGAATCTAAGTCAACCTTATAAAAAATGAGTTATTTTATTATTATAAAGGGTTTTCCATTAAGAGGTGTTATTTTGAATAGCGCTATTTCGGTAGTTGTCACTTTTGAAGCTGTCATTTTCTGACATTTGACAAGTAGAAACTACGCCATTAATAAAAATGGAACGATACACGCTTCAACAACGCATTGAAATTATTAAAATTCACTATAAAAATGGTGAAAATTTGGCAGAGACGGTTCGCACAACTAAAACATTTTTGGGTCGTCGTGAAGCACCTTGTCGGACCGCAATACAGAAATTGGATGACAAATTCGAGCTGTTGGGACAAGTTAGTGATGTGAAGAATAAAACCCGTGCACGTCGCTCAAGAACAAATGAGAATATTGCTGTTGTAGCCCAAAGTGTTGAAGAAAACCCAGGTTTGTCCATTCCTCGTCGTTCTTTGGAATAAGGCATTCCACAAACGTCATTACACCGTATTTTGCATAAGGACTTGGGTCTTAAGGCTTATAAAATTCAGTTTACACAAGAACTCAAGCCGGCTGATCATCAACAACGTCGTGTGCTGATTGGGTCCTTGAAATGCATGAAAATGATCCGGAATTTCATCGAAAAATCATCTTGATTGATGAGGCCCATTTCCACCTCGGAGGCTACGTCAACAAGCAAAACTGTTGCATCTGGACAGTCATTGGACCTTACTTTTTCGAAAATGAGGCTGGAGCAACAGTTACGGTCAATGGATTGCGCTATCGAGAGATGATTAATGATTTCAGCTTCCCAGAGGAAGTTATTGTAATGGGGCCGATTTTGTGAATCTCCAATTTTTGCATTTCTCGATGTTTCGAGGTCACTAGAATCCGAATCAAGCGTTTTTATGATGATGTCTGTGTGTGTGTATGTGTGTTCGTTACGCGTTACGTTTTTCAGCTCAATTATCTCGCGAACCCCTCATCGGATTGATCTCATTCGACGCGGCATTGTGTTGTTAGGAGCTGATTAGGTTTTGAGCGAAATCGGCTTAGTGGTTTTTTAATGGCAATCAAAAATCTAAGACAACCCTAATATAATGAAAATTATGATAATTTCTGCAATAATTTCAATAATAGTGCAAAAAATCTTATAGTTAGTGGGGAAAAAAACACAATATTCAGGAGTATCATATACTATATTTGATTACTAGCTGACCCACCAAACGCTGCTTTGCCGTATAAATATTAATTTTCAGAAATACTAATCCGATTAGAAAAATTGCTTCAATAATAGAAAACTACAATATTCAATATATGTAGGCTGTATTTTACTGTGCAAAGTAGTTGTGAATGAGTCCACGAAATGATACGATCAACTCGGCAGTGGCAGATGGCGCCACTGTTATTCAATAAACTTAATGTTTTTCATAAAATCATCAGTTTTATGGAATTTGACTTTGAAGCAACGTGCGTGTACAACTACAACGGGATGCATCCGCTGAATATTTTGCAAAACAACTAATGTTTTTACGTATTTTTCTACTATGGGAAGTTAGTCGTGTGGACTCCATGGGTCGCACTCATATTTTTTTTTATTAATTTATTTACAAAAGTATTGGTTAAATCTCCTTAGATTGGACTTCATCACTACTCTTTGTTTAAACATATTGTCGGACAGTTTGTTTGTTTTTGACAAGTTTATCATGGAAGCGTATGAAAAAACTCGTTCGACTGATGCAGATGAAGGCAATAGGTGTATTGTATTTTTGACATATTCCTTTCACTTCTGGATAGCGATCCAAGACTTTCAGCCTACGGTTTGGGAATCCTTTGATTTTAACAACTTTAGGTTCACACTTTGTACATTTCATCACAATGCTTTTACCACTAGAAAATAAAGAGTCATACTAAGTCAATGTCGTTTTCGCACAGATTTGATTTACAGACACATTGGTAGCACCTTCATTAGGACCTGTTGAGATATTCGAAATGTTTTGATTTCATTGAGATAATAGATTTCATTGAGATAATAGAATAATAGAATAATTGAGATAATATACAATATAAGATACAACGAAACGTCATTGAGATCAAACGTCAAACTATAAACCCGCCCGCAATTGAATTTAAAAATTTATTTAATATTTAAAGATTAATTATTTAAAATACGAGTTAAAGTAGAAGAAACTAAACAAGATCAAAATAAGTTGAAAATAATATCAATTTCACTAAATTCACACCCAAAAACATAACTTCTGTGTAACCTACATATATTTCCATATAAAAAAAAACACTATAATGGTC
The DNA here is from genome assembly GCA_943590905.1 of Sphaerophoria taeniata. Classification (NCBI taxonomy): domain Eukaryota; kingdom Metazoa; phylum Arthropoda; class Insecta; order Diptera; family Syrphidae; genus Sphaerophoria; species Sphaerophoria taeniata. The sequence goes on from OX016540.1 coordinate 65,383,988, forward strand.
GCCAAGTGTTCAACGTGTGGTGATACAATTTCAAGATCGAAACCAGGCGTAAAGTGTGTCGATTGTAGCAATGAGTACCACTTTAAGTGTGGAAAGATAAATAAGGCTATAATCGCTGACATAAATTCAGGAGCAGTAAGATGGAGATGTATTCCATGCCAAAACAATCCTAACCTCAATTCATCGACCATAGGCATGGAGAATATGTCTGACCCGGAATCTGAAGATTTCTCTAGTTCTTTAAGAAACATAGAGGAAGAAATTAACAAAATAAAATCAACTCAAATGTCCTTCAATAATTCCATAACGAATATTTCGTCAAAATTAACACAACTTAATAAAATTGCAACTGAAGTTACCGAAAATAGGCGCAAAATTGAGTCACTGGAAGATGAAAATCGCGACCTCAAAGAAAAAATAATTAAACAAGAACGGCGCATAAGTAGACTGGAGAGATTAGAAACTGAAAATCAAATCATCATTAAAAATATCCCAGCCAAGGAATCAGAGAATTTAAGGACAATATTCAACAATATTAAATCGATTCTAAAGGACGTTCCAATCGAAATTTTCCGAAAACCAATGAAAAAGCCTCAAGGAACCAAACCCGATGTAAATCCTTTAAATCGCACCACTCCAATAATTGTGAAACTAAAATGCAAACACTCCAGGAATATTTTCCTTGCAGCAGCCAGAGCAAAGCCTCATATCAAATTATCTGAACTGGGTTTCAATGTTGATAATTTAGACAGTCTAGTTATAATTAATGAAGTTCTTTGTTTTTCAGACACTATATAGTACAGCCAGGCCAAAGCACATAAAGAGACACATAATTTTAAGTATTTATGGACCAAACATGGAAAAATATTTATGAGGAAAGATGACACCACTCACATTTATAAAATCACCAACTTTTTTGATCTTAAAAAAGTTATATAGTAAGATCATTCACTTTACACAATAACAGTTCTTAATTTTGCACATTATTAATCATGAAAATCAATATTTACTATCAAAATATCAACGGTATGAAAACAAAAACACACGAAGTCAAATTAACACTACAAAATTCGAATTATGATTTAATATGTCTCACTGAAACAAATTTATCAAATGATATAAATAGCAGTCAAATTTTCGACTTAAATACATATAACATTTTTCGTAAGGATCGCGATTTAGAAATATTTAATAATATGCAATCGGGGGGTGGATGCTTAATAGCAATAAAAAAAAATATTGAGGCTATGCGGTTACTTCAATTGGAAACAATGAATGAAGACCTCTGGATATGCCTCAACGGGAAAAATAATTTAAAAACATATATATGCTGCTCTTACATAAGACCCAGATCGACATATGAGGTATATAAAAACATGTGCGATAGTCTCTCAGAGAAATCGCACATGTTTGATTCAAACTCGTCGCTTATTTACTTAGGTGACTTCAATATACCCGAAATTTCATGGGAGTATGACAACAATTCTAAAGCAATGATACCTTCCCAATATTTTGGTCGAAGAGCTGAATCATTGATCATGGGAACTTCTATGTGTAATCTTTTGCAATACAACTCGGTTAAAAATACTGATGACAGGTTACTGGATTTAGTATTCTCTACTTTTTCACATGAATCAATTTCTGTCGAAGCATGTTCTTACCCAATATCTAAAGTTGATCGTTATCATCCACCACTATTAATCAAATTCAACATGTCTCTTTCAAATTATCTACCCGAATTGAATGTCGTAAAGAGAAATTTTTTTTAAGGCTAATTATGAAGAGATAAACTCTCAGTTCAGTAGGACCGATTGGTCTTTTCTTAATGATATGAAGGCTAGGTTTCCCATTGAAAATTTCGTTGGTCTTTTGCGTAAAACTGTGTAGCTCCCAAAATATTCCGAATATTTAAATGAAATAAACGAGTATAGATTATAAATTTAATAAGCTAAGAAGTTATTTAGCTAAAAAAAATATTAAAAATGTGTTTCATCCAAAAAGGGTCATGCATAACGAAAAATTATGAAATTTTTGGAGACGTTTGCGGTGCAAAACTTTTGTTGCCTTAAAAATTCATTTTTTATTCTTTCTATATTTTTTATCTATTCTTAAAATGTCTCACAACTCAGTGACGTGGCTTTTTTTTTAATATTTCGTCCAGTTTCCTCAAAAAAAAAATTAACAAAAACACGAAAAATGGTGAAAATTTAGTAAAAGTAGGTGTGATTTATTTGGAATAATTTCTAAAGTAGAAAAGATAAAAATTGAAAATATTTTTTTTATATTTTCGAAATACATTTACATAATATCAACTTAATTTTTTAATTTCTTAAAAAATTATTTTACTAAATTTTTTTGGAGTGCAAAGAGAAAAAATGCATGTTTTTCTTAGAATATTCTGCGGTGAACAAGATTCCAGCCCCATTTAATTTGATTCAACAACAAAAGTATTTTTTTATGAAAATTGAATATCTCTTCGACTCAGTAACGTTTTTAGAAAAAAAAGAAAAAAAATTAAAACATATTTAAAAATGCATTTAAAAAAGTCAATATTTGTGTATCAATTATGAGGAGAATACAGCAAAAAATATTTTCAAATATTTTTTTTTATTTTTTTTCATATTTTTTAAACAGAAATCAGAAACTAAAATAATTTTACGACAACCCGTTTATTTTATATTAGTATTCTAAAATGGTACTAAGGTACTTAGTTCAAACGAATTGAACTAGGTGGTGTTGTTTTATATTTCTTTCTCTTCTCTTTCTTTTTTTTCATAGGATAGAGAAAAAATTCTTCATATCAAACGTTCTCTTAGAATTCCTTTGAGAATGAAAATTCATATTTTTTATACTATCGTTTATGATATGCAGACATATAGATAGGCAATAATTGTGATCACTTACTATGTACTCTGTAGGTATTTGATGAAAACTTTGTTTTGAATACCTGCCTACATTTGTCATACATACTGTTCACGAAAATGTTCACCAAAAATGTTCAATCGAAAAGAAAACCAAATTTTACCAAACGTTATAAATTTATTTAAATGAATGCCAAGAAACAAGTTGCCTTAATGCCAGACTGAAATCGAATGCCAGAGAGCAAAAATTACAAACATGAAACTATCGAAGCCAAAGATAAAACTAAAAAGATGATGATGTCAATGACAGCTGGGCGCGTTCAGGATGCCATCGTTTTTTGCTCATGAATCTCAAACATCCCGGCCTCCTCTGAAGCACTAGTTTCTGAATCCTCTGTGGTAAGTAGAATGACGACTTTTTGGATCGGTCGTTGCTTCGTAAAAGTCTTGCCTGTGATCTTGTCATAATGCTGTGTGGTTACTACTCGCACCAGCTGGTCCTCGCCTGGGTGTACTGCTGTTACTCGGCCAATACTCCATTGGGTTGGTGGAAGATTTTCGTTCTTGATTGCAACAATATCGCCTATCTTTACGTTTTGCTCTGCCTTGCGCCATTTGCTTCTCTGCTGAAGAGTTGAAAGGTATTCCTGATGCCAACGTTGCCATATGTCTTCAGTCCACCTCCGGACTAAGTTCCATTCCTTAACACGGTTCGTAGGTAAGTTCATATAGGTAGGTTCCGGAAGAGCAATAAGAGGACCTCCAGTCAGGAAATCAGCTGGGGTCAATGCCAACTTGTCGTCCGGATCGTCGTATAATGCCACCAATGGTCTGGAGTTCAAGCAAGCCTCGATGCGTATTAACAAAGTGTTGAACTGCTCATAGCTCATCGTTTCGTTGCCAACCACTCTCACTAGATGTCTTTTCAACGCCTTGACAGCAGCCTCCCAGATTCCACCTTGGTGTGGTGCAGCCGGAGGAATAAAATGCCATGTTGTACCACGATGTGCCAATTGTTGCTTCACATGCTCGTTCTGCCATTCCTTTAAGTCTTCTTGAAGTTGACGATTCGCTCCATGAAAATTAGTGCCATTGTCAGAGTGAAGTTGTTCACATGGGCCTCGCCTGCTGATGAATCGTGAAAATGCGTTTAGAAATGCCTCTGATGATAGATCCGATGCGAGTTCAATATGGACTGCCTTCGTTGCTAAGCATACAAATATCGCCACGTAAGTTTTCGTTGTCGTCTTCGATCGCTTCGTGCCCAAACGAATTAGAAATGGGCCACAATAATCTACGCCTGAGATTAGAAATGGACGATTTCGAGTTACTCGATACCTTGGTAGGTCGCCCATTCGTTGCTTCGCTACAGCACCTCGTTGTAGGCGACAAATGACGCAGTTGTGTACATATGACTTCACAAGTGCCCGGCCTCCTATGATCCAATGTGTTTGTCTGATGATCTGAAGCATCAACTGTACGCCACCATGTAAAGTTGTTTCATGAACTTCCGAAACAATCAAGTAAGCAAGCCTGCCTTCCCTTGATAAGATTATGGGATGCCTTTGATCTGCATCTACGGCCGCTCGTTTAATCCGACCACCAACTCGTAAAATATGCCTGTCATCGAGAAATGGACTTAGCGAAAAAAGTGGGCTATTACCTGGTAAATCCTTTGCCTGATGACATGAGTCAATTTCGTGTCTGTACCATTGCCTTTGGTCCAAGCGTGATAAGATGATCATTGCCTGATGCAAACGTTCTACACTGCATATATCGGAATCTGGCACCGTATGTCCCTTGCTGCTTGTGAAATGAAGTTGAAGAATTGAACCAGCATAAATAATATGGGCCATGATTCGTTTAAGCTTCGTTAGAGAATTTGTGCGATCTAAGAAATTGTAGAGCTGGCCATCCCGTCGTCTTGTCATTAGTAAATCGATTTGATTAACTCGTGTGTGTGTCATCCACATGACCGCTGACCTCTCCTCTGCTTGCAACTGTTGAACATCGTCTGATGTGTATGTAGTTTCAATGCCTTCCGACCGGTAAGTGTTGCTTCGTTGTAAGAAATCGGGTCCAGACCACCAAAGCGTATGAGCCTCCAACTGCGATACTGATAGACCTCGACTAGCGCAGTCCGCAGGGTTGAACGTTGTAGGTATATGATGCCAAGCTGATGGTTCACTATTTTGCTGTATAAAGCTTACTCGATTTCCAACGTAGGGTTTGAATCTGACTGGTAATTGTCATAACCATGCCAGCACAATTGTAGAGTCAGTCCACAGAAAATATGGAACGTTCAGTACCTCTATTGCCTCTCGTATTGTCTTCATTGTTGACACCAATAGTTGAGCTCCACAGAGCTCGAGCCTCGGTATGGATAAAGTCTTAACTGGTGCTACTCTGGTCTTGGACGTGAGCAAACGTATTGTAACCTTGCCTTCCTCGTCTATGGTTCGAACATAAATAACGGCTGCATAAGCGTGAAGTGATGCATCACAGAAACCATGAAGAGTTGTTTCCTGGCCTGGGTGCATTCCAAGATGACGTGGTATTGACAAATTTGCAAGCTGCCAAAGATCCTGACGAAAGGTCATCCACTCTCGTAATAACTCATCTGGCATAACCTCATCCCAGCCAATGCCTGCTAACCATAGCCTCTGCATGAATATCTTTGCCTTGATGACGACTGGAGCTAGTAGTCCCGTAGGGTCGTAGAGTTTTGCTATGTCGCTGAGGCATTTACGTTTGGTGCCTGTTATAGCGTCATCTAATTGTACTTCAAAGGACAGCATATCAAACTCGCTATCCCATTGCAAACCTAAAACGGAAAGATCTTTTGTATTTATTAGTAAAGGGTTCTTGCCTGAATCGCCTTGGCCAGTTATCGCCTGAATGACATCTTTGTTGTTCGACTGCCACTTTCGTAAATGCATGTGGCCTTGTTGTAAGATAAGGTCAACGTTCCTTGATCTGCAGATAGCGATCGCTGGAGTAGGAACGCTTGAGAGGTAGTCATCCACGTAGAAATCACTTTCGATGCTTCGCCTCGCCTCAATCGACTCGACCTCTGATTTGATAATACTGTAGTTGTCTCGAGCACATTGTTGTAGTGTGCGAACTGCCAAGTATGGACCAGAGCGTGTGCCATAAGTCACTGTTGTGAGCTGATACGTCTTAAGTTGATCGTTAGGGTCCTCTCGCCATAGTATTAGCTGCCATCGTTGATGATCGGGATTCACCATAACTTGGCGAAACATTTTTTCGATGTCTGCTACTATAGCCACTCGATAAAGCCTGAAGCGTTGGATTATATTTGCCAATTTGTCTTGTATCACAGGGCCAATGTGTTGTACGTCATTGAGTGATACACCGTTGTCTGACTTCGCTGATGCATTAAATACCACCCGGAACTTGCTAGTGACTGCATGGTGAGGAATGTAGTAGCTCTGAGTGTCGTCGTTTGCCTTCGCCTCGTAGATCTTCATGTGGCCTAATGCTTGATACTCCTTCATGAAAGTGATATATTTTTCCAATATATCTGGTTGTGAATGCAGACGTCTCTCGTTCCGGTAAAACTGCTGCGTTGCCATTCGACGTGAATCACCAAGCTTCGGTTCGTCCGTTAAAAAAGGTATACTAACTACATACCGGCCATCTTCCTGTCGTTGCACTGTCTCTACATATTTTCGTTCACATTCAACTATTGCCTCGCCATCATTCTTCGGATAAGTTGGTTCCTCCACTTGCCAAAAACGTAAAAGGACTTCTTCTAAATTTTCATCGCATCGTGTGTGCATACTTCTCGCCAGATTGCAGTGAACGAAATCAACTGGACCTGAGACCACCCAACCGAGATGTGTGTTCTGAGCATGTGGTTGGTTTGCCTCACCAGTAACAAGTCCATCCTTAACGATTAAACCCCAAACATCAGAGCCAATCAAAAGATCCACTGCGCCAGGATTGCCAAAGTTAGGGTCTGCTAGAGGGAGACCTTGTAAATGCTGCCATTGATCGGTGCCAATACGATAGGTAGGTAGGTCTGCAGTAATCTTCGTCAGAACAAAAGCATCAACTTGAATGCTGAAGTCCTGTTCCATTCGTGATTGGAGCTGTAACTTGGCTACGCCTCGTGCCTTTGGTCCTGGTACATCACCTGCGCCAGCGATGACCATGTCAAATTTCTGCCTCTTTATTCGTAATTGTTGTACGCATCGCTCGACGATAAATGTAACCTGAGAGCCTGTATCGCATAATGCACGTGCCAAAACTGGATTGCCTTGTGAGTCCAACAGAAGTACGTTTGCAGTTGCCAATAATGTAGTATGACCGTTGTAAATGAATGATGAAACAGCTGGAGCCTTGTCTAGTCAATTCTGTCGCTGACGTACTGACGGCACTGGACCTGGATTCGTATTCGTAGTAGCCTGGTTTTGTATCTTCGTTCGACAAAGGATTGTATGGTGCATGCCTTGACAATGCATACATTTACGTTTCGATAGGCAAGCTCGTGTGGCGTGACCTGGAGTCAGACAATTGAAACATAAATTCGTATCTTTAATCTTACCAAATCTGTCTGATGGGTTCAATGCACTCAAAGCTGAGCAAAGCAATAGTAGCAATGACCTGGATCTGCTGTTGGTAAGTTGGTTCGTGTTGGCCTCGGAGTCGTGCTCGTAATTGTATGTGCCTTTGGCCTAGGCGTGGATTGTTGTTTATTGAAGCCTGCATTGCTCATTCGTTCTGCCAACGTACATCCCATGTGATCCAGGCCTCGTGCTCTGCCTTCGATAAAGTCAAGAAGCGTCTTTAATTTAGGGAGCTCAGTGCCCTTTTGCTGCATTTGATCGTAAGTTCAATTCCGCCATGATCTTTTCTGAAACAAACAAAAACCAACGTGCGTCGTTTGCAAATTGAAAAACTTTCGCCAAAACCAAACCGAAAACTGTACTTTTTACCGTTCGTCGTATGCCTTACAATGCAAATATGTGTCTGTATGTATAACGGGACAACCGTTAGCCGTTGGCTTTGCTCACGTATATTCACGAAAAATCACAAAATTGCCTTGAAATTTGTTTTACGTTAATTTTATTGAGTTTCGTTATACTTCAACCAAATGTTGAATATTCCTCACAGGAGGCACCAAAAATGTTCACAAAAATGTTCACCAAAAATGTTCAATCGAAAAGAAAACCAAATTTTACCAAACGTTATAAATTTATTTAAATGAATGCCAAGAAACAAGTTGCCTTTATGCCAGACTGAAATCGAATGCCAGAGAGCAAAAATTACAAACATGAAACTATCGAAGCCAAAGATAAAACTAAAAAGATGATGATGTCAATGACAGCTGGGCGCGTTCAGGATGCCATCGTTTTTTGCTCATGAATCTCAAACACATACAATATGGATAGCTTCCTTGCGGAGTCTATAAAAAAAAACATACTTGCATGCATTCATTTCGAATATGTGAATGCGCGTATTTTTTGAAAATGAGTCAAGTGCAATGGCTAGAGAAGTAAAATACCTGTTTCGCAATGAGGAAACGATCTTTTTTTCGTGGTGGTGTGTGCCATTTCTTAGGATTATGTAAAGGGTTTTGTTTCTTTTTTGTTTTTTTTTGTTTTGATTCTGTTTTTTTGTAGCAATGACATTTTTTTTCCTCGTCTCTCTATGCTGGTGGGATCGTAATATCCTTTTAGAAGAAGAACAAACCTGTTACGCAATGAGGAAACGATTTTTTTTTCGTGGTGGTGTGTGCCATTTCTTACGCGAGTAGGACTCGAACCCTCGGCGTTCTGCTTAGCAGCCAACGCACCTTACCGCTAAGCTACGGGCAACTGCAACTAAGAAATAGAAAAACATTGATATTCACGGATATAATTCAGAAAACATTTATGAACAGATCGAGAATATAAAACAATGAAATAAATTAGTATAATATAAGTAAAGATATTGCAGTTCAAAATTAATTTTTTTTATTCTTTGAGATTTTAGAATTATAAAATTCAATCTAATGTCTAATCTTGACCTAATCTTGTTTTGTTTTTGTATAACAAAAGATTGATTTTATTTTGCTTTAGTACATAAAGATAAAGGTACAAAAAAATAATTCTTGATTCCTTGGAATCATTTTTCTTCATAATATTATTACTTTCGTAGGTAGGTTTTGAAAAATAAATGTTATTATATGTACTATATTATATTCCTTGAAACCTTGAAAAAATAAACCCCAATGCATTTGGGAATAATAAAAAAATTTTATAGTTTGAGTAATTTTTTGCTTATTTAAAAAAAAAAAAAACAAATAATCTCCCAACCGTGACCCAAATCGGCTAAAGAACAATCGTAGTTGAAGAAAATCTTGTAATCTTGCCTAAATACCCAAGGAAGACAGAATTGAGGTTATCACTTTTTTTTATTTTTCTATCACAGTAAAATCGTGTTTGATCAAAATGTCGTCTTGAACTTTTTTTAATTTTTCATAGCTTGTCAAAAAGTACCTATACGTCCCTTTATAGATAAATATAAAGATGAAACCAAAGAAAAATTAAAATCGGTCGTCAGGAATCCAAAAAAAGAAACAATTCGAACACAATTATCATCAAACCTCAAAAGCAAGACCAGCATAATTCCCAATAACAAAATTTGCGAAGAAAAAGAAAAACAACAATTCATGATTGCTACTCCTACTCTAAGTGCACATAACAATACGTATGTAGAACGTAGATGCATTTTTGTGTTTGTCCACACCACAGTTTACAATTGCACATAGTAAATAGATACATGCGAAAATACCTCTTTTTTTCATCCCTATTTTGTGGACCTTCGTAAACTCACTTCTAACTTCTAACATATCGCTCACTGAATTCTGAGTGAGAAGAGAAAAAACAAAAACTAGAAAACTAGAAATTTCAATTTTCAAGTGGCTATGTGAGACGGAAATAAAAAAAAGAAAGGGAAATATTCAATAACACTCTTGCATGCTTTTACACGAGCTCGGAGTTCAAGACAAAATTAAACCCAGTCTAAATATAAATTCAGCAGTTGATTGTTTTTATGAAGTTTTAAATAATGTAATTTCGTCTTTTGTTCCACTAAAAAAGAAACCAAATACTAAATTTCCATGTTGGTACTCGCAAACTCTTATTAATCTTTTTAAAACTAAAAATCGGTTTCACAAAAAAATGGGAAAATTTCATAGACAAGATGATGAGGAAATGTTTAAATATTTGCGAAATCAATGTAAAAAGGAGCTGGACATATGTTATAAGAAATACGTAGATAATATTGAAAATAACCTTAAAAATAATGCAAAGTACTTTTGGTCTTATACGAAAAAACTAAGAGCCACTAATTCTATACCATCGATAATGACATATGATAATGTGACCCATGCTAATTCGTCGACGATATGCGAAGCTTTTTCCATGTTCTTCAAACAGAATTTCTCTAACCATACAAACAGTAACATTTCATTGTTAGATGGTCCCAATGATGTAGATAATTTATCCGTAAGTAGTTCAAATATAAGCATTGGCGCAGTTAGCTCTGTAATTCATAAGCTGGATTGCAATAAAAATGCAGGTCCTGATGACGGCATTCCAAATGTTTTCTTCAAGAATTGTATCGAATCTTTAAAAACACCAATTTGCACATTGATTAATAAGTCACTTCAAGAAAAGAATTTCCCAGTCAAGTTAAAAGAAGCATTTGTAACACCAATACATAAAAACAACAGTATATTAGAAATATCTAACTATCGTCCAGTGTGTTTGCTGAATTCTTTATCATTAATATTTGAAAGATGCATTCATAACAACTTAATAATTCAAATAAGGGCTTTGATCAACCCAAAACAGCACGGTTTTGTAAGTGGAAGGTCAACGGTGTCTAACCTAGCCTCCATAACACATGACGTTGCAAAGGCTTTCAATAGTACAATACAAGTCGACGTGATTTATACAGACTTCTCGAAAGCCTTTGATAAAGTCAGTCATGACATTATATGTAGAAAGATGCTGGAAATGGGTTTTCATTTTGACATTATCATATGGGTAAGATCATATCTGACAAGTAGATCACATAAAGTAGTTGTAAACCAATTTGAGCCGAATGCTTTTTTTCCTCCATCTGGAGTACCGCAAGGTTCTATACTAGGCCCTCTGTTATTCTTAATATATATAAACGATATCACAAATAAATTTCAGTGTTTCTCATTATTGTATGCAGATGATCTCAAAATTTATCGAGAAATTACGTGTGTAAGAGATTGCATCCTACTTCAAAAGGATCTTGATATTCTTCAAGCTTGGTGTTCCAGGAATGAACTGTTTTTAAATGCAAACAAATGTAGTGTAATCTCTTTTTCACGTCAAAGCAAAGACAACCAACAATGTTTAGATATTGCATAGGTGAAACTGAGCTAAAGCGTGTTACTGAGCAAAAAGATCTGGGGGTTACATTTGATTCCAAGCTTTTATTTGATGCTCATTATAATGATATTACAAAAAGAGCAGCAAGAACAATGGGTTTTATTTTTAGAACTGGAAAATATTTTCGTAGGGCTGAGACATTTATAACACTATTTAACTCGCTAGTCCGTAGTACCCTTGAATATGCATCGACAGTTTGGAATCCAATTTACGAGACGCATTCCAACAAAATTGAATGTATACAAAGAAAATTTACAAGAATCTTACAATATAAGATGTACAGGAACCATTCTGATTATAGTGAAAGATTAAAATTGTTTGCAATGATGTCATTATCTCAACGTAGAGTCTTCTTAGATGAGCTATTTCTCTACAAAATCATGTATGAAAAAATAGATTCACCAGTTTTAAAAAATATTATAAGCATCCATTGTCCGATTCGTTTAAGTCGATATTTTGTTGTTTTTGATATACCTTTCTCACGAACCAATTTACTTTTTAAATCACCTTTAATAAGAATTCAAAAGTCCCACAACAAATTGTTTTCATCGTTCGATATTTTGCATGTTTCTAATAATAACATTAAAGCTGTCATTTGAAGAATTGTTTGTGAATGTGGGTCATCTTTCATTTCTAATTTTTGAAATTTCATTTTCTAAGCAATTTATTAATTTAAACTTACAAATATTGTGTCTTTTTGTGTTCGCGTTTGGTTTTGGCTTTTTTATATGCATTACATTTTTTTCTTTTATCTTTTTAGTAGTCTTAATACTTTAATTAATTATAGTTTGAAGTGCTTATAATTAAATTTCTTTTCTATTATATTTTAAGTTTCATCTCTTTATAAATATTGAATTTATTAAATACATAGCTTGTTAAAGGTTTGTAATAGACGTAAGTTTATTGGAAGCTGTTAGCTATTTTATGATCAATAAAAAAAAAAAAAAAAAAAAAAAAAAAAAAAAAAAAAAAAAAAAAAAAAAAAAAAAAAAAAATCAGTGCCAAAATTTTAATTTCTAAATCCATAACTTCATTTAATGGCTCACTCATTTGAAAATCAAAAGTACACCACAACACAACTATCATGAAAAACGTCACCAACTGCTTTATATGCAATTATATAAGAATAAAATGCAATTATATAAGAATAAAATATTACTAGATTTTTTTAAATTTAATCACTTCCGAGGATACTTCAGAGATGGGTTAAAGGGGTTTAACAATGGGTTGGAAGGTTCAATTGCTAGGTAATTGGTGAATGAATTTTATTACGATCCTAATCCTAACCTGTGTACTATTATGTTGATAACAAAATAGAACCAATTTTTATTACTCTCTCTAATAATTTCCAAGACTTATCAACCGCGGATGTGTATTTTGTTTTCTTTTTTCAATATATTTACCAAGAATTCGTTAAAAGAATTTTTGTCAGCAATAAGTAATGAATGAAGGAATTCGAGCGTTTAATTCCAAAGGAAACATAAATTTAAAAAAATTGAAGGTAAACAGACAAGTGAAAGAAGGTATAAAGTCGATCTATTCGTTATTCAGAATAACGAATGAAATTACGAATAAATTACGAATAACAAATAAAATCACGAATAATTTATTCGCGAATAAATTATTCGTGAATAAATTAGTGGCGAATAATTTTTTATTCGAGTAATTATTCGAATAACAATTTATTCGAATAATGCCCAACTCTTCGCTGGGGTTTGTGAAACCCCACGTGGTGCACGGAGGGTTAAAATAGTAATAGTGCAGCCATTGAAGCATTATTGCTCCGAATTTTTTTTACTGTGAACCGATTTGCATGAAATTAGCTGCGTTCCTTTGGGAACATTTATCTACTGCTTAAAATTTCTGGCTTCTTGAACTACTTTTCCCCTGTGGTCAAAGTAGTTCTTCGAAGTAGTTACGATACTAGTCTACGCCAGATGGCGTCAGTAAAAAGAAATAGAAATTGTTGTTGTTTGATTTAACGTTTCTCAAAAATAATAATTTTGCGAATGTTTTCGGGTGTGAAAGAAATAATTATAAAGTTTTTAGATTTTTTGCAATGGATTTATTCAATGTGAGTTGTAAAATTGTAATTTATTAAATCTATTTGAATCACTAAACTACTTATTTGTTTATTTAAGACTGAATTATCTGATTGAAGCAGTGAAGAGGACTTTCTATTTACATCCTCTTCTTCATCGGACTCATCTTCTGAACTTCACTGGGAACCTCCACTATTTCCTCCGACGATGATATGCTTGTCGAAGTAATAGGCTGGGGTTTTTCACATGTTCCAACCATCACTGAATGTGGAGAGTTTCAAAGAGGATTATCATGAAAAATGGAATCCATTTCCTCCATGAACAAAAATTTTGCTGTACTCGTTCCGGTGCCTCTGTCCTTGGCAGACTTATAAACTCTATAGAGCGTTGCCCACTTCCATTGCACCTGCTCTGATGTTGTTGTGGATTCCTGAATAATAAAGCTTATACTCTGATCGGCTACGCAACTTAATAAAATTATTACCAGCACACCCATTGCCTTTAGGTCAGTAAGGACACTCTCTCAAAAATGTTTTTTATTCCTTGCTGTATTATATTCCTCCCTGCGCTGCTCGTAAACTGCAATAAGAGCCTTTCCCTCATTATATGACCAGTTCTTGACGATTTTTGCCTAAAAGATACTATTTTTGGTAAAAGTTTTAAGGAATTTTAGAATATTATTACCATTTTTATTTAAATTACAAATAAAATCACAACCGACATTCCAAAACAAACAACCGCAATGACGTATAATTTCGGAGGTTATAGATTTTACTTTTTGAAAAATTAACGCGTTCCATTCAACGTCTTCTGCGAAGTACTAAAAAGTAGTTTAAAAGTCCCAAAGGAACGCACCTATTGTGGAATAAGGTTCATCTTACCCTTAACTTCAAAAGTGAAAATGATTTGAACTCTCGGGGCGAATTTTTTTTTCAAAATAACCTCGGATATCGATAGAAGGCCTTATTTTAAGCAAAAAATCATGTGCTAAGTTTTTCAAAAAATCCAATACTTTTAAAGTTATTGGCACTTGAAAATTCGCAACTTTTTCACGTTTTTCATCGGTTTTCTGCAAATATCTCCAAAAATATACGTTTTATCGAAAATTTTATTAAGAACAAAATTGAAGCAATTAAAACAATGAATAATTTGGTTTTTATAAAGTATTCTAAGAGCAATATTAAGCTAGATATTAAAGATCAAAGCCGTTTTTTATTTTGTCTGAAATTTAATCGATGTGGTCAATGCCATCTAGCGGTGAACAGATGCATTTTATGCATTCTAATACAAAAGGGTTTTGTAGTGCTTGAAATAAGGTTTAAAATGAGCACTATTTAAAGTCTTTAGCACGTAAAATAAGTGAGCTGTATTGCAAATAAGGGAAGCATCTAATGTTTTTTCTTTTAAATCAATGGGTTTCATAAGTGCCATTTCGACCAAAATTAAAATTAATCGTTTTCCGCCTAGAATTAACTTTATTATGAAGAGTTTGATAGATAGTATCAGTTTGGCTGCTTCAGGACACATATTTTTCAAAAAGTCACGATTAAAAAAAAAACAAAATTTCAAATTTAAAAAAAAATAACACTTTTTTTTCATAATAGGCGTGTTTTCGTGACAACCAAGTAAAGTAAAATAAAATTTAAACACAGAAAACAACAATAAAAATTGACTGGATTTTACTGTAGCTTTTCATCGGGAGTAAAACTTACTTGGAATGTTAATACCTCTTTTTCAAACTCAGAGGGTGCTGTAGTAAATTTTTTGAATAATTTAATATGGCAAATGTCAAAATTTGTCAGAAAACATTTGAATTTAAATCAAAATTGACAGTAAAATCGAGTTTCAATCTGGATCGTTTTCTTGATATTTTGTTTTACTTACTTTACTTGATAGTCACAATAACACACCTAATATCTCAAAAATGATGACAGATACGTAGAAAAGTGTTAGGATTAAAAATTTAGGTATTTTTCTGACAAACAATTTGTTTTTTTTTGTCTGTCAAACAAAAATTGACGGAGATATGATTGTTTAAAGAGCGCGTGGCAGCGCGATCACAGCCTCTCTTAAGCCCTTTAACCCTTCACCGTTTTGAAAAAAAGTTTTTTACTATATATTGCAATGAAGGATGTTTTAGCCCTCTTAATTACCTTTACAATGGTTTTTTTTTTAAATTGTGATAGCATGAAAATTGAAGGAGTTATGTTCCAAAAATGTATCATATTTTTTTTCTACTTAGTAACTGAAAATTGCGGAGTGTGAATATTGCAAATTTTCAATTGCCAATAACTTGAAAAGTATTGGATATTTTGAAAAACTTTACAGATGATTTTTTGCTTAAAATTAGGCCTTCTATCGATATCCGAGGTTATTTTGGAAAAAAATCACCCCCAAGAAGGGGTGACAACCACCCCCAGGGTGGTGGCGGAGTTCAATTTTGAAGTTAAGGGTAAGATGAGCCTAATTCCAAAATTTCATGCAAATCGGTTCACAGTAAAAAAATTCGGAGGTCAGGCCGTATTTTTCGCTTCAATGACTGTACTAAATATTCAGGAGCAATATAGGCTGTATTTTACTGTGCAAAGTAGTTGTGAATGAGTCCACGAGTTGGTACGATCAACTTTTGACAGAAGGCGCCACTATTATTCAATAAACTTAATGTTTTTCATAAAATCATCAGGATGCATCGGCTGAAAATTTTGCAAGACAACTAATGTTTTTACGTACCTATTTTTCTACTCTGGGAAGTTAGTCGTGTGGACTCCATGGGTCGCACTCATATTTTTTTATTTGTTATTGAGTTTGCAAAATATTAGTTCAGCTCTATTTTTTGAAATGCGGCCTGTTTGGGAGGGGTCATGACCCCCCCTGACCCCCCCTCTGAATCCGCGCCTGACAAAAGCAATGATGAAGGTGTAGTCATGGAGAAAACGACCGATTAGTCTTTTACTCCATGATCTCTTATGACGATTTCCAATGATGACAGTGGAACAAAGTTATGTTCATCTTGAGCATATTTCTTTTCTGCTACTTTCCTAATTCTTTCCTTTTCTTCTTGTCTTCTTTTCATTTTCATTTCTTAAACATTTCCTCTATGTTAAGAATTTATTATGACAGTCAGAAAGCACAAGAGATGGTTTTTATCTATTTTTCTTAAACTTCGGCACGAAAGTTTAATAGCACAGGGTTACATAATATTTATGCAGGAAGATTCCACCCCACGGCGGGCCTGGGGTGTGCCTGAGCACTGCAAGCTGCAATTTTAGGGTTCTATTTAAAAGCAAGAAAACCCCCCTGTATGCTACAGTACACTCAATTTAACAACCCCCTTATTAATTCATGATTTCTTTTCAGGTGTGGTCGGATTTCAAAAACAGCACATAGGCCAAGTTGAGAACCAATAAATTAAATTGATTGGGCACTGGTGGGGTCCTCCGAAGCAAAAATCCCTTACGCCTTTGGAAAATAAAGTGGCAGTGGCGATTCCTGGTCCTCATCCTTGGTTTACCTACGACCCTCGGAAAAGTTAAGACAATAATACAAAAAAAAAACCATCGGCTGGGACAGAACAAGACATACAACAGAGAGAGACAGATAGACACATAGAAAGAAAGCACACATAACAGAAACCTACGTGGCTCAGAGGAGGAGACTTAGTTTTGTATTGTCTCATGTTATCGCACAGGTGGCCTCAGATAAGCTGGCGATTTTTGTAGAAAAAGAATGCTGCTGAAGCTGGGGTTTGAACCCGTAGCGTTCGGCTTAGCAATCCACTACTCTATCCTCTGAACCATGGCCACCTGCTTTTTATTTATGATAAAATTTTTAGTAAGGAAAAATGTTAATTTTATATATTTCAAAAAAAAATAAAATAAAATAACAACACATAATGTCCGACAGTTATGATTTAAAACAAATATTAAAATACAAAAATCAAAATAATTAAGAAACTCGAAAAATATTTTTAGTGAAAATTTAAATATAGGTAAAGTAAAAACTGCTTTCACAATTATTGAAATTACAATATATATTCAGTTTTAAATATTAAATTGAAGTTATAAAAAGAAAAAGATTTGTAAAATCCTTAGAGCTATTTTTTCGTAAAGAATTTTTTTCTTCTTCTAAATAAAATGTTTAAAAAAAATTCTTAAAAGAAGAAGTTAGTGTTTTTAGCGAATTCATGACGGATGTTTTTTTTTATATTTTTTTTTAAGTCAAAATTAACCTTAGTAGCCATTCAATTTTGTTGAGCAAAAATCGACAATGTTTGTTTTTTTGTTCTATATGTTCTTCTTGATTGATCAACGAAAAAAATTTTTTTTTTAATTTCACAATATTAAAAATGTTTGTTTCCTTTTTTTCAAAATTCCAGATTTCACATGTATCTTTATAAAACCTAAAAACTGACATGCCAAATTTATTTTTCAAGAATTTTCAAAAAATTTGATTAATACAAAATTATTAAAAAAAAAAACAAAATCGCTCTAACGATTTTCAAAACAAAAATTTTTCATAAATTTAAATTTTATACTAGAAAACTCTTTTTCAATTGAAATTTTCAGTTTAAGAACAAAACCTTTTTTGAGTTTCTTAATATTTTATATTAATACCCCGCTGTTGAAGTAAGTTATCATTTTATGACTATTCTTAAGTATACTTAAAATACATATTTCAAGGTCTTAAAAATCTTAAACATAAAAAACGTCAAAAACTGAAAATTTGTCATCTAAATAAAGCCGTAAACAATCCGCTTCAATATATTATTTAAGATTTGAGTATAGGTACATAAATAAGAGGAATTATGTACTAAATACTCAAAATGAAGAAATTGATTTACCTAAATCAAAACAGCGACTATGAGCATAATCGTTTCGTGTTGGCGACACGTGCGTCATCGTACGTCGTCGTGCTAATTGATATAGAGACATTAGAAACACTACAACTACGACCACGAAAGTTGCTTAAGAGTTAAAAATGTGTATCTGTGTGCCTTGTCAGTCGAAGGGAATCGCTTTTTTTTGCGCTCAACCTTCTCTTTATTTTTACAGGCGTTTAGTGGAATGTATGCGTCTATCTCTCTCTGAAGATTGTATGCAAATAGTGACCGCAAATTTTTACGGTATCAGAGATTTTTTGTGTATGCCAAATTCTCATCAAAGGGAAGGGAATCGCTTTTTTTTGCGCTTAACCTTCTCTTTATTTTAACATGCGTTTATTGGAATGTTTGTGTCTACTGTTTTTGAAGATTGTATGAAAATAGTAACCGCAATTGTTTACGGTAGCAAAGCGGTGTATCAAATAGATTTTCTGCACAAGTTATTTCTTGTGTATGCCAAGTTCTGGTTCAAAGGGAATCGCTTTTTTTTGCGCTAAACTTTTTTTTTTGTGTTCAGGCATTTATTAAAGTGTTTGTAACTATAAATTTTTGAACTGTTGATTTGCGGAAGAATATTAAATATCTGAAAATACATTTATTTTTTGAAATTCTTGGTTTACCGCCGATATACTTGGTTACTATGAGGAATCGCCCCTGTAAAGTGGCTGAATTACTTGACCTGTGAACAGCAGTCGAGGGACTGCCAGGGATTTCTAGTTTCGGGGTCGCCAATAAGAACGGTGATGGAAGACATGTGGATGTCCAAAAAAGTGGAGTCATTGATTCCGAAAATTAACAAATGATCTATGACTCTGTGCTCTGTGGTTGCGGACATTAAAAAACAGATTTAATAAAGGAGTGGAAGTGGAAGTGAAAACATCCCTCGGCAAAAAATTAATCCTAAAAACCAACACATTAATTTGCTTGAAAACAAGTTCAAAACCAAACTAAATATCAAAATTACTCAAATAAAATCATGACAAACATTAACGAAAATTTAAAAGAAATGTTACAGTATACACGGAGGCAAAGTGAAATTACTGAAAAAATTTACAAAGCTAAAAAAGAAAACCTCAATATAAGAAAAATGAAATTCGAATTAAAAAAAAAGGTTATTTGAAGAAAAAAATATTGAAGAAGCTAAATTGGAGATTAAAAGAGAAATTCTCAAAGTGCAACTTGAAATAAAGGATTTATCACAGTGCTTTACGATTTGTTTTTTCATTATTTATGAAAATCATTTCAGACACTGAATTAATTGATATGTTATATTATGATTTAATTGTAAAAATGTTATTTATTATGTTTTGTTTTTGAAATAAAAAGAAAATACATTTTTAATTTATGCATTCAACAAATCATTTCTAATATTATCTCTTGTTCTTTTAGCTATGTTTACCTAAATAATGGTCGTTGTCAGTTGAATGTTGTTCCAAGTTTATAGGATTGCCATTTTCTTGTCATTTTATGTCTTGAATAAGTTCGGGTAATTTGACTCTGAACATTAAGCAGATGTTGTGAAGTGCACAGCAAACGTTTATAATTTGTGTTACCTTCTCGGGGGAATAATGTATTTCTCTGGCCGACAAAAGACATTGGAACCTTGCCTTCAGGAAACCGTTCGATTATTGACCTTGAAATCGAATGCTCTTCATTGAATTTAGATTCAATAGAACCTTCAGCTGCCTATCCGGAATCTCCTATGAAAAGATTTGAGCACCTAATGTTAAATATTTTCTTTCAAAACTTTTATGTTACTAACCTAAGATCCATGAAGTCGTTTCTCCATTTTCGAAACCCCGTTTTAAATATGCTCTTTCAGCACGTGATTTTTGCCAAAAAATTGGTTTTGGCAACCTCCTGTTGCCATAAACTTCAATGCTGCTGATAACTTAATGATAATCGGAACAGCATTTTGTCTTCTGCAAGTAGTCATGTCGGATGATATGGTGTTAAGTAAGACCATAAATCCGTCTTAAGAATGACGATAGTTCTTAACAAATCTAAAACAAAAGTATATATTTTCCGTTAAGAATGCGTTCAAATATTCTACCGTATATATGTACATATTATATGTACAAACCTTTTCTCACTCGGCTCCATTATGTTGGAATTATCTCTTATTCTTTTGCGTTCAAATTGCTCGTATTAATTTCCTTCAAATTAAACCAAATTCCAACGGTGTCCATTTTTTTTAAATTTATTCGTATCCAAAAATTTGATGTTTTATTTTTGTTTCTTTATTGTTTTTAACTGTCAAACAACTCGATACTCGTTCGAAAGTACAAATTTGTTTGAAAACAAGTTGGTATAACCGGCATCCGATTCAACTTTCATACGTAGTACGATTTGAAAGTAGAATCGGAAATGAGTTTCGAATAGAATCAAAAGTAGAATCGAGTTATTATATAACCCCAGAATCCTCTATTAGAAGAACCTTTGTTTGAAAAATAAGATTTATCGAACGTTCTTTTACTTCGTTCCTTTGAGGGACTCATTTAAATTTTAACGTGCGGTAACACTGTTAACATTATTAACTGGAATATTAAGTAGTGTCAAATCACTGGAACTGGAATATTGGAACACATTTTTTCGCTTCGCCGCGAATTCGTTAATAAGAACGCTAGTCGAATTTGAAACGTCGGCGTCGAATTGAAAACGATTCGCCGCGAATCCCATAATCAGGCCCCTGTTCTTCTTTCCTTCGCCCTACATTGGCGATTGGCACCCATCTGCAACACGAATCATAGTCAATCACACTCACACCACAATACAGGTAGAACTATTTTGTTTCTCATTAAAATACGAGCGAATAACTACTAGCGCCAACAACAGGGCGAGTTCCCAATACAAAATTAAGCCCCGTGATAATACTAGAGCAGTATGCAGCGTATGCTAACAACTGTCATGGAGTCGACCAGACGCTCAGGTAGCTTTAGTGCATGTACAAGCAGATTCAAGGGGGACAGAAACCTAATCAAAGTTGAAGAATTTATCGCAACAGTATCATGCTTTAAAGATGTTGAGCGTATTTCTGAGGATGATGCAATTAAAAGGTTCCCACTTCTTCTCGATATTGACACTCGGAGTTGGTGGTAGGGTGTTAAATCATCATTCGATTTGTTTTCATGCGAATACTAATAATAATCGATTCTTTTCATTCGAGTACTATTTTCATTCGAGTACTATTTTCATTCAATTACTATTTTCATTCGAGTACTATTTTCATTCAATTACTATTTTCATTCGAGTACTATTTTCATTCGAGTACTGTTTTCATTCGAGTACTATTTTCATTCGAGTATTATTTTAACTCAATTACTATTTTCATTCGAGTACTATTTTCATTCGAATAATTTTTCATTCGATTATTAATAATCGATTATTCATTCGAATGATTTTTCATTCGAATACTAATAATCGATTAGTTGCATTCGAATGATAATAATGGTCATTCGAATACTAATAATCGTCATTCGATTTTTTTTTCATTTGAGATTTTAATTTTGAAGAGTAGTACTTGTAGCAGGGTTTTAGAAATCATTCGAATGATTTCAATAATCGAATGATCTCGAATGATTGCCATAATCGATTATATCATTCGAATGATCCCATCACTAGTTGAATTCTATCTTTGTTTGAGGCAGAATTCGATAGATTTTATTATTTGTTCATAGTATTATATTTTACACATTAATTAACAATAAAATATGTATATTTTTGTAAATAGTTTTTGTTTTATTTCAAATCTCCCTTAGCTAGGCCTTATTACCCGCACCTATTCAAATTCAGAGAAATTAGTTAGTTACTTTGTCTCATTAGCGCTGTTAAATATTGCTTCGTCGTCGATTCGACGAATAGTTACCTGTAACGTAATTTTTAGTATGGTTACCTTTCTAGGGTTAACAGAACACTTTCTTAGGGTCGGGTAAAATGTCCCGCGGGTCGGCTTGTAAGAAAATAAAATTTACACATTTAGATATAATTAAAATAAAAACATGATTAAAAAAGTGTATAATTACCACTTTTCTTTGTCATTTTTTGTTCTTTATTTATTTTTCTTTAAGGGATTTAACAAAAACTTAAAAATGTTTGTGTTATTTTTTTTTTCATCTTAAACTTTAAAATTTATCTATAAAGATGCCATTTCTAATATTTAGTTTGCTTTATTCGTAGTTTAAACTTTAATAATAATAGTAGATATATATATGTTGGTTGATTTTCTGTATATGTATATAATTTTCTGTGTATACATAATTTATTTTTTAATGAAACATTGTTTCCATTTGTGTATATTGATGAAACAATTTTTAATTAAAATTTTATACATGGTACCTATCGAAGATATTGTTTGAAGATAAAGATTTAATTTATTTATTTGTGTATGAATGTATGTATGAATGCAGTTATGCATATTGAAAATGTTAAAAATTTCTACTACGTTATTTATTTAAATTAATTGAAATAAGTTTCCTTTCGTCCCTTTTGTCTGTATATAGTAAATATATGTATGTTGCATGTTATATGTTATTTGTGTGTAAATATGGTATGGATTAAAAAAGTATGTGTAAAACTGAAAAAAAGACAAATTAAGTAACGTCGAAATAAAATTGAATAATGTAAGCAATTTACAAAAAATAGAGTTTACAGTAAAATAAAATAGCAAACAAATATGTCTGTGGTAAAATAAATTAAAAAAAAATACAATTTACAGAATTTATAGTTTTATGTTTTTATGTACTTTACTTGAACTCCTATTTGCTAATATGTATCACTAAAATATTTTTATTTGTTTTACTTTTACTGCCCAATAATAACTTCTGTTCTTTTTTTTTATGAAATTGTCTGTCTGTATTATACAAATTTTTTTTTGTCATTTTTTCCAACCGCTTTTATAAATAATAATTTACAAATTCAATTTCTTTTATTTATATTTAAATTTTAACTTTTAATAAATATCACCAATGACTTTTTTTTTAATTTTTAGTATTATTTGTAGTTGCAAGAGTTGGCTTTATCTTTAATGTTACCTATTTTTTCAAAGAGATTCTTTCACAATACTTTTAACTTGGTAGAATTTATTTGACTGCACTTCGAGCGAAACACTAATGACTTCCAGCATCAAGAAACAAAAAGTAATTAATGGAATTGATAGAATACATGATTGTGAGTTTATCAAAAGCTCGAGGACATCATAAAAAAAAGATTTAAGTTTTTTGGAACAAAAATCAGGAAGCTTGCAAATTCGATTTGATACTTGTATATATACATACAGTGGATCACAGCTTTAACACTTAACAAAATGTCAATTAATGTTAATTTTAATATTTAGTATGTCCACCCTAAGACAAAAATCCAGATACCGCATGGTAAGTCTCTTCTAATACTGCCTTAACCGAAGTTTGTTGTTGTTAGTGTGAACAACTTTCATACCAGACTTTTCAAAGAGTTTCTTCAATTTATTTGTTACACTTGGTGCATATGTTAAAGAGATGCGCTGAGATGTTGTTTTCTCTTTCTGGCTAAATAGAGTACTCATGTTTTCATTTGTAAGCTTATTTGAACATTTCTTAATCAGCTGGTCGATAAGCGATGACGTCCGCTATGTGTATGATCTGCTTGTTGTCCCTCATGTAAGATTCAACTGAAAGAGGTAAACGACATAATCGATATACCATTGATTGAAATGCAGATATTTTTTGTTGGTGGGTGCAAAAGGAGCCGTTGGTTATATATCGATCAGTTGACGTGGACTTTCGGTAAACGGCAAAATCTTATTTTGTATTTATTCGCGGGATTTCTAAGTCAAGGAAAGAAAGAGAGTGTTTTTCGTTGTCTTCTTCTTCAAAAGTGAATTTGATGCTTGGAAACCTGTTGTTGATTGTTTGTAGAATGTTGTCAACTTTTGACGATCGCAAAAGTGTCGTCCAGATATCTGTACCAGATACGTGGTAATTTACTTTCGGCTTGGAGATCGGTTTGCAATTTACACATGAACGCTTCTGCTACATAAGGAGATAAACTGTTCCCCATGCTACAACCAAAATTGTTAGTGTAAAAAATACCAGCAGTTGTGTTTCATACATAATTCAATGCAGTTTATATAATGCATTGAGTTGTTCACTTCGTAAATTGTATTTGCTCAAATGAATTCTAATCGCTTCAATTGCTTTATCTATTGGTACTGATGGAAATAACGATGTAACATCAAAAGATATCATCATCTCTTCGTCTTCAATTTTGGAATCTTTGATTTTATTGACAAAGTCAAATGTGTCTTTAACTGCGTATCCATCAAAATAACCGAATTGTTTCAGGTCATTCACCAGCCATTTGGCTACTCTGCTTAGTGGAGAATTAACATTCGAAACGATCTTACGCATTTTTTCTCCAGTTTTGTGGACCTTAGGAAGACCATACATTGACGGAACGGAGGGGTTGGGGACCCGTAAACGAAATTTATTTACATTAAACACTCGGTTTATGATGTCAATAGCTGTTTTGGCATCTTTCAACATTTCACTGAGTGGTGATTTTTTAGATGTTGTAAAATTGTCTTCTTCAATTGATTTTATCATACTCACTCTATCATACTCGTCGTACTCACTTTTACTCATAATGACAATTTCATTACCTTTGTCAGATTTTATATAGTAAACGTCATGTTTTTTTTTCAACTTATTTAGAGCAACGTTCCATTTTGTTCTTTGTATGTTGTCGGCTTTAGTTTGTTTTGACTGTATGTTTCGTAAAAGTGGCATGGCTGTACTGCGTATTTTATGTTTCACATCCAAGGGTTTGTACTGTATGGCTGATTCTATGTCGGCGATCAAATCCATCGTAGGTATTGTTCGTGGTTGAACAGTGAAATTCAAACCTCTATTCAATAAATCTAGCCCATCGTCACCAAAAGAAACATTAGAGATATTCACAACTAGATTCTCTACAGGTTTAACTAATGTTTTTTTCCGTTGTACTGTATGCTTGATTTTTGTTGTTTCTTGAGGGGTTCTTGCTCATTCTTCAGTCAACGCAGTCTTGAGGTCATTTTTGTTCGAAATGTGGCGTTTTCGAATGTTTGTGGCCAGGTTTTCTATAACATTCAAATCCGGAGACTGTGCCAGGAGTTTTATGACGTGGGGACAGTTAGTCATAAATCAGCCATGTTTGAACAATTCCTGAAGTATGTTTCGGGTCATTATCTTGATAAAACCGAAACGATTGTCTTATGCCCAACTGTTCTGCACTTTGGAGCAATTTATTTTTGAGGTACACCATTTTATCCATTGTACTCTCAACTCCAGCTACCCAACTTTGGCTGCTGACATGCAGGCCCAAAAAGTGACATGACCACCTTCATGCTTCACAGTTACTCTGAGATTTTTGTCCTGGAGCTCTGTTATTGGCTTGCGCTAGACATAAAATCGCCTGTCAGATCCGAAAATGTTAAGTTTTGACTGCTCCCAAAAACTAGCATCCTTTCTAATGTGTTCTTTTGCGAACCTTAAACGACTATCTCGGTTTTTCTTGTTAATGAAAGGCTTTTTTCGTGCAATTCTTCCATTAAACTCTTTATTCCTCAATAAACGTCTTATAGTTTCGGGAGAGCATGACTTTCCGAGCTCGTTTTCCACCTCACTAGCCAGTTTTGGTGCCGATAACTTGGGGCTTAGCTTCACTTTGCGCACAATGTATCTTTCATCTGAGGCAGTAAATATTTTGTTTGGAGCTTTTCTTCTCTTATTTTCGACACGGTCTTCAAAAACAAAACGGTGGATTATAGTCTTGACCGTGCCGTCTGGAATATTGGCAATTTCAGCTATTTTCCTCCGAGAAAGTCCATTTCTGTGATGAAACAGGACAATTTCACGTTGTTCAATGGTTGTTCGCTTTCCCATATTTAAAAAACGTGCTGCCTTTATGAAAAATAACTGAAACTAAGAATTTTATTTGGAAATATAACAACTAAGAGACTGACATAATATTCACCGTTATCCCCATGTTTTTGATTGAGCAGTTGCTCCTTTAACACAGTGGGGCAAAATTATAGTCCGCTAATGAACAATTTTAAGAGAATTTAGTGTGACACTAGCTTAAAATGACGTTTAAGTCATGATTAGCTTTAAATGACGTTTAAGTCATGACTGAAACGTCATTTTAAGCTAGTATCACACTAAAGTTGGTCATTAGCGGACTAAAATTTTGCGCAAGTGGGTCAAATAAGCTGTGGCATTGGAAAATCTAATTATTTCGTTTTTCTTAGGTAAAATTTAAAATTTCAAAATAAAATAAGTTGGTTAAATTGTTATTTTAAAGATTAAATCTTAATTTAAGTTCCTGCGTTTGTACTTTTTTAGTAAATTTTATTGTTAAGGAGGTACATACTCAGTTGAATGTGTTAAATAAGCTGTGAGCCACTGTACGTACCGCTGCAGAACATTGATTTTCTTGATTTCCCGAGATTAAATTACTTCTTTAAAGGAAAATAAAATTGCCTCTTGAAACACTGGTCAAGTAAGTTGGTTCTAAAATTGTATCTAAGAAGTGCAGCAAATTTAATTTCGTTTTCAAATAGATGATCTGTCTTTAATGTTTTTATGTTCGTGAATGTATCAAATGTTATTATTCTTTCAAAAAGAAATAATTACATAAATAAATATTTTTAACTTCTTTCCATTAGTAAGAAGGGAATGTTTTCTTTTTTAATGAATTTAAAATACATTTCTAGTCTCTCACAAACGCAACACACAGGCCATACTCTTAATAACATTATGTAACAAAAACTTAAGGTTGTTCAGCAACAACAATTTTTAACTGACCAAAAATAATAATTTACGAGTTAAATGTTAAATAAATAAAATGTCTTTGTTTACTGCAAAATGTCTTGAATGTTAAAACTGTCATTATCAAGAGAATTAAGTAAGTCTTGAGTAGAGAAGTTACTGGCGTCACCAACGGGTAAATTATCAAAAAATTCAAGACACAGATCGTTTGTATTGCCAACGACTGAGTTAATGGCCTGGTTAATTGATGAGTTTGCTGTTTGCATTGAAGTTGGCGGTGCTGAGAGCGATCCACTTGTTATAGCACCTTGTACATTGTTAGGGTTGTTACCGGATGCACCACCAGTCATTTGTATCATCTGTTGAGTATGCTGCTGATGAGTGGTTGTAGTTGTTGTTTGTTGAACAAATTGTTGCTGTTGTTGTTGTTGTTGCTGCTGTATTGTGATTTGCTGAGATTGAGACATATGCATTGAAGCCATTTGCATTTGAGTCATCATATTTTGTTGCGGCTGTTGATGATGCTGTTGATGTTGCATCATTTGTTGCATAACAGCAGCTTGCTGATTTTGATTCATGTTATTCATCATACTTTGTTGCTGTTGATTTTGTTGTGCAGCGACAAGCTGATTCTGTTGTTGTTGCCGTAATAACTGCTGTTGCATCTGAGCAGGTGTCATTTGCATTCCCGAGTTCGGAACCTGAGGCATTCCAGCAGGACCACCACCAGTTGAATTCGACATGAATCCACCTTTAAATTTACATTTAATTTGAAGATTTGGCATTCTATTTTTGTTAAAAAAGTATTACCTGAATTGAAGTTAGAATTTGGCGCCTGTCTAATTGGACCTGGACCACCACCTTGTACACCAAATGACATGTTTTGCTGTTGGGACATCATCATGTGGCGCCATTCTTGCTGTGTACCCATTGGCATGCCTTCAGGAGTAACTTGTACGTTTGGCGGCCGCTGTGGCCCAGTTCCCATTGGACCGACATAAGGTCCCATTGCTGATCTAGGACCACCTCCTCCGGAATGCTGCATGTACATTGAATGTTGTGGTCGCATCATTGGGCCTGAAGTAAAAAAAATAATTATTATCAATCATCAAACAAATGAAATGTATCTTACCAGATGGCGGAATAGGTTGTTGGCTCATTCGCCTCATTGCTGCCGCTTGCGCGGCTGCATTTGGGAACCTTCCACCAGAACTTTGATGCATCATCTGAGCTTGCATAAGCTGAGCTTGTGTTGCCTTATATTCGGGAGGCGGTGGTCTATTTCCGCCGATGTGTTGCTGTTGCATCGCTTGTGCTCTTAACATTTGTTGTTGTTGCAAGAATTTAGCTTGATTTATTCCCATTGGCCCGCCCGACATCATCATAGAGTTTGGACCCATACCACCAGAGCCAGCACCCTGGTTCATTGAATTAGGAACCATTGCACCAATGCCACCCATCTGACTCGGAATCCCAGTAATACCACCCATACCCATAGTGTTAATACCGCCAGGGCCATTATTGCCATGTGCCATTTGACCCATACTTTGGTTCATACTCGCTGCAGTCATGTTCGCATTCATGCTCCCCTGATTTAATGGCACGTTTGACGCGGTTGTATTTCCAGGAATTTGACTCATATTTGTCATAGAAGCAGAAGTTGAAGGATTTCCAGATGATTGGTTTGCAGTATTGTTATTTGCTGATCCACCTGTGCTACCACTTCCAGGTGCTCCAGAAACCCCCATACCAACGACATTTCCGCTTGCGGCTGCAGCAGCAGCAGCAGCAGCTTGAGACTGCCGCTGTCTAAGAGATTGCTGCTGCTGTTGCTGCTGCTGATGTTGTTGTTGTTGCTGCTGTTGTTGTTGCTGTGTGAAGCTGATAGATTGTGTTTGAGACAAACTGTACGAGTCATTTGAAGGACCTTGGAAAATTTGAAGTTTATGTTTTAACAAATGGAAAAAAGAACGTTAATAATAATAAGTAGCGTACCAGATGAATTGTTAGTGTTTTGATTCGATTGCTGATTTTGAGAATTATTGCTTAGATTATTATTGCTTCCTTGTTGCGAATGTGGTTGAGATTGTTGACTTTGTTGCTGCTGGTGTTGTTGTTGGTTTTGCTGTTGGTTAAAGAAAACTCCTTGCTGCGCAGCGACAGAAACGTTGCTCTTGAGATCGCTAGATAGATGTAGATGCTGACCAGCAGAAACCTATAATAATTGTAAGATATCAGGAAATATATATATTGTGTGCTACAATTTATGATTGAAAAAAAAACTTTTAAAATTTGTTTTTGTGTTATTTCAACACTGCAGTTAGGCTGAATTCGCCATTTCTAATTGAAAAGCAACAACAACTTAGAGGTGCTTCCACCAACAAGAGATCGCCATATCCTTCTCTGATAGAGTGTCAAGAGAAGTCCTTTGCCGCCAACGCACAGTGTGGCCAAGTATATGAAAAGTTGGCAAACAAATTTTTTCCTCGTTTTCATTTATTTTTGTTCAAGAAAAATGGATGTTGAGTAGTTCAAATTACAATTATTAAAATATTGAGAATAAATATTAATAAATCCTAGTGATATTATAAATGTTAAAGTTTGGATGAATGGATTTGTGAAGGTATAGATGTTTGTTGCTCAATCACGCCAGAGCAGTTGAACGGATCTAGATATAAAATTTGGCTCAGAGATAGATTCTAGTCTGGAATAGCAGATAGGATACTTTTTATGTCGGTAAGGGAAGGGCATTGGGTGATCCAAACATCCCAAATCAATTTTAACCTACATCAATATTTTTGCAGTTTTTATTGAAAAATAAGATTTTGGGGTAGGAACGTGAATATGTATGCAGTTATGTAGCTCACAATTAATTTTGTGATAACTATTTATTTGTGATTGCAGATCATAAAAAAAAATTAATTCATGAAAATATGTAACAAAAAATCAGAAAACACCAAATTATATTACAAAATTAAAGAAAAAAAACTAGTTACAAATATGAAGATGAAATAAGGAGTCGACAAAGAACATCTTCATTGGTATTTTCTCTTGAGTATTTGCGTGAAAAGTTCTCTCTATATATATTTATTTAAATTGTTCTTTGCCTCTTGTGTCTCAAATGTCCTATAGGAACAAGCGCTTTTTTGTACCAATACTACCATAAATTAGCATTTTGTGAATGGTAGGAAACAAATGATACCACGGATACTTTTCGAACTCAACCACCGTTTTTAAAGCTGGATATAAAATAAAACACTTTTAAACGCAGATCTTGCATTTTTGGTTTTGAACAATTTGTCCGATTTACCAAGTATTGGGTCAAAAATACAGTTTTATTTCGAATTTAACGTTTACCTGATTGAATAAGGTTTTCAAATATAAATTTGTGTGATAGGCTAATGTTGGAACCTAAAACAAAAATTGTAAACTGTTGATATTATCCAATATTTTACGCAATTTTGCTCGCACAAAAATACAATTTTCTTTAAGAGGGGCGAACATGGGCAAAATATTTTAACTTCACACGAAAGCCAACTCTATGGACCATAACAGGACACAAACAGTTTTACGCCATCTCACGACTATATACACTTTCTGTTAACGATTTTAAAGGACTTTTTTTTAAATAATGCTTTTAAATAACGTAAAATTCGAACATATTTCTTAACACAATATTAAAACAAAACATATATAAATGTGATATCAATTAAAAGCTAACTACATGCTTGTGGATCCGTTTTTTATTTCAAGTTGAAAGCTTTCTGTTTAAAGAAATGCGACTTAAAATGGTAAACACCCTCTTGCACTGCATGAATATCAAGAACAAATAACCTGTCAAATAGTCGAACTTCAAATTACTATAACTTTGCTTCCTCTGCACTTATCATGAAACAAAAACCGGTTTTGTGCAGCTCAAGAGTACCTTATCTTTCTGTTCTTTTGAATTTGTTTATTTTATTAATTTTTTTTTATTTTTTTCACTATCATTATGACTTTGTGAAATTCGGACGAATTTCCTTGATTTTGATGAAAATTCGTCCGAATTTCACAAAGTCATAATGATAGTGAAAAAAATAAAAAAAATTAAAAAAATAAACAAATTCAAAAGAACAGAAAGATAAGACAAAAAATAACTTTCCTTAAAATTAAAAAAAAAGTGTTTTGTAAGTTTGATTGATCGAAACAGAGAAACGGTTAATCGTATTGATGTGAAATTTTCACCAAGGAAATTTTATGAGCTTTAATAATTAAGATTCAGATTAGTTGTATCACTAAAAACCACAAAATAACGGTAGTTTTTATAAAAAAGTTGAAAAATGCGTATTTTGGAACTTTTTTCAAATTGATAGAAACAATTGAAAAAAGCAATATTTTTATTTTTTCGAAATGTTTTTTTTTGTAGAAAATTTAACAAACTTTTCACATCTGCTTTTATTTTTTTTGTAAGTCAATATTTAGCAGAGTTATTAGGGTCCAAAGTCAAAAGCATGTAAACCCATTTTTTGATTAGAAAAAAAATCGTAGCGATATGAACCAAACAGTGAATTATAGCCAACAAAATTCTAAAATTGAATCTTAGATTGGTTGGATTGAAAAAAAATTTCCGTTCATTTTATGATAAATCAAAGTTTATTTTTTTTCGATTTTGAAATTGAGTGAACATTTTTTACGCTCAAGCGAAAACGACTAACGGTTCTTTCTTAATTCAAAATAATTTGAAAAGAAAAAATAATAACCTTTGAAAAACTTTTTATTTCACTTCAATCCGACTTTTTTCTACTGAGATACAGCCTTATAAAAAACCTCTCCATTTTTGAGTTTTTTCAAGTGTTCCTTTAATCTTTATAGCCTCATGTGACAATTCTGTAACAAACCTAAAAAATGTATGTAAAATATCTTATGACTATTTTAAGTTAATTTGAATCGATGTGACATAACTGTAACATAATTTTATTCAAAAAAAGTATCCATGAAAAATCTCAGTAGGCTTTGCCTTTGACTTCTGGCAATTTGAATTTTTCGGTGGGCAAAATCGAAGACGCGCATTTTCATTATTAGTAAAAAAATACAACGAGTGTAACAAACTGAGTTATTTTAGTGAAAAACTACAGGTAAGTCAATTTTCTGTTCATTTTATTGGTATACAGTCAAACTTTTAGGTACGATTTGGAAAACAGTTGTTTTTATGTTTGTAACAATCCTGTCACATTGAGTTTCAATGGTTCTTCTAGCTGTATCCGTTGTATGAGTATAGTTTGTGGTTGTTGATGGTAAAATGGCTCATTTTTTGCAGAATGGCTTCGCGATCACTGAGAGATGATGAAATATATGATGTAAATTACCAATATGATAGTGAGGATGGTGTTGACTTCGACGATGATAGCCTCATTGACACTATCAGCCGCTCCTAGAAAATATGGAAAGTATCCCCGATTTTGAAGACAATGCCGGAGGTGACGACGACGCTAGTCCGTCATTTCCAGATCCAGGCCAGCAAACAGCCTCAACAAGTCAAAAGCGACGGAAGCCAGAGTTGAAATGGAAAAAAAAGAACCTTGTTGTAAACACTCAACAAACCCGATTTACCGGAAATTCTTCTCTTCCACCTAATTTATTGGAGCTTGACACACCAATCCAATTTTTTTACTACTTCTTTTCTCAAGAATTGATCAATTTTATTGCTGAACAGACGAATCTCTACATAATTAAAAAAAACCCTAACCAATCATTTCAAGTTACTGAAACCGACATCCATCAGTTCATTGGCGCTACCTATATGATG
Source organism: Sphaerophoria taeniata (assembly GCA_943590905.1). Taxonomy (NCBI): domain Eukaryota; kingdom Metazoa; phylum Arthropoda; class Insecta; order Diptera; family Syrphidae; genus Sphaerophoria; species Sphaerophoria taeniata. The sequence continues at coordinate 65,416,776 of OX016540.1, forward strand.
TCTCTAATTCAACTACCGAGAGTAACAAGCCATTGGAATGCATCAATTGGTACTCCTATGATCCAAGAAACAATGCCGAAACAAAAGTTCGAGAAAATTAGGCAGTTTATTCATTTCAACGATAATTCTAGCTTGCCCCCTCGTAATGCTGCAAATAGTGACAGGCTTTTCAAAATTAGGCCCGTCGTGGATAAATTGAACGAAACATTTAGTGGAGTTCCGATGGAAGAATATCTTTGTGTTGACGAACAGATATGTTCTACTAAAGCAAGAAGCAATCTGAAGAGATATAATCCAAAGAAACCCCACAAATGGGGTTATAAGATATTTGTCCTCAGCGGGGTTTCCGGATTCGCTTACAAAATTGAACCTGAAACAGGATGTGAAAATGTTGTGCTCAGCGGAGAACCAGACTTGGGAGCATCTTCGAACGTGGTGGCAAGAATGGCGCGAGGAATACCAATGAACCAGAACTATCGGCTTTATTTTGACAATTACTTCACTTCCTTGCACTTGTTGGAGTACTTGGCTAAAGAAGGAATATTGAGTCTTGGGACAGTTCGACGTAATAGAATTCCAGACTGCAAACTGCCCACTGACAAGGAAGTAATGAAGAAAGAACGTGGGTTTTCGGTAGAATACGTGGCAAATATGGACGGTATCGATGTATCAAATGTTATATGGAAGGATAACAAAGTTGTTACACTCGTTTCTTCTTTTGCTGGTGAATTGCCTAAGAGCCAAGTCAGACGGTATGATAAAGCAAATAGAAGGCATATAAACATTGATCGACCTTATATCGTTGGCGAATACAATCGGCACATGGGTGGCGTGGATTTGATCGATAGTATCATGGGAAGATATAAGATCATGATAAGAAGCAAAAGATGGCAAGTTCGGATGTTTTATCATCTATTGGATTTGACTATGGCCAATTCTTGGTTAGCATACCGAAGAGTTAGGAAGGAAAGAAATATCACAGAAAAACAATTGTCATCCGCTGATTTTCGACTTGAAATAGGTGAGACTTTATGTAAGCTTGGATTGAAGCCTCAAATCAAGAGTCGAAGGTCAATTGAAAACGAACTCCAAGCAAAAAAACGAAAGGGCCCCGCACAACATGTTCCACCTATTGCAGTACGACAAGATCAAATAGGTCACTGGCCGATCTGGGAAGAAAAGAGGATCCGTTGTAAGTTACCTAAGTGCACAGGAGTAACACAAACCATTTGCGAAAAATGTGGTGTAGCATTATGTTACAACAAACAAAATAATTGTTTTAGATCATTTCATACCTTATGAATTTATGAGTATATGTTTTGTATGTGTTTTTTTTATCAGTTATCTCAATGTTACAGTTATGTCACAATCCCTTTAATGACTCCTTAATCCTTGAAAAATGTTTCTTTTGTAAATTCTGAAAAATATAAGTTTCTTTGTTTATCAAAATCTATCGCTTTTTTTTATGATCATGAGCTACGAAGGGTTTTAATTGTTTTGACTAGTGTATATCAATTTCTGCGCTTTTATAAATATGAATTAAAATTTACGATCAACACAAGGCTATCTAGTTCTGATACTTACACTTCATAACAACACGTTCGTAACCCAAATACCTTTAATTTATGTGAAAACTTGAATTTTAAACTCAAATCCTCTTTCCATTATATTAATATTGTTTTTCTTATTCATCAGTGGTTTCATTATTATTTTTATTTCTCTTCAATCACCTGAAGTACAAACCTAAGAGTATTTTTCCTACAAACAATAAAGAGACTGTGAACGTATAGTTTTTTTTATTTTTGTAATTGTAAGGTGGCTGTGAAAAAAGGACCGAGCCAACAAAGCAAATGGAAATGAAACTAAAACAACTAAACAAGTTAAGCTTCGAAATAAGAAAAACAAATTTACAAAAAAGTTTGTAATGAAAAACACATCAGGGGGATTCTTTTTCAAAATTTTATCCAAATATAACTTGACATAAATGAACATGATGAGGGAAATAACTGAGGGAAATAAATGCATGTTCCTGATTGGTCAAGTCTCAGGTTTCAAAACAAATCATTCCATTTTAGTCAGTTTCAGTGGATAGTGGACTGGGATATAAGGTAAACTGTTTGCCTTTAAATCAAGTAACATCTGTTTGTCTGCAGTCATTTCTTTGTGACATACAAAAGTTTCACATTTCACGTAAACACGGTTAAAGTTTAATTAATTTAAATTTTATAGGTAAGTACAAAACACTTTAATTATTCATTCAAATGAAGGATCACCGATCCTCCTTACTCTTTACTTAAAAAAAAATATACCATGGAATTCCTCATATTTCTAATATAACTAATTAGAGGAACACGTGAAAAAAACTAAAAAATTGAGTGGTCTTTTGTAAGGTTGTATCTCATAAAGTGAGCGGATTTTTTTTTTTCAATCCAACCGATCTAAGATTCAATTTGATAATTTTGTTGGCATTAATTCACTATTTGTTTAAGATCGCTACGATTTTTTTTTATCAAAAAATTAATTTAAATGAAAAAACACAATTTTGACTTTGGACCCTAATATCTCTGCTAAAAATTGACTTACAAAAAAAATAAAGGCAGATTTGAAAAATTTATTAAATTTCACAAAGATGCATTTTTCAACTTTTTCATACAAACTGCCGCTATTTTGTGGTTTTTAGTTATACTACAACTTAATTCTCACACGCACTCAGAGAATTGTTGATGAGAGTAAGCCACTTAGGCCTTGGCTCTTCAAGAGCTGTCGCGCCACTCTATTTGCGTTTTTTTTAAGCATAAATCAGGATTATTTGACCGGGTGCGCGCCGGCCGCCGCCGCCGAGACGCAAAACGCACAACGCACGGTGGAGATGATTTTGACAGATTTTGCGTTTTGTTGACGAACAACTCACATTTACCCGCCAGACTGCGAATAGTCCTATCGGTACGAGACAACATCCATACAAAAAAAAAAAACAATTTTATCATTTATCATGCTGTTATGACAAATGACAATGAGACTGAATTTATGACAGCTACTTGCTCGCTATAAACTGTCGAAGTTCTGAAATAACTCTTAGAAGACCTTTTAGAAAAAAAAATTAAGAACAAGCGCAAGAAAACTAAATAAGCAGTAAGAGGTTTTCGTCATTAATCAGTATAAGTATTAAGCATTGACATTTTTCCAAAAGTCAAACATTTGGATCCGTTTTGGTATGAGATTTTGTCGTTAATAGGTGACACTTTTTTCAGATACACAATTAGACTGTGTTTTTTTTTACATATATGTTTCTATGCTGGGGTTATGAAATGAAGCAGGACGATTCTAACAAAACATACTGAAAAAATTTAGCAAAATATTCAAAGTATTAAAAGGTCTTTTAACACTCCCAGGTTAATTTGCAGCTTTAGAGATATAGATTGGATAATAGAAAACTTCAGCATTATTAATGAAAGCCATTTTTCATGTTGCGGCGTTAGTTTTAAACATTTTTTAAAACAATAAATTGAGTGGACAGTGTTTACATATTCAGTGCATAACGGTTGAAATATACCGCATGCTCTAAGTCTATGTGACGTAAAAGAAACTTTCCAATGCAAACGTTCTTCTGAACTTTGGTATTCGGTAAGGTGAGAGTAAGGCAAGCAAACTGTACCTGAACCCAATTTCATCTTATTGCACATTTTTGTCATATAAACTAGCTGAGCTGTTTCATTTTTGTATTGATGGGATGTACAGTGTCCTTGCATCATGTGAAAGCAGACGTAAGTACTATTTTTCAATGCTATCAGTCGGTAATTCCTATCAAGAAAACGTATTCATTATAGAGTTTTTCAATACTAAACCTTAACTCTACAATCAGTCTTAAAAGTTTTAGAAAATTGTATTACAAATTTGGAGCTTGAACCAACAAATGTATTCGCTACCGAGCGAAGCGATCGAAAAAATTTTTGCATAAAAGAGAATCAATTTGGGGAGTGAAAATAAAAAATTCGCTCGCTTCACTCCCAATCAAACCAAATCGAATTTGAATTTTACAGATCGTCATCATCATCATGCTCGAAAGGAATCATTGCACTGCAGCACCTGCTTGCCAGACACTAGCATGCATTACAAGATGTGTGGTGGTTGCTTGTTCAAATCAAAGAAAACGGCAACAGCTTTCAAAAATAAATTGCTCTCTCCATTTTGTCGGCAAAAAGTAAATAAAAATAGTTATTACTTAGACTTTTTTGTAGTTGTAGTTATGTTTTTACACGAAATTCAGTTTTTTTTTGTTTTGTTTTTACGATCAACATTTTTGTTTTCACATAATATTGACGAGTACAAATCACTGATCTCTATATTACACTGGATAGTGTATTACCTACAAAGTATAACAGTTTTTTTGACTCCATTTGAAGATGACAGTCAGTGCCCCTTTTCGACTTTTTGACGTCTAACAGGTCTAACTAATGATGTCGATGTGTTGATATTTTTTATCGATATTTAATTTTTCGATATTTCGATGTATCGATATAAAAATCCGAGTATCGAAAAGGTATAAGAAATCGATATTTTTTATGATTAAGGCCGTGTGCGAATTGGATAATTGTGGTTAAAAATGGATGAATTTTTAACCCCTACTGTCATATTTTAACCTGCTCAGCAGCTATTCTAGTTTTAACACATTTTATTCAATGCGAAATGTCAAAATTGAACTGAATTCGCACACGGCCTTAGAAAAACCTTCAAAAGAATTACCACACACTACACTCAATTAGTGTACGTAAATAAATCTGACATCATGAAACATCAATTATTTGAAAACACAAGTGATTTGTCGCACCATTTGCACACAAAACATTCTCAACAATTTGCTCTCTCGCATCATTCACACCATACAAGCATACGTTCATAGTTCACAAGTTTTTCAGCTCGTACGCAAAATACGAATCCATTTTGACAGCTTGGTTTCCTAACTTAAGGCGTTTTTGTTTCTTACAACTGAACAGAGCCTGAACTGCCAAACTTAAAATTGTGTTTTTTTTTCATTCAGAGTGTTCAGAGCAACAAAGTTTTGTTACTATTTTGGTTCAAAGCACTTGTGGCGGTCCTGACATCTATGTGACAACTCTGATGACTAAACTCAAAGTTCACCGTTCACTCACAGGAGGCTCTGCAATCGGATGAAAGCAAAATTCAAATTGTGTGACCAACGATTTTGTCTCAGACTGCAGCTGCCGAGATTATTCACATTCTATTCAACTTCGATGTCTAGACTGCTTCAGTTCATTTTATATTCAGAAAAATAAATATTTAAAGTTGTAATTTGTTAAATCTTGTGTTTCATTGGTACAATACGCCAAACACTGATTCTGAATGTTCAGAGTCGAACCGACGCGCTCGGAAAAAAGACACCGAGCATTGTGAGCAACATGCCTAAACAAACAAATGTAAAGCTTAAGGTTGGGGGGAAATGAAAAGAAATGATAAAAGTAATAATTAAAATAGGCAAAATTATTTTCTTGTCATATTTTACCGATATATCGATATTTTTTTTAATAAAATATCAAAACCGATAGCAACTTAGAGGTGCTTCCACCAATGGCTTTTTCCGTCAATTTCTTTGTTTGGCTGGAGTTATAGCTATTTCACGGGTGCCAAGCCGATCATCAGACTCCTTTGTTAGTGGTGCTGCCTAGTTATTTTTCATATTAATCGAAAAACTTTTTAATTCACTTTGGGATTTGAACCTAGGACCTGCTAGTTGTGAAGCCAATGCACTACGCATTGCGCTAACAACTCCACTGATTTTTGGTTTCCCATTATAGACTTTTTTATTGTTTATCAATTGCAATGAACATAGGCGCATTTTTACAAGCTCCTCAAAGTAATGCTATCTTGTTCCGCTTTCATTTTTTCCTGATTTCCTATCTTTGTGTCACAACAATTCGTTGCGTACACCAAGGGTCAGATTATTGAAAGTTTTGACACTAGTCAGTTTATTTGTTATAGTTTTGTTTTTGTGTTATTTAACACTGCAGTTAGGCTGCGTCCGTTATTTCCATTTTTGTTGTTTGAACAACGATAGCAACTTAGAGGTGCTTCCACCAATGGCTTTTGCATTGGCATGGCATTGCAATTGATAAACAATAAAAAAGTCTATAATGGGAAACCAAAAATCAGTGGAGTTGTTAGCGCAATGCGTAGTGCATTGGCTTCACAACTAGCAGGTCCTAGGTTCAAATCCCAAAGTGAATTAAAAAGTTTTTCGATTAATATGAAAAATAACTAGGCAGCACCACTAACAAAGGAGTCTGATGATCGGCTTGGCACCCGTGAAATAGCTATAACTCCAGCCAAACAAAGAAATTGACGGAAAAAGCCATTGGTGGAAGCACCTCTAAGTTGCTATCGTTGTTCAAACAACAAAAATGGAAATAACGGACGCAGCCTAACTGCAGTGTTAAATAACACAAAAACAAAACTATATCAAAACCGATATTGATATTTTTAATAAATATCGATACGATACTTTTTTGTATTTCGACATCCCTATGTTAGATAGGCTTCCAGAGATTAAAGTTGTTTCTCAGAGAAGATAGAAAAAATGAAATTCAGAGATAAGTAATATAGAGATCAGTGGTTCTTTGACGTATGTTTTTGTTATACTGTTATACGAATTTTTCCCTTTTCGACTTTATAACAATGTTCAAATGGAGTCACTTTTTCTGTATGAGTACACTATCCAGTGTATTACAGAGATCAGTGGTACAAATAGGTTTAGTGATTCTTATAAAACACATTTTTTACCTTTGGGACTTTTGTCCGATAGAAGACAAAAACATTTGGGACTACTGCCCCACCATAGCGGATTATTTTCAGAGTCTTGAAAACTTAATTTCCGAATGAAGCATGTTTCAAAATTATAAGAAACTTAGTCGTCCGGAAATTCAGTTTTCAAGACTCTGAAAATAATAAAAAAATCGCGCCAGAGTAATGCAGTTTTTGGTAGACAAATCTATATATATAAAAGACTAATTCGTTAAATTCCTGTTATTTTTTCAGTTGACAACCGGTTGACTGATTTTCTTAATTTTTGTTTTAAACTAAAGAGGATTAAGGGTAGAAGGTTTATGATAAACAAAACTTATACTTTTCAAATCACAAACGGTGCAAATGTTAAAAAATAATGCTTTTCTCACTACAACAAAAAAATATATCAATATACCTACGATTACTCAATTTCGTTCAAAATTTCGTCAAATATTTTTATTTTCAAAAATGTCAGTAAGGAAAATATTTGTCAAAAATTGTTTTTCATCGAAAAAAAAAACGTATAGGTACTTGACATTTTTTTGTTGTCGATATTTTTCCTTCTTAGATTTGTTGCTTTCGAGATATGACCTTGGAAGCGGGAAAGCATTTTGTACAAAATCGACCAAGTCGTTTATGACATATGACCAGGGTAGCGGGTGGTGGAGTAGCGTAGTGGAGTAGTATTGACGAAGGCGACACCGAAGAAGAAGTGGAGGCAAGAAATCATCGTTTTTGAAAAATATTAGAATTTAACCGGAATACATTTATACGGAGTACATCATTACTATAAGTGTTTGAAGGTAAATATCCTTTTTCTTTTCTTCTCCATTTTCGGCGACAGTCATGATCTAGGATTCGTCGGATTGACCTCTGGAAACGTCGGCAAGCCTCCCGGTTGTCTTGAATTGTTCCATGTCTTAGGCCAACTGAATGCAGTTGTCGTTGCATTTGTTTTCTTCATAAGTTTTCGTTGGAACTTATCCCATAGGCTTATTAACTGGGTTCTTATAGCAGTGTTTAAATAAAATTATTTGGAAAAATGTGCTTTAACCAAGAAAACAAATCTGTAGGGCAGATTTCTAAAAAAAAAAAAAATGGAACAAATTAAGAACACATCATCTATTGTGTGTTTTGCTGACTAGATGACAGCATTCAATCAGTTCAAATAAATATGTTGGTGAAAATTGAACTAAATACAATAGGGTGCGTTTGATTTTTTGAAAAATCCTTAAAGATGAACAAAAAAGTAACATACAAATTTAATTTTTTCTTAGGCCATGAGTACAGAAAAATCTGCAGTGTAGCATCACGGGTTTTTGAAAGTCTGGGGACAGGTGGAAAATCTGCAAAATTCAGACAAATCTGCACTTCTGGCAACACTGGTTCTTTGGGTTTCTTCTTTGAACATGACAGTACTAGCTTAGTCCATCGTGTTGTATTTAATCCAAAAAGTTATTTTTGACGTGAAGGGTCAATTAACAATGTAAAAAATATGAACAAAATTAAACCCTCTTCGTAGAAATGGTTTAAAAAACATTTTTCTGCTAAATTGTTCTAAGCAATTTAACTGCTGGTAATTCAGTGAAATTTTAAGTAAAAATACATGCTGATACAGCACATTTCAGATCTATCTGTCACACTATTTGCGAAGTCTGGTCACCGGTTACCCGAAACCATTTTTCTTCTTCTATCCGATTTGGCTCAAGTAGTTAGAATCAAGAATTGGCTATAGGATACTTTTTATCTGACTTTTACTGACCCAGTAACGCGAGTTTTGCCATAAAAGTACTTCTCTGCCGATGACAGTGTCGTTGATAACAAAGGTACCTAAGATATTTTTTTCTTTTGGATGCTCCAAGAGTAACTGGGAAAACATTCATTTGTGGAAATTGTACTTCAAGTTGCTTCTTCTAGAATTCTGTCAAATCCGTTAAGTGTTAAGTGTAACGGGAAAGCTACGCACTTAACCTTTAAGTTAACACTAAAAATTTCTTAAGAGCGGTTACAACGTCCCGCGGGTAAGCTAGTTATGTATAAGTTTGAATAGTACAAAATGATATTTTCTAGCAACTGTAGTAAAAAGTGAAATTATATCCCAATTTGCGTGGGACATAACTTCACACACAGAAGTGAAATTCTGGCCCACAAAAAAGTGAAGCTAATTCTCACCTTAGATGGGACACAACTAGGGATTGCAATCCCGGAATGATTTTTCAATCCCGGGATTTCGGGATTCAAAAATTTGGATCCCGGGATAATCCCGGGATTTAAAGAAAAATAAAAGATATTTGTGGAAATTTTTATTTTGTTTATTTGACAACTTAAAAAAAGAAATAACTCAATAAAAACTCTTAAAAGCAATAACTCTATGATTATTTAACAAAAAATATTAACTTCTTAAAAAAACTAATTCATAAAAACTCTTTAAAAAAAAAAATTAATTCAGTCTGTATATGGAACTAACAGGTACTATCAAGAATGGTTTTCTGCTTGGTTTGACAGTAGCAAGCAGAGAACACACATTACAAACTTATGTAAAAAAAACTGCTGCTACTGTCAAAAAACTGTCAAACCAAGCAGAAAAACCATTCTTTATAGTACCTGGTAAATCCATATACAAAGGTCTGTATTAAGTGTAAAATAAAAAAAAATTGATGCCATTTGCTGCTTTTACGCAATTTTACTTTTTTGCTATCTTTTTGAACATATCCCTCTTCTGCTAACTTTTACTCACCTTTCGTACGTTAAAACTACAAATTTTCTAATTTACTGGTTAATTTACTCCTCAGATGTGGTGCCTAAGTTTACTGAGATAGTATTAGTAAAAACACGCATACTCTTGCAGTAAACTTGGACCGCAGCTTGTAGACATTGTCATTTTGACAGCTTGGTTTCCCATCTCCCTTTTAACTCATCGGTGATCATGTGGTTTCTCTTCTCTTGTCTATGTCCACAACAAGATTGTCTTCCTTATAATAATTTCTCTATGGTTTCTGTTAGAAGGTATTTAAAATGAAATAAGGACAAAAGTTGTATTTGAATATTTAATCCATTGTATTTCTATTTAGCTGGTACCCGCGACCTGGCAATCGATTGTAGTGCCATCTTGAGACCTTGAGTGCTGTTTTTTTTTACATAAGTTTGATATTGGGATTTTTTTTTTGGTTATGATGTAGCACAAAAAGTCGAAAACCCCATTCTTGATTATACTAGGTGTCTTTATATAGGTACAATGATTTAATCTACCAATCCCGAAAATCCCGGGATTAGATAATACAATCCCGGGATTTAAAAGATTGAAAAATGTACCGGGATCCCGGGATTGCAATCCCTAGACACAACTTCACCCGATGAAAGTGAAATTATAACTCACTAGAGGTGAAATTATGACCCATGTGAAGTTATGACCCGTAAAGTTATCCACCCACACCCTTTTCATGACACACGGCTTTTGTAAATTATTCTATCATCTTGCAAAATACCGTGTAACAACTCAGCAACTTTTCATTCAAACGCGTTAATTTTCCTCTAATTTTTTTTTCATTTTTTATTTATTAGTTGAATTGTATGTTACTTCAAATGCAACAAACATGTGTAGTAAAAAATTATAATCATACCGTTTTAAAAACCAAGACAGTCTTACTTACTCTAATTCAATAGTTAATATAATAATACAAATAACCACATGAGCGGCAACGGAACGGCTAAAAAAGTACATACTCCAAGATTATAGAAATCCACAAACTGACTCTCTCCTTTTTTCATAAGAAAAAAACATTTGTTGCATTTGCTGTCGCTCAGTGGTTTGTGGCATAATATGGAAAACATGAGTGAGCGGGGAAAGTTGGAAATGGGATGCTTTGTGTACATAAAACTTAAATAAAAGCATTCGAAACGAAATATACCACCAAAAAGAAGTGAGCTTCATGACAAATCTGGCACACTCCTCTTGCTATAGCTGTATGGTTGGACTCATCATGAAGCACTACATGAATATCATGTCATAGACACAATGTAAAAGAAAATGAGAATACAAGCAATAATAGAAAATAAAAGAATGGCGAAAGAAAACTGAAAACAAAAATATATCTACATTCGAGTTATTCATGGGTCATTGTTCTATAAAATGTTTTAAACACACAAGTCAGCCTATTAAACAAATGCATAGAGAAAAAAAAGGTTTTAATCAATAAATACATACTTTGTTTTGACCATAAATATCTTTATATTCAAACTAAAGTTAATCTTCTAAGGAGTAGCTCAGAATTTTGGACGGAAGTAATACTCATTCTACACTGCATTTATACATACAGTGTTGAGAACTGGAAAGCGACCTTCACATAGCAATTCGTAAACCCAAAATGAAGATTTTTTGAAATTGTAACATGAAACGAAGTTCAGTTGAAAAAATAAACAGGAGTTAACTGCCGCCATACGATATATATTCTTTCCACACCCACTCATAGACTTGAGAGTTAAGCGAATAATAACAAGAAGCAAAGCAGATATAACGACACGATGCGTCGCGATGCTTTGAGATTCAGAAATTGGAAGGTGCCAACGATCGGGAGTAACGCAGGTGAATGCATAAACTTCATCAGCCGTTCTGAAACATCGCTTTTTGCAGGTCGTCTTAAATGTCAAATTAAAAACTAAACTAGCAAAAAGGTTTGTTTTTTTAGTTTCTGATATTCCTTTAAAAATTGAAGCATCTTCCACTTGCTACTGCAATTCTTTAACCAAAAACACATTTTATATATTCATAAATCTAATCTTAGTTAATCGACTTTGCCGCAGCTCGTAATACGGTGATAAGTAGCACTAGGTTTCCAGGACGAAAGAACTACACAGCAACCTTGTTATCTCCGGATGGTCGAACCACCAACCAAATCGACCATGTGCTAGTCGCTGCAAGGCACGCATCCAACATCATGAACGTGCGTAATTTCCGAGGAGCAAATGTCGACTCTGACCACTTTCTGGTAGTGGCTAAGTTTACAGCTCGACTATCAAACGACAAAAAAACAAGTGCGGCCCAAAGAAAGAAGTTCAACATCGATTGCCTTTGCACTACGGATAATGCCAGAGACTACAGTCAGTGCCTGAGTGAGCGACTCTCCGCCATCCTTCCAGATACTACAGATGTCAACACCTTGTGGAACCAATACCGCGAAATAATACAAAATGTAGCCGAGACCACCATAGGTTACAAGCCACCCCCGAAAAAGAACCCGTGGTATGATGAGACGGAAAATGCACGTTTGCAGATGCTGCAATGGAAAACAAGAGCAGCAAGAGAAGAGTACCGAACAAATAGGAGAAAAGAGAAAAAGACCCTGCCAAGGATGAGAAGAAAAGAGCTCAGCTCAAAGATCTAGAAGAGTCTCGGGCCAGGAACAACACCCTGCGTTTCTTCAAAAGGTCGAAGCAATTAGCTTGTGGTTTCAGAACCGGGCTCTTCGAAACAGTGAAGGAAACCTTAGTCACCGAAGCACAGGGAATTGTAGATGTTTTCAAACAGCACTTTCAACAGCTGCTGAATGCGCAAAATGTCGAGCGAGCTAATGACGATAGAGAAGAAAGACCAGTCAATGAAGACCCAGTCCCAGCCACCAGCACAGAAGAGGTAGAAAGAGCCATCCAAAAGCTAAAAAATAACAAGTCAGCCGGGTCGGATGGCATACCTGCAGAACTCTTTAAATATGGAGGAGGTGTTTTGATGAACCGCATGCACCAGGTCATCACCAAAGTGTGGGAGGAAGAATGCATGCCCACTGACTGGTCGATAAGCTCCATATGCCCCATCTACAAAAAAGGCGATTCTATGTAATGCAAAAATTACCGTGGCATATCCTCCTGCTTAATGTTGCATACAAAATCCTATTCAACGTATTGTGTGAGCGTCTTAAACCGTTCAGCAACATAATAATCGGCACGTACCAGTGTGGCTTTAGGCCAGGCAGAACAACGATATACCAAATATTCACACTGATACAGATCCTGGAAATTCGTTGGTTCGAAGTCGAAACCAACCATCTTTTCATCGACTTCAAAGCTGCTTATGATAGCATCCACCGCCAAGAGCTTATGATGGCGATGTCTGAATTCGGGATCCCGAACAAACTGAACCAGCTGTGCCGCATGACGCTTAACAATACGCAGTGCAGTGTGCAAACGGGTAACAGCTCATCCGAGTTGTTTCAAACATGCGCAGGGTTTAGACAAGGAGATGGGTTGTCATGTGATTTCTTCAACATTGTCCTGGAGCAGATAGTGCGCAAGGCAGATGTGAGCACGGAAAACACTATCTTCAACAAATCCACCCAACTCCTAGGCGATCGGAGTTATATCAGTCGATATAAGAGAGCTGTGCTTGAGGCTTTACAGCGATTGAAGAACAGGCGAAACTCGTTGGTCTTGAAGTGAATGAGGACAAAACAAAGTACATGCTATCAACAAACAAAGCAACATCTGTCCACCACCTAGGACAAAACGTCATTGTTGCTAGCAGCAATTTCGAGGTAGTTAAGGAGTTCAGCTACATTCGAACAAACATCAATCCCATATACGACACCTAAGTGGAGATCCGAAGAAGAAGTACGCTAGCGAACCGCTGCTGCTGGTTTGGCAAAACAACTGGGTTCAAAACTCCTCACTCGAAAGACAAAGCGTCTGCTATACAAAACGTTGATATAACCAGTCCTACTACGGCGCGCGCCCAGTGCTGGACGATAAGTAAAGAAGGGGAATTGATACTGGGCACTTTCAAAAGAAAAATTCTTCCACGGATTTTCGGTCCCGTATGCGACGATGGCGAATGGAGAAGAAGGTTCAACCGAGAACTGTACGAGCTGTACCAAGATGTAGATGTAGTCCAGAAGGCCAAGAAAAGACGACTACATTGGCTCGGCCACATCGAGCGAATGGACGACAACGCCAAGAAAGTCTTCTCATCCCAGTCCCCAGGTTCGAGACGACAAGGAAGACCGAACCTACGGTACAAGGACCAAGTGACTGCGGATGCCAAAGCGCTTGGTCTAGGCGACTGGAGAGTGCATGCAAGGGACCGTTCACGATGGAAGGCTGCAGTATCTCAGGCTGAGGTCTTTCATGGATTGTGAGCCGGATAAGTAAGTAAATTAACGTTAATTTATTTTTCTGATTAAAAGAAGTTTTAATGAATTTTCTTTCGATTCAAAAGATGAATTGAACAAATAAAACGAAACATATACGTACATATATATAATAAATGGATCTTCTAAAAACAAAAACATCAATTTGTATACATAAATATTTATTCATGAAATTTGATTTGAACATCTTCGTGAATATGAAGATAGGGTGCCGGATGTTTTATGACCATTTACATTAAATACATTACACTCTGTTCGCCATTTTACCCTTATTTCATATTAGAATAATTTGTTCTCGCTGAACTCTTCCAAACGCAAGAGAGTGCGGATAAGGTGGAAATTTATCACATCTTCTATTTAAACGAAAACATAAACCTTTAAATTTAATTTGAGAGATGCGAAGCTTTGCCTCGCATTTTTTTATTTTTATTGGTGGAGCTTGAAAGCTCGAGAAGAATGACAAGAGAAAAATATTTCGCAAGGTAGCCAAATTGTACAAACGTAGAAAGGTAAACTTTCATTGGGAATGGGATACATACTATTTGAAAAATTCTACACCTCTGCTCGTATGTTTTTCGATGTGATTTGCCTTTAGTCTAAGAGCCGCTGAAGGCCGACCTTCACCGAACTGTTAACCGGCTGAAACTTTTTTTTATGAAATTTAGTTTGAAAACATATATGAATATGATAGCTTGCCTAACGAAAAGTGTGCCAGGCTATATTAAATTTAACTTTATTTTAATCAATAACTAACTCCTCCTTCACCCATATGTTACAATAAAACGTTGTGCCACATAGCCATATGTGTAAGTAGGCTTGAGACAAGAAAAAAATTGTATAGGAGAGGGGGGCCTATTCCCCCCGTTTAGCCAGGAGGGGCAGTTTTCTGACAAATTGGCTGATTTAAAAAAAAAAATATTAAAAATCAACGGCTTCATCTACAACAACGTGTTATACCTTTCTGCAAAGCCAAAAACTTAGGCTTTCATTTTGTATTTAAATTTGATTATTTTAAATGATTGTTTTAGAAAAATTAATTTTCAAACTTAAACTTTTGAAAAAAAAAATTTCTTAAATTTCGAACTAATTTTTTCAAAATTTTATGTTAGTAAGTACTAATTTTTTTTTCAACATTCAATGCTGTTTTTAATTTTTAGTCGAACACAGTAAACCGGATTGAAAAATACCTTGCCATTGTCGAGAAATAAAGAAAAAACCAAAATCACTTTTTGCTTTAAAAAAAAACTTTTTTATTTTTACGTTACTGTTTTTTATATTCAAAATTATTAACAGAATTGAATGTTGAATGCAAAATAAGTTCTTAATCACATAAAATTTTGAAAAAAATTAACTAAAAATTTAACAAATTTTTTTTTTTTTTGCAAAATTTTGAGTTTGAAAATTATTTTTTCTAAAACTATTATTTAAAACAACTAAATTTAAATACAAAATGAAAGCCTTAGTTTTTGGCTTTGCAGAAAGGTATAACACGTTGTTGTAGATGAAGCCGTTGATTTTTAATATTTTTTTTTTTAAATAAGCCAATTTTTCAGAAAACTGCCCCTCCTGGCTAAACGGGGGGAATAGGCCCCCCTCTCCTATACAATTTTTTTCTTGTCTCAAGCCTATTTACACATATGGCTATGTGGCACAACGTTTTATTGTAACATATGGGTGAAGGAGGAGTTAGTTATTGGTTAAAATAAAGTTAAATTTAATATAGCCTGGCACACTTTTCGTTAGGCAAGCTATCATATTCATATATGTTTTCAAACTAAATTTCATAAAAAAAAGTTTCAGCCGGTTAACAGTTCGGTGAAGGTCGGTCTTCAGCGGCTCTCCTACTACTTCTGTCAGCAGTTGAGAATATTCGAAAAGAGTGAACACATAAATATGAAACGATTTATATAAGATTTTGATCTATTTTATGTTTTAAAATTTTTTAACAGCAAAAAATGGTAAGGATAACCATTGCCAATTTCGTAATGATTTGTTTTTTTTTTCCTATTCAACCAATTTATGTTAAATCGGTACCAGCAACCAATTTAAATTTCGACAAATAGTGTGAGGCATATTAGCAGGCTGTTCAATTTTTTTGTTTTTCGTTTCAATTGCTATTTCGTAACGCCCCAAATCCAGCTTCATAAGTTTTGGCTCTACAAATAAGATCTGTGAATGAACATTTTTATTTTCTGGCACACATGGAAATGACAAGGAACTTAAAACCTTGGTATTATTTTTTTGTTTTCTATCAAGCAACGCAACACAAATTTTTAGTTTTACTATCTTTGAATATTTCTAATGGATTGGCATTCATACATGTATTGCATTTTTATAACTTAATATCCAAACTCACGAACCTCGTCTCGTCCGCAAATTTAAAGCCTTCACATAAACTTCAGATTCATAACGAAACACAGATTTTGTCAAAATTCAATGATTGGATTTGAATTTTATCGAAAGAATAAAGAGCAATAATGAAGCTTAACAAGCTTCACAACGATGATGTTTCCAACTTCAAATTATACAGATTGCGATAAAATGCAAATTTTCTTTGAAAAAAAAACGAATAACTGCACTTGCATACAAAATCCCACACAAAATTTTATTTTTGGAATACATTACATCTTCAACAACATTTCATTAAAATTCATTCGGCAAGCAAATATAATATATCTGTTTCTTCAAAAAATGATAAATAACAGACAACTAAAAAAAGCTTAAACAAAGATTACTCTTCAAAAAAGCTTCATATAAAAATAATTATTAAAAAAGTATGTACGAAATACAATCAATTTAAAGAAATCTGTAACTGAAATTTGAAGT
This sequence comes from Sphaerophoria taeniata, assembly GCA_943590905.1. Lineage (NCBI taxonomy): Eukaryota > Metazoa > Arthropoda > Insecta > Diptera > Syrphidae > Sphaerophoria > Sphaerophoria taeniata. The sequence goes on from OX016540.1 coordinate 65,433,536, forward strand.
ATATGTTGTGTTCGAGGAACACCGACGACCGATGCACGACGGCTCGGGAAGAACGTCACAATAGACACATACAACTTCGAGGTGGTAGCGGAGTTTGTCTACCTAGGCTCCGCTATTAGCTCGGGCAATAACACCAGAGCGTGGCGCCGAGATCAGACGAAAAATAACAGCAGAAGCATGGACCTTGATAAAATCGGATGAATGTGCCATAGGCTGTTTCGAGAGGAAAGTTCTTCGGGTCATCTTTGGCCCCGTGTACATTGATGGGGAATGGCGAAGAAGATGCAACAGCGAACTTTACGGGTTGTACAACGACATGGACCTAGCCAGAAGATTCAAGGTTCAGAGACTCATATGGTTCGGTCATGTAAAGCGGATGGACACCAATGCTCCGGCCCGGAAAGCCTTCGACACTATTCCCGAGGGACGCAGAAGGAGAGGAAGACCGCGACTCAGGTAGCGCACACAAGTGGAAGAGGACCTCAATCAACTTGGAGTGCAAAACTGGAGACAGCTAGCTAGGGACCGAGCTGGCTGGCGGAGAATGTTGATTGAAATAAACTGAAATTTTTAAAATAGATATATTAATTTTTCCTCATTTATAAGTTACCTGCAGCGTTTTCAACGATTCGTTAGATATGATGAAAACTTGAATTCGAATTGACGTTAATTGTAAAGGGTCTGCCATCTAACGTTTTTTTTCAACTAGTGCTTATTTTGTGAATGGTAACACTTAGCTCATGTCTGATTTGACAGATAATTAGTTTTATCCTTCCGCTGAAAGAATATGGTTGTGTATACCCTTGAACAACGCTGGGAAATATTGCGACGTTACTTTGAAAATCATGGTAATGTTGCAGAATGAAAAAAAGGAAAAAATCATCTTTTCAGATGAAGCTCATTTTGAACTTGCAGGTATGTAAACAAGCAAAATTGTCGCATTTGGGGCACAGAAAACCCGCACGCATACATTGAAAAGCCGATACACCCAAAACGAGTCTCTGTTTGGTGCGGATTTTGGTCCAGAGGCATCAATTATGCCTCTAGACCAAAATGAGCAATTAGTGGCCGTTACAGTTAATGGCGATCGTTATTAGGCCATGTTGAACGAATTTTTGTTCACAAAAATTGAAGAGGAGGATATTGCCAACATTTGGTTTAAACAGTACGGCGTTACGTGCCACACAGCCGAAGCTACACTCGAGGTTTTGCACCCTGTTTTTGAAGATCGCATTATCAGCCTTAGAGCTGATCTCGTTTGGCCACCTCGGAGCTGCGTAAAAGATAAGTGTTACGCCGACAAGCCAGAGACAGTTGACGCTTTAAAGGACAATATTCGTGAAGCCATTGGTGAAATACAGCTGCACACAATCGATATTGTGCTAAACAATTGCACCGATCGTGCAGGCTACTGCATGGCCGGCCGAGGCAGCCATTTGAGCCATTTGAATGAAATTATTTTCCATTATTAACCGGAAGGATTGTCCTTTCAAATAAAAAAGAAATTTGAGAAAATATTCAGTATTTTTCTTTTTATAGCATTTTCAAAAAAAAAGTTATTTGGCGGACTCTTTATTTCAGAAATCATATGAAACTCATTTGTCATTTCATTACTTTAGAAGAATGTGAATGCGACTTTAAGGATTCTATGATTTTAGTATGCAGAAATGATTTTTTTTCTTAACATATGCATCACATTGCAATGAGTTTTTTTTGCTCGCAAAATATATGTATGAATATGGTGGGTCGTCAACAACAGATGAATAGAGAAATTACAATCAACCCTATTGTGAGTTCCGCCCGGAAAATCATTCCCCCGGAAGCCGGAATATGTTCGTTCGCCCGGAATTCAAAAGAGCTATTGTGAGTTTCGCCCGAATATGATATAATGCTTGTAGAAAAACATGGAATGAAAATATCCCATTCATATTTCCCTTTCAAATTATTAAACATTTTTATATTTTTCTTTACTTAAAGTCCAAATGGTCATTAAAGAAATATTCTTTTTCAACTCATAGCTTACATTTTTTTAAGGCTATTGATACGCAATTTGTAAGATATCAGTTTTTCTTCATTTCATTTCAAAAACAAAAAAATTAAAAAAAAGGAAGGAAATTTTTGCTCAGTTTGTTATCACTGTACTGAAAACGTCTACGTCAAGGTGAAGTGTATGTCAGTTTAAATAAATTAATTTTGATTTTGATTTAGGCTATGTTTATGACCGAGCGTAAACGCGTCGCGCGATGCGACGAGAATCGCTACTAGCGACTAAATTCATTGTTGCTTATGAAAGTGTTTATGACAAAGCGATTTAGCGAAAAGCGAATTGAGCGATTACAAGCGAAAAAAGCGACGAAAATTTACAATCAAAATATTTTGATATTTTGAGCGATACGAGCGATTGTTGAACATTTGTTGCTTATTTGTGCCGCAAGAATTGATTTTGTTGCTCCACTAGTTCTTGGAAAAATCGATGTTCTGCTAGCGTAATATTACGTTAGCAGAACCAAACTAGAACCAATGCAGCTAGCGACATGAAACTAACGGCATATTTTGTTACTAATTTGTTGCTTATTTGTGCCGCAAGAATTAATTTTGTAAATGTACTTGCCTGATGGTCTTTCCGTAGCGTTAATTGGTACTTTCTGATTTCTGTTTTTTTTTTCAATAATTGCCGATATCTGCTCCAAGATGTACTCAAAAGTTTCTTTGCTCATACGATAGTATTCCTTAAATTTTTCAGGAAATTTTAGAAGTCGTGAATGAAGATGATGAAATTCACAGTAATTTCTGTTATAATTGGATGCACTTGAAACCTCTTATATATGCTTTTATTAGTTAAATATTTTTTACGCAATAAATAGCTGGTTTCTAATAATAAAACTTTCCTAGTCAATGCACGCATTTTGCTTTCTTCACTGACAAAACTTGAATAAAGTTTTAATATTTCAAACATTCAATCGCTTGAAGTTTCGCTCTACTATAAAAACTCAATAGCTAGCGATAACGCAAGCGAAAATGTAACAAGCGATGGAGCGATTCTCGTCGCATCGCGCGACGCGTTTACGCTCGGTCATAAACATAGCCTTATATATTTCTTGTTTCCATTAGGGAGTTTAATAATAAAATCGAAATTTGGTATTGAAAGAATGAAACTCGTTAGGTATTTATCCTTTTTTTTTAGTGCAGTTTTGAGATAATGGAAAGTATTGCACTCTTGAAAAATCAAACCGAGAACTTGATCAAGCGGCTTTCGAAAGGATGTTTCGACCAATTGATTTCTTTAGATTCACTCGTCCGTCCGCTAGTTTGTACTGAGTGCACGAACTTAACAAAACCCACATTTTAATAAGATTTCGTAGATTCACGTCACCGTTAAGGCATAACATATTTTTGCCAAAAAGTCGTGAGAATTTGAAGCCTTTCTTAAAATAAGTCGCTTTTGTGCATTACCGAGGACGCTGTCTGGCCTTTCACGGTTATTCCATCTTAACACTAAGAATTTACAAAATGATGAACATACGTGTCGGTTCATCTCGGTTTACCCAGCATCCTTGTAAGATTTGATTTGTCCTTTTTCTGACTCAATTTATGCTTTTCCTCGACCCATTTTAGGTTTTTTTTTTTAAGTTAAATACTCGAAACTAATGAAAAAGTTCGACAAAAGAAAAATAAAAGTCCGCGTGTCAAAGAAAACCATCAAAATAAATACATGTTTTATTCAAGTGGCGCGAAAATGTTGCTTTAATTGCAACTCAGTTTAACACAAAGTGGAAAAAAACATATAACGGCAAAACGGAAATCTTGTCATAGAGAAGGAAGAAGTGTTGGACAAAGATTACGGTCATAATATCATTTGAGTGTACAGGGTGTCCTATTCAAGTGGTGATGAGTGTATGAATGAGTTTAAAAAAGAAAAAAAAGTGTTGAGCTATTCCAAGTCTACATCATACAAAACGTATCAAATGCTTTGGAGAAATCAACAATTGTGTTAAGTTGTGCAACTTTGTTTTGACCTCAAACTAAATATGCTTTTATCTGCTGACCTTCGATCTCTCGAGATGAATGGTAGGATTAAAATTTGTTCCAAGGCCCCAGTAACTTACACTATTCAACAATTCTTTTGCGCTCGAGTATGAAGATTAAGAAAGTTCAGCTTAGGTAAATCATTCTCTCAGCTCTCATCATGTTGATGGCAAGGCATCACACATCTACTTTGCTTATTTTATATAAGACGAAATGATGTACGTCATTCTGTCTACATAAACTTATCTTTTTTTTATATTTTTGTCGCTTATCTGCGCCTTCTTCCATTGTTTTCGACGAAAAAATTAATGTACGTGCGTTGGACAGTACATTGTTCCTAATTTTTTTTCTGGGTCTCGTGTCTAGGCGTTAGGTGCACCCTATTTTATTAATTTTTCCCAATCTCCTTTAAACATAAGCGGGCGAAATTGTAAAAGATTGATAACGCGGATAAAACTTTATATGAATATCATTAATGGAAAGGGCTTGAGCCGATGGCCGACAACGACGATAATGCTTAACTTTCAATATGCGTTTATAAAAACAAATAAATTTGATTTATCGCCTGATTCTCCCCCTTGTGACTATTTCTTGTGAGGATTGTTGTGATTCGATAACATTTGTCGGATTCTCCCATAATCCTCACATGAAAAGTCACAACGAAACTCACCACAGCCAATGTGAATATGGAAATGTCATCAGCTTATCATTGAAAAAATTTATAAGATTTCAAATTTGCCAATCAACAACTCAGCTCTACAATATGTCTGCAATAGGTATGATAAATTTTATAGAAATTTTTATAATTGAAGTTATAAATAAATAAATTAATATATTTTCAGAAGCAAATCGCGATGGTAAGAGGACTTCAATGGAGCAACAAGAATATTTCGTGACATTCATGACCACCCGCAGCTCATGGCCAGCAAAAATGCCCCAACCGATCTGGAAAGGGTAAACAAAAATTATGGGGTCAGCTGGGAGAAGCGTTGAATGCCATGAATGCATAGCTATTGGGTCATTGGTGTCTCTCAGGGTAAAAGCCGTCTTCGCTCCAATCTTATCAATTTTATTAGTTTGTTTCAAATGATGTGCTGTTGTAAAATTCTTACTTTTCATTTACGTCGCGTCATAATCATTTCAATTTCCATTTTTTCACTACTCAAAAATCAAAATGTCAAATCTCAAATAATTTGCTACTTATGACCTGCTCTGAAGGAGATCACAATTTCGATTGTTTTTGTGACTCTCACAAATTGTTACTTTGGGGGAGAATACGAATAAGTCACAAAATCAATTTCACCTCTTCTTATGACTTGTGGGGTATCAGTGATGATGGGGAGAATCGGGCTGTTAACAGGGAACAATTTTGTAGGTCTTTGCATGAAAACAAAATATTAAGAAATTAAAATTATTAAAATGAATACAATCGACCCCCAATCGTTTCACATGGCATGGTACCTATACAATTTAATATTTTGTTATTCCACCCCCATAAAATCAAAATTAATAAAACATGAACATTTAGATACTTTTCCAGAGAATAGAAGAACTGTAGTGTCTAGTGTAATGTCACAACACAAACAACGCAACTTGAAGCAGAGAATGAAATAAGAACATAGGAAGCTACTACAAAAAATGAGACAGTCGTCCAACTTTAATTTCAACCCCATAAAATAGGTATTTTGCGCACAGAGGATGCAAATAAGATTTAAATTTTCGTAGAATCTGTTCTGTAACATCACCGAAAAGCTGAACTGCGCATTAGCTTTTTATTGCAGTTGTTTTTATTTTGCTTCAAATTGAAATGTTGCTAATGTGCTTGTTGGAACTTTTTCTTAGATCAACATGTTGCAGTATAACACATGCGCAGTTTTCTATGATTTCGAATCCATGCTTCAAAATACGCGCATGTTCAAAACAAAAAAAAAACTTTTTAATATTTGTATTCCTCCTCATTTTTCTCGCAAAATTTAAATGAGTATGAAAAAGGCGGCTTTGGTGAATGGGCAAAGCCATATGGTTGCTCCTTTATAGTAGCTTTTTTGCAGAATTAAAATTCCAATTGGGAACAAGAAGACGATAAAAAACGCTTTTAGTTTATTTAAACAAAAAATGTCTACATTTACGTTTATTACAAACGTTTGAAATAAGGTCTCCAGAAACTAAAAAAAAAAAAAAAAATGGTTTAAGATTCGATTGACAACATAAAAAGGAACCGAGGAGCTTTCCTCTTTTTTCATTCTCGGGAAGAATTTCCCTATACGTTTGAAGCTTTAAAAGGAAAAAATTTAAACGTATATGCATGTAACTATGTGCGGCCGGAACGTCTATCTGTGTGAAAAGCAAACAAGTGATATAGGAAGTTGTCTGCCGACAAATAGCAAAATGATATGTTAATGTTGGTAGATCTACTTTCCAACTACCCTCTCTGAATGTGCTCTGTCCTGTTTCTAATATCTGCTCCCTGTAGTCTTGTACAGTATTAGATGTCTTACAAAATAGCCCAGTAAGGGAGAGGTACTGATACTTGTTAGAGTAGTTAGGTTGTGACACAAAACACAACAGATGGATGCATATTATAGAGGCGACTGAGACAAAAACTGACTGTAGGCTTGTTGGATGCGATACCATGAGAAAATGGTTGGAGGTTTCGTTGATTTCAGAGCTTATTGGAGTTAAGTAATTGAAGATGTTAAAAGCTTAAATAATATATTCATTCTGGCTTTCGTATTAAAATTGTTTCACAGGTACAAAAAAAAAGGGCAGGGGTATTGGTTGGATGTGTACAATCAAAGCAATGGGGAGAAAGAAAAACATGGCGTAGGTCGTTCGTTCGGTCCGGAGATTTTCTGGAGTATTTTTCTCCTTAAAAAAAAAATTCAAACAAAATAACAGTATAAGAATCTTTATATGGCGATAAATAGAGGTGGTGTGATTTGACTTAATATCTTTCTGGAACGTTAATAGAATGATTATTATAGCTTTACTAAGACCGAATATATTGAGCTTTTTGGATGGATGCTAGATATCTATTTGAAAATAAAGTGGAATATTTAAGGTACTACGAGCAAAGCAATTGAAGTAGACCTTATTTTGAAGAATTTTTGGGCGGGAGAAGAACTTTTTTCATTTGTTATGTATGTACTTTAAATTGCTAAATAGAAATGAATTAGATACACACTTATGTATATATTTTTGCATGTTTAAATAGTATATCTTGTTTTAATTAAAGTTAAGTAGTTAATCACTTTTTTTTAATATTGTTTATAGTAAACCAGAGAACACAATGTGCTGCATCGGATATATTAAGTTATTTGAAATTTTATATATTTTTTTTTGACAGTTTTTATTTTATTTTATGAATGAACTAGCTGAACTGTGGGACGTTGTACCCGCTCTTTAGAAATTGTAAGTGGTATCTGAAGAGTGGAGTGTGCAGTTTTCGTGAAACTTAACAGAGTTGCCACAGTTTTGGAAGAAGAAACGGGTAGTACAATTTTACCAGATTCTCTTACTTTTGCCAAAATAAAATCTTCGAGAAAATTATCCAAAAACAAATAAGCGTGCATATCAGAAATCAAAACATTCTCACACCTTTTCAATCCGGTTTTCGTCCCAAGCATAACTGTATATCGGCGCTAATAAACGTCGTGAATGAAATAAGACAGGCCATTGACAGTGATAAAATAATTATTTTCGTGCTACTCGACTTTTCTAAAGTTTTTGTCACCTTAGACCATAGCATAGGATACTACACCACAAACTCTTGACAATGTATAACTTTTCCCTCTGCTCTGCTAATTTAATTCATTCATACCTCAGTAATAGAAAACAAGCTGTTTTTGTAGGGAACAAATGGTCGAGTTTTCTCTCCATTTCCAGAGGAGTTCCATAAGGCTCTTTTCTTGGGCCTTTATTGTTCTCCCTTTAAATTAACGAGCTTTCTAGACAAATGAAGGGTCCGCCATCAAAGGTTTTTTTTCAACTAATGCTTATTTCGTGAATGGCAACACTTAGCTCATGTCTGATTTGACAGATAATTAGTTTCATCCTTTCGCTGATCGAATATGGTTGTCTATATGCTTGAAAAACGCTGGGAAATATTGCGACATTACTTTGAAAATCATGGTAATGTTGCAGAATGTGTGCGAAAATTGTGTACGGATGTCGGATATTGGAAGAAGAGAAGGACCGTCAGCTCCTTATGTTCGTTATCTTGTGAAAAAAGTGAAAGAAACTGGCATCCTCATCGATAAACCAAAGCGTGAAAAGCCAAAACAGTGCGTACACCCGAGAATTTTGCTGCTGTGGCAGAGAGTGTGCGTAAAGCGCCATCAACATCCTTATCAACAATTGAACATTTCGGAGACATCATTGAGACGAATATTGCATAAAGACCTTGGTATGACACCATACAAAGTCCATTGGTTCAGGAGTTGAAGCCAACCGACCATCCAATGCGTCTTCTCTTCGCTAAGTGGGCCTGCGATCGACTTAGAGAAGATGTCGATTTTGTCAAAAAATTATCTTTTCAGATGAAGCTCATTTTGATCTTGGCGGGTATATGTAAACAAGCAAAATTGTCGCATTTGGGGCACAGAAAACACGCACGCATACATTGAAAAGCCGATACAGAAAAACGTGCGCATCAGCGAACTATCTTTAAGAAATAATTTTCTCAAAAGAGGATGTCGGAAGGAAGGAAAATGTTTTTTGCTTTTTCGAGGGGATTTTACTATTACGTTGAAATAAAAAGAACGAATAAGTGCATGCTACTTCCTGTTATGTATCTACGCTTTCAATAGTATGTTTCCACTGACCCTAATCAAAGATTAAGCGAAGTAGATTTAGAACAAATCTCGACTTTTATGGGATTTGGAGTACATTTTAGTAGATGAAAACGTATGTTTAGTATAATACCTATTCTACGTTTTTATCTACGCCCTTATTTAATGCGAGAAAAAACGGGATTTATCCTAAACCTGCTTCACTAAATCTCGGATTTAGGGTAAGTGGAAACAACATATAAAATATGTACTATTAGTCGGTAAATACCTGTTTAAATAAACGCGATATATGTAGTAATATAGAAAAAAATCGATGTTTCCCTTTTTTTCAAATTTTTCACTATAACTTGGAATCCGTTGAAGCGGGTGGGTTGGACCCGTATACATTTTCAATCAGAATGATGTCATGTATATTCGACCGGGACACTATTTTCATACATTTAGTTCGTGTTCCTTGCTTGCTTAGGTAAGCAAGTAGTAATAAATGAATTCTAAAATTTTTGTTCAAGGATTGTAATTTTTATGATGACGATCCACAACAAACGAGAGCGACTATGACAGAAGGTACGTTCGGTAAAATATGACAACAGAAATTAAAAAAAAATATTTTTCGAGGTACAACTGGACTTTCCAGGTACAACTGGACTTACATACATATATTTATTGTCGTCCTGACAAAATGGTTGGGCAACACCTTCTTTTTTGATTTGAAAAATTAAAAAAAAACATAAATGTGTTTCGGGCGGATTCTAGGAACCATTTTTGGATCATCCGAAAAAATGTTATTCGAATTCAAAGTTGAATATAACTATACACACACTACTCTTTAAGAACTTTTAAAACGTAAAGGTAACTAATAGATAACTTACCTGAATACCATGGGCGCCACTTTGTTGACTAATATGCAACTGCTGGGTCTGTTTCATTTGTAATGTTGTCGTCGCTGTTGATTGAATGCCACTACTATTTGGACCGCTAGTGTTTGGATTTACTCCATTTCCACCCGCTGAACTCTGCCGCTGAGGATTTGAATTATTTGCTGAGCTTTGTTGTTGAGACGGTTGTTGTTGTTGTTGCTGTTGTTGTTGTTGTTGTTGCGGTGGTGGGCATTGCGAGGGCATATTTGGTGGGACGCCATTGTTGACGCCTCGGGGTTGCTGCATAAAGTTAGGTCCAGCTGGACTGTTGTTCCCTTGCTGTGACATGGGTGAACTGTATGGTGAGTATTGCTGTTGTTGAGCTTGTTGTGCAGCTACAGTAGCTGATTGCTGCTGTTGTGCTTGTTGTGGGTTGGTTGGTTTTGGAAAGCCTGGGCCAACAACTCCTCCCATTTTGGGGCCCATATTGGGATTTTGCTGTTGTTGTTGGTGATGCGCCTGTTGCTGGTGCTGCTGATGAGCTTGGTGTTGATGTTGATGCTGTTGATGTTGTTGCTGTTGGTGTTGCATTTGAGCCTGTTGTTGCAACCTTTTGAGATCGAAATCATTCTGTGATGAATAGAAGAGTTCCTGTTTTATATCTACAAACGATTGTGCTGATGTTTGACCTTTGTGATATTGTGGAGGCAGTTGTTGTTGTTGCTGAGAATTCTGTTGCTGCTGTTGTTGTTGGTTACTTAAAGGATTGTTGCTACCTCCATTTGATCCGTTTTGACCACCAGAAGACATAAAGTCATTTGCGAAAGGCCCAAAATCATTATAACGATTATTTGGATTTCCCCCACCACCGCTCATCATCTGACCTTGTTGCGGTGGTTGCATTGGTGGGCGGGGAAAGTTCATACCACTCATGGCATTCTTATGTTGGTGCTGCTCAGCCATGTGTTTAAGTGTTTGCGCCAGCGAAAGCTCTGTGATAGGTCCATTTGGTCCATTTTGGAATTGATTGCGCATTTTGTTCATGCCCTGATTGTCCCCAATCCCCGGCCCTGCCAGCCCAGGACCACCAAATGCTGAAGCAAATTGTGCCATTGAATTCTCAGACTTAACATTGAGACTACTCATCAGATCCTGAGCACTTGGAGGTTCCACTTTAATACCATCTTCGGTTTTAATATCAAGGAGAGGTTTTTCATCAAATCCATCCAAGAACCCTGGATTGAAGTCCTGTAAATCAGATATCAACTCTTTAAATGTATCATTGCCTTCATCTGTGTCATCACCCATAAGATCGGGAAAACCAGGAAAATTTCCATTTGGACCTCCCCCATCTTTTTCAAGTCCCACTCCCAAATCAGAAAAGTCATGATCTGGCTCCTGTTTACATTCAACAAGGTTGGCTAAGCCCCCCAAAGTTGATGTTTTATTATGCCCACCCATTAGGCCACTTCCGTTTCCTTGCTGTCCACCACCCATGCCATTATTTCCATTAAGATCGCCAGATCCAGGAACACCACTACCTTGTTGTTGCTGTGGATTACTACCGGAATTTGATTGTTGTTGATTTTGACCACCAGTACTTCCTTCACTTTTAACTGATGTATTCGTTAGTGCCTTTACTGTTACATTTGTGCTTATTTGTTGGGGCTGCGAATTTGCCGCCGAAGTTGTAAATTCTAGTTGTTGAACTATTTCTACTGAGAATTTGGTTAAATTTTCGGATCCGTTGTGCTGTAGCTTAACGGGTGGTTCAAAATTGTCAGCCCCATTGTCGACATCTTCCGCTGGTCGTTTGAGAAATTTTTGTTGCTGAAATTATAAAAAGAAGACAATACGGGTTAATGGAAGTTTTAAATTGGGGCTTAGGAATAGAAGAAAATCGGCTCTGTGAACATTGCACCCGACATTTGAAAAAATTCCCCCCATAGAGGTTTGTAGTAAAAAAAAAGGAACTTATTTGTAGTAAAAAAGCATCTTATCTGTAGTAAAAGTTTTTTTTTCACTTCAAACCTCTTTTCGATATAATGGTGTTCGACGAAATTTGATTGATTTGATTATGTTTTGAATACAAATTCCTGCTGTTGTTTAGGACACTGACTATTGTTAAATTGAATAATACACCTTTCGGTATTTTTGGCTAGCGACAAAGTACATAAATGACCGATTCTAACTTATGGCAGTTTGGTTTGGTGGAAAGCTCTGGAGAAATCCACCAATTTAAAAACCCTTACCAAAGTAACAAAGAATGGCTTGCATCAGTAGGTACTAGTGGTGGGATGAGGACCACCCCAACTGCGGGTTTAGAAACGATCCTCAATCTCCCCCCTAGATCTATTCGTCCAAGAATCAGCAGCAAATAGCGCCCTTAGGCTCAGTCAAACCAACATCTGGAAAACTAGCAAAAAAGGCCACGCAGCTATTCTTACGAAATACGCAGATAACAATATCTGCACAGATTATAGGATTACTTAGATTTCAACAAATCTTTTAGTACCAGCTTCCCCAATACACTAGTTTGGGAAAATAGTGTGCCCTACACTAACGACTCGACCATTACCATTAACACCGATAGCTCTAAAATGAATACCGGAGTAGGTACAGATTTTTACTCTGAAAGCCTCAACCTTGCCAATTCATTCAGGCTCCCGACCATAGCAGCGTCTTCCAAGCCGAGATCTTGGCAGTGAAAAACGCTGCTATACATATATCCATTTTGGCGATATCACACGCGAACATCACTTATTTCATTGATAGCCAAGCAGCAATAAAAGCTATCTCTGCCACCCAAATCAAGTCGAAGCTTGTTTCTTGCTGTCGCGAAGAGCTAATGGTCCTTGGTACACAGCATCACGTAAGACTGCTGGGTTCCTGGCCACAGCGATGTGCCAGGCAACGAAAAAGCGGATGAGCTTGTAAGTGAAGGCTCAACACTGGACCCCTCTCTCATAGACCATCATATAGGAATCTCGTTAGGTGAACTGAAATATAATGTCAGTAAAATCATCCTTCAAAAATCCAACAACAGATGGAATCTCCTAGAAACCTGGGCTAATACCAGGAAACTATGGCCTAGATACGACAAGAAAAGATCCGACAGGATTTTAACTCTTAATAAACCCTCCTTAAAATCTCTTATCAGTATAATTAACCTACTTGGCTACCATAAGAAGATGGGCCTTAGTACCGATGACCTTTGTAGAGGCCGTGGTGAAAAGGGCGAGCATGAAGATACTGCTCATTTTCTCTGCCACTGTCCTTCACTCTGTCTTACTAAGAAGAAAAGTCTAGGCAACTTCTTCAATGAACTAGAACTAGAGGAACTATCTGAACTGCCAGGAAAAAGCTTGCTTAGATAAACGAACAACATGATTCATAGGTTATATATTTTTCAGGAAGTTACAATACTTCAGAGTACCACAATGGATCTACATTGATCTAAGTGTGACGGTAACAACACCAATTGTCAGCCCTTTAAACCTAACCTAACCCAACCTAAGTACGTAATTATAAAAATACGGGGAAAAAATATTTGGAATGTGTTTATTGATATTTAAAAAGAAATTTAAAGTTTTTTTTATTAGTTAAGTTATTTAAAATATTTACCCAAATATTCATTAAAAATCGGTAATCCTGATTTATTAAGTCTGTGGAGGCAAATGTTTGTGATGTTAGCTATGGCTGTGTCCACAGCATTCAATTTTACACATTCATCATCCAGTTTCGAGCGAGTATTGAGTTAGTTTTTTTGTTTCCAATCTTAGTTCTTTTTCATTATTGTTTCAATTATTACAAAGTTCAATTTTGTTTACACTTTTTTTTTATTTTTTAGTGATTGAACAAACCCTGAATTAATAATGTTTTCTTAAATTAAATTTATTTAAATATTTACTGCCATTATAAGCTTTAGAGTAAAAACTTAAACTTAAACGTTTAAAAAGCAAAATGAGAAATGAAAATCGAAACTTATATTTAAGGGACTTTAACAGCAATGAAATGAGGAGAAGGTCAGGTGCGTCGCGTATAAGCAGGTGGATTTAGCATTACATTGCTTTCCATTCGAAATATTTTGTAAACTTTTGCCGATTTGTCATTGACGGATTTGGCTGTATTTGTAACACTTTACCTAGTCAGGTCTTGAATCATTGAAAAGAAAATAAAGTTGAACAGTTTTTACTTTCAATGGGCACGGGGGAAAGTTTTTTGCACTTCAAGATAAAGTGACCAGATCAAAAAAAGTAAAAAAAATGTTAAAATATTTCACCCGAAAATATACACACACAATTTGAACAGCCAGGAAAAATAACAAAACAAAATTATATAACTTCTATTTATAAAAAAAAAAAACTATTATAATGAAAAAAACAGTGCCATTTAAAATATTAAAACATAAGCGATAACTTTAATTTCTGAACTCGTTCATTCAAAATGAAATCAACCAAAAAAAGAATAAGACAACTTTTTATCCATACGAATACAATTATTTTTTACTTGCGACATATAGAATTCATATATAAAATATAACGAGTATTCTTTAAGAAGAAGTTGAGATTTTGATGAGATATGACATTACGATGATATAGAAGTCTAAAAAAGTGGATCCGCCGGGCGATTCCATCCGTCTGTCTGTTAACGCACCTACAACCTTAACCACTGGTCCGATTGACTTCAAACTTGAAAATTAGAGGTTTGAGCGAATTCCCGCGGGTCGTTTTTTTTTAATTTTTTTTAAAGTTTTTTTTTGGCAAAAAACCAAAAGTTTCAAATTTCTCAAAAATAACTCGAAACAAAAATTTTTAAAAAGGGTCTTACGTTTTTTTTTTAACTAGTGCTTATTTCGTGAATGGTAACACTTAGCTCATGTCTGATTTGACAGATAATTAGTTTTATCCTTCCGCTGAACAAATATGGTTGTGTATACGAACAACGCCGACGAACAACGATCGACTTAGAGAAGATGCCGATGTTGCCAAAAAACATCTTTTTAGATGAAGCTCATTTTGATCTTGGCGGGTATGTAAACAAGCAAAATTGTCGCATTTGGGGCACCGAAAACCTGCACGCATACATAGAAAAGCCGATACACCCAAAACAAGTCACTGTTTGGTGCGGATTTTGATCCAGAGGCATAATTGGGCCATTTTTCTTCGAAAATGAGCAAGGAGTGGCCGTTACAGTCAATGGCGATCGTTATCGGACCACGTTGAACGAATTTTTGTTCACAAAAATTGAAGAGGAGGATATTGGCAACATTTGGTTTCAACAGGACGGCGCTACGTGCCACACAGCCGAAGCTACACTCGATGTTTTGCGCCCTGTTTTTTAAGATCGCATTATCAGCCGCAGAGCTGATGTCGTTTGGCCACCTCGGAGCTGCGATTTGATACAGTTGCACTATTATTTGTGGGGTGCCGTAAAAGGTAAGTGCTACGCCGACAAGCCAGAGACAATTGACGCTTTAAAGGACAATATTCGTGAATATTGGTGAAATACAGCTGCACACAATCTATAATGTGCTTAAAAATTGGACCGATCGTGTAGGCTAGCCGATGCAGCCATTTGAATGAAATTATTTTCCATTATTTACCGGAAGAATTGTACTTTCAAATAAAAAAAGAAATTTGAGAAAATATTCAGTAGTTTTTGTTTATAGCATTTTCAAAAAAAAAAGTTGTTTGGCGGACCCTTTATATAAAAAAAAAAATTAATAAAAAAAAAACGCTCCTAGGATTAAGAAATCATATAACAACAATTTTTTCAGTTTGGATCTATTTTTGAGGGACATATTTCAATTTAAATTTTTATATATGATTTTTTTTATAACTTCATGTTTTGTATGAGTTATAATTTGGTCCTACTCCTGGTATGATCCAGTCGTGCACATTTTTCAGTTAAAAATCTTGTTTTAAATTTACATCGAATAGGAACTTGATTTAAGAATTTAATATTTTCTGACTCAAAAAAAAAAAAAAAAAAACTAGTAAGCTCACTCTAGAAATTCTTGTTATTGAAATTAAGCTTTGATTAGGTCTTGTTTCTGTCTTTTTTAAAAAAGTTGTTCGTTACAAACATTGCACTAAAGAGAAACGAAGGTTGATATTGTCATTGAGAAGGAAAGGTAAAACTTATTAAGAAATGCTGCGTTTTTGTTCCTCTATGAAAAATGTTAAAACAGAACAGACAGAAGGATTGTTAGGCTTGCCAAACAAACCTGCTGTACAGTTAGGAAACGAGCTTACTCTGAACGTGAGTGACATGACAGTGCGAAGGAGGCTGATCAACACTAGTTTGAATGTCTGCGGTCCCCGAAAAGAGCCTTTGCTCACCAAAAAAAATCACTTACAAATGCGCCTTGAATTTGCTCGACAGTACCATTTTCTACAGAAAAATGGCGAAATCTTTGGTGGATTGACGACTCCAATATTATTTTGTATGTAGGGCCTGTATTCCGAGAGTACGTGAGGCGTCCACACAATACCGGATACAGGCCCCAATACGCTTTAAAAACAGTTAAGCATGGTGGTTCCAGTGTTATGATATGGAGATGCTAAACCCAAAATTGATGGCAAAGTATACCAAAACGTTTGTATTGATATCTTGGAAAATGTAACTTTGACTAACTCGCAGGAAGAAATGCCTTTGAAAAATGGGTTTTTCAACAAGACAATGACCCTGAACATACAAGTCGAAAAGCTAAAAGTTGATGCAATTGACTGGCCCTAGCCCGTCCAATCTCTCGACTTAAAAAGCATCGAAAATCTTTAAGGAGTTAGCGTTACCCAAGCAATAAGTGCTTTCGGCAGTTATTTAAAGTTCGTGAAATTCAATACCTGTTTACCGTTGCAAACGATTGTCAACTAATCGTCCCTAGGTGTTATCAAGTTGTAATAAATAAATCGAGGTTATCTGACGAAGTTGTAATTGAAATTGTAGGTCCACTCAATTCTTCACACGCATCCAGAGAATTGTTGATGAGAGTAAGCCACTTAGGCCTTGGCTCTTCAAGAGCTGTCACGCCACTAATTTTTTATCTGACGAGTGTTAATATTAACAGTTATTTTTTCTAATGTTTTGTTTACCTAACAATAGTGTAAAATATTGCACTGTTATTTTTATGAATAATTTAAGTTCATGTTCACAACTGTACAAAAATGTATGTATTTTGTCGAATATAGACTCCTTAACGGCCCAACAGATATATATGAAATTTACATGGTAAATACAATTGCATTCACGGATGGTTCTGGTGAAAAAAAATTGGAAAAATTTGGACTTGGACTTGGAAAGCTGGAAAATCAAACAGTATGGCCACTCGAATGGAAAAATAGAAAGTTCTTGATGGAAACTCTAGAGACGAACGAGCAGTTTCAAATGGAAATGGAAAATTCTTAAAACTCCTTCCGGAACATTTTTTTTTTATTTATTTTGCAAGTGTTTTTTGTTTTTTCATCGATTTAGTGATTTTAATCGTAAAGGTGCAAATTTCGTTGTTATGCTTTGAACATTTCAAATCCCTCACTATAATTTCAACTCGATTTATAAAAAAAATACTTCGAAATTTGAAAAATCTGAGTTTAACTTTTTTTTATATTTTCAGATAGACTTAGTTAAATTCTTGAACGTCCCTGTTGTATTTGGAAAAAAAAACAAGATTAAAAATTAACTTTAAATTAACAAAGTACTTAATTCATCGTAAGCCATTTCAGATATTATAGTAAAATTAGTTCGAAGCTTTTTCGGTCACTGGTTTTAGATTCCATTTACATGTTTAACTATCTAGTCATGCAAGTAGACCATATATTTGCGGTCAAATCATACCAACTAACAACACAACAACATTAAAGCACCGTGAGCGTTAGGTTAGACATAAATTTAATGATTTTGTTACATTATTTTATGTTTTTATATAAAAAATCCAATATAAAATGTACAAGCCTTATCAGGCGTTCAAACAACAATTGTTTACGCAGTTTCATTGAATATTAACAAAAAGAAATGAAAATCCAGCAACAAAACGGAAATAAAAATTGAAAACAAAATAAAATAAAGTGCTAGATAAGGAAAGGAAATAAAAATATAAATAAAAAGAGACAAAATGCAAAATATGTTCAGCATAATTTCCGTCCACCCATCCATTCATTTAAGTGACTCAATGCGGAAAGGGTGTTTTTCTGTATGTATCTGACTTTATATCGTATCGTTTGCGTCAATACTCAGACCGTTAAAAAATGGTTGAGAAGTGAAATTAAATGAAAGTCAATCTACAAAAGACATAAAAAAGTAACTCAGTTTTCATTTGTATCGGTGCTTGTGTTTTTAAATAGCTTCTTCAAGCTAGAGCCAAACATTTTTGTTCAAGATTCTCTGTAGTTAAACTTATTATATATATGTAGATATGTTGACTTTCTATAAAAATTGCTAAATACAATTATTGCAACTAAGGAACTGAAAATGAAAACTTTAATGTTAACACTTTGGACTGACTAATAGGATTTGGAACCGCAGCAAATTAAATAGATGCTTGGAAGCAAAATAACTAAAGAAAAGAATGAAGTGTGCAATGTAAAACATCACAAAAATCAACAGATAGGAAGAACTGCGATGCTTCCATTCGACCACATACTTGAAAACAATGACTACCATGACGAGTGACGAGGAATGATTTCACTTAAGTATATACGAACAATATAACATGATAGTATTGCCAACATATTAGAAATACAAACAAATTATAACAGATAAGTTAATAATATCGTAGGGCCAACGGCCGATAAATCATAGGATAGAGTGCAGGGAAATAATTCCACCAAGTGAGAACTTAGTCCACTTTTGTAAGGTGGAGTTAGTTCCCATGTATGGTGGGAATTAAATACCTCAACAAATTAGCGGTTTTTGTTCCCTTGGAAGGTGAAATAAATTGCCACTTTAACCGCGAAAAAATTAAAATAAGTATACTGGCCAATTTTATGACTTAAATTAAAATAGGTAAACTTCGTTTAATTTAGAAGTTATGTTTTCAAGGGTGCGGGTGCATAACTTCACAGGTCATAATTTCACTTGGGTCATAATTTCACCTCTAGTGAGTTATAACTTCACTTTTTTATGGTGAATTTGTGTCCCATCTTAGGTGGGAATTAGCTTTCCTTTTTTCTTGGCCAGAATTTCACTTCTGTGTGAAATTATGTCCCACTCAAATTGGGATATAATTTCACTTTTTACTACAGTTGCAAAAAATTACCATTTTGTACTATTTACCTCTACCTAATTTGTCTACCAAAAATTGCATTACTCTGGCGCGATTTTTTATAATTTTCAGAGTCTTGAAAACTGAATTTCTGGATGACTAAGTTTCTTAATATTTTGGAACATGCTTCATTCGGAAATTAAGTTTTCAAGACTCTGAAAATAATAAAAAAAAACGCGCGATTTGAAAACTGAGTTGTGGAATGACTAAATAGGTGGGAAATAATTTCAAACACAGTTCAGGTGATATTACTGCTCACCTAAGGTGGGAAACAATTTCACCCGGAAAAAGTGAAATTATAACCCACTAGATGTGAAATTTTGACCCATGTGAAGCTAAAGAACAAGTTCAAGGTGCCTTTTATAACGAACTATAGTTTTAAACTCTTTGTTCCATTCTTATAAGCACTATTCACATGAGCACGAACAACGACCAATGAATGAATGAATATTCGTCGATTTTGACATTTCTTTCATATGCGAGTTTTTAATTCATCGCGAATAAACAACCAAAACAAAAAGCAAGAATAATTTTTTAGGTTATACGCGCGAGTTAAATAATGCAGACCCAATTTGTCTTCGATCTTAATTTCTTGAAGCGATTCTTACGACTAATTTAAAATTATATTTATTTCTTGGATTTCCCTTTACCTATAGATTATTAACCTTAAGTTTCTGGTAATATGAAACTTGACTGATCCGTCAGAAATTACTTATTAATTTTGAAGAATGACTGATCAGCATTAGCATTTGAATTTAGACCGAAAGTTGAATGGTCTTAGGGTTAATAATCTAAGGTAAAGTATTTAGTGAGGGAGGTCACCATACAAATATGTAACTCGCGCGAAAATTTTGTTCGTTGGGAGTGTGGATGATGTGGAACGCGAATAGAGTTTGGCAGTTCGTATCAACTAGAATTCTTTTCGCAACGAATAAATTTGTTTTCTCAAATTTATTAATATTCAAGATTAAAAAGTTAATGTATGATTCATAAATCAAACATAAACTATACTTTTATCGTTTTGTTGAGAATTTGTAAGGAAATACGGCTTCATAGTGCTATAGTTGGGAATTAGTTCCAACTTCTCATAAGAAAGTGGACTCAGTTCTCGACGTACATGGGAATTACATCCATTTACTATGTACTCACTTAAAAAGAGTGGCGCGACAGCTCTTGATAAGCCAATACCTAAGTGGCTAACTCTCAATCAACAATTCTCTGAGTGCGTGTGAAGAATTGAGGGGACCTACAATTTAACGCCGATTCCGAACGGCAAAGTTGAGAATGTTGACAGGTTGATACTCTTGGAAGTTTTGCCAGTTCTTCGCAAGAGGCAGTACCCGTGAAAGATGAAATAAAAACTTTATGGGCACGAGTAGGACTCGAACTCACGACGTTCTGCTTAGCAGCCAACGCACCTAAACACCAAGCCACGGGCAACTGCTCACTTGGTGGAAACTAAATCCCTCAGTGAAATTAGTTCGCCTGGATTTATTTCCCTGACCCAGAGAAACCCTCACAGGCAGGAACAACAATAACTGAAATCAAAACTAAACTTCGTAGTAATAATTATGAAAGCGGTAACGTTCTCGATTTGAGAATATATTCGAGATTATCAAACAAATTTTTAAAAGACATTATTGTTGGCAACACTTTCTTGTAGACAAAAAAAAAATAAGAAAACAGGGGAAGGTTAACGTGCGAATCTGTAATTTAATTTTTATGTTGATGAAAGAAAGAAGACAAGCACAAACAACATAAAGGCAACAGTTACTACGTGCAAGCAATAAACCTTGCAATAAATTGTAAGACATATAAAAACAAAAACATACTTTCATACTTCCAATCACATTATTGTGACTTTTATTGTGTATATTTTGAAACTGAAAAAATTAGGTTCTAGTTAACGTTTATATTTCAGAAGATTACATATTATTATATGTATATGTATTTTGTGCGAACCTATCTTTCAAACAGACAACTTTCAAAATTTTCATACAATTTTGAATAACGCGTACCTACTTACACCATGAAACGTATGTTTTCCTTTTTTTAAGATGTACCTTTAAAAAAAGATAACCCAGTCCTTATAATTTAAGTTTTCAATTTTCAGAAATAGTACAACTCTCTTTTGGAACAATTTAGTAAATAAAAACATTTTATGAAAAAAAGGCAAGTTTACGTCTTCTTTTTAAGCACGAAATCGGAAGTGTTCTCGTAGTCTTAAACCTAGGCTGTGGATGCTTCTTCTCGTCAATAATTTTCTAAGAGAAACCTAGTGAATTATATAAATATTTAAAATCGAAAAAATGAATCTTACTATCAAGTGTGTAGGGTGGAAAACAAACTTCAAAGAATAATTCAAGGTAATTCTGAATTTCCATAATTTAAAATATCTTTTAACTGAGCAACTCAACCCCATACCAACAAAAAAAAACTTGCTCGAATAACTTATTCAAAAAGAAATCACAAAGTAAGAAATTATCACAAAGTATAAATTAATATCCTTGACACTAAAACTAATCCATTGACGATTTTAGGCAAAATACAACATGACCTCGTATTCATCTTGTATTTTGCCTGAGAAACGATCACTCAAATAAAAAAAATAAAAAAATAATAATTATGTCAAAAGCTTACTAAGTACTTAACCAGCTTGGTTTTGTTAAGTTTCTTATCAATAAGTGTAAGGGCTTTTAAAAACAAAAGCATAAAATCAGCCTAAAACTACCATTGAATTAAAGACAATAACGAAAGAGTAATTTCCAACCGCCCACATATAGCTTTGCTGCAAAAAAAAAAAAAAACATCAACAAAACAATAGTTGAACTAAATAACTCGTGTGCTTAAAAGGAAAATTGAACTCTCTTTCTGCTCAAACATCTCAGCTAACAGCAACTAAAAAATGTGCGAAATGTAGAAGTTGAAGAGAAGATGTCGATTGCATAAAGATAAAAAAAAAAACATTTTCCTCGATTTTGTTGCTTTTAAATTATAAGAAAAATATAAAGAAAAAAAAAACAGGACGAAATATATCACCACTGCCTCTCTTTAGTCTTCACTATTTAGGGTACACAATTATTCTTCTCACTTTTTTTGTCTTCTTTTCTGTCTCACATCTCACTTCTTTCAGTTTGCTCTAAACATAATATCGGTACTGCTCTTTCAATACTGAAAAATCGCACAAAGTACCGAACTGAAAATTTACAAAACAATTTACTAGCAGTAGCTACTAGCAGCTGAAGTAGGCGAACAGAAGCACTGAACACAAGAGGAATATTTTTTTTTTTTTTGTGAAATATTCTTCACAAGCGATTTCACAGACACCTTACAAGTAACAAGTACAAACTAACTACACAAAACACAACGCTGAAAGAAATGTAGCGATTCACACTCTCATCGTTGTCGTGTGTATCGCTGTCAGTTGAATACTACCCGACAAGCCGAATAGGAAAAGCTGAAAGTTGAAATCCACCCAAAGTTCAGTTAGTTTGTATCTGTCTACGAGCAATATGCATACGGCATGTGGATTGTCAAGCTATTGCGTGCAACTTCGCTAGGAAAGGGAGTCGTCATGATGAAAGGCGCTGCGCTACTGTTCCGGTGAATGTACCTCCGTTTGTGTAAATTGAAATGAAAAATATTTTAAATTGTTATAAGAATAACGTAAGGCGAACAACATTATTACTTCGCCAAACCTTAGGTATTTGCTGCAGGGATTTTTTGTTTAATTTAGAAAAGCTGAACGTTTAGATGCTTTTGTGAAAATGTTGCAACAGATACAATGTAGTTAAACATTGTTTATGGGAAAATATCGTCTTTATCGTTATCGAATTCTTGACCATATTTTGTATATGTACATATCATTCAGGGCATATCGAACACAACAGATGTTATATCGCGTTTAAAAATGTCAATACGAAAACACAGTTTAATGGGTTATTTCAGTTTTTTTTTGGTTGTTCCAAATAATTAATTTTTATATATTAAACTTTAATTAAAATAACGTCCATTTATAAGGAGTTGTAGTATCCATCGTTTAAAGTCAAGTATTTGATTAGATTGCTGAATATCCTAAACCATGCTTTAATAATATTTAAATTGGTACCAGGATAGAAAAAAATAAATGGGGGTGCGAAAGAAGGCCAAAAAAAAACAACAATTTAAATTTGCAATATTTAAATAATTGATTCCTATTGTAAAATATTCATATCTATACTAATCTATATCTATATCTATACTAATACATAAAGCTGAAGAGTTTGTTCGTTTGAACGCGGTAATCTCAGGAACTACTGGTTCGAATGGTATAACTCTTTTTGTGTTGGACGGTCCATTAATCGAGGAAGGCTTAAGACTACTTAACATTAAGCTGTGACCAATAGCAGCGAAGAGTCTGTGGAAAATGTGGAAAAACGGCAAAAAATATTAATTTTTCTGCGTTTTAACGCGCTTATCTCAGGAACTGCTTAATCAAATTGAACAATTTTTTTAATGTTGAATGGTCCATTTATCGAAGAAGGCTTGAAGCTTTATAATATAACGTTGCAACCAATAGGAGTGAAGCGTCAGTGAAAAATGTGGAAAAAACGGCAAAAAACGTTCATTTGTGAAGGCTTCTGTTGTTTGCTTGAACATGCTGATTTCAGGAACAACTACTACAGTGTTACTATTTTTCTCATTCTGTAGCAATGGCTGTCATAGCCTCCCCGCGCGCTGTCGTCCCTTTAGAATTCAATAACAACATAGAAGATAGAAAGATGAGAACGAAAAATATTGTGTTGGCTGTATCAAACTTAAGGCAGGCTGGCCAAGCAAATGATATAAAAAAGGCCAGTTCCACCTTACAACGTCTCACGGAGATCTTAGAGATCTCAGAGATTTTTTAAGTGGAACAAAAAATCTCAGCTGAGAACTGAGATTTTTTTCTGAGATAACTCAGCTATTTTGACGTGGCTGACATATGTGCAACAACAATTGGTAAGGTAACCATTATATCTCAATGATAACTGAGAATTATGTTCCACCAAATGATTTTGCCTCAATCAAGGTTACACTGAGATCTCAGTGAGATGTTGTTAGGTGAAACTGGCCTAATAAGTGCTCAAATTAGAATTTTGAGAGTTCAATTGATTTGTGAATGTGATTGATTGCAGTGAATGTGATTGATTGCACTATTTGTGCAGGTTATTGTGTTTAAACAATATCATTTTATATATTTCTTAACTAAAAAATTTGCTCGGTTTAAAGAAACAGGAAAAAAAATTGACTTACGGAAAAAACGATAAAGAAGTAAAAAAACGTGTTGGAGTAAGAGAAATATTAGAATAAGGGAGAATTCGACCAAGGGAATGCTTTAAGTATGAAAAACTGAAGGGAATCATAAAAAATGCTCAAAATTTTCAAGTGTGCATGATGCACAAGTCGAGACGATACTCTGGCCGGTGGACGAGTGAGAGGCGGACGAAGTCGCGGGCAACTGCTAGTATATTAATATTTTGAACTAGTTTTTCCATAACACTTTTTTTTTTTGCTGTTTTGTTAGTGAACTCTCTCATAACCGGACACTGACGGTACCGAGAAATTTGTCCGGTTATTGGAGGTGTCCGGTTAAGGGAAAACGAAAAGTTTCTTAATCTCCTTATTTAGCTATGGGCCTCTTCATAAGATCTTAATGGGTTATTATCATCATACATATCTGCTTCTTCTTCGGAATCAATTTCATGAATTTCTGCTTCATCCTTATCGTCTTTGTTAGTAAGACTATTATCCATAGTAACATAATCTTGAAACGATGCATTACCGTCTATTTTCGTTGTTTTTAAAGTTTCAGCGATTGTGGACAACAACATCTTCAGGCAGCCAACCTTCGTAATCAAGTTGTCTAAATCCAGCTTTTATAAAACAGTTTTTTTTTTATCGTTGTTGCACCTACTTGAGTCCATGCCTTTTCAATAAAACAAAAAGCATTCAATAGACTTATGGATTTTGATAAATTTGCGAAAAGTTCAATTTTTTTACGTTTCTTTGGAAAGAGTGAAGAAGAGGATCTTATTTCCTTAACATTTTGCATGCCCTTTTTCGTCGGGTTACAACGCTCAGGCAAACACAATGCGACGCAAAAACTATACAGCGCCATACGTGTTTTTTCCGTTTAAGTTTAAGGGAGAGCGACATTCTATGGCGGTTGTGAAAATTTTTGTCCGTGTCCGGTTATGAGAGCGTCCGGTTAAGGGAGAACTTTTTTATATAAGAAATTGGTTATTTATTTCCGTTATTTGAAATTTGTCCGGTTATCAGAGGTGTCCGGCTATGGGAGGTGTCCTTAAGGGGAAAGTACACTGTAATTATATAAATACATAGAATAGTACGTTTTAAGATATACTTATCTTACTGTACATAAGCACATACATGAAATAAATAATCTAATCTAATCTAATCTAATCAATACTGAATTTGTTCAATTGTTGGGGTTTTGTTTCATTTTTTTGGGGCATTATTTCATTTTTCGTTTTGGGCCCCAATTAAATAAGACCCTCACACTACTTTTGGGGCTTAATTTCACTTAAGGCTCTAAGCCTTATGTCATTTTTCATCAGTTACATAAAAATGCTAGCTAAACTTAATTATTATTGTCTTTTATGAAAAAGATTCTCTTTTGTACAAAATTTTCCGCTATCTACGCTCGCTATCAATTATTGAACGTACTACATTTTTGATTCAAGCAACAAATCCCTAATTATATAATTCTTAAAACATATGAGACTGATTGTTTAGGTTAAGGAGCTAAGGTTAAATATTGAAAATAACGTGAATGGTACGCACGTGTTCAGCATGAACTATTATTGGAATTGAAACAACTATGTTATTTTACACAAAGAAATGCAATAAAATGAAACCGGGTTCAAGTATTGTGAATGCCTTACTTGTGAATACCCTACTCACACCGAAGTTTGAAGTCCCAACGACGTTCAGAAGTACGTTTGCATTTTAACGTTACGTTTTACATCACATAGACTTACAGCGAAGCTCAGAAGCCATACCGGGTCAGTAGTCTCAAAATCAAATTTGACATACCATATTCAAGCGTTTTTGTAAGAGTTTGGGATGATATTATATTATGTAAAATAAAGTTCCATATTATGAAAAAAACAAATTGGGGTTGTATTTCAATTTTCCAAGGAAAAGTCAAAACAGGTTTAGGGGCTGACAGTTGATGTTTTTACAAGTCAAAACAAGTTGGGACCTTATTTCATTTCATTGGGGCCTTATTTCACTTGGGCATAGTTTTATTTTGACAAAAACAAAAAACATTTTGGGGTATTACTTCATTTTTTCGAAGAGGTAAAAAAAAGCAAGGAGATGGGAAACAAAGCTGTCAAAACGGATTTGCCTACAAGCTAAAAGACTTGAAAAGTGATAAACCCGTCAATTCCCAGTGTCACCTACAGGTGACAGTTTAAATTTTTTTTTCTTTAAATAACGGTTACTTTTTTAAATAATTCTCATTTTTGGAAAGCAATGGCAATCTAGTAAGCCATGATTTTTTTTTGAATTGCCAACTTTAATCATACTTGAAAATTTCTTTATTTTTTAGTTAGCACTTTCACGTTTTTTTAGTTTCTGTGAAATTGTGAAACATAAACCAAAATAAAAATGTAAAATTTAACGAACATATATGTATATACATATTAAAATTTTTGTAATAAATAAAGAATTTTCATGAAAATTACTTTTTTTTAGTTTCTAACAGAAAAGGACGTATGA
The DNA here is from genome assembly GCA_943590905.1 of Sphaerophoria taeniata. Lineage (NCBI taxonomy): Eukaryota > Metazoa > Arthropoda > Insecta > Diptera > Syrphidae > Sphaerophoria > Sphaerophoria taeniata. The sequence continues at coordinate 65,460,238 of OX016540.1, forward strand.
TGCATGCACAATGCCCAATGTCACCCATAAGTTACACCCCCCCCTACAAGCAAGGGGGAGCGGGTTTTTTTTTCCAAAATTTGTTTTTTTAGTCGACAACTTATAGTTAATGAAAACTAACAAGGAAAAAATGTTTTTTGCTCGTTTATCTAAGCATGGGAATCGAAGGGTAAAAAACTACCGTCCTATATCAAAACTCTCTGTGATATCAAGTCCTAAGTGGCTCACTCTCATCAAATTCAGGGAATGGTGCAATATGAGTTATGAGCTCTATACGCAAAAAAAACGCCTTAACTTATAGCTATACAATTAGTTCCGACCCATTGAATAGAGTCTCACAGTACTCTAACCTAGAAATTATTCAAGAACCGAAATTTACTTTTAACGACCACTTAGACTATAATTATAAAGCTAATAAGAAACTTGGATTTATTAAAAGATGTTCACGCGATTTCAAAGATCCCTATGTTCTTAAGATACTATTTACCTCATTTGTCAGGCCCGTTCTTGAGTACGGGTGCGTGATCTGGGCACCTTACAATTCAAGACTCGAAGCAGTTCAAAGCAGGTTTTTACGATATTTCTACCTTAGACCCAAGGATCGGCACTCCCAATGTTATCATATAAGCTAGTATTAATCAATCTCCCATCACTTGAGAACCATCGTAAATACATACATGTTTCATTAACGGTATAATAAATGGAAATAATTTAGCTTCGTCGATTCTTTGCAGACTTAATTTTAACTACAGTCAATTTAGTATTAGACTACGGCATAGTCTGTGCCAAATCTTAAGCAGGTCAAACTATGGTGGTAATAGTCCTTTAAATCAGTTGATTGTCATATACCATTAACTTTATTTTCTCATTAATTCTGTAAATAACAACTTGAAAAGTATACAATTCAAGACCTTGTTTTTTAGATCGATTAATCTTGTTTAGTTTTTATTGACTTTTGTTTTAAGTTATGACTGAATAATTGTAATGTTAGTATTTAACGGTTTCTAAACGAATTTTTAACGGATAAGCTAAAATTTACGAATGGAAAGATGTATGCGTGTTTTCACTAAAAAATTCCTTCCATTCGTCTATTCCGCTAGGGTGAATAATTTTGCCAATTAAATTTGATGAAATAAAAACTATGGACACGAGTAGAACTCGAACCCAAGACATTTTGCATAGAAGCCAACGCACCTAACCACTAAGCCACGGATACTACACACACAATTGTTCGTTAGCGGACTAAACCTAATTTGAGTGAGTTTCTGCCCTCAAACAAACTTTAATGTAAGGCACAAGTAAGTTTTCCGCCTAAGGCTTCGGAACACATCCAAAATCTAACTCCTTATATTTTCGTTTTCGTGTTGAGTTTAAGAAAATGCGTAATGATAATTTCAAAATTCAATCTAGCAATCGACGTTAAATTTAAAAATGCAAAAACAAACGAAAGATAACTCACGTTTTTCTCATCACGTTTGTTGATGTACACGAAAACAAAATATAAAAAGAAAAAATGAAAATTGCGGGATGTAGGGGAAAAAACGTTAGTCCGTTTCCGACCTTCTTACTTCGTTAATCTTTGGTCGATACTTTCCCCGATATTAAAGTTAAACAAGGTATGTACATTTACCCTATGTGATATAAAAGACTATAATCTATCGGGGTGCTTAATTTAATCCACATCCGTTCAGTCGTTCTAGAGTTAATGAGCAACAAACATACATTTATCCATCCATTTCCACATTTTCTATTCTATAATATTAGAGTACCTACTAGCCGACCCCACGAACTTCGTCTCGCCACCCTTCATCAACCTATTCCTATTCCTTATATATAAAATATTTTCCTACTCGTTTTAGTTATGCCCTGCTTATGTCAAATTTTGTACTGAAAAATTTACCGATCTAAAAATCTGGTTATAAAAACGTAGAAAAAAAAAAAACAAAAATAATAAATTATGATATGCCAGAGGCCAGACGATATGAAGAGAACTATGGCAATCGTACAGGCCGAACTAGAAGATCCAAACAATAGGCCTTTCAAGCAAGATTTGAAGCATTTATCAATTGAAGCAAGCAAGCGCCAAGCAGCAAATGCCACCGTTTTCGGCTGAGCTATATTTTGATCTCGTTGATTCGCATGAATTTACGGTGGTTTGGGGCAGATTAACAAATTGTCCCAAATTAGAAGCGGTTCAGCAAGCAATCATGAAATTTTAGTGGGCGGGATTTTTAGTTTTAAAGGCGTTGTAAAGTCGGAGTAACTTTATTCCGCCTCTTAAACTCGTTTATAAATAAGGCTGATAGAGAATAGAGATTTCAATAATTTGAAAAAAATATTTCCTTAAAAGCAAATAATACCTCAAAAATGTCTTGAGCAACCAACAGAAGCAAACATGAAAACAAATCCATAAGGTGCGATTTATTATCATCATAAGCCCATCGTAAAAAAAAATATTTTGAAATTTTTTGAAAACATTGAACTGCAGAAAATATTTTGAGAAAAATATTGAAATCATTCCATAAGAAAAGAGAGAGCAATAATAGGGTGGCACGACAGCTAGCAGAAAGTGCGGTAAACTCTTGAAAAATAACTTGAATGCGTTTAACTAAACTAAGGAATAAAGGGTACCTACAATTTTATGGCGATTCCAAACGGCTAAGTTGAGAACCACTTTTCTGTCACAAATGATACTCTTGGAAGCTTAGTCAGTTCTTGCTAAGTAATGTACAGTTGAAAGAATTAAGGCATGGTTAAGATTCAGACCCCAACCTTCAACGTTAATACAAATAAATTACGCCACAGAGGGAACATAAAAAAGACGAAAGTAGGAATAAGACAGTCAAGTACAGGACTTGCTTGCATATAAAATTCGAAAGAACTGTTTTTGAGAAAAAAAGATGTTTGATCCATTTGTCTTAATTGGTTTAGACCTTCGCAGACCCATTCAAACTGATTTTTTTCGCAAATCAACCTGCATGTATCAAATGGACAATTTTAATTCATATCTGCAAAAGCAACAAGATATCTGGGAATACCGTTTATTAAAATCAAGTTGCATGACGTTTCTTTTTTACTTCTTCCTCTTTGCAATGATATTCTATGGCAAATGCGCATAGTTCGTTCAACATTTCTACTTCAACTATCCTCTCATCTTAATTTTTTCATTTATTTTCTGCTTGGTAAACTTTTGCTTATAAACAATCGCAGAATATACATATATCAAACGTTAATCCTACAAAATGTTTCTAAGGCTTAACAAAGCAACAGGAATATTTTCGTTTATTCGTTCGATATTGAACTTCATCGGTTTTTTACAACGCAACCTACATACGGATGAAAACGTTTGTCGTAGTTACTATGTAGCCTGTACTGTACGTATATATGTAGTTCGTAATGTACTGTACATTTCATTAGCAAGTGAAGGTTTTTCTCTGAGTTGTTTTGTGTGAAATTTAAATCTGTGATAAGTTTTCTTGATTTAATTGCATATTCAGTTATGTGTATGTACCATTGTAGCTATACATACTGATGACATAAATTTGTATGAATATTGTTTTTTGAAAGAACAGAAACGAAAAACTCATCTTCGTATGAAAGCTTGGATGCAATAAGGTAATGATTCGTCTTGATGAACGTACAAATAACTCGTGTGCTATACATAAACACCTAGTTACCTACTAACTAGGCTAAAGGCAAACTAGGCACGTGTCTAGAGGCGCGGCAACAAAGGGGCGCGCGGGCGCAGTAATTCTTAAAATTGGCAATTAATGCGAGTTCATTCGTGGTTGTTAAAGTAACAAACTTGTCAACTCGAATTGCACTTGCATCTTTTGTTAAAATAAAAATCGGTCCTGAGCAGTTTGTAGTTTATTTATTCATAACATTAAGCCTTGAGATTCTATCTCATTCATGGCTAAAACAAATTTACATATTTACAATTAAATATAATAATAATAATATTATATAGTTGAAAACTTAATGAACATTTATATTAAAATTACAAAAATTTTAATTCAAAAATATAAAATAGAATTAATAAATTCATATACAAGAAAAGAAAATGCAAGAAAATTATTGGAGAAACAGAGAGTGAAAATGGAATGCAACCTCTGGGTTCTGGAGCTGCTCCTTCATGGAGCTTATAAATATATTTAAATTATTTAACAATTTAAAATTAATTGGTAAACTGTTCCAGACTCTAGCACCAATCACAAAAAAGGACCTGCGAGTAACCAATGTTGAGCTTCTTGGAATATTTAAATAATTTGTTCGAGATGATGAAGAAAAAACAAGCTTGTCATATAAATATTCAGGCGTTTAAGAACGTGTTAGTTTAAACATAAACTTACAAATTTCAATTATAAAATGTGACATCAAAGATACACCAAATACACAATGTGACAAGTGAGAAACATGATCAAATCTTCTTAACGAATATATGAAACGAATACAAGCATTGAAAGCAACATTTAATTTTTGTTTGCTGACCGAATCCATACAACTGAATAGAGGAGAACCATATGAAATGATTGGAGCTAACAAGGTTTTAACAAACATAAGCCGCGTTTCCTGAGGCACATAAACTGAAACCCTCCACATCCGCCGAAGACCACCAAAAATACCACAGATTACCTGCAATTACCTACTCTTACAGTACAGAGTCAACTCGGTCTGACAACTCGAAAAACGACTTAGCTTTCTTCTATTTTTGTATGCGTTTTTGAATAGGTACCTATTGATTTTACTTTTTGTAGGGGCAAATAACCTAAAGGTCGAAGTTCATCAGCGGATGGCAAATATTTCGACGGATGTAAAACCTAATTTTTCTGCTTTTTAAGTTCTTTCTAGATTGATTTTTGGGGCATTCCGATTTGAGAACCGAGTCGCATAAGAACCAACTTGAGTTAACTTGGTTTACAAAATTTACGTTGCGGCAGATCATTAATTAACCAAATTCGTAAGATCTTTCGACAATAGATCTCATGTTAAGTAAATCTCTTTTTCCTTGGCCCCTATTTCAACGCCTTTTCTTTAGGCGCGGTGCAGCGATTTCGGTCAAACTATAGTACGAGATATTTCCATATAGGGGCGCCAGTGAGATGCTTGCCTATGGCGCCCTCAACCTTTAATACGCCACTGCCTACTAATATACTTAACGTTCCAGAAAAATAAAAGAAAAAAAATCAAATTCAATGAACCAGGGAACGAACTTTGAGGAAAAAATTAATTTTATGAACAAGGTATTGACTTCAATATTATGAAAATTATTTTAACTAATTTTTTGACAAGTGGGATGGATCGTATTAAGTTAAGCTTTTTGTCTGAAATCTTTTCTATCTACGCTGTGTTACAATTGACAAACTTTAAATTTTGCAGTGTTATCGAATTGATTTTTTTTAAAATAAGACTTTTTATCCTCCTTTACAAAACATTCCAAACGGGGTGATCAAGACACGAACTCACCATTAACCAGAACTCTACGGCAGACAAAATCTTGAAAACTTTTCATCTTTTTTAATTTTTCCAGGAAAACCTTCTGTTATTACTATTCAGTTTTCACTTATTGCCAGCCTCCTGATCAATCAACCGTCAACCAGATTGATCACATTGCGATCGACGGAAGGCACTTGTCCAGCATTCTAGGTGTTCGAACTTTCCGAGGAGCCAACATCGATTCGGACCACTACCTCGTCGTAGCCAAGGTAGTGCTACGAATATCCCGACAACGGCCAAACAAGGAAATGCTGCAAGAAAATTCGACGTCGGGCGGCTACAATCGTAAGAGATCGCCAGATCCTTCTCTGATCGAGTGTGAAGTAACCTCTTAAGAAGTCCTATGACACCAACATCAAGTATCGAAGACCAGTGGCAAAATTGCCAGAAAGCAGTTAGAGATGCCGCTTCTAATGTGCTAGGTTTCACACAGCCACCACGAAACCCCTGGTTTGACGAAGAATGCAGGCAGACCCATGCAGGCAGACCCATGCAGCCAAGCAGGATGCATACAAAGCGACGCTGCATAGAAGGACAAGAGCTGCTCGTGAGCTCTAAGATCAAAAGAGAAGAGAGAAACACCAGCTTCTCAGGAGAAAAAAAGAGGGAGCATGAGAAGCGTTAGATCGAGGATGTCGAGAGCGTCAACAGCAGGAATGAAGTTCGGAGGTTTTATCGGAAGGTAAAACAGCTGGCTCAAAGTCATCGAGCAAGAACCGATGCCTGAAGAAATAAACTAGGGAATTTGGAAAGACCACTTCTGTTGACTGTATAACGTCGACGACGAACAAAATCCCGCCGTCAGACAGGAGCCTTTCATCGGACACGATGATAGCCAACAATTCCGTGAACCCGACCCAGAAGAAGTTTAAACGGCAATATCACGGCTGAAATCCAACAAAGCCGCTGGAGCAGATGGTCTTACTTTCGAGCTGTGGAAAGCAGCACTCGACGATCTAGATAGGAGCATGCACCAAATCATCTGTAAGATATGGTCGGAAGAATGCATGCCGGTGAATGGAAAACCTCAGCATAATTTGGCTGATCCTGAAAAAGGGAGATCCTCTAAACTGCGCCAACTACAGAGGAATTAGTCTACTTAACATCGCCTACAAGATCCTTTCTGTCGTTATATGTGAACGTTTGAAGCCTTTCATCGACAATCTGATTGGTCCTTATCAATGTGGCTTCAGAACAGGAAAGTCAACCATCGACAAGTTTTCACTTTGCTGCAGATCCTGGAATATCCAAATCGATACCCACCACCTTTTCATCGATTTTAAGGCTGCGTATGACAGTATCTACAGAGACAAACAGTATAAGGCTATGTCTAGTTTTGGCATCCCCGCCAAGCTCGTTCGCTTGTGCAAAATGACAATGGAGAATCGGAATCTTTCGAATCGGAAAAACGGTATCTTTCGATGTCAAAAAAGGATTCAGACAAAGCGATGCACTGTCGTGCGTGAGAAGATAGTGCAAAACTCCACCGTCAACAACAGAGGCACTTTTTAAAAAAAAATCTGTTCAACTAATCGAGTACGCCGATGATATTGATATAATGGGAAGAGCAAAGCCCACAGCGTGATGTCAATGACGTCTTTGTGAGAATTGAGACAGAAGCGGCAAGAATGGGTTTAGCGGTAAATGGGGGAAAAACGAAGTATATGCTGTCTTCGAGAAAGGACACCCTACACCGACCGACACGGCTCGGACAGAACGTCACAATAGACGCATACAACTTCGATTAGTAGAGGAGTTTGTCTACCTGTGCTCCGATTTTTACACGGGCATTAACACCATCGCCGAGATCAGACGAAGAATAACTCTTGCTAATCGCTGTTTCTTTGGGTTCAGAAAGTAACTAAGGTAAAACTGTACAACATTCTCATCATCCCAGTTCTGCTGTATGGTGTAGAAGAATAGACCTTGACAAAATCGGATGAATGTGCCTTAGGCGGTTTCGAGAGGAAAGTTCTTAAGTTCATCTTTGGCCCATGTGCATTGGGGAATGGCGAAGAAGATACACCAGCGAACTTTACAGGTTGTACAACGACATGGATCAAGCCAGAAGGGTCAAGGTCCAGAGACTCAGATGGCTTGGTCATTTAGAGCGGATGAAGAAATTATTTTCCAAAGTAATGTGTATTTGATTATTTTTTGCTCTGAAGATATCTCATAAAAATGTTTATGTACATTTACAACCATCTTTTATAGCTTCTGCTACCTTTTAATATTTGTTTGTCGAGCATTATAAGAAACCTTCTAATCAAAACGTTAACGTTCCTACTTTTTAGTTGTCAATCAATTGTTGAACGGATTGAAAAAAGCTCATGAAATATAATCACCCGGAAGATACATATATAGATATACACATACATCGTTCAATTATATGTCATTCAAAAAATATCTTTGAAATATTAGAAATAAAGGCACAAGGTAAACGTCAAATGATGACGATGCTATTCTTGAGTTTTGAGTGAGCAATAAGTTTTGCATTTGTCTTGTTTTATAAAAAGAATTGAAACAATCACTGTCTTTTTAATCGTTGAAAATTAATCCATAGCAAAACTTCTCTCTTCGTACAACACACTTATCCATCCAATTAAAATTGAAACAGCATATTATGGAAAAGTTAATTAATTAACAGGCGTTTACACCATAAAGGTTCATTCTAATTTTCTCCCCAGCTCACTTGAATAAACAAAAAAAGACAAAAACAATTGTCAGTGATATCCCCGTCAATGTGGAATACTTTGCTCGGCTCTATCGTCGTTATAGGAACACCCAATCATTCATTGACCTTTGAGTTCGTTCGGCCGAACTAAATTACTCTTTGTGAGGGTTTGCTTTATCGAATAAGTGACCTCAAATAATTGTAATTATTGCTTACATCCGCATAACATGAATATTTAACTGATTTAAGATGCTGTGTTAAAATCTAGTATTTATATTTGGATATTGCTTTTTTTTTCATTACAACAAGGCAAGATGATTATTTTTCCGAATGGAACGATTTTGATGTGTTTCTTTCATTATTAAACTGACCTAGGCGACACAGTGATTTCTGGTTGCCATCGAAGCACAGTAAAACACAGTTTGCAAAAGCTTTCAAATACTTTTTTCCCTTACCCGGCGGCCACACGAGCAAGTTCTGGCTAGCAAGTTGGCATACAATCAAATGTTTTACTCACACATTCAAACTTTTAGTACTGGCTTTAGTACTGGCCAGTCAACTGGCTTGCGAATTTTCGAGCCAGTAAACGAGCAAGTAAAACGGGCAAGTAATTTGACAGGTTTTGCCAAATTTATCAAAATGAACAAAATTAAATTAGAATATTAGTTCAGCGAGGATTTTAATTTCCTTTTTTTGTTGGCGACATGTTCGAAATTAAAAACTGGATGTTAAAAGCAGGTAAGCTTGTAAGAAATCGTTGAAATGGAAAAAAAATGTGAACTTGCTGGCAAGTTGACTAGCAAGTTTTTTGCCACCTACGTCACACCAAGTACACCGATAGAGATTTGACAAATAATATATGTAGGCTACTGGCAAGCCAGAACTTGCTCGTGTGGCCGCAGGGTTAAACACGAGTAAATACATACTTACATATGTGTATGCACACAAAATTTGATTTTGAGATCAAAATTATGATGAGATGATATTACGTTGCGGGCAGTTTCATCTTTTTTTTCTTAAGTTAAATTTTTTGTTTTTCTTTTGTTAGAAAATATTGACAAGCTTAAATCCTGTTTTTGTGGATTCTAAACACTTATAGGTTTTTAATGAATTGGTTCGATTTTGTTACAATCCGAGGATTGGTTTATTTTATGAAACAATTGGTTGAACGGTTTTGAGAAATCAGTTATACACAGTCCACTTCTTGTCATGAAAGAAAGAAGGTTTTTAAACGTTGAAAATGAATATTGTTTCAGTTTAATTAAACGTTTCAAAATCACAAAAACTTCTAAATAATTTCCGGTTTGATGAATAATATCTTATTTTTCTTAAAAAATAATATAGGGTGTCCGGTAATTGGTCTGCCATACTTTGAGATGTGATTTTTGTCATATTTTAAGACCAAAAATTGTTTTACAGTCTGATTTTGAACTTTGACTTTACTTTCCAACGATTTAAATAAGGTCAATTTCTCTAACTAGTGTTAGGGATTTTACGAATTTTTTTTAGTACTTACGTTTTAATTGAGCTGGGGGTCAATTCCCGATCTGTGAAAATGTGAAATGATAAAAAATTTATCATTTTAGTTTTCATAGAGACTTTTCATTTTTTGTTTTCATAAACTCGCTTTATGCGATTCTCTAACTTGTTTGTACTAAAAAGTACTAAATGATAAATTCTGTATGGAAAAATATCAAAACAAACTTCAAAACTTTTCATTTGATAAATTTGTTTTCACAAAATAATATAGCTGTGAAAAGAAATTAATCAAATGAAAAGTTTTGAAGTTTGTTTTGATTTTTTTCATAGATCCAGAATCGAATTTATTGTGAAACTGTGATAAAACTTATTATTTTACAGTTTCACAGATCGGGAATCGACCCCCTGATATGTTTTTAGGGTTCCAGATATTTAATTTTTAAGTTTTCTATTTTTTATATGATGAACAAAACAATACTAAACAAAAAATAGTTAATAAGTGCACCGAAAAACCCATACATTTTATGATACTTGGGTAAACCAGATAAGAAATCGAATTTTATTTTTTTTTAGCCAAGGCCTAAAAGGCTTACTCTCATCAACAATTCTCTGAGTGCATGTGAAGAATTGAGGGGACCTACAATTTAACGCCGATTCCGAACGGCAAAGTTTAGAAGCACTTTTTCATGACAGATTGATACTCTTGGAAGTTTTTTCAATTCTTCGCAAGAGGCAGTACCCGTGAAAGATGAAATAAAAACTTTTTTTTATGGACACGAGTAGGACTCGAACCCACGACGTTCTGCTTAGCAGCCAACGCACCTAACCACTAAGCTACGGACACACCAATAATAACCGATGAAATTATTCTGGGCATTGCACGACCGCGAACATGCAACATAATAGCTGTTCGTGTCCATGGAAGAAGCAAGCCTTTTCAAGGATCACCTCCGCTACCTTTACTTTTCATCCTTGTGCATTATTAATTGTCATAGCGAAACTAACTTCATTAGGGAATGGAAGAATGGAAATGGTACTTCTGTAGGAATTATTAAGATTCGTGGAATGATTAAATTTTCAGCCATTCCTACGCCAGATAACATAAAATAACGCATAGGCCCTTATTTCCATTTCTTATTGAAATAAGACCGTAACAAGGGTTGCGGACTTATTTCCGTTGGAACTTAAAAATAATGCCCGTGGGGCCTTATTTAGGTTTTACTGTTTTGATTAGAAATTTGGCGCAGGGAAACTCGTCCCGAAGTCAGAAGTCCCGAAAATGGTTTTTGATTAAGACCCTACCTTAAATGCGGCTTTATTTCCATGAAGAAATCAACACCCGACAGGCCTTATTTCATTTGCATTGTCGTGCAAAACGGCTGAAATATACGACGTTAAGGAAAAAATTTCCCTATTTTATTTTATTTCTCGTCACCGTTTGCCCAAAGTTGTGCCACACGAGACTTACACATGCATAATCGTGGGGTATCTAGTTTTCGCCTAAGCATTACTGAGACCCATAATTTCAATTGAAGCTTTACACTCATCCTCCCCCCTTTCCAATCTCCCTTCTCTCTTCCCTTTCCGCCCTCCCCCAGATATAATAACCGCGCTTACCAAATTGCTCCGTTGCGACGTGAAAGAGCAACAAACAAAAAAAAACAAACTGACTTGCATTCATTCATTTATAATATTAGTATAGGATGTATGGGTTTTTCGGTGCACTTTTTAATGTGTTCTTTTATTATTGTTTTGTTCATCAGATAAAAATAAGAAAACTACATGTTTGTTACGCATTTAAAGGGACATCTTTAAGTAACAACATGAAAATGAGAATGAAAATTTGCAGATATCCCATTTTCTTTTTTTTAATGATTTCTGTTTCGATATCATTTGAGAGAGCAAATATGAAAAAAAAGCTTCAGATACTTGAGCTTTTGCTAAGGAGTATGTATGGTTAGGAATTTGGCATGAAGAACTTGGTCAAACATTAAATGCTTTTGCATAGGCTTTTCATTGGGTATGGGTAGTGTAGTTTGAAAAACAATCTATAATCTATTATATCACTTCCAGAAAAGTAGGTATATAAATAATTTATTATACATTTATGTTATTGAAATTGTGGGACTAAATGTTGGCAATTTTTCCTTAGAAAAATTAATAACACAAAAACAAAAACCAAATGCTGTTAACTGACGTTTACTAACTTATTCCACCGTGGAGGTTGGTTTACCAAAGGAATAAGAGAAGGTTAAACAAAATACTTCTCTGTCAGGTCATTAGAAAACGCCACAAGATACAAATCGGTTGTCAGGCATCGACAACAAATTCCCAAAATGAATTTCTAGTTAACGTCATTTTATGATTCCGGTAACAAATTAATTTTTTTATGAGTAGATATCTCTAACTCATTGATTAACTCTTGTTCTATGGATTTGTTTACCTGTGGAATAAAATAGGAATAGGTGTTTTTTATCAATACGGCTGTAGAAGTTTGCCAAGAAACCCGTTTGAAGATGAATATATTTTCTCCTCCGAGTTTTATACATGAATAATAGTGGTAGTTGTAGTAGTAGAAATGGCGGCCACGAGCAGTCTAGCTCGGTAACCCAATTAGCGTTTTGATACCATAAAAACTCGTTCGACCTATAAAATTAAGAGAAGGATTATATAAAATTCTGAACTTTTGTTTTGGGTTCGCTAGCTGGCGATCTCAAGTTCGAAGAGGAACTGTAACAATCAGTTTAAAATACGCCTCAAATCCAAAGAAAAGAGATCAAATCTTTGATCCTCAGTTCGGAAAGCTCATTTAGGTCATTGAAGAATGACTTTCCTAATGATTTGACTCTCGTTTAGGCTAGCGCAGGACACTTACACAAGAAGTGAAGAACAGTTTCCTTTTCTCGCTGGTCCCCACAACTTCGACAGAAAGGATTGTGGGGAATGCTTAGATGCGTGTTCCCCAACAGGCCAGTGTCCGCAAATAAAGTTATTAGTGCGGGATTTATTGTAGGTAGGCTATATCCTTCTAGGTATGATACAGTTGGTTAGGCTACTCCACCTATGTTTTGATTCAGCGAGAAAAATTGAGAAGATCTTGCCCTTCATAGCACCAAGAGGAATGTTGACTCTTTCCACGAGTGAGCTATGAAGGACTGATCCTTGCCTAGCCTGCTCGTCAGCCCTTTCATTGCTCTCAAAGCCACTGCGACCCGGAACGAAGACAAAAGTGACCATGAGTCCAATGTTCATGCGAGCTCACTTCGGCATTGTTGAACTTATTTGGAGGATGATGTGGACGAGCCAATCGCTTGAATAGCCACCTGACTGTCCGAAAAGATAGCTGTATTGCGGTTTTGATTTGGATATAGTTTTAGTAATTTGCATGCTTCCTTAATCGCGAGTAGTTCAGCCTGAAAGACACTAGCAAAGTCAGGAAGCCGGAAAGATCTGGAGACATTAAAGGACTCAGAGAAAATATCTGCACCAAACCCACACTCCATTTTTGATCCATTATTGAAAATAGTTGTGTCGAAGCTTCTCGTCACTAAGTCATCACCACTCTTTTCGGGATGAAATAATAACTTTAAAATCCGCACTGAGGTCCACAGTAGGAGTTCAGTAGTCGGTTTTTGTCGAAAAGATGTCCACTGGGATGAGGTTAGTAATATTACTATGACCATAGGGTTTAGAATACCAACTATTCGATTCCCTAAGCCTCAACGCGCTGCAAGATACTAAATATTTGATGGACAAGTCTATTGGTAGGAGGTAAAGAAAAATGTTTAGGACGTCCGATGGACATGGGCGCAAAGCTCCAGTGGAGCTAACACTAGCTGTTTTCTGAACCTTTTTTAATACCGTTATATTGTAGGCTCTGCTAAGTGCGGGCCACCAGACAATCGAACATGAATAGTTATTGAAAAAATAATTTTCAGTCAAAATTTGGGGAAATGTTTTCTTTTTAAACTTGTTTTCACGTTCTTTAATTTTTGGAATAAAAAAGTTATTTAAAGAGAAAAATATTGACTTTTCCACCGCGAAAAGCCAAGCAGTTCAGCTTTGTTAATATAACTTTATTCAACCGGTTTTTTTACATGTTTGGGGGAGAATCTGTCGTTCAACCCCCTAATCTTAAGTTCAGCTGACCACTTTTTTATGTTTATTTATATCATAATACATCCTGAAAAAGGAAGATTCTCTAAACTTCGCCAACTACAGAGGAATCAGCCTACTTTTCATCGTCTCCAAGATCGTCTCTGCTGTAATATGTGAACGTCTGAAGCCTTTCGTCAACAATCTGTTCGTGTGGCTTCAGATCAGGAAAGTCAACCATAGACCAAATTTTCACTTTACGGCAGATCCTAGATAAAACCTATGAACTCCAAATCGATACCCATCACCTTTTCATCGATTTTAAGGCCGCGTTTGACAGCATCTACAGAGACGAACTGTCTATGTCTAGTTTTGGCATCCCTGTCAAGCTCGTTCGCAAAATGACGATGGAGAACTCACGCTGCTCCATCAAGGTTGGCAACGAGCTTACGGAATCTTTCGATGTCAAAAAAGGATTCAGACAAGGCGATGCACTGTCTTGCGATTTCTTTAACATCGTACTTTAGAAGATAGTGCAAAACTCCAACGTCAACACCAGACGCACTGTCTTCCAAAAATCTGTTCAACTTCTCGCGTACGCCAATGATGTTGATATAATGAGAAGAAGACAGCGTGATGTCAATGGCGCCTTTGTAAGAATTGAGACAGAAGCGAAAAAAATGGGTTTAGCGGTAAATGTGGGAAAAACGAAGTATATGCTGTCTTCGAGGAAGGACACCCAACACCGACGGCTCGGACAGAACGTCACAATACAACTTCTAGGTATTAGAGGAGTTTGTCTACCTAGGCTCCGCTATTAACACGGGCAGTAACACCAGCGGCGCCGAGATCAGACGAAGAATTACTCTTGCTAATCGCTGTTTCCTTGGGCTAAGAAAGCAATTGAGTGGAAAAGCCTTCTCTCGAGCAACTAAGGTACAACTGAACAACACCCTCATCATCCCAGTCCTGCTGTTTTGTGCAGAAGCATGGACCTTGGCAAAATCGGATGAATGTGCCTTAGGCTGTTTCGAGAGGAAAGTTCTTCGGGTCATCTTTGACCCCGTGTGCATTGATGAGGAATGGCTAAGAAGATACAACAGCGAACTTTACGGGTTGTACAACGACATGGACCTAGCCAGAAGGCTCAAGGTCCAGAGACTCAGATGGCTCGGTCATTTAGAGCCGATGGACACAAATGATATGACTTATGACACAAATATGGTCATAAGTCATAACACTTAATGATGAGAGGGACCCCATTTTTTTAAGCTGTTACTTCTTACCCCTGTTACTTTTAACCCTGTTCTCTCCTACGCAAACAAAATGAAGTCGAAACATTTAAGACACCAATGGGATTCTCATAGTTACTGGTCAACGCACTACTCCTTCATTGCCGACGTATAATAACATTCAATTAAGTTAGAGTAGCAGCAATAATTGAGTATAAACTAACAACAAACAGAATAAACGTGCAACATTATTTCAAAACCATTTATCTATAAATCTATCTTTTTCGTCATTGTTGCCACCTTATATTCAGTGTCGGATTAGCGCAAACAAGATTTTAAGGCTCCTAAGGATACATTCACAACTTTAATTCCCTTTTATTCTTTGACTGAATTTGTTTGTTAAAATTATTTCACTGCTTTAAACATTGTATTTATTTTGTGAGAATATTTTTGTACTGGTTTATTTTAAACATTCATAACTTGATCAACACTGTTGAGGTTATTATAAAAAGTTCTCTTCGACCGACCGACCCTGGAGACACTCCAGTCTACACAGCTATCAACATCAACATCAGGCAGAGAGTCAGTTTCTGTTTCCATACTGGTGTGGGTGTAATGTATCCAGATCCATTTTTCGCAGAATGCTAGCAACAAAAATTAAACGAATCTACACTCTACAGTGACGACGAAGCTTTCCAGTAGACAAAAACAAGATAATCGGTTTAAGTTTGCCCTTTGGCCTGGCCGCAAACAAAACAAATACGTTCTGCCTCACATGACATCCCCTTGTCATGCTATCTTCGTCTTACCGAGCGACGACGAAGCTTCGCCTAGTCATGTTTTAGCAGTCAATCAACGCGCGGTTTCTGTGTGTACAATTATTGTGAAAAGCGGGAGGAAATCCTTTGGTTAAGGTTCTCTTTTTCACTCCCTTTCTAGTAGGGTTGAGGTTTACTTTTTTTTAATCATTTCTATGAGTTTTTCATTGAAATATTGAATTGTGAAACAAAGTAAGACAAGGGGAGTATAGTACTATTCCTGCTGCGCGTGACCACATAAACTACGTTATAGACGTGTGCAATAACACAAAATTGGGTTGCGGATCGATTGGAAGACTTTGGGACCGAACGCTTGCCATGGTGGAGTTAGCTCTGTGTTAGTTAAGAATATACATACATATTCTGTGCACCCATAAGCATATAGATACAAAATTCGAAACACATCAAATGGATTGTAATATTAATTCGTCGTAATTGCAAATGCTCGCCATTGAACTATGTTTTAATATTGAATTTGATATTTTACGTAAAACGATGTGTTCATGTTAATTTCATTAGTTCTTATTGCAATAATTCTAATACATACCTTTGTATATTTGCATAAATGGGGAGCCCAAATACGTTTAATTTTTGCATGCAGCTTATTATAACTAATGATTTTTTGAGAGCTATCGAAAATTAACAATTCAGAAAAATGCACAAAATCTTTATTTATTCATTCAAATGTTGGACGCAATTGCATTTCAAATGTTCCATGGTCCGCTTAGTCAAATATAGGCATACTCTTTCTAACATTTCGGTCGGCGACCAAATGACTTGCCCCAAACGTGAAATAAACTATTCACCGAATTTTCCTCCCAATTGGCCCATTGTTACGAGATCGGTGTTACATGTGCACCATTTTGATGTTATGCAAGTCAAAATCTCCCGTTGCTACTCGCAACATCTTTGAAGGAATATGGCCCAAAGATTTCATCAGCGCATAATCCACCTCAAACAGTGACTTTTTCTTTAAGCATTGGTAGCTCTTGCAATGCTTCTGGCTGATTTTCACTTCAAATACGGAAGTTTTGCTTGTCTAGTACTAATAGTAAGTAAGAGTAAGGCCTTATGCATATCACAATGGACCCTTGAGGTCTAAGTTAGTCAATGACATCTGGACAGCCACTCCAACCTAACCTAACCTAAAGCCTTATGCCACACCTATTGGTCACTCTGCGACCAAGAATCAGTGGAAAACGTAAAAGAATGGAAAATTATTCATTTTGAGCCTTCCGTTTTTTGTTTGAACGCGCTGATCTCAGAAACTGCTAGATTGAATTGACAAATATTTTTGCGTTGGATAGTCTATTTGTCGAGGAAGGCTTTTAGCTTAATTAACATTTCGTTGCGACCAATAGTGAAAACTGTTGCAAAACGGGGAAAACTATCAATATTTGAAGGTTTTCATTGCATGCGCTGCGTAAACGGTTCAAGTTACTCAAAAAATATATCTGAAAGAATTGCATATTCCTCTTCAAATGATTCTGAAAAAAAAATTCCGCGACAGTATATGCCGCTCTTTTAAGATTGACTCACTATAACCGTTTTTATGGCAATAAAATTTGGTCGAAATTGATGATTTATTGCCAATCATTTACTAAAGAGTTTTATCAACATAATAAGCTGTACCCTGCGCTGACAGCACAGAAATTGAATCTCTAATAGGCGGGGAGCCACATACAAAAATTCCAGTCATCGCGCCCACTAAAATTTTTAATGAGGAATAAAAGTTAAGGACAAGACAAATAAGATTCGCTTGGTCAGCGTGAATTTAGGTAGCCGGAAAAGCCGCGCATACCTGTTGCAATGTGGTGAACGACGGTGAAATGTCTCCATCATCACGAATTCTATTTCTGTTTCTTTCATTACACGCGTCCTAATGTTACATGTAGAAATAAGTTGGTTTGCTTGCTTTCAAGCTGTCGAAAGTATCGCGTATTGTATGTATGAAATATTTTTTTTTAGAACTCAATCAATTGTTGATCGCACCTTTTCTTGTTTATTTATTTGTTATTAGCTTGACTTTATATTTATTTGTTAACAAATTTATATTGCTGTTATTTTTTTAATTTTTCGTAATAATTACTGTTTATTTAGTTGAAAATCTTCAAAATAAAAAAATGTTCAAAGATCCAACGCCTCCTCTTCCTGCTACTACTACTACTACTTTTACTACTACTACTGCTACTACTATTACTACATTACAATAGCTTTGTTCAACATTTAAAGTTTTTAAAAAGTGCCACCATTTTGATTAAAGCCTCAACAAAATAGGCGCGAAAATCTGTTAAAAGTTAGCTAGGGACTGAGCTGTTTAAAGAAGACTTTCGGATTTTGTCAACTCTGATTGTAGCCCCACCGTAATTAAGTTAGGAAGTTTTGACTTGTAATCAATCTTAAACTTATGAGTTGTTTTGAGTTTCGAAACTCTTCTTTAATGTTTATTCAACTAAGAAAATGATAGTCAATGTTGTCTTAGAACCTTTTATAGCTTTTTTTTATCATTTTCTTTAAGGGTGGCATATGTTCATCCGATTTCATACCTAATCCAAAACGTACAGTGCGCTGAAGCCAAAGGGTTTAAAGGTGGAGGAGGGGGGCTGCATACTGTAACAAGTCAATCTCCACATTGTCAAGAGAAAACTTCAGATTGACAGAAAAGAAGAGAGGAGAGAAAACCAGAGCACGAGGCAGTTGACTTGATTTAAAAAAATTAATAGAGTGGCGCGACAGCTCTTGAAGAGCCAAGGCCTAAGTGGCTTACTCTCATCAACAATTCTCTGAGTGCGTGTGAAGAATTGAGGGGACCTACAATTTATCGCCGATTCCGAACGGCAAAGTTGAGAAGCACTTTTTCATGACAGATTGATACTCTTAGAAGTTTTGTCATTTCTTAGCAAGTGGCAGTAACCGTGAAAGATGAAATAAAAACTTTATGGGCACGAGTAGGACTCAAACCCATGACGTGTTGCTTAGCAGCCAACGCTTAGCAACCACTTAGCCACGGGCAACTGCAATTTGACTTGATATAATAACGAAAACGAATGAGGATTATTTCATTTAAAATTATTCGATTTCATTGTTAAGACAGTTTGGTTCTTTCAGGTGTTTTTTGAACCGGAATTTGACGAATCCCTTAAAATTGAAAGAATATTTATGAACATATCCCACTGTTTCCTCTTGGTATTCAAAATACTTACAGGACCATTTTTGTTTTAATTCAATGTTATCATTACCACTTATACGAAAACTCATATTGACTAACCTTTTTTTTCAAATTTAACGAAACACAAACTAAATCTTCGCACAAGGTCCAGCTTCTATTAGCAAGAAGATAATTGCTCAAGGCCGGAGATTTTGCTTTTCTTTATTACTCTTTAGGATTGACTTACTATTAAGTAGGTACTACTATACCTATTGCTTTACAAAAAGAAACATACCTAGTTCCCTCAACACAATATTGTAACTCCGACTTTTAATCAAACAAATACATGCTTGAAGACTCAATTTTAATTCAACATAATAGCACGGGGAGCTGGAAATACATTATGTATCTATATACATCTTGTCGTTGCAACAACAAACAAAAACGAACCCATAAGCAAATTTTCAACACTGTTGCCTTGTGAAGTACATTTATGTTTGTATAACCGCATAAATGTATAGCAGAAAACAAAGACTCCAATAGCACATTTGACCTCATTCCTATGAGGAAGGTGCAATATATTTTTGTTTATAGATACGTCAATTCATAGTTTCGGTCTTTGTTACTTCTGAGATACTTTTGTTTTGCAATTCGGAGAAATTGCGTAAAATACTTCTGAGATAAAATAAGTAAAAAGAGTGCTTTTGTATAATTAAGTTAACATATAAAACATGTGAAGTGAGTTCGATTGCATTTTTGTTGATTGAATTTTATTTCAACATAGTGGTTGCCATAAGATGCATCAAAAGCTTGGAATAGATTATGTTAAACACACAAATCGCTGAAATGTTATTGAAAAATTATTCAGCATGAAAAAAAAATCCTTAAAATCAAAACGGAAGCTTTTATATATATATTTAACTCATTTATTTATTTTCGATCAAAGTTGTTGGAACAAAAAGCTTTTGTGAATTAAGTAAGAATTTTAAGTAAACACATAAATATTAGACAGAAGTCGGTAGTCTTAACAGTGGGCCATAAAATCTTTTTAACAACTTTTTTCCTTCGTATGCTTTTCAACTTCAATTTGCGCAAAGTAACATAAAAATGTATATAAAGTTATAAGCCTATATTTGAACATTGCAGGTGGCCATGGCTCAGAGGATAGAGTAGTTCATTGCTAAGCCGAATGCTACGGTTTTAAGCGCTTAGCTTATCTGAGGCCACCTGTGCGATGATATGAGACAATTAAAATCTGTGTCTCCTCCTCTGGTTTTTAAAAACTAAAAACAGATTTTAATGTTTTGCAAAAATATAACCGCATTTATTGTTTTTTTTTTTTAAAGTTCATTTTTAACAAAAAATTAATATGCAATTTTGTTGCCTCTATTTTCCACCAATCTTAGAACTCTTTTTGGCATACTATTAACTAGATTTTTCAGTATGGAGTCGTCTAAAGCGTTCCATTCTGTCACAACTGCCTCTCGAAGCTCAGCAACACTAGCAAATTGCTTATTATGGGCATAAATTTTGCGAGTTAAAATTCCCCAAAGATTTTCGATGGGGTTGCAATCTGGAGAATGTGACGGCCACTCCATCAAATTAATGTTTTTCGATTCGAACCAATCCAAACATTGACGAATTACATGAATTGGGGCATTATCTTGTTGGAAGACATGCTCAACGGCGAAATCGTCTTAAATAAGGTACCAAATTCTCCTCAAGGACCGAAGTGTAGTCAAAACTGTTCATTCTGGTAGAGTAGAGGTGAAGGCAAGTGCAACCTTACCACGCTCGCAGAAGGCCCCCCAAACCATACAGCTGCCACCACCAAAGTTTCTCTTGGAAAAAAACTTTTTCTCTTTCCTCAAATCGTGCCAATATCCGCTAAAGCCTAAAACCATCTGGTCCATCGAGATTTAACTTTTTTTCATCACTAAAAATAACCTAATAAAAAACATTCATTCCAGTATGCCATTTGGAATAACGAGATTTTAGTGTACATTAATAGAAAGTCACTTACGGTTTTCCAATCCCGATTTATGTTTTGGCGGGCAAATTCCAATCTTTTTTGTTTGTGGGCTGCTGTTAAATTTGGAGCTGGCACCATTTTGCCCCGAACAATCACTCCACTGCTTTTTAAAGCACGAGAAACGGTTGACCCAATTCGTTACGAAATTCCGGCAAAGAATGCACCGAATTGGATGCAGCATTGATTAAACGCCTCTTGTCGCGACGTGTCAGCTTTTGCGGACGTCCGGGTCTTATTTTTGTCCCATAAGATTCTGGATCTTCTAAAAAATTTCGAACGGCACGATCCAATCGTGAAATTCGTCTTCCAATAGCCCTAAGACTTAGGCCGCTTGACCGAAAAGCCAAGATTTGGCCTTTTTCAATTTAGCTTGAATGCGTACCACGTGGCATTGTTGTTTTTATTTGAAAGCGCTTGACTGAATGCAGCTTCAAAGAGATTTGCATTGTGCGGTTGTATTTTTGCAATACATCAAAATCTGTTTTTAATTTTTAAACAACAGAAGAGGAAATAACGGTACTTTATTTTCTTCTCAATTTGCTTGATTAGTGATGAAACTCAATAAAAAAAAGTAGTAAGGAGTCACTCCTATTGTAGGTTTTCTTTTAAATGCATTTTTTCGGGTGCGGTTATACTTATGCAAGGCACTGTATGTATGTATGTTATATGAAGGGTAAGTTCGGGCATTATGGCGAAAGTCGTTAAAAAATGTTGTCTGTAGTAAAATTATTTAAGAATTCCGTTGGGTGCGCCAATATGCCCGAATGGTATGTCTAATTCCCTTTTATACAGAGTAAGAAGTTTTGTTGTATTAATAAGTATAAAATCTCACATTAGGATGGGTTTGCCAAAAATATTATTATTATTATTTTATTATTATTTTTTATTCTCAACATTCAAAAATTCAATATATCATACAAAATTCAGTTTATCACAAAGTTAATGAAAGATATTAACAATTAAATATAAATTATGAAAAAGAGAATAGTTTAGAGGCATTTTTTAAATTAGTTCAAAAATAGAGTAAAATGCCACCTATTAGATTTTAGTTACGTATATTAGTTTTTAGTGTGGCGTGAATATAAAAATAACATTACATTACATATTCATATGTTATTAAATGAAATTCAACATAAATACAAAAAATAAAATAAAAATCAAATTAAACTATAAAGCGCGTCAAACTTTCAATTTCCCTGTGAGCCATACTTAAAGCCACAACGTGACCTTCTTCAAAAACATCAATAAAATCCTAATGATTCGAATATTTTCTGGGAGGGCATTAAACAGTTTATGAGATAAAATTGTAAGAAAAGTTTCTAAAGGAAGAAGTTCGAAAACGTGGAATGTTTACCAATATTACTACGCACATTATAATAGTCAGAAATGGGACTTTGTAAGTAGCCACCTCCAATGAAAAATATTTTTAGTACCTTATAATAATATAAGTGTCTAATATGGAGAATTTTCAGCCTTTATTATTATTATTATTATTATTATTATTATTATTAATAACTAGTAATCCTCCCCCACCCGCTTTGCAGGACGTAAAAACAAAAATTAGTTTCCTGTTTTTACATATTTGTTTATTTATGTACATACATACATTGAATAGGAGACAGTTTAAATTTCCAAAGTTCACCAAATTTAGTTTTTATATGTACATAACTCACTAAAAAATATTTGTGTCCTCTATAAAGCTTATTTTTTTGCTTGGCAGTCCGGTGCCTATTCATTCCTGTCAGCAAGCCGCTGTGAACGCTCAAAAGTGGACTCTCGCGCGCGTATTTGAGTGGTTCTCATATTTTGTTCAGCGAGACGTTGTGAAGTGAACGCTCGATACTCGACACTCTGGCACGCGATTGCGACGCATATTATCTCTGACTTGATAGACGATTTTTAGTTTCTGATGAAGATTCTCCATTTCGACGTATTTGTGATGCCTGGGAACTATTTCTAGAAAGTTGAGATCTTGATCTTTTGGGCATTTTAAAATGACCAAATAATGCCTTTACACTAAATCATTAGCTTAACGTTTGTTGAATTGAATAAAATGAAAACATTATTTGACAAATGTCAGAAGGACTATGGCCGTCCCGCTCTCTCTCATTGTCGTGAAAAAAAGTTTCTTTCACAGGTGCTGATAATTGTGAGCCAAACTCGAGTGCGATTTGTTTATTTTTTTACACCTTGTGTTAGATTATTCAAGTTTTAGAAAGGATCCCTAATTTTTTTGAAAATGAAACATAGCCTATGTCACTTGGGAAGTGTAGCTTGCCAACGGTGAAATAATTTTTTAAATCGGTCCAGTATTTTCGGATCCTATTCATTTCAAACAAACAAACAAAAAATCAAACCTTTCCTCTTTATAATATTAGTATAGAAGTATAGATAATAATAATAATAATAATAATAATAATAATAATAATAATAATAATAATAATAATAATAATAATAATAATAATAATAATAATAATAATAATAATAATAATAATAATAATAATAATAATAATAATAATAATAATAATAATAATAATAATAATAATAATAATAATAATAATAATAATAATAATAATAATAATAATAATAATAATAATAATAATAATAATAATAATAATAATAATAATAATAATAATAATAATAATAATAATCAACGGTTTTTTTTACTTACTAGCTCACCCGGCTACCCACTCTCGCTACCCGTCTCTCCGCTGCTCGCTACTAGCCTCCTCGCTCCTATACTACCCGCTACGCTGGCCATATGTCAAAAACGGCTTGGTCGATTTTGGGAAATTTTCATTACCCATGATATAAATATTGGTGCAGGGAAATAAATCCACGGGAGCTAACTTCACTGAGGGATTAAGTTCCCACCCAGTGAGAACTAAATCCACTTTAGTAAAGTGCATCTAGTTCCCATGTACGGTGAGAACTTAGTTCACTTTCTTATGGGAACTAAGTTCACACAGTTATACATGAAGTTATAACTGGCGCAGGGAAACTGTTCCGGAAGTCAGAAGTCCCGAAAATGGGTTTCAGCCCCCGAAAATAAAATTTCGAACTTTTTTCGCTTGTTTTACATAGATATACGCTTGTAGATGATTGTAGTGCAGTTTTTTTTTTTTTAAGTGAGACAGAAAAATTATTAAAAAAAAAAAATTCGACCAAATTGTTCGACCACTACCTTTTTCATACTTTTCTCATACAAAAAAAGTACTGAAATTAATTAACTTTAAAATAGGAATTATCTACTAAATGACATTTTTATCGTTTGTAGTAAAATTCTTTTTTCACTACAAACCTCTATGAGGGTTGCTTTCGTTTGTAGTGAAGTAATTTTTTCACTACAAACGTCCATTAGCTTGTTAACGGATTTTAAAGTTTCGTAGTAGGAGTATTTTGCACTACGAACCTGTATATGGCTTAAAATGACATTTTTATCGTTTGTAGTAAAATTCTTTTTTCACTACAAACCTCTATGAGGGTTTGTTTCTATTGTAGAGTAAGTAATTTCTATTTTAAAGTTAATTAATTTCAGTACTTTTTTTGTATGAGAAAAGTATGAAAAAGGTAGTGGTCGAACAATTTGGTCGAATTTTTTTTTTATAATTTTTCTGTCTCACTTAAAAAAAAAAACTTCACTACAATCATCTACAAGCGTATATCTATGGAAACCAAGCAAAAAAAGTTCGAAATTTTATTATCGGGGACTGACATTTTTTTGATGGTCAAATTTTTTTTTTCTGTACAACTACAAAAAAAATTAAATTCACTACAATCAACTACCTACCCTAACCTATCAAAATAAATAAAGAAATTTTTTTTTCAAAAGTCGGGTGCCAGGTTCACATAGCCCAATTTGTCGACAAAACGGACAGAGAAATTTTTCAAAGCTGTTGCCGTTTCCTTTAATTTGGAAAAGCAACCACCATACATCTAATAATGCATGTTAGTGTCTGGAAAGCAGTTGCTGCATTGCAATGATTCATTTTGAGCAACTTTTTCACTTTCGTCTGAGGATGATGACGATCTGTAACATTCAAAATCAATTTGATTTGATTGGGAGCGAAGCGATTCTCTTTTGGGCAAATTTTTTTTCCGCTCGCTTCGCTCGCTTTGCTCGTTTCCAATTTTTTATTCAAGCTCCAAATACTTAATAATTTCAAACCATTTGAGACGGATTGTAGAGTTAAGGTTTGGTATTGAAAAAGTAGTACTTACTGAACATCCAATCAATAAAAAATGTCTTTCTGATGGATGTAATTGAAACAGCTTAGTTATTTAAGGGGACAAAAAGATGCAACAAGTTGAAACTGGGTTCAAGTACAGCGTCCTTGTAGAATGCCCTACTCTCACAGAACACCAAACTTCAGAAGAACGTTTGCATTTAAAAAAAATTTCTTTACGTCACATAAATTGAGAACATGCGGTATATTTCAACCGTTATGCACTGAAAAAAGCTGGATAATATACACAAACTGTCCACTCAATTTATTCTTTTACAAAATGTTTAAAATTAATAGCAAAGGTCAGGAACCCCGAATTTGATTTCTGGACTAATGACCCACCATAGTGGGTCAGATTCTTAAAAATAGGTTTCTGAATGATTAAGTTTCTGAATATTTTTGTACATGCGATTTTTAAAAATAATTTTCAGTCTTTAAAACTGAATTTCGGAATGACTGCGTTTCTAAAAGACATTTATTAGAATTTCACAAACCAAATTGCTCAGTAATCAGTATACCTACTTGAATTCGTATTTTATTTTATTTTTTCAATTAAAGTGGCAAATTGTTTCAAATTCAAAGGGAACTAGATCCACAAATTTTTTGAGGAATTTAATTCCCACTCTACATGGGAACTAACTACACTTTACAAAAGTGGAGTAAGTTCTCACTTGGTGGGAACTAAATCCCTCAGTGCAGTTAGTTGCCGTGGAGTTATTTCCATGCACCATGAATATCAGTAGTATTATATTATAATCACATAAATCAAACCACATGCACGTTGCACAATGAAATTTAACATTTCCAGTTTTTTTCAAAACAAAAATAATCGTAAATTTTCAATGAATTTCACAAATTAACCAGTTTATTCCTTGCTGCAATCAGTTCAGCAAAACAAAAGCAACAAATCAAAAAAGCAACAAATCTCAACCGATAAAAAAGACCTTAACTTTTGTACCTCGCTACTCTATCCGCCACCCTACTACCCTCCGAGCTATCTGCTACCCGGTACCCCGTTACCCGCTATTCGCTACACCACTACCCGCTACCTACTATTTCAACAGACTAACTTTAATAATAAAAACAATATTTTTTGACGAATATAGTTTTTCTTCACTGACATTTTATTTCAAAAATAAAAATATTTGACGAAATTTTCAAACGAAATAGAATATTCGTAGGTATATTTTTTAGCATTTGCACCGTTTGTGATTTGAAAAGTATAAATTTTGTTTGCTATAAACCTTCTACCCTTATTCCTCTTTAGTTTAAAACACAAATTTAGAAAATCGGTTAACCGGTAGTCTACTTATAAGAGCACCAGGATTTTAACGAATTAGGCTTTTATATATATACCTATAGATGGCCAAAAGGAATTCTATGAGGATTGAGAAAAAGCTACCGCGCCATAAAAAAAGATTAACAGACACCTGTTTCAAAAACCAACTAACTTTTGCTCGCGTGTTAAATGTTACAAACCTACGTTCATCATCATCATGGTAATTCAACAATATTTTCGCACGCAGAAAAAAACAATATTTTAATTTGTGGGACGAAACAGCATATGATTGCAAGTAAACAACAAAGGATTTCTGTCCCATGTACATCATGTGCTTATGGCAAATTTCCAGAGAGCTGAAGCAATTTCTGTGAATTTATTTTCTCTTTTGTCGTCGTTTCTCCGAAGCATCTCCTCTACTTAATATAAGAAATGAAACTTGATGCAGCACAATATAGCGCTTTTAAAGCTAAAATAAAGCTTGTGCCTCTGCATCACTTTTGTGTGAGATGGTAGGAATGGTAGAAATTCAAAGCAAATTGGAAAGTTCTCTTTCCACAAAAACATTAAATACCACCGCCAATCCTGATATTTGTCTATCTATCTTCATCTACTTTATACTGATTTTCTATTTTCTATCTTCTTCTTTCAGTCGGAAATCCAATGCGGAAAATAAAAACTTTAATGAGCAGTAAAAATAGAGAAAAACTAAAATGCTAAATTGGTTTCAATTTTCACTCTCTTCTGCTTCGGCACATGATTTCTCGTGTAGTTACCAATAAAAGTATATGTATGCATTTGTACTTGTTTGTGTGGCCTCTAAATGATTGTTGTTGTTTAATATCATGAACGTCTTTATTTTGTTTAACGAAACAAAATATTGTACAGGGTGACTCACATTATGTCAATACAAAAATTATTAGGTCGTTTTATTTTTGGATAAGTCGACTGATGGCTGAGAATAAATCTTGTAATTAAAAAATAAATAAATAGTGTCGCGACAGCTCTTGAAGAGCCAAGCCCTAAGTGGCTTACTCTCATCAACAATTCTCTGGTGCGTGTGAAGAATTGAGGGGACCTACAATTTAACGCCGATTTCAAACAGCAAAGTTGAGATGCACTTCTTTCATGAATTTTTGGTCTTTTGTAAAAAATATGAAGAATTCTTCTTCTCCCTCGGTCCCTACACTCGTTGACAATGACACTCCAGCTCTCTCGCGAAAGCTTACCTTTTTGCTAGGCAGTTTGCCTCCAACTCTTCGCTGCCACAGAGTGTCATGTCTCCTCCAGTTCTTGAGCGCGTCAATGATTCCATGGGACAAATCTTCATCCTCAGCCGTGTGCTGTGGCGAGAGTCTTAAAAGTTTTCAACATACATAAATCCGCTGGTTCGGATGATATCCCCACTTTTATTCTGAAAAGATGTGTTCTTCCACGCTGGCAAAACCCTCGCGCAAGCTTTTCCATCTATCCTATTCTTCTGGGCTCGTTCCGAGTAGTTGGAAAACAGCATTTGTCCAACCTATACCCAAAACAGGCGAGTCCTCCTCTCCCTCCAATTATCGTCCGATTGCACTAACGCTGATCAGGTTAAGAAATATCTTGAAGAACGAAAGCTTCTTAATGACCGGCAGTACGGTTTTCGCAGCAACAGGTCCACTGATGATCTAATGGCTTATCTCACCGAACATAGAAACAAATCTTTACATCGTTTTGGAGAAAGTAGAATTGTTGCACTTGATATTTCAAGGGCATTTGATAGAGTTTGGCACCAGGATCTCTTATCAAAAATGCGTGCTTTCGGTATTGATGGGTCCCTCCTTCGTTGGATTAGAAACTTTCTTTCGAACCGTTTTCATATTCGTTCTCAGACTCACATCCCTCCTCTTCGGATGTGGAACTATAAAATAAATAAATAGGGTGGCGCGACAGCTCTTGAAGAGCCAAGGCCTAAGTGGCTTACTCTCATCAACAATTCTCTGAGTGCGTGTGAAGAATTGAGGGGACCTACAATTTAACGCCGATTCCGAACGGCTAAGTTGAGAAGCACTTTTTCATGACAGATTGATACTCTTGGAAGATTTGTCAGGTCTTCGCAAGAGGCAGTACCCGTGAAAGATGAAATGAAAACTTGGCCTGCGTAGGACTCGAACCAACGACGTTCTGCTTAGCAGCCAACGCACTTACCAACTAAGCTACGGGCAACTGCAACTATGTGGAACTGCAACGGAAAAATATGATGAGCTCATTAAACTCTGACTTAAACAGCATTGTACAATGGGGAATACAAAATCGCGCAGAGTTTAATGCTTCGAAAACTCAATGCTGTCTTGTATCGTTAAAGCGGGATATAGCTCCCCTGCCACTGTCCATGATTGGCACTTGCATCAATGAGACCGAACATTTCGAGATTCTCGGTATGTGCATCACTGATCTCCTCTTGTGGAACGAGCACATATGCGATGTCGCCAAAATTGCCGCAAGATGTTTAGGTTTCTTAAGGCGATGCACGAAATTTTTCTCTCCGTCTGATCTGGCTATTATCTATAAGACTTATGTATATCCGTCCAAATCTTGAGTACAATTCTCATCTCTGGGCTGGTGCTCCAGCTACATACTTAAGCCTCTTGGACGGTATACGAAAAAGTGCCCTTAGAATGATTGGTGACAGCGACATAACCAACTCATTCACCTCGTTAGACCACCGTCGCGTCGTAATGTTTTGTGTCTGTCTCTGTTCTATCGTTACTTTTACGGTAAGTGCTCTATCTAATCAGTTGCATTCCTCCCCTTAAACAATTCACCCGTAATACTCGTGCTTCTAGGAATGCCCATCAGTTTACCCTCGAGCCAAACTTCTGACTTGCTTTCAAGTATAGAGAATCGTTCTTTAGCCGAACTACACGAATGTGGAACTCCCTTCCACACTCTGTCTTTCCAAATCATTGTAATGTTCAGAAATTAAAGACCAATGTACACCGGCACCTCCTTTCAAACCCCTTTCTTACTTCCTAACGCACCCACTGTGTCTCTGGCATAATAAGGGAATGAAAAACCCCTTGAGTTTGTGCTAATTATATAAAAAAAAAAACAGTACCTTGCTTGTGCAATGGGAAGTATTACTTTGGGCAATATCTAAATTTTTTCGTCTTTGAGTTCTGATATAACATATAAACCATGATCTTTCCCTATTTCGATTCAAGAGTATTCCGTACACCAGCACTTGTAAAGTACCTATGCTTGGGACAACTCCTATTGGGAAAAATTTAAACGTAGTCTTTGCGATTCAGGACTTGAGGGGATCTACCGTCTTATGCCCCAACTGCTGAATTGAGAAGCACAAGGCAAATGATACTCTTGTTAGTTCTTCGCAAGAAGAGGATCATATTGAAAATGAAATAAAAACATTTTAGACACAATAGGACTTAAACCCTTCCATGTTACTGGATTACGCACAAAACCCTTACGCAACAGGAAAGACAAAAAGCTGAACCGTTGAAGTAATGCATGCATTCGCCACGAAAGTGTTTTGACATTGTGATATTTTAACGACTTGACATTCGAATGAAAATAACGCAAGTTCTTTTCTTGGCCTCTAGAGATACATTCCTACATTATCAAAATGGAGAAAAGTGACTTGAAACTTTAATATTCGATCAGATAGACCCTCCCATACGATTTGTGTCTTGCATTAAACTACACGCTCTAGCTTGTAGTCACCCATTATACAATTCACTCTGTATAATATTTATTGCAAAATTATATCTGAACATACATACATAGGTTTACTTTTATGACTTTTCATGTAACACCGTTTTACAGCTTAATTATATACGCATTTAAGTTAACCTGTTTTCTGAGATTCGTTGTAGATAGTGAAATTTTTACCAACAAAATTAAATTCCCCTACCTATTGTATATGAAAAAATTACGTTTGTACTTTTTAATTCTTGCTGTATAGGGTGTCTCAGTAAGAGTGCAGTTTTTCATTTTAAAATTAAACCAAGTTATTTCATGACGGAGTTGTGATATTTTTATTGTATTGTAAAGAAGACATGCTCCGATGATAGGCCATTACTCTTTTCATGAAATTTTCCATGACTTTTGAACAGAGATGTGGCTGTATCTCACCAATGACACTTTGGATTTCCGATCTGAGCTCAGCAATTGTTTCGGGTTTATTTGTATAAACCCGAGATTTCACAAAACCCCAAAGAAAAAAATCCAACGGCATTTG
The DNA here is from genome assembly GCA_943590905.1 of Sphaerophoria taeniata. Taxonomy (NCBI): domain Eukaryota; kingdom Metazoa; phylum Arthropoda; class Insecta; order Diptera; family Syrphidae; genus Sphaerophoria; species Sphaerophoria taeniata. Next base: position 65,490,954 of record OX016540.1, read on the forward strand.
ATCGCATGATCTTTTTGGCCAGTTGACATAAGAATTTCGTGAAATAATGTTTTCTGCAAATCTTTGCTGCAAAAAGTCGATTGTTTCATGCGCGGTGTGGCCGGTTGCGTCGTCCTGTTGAATTGAAACCACAATGATGTCCAGACTTATGCCGTCCAGTTGAGGCCACAAGAAGTCCGTTGCAATTGTTGCGAATGATGTCGAATTGATGTTTTCGGGTTTTCGGCATCACTCTCGTTTACAGCAGCAATGTTTCCCAGAAACCGACCGGTACGTTGGGGGCCGTCCATAAAATACGTTCGCACTTAGGGGGGAGGGAGGGGTCACGCTGAGCGTGACAAGATGTGACAAGGCGGGAGGGGGGGGGGGGGTCTACGTCAACGTGACGTTCGCCAAAGTTAGAATAAAAAACCTTAGTTTATTGCCACTTTATTTATTTAAAAAAAATGGAATTAAAACAAAAAATATAAAATTTGTGTTCTACCAATTCAATTTTTTTTGTTAAGGGGGGGGGGGGTCTTTGTTTTGTGACGTAATATTTTAGGGGGGTTACAGCAAGTGTGACAAAGCGTGTCACCGGGGGAGGGAGGGGGTCAAAACAGCTAAATTCAGCGTGACGTAGTTTATGGACGGCCCCTTGACGCAAAAGATTCTTACTATCCATATTCGACCCAGTTTCTTCAAATTTTTTGACCACTCTTCGAATGGTTGACTAATTAGGTTCACTTTCTCGGCTGAAAGTTTGGCAAAGTTTGCGAGATGTTTCAGTGTAACTTTCCCGTTGTTCTTTCAAAAAGCGCTCCATTTTTAATAATCGGAATAAACAGAGGTAATAGCTGTCAAATTTCAGAGTTGCCCCCTTCAAAAAAAAAAAAAAGATATTCCAATTTTAAAAAGTGCACTCTTACTGAGACACCCTATATTTTTAACTCTACACACGATTGATAACAGTTTTCAGTTCATGTATGTATATTTTAAGGGTTCAAAATTTAAAAATGTATAACTTATGTACGAGTGTAAAAAGAGGAGTGAAATAACCTTATAAGAGCGCCTAGTTAGGGCCAGTAAGTTTAATATAATAAGTTGTAGATTGGAATTGCAATATCTAAAATATTTCCAGAATTTTAACGTTAAGTGTATTCCTGCGACAAGAAACAATAGACTTGGAAGGGCCAGTGGTGGAATATTGTGTGGTTATAGATGTACTACTAGTGTTGACAATATTAGCTTCGTACACTTCGGTAACAAACTTTTGTTTGACGTACTGTGTGATTCAAAGCATTATCATAGCTATATGTAGGTATGTTCTATTTATTTGAACTTAAATGCATGGAGCTCAGATTTTGACGAGATTCAGATCTTTTTACTGAATAATAGTTTTAAAAACCTTATGATTATTGGTGATTTAAACGGTCGCATAAGCAATTTTCAAAATTCACCGATTCTTAACGACGCCGACGGACTTTTCCGATTCAAGAGGCTCATTAGACGAATGTCTAAATACAAACGGGAAGTTGCTCATTGGCATGATTGAAGATTTTGAGTATTTCGTTTTAAATGGAGTATTTGATGCAGATTCTAGTGGTAAATTTACATCAGCTCAAGGTTTTTCTGTTATTGACTTCTGTTTAGTGAATGGTGATTGGCTTAATATAGTGAAAGATTTTGAAGTGCAACCCGCAATTTTTTCAAACCACCTCCCGATTCAAATTCTAATGACGAAACAAACAGTTTGGCTGATATTAACAAACTAAAATGGGTTGAGGATAAGGGTATTATGTACCAGACGAAACCTAGACCTCCAATTGAGCAAAGTTGACATTCGATTTTCGATCATCAGATCCTATTGAATCTACAACACCCAAACTTTTTCATTGTATAAGGCAGTCCGCCGTTACCCGACATCACCCTACACGAATGACGTCACAATCAAAATGGTATGACGAAGAATGCCAAAAATGTAGGAAAAATCTTTCGCGTATTTAAAACTTTTCAGACAATCAAATACCGACTTTTTTAAGAAACAAAATTTATAAAGATTTGTGCACACTCAAAAAACAATTGTATTTTAACAAAATGGCTAAATCACTTGGGGTATGTAGGGACTCCAAATCATTTTGGTGCAGCGTTAGGCTTGAGGGCACCCAAGACATCGACTCTAAACATTAGTATTGACTCTCTTGCATCATACTTTGAAAGACTGCTTACACCAGACCCGGATCAGAATTATCTAAGCTTTGACATACAAAACGTGTCAACCGAGCTAGACTCCGCCATAACAATGTTTGAGCTTTTGGCTTTGCTTAAAAAAATGAAAAATAATAAGGCTTCAGGGTTGGATGGAATTCCGATTGAGTTCTATAAGAACGCAACTCCTGAGTTCCTTGAAATTCTCTTGGAATTATAAAATAAAATGTTTAACGAGTTCCCGAGTAGCTTTCGTTTGGCAAGCATATCCCCTATCTTGAAGAAAGGTGACCCAAGTTTACAAGGAATTTCCATTTTCTGCTCTTTAAGGGCCCCCGCAGACTGCAGACTTTTTATCGGCCGATATTTTGGTCGGCTTCTTAATCAGTATGGAGAGGAATGCATATGCGCACACTACAGCGATTCAGTTTAATCAGTATTGGCGCATACATGCCTGCGCATACATGACGATTGTTTAGTCGGCCGATAGTTCAGTTCGCTCTGGGATTTGGCGTCGTGTGCGTGTATTTTGAATATGGCGTCGCCGTCGCCCAAATCACAATTGTTGAATAGTAGATAGTCGGCCGGCTGTTCGATAGTCTACGGCCTGTTCACCAACCAAACTGTTTAGTTGGCTCGGTGTGCGCACTTTCAGCCCAACCCGATAAAAGTCTGCAGTCTGCGGGGGCCCTAAGAAAACTTTTCCCTCAGGTCCTGTACTCTAGGCTGGTGACTTGGGTGGAAGCGAATAACAAAATTAGTTGTTTTCAGGCTGGTTTCCAATCAGGCCTCTCTACAGTTGACCAAATATTTGCCCTTTCAAGTATTGCTAGTAGATTTTAGTAGATTTATCGACAAAAGAAAACCTCTACATTCACTCTTCGTAGATTTTAAAGCGGCTTTTGACACCATCAATAGAAGATCTCTTTTGTTTAAGCTCGCGACCATAGGTTTATCAACTAAGTTCATTCGGATTTACGAACAGCTATTACTTGATACGTCTGCAGTTGTGTCTAATAGCAAAAACAAATCCAACCCATTTAAATCTGTAACAGGTGTTCCTCAAGGTTGAATTTTGAGTCCGTTGATGTTTGCACTGTTTATCAATGACATTGAAAATCATCTACCAGGAGGCGTTTGTTACGGTGATCTATTCGCGAAGCTCCTGCTCAACGCTGATAACCCCTTTACAAGTTGGAGTACACTTGCTTCGGAAAATAATATGCCAATGAATCTTAACGCTAACAATAAAGAAATATATAAAAACAATAATGTTGAGTCTACACCTTAAATGATTTTTCACTTTTAAATTTAACACATTAAACATAACAAACTTTAATTTAATACGTGAAGACTCAATGCTATTGCTCTTATATGTTTTTCGGATTTTTCGTCGCTAAGTAAAATTGTTAAAACAATAAAGAAGAATGGAGAAATTTATTTTATAACTGCATCTCTACCGTAGATGAACAAATGTTCAAAGTGAATCTTGAAAGGGCCAGGGAATCGGCTTCTAGACCTACGTACAGCCTTCTCAATCATATTTTGAACGAAAACAATTATTTCAGAGACAACCGACAGCATTTGATATGAGCCTAATTTTTAAAATACGAACTGAAAATCTCGAATTAAACTACAGACCACACAGAACCGACATCAATCCCATTTGCTCACTATGCAATCTTTACCAAAATGAAGACGTTTATCACTTTCTAGCAGTTTGTCCTATTCTGCAGGAAATACGTAGACTTTACTTTAATAAAAGCTTCTTGTCTTCTGCGGAATGTTTCGGGATTCTAAACGGTGAACGTGATTGGAAGCTGCTTGTGCGATATGATATCTTCTTCATAAATACCCAAGAATCTAAATATGGCACACTTAAACAGTAAAGTATTTTTGTTTTATACCACTCATTTGCAATCATTTCACAATACATATTTAAAGGCTCTCACTTTAACCCCACATTTAGTTGGAGACACTGGACTATTTATTAGTTGTTTGAAAAAAAAAATGTCTTCTAGAACTAGAGCATTAATTTACATGTTTCTAAAATATTAAAGCTCGCATTTTACTTACCACATGAACACTGCTTTGAAGATTGCCCGCTAACAAATTCTCTGTTGGCTTCTTTTCCGTCGTCTTTTTGGCCGCTCTTTTAGCCTTGCTTTCGAGGAATCTCTTCTGTAAAGTTGTTGTTTCGTGGTTCTGCTGTTCACACACATTGTTGAATGCCTGCTCAAATCTTGGAACACAGTCTGTTTGTCTTTTACGGTAGTTTTCCATGCGTCTTCGCAATCGTTCCACCCCCGCGTTCTTCGGTGGCATAATGTCACTGTTGCCAAGTCCGGCACCAACATTTTGTTGATTTGAATTGAATGTTCCAGTATGCTGTTGCTGCTGCTGTTGTGGTTGATTTTGATTTTGCTGTTGTTGCATATGAATATTCTGTTGTTGCTGCACATTGTGAAGCAGTTGAGATTGCTGTTGTTGATGTTGCTGATGATGTTGCTGTTGGTGTGTTTGTTGTTGATGTTGAGCATGTAGCTGTTGTTGCTGCTGCAAATGGACGAGATTTTGTTGCTGGTGGAGATGCTGTTGGTGGTGCTGCAGATGTTGCTGCTGTTGCATCTGCAAATTAAGTTGTTGGTGTTGAAGTTGTTGCTGCTGTTGTTGTTGGGCGGCTGCCTGGTTGGCGCTCTGAAATACTGGAAGACCCCCCGCATCCATAAATGGTTCTTATGTTTGCTAATTGTGTTAGTATGGTGAGACGCTTAACAGCAAAGCGTCGTGTCCAAACCAAACAAATTTATTTTTTCTTATTCGCAATATTGATTTTTCATCTTATTATCCTTTATTCAAAAAATCATCTTTGGCGTTTTTTTTTTTTTGTTCAAATGTGTTAAAGTATTTTAAGTTGGTATTCCCATTTTTTACAGTTTTTCTTCTTTGGAAATTGCAGTGTTTTATTATTTGATCGGCTTTACAAGAAAATTGATATTTTTAAACCTGAAAATATAAGAAAAATGCAATGTAGTATAGACAAACAAAAATTGTTTTTCATAAAAAAAAAGGAGATAATATTTATGTGTGTATGCAGGTACGCATAATTAGCTGGTTTACATTGTCACATTTATAGACGAGGTTGGACACTGCTACATTGTACATATTTCCTTCGCAATGTAAAATGTGTGTTTTTTTTTAGAGGTATAAAATAAAATAGAGTGGCGCCACAGCTCTTGAAGAGCTAAATTCAATTAAACAACAACAACAAATTTCTTGTTTTGTTTATTTTTTCCATCATGTTTCCATCCCTTCAACGTCTTCTTAGGAAAAAGAAATACCTCTGGAAGAAAACAGGATACATCTTTATATAGACGGTTCCAAGACCAACTACGGCGTTGGAAGTGGTATCTACTCGAAATAACTGAATCTCAATCTATCATATAGACTTCCCAATCAGTGTAGTGTGTTCCAGGCAGAAGTAATGGCGATTAAAGAGGCACTATCCTGGTTCAAAGAAAACTTTATACCTTGCAAGGATATACGTATTTTCTCGGACATCCAAGCCTCTCAAATCTCTCGCGTCTGTCTCCACCAACTCTCTAATAGTCCACGAATGTCGATCATCTCTGAAAGAGATGACAGAACAGTTTGACATTCACCTCATTTGCGTGCCGGGCCACAGAGATATTTCGGGAAATTGCAAAGCCGATGAGCTCGCCAAAAACGGAACAATTCTGTCCACTTTTAGACAAACACATAACATAGGAACACCACTTGCTACATGCAAATATCTTCTCAATATGCTCTAGAATCAACAAATGCCAGATGGTCACAGGGTACCACCTGCCTAGCAACCAAATAAATATGGCCAAGCATAGACCTGAAACGGTCAAAAGGCTTGATTTCCCTGACCAGACAAAGTACAAGCTCCACAATTGGGGTCATAACACTGCGTCATAGGTAGACATGCTTTGAGGCTAGGGATCTACGCAAACGACTTCTGTAGAAGCTGCCTGGACGAGGAGGAACAATCCAATACCTTCTTGTACATGTCCGGCACTCTCCAATAGAAGGAATAACTATCTCGGTAATCCCTTCTTCGATAATACCAGTGAACTGGCAACGATCGACACAAAATGTCTCTCTAGCTTCATTAAAAGTACGAAATGGTTTGTTTAAGTTCATTACTCTCCCATGAGTGGTATCACAACGGACCCTTGAGGTCTAAGTGAGTTAATAACATCTAGACAACCACTACAACCTAACCTAACCTAACCTTCATCTCTGGATGGAATAGAGACCTGGAAGTTTTTCCTAAATTGGGGTTTTAAAATGGTGTAGTCTATGTACTTTAGTATAGAACGGAAGAATTTCAAAATGATGGAATGTCCCACATAATTGTTGGTCCATTGAGATGAGGCGTTGGGTCTTATAGCTGTACTCGCTGCCACTTTTTTGCTGAAGATTTCGAGGGTTGTCTAATGGAGGAGAGTGTCTAACGCTGCTGAGAGTGTGGTTTTCAATGCCCCGCCTATGCAGAGACATGCAGTGCGTTGGACTCCGCTGAGTTTGTCCAAGTAAGTGACTTTCTCCAGTGCAGTCTACCATACTGCAACCCCGTACATGAATATTGGTCGGTTGACCGATGTATATAGCCAATAGGTTGTGCGAGGTTGAAAACCCCATTTGCTTCCTATGGCTTTTTTGCAGGAGAAAAGAGCTACTGTAGCTTCCCTATCTCTTTCTTGAATTTTAGGTTTCCAACTTAATTTTTTGTCTAATATCAGACCAAAATATTTGGCTTCATTGGTAAAAATTAGTCGTACACCTTTTATTGAAGGAGGTACAATTTCTGGAATTTTGTATTTCCGTGTAAAAAGGACGAGGTCTGTTTTTTGAGGATTAATATTAAGTCCACAGTGATCAGCCCATCTAGTGAGCATGTTAAGTGCGTTTTGGACGAGGTCTCTCAGGGTATTAGAATGTTCTTCCACGACGGTGATAGCAACATCATCCGCATACGCAATCACTCTGTAGCCTTCCTTCTCGAGGGATATTAGCAGTTCGTTAACTTTTACCGACAGACCTTTTTCCTACAAAAATCATCTTAGAGTTGATGATCCTGCTTTTTTAGCATTAGATTTGTCAACTCACAAAGTGAGTATTCGACGTTTAGGGTCGTCATAGCAGATGTGTCAACGTTGTTGAAAGCGCCCTCAATATCCGGGAAGGACACCATAGTATATTCCTTTTGCTCTAGGGAGTATTCGATAGTTCTTACCAGAGTATGCAAGGCTGTTTCTACCGATTACTCTGTGCAGTAAGCATGGTGAGACATATATCAATGTAGTTGTAGCTCAGCTGGTGTGATTTCATCTGGACCTGGAGATTTATAAGGTTCGAAACTATTCATAGCCCATGTCAATTTTTCTTTTGTAACAAGACCTTGTGGGAAAGTTAAGTTAATACCAGACCTGGAAGTGTTTGTTGTATTAACGTATTTTGAGCTATCTGGGAAGTGCGTGTCCATTAGCAGATTTAGCGTTTCTTTGCAAGAGTTAGTCAATGTACCATCTGAGTTTTTAAGACAGCTAGACATGGTTGGATCTGTCGCGAGAATCTTCCTTAATCTCGATGCCTCCGAAGATTCTTCTATTAAGCTACAGAAGGATCTTCATGAGGATCTTTTGGCTATTATCAATTCTTGTTTATTCTTGGGGGTATCTAGGCTTTTAAGTATTTCTAGTTCAGCATCCCACCAGTATGGTTTCCTCTTTCCCCGCACTGTAGTGAGGGGGCAGGCAGTATCCATGGCTTTATTGAGGGTTGCTGTGAGCTCATCTACTTTTTGGATGAGTTCAAGAGCGCACAAGGGAGGGTCAGAAAATTCTGGTTTAATCAGACATTTAGGGTTGTCCTATATTTTCTTCAATCTGTTTTCCGATAATTCCGGAATTGGATCGGTTTTGGGAACTCTTCCATAAGGGTGAATTGGATGTATCTATGGTCGGGGAACGAGTGCTTCTTTGATACTCTCCAATTCAATATTTTATTCGAGAGATGTATCGAGACAAGAGTGATATCGAGGACTTCTTGTCGATTTCTGGTGACGAAGGTGGGTTCATTACCTACGTTACTTACAAGGAGGAGAGCCAAGCCATTCATGTTTTATTTACGTAGATCTTGTAAGTACCTTAATAGTACGAAAATATGAGTAGGTAGATCTTAAGAGTTTTACTTATGTATATTCGTGATATTTCAAAATATTTTTACGAATAGAATAGTAATATTTACTTTCCCATTTGGACATTTCGTTTGTAAATTTAAAAAGTATATCACTGCCGGCCACCAAAACGAAATCCCTGGTTTGATGAAGCATACAGGCAGGTGTACATGCAGCCAAGCAAGAAGCATACAAAGCAGCGCTGCACAGAAGGACGAGATCAGCTCGGGAGCTCTACGAGAGAAGAACACAAACTTTTCAGAAAGAAAAAGAGAGAGCATGAAAAGCGATTGATCGAGGATGTAGAGAGACAAAAAACAGGAATGAGGTTCGGAAGTTTTACCAAGAGGTAAAACGAATGACTCAAGGCAACCGAGCACGAACTGAGGCCTGTAAAGACCAACAGGGAAATATCGTAGTAGAGTCACAGTCAATGCCGAGGATATGGAAGGACCACTTCTGCAGACTGTACAACGGCGATGGCAAACCAAATTCCGCTGTCAGGCAGAATGAACCATTCAATGAAGACGACGCAAGTCAAGATTTCCGTCTACCCGACCTTGAAGAAGTGAAGATAGCAATATCTAAGCTTAAGAACAACAAAGCCGCGGGAGCTGACGGCATCACTGTCGAACTCTTCAAAGCAGCCGGCGATGCCTTGGTTAGGAGCATGCACCAACTCATCTGCAGAATATGGTCGGAAGAGAGCATGCCCGATGAATGGAACCTCAGCATTGTTTTCCCGATCCTGAAGAAAGGAGACCCTTTAAACTGCACCAACTACAGAGGCATCAGCCTCCTAAACATCGCCTATAAGATCTTTTCTGCAGTACTATGTGAAGTGAACGTCTGAAGCCGTTTGTTAACAAACTGATAGGTCCATATCAGTGTGGCTTTAGACCAGGAAAGTAAACCATCGATCAAATTTTCATATTACGGGAGATCCTGGAAAAACTCAAGAACTCCAAATCGACACCTACCATCTTTTTATCGATTTTAAGGCCGCGTATGACAGCATTTATAGAGAAGAGCTGTATAAAGCCATGTCCAGTTTTGGCATCCCTACAAAACTCATTCGACTGAACAGGATGACAATGGAGAACTCGCGCTGCTCCATTAAAGTCGGTAACGATCTCACCGACGCCTTCGATGTCAAAAAAGGCTTTAGACAAGGTGATGCACTGTCATGCGACTTTTTTAACATCATATTGGAACGAATAGTGCAGAACTCCCACCTAAACACTAGAGGCACTATCTTCCAGAAGTCTGTGCAACTACTCGCATACGCTGATGACATTGATATCATTGGGAGAACGCAACGTGATGTCAACAGTGCTTTTGCGATTATACAGACAGAGACTGAAAAAATGGGTTTAGCGATCAACGAGGGCAAAACAAAGTATATGCTGTCAGGACACCCAACACCGACGTCTTGGACAAAACGTCACGATAGACGCACATAATTTCGAGGTAGTTAGGGACTTGGCTCCACTATCAACACGGACAACGACATCAGCGCCGAGATCAGACGAAGAATAACTCTTGCTAATTGCTGTTTCTTCGGGCTAAGAAAGCAATTGAGTAGTAAAGCCCTCTCCCGAACAACTAAGGTGACGCTCTATAAGACCCTCATCATACCCGTCCTGCTATATGGTGCAGAAGCATGGACCCTGTCAAAAACGGATGAGAGCGCCCTAGGCCGGTTCGAGAGAAAGGTTCTACGGAAGATCTATGGTCCTGTCTGCATAAACGGTGAATGGAGGAGAAGATTTAACGACGAACTGTACGGGCTGTACAGCGACACTGACCTAGCTAAAAGAGTGAAGGTCTAAAGACTTAGATGGCTTGGTCACGTGGAGAGGATGGACACCAATACTCCAGCCCGTAAAGTCTTCGAATCCACCCCAGAAGGAAGGCGCAGTAAAGGAAGACTAGAGCTCAGGTGGCGCGCGCAAGTTGAAGACGACCTCAACCAACTCGGCGTGCGAAACTGGAGACAGCTAGCTAGGGACCGAGCTGGCTGGAGAGGTTTGTTGATTGAGGCCCAAGTCCACCCCGGACTGTAGCGCCACCTTAAGTAAGTAAGTAAGTAAAGTAAAGTAATATCACTGTCGTAAATCTTAAATAAAATCGCCTTCTGGTTGAGCATTTTTATTACGTTATCGGAATTATAACTGTGTTTTAAAAAGAAAAGAAAAAAAATGATAAGAGCGCAAAAGAAGGGCAAGTATATGCGATAGTACTGTTTTAGAAGAAGTTGTATGGAAAATCTGAAATGAGTCTGGGTGGGCCACTTCAAGCAATTCATGACAGCTTATGATACAAATGTACTGAATGCACACCTCATAATATTGCAGATTTCAATAAATGCATGTAGATAATTTTCCAAAACAATTCCATGTTTTGCTAAATGTTCATTTCAACAAAAATTCATACCAGTATTTTTGTATATATGCAATATTGTAATCAATGTTAAAAGTTAAGATTTATGTGTGTAGTGTATAATGCATACATACATTGTCTCGATCATTAGACTGTGTTTGCTGTGTCCAAAAATAGCTGAGATTTTAAATAAAACAATTCACATCTTATTTACTCGAATAATTCAAGTTCCATTCAATGATTCCGTTCTATGTATATCAATTTCACTATTGTCTATTTTCTTTAATCTGATCATTACTTTTTAAAGAAGAACGAAGGTACATACTGTATATTATGTAGTTGTTTTCATTTGAATTTCAAACAGTTTTCTAAATAATGGAATACTTCTTACACTTATTTTCATTTATTTGCCTACGGAAGCAATAAAGGATGAAATTTAAATCAGAGATATGGCAAAAACGAACAGAAGAATGCACAATAAACAAAAAAAAAAAGAAAACAACACAACACAAAATAAATTTCGATGAAAACCGCGCGACGCACGTCGCGTAGTGCACCACTACCGCTCAATATCGTGCACAAACAAAACAAAACCAAAACATTTATCGTAACCAAAGTTAAACGATTGAACAGTGATTATAATTAGGAAGTTATTTTTTTAAAATAACAGGTACTGGATCTCTTTGACAATTTTCATTGTTTACAGATTGAGATTAGAAAAACACTGACGACAACGGAACCATAACAAAAATCGCAACGAAGAAATTTGTGAACGCACCTAAACCGAGAGGAAAGGTATAACGAACTACTTAGCTGTTGTAATCTATCGAACGGATGGATTCAGATTGAAAAACATAAAAGATAGAAGAGCAACAACTGGCAGTCTCTAGAAGAAGAAAAAAACACCACGAAATGTAACGTCATAAAAGTTAGTGTAATGGTCGATAGTTCAAGTACTTTCCAGTGCAGGTTTTGGTGTCGCTGGTTGCTCAAATGCGCTTTATGTATGAACTACCTTCAAACGAATGCTTGACGGCCGGCGACGACGATGACAAAAATAATGATGATGAGATACAAAGCGTGATATACTGCATATAAGATTTTTAAAATACAACGAACGGAGAGCGAGAAAGAAAAAAACTGGATTACTCCGGTCTAATGTCGATGACTGACTGACTAGCCTAGCCATAGCCTCACAGTCACAGCACAGATGAAGCGCACACAACGACACAACGCGAGTCAGTCGCACAGCAGAGCCAGAGCCAGTGCCAAAGCCCGAGCTAAGCAGAGTACACAGCCCAGCTAAATTCAAAGGCTAACAAGATACAGCTGACTACAAGCTATTGTAGATACACCACCGTAGCACAGTACACCACATCATACAATCAGTAGACAACAGAGAACAGAACCTCAGCTAACCAAAACCAAAACATTCGGATAGCAACAACAAAATATGAGCAACAATAAAAACGACTGGAAAGAGGAAACCACGAGGAAGACGACAACGACAAAATAATGATGACAAAGAGGAAAGGCATACATAGCACTCACTCAATGACTCAGTGCAGTGTTCACTGTTCAGTGTTCAGTTCAGATTGGGAGCCAGAAACAGCACATAATTTTGTACCTCCAAACGAAGTACGATTAGGAATATACCTACTATCAAATCAATGGAACCGGAGCACAGGCATATTGGATTGAAATGAAAGCAATACCTATACCTATAGTTTTTCATTTATGTGTATTGCTGCTCTAAAACTTGTAAAATGGAAGTATTGAGGAAAGAAGGAAAACATGAAAGCAGTGAACGTCGTCGTCGTCGCTTCGGTCGACGCCACCACCAGTTCTGGGTGAAACAAGTGGAAAGGGAAGTTCCCAGTGGGGTCTATCTCTACAGGGTGATATTTTTAATTTCGCATCTGTTGTTGGTGTTTGCCGAAAGGAACGCAACTGTTTTTTCTTAACATATAGGAAATCATCTAATCCAGGCTATTGTTGTGACTTGTGAGATATTTTTGGTTTAAGAGTGTTCTAGTTTAAAGTTCTGTTTGAAAAAGAGTTACGAACAGAGCTGGATTGAATGTGCCTTCTTTTTAGTTTGAGAAAAAACGGACAAGTTTTTTCTTCTTCTGGGGTCTGACATTCCTTAACAAACTGTGGTGTCCTTTTCTATTGTCACTGTTGTTATTGTTGTAGAAACAAATCTAAGACTCGAGAAATGTTGAATTAAATAGACAGTATCTATAAATTAAGACTACAGCTGATAACTTTTAACTTCAAATTTGAATCAGATAATTGAGACAAGACTGTGTAGCATAATTACTTGCCGATGTATTGGACTTTCTAGAAGTTAAACATGAAAATAAATACTAGTAATTCTAGGAAGGATAACGAATTTCGGATATGCACGTGCCTAACATTAGGTCCCTTAATACACCGGGTAATCGTCGTTGCTGCAGCTCGTAATACGGTGATAAGTAACACTAGGTTTCCAAGACGAAAGATCTACAGACACAGCAACCTGGCGATCTCCGGATGGTCGAACCACCAACCAAATCGACCATGTGTAAATCGGCGCAAGGCACGCATCCAACATCTTGAACGTTCGCACTTTCTGAGGAGCAAATGTCGACTCTGACCACTTACTGGTAGTGGCAAAGGTTAGAGCTCAAATATCAAACGACAAAAAAACACGTGCGGCCCAAAGAAAGAAGTTCAATATCGGTTGCCTTAGCACCTCGGAGAATGTCAGAGACTACAGTGAGCGCCTGAGTGAGCGACTCTCCGCCGCACAGTGTGACAATTCACTAATCTAGCGGAATTTAATTACAAAAATCACTTTCAAGAATCAATGCAAAAACCGGTTTTATGTGCAGCTAATACCTTCTACTAAATAATTATGTATAAATTTTTGGGTTACGGTTAAGCAAAAAAAAAACAAAAATTGATCTTAAAGTCAGATTTTGTGATCATTTTAAATAAAATCGAGTTTTAAAGGCGCTTTGGTTAATATGAATTTAGACGGGTTTTTTGATTTGTTATTGGGGACTTTGTTTTATTTTTCTTAAGTATAATATAAAAGAATGTAAAAACAAGTAAAACCTTATTTCATATGATGCTCAATATTTTGTTATTGTGCTCAAAAGTTGAAAATTGAGTTTTTTGTGTCAATTATTACATTAAGTGGAGAAAATTTGGTATTATACCGCATTATTCCGATGGGAAACTATATGTTTTTTAAAGCTTAATATATAAGCTTTCATTCTACGTTCTAAGTTGCTGCGCATAGGTGCGACACCCATACATTTTTTTTTAATTTTCGAAGTTGCTTCCAAAATAATTTCTTACAAAATGATATTGATATTATATTTAAAAATAAAACCAAGACCACAAAACAAGAAAAACTATAAAATAAATGCATAAACATATTTACTTGCATAAATAAATGCATATATACACATATATATGTTTCTATATAAATAAAAATTTGAGAAATTATGTGTTTTATGCAATATATATGTGTCGTTGCTGTCCTAGCAAAACTTAAATCGATTCAAAAGGAATTTCATGTTATAAGTTTATATATATATAATGCAACAACAAAGAGATGAAAAACTTACTGTTTGGTATATAAATAACGTTTTTTTCATAGGGTAAAAAAGCAATGTTTTTCAAAATTTTACCAAAAAAAATGATTTTGCCAAAATATGAATTAAATTGAATTTGAACTAATTTTATAAAATTTTTGGTTAATTTATCTAATGATCAATAATTTTTAGGAGTCAATAACAGATTTTCAATTGCATCAGATCCATTTTTAGTAAGTTAAAGTTATATTCTTGTCCTGGAACTTTTAAATGTAACAATATAAGAAATCTAAGCTGCTTGAGGAATACGGAGTAAATTTTTGTTAAAAATGTTATTAGGTGTTGTCTATTATTATGTTTTTATATGTTATTATTTTTTACAAATCTGAACAAAAAAGAAACAGCAGGATTTTTGGTCAGAATTTTTTATCTGTGCAGAATGGGCCTTTGTATGTGCACTAAACAGGCACTTCCACAGGGCCGTTTATTCCAAAATTTGGTAACTATACAAATCTTTGTAATTCAGTTACATTTTAATACATATTCATTATGAAAACTAAAGAAAAAAAAACTGTTTGGGGAGAAAAATTTAATTTTTAGTAAAGGTCTGCCAAAGTGCAAAAAACACGTGAGTTTAAAGCTCTTTAAGTCAAAAAGGTGTGTCGATATGTAAAAAAATTGCAGTTAAACTTATTTTTGTACATATTTGTTATGAATCTGATACATAAAATTTAAAAGAAGCAAAAAAATTACAACCTTAATTCATTCTTTGGTATGGGTCTAACATAGGCAAAAAACATGTACATTCCGATCTCTGCAAATTAAAAATTTGGCTATTTTAATAAATAGTTCTAGTTAAATATCAATCTCTGAATATATTTGTTGAATCTTGCAAAGGAATCACTAAAAAAAATTAATTTGTAAGCGCTATTAATTTTATTCCGCTAGATGAGCGAAATGTCACACTGTGCGCCGTCCTCCAAAATACCACAGACGTCAACACCTTGTGGAACCAATATCGCGAAATAGTAAAAAATGTAGCCGAGACCACCATAGGTTACCAGCCACCCCCGAAAAAGAACCCGTGGTATGATGATGAGTGCGCGATATTGAAAAGAGAGACGGAAAATGCACGTTTGCAGATGCTGCAACGGAAAACAAGAGCAGCAAGAGAAGAGTACCGAACAAAAAGGAGAAATGTGAAAAAGACCCTGCGGCCTGCGAAGGAAAAACAGAGCATCCGCAGTTTCTCAGCTCAAAGATCTAGAAGAGTCTTGGGCCAAGAAGAACACCCGGCGTTTCTTTAAAAGGTCGAAGCAATTAGCTTCTGGTTCTTCGAAACAGTGAAGGAAATCTAGTCACCGAAGCACAGGGAATTTTAGATGTTTTCAAGCAGCACTTTCAACAGCTGCTGAATACGCAGAATTCGAGCGAGCTAATGACGAAAGAGAAGCAAGACCAGTTAATGAAGACCCAGTCCCAGCCCCCAGAACAGAAGAGGTAGAAAGAGCCATCCAAAAGCTAAAAAATAACAAGTCCGCCGGGTCAGATGGCATACCTGCGGAACTCTTTAAATATGGAGGAGGTGTTTTGATGAACCGCATGCACCAGGTCATCATCATCACCAAAGTGTGGGAGGAAGAATACATGCCCACTGACTGGGCGATAAGCTCCATATGCCCCATCTACAAAAAAGGCGATCCTAAGTCATGCAAAAACTACCGAGGCATATCCCTGCTTAATTTGTCATACAAAATCCTATCCAACGTACTGTGTGAGCGTCTTAGACCTTTCTGCAACACAATAATCGGCACGTACCAGTCTGGCTTCAGGCCAGGCAGAACAACGATAGACCAAATATTCACACTGAGGCAGATCCTGGAAAAGACCAACGAATTTCAAGTCGAAACCCACCATCTTTTCATCGACTTCAAAGCTGCTTATGATAGCATCCACCGCCAAGAGCTTATGATGGCGATGTCTGAATTCGGGATCCCGAACAAACTGAATCAGCTGTGTCGCATGACGCTTAACAATACGGAGTGCAGTGTGCAAATGGGTAACAGCCTAACAGCTCATCCGAGTTGTTTCAAATATGCGCAGGGTTGTTTAGACAAGGAAATGCGCTGTAGGCTCTGTGAACCTGGCACCCGACTTTTGAAAAAAATTCTTTCTTAATTTATTTTTATAGGCATTTTAAAGTATTAGTAGTAGGAGTATTTTTCACTACGAACCTCTATATGGCTCAAAATGACATTTTTATCGTTTGTAGTAAAATTCTTTTTTCACTACAAACCACAATGAGGGTTTCTTTCTATTGTAGAGTAATAATTTAATGGTTTAAAGTTAATTAACTTCAGTACTTTTTCTTTGTATGAGAAAAGTATGAAAAAGGTAATGTTCGAAAAATGTGGTCGAAATTTATTTTTTTTTTTTAATAATTTTTTTGTCTAACTAAAAAAAAACACGAATTTTTTGTACACAAGTCGGGTGCCAGGTTCTCATAGCCTAACTTTTACTATTTAATTGCAACGCTTTTTACCAATAATCTACAAACAAACAACTAGAGAATATAAAATAAATCAATAAAAATTTAAATTACTACTCAGGAAGAAAAAATTAAAAGAAAGAAAAAGTAGAAAAAAAACAATAATAATAATAATACTCAGTAAAATAGTACTATGTAGCATCAATCGTGACAACCCTGGACAAGACTTCATTATTGTCAATTAGAACGGCTTCTTCATCTTGTTGACATTTGACATACACCAGTCCCTTTCTATTCTAGTAAACACCGATGACAGTTTATTTATGCAGACTGCAGCAACAAATGAGTTATTGTTGCTTTGTACGGTATTTTATGCCAATACCATCATTATTTTGACATTCGTTTTTTTTTTTTTTGTGACAATTCCATTTCGAAGAAAGAACCGATACCGATACATTAAATTAAGAAGAAATTTGTAAGGGATGTTCTCTTACAGGTGTTACGAGTTAGTACGAATCGAAAGAGTAACAAGAGATAACGTTTGAGTAGAAATAGAGTGAGGCATACATAGATACGGCGCATACTGCAGACAGTTTTTTTTTTATTTTGAATAAAACTTTATAAGCTCACAAATGCTTACCCTTAATTATTTAAAAACGAACTGCTGTCGGTGGGTGCTTTTTCTGTAACAATTCAGATTGACGGGCGATTATGCCACCGTTAACTCTACAATAAATTTTTCAAGTAATTCAGTTTGAGTTTGAGTTTTTTCTTAATTTCTTGAAAACGGCAAAACATTTTTGAAACAGATTTTCTAAAACACTGCATTTTGAAAACAAAATTAGAACTAAATACAATTTTGAAAATTAGTTTAATTTTTTTTTACATTTTTTCAGAATTTTGAGTTTGAAAACTTTTTTTTTCAAAAACTATTCCTTAAAACAATTTAATTTAAAAACGAAATAAAAGAAAAAGTGTTTGGCTTTACCAAAATGTATTGCACGGCATTTTGGACAAAACCGATGATTTTTAATATTGTTTTTATACAAATAAGTAATTTTTTTAGAATATTGCCCCTCCCGGCTAAACGGGGCGAAAACTCTATCAACCCAACCTATACGCTCTCGCTTTTTGGCGGAACACTCGTAAATGATCCTGTCTAAGCTTGATGAGCACAGTGCAAATTTAATAATAAAATGTAAACGTTGTTTTGTTCTTGGCATTGGGGTTTGCCGAGGTAGGTAGGGATATTAGTTAACCTACTGATGACCTACGTTTTTTTAAAGAATAAATAATGTGTTCGATTAACAACAAAAGAGATTTTTCGATAAGGAAACCACTTAAAGTTAACGCACTTATTATTTTACAAAGTTAATTCGTTAAGAAAAAATAAATGGGATAAGATGCATACAAAAAATATTTTTATAAATTTCCAAACATTGTGATGTGCTTTTTGTTTCCCAGCCGAGGTTTCGCTCGTCGGTGCCAAGGTCTATTGAAGAAAACACGAAACTCCAATGATAGGTCTTCTAAACCTAATAACAAATCCTTTATTCGAAACACTTAATATCTACAATTATGATTAAAGAAATAATATTTTAAGTTTATGACTCGATTTGGTACAAAAATGTGTATTCGCTGGCGTCACTTCCGGTATACGTTCTGGCCTAGGTAACACTTCCGCTTGTCGAATGTCCGGTTCTTGGCTGACGGTAGGACTTTTGCTACTGGGTTTCCTGTTCCTGTTTCAGTTTGGTAATTCTTACTCGACCGGTTTATTTCCGGGGGATCAGCAGGTACGTTTAAGGCCCCTGGTGGCACTTCACGGCAGGCAATAGCTCTGGTCGATCAGCAGGTATATTTAAGGCCCCTGGTGGCACTTCACGGCAGGCAATAGCTCTGGTCGATCAGCAGGTATATTTAAGGCCCCTGGTGGCACTTCACGGCAGGCAATAGCTCTGGTCGATCAGCAGGTATATTTAAGGCCCCTGGTGGCACTTCACGGCAGGCAATAGCTCTGGTCGATCAGCAGGTATATTTAAGGCCCCTGGTGGCACTTCACGGCAGGCAATAGCTCTGGTCGATCAGCAGGTATATTTAAGGCCCCTGGTGGCACTTCACGGCAGGCAATAGCTCTGGTCGATCAGCAGGTATATTTAAGGCCCCTGGTGGCACTTCACGGCAGGCAATAGCTCTGGTCGATCAGCAGGTATATTTAAGGCCCCTGGTGGCACTTCACGGCAGGCAATAGCTCTGGTCGATCAGCAGGTATATTTAAGGCCCCTGGTGGCACTTTACGGCAGGCAATAGCTCTGGTCGATCGGCAGGTATATTTAAGGCCCCTGGTGGCACTTCACGGCAGGCAATAGCTCTGGTCGATCAGCAGGTATATTTAAGGCCCCTGGTGGCACTTCACGGCAGGCAATAGCTCTGGTCGATCAGCAGGTATATTTAAGGCCCCTGGTGGCACTTCACGGCAGGCAATAGCTCTGGTCGATCAGCAGGTATATTTAAGGCCCCTGGTGGCACTTCACGGCAGGCAATAGCTCTGGTCGATCGGCAGGTTTATTTAAGGCCCCTGGTGGCACTGATCAGCAGGTTTATTTAAGGCCCCTGGTGGCACTTCACGGCAGGCAATAGCTCTGGTCGATCGGCAGGTTTATTTAAGGCCCCTGGTGGCACTGATCAGCAGGTTTATTTAAGGCCCCTGGTGGCACTTCACGGCAGGCAATAGCTCTGGTCGATCGGCAGGTACATGAACGGCCCCTGGTGGCACGGCGGACAAATCTCCTTCAATATTTAAAACCCCTTACCACTGGTGGGGGGAAGCTTTAAAATTGAAATTGCGGTTGCGGCACGGTCGGTAATGAGGACAGTTTCCTTCGATATTAAAACCCCTTACCACTGGTGGGGGGAAGCTTTAATAACGAAATTGCGGTCGGCGGCGGGAATGACCAAAAACACTCAGTCCAAAACTCAAAGTTGAAATGACAACTAAAGGTAGTGATGAAAAGTAGTGGTAGTGGTGAATTTAGTACGAAAGTACTCTTCCTCATATGAACTTTTTTACTAAAACCAAATGTGAATTGTATGATCATGAAAGTCAAACTTTCATGTGTTTCGATGTAACTTGATGTCGTACATCAAGAATGTTGCCGATGGTAAACGTAAACATGCCATGTGTTAATGAGTCATACGAGATGCTTTGTTTATGCATTGACTGGTATGAATTCAAGGCCAAATTAAATATATGCACGAATTAGTTTTGCCTGCATATGGGATTTCTGAAGCGAGAGTGAATTGTATAAATTCGAAATGCAAAATTTGCCGTGCATTTAGGCTTAAGTTGGAAAAGTTGAGAGCATGTAACGCTTCGTTACATACCCCCCTCCTTTCGGAGACGAGAACCTTCTCTTCTAAACTCTCCTTTTAAAACGAGTAAACAAAAATTATTATTTTTTTCAATCATCATAGTACAACTAAAAAAAATTATTTTCGTAAAAAAAAACCCAAATTTAAAAAAATTATCATGAAACAAAACAAAAAAAAAAACAAATAAATGAAAACTTCATAAAATATATCAAAAAAAATCTTACTGCCTTTTTTTTCTTACGGTTCGTAGAATATCTTTTTCTTCAGCCCACGGCATTCTAAAATGGCCTCCCCGGGCTTGATCACTCTGGCAATAACATTGCCGTGCCTCTTCGTAAACTTTAGTCGTTGACGCCGAAACTTCTTGTTATAGCGCGGATGCCCGGTGATGTTTATGCCTAGGAAAGGATCAACAGGCTGTTTCCCATTCTCTGTTATGGGAGGGACGGCTACGGTTACCCTGGCCGGAAACCTGATTTGGTCTGGCTTGGGCTTCATCCTGGTCGTGTTGACGACGGTGGTAGAGGAGCTAGCGGCGATATGGCTGACAACATCCATTGGGACGGCGGCGGCGATTGTAGGGTTACTTGAAGCTGAAGCTGTGGATGGTCGGTTGGCTTGTTGTTTCCTGAAGGCTCCTGGTGATTGTGACGGTCTTCGGCTTTCGAGCCCAGACGAGGAGGCGTATGCTTTGGTGGAAGTCGGTCGTTGTTTCGGAGTTGAAGCGGCGGCGGCGGCGGATACGGTTGTCTTGTCTACGGGTGCTTCCTTTTCCTTAGGAGCAGGCTTCTGGTGACGTCTTGCCTTCGGCTGGTTTTCGGCTGAATTTCGGTTTCTTTGTTCGGCGGCGGTGTGGCTCTGGGCGACGTTTCCTTCGCGGCTTTGGTTCTCACTCGTCGGCTCCCTGCAGTGGATGAAGCCGCAGATGGCGGTAAGTTCGGTAAAAACACCACGGATCTAATCTCTGGTTTTGTTGATGGTCGTGTCGGCTGCCTTTCCCATGGCTGGGGTGCTGCTCCTCGTTGGTCGGTCATCGGTCTGACTTCGGCGGCGGTTGAACTTGAAATGACGACTAGTTGAGAGTTTTCCCCTTTATTATGGCACGTATTTTCGAAACCTTTGAGATCTTTAACATGTGACATTACGGTACTTCTCTTTTCGTTTTTGTTTGCTTCTATATGTTCTCTTTTACTAGACCTCCATGGTCTTCGTCGTAAATTGTACCTCTGTACTTGTCCTTGTGCAGCACCTTGCAGGTGGGGGTAACACCTTTGAGTATAGGGCTGGTCGGATTTTAACTTTATGCAATTAGCGGGTGCATTAGTGGTCTTAGGAAGGTGCTCAAATTTTGGCAATTCTGAATTAAGCAGGTCGGTTAATCGTTCTTCCTGATGGCAAGACAGGTGTTTGCCACCCGGTAAACAAAATTTACCACGGTCTTGATTTGAGAGTGGAAGCTCCCTTCCTTCTAAAGTCATTTTAAAATCGATGTTTAGTAGGATATCTACGCCCAACACCATTTCTTCGCTGAGTTGTGGCATATATGAAACTTCGCCTTGGACCGGATGTCCAGCGACGTAGACGATAACGGAGTAGTGCTCTTCGCTTTCGACTAGTGCCCCGTTTGCCAGATGGGTCAACAGCCTTCGTTGTCGGAACGGTGTATGTTTATCTAGGAGGTATTGACGTGTCGAGAAATTAATGAATGACCTTGTGGCTCCGGTGTCAAGTAATGCCTTTAAAGACTTGCCCCCGATTGCGACAGGTAGAAAACATCGTGGGTCGGTTCGGGATTCGGGATTTTCTTCTAGTACTGAAGTTTCTGGTTCGGGGTATTCGGTCTTAAACCATGTCTTCTTCGGTTGATCTTCGGTGTGTAATGGACCTATGGCAGTAGACATCTGTGTTGGCCCTTTGAGGCGGCATAGACGTTGCGGGGGAAGGCAGGTAGTCTTTAACGATGAGGCGTGATCTCTGTGACAATCACAATCACTTGTGAGACGACCATCCTGGCCACAGTACGAGCAGAACATACGGAACGGACGGCGGCAATTCTTCTTAGAGTGTCCACGCTGCTTACAATTCCAGCAATGCGTGGATCTGTCGTACTGGGTGGGTGGTAATACTGGTCGGTCGGCGCTATGAGCAAAAGATACTCTTTGTGAATTTGAAGTCATTCTGTTACCCATGATGGGGGATCGAGCTGGCGACGGCGGCGGTGAAGCATGCCTCAAACTGTGGTCTTGGCTTTGAATATATTCATATTCTTCCGCCAATTGCAAGAGTTCGTCCAGGCTCTCGAAGTCCCTCCGTCTTATATACAGATGGTATTCTGGTCTGAGACTGTCATAGATCCGGTCTATGCTTTCTGACACCTTCATGGTAGGGTGACGATGTATCAATTATTGAATAGCTTGTATGTAGTCACGGGCTTTCTCTCTGGGCCCTTGTCTCTTTCTCATGATTTCATCTTCTAGTTTATGGATGAAACGGGGTGGCAGGAAATGGCTCATGAATAGATTACGGAAATCGGTCCAATCTTTCAATCTATCCCGGTTGATTCGGTACCATTCCAGGGCCGTACCCCTCATGACTTCTGGTAATGTTTTTAAAAGGTCGTCGAAGCATATGTCGTAGCATGTAGCTAACTCTTCGATTCTTTCCAAGAACTCTAAAGTGTTTCCGGAAGAGTCAAATTTCAAGTTCCATTTTCTGACCGTGTTCATGATCTCTGCGTCATGACGGTGAACATTAATGGGAGACCCTTTCAACATGGACGGCTCTTGTGTAAAACTGCGATTTCGGTTATTGACGGATTGGTCTGAGGGCTGCAGGTCGGATGTCTGGGTAGCAATAGCGACTCGGGTAGGAACATGGAGGTTTACTTCCTTCTCATTCTGAGACTGCGGAGTTTGTTTTTCCTCACCCGTGTCTAGGGTTTCTTCCTTATATTCCCTCTCACTCGCGGTCTTTGCGATTTCTTCGCATAGATTTTGCGTAGACTTCCTCTGTCTGGCTTCTTTAACGTGGGTGCTGAAACGCGCCCTTAAAGCGTCTAAAGAACCACTGGTGTCTAATCCCAGACGATCCATTTTCTCTATTAGTTCCTGTTTCCGGAGAAGGTACATGGCTCCTAGGCTAGCGATGTAGTCAAATCCTTCTTCCGTTTCAGACATGGCGGTGTGTTCGGTTGTGTTTCCGGTTAAGTGTTTCTTGAATTTGTCTTTGCGGTGTGGACCTGTAGGTCCCTGCTCGGGCGCCAATTTGTGATGTGCTTTTTGTTTCCCAGCCGAGGTTTCGCTCGTCGGTGCCAAGGTCTATTGAAGAAAACACGAAACTCCAATGATAGGTCTTCTAAACCTAATAACAAATCCTTTATTCGAAACACTTAATATCTACAATTATGATTAAAGAAATAATATTTTAAGTTTATGACTCGATTTGGTACAAAAATGTGTATTCGCTGGCGTCACTTCCGGTATACGTTCTGGCCTAGGTAACACTTCCGCTTGTCGGATGTCCGGTTCTTGGCTGACGGTAGGACTTTTGCTACTGGGTTTCCTGTTCCTGTTTCCGTTTGGTAATTCTTACTCGACCGGTTTATTTCCGGGGGATCAGCAGGTACGTTTAAGGCCCCTGGTGGCACTTCACGGCAGGCAATAGCTCTGGTCGATCAGCAGGTATATTTAAGGCTCTGGTGGCACTTCACGGCAGGCAATAGCTCTGGTCGATCAGCAGGTATATTTAAGGCCCCTGGTGGCACTTCACGGCAGGCAATAGCTCTGGTCGATCAGCAGGTATATTTAAGGCCCCTGGTGGCACTTCACGGCCGGCAATAGCTCTGGTCGATCAGCAGGTATATTTAAGGCCCCTGGTGGCACTTCACGGCAGGCAATAGCTCTGGTCGATCAGCAGGTATATTTAAGGCCCCTGGTGGCACTTCACGGCAGGCAATAGCTCTGGTCGATCAGCAGGTATATTTAAGGCCCCTGGTGGCACTTCACGGCAGGCAATAGCTCTGGTCGATCAGCAGGTATATTTAAGGCCCCTGGTGGCACTTCACGGCAGGCAATAGCTCTGGTCGATCAGCAGGTATATTTAAGGCCCCTGGTGGCACTTCACGGCAGGCAATAGCTCTGGTCGATCGGCAGGTATATTTAAGGCCCCTGGTGGCACTTCACGGCAGGCAATAGCTCTGGTCGATCAGCAGGTATATTTAAGGCCCCTGGTGGCACTTCACGGCAGGCAATAGCTCTGGTCGATCAGCAGGTATATTTAAGGCCCCTGGTGGCACTTCACGGCAGGCAATAGCTCTGGTCGATCAGCAGGTATATTTAAGGCCCCTGGTGGCACTTCACGGCAGGCAATAGCTCTGGTCGATCGGCAGGTTTATTTAAGGCCCCTGGTGGCACTTCACGGCAGGCAATAGCTCTGGTCGATCAGCAGGTTTATTTAAGGCCCCTGGTGGCACTTCACGGCAGGCAATAGCTCTGGTCGATCAGCAGGTATATTTAAGGCCCCTGGTGGCACTTCACGGCAGGCAATAGCTCTGGTCGATCAGCAGGTATATTTAAGGCCCCTGGTGGCACTTCACGGCAGGCAATAGCTCTGGTCGATCGGCAGGTTTATTTAAGGCCCCTGGTGGCACTGATCAGCAGGTTTATTTAAGGCCCCTGGTGGCACTTCACGGCAGGCAATAGCTCTGGTCGATCGGCAGGTTTATTTAAGGCCCCTGGTGGCACTGATCAGCAGGTTTATTTAAGGCCCCTGGTGGCACTTCACGGCAGGCAATAGCTCTGGTCGATCGGCAGGTACATGAACGGCCCCTGGTGGCACGGCGGACAAATCTCCTTCAATATTTAAAACCCCTTACCACTGGTGGGGGGAAGCTTTAAAATTGAAATTGCGGTTGCGGCACGGTCGGTAATGAGGACAGTTTCCTTCGATATTAAAACCCCTTACCACTGGTGGGGGGAAGCTTTAATAACGAAATTGCGGTCGGCGGCGGGAATGACCAAAAACACTCAGTCCAAAACTCAAAGTTGAAATGACAACTAAAGGTAGTGATGAAAAGTAGTGGTAGTGGTGAATTTAGTACGAAAGTACTCTTCCTCATATGAACTTTTTTACTAAAACCAAATGTGAATTGTATGATCATGAAAGTCAAACTTTCATGTGTTTCGATGTAACTTGATGTCGTGCATCAAGAATGTTGCCGATGGTAAACGTAAACATGCCATGTGTTAATGAGTCATACGAGATGCTTTGTTTATGCATTGACTGGTATGAATTCAAGGCCAAATTAAATATATGCACGAATTAGTTTTGCCTGCATATGGGATTTCTGAAGCGAGAGTGAATTGTATAAATTCGAAATGCAAAATTTGCCGTGCATTTAGGCTTAAGTTGGAAAAGTTGAGAGCATGTAACGCTTCGTTACATACCCCCCTCCTTTCGGAGACGAGAACCTTCTCTTCTAAACTCTCCTTTTAAAACGAGTAAACAAAAATTATTATTTTTTTCAATCATCATAGTACAACTAAAAAAAATTATTTTCGTAAAAAAAAACCCAAATTTAAAAAAATTATCATGAAACAAAACAAAAAAAAAAACAAATAAATGAAAACTTCATAAAATATATCAAAAAAAATCTTACTGCCTTTTTTTTCTTACGGTTCGTAGAATATCTTTTTCTTCAGCCCACGGCATTCTAAAATGGCCTCCCCGGGCTTGATCACTCTGGCAATAACATTGCCGTGCCTCTTCGTAAACTTTAGTCGTTGACGCCGAAACTTCTTGTTATAGCGCGGATGCCCGGTGATGTTTATGCCTAGGAAAGGATCAACAGGCTGTTTCCCATTCTCTGTTATGGGAGGGACGGCTACGGTTACCCTGGCCGGAAACCTGATTTGGTCTGGCTTGGGCTTCATCCTGGTCGTGTTGACGACGGTGGTAGAGGAGCTAGCGGCGATATGGCTGACAACATCCATTGGGACGGCGGCGGCGATTGTAGGGTTACTTGAAGCTGAAGCTGTGGATGGTCGGTTGGCTTGTTGTTTCCTGAAGGCTCCTGGTGATTGTGACGGTCTTCGGCTTTCGAGCCCAGACGAGGAGGCGTATGCTTTGGTGGAAGTCGGTCGTTGTTTCGGAGTTGAAGCGGCGGCGGCGGCGGATACGGTTGTCTTGTCTACGGGTGCTTCCTTTTCCTTAGGAGCAGGCTTCTGGTGACGTCTTGCCTTCGGCTGGTTTTCGGCTGAATTTCGGTTTCTTTGTTCGGCGGCGGTGTGGCTCTGGGCGACGTTTCCTTCGCGGCTTTGGTTCTCACTCGTCGGCTCCCTGCAGTGGATGAAGCCGCAGATGGCGGTAAGTTCGGTAAAAACACCACGGATCTAATCTCTGGTTTTGTTGATGGTCGTGTCGGCTGCCTTTCCCATGGCTGGGGTGCTGCTCCTCGTTGGTCGGTCATCGGTCTGACTTCGGCGGCGGTTGAACTTGAAATGACGACTAGTTGAGAGTTTTCCCCTTTATTATGGCACGTATTTTCGAAACCTTTGAGATCTTTAACATGTGACATTACGGTACTTCTCTTTTCGTTTTTGTTTGCTTCTATATGTTCTCTTTTACTAGACCTCCATGGTCTTCGTCGTAAATTGTACCTCTGTACTTGTCCTTGTGCAGCACCTTGCAGGTGGGGGTAACACCTTTGAGTATAGGGCTGGTCGGATTTTAACTTTATGCAATTAGCGGGTGCATTAGTGGTCTTAGGAAGGTGCTCAAATTTGGGCAATTCTGAATTAAGCAGGTCGGTTAATCGTTCTTCCTGATGGCAAGACAGGTGTTTGCCACCCGGTAAACAAAATTTACCACGGTCTTGATTTGAGAGTGGAAGCTCCCTTCCTTCTAAAGTCATTTTAAAATCGATGTTTAGTAGGATATCTACGCCCAACACCATTTCTTCGCTGAGTTGTGGCATATATGAAACTTCGCCTTGGACCGGATGTCCAGCGACGTAGACGATAACGGAGTAGTGCTCTTCGCTTTCGACTAGTGCCCCGTTTGCCAGATGGGTCAACAGCCTTCGTTGTCGGAACGGTGTATGTTTATCTAGGAGGTATTGACGTGTCGAGAAATTAATGAATGACCTTGTGGCTCCGGTGTCAAGTAATGCCTTTAAAGACTTGCCCCCGATTGCGACAGGTAGAAAACATCGTGGGTCGGTTCGGGATTCGGGATTTTCTTCTAGTACTGAAGTTTCTGGTTCGGGGTATTCGGTCTTAAACCATGTCTTCTTCGGTTGATCTTCGGTGTGTAATGGACCTATGGCAGTAGACATCTGTGTTGGCCCTTTGAGGCGGCATAGACGTTGCGGGGGAAGGCAGGTAGTCTTTAACGATGAGGCGTGATCTCTGTGACAATCACAATCACTTGTGAGACGACCATCCTGGCCACAGTACGAGCAGAACATACGGAACGGACGGCGGCAATTCTTCTTAGAGTGTCCACGCTGCTTACAATTCCAGCAATGCGTGGATCTGTCGTACTGGGTGGGTGGTAATACTGGTCGGTCGGCGCTATGAGCAAAAGATACTCTTTGTGAATTTGAAGTCATTCTGTTACCCATGATGGGGGATCGAGCTGGCGACGGCGGCGGTGAAGCATGCCTCAAACTGCGGTCTTGGCTTTGAATATATTCATATTCTTCCGCCAATTGCAAGAGTTCGTCCAGGCTCTCGAAGTCCCTCCGTCTTATATACAGATGGTATTCTGGTCTGAGACTGTCATAGATCCGGTCTATGCTTTCTGACACCTTCATGGTAGGGTGACGATGTATCAAATATTGAATAGCTTGTATGTAGTCACGGGCTTTCTCTCTGGGCCCTTGTCTCTTTCTCATGATTTCATCTTCTAGTTTATGGATGAAACGGGGTGGCAGGAAATGGCTCATGAATAGATTACGGAAATCGGTCCAATCTTTCAATCTATCCCGGTTGATTCGGTACCATTCCAGGGCCGTACCCCTCATGACTTCTGGTAATGTTTTTAAAAGGTCGTCGAAGCATATGTCGTAGCATGTAGCTAACTCTTCGATTCTTTCCAAGAACTCTAAAGTGTTTCCGGAAGAGTCAAATTTCAAGTTCCATTTTCTGACCGTGTTCATGATCTCTGCGTCATGACGGTGAACATTAATGGGAGACCCTTTCAACATGGACGGCTCTTGTGTAAAACTGCGATTTCGGTTATTGACGGATTGGTCTGAGGGCTGCAGGTCGGATGTCTGGGTAGCAATAGCGACTCGGGTAGGAACATGGAGGTTTACTTCCTTCTCATTCTGAGACTGCGGAGTTTGTTTTTCCTCACCCGTGTCTAGGGTTTCTTCCTTATATTCCCTCTCACTCGCGGTCTTTGCGATTTCTTCGCATAGATTTTGCGTAGACTTCCTCTGTCTGGCTTCTTTAACGTGGGTGCTGAAACGCGCCCTTAAAGCGTCTAAAGAACCACTGGTGTCTAATCCCAGACGATCCATTTTCTCTATTAGTTCCTGTTTCCGGAGAAGGTACATGGCTCCTAGGCTAGCGATGTAGTCAAATCCTTCTTCCGTTTCAGACATGGCGGTGTGTTCGGTTGTGTTTCCGGTTAAGTGTTTCTTGAATTTGTCTTTGCGGTGTGGACCTGTAGGTCCCTGCTCGGGCGCCAATTTGTGATGTGCTTTTTGTTTCCCAGCCGAGGTTTCGCTCGTCGGTGCCAAGGTCTATTGAAGAAAACACGAAACTCCAATGATAGGTCTTCTAAACCTAATAACAAATCCTTTATTCGAAACACTTAATATCTACAATTATGATTAAAGAAATAATATTTTAAGTTTATGACTCGATTTGGTACAAAAATGTGTATTCGCTGGCGTCACTTCCGGTATACGTTCTGGCCTAGGTAACACTTCCGCTTGTCGGATGTCCGGTTCTTGGCTGACGGTAGGACTTTTGCTACTGGGTTTCCTGTTCCTGTTTCCGTTTGGTAATTCTTACTCGACCGGTTTATTTCCGGGGGATCAGCAGGTACGTTTAAGGTCCCTGGTGGCACTTCACGGCAGGCAATAGCTCTGGTCGATCAGCAGGTATATTTAAGGCCCCTGGTGGCACTTCACGGCAGGCAATAGCTCTGGTCGATCAGCAGGTATATTTAAGGCCCCTGGTGGCACTTCACGGCAGGCAATAGCTCTGGTCGATCAGCAGGTATATTTAAGGCCCTTGGTGGCACTTCACGGCAGGCAATAGCTCTGGTCGATCAGCAGGTATATTTAAGGCCCCTGGTGGCACTTCACGGCAGGCAATAGCTCTGGTCGATCAGCAGGTATATTTAAGGCCCCTGGTGGCACTTCACGGCAGGCAATAGCTCTGGTCGATCAGCAGGTATATTTAAGGCCCCTGGTGGCACTTCACGGCAGGCAATAGCTCTGGTCGATCAGCAGGTATATTTAAGGCCCCTGGTGGCACTTCACGGCAGGCAATAGCTCTGGTCGATCAGCAGGTATATTTAAGGCCCCTGGTGGCACTTCACGGCAGGCAATAGCTCTGGTCGATCGGCAGGTATATTTAAGGCCCCTGGTGGCACTTCACGGCAGGCAATAGCTCTGGTCGATCAGCAGGTATATTTAAGGCCCCTGGTGGCACTTCACGGCAGGCAATAGCTCTGGTCGATCAGCAGGTATATTTAAGGCCCCTGGTGGCACTTCACGGCAGGCAATAGCTCTGGTCGATCAGCAGGTATATTTAAGGCCCCTGGTGGCACTTCACGGCAGGCAATAGCTCTGGTCGATCGGCAGGTTTATTTAAGGCCCCTGGTGGCACTTCACGGCAGGCAATAGCTCTGGTCGATCAGCAGGTTTATTTAAGGCCCCTGGTGGCACTTCACGGCAGGCAATAGCTCTGGTCGATCAGCAGGTATATTTAAGGCCCCTGGTGGCACTTCACGGCAGGCAATAGCTCTGGTCGATCAGCAGGTATATTTAAGGCCCCTGGTGGCACTTCACGGCAGGCAATAGCTCTGGTCGATCGGCAGGTTTATTTAAGGCCCCTGGTGGCACTGATCAGCAGGTTTATTTAAGGCCCCTGGTGGCACTTCACGGCAGGCAATAGCTCTGGTCGATCGGCAGGTTTATTTAAGGCCCCTGGTGGCACTGATCAGCAGGTTTATTTAAGGCCCCTGGTGGCACTTCACGGCAGGCAATAGCTCTGGTTGATCGGCAGGTACATGAACGGCCCCTGGTGGCACGGCGGACAAATCTCCTTCAATATTTAAAACCCCTTACCACTGGTGGGGGGAAGCTTTAAAATTGAAATTGCGGTTGCGGCACGGTCGGTAATGAGGACAGTTTCCTTCGATATTAAAACCCCTTACCACTGGTGGGGGGAAGCTTTAATAACGAAATTGCGGTCGGCGGCGGGAATGACCAAAAACACTCAGTCCAAAACTCAAAGTTGAAATGACAACTAAAGGTAGTGATGAAAAGTAGTGGTAGTGGTGAATTTAGTACGAAAGTACTCTTCCTCATATGAACTTTTTTACTAAAACCAAATGTGAATTGTATGATCATGAAAGTCAAACTTTCATGTGTTTCGATGTAACTTGATGTCGTGCATCAAGAATGTTGCCGATGGTAAACGTAAACATGCCATGTGTTAATGAGTCATACGAGATGCTTTGTTTATGCATTGACTGGTATGAATTCAAGGCCAAATTAAATATATGCACGAATTAGTTTTGCCTGCATATGGGATTTCTGAAGCGAGAGTGAATTGTATAAATTCGAAATGCAAAATTTGCCGTGCATTTAGGCTTAAGTTGGAAAAGTTGAGAGCATGTAACGCTTCGTTACAACATCTAATAGATTTTAAGTATTCCTGATAGGAAAAAATTAGTTAGGAAATCCCTAAGAAGAAAGAATTTAATGTCACTTAAATTTTTCTTACAATGCTTTAAACGGACAATCGTTTATACTATTTGTGGTTGCAAGTGACAAGGACATAGAGGAAATATGCAGTGCAAAAACAAAGTCGCGGCAGCATTCATTGCTTGCACAAATTGAAAGCTAAACTGAACCCACCTATGAAATAACAGTAAACAGTCTTTAACTGAGTCTCATCTTTGCTGAGTTTAACCACCTTACTCAGCTTATCACCGAGCCCACTCGAATATCGGATATTGATGGCCAAGCGGAAAATACTCTTGACTTGTTCCTTACGTCTGACCCTGATAAATACACTATCAATGTATTAACGCCTCTAGGCAGATCAGACCATAGTATAATATCTGCAAATTTCTCGTGCCAAACTAATCCAGTTAAAGAAAGAGCTCCGAAGAGAACCGTATGGCAATACGAGAAAGCCAACTGGGACGGTCTCAATAACTTCTTCCAGATCTTTAACTGGTCACTATGCTTCCTCGATAGTGACGTAGACTCCAGCGCACATATGATTACTAATATGATTATCTTGGGAATGAAAACTTTTATCCCGAATAGGGTTAAAAGCATCAAACCTAAGGAAAAGTCATGGTTTGATTCAAGCTGCAAAGAGGTTATCAGGGAAAAAGAAGTAAAGTTCCGGTGTTTTAGAGCCAACCCAACTGAGGAAAACCGGAACAAGTTTAAACAAGCCAGGAAGGCCTGCAATGCCCATATTCGACGGACCAAGTTTTTGCATGACCAAAAATTAAGGCACAAAATTAATAAAATTGTAAAAAATATGAAGAATTCTTCTTCTTCCTCGGTCCCTACGCTCGTTGACAATGACACTCCATTTGTCAGCTGTCTCACGAAAGCTAACCTTTTTGCAAGGCAGTTCGCCTCCAACTCTTCGCTGCCAGAGAGTGTCATGACTCCTCCAGTTATTGAGCGCGTCAATGATTCCATGGGACAAATCTTCTTCCGCACTCGTGCTGTGGCGAGAGTCCTAAAAGATCTCAACATACATAAATCCGCAGGTACGGATGGTATCCCCGCTATTATTCTGAAGAGGTGTTCTTCCACGCTGGCAAAACCCTTGCGTAAGCTTTTCCATCTATCCTATTCTTCTGGGCTCGTTCCGAGCAGTTGGAAAACAGCATTTGTCCAGCCAATTCCAAAAAAAGGCGATTCTTCTTCTCCCTCCAATTTATCGTCCGATTGCACTTACGTCCCTTCTTTCCAAGGTCATGGAAACGCTGATAAACTATCAGCTTAAGAAATATCTCGAAGATCGAAAGCTTCTTAATGACCGGCAGTACGGCTTTCGCAGCAACAGATCCACTGGTGATCTGATGGTTTATCTCACCGAACAGTGGAACAAATCTTTACATCGTTTTGGAGAAAGTAAGATTGTTGCACTTGATATTTCAAAGGCATTTGATAAAGTCTGGCATCTTGCTCTTTTATCGAAAATGCGTGCTTTCGGTATCGATGAATCCCTTCTTCGTTGGATTAGAAACTTTCTTTCGAACCGTTCAATACAAGTTGTATTGGACGGTTTCAAGTCTGAAACTCACAATATAAACGCTGGTGTGCCCCAGGGCTCCGTTTTGTCTCCGACCCTCTTCCTCATTTTCATTAATGATCTCTTATCTGTAACTTCTAATCCAATAAACTGTTTCGCTGACGATAGCACCCTTAGCTTTTCTTATTCGTTTCCAGACTCACATCCCTCCCCTTCGGATGTGGAACTGGAGCGGCAAAATATGATAAGCTCATTAAACTCTGACTTAAACAGCATTGTACAATGGGGAATAAGAAACCGCGTAGAGTTTAATGATTCGAAAACTCAATGCTGTCTTGTATCGTCGAAGCGAGATATACCCCCTTTGCCGCTGTCCATGAGTGGCACTTGCATCAACGAGACCGAACATCTCCAGATTCTCGGTATGTGCATCACTGACCACCTCTTGTGGAACGAACACATATGCGATGTCGCTAAAAATGCCGCAAGATGTTTGGGTTTCTTAAGGAGATGCAAGAAATTTTTCTCCCCGTCTGATCTGGCTATTATCTATAAAACTTCATCCGTCCAAAGCTTGAGTACAATTCCCATCTCTGGGCTGGTGCTCCAGCTACTTACTTAAGCCTCTTGGATGGAATACAAAAAAGAGCTGTGAGAATGATTGGTGATAGAGAGATCACTGACTCATTCACCCCTTTAGACCACCGTCGTAACGTTGCGTGTCTCTCCTTGTTCTACCGTTACTTCTACGGTAATTGCTCTAGTGAAATAGCCAGTTGCATTCCTCCCCTCAAACAATTCACCCGTAATACTCGCGCTTCTAGGAATGCCCATCAGTTTACCCTCGAGCCCAACTTCGGACGTACTGTCAAGTATAGAGAATCATTTTTTAGCCGTACTACGCGAATGTGGAACTCTCTTCCACACTCTGTCTTTCCCAATCATTACAATGTTCAAGAATTCAAGACCAATGTACACCGACACCTCCTTTCCAATCCCTTCCCTTCTCCCTAATGCACTCACTGTGTCTCTGGCATAAAAAGGGTATAAAAATCCCTTGAGTGGGTGCAAATTATAAAAAAAAAAAAAAAATCTTCTCAGCCACGTTTTCTGTCTCAACAAACAAATTGTGAAGTTTATGGCTGGCATTGCTATGAGCATTTGCACTTGGTGGGTAAATATGCAAAGTTGTATCAACATACAAGATCGTAACAAAACGTCAAGCCGTGCTGGTCTCATAAGGCAACATTAAATTCATTCGGCCTCATGTTATTAAAAAGACATCATGTGAACTTATACAATAGTGAGCGTACCTAAAGAAGTACGCAAAAACGTAAAAGGAAAAACAATCCGAGACCGATCATCGTTCTCTCTTAGATTTTATGCATTTAGAAACACAAAGTTCGCTATACAGTTCTTTTTAAACTCCTCTTTTCATGAAGGGAGCCACATACACAGCTGACCAAAAAAATAGGTGCGACTACTTATTTTTTTATTATTATTTTTTTTTATTATTTCATTTTTTTACTTTTTTTCAGTAGAATAATAATACTTCCATATCAAAAGAAATAAAAGACATTAAAAGGATCTTAAATAAATAAAAAATATCAATAATAAGAGGCCGAAACTGTCGATTGACGCTTTTTAGCTTGGTCAAAAGAATTGGTGCGTTTTCTTTAAGTAGGTACATATTAAAATTATTGATTTTATTAATATTTATTTTGGGTTATCTCAATTTTTGATTAACTTACTCTTATAACCAGATACCAGAGTATCCTCCAGTGTTGCCACGAACTTTTCGGATTCGGCATGGCATTGATTTCACAAATTTTGGCATGGTCTGCTGGGGTATGGAATATCATTATCTTTGTACTGCTTACCATAATTGGTTGCTATTTGTGAAATATTGCCCGCCTTACTTTCGCTTGAGTTCATACCAAAAGTTCTCAATGGAATTGAAGTTAGGGAATTGACTTGGCCACGGGATAAGAGGTACTTCCTTCTGTTGGAACCAATCTTCATCGAGACCCACCATGTGTTTTGGATCGCTGTAATGCTGAAAATGCTACTGGATCCGAAAATGTTTTGTTCCGAAAATGGAAACATGACATTTTCCAAGATATCCCCATAACCGTATTTTGTTAATATGGTTTTTATGAAGAATACTGGACCGACACCATACAAGGAAAAACATCCCGACACCATAATATTTTCATCTTCGTGTTTGATTGTTTTTTTTTTTTTTTGTATCGCATAGATGGTATTCTCTTCCGTCTGGACGTCTCAAATTACGCCAGGAGTCGGATGAAAACAATTTTTTTTTGGTTTCCTCCTTCCGCAGGATATTACGCCATTTTTGTTGCTCCCTTAGGTCCATTCCAACTGGCGTATCTAAGAGCAAATTCCTTTCGCGCCCTTGTGTTGTAAGCTCTGAGCAAAAGAAGTTTCCTGGCAACTCTACCAGGGAGATTAACAGCCTGATTTTCCCCCTTTTGTGAGGAATCACAAGTCATAAGCCCTTGTGACTATTTCTTGTGAGGATTGTTGTGATCGATAATATTTGTCGTATTCTCCCATAATCCTCACAAGAAAAGTCACAACGAAACTCACCACAGCCAATGTGAATATGGAAATGCGTTGCCAGAATGGATTCTTTGTAACTGCAATATGTATTTCAACGCAACATATGATGCGATTTCGTCAATATTGGCAACGCAAACAGAGATTGTGTATGGGGGTTGCTTTTATTATTGTAGTGTAATTTCAAAGGCGATGAGCAATTATCGTTATCAGTTGTGAACAAAGAAAAAGAATAAAGAAAAAAGAAAAAGAGCGTATGTCGTTTCTCTTTCCTTCCTTCTTTTTCACTATATTCATTCATACTCATAAATTAAAATGTCAAATCTCAAATAATTTTCTAGTTATGACCTGCTCTGAAGGAGATCACAATTTCGATTGTTTTTATGACTCTCACAAGTTTTGACTTTGGGGGAGAATACAAAAAAGTCACAAAATCAATTTCACCTCTTCTTATGACTTGTGAGGTATCAGTGATGATGGGGAGAATCGGGCTGTAAGACTTTGATGCCTTCTTCGGATAGTGCGTGCACTGACTGCGTTCTCAATTTTTGCGACTATAGTCTTTGATGACATGAAGGGATTCGACTTTATCTAGTACGCGAAGGTTAGTGGTAGTGGTAGGTGGTGTTTTTTCGGTCTGCCTCTATTTTCGCGAAATATTCTCGGCGTCGGAGCATTTGTTACCATATTTTGAGACCGTTCAAGGTTCAATGCTATACATTAATACGTTTTGCCTTAACGGCGTAGATGACTGACAAGTCTTTTCCCTTCTGGCGAGTAGCGAATTCTTGGACCCATATTGGGAGATTTAATAACAACAAATCATTTGTTTTCAGCTTTTAATATTAATATAAACAACCTACCTTGTATGTTAATACCGTAATAAATGAATTTAAAAAAAAATTGAATTTTATTTGGAGCACATCTATTTTTATGACCAAATTAAATTACGCTCCAAAACTTTTTGCAACGAAAACAAATTAACTGCTGGTCATTGCATCACTTAAATGCGTAGTTTGGCGTCATTCTAAAGAGAATAAACGTTCGTTTCTAACAAAAACTTGATTTTGCATTATAAGCAACCAAAACAACCGCTATTTAGGTACAAGTCGACAAGGGTCATCAAAAATTTCTGTACACCTATTTTTTTGACCAGCTGTGTATACCTGTGTTTACATTTTCAGCCATATCGCAAGGAAATGTTGCACATGCATTGAATTCCATCAAGAAGTTTTTTTTTTACTTTATAGGCAACAAATCTAAATACTCAACCAAATGTTAATCTGACACGATTTAGTAATTTATATTTGTGGAATCTTCAACTATTTCTACACAAATTTGGGAGTTCCATGGCAGATAGAAGCTCAAATAAAATCATTGAGATTGCAGAAACTTGTCTAAAACAAACTAAAAATAATAAGACAGTAAAGTGGTGACTTTTTTTTTAAATAGCGTCGGAACTTTAACGATACATAGTGGCACGTCTATGAAGAATATTACCAGGCAAGCAGGCAGAAAAATTACGAGATATTACACCGTCTATTTCTCTGTTTGCTGCGTTGGAGGAAAAAAAAAGATAACGAAGAAAAAACAAATACAGAGCTGCACATGCATATTGTTGGCATTGTTGTTCAGTATTTTAATAGAGGCTGCCAAGGTACTACGCTGTGGGAAGAAAGAGCAAGTAAAAAGGTCTGCGCGTGTCAATGAAGCAAAACAGTGATGCCAATGAAACTCTGAAACATGAAGCTGTATGTAGTGTACAATTAAATGAACATTTTGGATTTCTAACAAATCGGTGGGATATTTTGAAACGAAATTTCGATTTCTCCTGAGGGTCAACTTATTATAAAATAACAATTCCATGAAACCGACCTAGAAGAAGTGAGAACGGCAATATCACGGCTGAAATCCAACAAAGCCGCTGGAGCAGATGAACTAGCTGCCGAGCTGTTCAAAGCCGCAGGCGACGATCTAGATAGGAGCATGCACTCAATCATCTGTAAGATATGTTCGGAAGAATGCATGCCCGATGAATGGAACCTCAGCATTGTTTGCCCGATCCTCTAAACTGCGCCAACTACAGAGGAATTAGCATACTTAAAATCGCCTACAAGATCCTCTCTGCGGTAATATGTGAACGTCTGAAGCCTTCGTCAACAATCTTATTGGTCCTTATCAATGTGGTTTCAGACCAGGAAAGTCAACCATCGACCAAAATTTTCACATAGTGGCGCATCCTGTAAAAAACCTAGGAACTCCAAATCGATACCCACCACCTCTTCATCGATTTTAAGGCCGCGTATGACAGCATCTACAGAGACAAAATGTATAAAGCTTTGTCTAGTTTTGGCATCCCTGCCAAGCTCGTTCGCTTGTGCAAAATGACGATGGAGAACTCACGCTGCTCCATCAAGGTTGGCAACGAGCTTCCGGAATCTTTCGATGTCAAAAAAGGATTCAGACAAGGCGATGCACTGTCGTGCGATTTCTTTAACATCGTTCTTGAGAAGATAGTACAAAACTCCCCCGTCAACACCAGACCCAATATATTCCAAAAATCTGTTCAACTTCTCGCGTACGCCGATGATATTGAAATAATGGGAAGAACACAGTGTTACGTCAATGGCGCCTTTGTGAAAATTGAGACAGAAGCGGCAAAAATGGGTTAAGCGGTAAATGAGGGAAAAACGTCACAATAGACGCATATAACTTCGAGGTAGTAGAGGAGTTTGTCTACCTAGGCTCCGCTATTAACACTGGCAATAACACCAGCGCCGAGAGCAGGCATAGAATAACTCTTGATAATCGCTGTTTCTTTGGGCTAAGAAAGCAATTGAGTGGGAAAGCCCTCTCTCGAGCAACTATGGTAAAACTGTACAACACCCATCATCCCAGTTCTGCTGTATGGTGCATAAGCATGGACCTTGACAAACTCGGATGAATGTGCCTCAGGCGGTTTCGAGAGGAAACTTCTTCGGGTCATTGTACATTGATGGGGAATGGCGAAGAAGATACAACAGCGAACTTTACGAGTTGTACAACGACGTGGACGTAGCCAGAAGAGTCAAGGTCCAGAGCCTCAGATGGCTCGGTCATTTAAAGAGTATGGACACCAATGCTCCGGCCCGGAAAGCCTTCGACACTATTCCTGAGGGACGTAGAAGGAGAGGAAGACCGTGGCTCAGGTGGCACACACAAGTGGAAAAGGACCTCAATCAACTTGGA
The DNA here is from genome assembly GCA_943590905.1 of Sphaerophoria taeniata. NCBI lineage: Eukaryota > Metazoa > Arthropoda > Insecta > Diptera > Syrphidae > Sphaerophoria > Sphaerophoria taeniata. Next base: position 65,529,471 of record OX016540.1, read on the forward strand.
GTGCAAAACTGGAGACAGCTAGCTAGGGACCGAGCTGGCTGGCGGAGACTGTTGATTGAGGCCCAAGTCCACACCGGACTGTAGCGCCACCTTAAGTGAGTAAGTAAGTTTAATATTATAATTATATAAAATAGGTATACAATACATAATGTGGGGTTTTTTGTCTCCAAGTTGTAGATTGAATTATGTTTTTGGAATTTGAAAAAATGTATAAATATGCAAACGTAATTTTATAAATATTTTAATTTATTCTTATTTTTAATTTTAATTTTACAACTTATTCGTTCGACGCGTGCTTCTCCATCATCGGGCGGAATACTTTTAAAAGTATTCAAAATAAGAATATTTTTTTCTTAAATTCCAAAAACATAATAAAATATACAATACAAATCGAGTCGATTTTATTTCAGGCATGTCCGAATTGTAGGTTTTCGACAATATTTTAAGCTATTTTGAAAACGGCTGCAATGTCATACAAACTACAAATGTATACAGGGTGATTCACGAGCGTTGTGCCAAAAAGCTAGAGCGTGTAGGTTGAGTTGAGACAAGAAAAAAATCGTATGGGAGGGGGTCTATTCCCCCCCCCGTTTAGCCGGGAGGGGCAATTTTCTGAAAAATTGACTTATTTTGTTTAAACAAATATTAAAAATCAACGGCTTCGTTTACAACACCGTGTTATACCTTTCTGAAAAGCCAAAAACTTCTTCTTTCACTTTGTTTTTAAATTAAATTGTTTTAACGAATAGTTTAAAAAAAAAAATTTCAAACTCAAAATTTTAAAAAAAAAAGCAAAAAAAAACATTTTTGAACTAATTTTTTTTTCAAAATTGTATGTAATTAAGTACTAATTTTGTTTTAAAAATTCAATGTTTTTGTTAATTCTTAGTCGAAAACAGAAAACCAGATGCAAAAATGTCTTTTCGTTTTTGAGAAATTAAGAAAAAACCAAAACCACTTTTTTCTAAAAAAATCTTTGTTTTTATTTTTACCTATCTGGACTTTTAGTTTAATTTATTAGTTTAATTTATAAATTTAATTTTTTGTGATTGGAGTTTTATGAGGACTCAATAAAGTAGAAAAGTATTGGATTTTCCCTGGATTAATCATTTTGTTCATTGATAACGTCTGCCATTGACCGTTCACTTCTAGCTCTCCGTGCTCTCGTCGGCGGATTCTTGAAAACATGCTACGACCTGGGCGCCATCTATTGGGTTATCTTTCAGCGTTGAGTCTTTCGGCTTCCCGATCTCGACAACAAGTTAAACCGTAGCAGAAGTTCCTGTCCGCTAACTCTTCTCGAGCGTATGAGTTTGTTATTGTTATGTGTTGATGAATTAATATTTTAATTGTAAATGGTTGTTTAGTAAATATGCGATTTCTTTTATTTACCTTTAGGTTGTTAATTGTTTTTTCATTCAAGAAAAAATGCGGTTTAATTATCTTAAGCCCCTAGCAGGTAGAACTCTTCGCCGGCGAGTGGCCGCGGCGCGCCAGGTATAGTAAGAAAAAATTACAGGTCAGTTTTCAGACGTTATTAATGAACAAAATGGTTAATCCAGGGATAATGTAATGCTTTTCTACTTTATTGAGTCCTCATAAAACTCCAATTACAAAAAATTAAATTTATAAATTAAACTAATAAATTAAACTAAAAGTCCAGATAGGTAAAAATAAAAACAAAGATTTTTTTTTTAGAAAAAAGTGGTTTTGGTTTTTTCTTAATTTCTCAAAAACGAAAAGACAGTTTTGCATCCGGTTTTCTGTTTTCGACTAAAAATTAACAAACACATTGATTTTTTAAAACAAAATTAGTACTTAATTACATAAAATTTTGAAAAAAAAATTAGTTCAAAAATGTTTTTTTTTGCTTTTTTTTAAAATTTTGAGTTTGAAATTTTTTTTTTTTAAACTATTCGTTAAAACAATTTAATTTAAAAACAAAGTGAAAGAAGAAGTTTTTGGCTTTTCAGAAAGTTATAGCACGGTGTTGTAAACGAAGCCGTTGATTTTTAATATTTTTGTAAACAAAATAATTCAATTATTCAGAAAATTGCGCCTCCCGGCTAAACGGGGGGGGGGGAATAGACCCCCCCCCCCCCTCCCATACGATTTTTTTCTTGTCTCAACTCAACCTACACGCTCTAGCTTTTTGGCACAACGCTCGTGAATCACCCTGTATATCGTTATCAACGGTAGTCATAAGCAGTGTGTACATATACACTATACAGTCTCTCGGTCGATTGTTATATCCTCTTTTTGTACAATCTTGTGATTAATGTAAACTATGTAGGTATATATGTATGTATGTAAAATTATTATCCTATCGCCATCGTGCACTTGCGATTCCTATTGTTAAACCTAGCTTTAAATTAAAGGGCAGTTCTTAATCACTGTTGCAGCCGAACGTATCGACATTTATTTAAGAAGGCTTTAGATTCTACAAAGTACAAAGTATGAATATAAATCTTAATAAAATCAATGTATCTTAACGCTTTAACTGTAATTCACTGGTGCTGTGAATTGTTGCTTATTTTTCTGTTTAAACATTTTTCAATTGAAACACCAGCGAGCCAGAAAAAAAACATAATATTTTGGTTTACTGCGCATGTTCTTCACCCACCACAGACAATCATTAGGAGATTGGGTTTCGCTTTTATTTTATTTTAGTGTTGGGTAAGTAACAGGCACTTTTTGATGCTGCTCAAACTAAGAATGGTGCCTTAGTTGTGATTACAGAAAATTCATAGGTACATGTTCGCTGATACAAAACGCTTTTTACAATTTAATTTCAATATTGCTTAAGTCTTTGAGGATATTCGAATTGCTCATGCACAGTGGCGAGGCTTCATATTGTTCAAGTCGTGCATGAAGGACTAGCATAGAGGTGACATTACTTCAATTTCTATCTACTCAACAACGCATAGCATAGGTGCTCACATCTCACACTCGCTCATTTCTTATAACATATGCATCTACTACCTACATTTCATTTTCTTTTTATTAATTATAAGCTGAAAATTGTAAATAATAGCTGAAGCTAAATAAACAATCAAATCATAATAAAGGGTCCGCCACCTAACGTTTTTTTTTTGTTTTTTCAACTATTGCTTATTTCGTGAATGGTAACACCTAGCTCATGTCTGATTCGACAGATAATTAGTTTTATCCTTCCGCTGAACGAATATGGTTATATATACGCTTGAACAACGCTGGGAAATATTGCGACATTACTTTGAAAATCATGTTAATTTTGCAGAATGTGTGCGAAAATTGCGTACGGATTTTGGAAGAAGAGAAGCACCGTCAGCTCCGTATGTTCGTTATCTTGTGAAAAAAGTGAAAGAAATAGGCATCCTCATCAATAAACCAAAGCGTGAAAAGCCAAAAACAGTGCGTACACTCGAGAATATTGCTGCTGTGCTGTGGCAAAAAGTGTGCGTGAAGCGCCATCAACATCAATTCACCGTCGTTCTCAACAATTGAACATTTCGGAGACATCATTGGGACGAATTTTGCATAAGGACCTTGGTATGACGCCATACAAAGTGCATTGGTTCAGGAGTTGAAGCCAACTGACCATCCAATGCGTTTTCGCTTCGCTAAGTGAGCCTGCGATCGACTGAGAGAAGATGCCGATTTGCCAAAAAAATCATCTTTTCAGATGAAGCTCATTTTGATCTTGGCGGGTATGTAAACAAGCAAAATTGTCGCATTTGGGGCACAGAAAATCCGCATGCATACATTGAAAAGCCGATACACCCAAAACGAGTCACTGTTTGGTGCGGATTTTGGTCCAGAGGCATAATTGGGCCATTTTTCTTCGAAAATGAGCAAGGAGTGGCCGTTACAGTCAATGGCGATCGTTATCGGGCCATTTTGAACGAATTTTTGTTCACAAATTGTTGCTTATTTTTCTGTTTAAACATTTTTCATTTAAAACACCAGGATATTGGCAACATTTGGTTTCAACAGGACGGCGGGCGCTACGTGCACACAGCTGAAGCTACAGTCGATGTTTTGCGCCCTGTTTTTGAAGATCGCATTATAAGCCGCAGAGCTGATGTCGTTTGGCCACCTTGGAGCTGCGATTTGACACCGTTGGACTATTATTTGTGGGGTACCGTTAAAGTTAAGTGTTACGCCGACAAGCCAGAGACAATTGACGCTTTAAAGGACAATATTCGTGAAGCCATTGGTGAAATACAGCTGCACACAATCGATAATGTGCTTAAAAATTGGACCGATCATGTAGGCTACTGCATGGCCAGCCGAGGCAGACATTTGAATGAAATTATTTTGCATTATTAACCGGAAGGATTTTACTTTCAAATAAAAAAAGAAATTTGAGAAAATATTCAGTAGTTTTTTTTTTAGCATTTTCAAAAAAAAAAGTTATTTGGCGGACCCTTTAAATTATGAAATTCCGGGAGACAAAGTTATATCAAATTCTAGCTGCAAACCTATCCTTAGTGATAAATATACCATGTAACATAATCAGTTTCGTAATACAACTGTTAACATAATGTCTATTGAGATGCAATTAAAACGATTGCACCTTTTATGGTTTATACCACGATTTGAATAATCCTGCATTGGAATTGGAATCGCTTTTGTTTAAGAATTTTGTTTGTCCGCGGATCAACCTAAATTTGCAATGGTTTGTTCCGGACCTTGTTGGTGTGGCCGAGAGGAATACGCGCAAAAATGGCCATCGTTTGCTCTCACGAACAGCGATTAATGAATCAAGGTTAAGTACCTGGGTTTTTGGGCTTGATCAGCACTTATATTTTGACAGATATACAAATGCTGCTCTGACAAGTGACAGTCTGATAAAACGGCTATTTTACAGTTGCCGGCTTAGCCCCAGTGTGAACATGGCCTTGATAAGGACGATGATCATTCACATTTGTGCTTATTGCATTCACATTACTATTTCTAACAAGGTTGTATATAACTGAAACCTTCGGTTAAGTAAGGCAATTTCAAATGTGACCAAATTGATAGGATGAAGCAGGAGAACCAGTTTTGGAGGCTTCAGTTAGCCAGCACTTAACAACGAATGCCTAGTCGGGGTAAGATTATACTTATGAGCCTTGATTGGCATAAATACACGTTTCAATTTAAAGGTTAAGATTTACGTAGAGTAGACATGGTGGCACCAGAAAATGACATAGTAAAAAAAAATACAAACAAAACTCAAAAATAAAAAATAGAGTGAGGACTATCACACCTGCGGTAATTCTACCAATACTTAGCTTACCGAAGGAATGGCGGCTCCACCATTATTTTGATTTTCTGAAGGAAGGTGCCAGTGTCATACCAGACAAGCTGATCAAATGTGGAGGACCAGCATTTCACCAACCAAAACATGAAGTTTTAGTGCATGTTTTTGAACAAGAAGAAATTCCGGCAGCTAGTAGATAGAATAGAAGTAACCCGTTCATCAACAAGTAGGACGATCGTCATCAACTCCACTTTATTATTGAACAAGCTGTACCGACTTAATTTTTCGAAAAAAATACGCGGGCAGCTGCAACAAAATGTCCATTACTTCAAAACTGCTTCTGTATAAGAATGGTCTTAGCCATCATGTTCGATAGAAAAGTTCTCAAAGGACCAGTTGTCACCGCTTGTGAGGATGGACGATTCAGGAGACCGTACACTCGTTAACTGTGGAAATTTGATGAAGACCAGAACGGTCAAACTTCATCTGCCAGACCAACGGATGCAGTTAAATTAGGCACGCAGATATAATCAATTTTCAATAATCCCTATCAAGATGAAATTTTTCAATCGAAATGAAAATAATGTGAATAAAGAACATAATGGCAAAATATCGAAAATGTGCTAGAAAGTGACAAAAGTAAGCCTTCCAAACTCATAACATCGATCCGAACTGAAATAAAATAGATATCCTGCATAAAGTTTTTATTTTATTGCCATTCATAAAATAATTTTTGTTTACCTTCCGCTTTTCCATTATATGTTTATTCTCTCTTGTCTCTACCCAGAATATGGTGTCTTCACGTTGTTGCAACTAACATGAACCTGTACATCATTTGAACAAATGATTGTGTTGGAAACTGGAGTGAAAGCACTGCGCAAGTACAAAAAGAGAGACAACCAATATTCGAAGACAAAATTAAGTGGAGTATTTAGATTTAAAAAAAAAAATTCTAACCCATGTCTTGGAAATTTTCAAATCTTTGTGCGAAAGCTTAACATTCCCAGTATTACCGTTAGAGAGGGTGGTTAAGTTAGGTAAAATGGGCTGACAGTTGGTTTTGTTACCGTCACACTTAGATCAATGTAGATCCCTTGTGATACCCTGAAGTATTGTAACTTCTGAAAAAGTGATTTAACCTATGAATTCTATGGTTGGTCGAGCCATTTGGTGGACTTGAAAAAGTTCAGTAAGCGATTGCCTGGGAATTCAGATAGTTCTTCTAGTTCATTAAAGAAATAGTTGCCTAAATATTTATATCTAGTAGATACGGCAGAGTGCTGGACAGTTGCATGGAAGTGAGCCGTGTTCTCGTGCTCTTCTTTTACTAATATTTCTTTTTAATTCGCATTGAGGGATTCTGATGTAATGGTCTATGAGAGAGGTTTCAAGTACCGAGCCTTCTCTTGCAAGCTCATCCGCTTTTTCGTTTCCCGGCACACCACTGTGACCGGGAACCCAGCAGAGTCTTACGTTATGCTGCATACCAAGAACCCTTAGCTCCTCGCGATAGCAAGAAACAAGCTTTGACTTGATTTGCGTGGCACAGATCGCTTTTATTGCTGCTTGGCTATCAATGAAAAAGGTGATATCAGCGTGGGATATTGCCATCATGGATATTTGATTAGCAGCGTTTTTCACTGCCAAGATCTCGGCTGGGAAGACACTGCTATGGTCGGGAAGTCTGAATGAACTGGCAAGGCTAAGATTTTCCGAATAGAAACCTGCCATAAGTAAAGATGGTAAAGTTCGATTCATTAGTGTAAGGTACACTGTTTTCCCAATCTTATCTATTAGGAAAGCTGGTAGTAAAGTTTTTATTGAAGTCTAGATAAGGGGTCATGTAATCAGTACAAACGTTATTACCGACGTATTTTGTAAGGATCGTGGTATGGCCGTGTTGACTAGATCTCCAAATATTGGTCTGACTAAGTCGAAGAGCGTTGTTTGCTGCTGATTCTTGTGCAAATTAGTCTATGGGGTGAGATTTAGGATCGTTCCGAGACCCGCAGTTGGGGTAGTCCTCACCACCCCCGTAGTGCTAATGCATGCCATTCTTTGTACTTTGGTAAGGGTTTTTAAGTTCTTGGATTTCTCCAGACCTTGCCACCAAACCAAACTACCATAAGTTAGAATGGGTCTAACTATAGCTGTGTACGTCCACATGATTATCTTAGGATTTGGCCCCCAATTTCTTCCCAGAATTTTATAACCAAGAAGTGTGCAATCATGGCTGTCTTGTACACTGACAATCACTAGGATGAGGCCACATATTTTTTAATCGATTTTCGCTCTTTATACCTGCTGGAAATATCGTACCCATAAAAATTTACTACATTTGAGTAGGCAGACATTTTCTTTAAAAAAAGTCATAAAATTAAGGGGTTATTTAGAAAAGGCTGTTGGAATTTCCCTACATCAATTAAAGAGCTACTTAAAAACAGTATGAAAAAAAGCGTCACTTGGATGAGGCCACATTAAAAATCTTATAAAATATCAAGAAAATGAAAGAAATGTTTACAGTTTTTGGTTTTCAAACATTTATTTATTAAGTTTTTCTCCATTAATAATGAGTATGCCCCCCATTTTTTGATATGACCTCTATTAGACTGTTTGGAATGGAATCATAGTTTTTTTAAATAGTCGAGCGAAGTCTCGTCCCAGGCATCACGGATAGCTTCAATTAAGGACTCCTTGTCTTCAAATTGTCTACCACCTTCATAAACTTTTCGAGATAGCCATGCCCATACGTTTTCGATTATGTTCAAGTCCGGTGAATAGGGCGGCCATGGCAAAAGCTCTACGTCCTCTGATAAAATCCAGCTTTTGACAACCCTGGAAGTGTGGATGGGGGCATTGTCTTGTTGGAAAATCCAAGGCAGAGGTCCAAAAATATTTTTCATCTTCGGAAATTACCGTTCCAACAAGCATTTGTAGCTGTTTCCGTTCATTGTTGTAGAAAGAAACTCCAACTCGATTTTGCCATAGTAGGTGATAGCTCCCCACACCATGACACCTGATGTACGGCTGTGATGTCTTCCCAAAATTAGTTCCTCTTTTCTTAAATCATGGAAATAAAAGTTGTAACCATCGGGGCCGTCAAGGTTAAACTTTTTTTCATCCGAAAAGACAACGCGTTTCCATTGACTGCTCCAAGCGACATGTTCTGTTGCAAAGTTCATTCGCAGCTCCTTGTGTACTTGCTTTAGAACAGGTTTCTTTTTAAGTTTTCTTCTCTGGATAGTTACATCTTTTCTTATTATCCTTCGGACTGTCGAAATACTGGCTGATACACCGCTTTTGGACCTTATTTTAGTAGCTGATTGAGTGGAATTTGAAGCAATACGTGAAATTAACCGCTTTTCTCGGGATGTTGTTGCTTGGGCTGTGCGTCCTTTTTGGTTTTTTCCATAGTTTTGAGGATCAGCAAGATAGTTATTTACAACTGTCTTACTTCTGTTCAGCTTCTTTGCTATTTCTCGGCTTGAGAGTCCCATTTCCTTGAAAGCATCGATTTGTCCTCTTTCTGCCACTGTCAACGTCTTTCCGGAACCCATTTGTAATTGAAATTAAATAAAAAGAGTTATTTCTAAAACGTTCTTAAATATTGCAACCAAAATTTGGAAAAAAATCGCTGATGTGAACTTCTACAACGAAATATTCGCAATGGCCTCATCCTAGTGACGCACTTTTTTATATCCTTTTTAGGTAGCTCATTCATTAATTAAGGGAAATTCCAACGGTCTTTTCTAATTAACTCTATAATTGTTTCACTTTATTTTAAGAAAATATGTACCTACTCTCATATAGTAAAATTTTCCGGGTTAAACAAATTCCAACAGGTATACAGAACGAAAATCGGTTGAAAAATATGTGGCCTCATCCTAGTGATTGGCAGTGTATGTTTAGACCCCAATTGAGTTTCTTATCCAAGATAACTCCAAGGTATCTCGCTTTTTCTGAGAGTTGAAGTGGGGTGTTATCAATTTTCGGTAATTCGAAAGAAGGGATTTTCCTTCTATTGGTGAAAAATACCAGTTCTGTTTTCGGGAGGTTTACTTAATACCGCTACCGCATTTCTTGGCCCAGTTACTGACAGTAGTTAATGCGTTTTCTAATTGTTCGCTTACAGTGGTTAGGTATTTACCTGTCGCTAGAAGCGCTAAATCGTTGCCATATGCTACAACTCTGACCCACTGATCTTGAGTTTGATGAGAATATCATTCATCACCAAAGTCCAGAGGAGAGGTGAGAGGATTCCGCCTTGTGGAGTCCCTCTAGATGTGTACATATTTATATCAGAGTTACCTAGTTCACAATGGATTTGTTTGCTTTTCAACATTCACGTGATTTATATTATAAGTGTGGGTTCTATTTTATAATCAGTGAGTGCTTTTTCTATGACACTGTTGTGGACATTGTTGATATCAAGAAAAGATGCAAGGGTGTATTCTTTTACCGCAAGCGACTTCTCTGTTGTTCTTACTGCACAGTGTAGGGCTGTTTCTACACTTCTGCCTTTTGTATAGGCGTACTGAAATGGTGATATTGCCTCCGGCTTTAGGTAGCTACGGATAAGCATATCGATTAATCTCTCGTGTTTTGAATGCAAAAGAGGTTAGACTGATAGGTCTGAAATCTTTTGGTTCTGTGTGACTGGGCTTGCCAGCTTTTGGTATGAAGACGACTTTGACTTCACGCCATGTCTTCGGAACATTCCTAACTTTAGGCTGTTATGGAAAATGTTCATCAGATGTGGAGTAATGATATCACTGCTTTTTTGCAGCATAAAGGGAAGATGCCGTCTAGACCTGGAGATTTATAAGGAGAGAAAGAGTTAATAGCCCAGATTAACTTTTCTTCAGTTATAATTTCCCTAGGGATTTCAAGTACCGAGTATATGATGTTTGTTGACTCGTTATCTAAGTCAGCGTTACATCCTGGGAAGTGTGTTTGAAACAGGAGTTTTAGACTTTCTTGACAGGATTCTGTCCATTGATTATCAGGTCTTTTTAAGGAACCTATGGGTGTATTTACTTTGGAGAGGATTTTCCTTAGTCTCGCCGAATAGTTTGTACATTCAGTGCTACTGCAGAAGTTTCTCCATGAGCTTCGTTTCGCCCTTTGAGTTTCTTTTTTTAAATTTTCTCCAACTGGTTTTGTAACATTCGCAGTCACTTTTTACTCCGGTGCGTTTAGCCCGGATGATAAAATCATGACGGTCTTCAGAAAAAAAAATAGAGCGGGTGACTTTGGCCACTTTTTCAGATTGAAATGTGAATAACTTTTGCAAAAATTGTTTTTTCATGAAAATGTTTACATTTTTACCTACTTCGCTCACTCTTTAAGTATGCTAAATCTTGACATAATCGATCGATTACTTTCCAATACAGATGCTAAAATATGGGAGGCCAAAGTCTCAGCACCATTCCGGTTGACTTTGGCCGGGAGGACTTTTTCTTAATTTTCTAAGAAACTGCGAGCGGCAAGTCAATTTCAACAATCCCAAATGAAAGAGCCTATATGTAGGTATTGTATTAGTAGTTTACGCTGTATTTTCGGTTTTTAAAATTTTTTTAAACAACTATATTCCTTTTAATTTAAGTTTTGATATCCTTGAAAAGATATTGAAAAATGAGTCTCTCTCGGCAATCCAGTGTTGGAACAGGAAGTTTTTTTCTCCAGATCACTTTTGTTCACCTGTGCAACATCTTGTCTTTCTGGATATATAAAGCTCCGCCCAGCCAGCACCTCTTCGTAAGAACAACAGTGTTAACTCATCGTTGTATACACTCAAGAATCAAGATACAGCCGACGCACGTAAAATGTTATTTTCATCTTTACTGGAAACCTGACTATAAAATAGTCACCAACGCTGATAGAAATATCCTCGTTGGCCGTTATATTTTCGTCACTCATGATTTGTTGTTCTTGCCATTCGGCGAGGTTAATACTATCTGAGTCATCCAAAGATAAGGGCTTCATTAAGTTTAAGGTGGTATTATTGAGGATTCGAATGAAACGATGACTTGTTAATACACTAGTTAATTTACCTTTTTCATTCAATCAAATAGTTAAGTAGGTATACCCTTGTCTTGCGGCGTCTTGGCTTCCGGTTGCGACATACGTTTGATGGACTAGCTTTATCAGTATACATTTCTTCAGTGAAATCTTCATTTTCTTGTATATTGGAAGACTGTGTTAAGACGTTCGGCGATGTTGTGAAGTCTGCCACGGTGATACTAGCGCCAGGTTTTCTTTCTTGGCTTTCTGGTTGAGGTATCTGGGGTCCGCAGGCTCTTCATCATCAGTTGGATCAGTTTTTTCCAATTTAGATATAATTTTTTGCCTATCGCATGGATAAATTGCAGTTGCACAGTAGCCAGGTATTAACTCCTCATGTTAGCTATACCAGAATTTTTCAAAAGCCTAGGAAACACTTCTTTGGGCACTGTTTTGTTTTTCGGGTTCGCCAACTTGTAGTTTGCAAAGTTTTTCTTCCATAATTCCTTCAAAGGTCGAAAGAAGGCTACATCTGGTGGTTGTGCTATACGAGTGCAATTGGGATGAAGACAAATAAACCAATGATTGCCTTCGGACCAATTAACTTCCGGGCGTGAAGGAGATAGATAGTTTGGAACCAATCGAAAAACACTTTGATGTCAAACCAACCATGAGACGTAGCATTATATCAGCACCTTTAAAAACAACGTATACAGGTAACAATTTTCCAGTTGCTGTGCCAAAAAACATTTTTGAAGTTGAAGTTTAAGAATGGGCCATAACCTGCTCTGGATATTTAACGCCTCTCGATTAAAAATGGGTCTTCTGGCTCCTGGATCGTCTGAGAAATTGGTTTCGTCGTAGTAAGGTACTGATGTTTTCAGGTGGTATAGTTTCCAAACTGAAAGCAGGATATTGTTGAAACTTATATTGCTGCTCCTGATTGGCACACTCGCGATTTAATTTGGTGTTTGTAAATAAAATAAATTAATAGAGTGGCGCGACAGCTCTTGAAGAGCTAAGGCCTAAGAAGATTACTCTCATCAATAATTCTCTGGGTGCGTGTGAAGAATTGAGCGGACCTACAGTTTAACGCCGATTCCAAACGGCAAAGTTAAGAAGCACTTTTTCATGACAGATTGATACTCTTGGAAGTATTGTCAGTTCTTCGCAAGAGGCAGTGCCCGTGAAAGATGAAATAAAAACTATGGGCACGTGTAGGACTCGAACGCACGACGCACGTTCTGCTTAGCAGCCTGGACACTACTTGTGCCTTTCAAAAAATGAACATGCCCAATCCTTACCTGGCAAATAGTTGCTAAATTTGGCGACATATTTGTGTTTTTTATCCAGAAAAGCCTTGATGATATGAGGAAGATCAAATATGGAAAGCGGAAATCCCCAGATACTCGTTGTTAAAAGCATTTTGACTATGCTGGCTCCTTCTTCCACCGAAATTACAGTTTGCCCACCAACAGATTTTGTGTCAACGTTTGTGTCGCGACCAAAAGAAGGTTCCAATCACAAAATCTCGATGGCCCGTTCGAATAACCTCCACATCTTGTAGTTCGTGCAGAATATCCAGTGTGGCTTAAACTGTGCAATACAATGCGCCGTCTAGTTGTAAGCACATTATGTCATCGGTGTCCATGTCCTCTTACTCAGGCCTAAAGAAGCTGGAAATCATCGACGTATAGCGTTCGCTGCTATATGGATCGCTTACTGCACAATTTCTACACGAAACGTTTAGGTACTTTATTGGAATGCAGTGGACACTTTTGCATCTCATAGGTATGTGTTGGTACACCGTCTCAAGTTCAAGCTTGTTTACGTTCGTTGTTTACGGTATTACGAATGTGGTGAACATACAATGAACAAAGCGCACGGAACACTTCGCTTCGTTTTTTCGGATTATCCTATTTAAAATTGGAATTGCATTGTATACCCCCCAAGAAAAACTGAAAATCCTTTAACCGCAGAATAACATATGTATGCCCTAAAAAATTCACACATTCGATGACCATGACGGTGACATGATGGTGATTCTTCGGGAGGCAACACTGGTATCCATTTTTGTTGGCAGAGCAAACGGTCTCAAAGACCACTTCAAATCAGGCTTAATTTGTTTTCTTGACATAATTGCGTTGATGATTTCTGCTAGGTTTGTTTTAGATAGTCAATAGAATTGAACAACTTACTAACTTATAGTGGCGCTACAGTCCAGGTCGGACCAGATCCTCATCCAACAAGCGTCTCCAGCCAGCTCGGTCCATAGCTAGCAGTCATCGGTTTCGCACGCCAAGTTGGTTCAGGTCTTCTACCACCTGTGTGCTCCACCTGAGTCGCGGTCTTCCTCTTCTGGGATGCCCTTCCGGGTTGGATTCGAAGACTCTACGAACAGGAGCATTATTTTCCATTCGCTCTACATGTCCCAACCATCTAAGTCGTTGGACCGAGCTGAACAGCTCGTACAGTTCTTGGTTGAATCTTTGTCTCCATTCTCCATTTATGCAGACAGGACCACAAATCACTCGAAGAATTTTTCTCTCAAAGCAGCCCAAAGCGTTTTCATCGAATGTTGTCATGGTCCATGTCTCTGCACCATACATTAGGACCGGGATGTCACTTTAGTTGCTCGGGAGAAGACTTTACTACTCAATTGCTTTCTAAGTCCAAAGAAGCAGCGATTGGCAAGAGTGATTCTTCGTTTGATTTCAGCGCTGGTGTTGTTGTCTGGGTTCATAGCGGATTCCAGGTAAACAAAGTCCTTAACTACCTCGAAGTTAAATCTGTCTATGTTGACGTTTGCTCCAAGACGTCGATGTTGGTTGTCCTTTCTTGTTAACAGCATTAACTTGGTCTTGCCCTCGTTAACCGCTAGACCCATCTTCCTGGCCTCCATCTCAAGACTCACAAACGCTCTACTGACATCACGCTGTGTTCTTCCAATTATGTATTCGTATCCTTGTAGCTGGACGGACTTTTGAAAGATTGTACCTCTGGTGTTGACGTTGGAGCTTTGCACAATCTTTTCAAGAATGATGTTGAAGAAATCGCATGACAACGCATCACCTAGTCTAAAACCTTTTCTGACATCAAAAGCGTCTGTTAGGTTTTTTCCGACCATGAAAACAGCGTGAGTTTTCAATTGTCATCTTACACAGACGGACGAGTTTTTCTGGGCTGCCAAAACTAGACATTGCTGTATATAATTGGTCTCTATAGACGCTGTCATACGCGGCCATGAAATCGATGAAAAGGTGGTAGGTATCGATTTGAAGTTCCTGGGTCTTTTCCAAAATCTGCCGTAGGGTGAATTTTTAATCGATGGTGGACTTTCCGGGTTTGAAGCCACACTGATAAGGTGAAGGACCTATCAGGTTGTTGACGAAAGGCTTCAAACGTTCACACAGCACGGCAGACAAGAACTTATAGGCGATGTTAAGGAGACTTATACCTCTATAGTTGGTGCAGTTCAGTGGATCTTCTTTCTTGAGTATCGGGCATACGATGCCGAGGTTCCATTCGTCGGGCATGCTTTCCTGCGACCAAATTTTGCAGATGAGCTGGTGCATGCTCCTAACCAAATCATATCCAGCTGCTTTGTACAGTTCGGCGGCTAGTCCGTCTGCTCCAGAGGCTTTGTTCGACTTAAGTTTTGTTATCGCTATCTTCACTTCGTCAATGTCGGGTGGGTGGAATTGTTGGCCTTCTGAACCCAAATTGAATGGTTCTGTATTGCTGGAGGAATTTTGCTCGTCATCGTCATACAGCTTGGAAAAGTGATCTTTCCATATCCTCAGCACTGACTGTGGTTCTCCTACGATTCTATGGACAATAATATGTTCTGATTTTTACTTTTTGTATATCTCCTAACGACATGATTTTATCTGCTTCACTGCTTGGCGTTCTATTTAAAAGAATTAACACCTTTAGCCTTTTGGTAAGATTCTCCTTCACAACTGGGATGTGAACGAACGAACCTAGCATTTCTGTAGATTTGAGGGTTTTGGGAGGTGAACGAACGGGTCTTCTGTGTAATAGATAATAGAATGACCAAGTGCAGACTTTGGTTAGAAGTCGATCCTTACAGAAGTGTTGTTACCTGTCTAAAAATAAGTAAGACTCGAAAATATGGAGTAAATGTAGGTTTTCGTTCTACAGAGCTGTTGTGCCATGGTGGTTATTGGTATAAACATTAAAGTTGCAATGGATTTTAATACATAAGTTTGTTTATTTCAATAAATGTTTATAAGTTTAGGAAATTGGAAAACAATCTAGGTAAATGCGACTGATACAACCAGCGAAAAAGTCAATGAACTTGCTTTTAACACACACAAAAATAAACTGGCACTTTTGTACTACTTACCTTACAACAGATTATAAAAATTAGAGGTTGCCTCTCTATCCAGTCCGATATTTTTAAGCACAAGAATAAACTTTCAACAGGTACATAGTTTAAGTTGATGAAATTTCACTTTTATCTCATCACCAGCGTTCGGCAAACAAATAGCTGGTTAAAATATTGCTGCAAACAACGAATGGTTGGTTAGCCATCTTTCGGATGTATGTAGCTGTTTTTTTTTTATTTATTTACACTTGGTTTAACAATCAACACACGAAAAGTTATATTGAATACACCTGCGGATTTGTGCAGAGGTTATTTATGCTGCACTTATAGAACCAGGATTTTCAAATGCATGGAAAGAAAGGTGAGCAAAACACAAAAATTAAGAACAAAAAATAAAGTACGTAAGGTGGTAAAGTGCATAAAATCCTATAGTTTTCTAGTTGATTGGCATTTGGCAATGGATATTCTGCAACCAAGCAAAACTGTCAACAGCGCGCATTGAAACAAATCTAATAAACACTATGGAAAAGAGGGAGACAACTTGATTTGTGTTGGAATTTATGTTAATATTTAAAGGACAAACTCGAACGTTTTACTAATTTGAACTTTATAAAAATCATGCTTTCAATTGCACATGGTCATGACATACATATTTTACTGCACATAAGTATAATAAAGAAATTATTTCGCTACCGAAAACTCGAAAATTATAATAAATAATGTCAAAAACAAAATACACTCATTCCGTCGTCAAAACGCCACAAACTATGAGATTTGAGATTGAGAACGAAAAGATGCGGGGTTCATTTCACAGATAAATTTAAAAGGGAGATGGGAAACCGAGTTGTTAAAATGACAATACCGACAAGCTATGGACCATAGTTACTGCGATAGTATGCGTGTTTTTACCAATACTATCACAGTAAATATTGTCCAAACTTTGTAGGTGTATATACAAAGGTATACCCACCACATTTGTGGAGTTGCTTTTTCTCATTTATTCACAGACACGAAATAACAGTAAAATAAAATTTTCGGTATCCGGAGGGTAAAACGTAAGTCAGTTTCCGATCTCCTTTTGTCTCTGGTTCATTTTCCATATTTTACAAAGGACCAAAGGAGAATCATATAGATGGCGTTTTTCTTTTTTACCTCCGAGCAGATTAGATCAGATCACGGATGTGTCAAAAAAAAAAATCTGTGTTTCTTTTTTAGCTCCGATTAAATCGGAGCTAAAAATTTTCATGCTCTGAGCTAAATCTATTTGCTCAGGATAAATCGACCGAGCAAATAGAGCAGATAGCTAAGCGAAGGCAGCAACCGTAATCTGATCTAATCTGCTCGGAGGTAAAAAAGAAAAACGCCAAGAGATAGCGAACGGAATTAAATGAACGGTTTTAAATGAATTTCTAATGGGGAAGTCATAGCTACTTTTGGCGTTTTTCTTTTTTACCTCCGAGCAGATTAAATCAGATTACGGTTGTTGTCTTCGCTTAGCTATCTGCTCTATTTGCTCGGTCGATTTATCCTGAGCAAATAGATTTAGCTCAGAGCATGAAAATTTTTAGCTCCGATTTAATCGGAGCTAAAAAAGAAACACAGATTTTTTTTTGACACATCTGATCTGATCTAATCTGCTCGGAGGTAAAAAAGAAAAACGCCATTTGTATATATATTTGAGGGGTAGTTTCAAGATGGAAAACGATGGTGATGCCATCCTAAGAATTTTCACAGAAGCAGTTTTTTTTTACATAAGTTTGTATTGTGTGTTCTGTGTGTTGTGCAGAAAACTAATCTTGAAAGTACCTGCTAGTTCCATATACAAAGCATAGCTATCATTGGGGGCGTTCAGGCTGGTCTTGGACTTTGTATAAAGGCACAAGAAGTGTCGCCATCTAGTTCGAAGCCGTAAAAGATAATTTTTTTTAAATATGATGGTATTGAGAAAAAATGGCCAATTAATGTGAAAAATGGCTTTCTCTGGTTTTAACTAGATGGCGACACTTTTTGATAATATTTGGTGAACACACATCTCCGATGAACGCATACAGCATCAAGAAAGAGAGTAATCTGAGTAATGCGATTGTGAAACGCACGGCGCGTGCATCGGCAAGGAGAATATTCAGAATAATTCAGATCCAACGTATTTCTGAGAAAAGCTTTGTATATGGAATTACCAGGTACCTTTGTATATGGATTTACCAGGTAATATCAAGAATGGTTTTCTACTTGGTTTGACAGTTTTTTGACAGTTTTTTACATAAGTTTGTAATGTGTGTTCTCTGCTTGCTTGCTTGAAAACCATTCTTGATAGTACCATATAATCCATATACAAAGCCAGGTACTATCAAGATTGGTTTTCTGCTTGGTTTGACAGTTCTTTGACAGGAGCAAGCAGAGAACACACAATACAAACTTATGTACAAAAAAATGGCTTTCTTGGTTGTAACCAGTTGGCGCTACAGTCGAACACCATTTCGATCATACCTGTTAAATTTATATACAAAGGAGAAAAGCGGAAAATAAAGCAACCACAAAAAGTGGTCATAAAGAAAAAGTAGTTATAATTATAACCTAACACATGCTTCTCACTTGTTCTGGACACACATTTTTGATTAAATAAAGATAAAGATTATTTGGAAAAGTATTCCTTTTGTTAATTGTTTTTAAGTAGTGGCTCCCTAAAAAGCCGCTATAATTGGTTACCCCGACGTAATCCAGAACAAGCTACACATACCAAGTTTCTCACATTTTTTCATTTTTTTATGCGATATAATCTCCGCACCTTAAAAGGACGCCGACTCATTTTTTCACAGCAAGAATTGTCGTCTGAAGAAGAAATGCCTAAGAATAGAGACGATTCGACGGTGGAGCAAATTAACCAGCTCCGCGAAGAACTGCGTGCAGCACACGAAGCAATGGAACAACTCAAAAAGACACAAATTGCCCAACCTGGTACCTCTTCTTCTCAAGAAACGAATGTACACGAATCCTCGACATCGCAAATGCAAAACATTCAACAACCAAACCAGCCTTTCACCCCTTTCACCCAACACATTCGTCTACCCAAATTCAATTCGATGTATCCACAACTCTGGCTTACACAAGTTGAGACGGCCTTCCAACTAGCTAATGTTAACAACGATGATGAACGCTACGCCAATTTGCTGGTTAGTCTTGAAGGCAATGCCTTAAGAGCAGTTGGCGATTTAGCCAGTAATCCACCCGGCAACAACAAAAACTCATCTGTGATTTTGACAGCAAATCAACCAACTTGTCCATTTGCAGTTCAATTCAGTTGAAGTCCTTCAACCAAATATTCAACTATCAAATCGATGAAAATACAAGGCCACACACAGGTTGATTTACATTTGTGCCTGGCTACACAGGGATTTTTCAAGCTACTGAAAAATCACGTGCGGTGGCTACACACTAATGTGCTTACTCACAGTACACAGAATACAAGGTATTATATTCCCGATTTTCTTCTTCTCAAGTTCGCGCATATTATGTCAAATTTCAGATCCAAAATGTCATAATAAAAGAAAAGTAAAAAGAAAAGAACAAAACTTTAGATTTCTGTCTCTGTCTGTATCATTTACTAAACATATCAGCCATTTTTTTTCCCTTGACGAATTTGACAATTGATCTGAAATTTTTGGAATTTCTTTTTGTGCCTTTTCTCACTTCTGTCATTTTGGTTTCTGACAGATGCGCAATATAATACCTTGTATTCTGTGTACTGTGGTGCTTACTCACGTTCTTCTTTTCCATTTCGTTGCGGGGAACGTGAAATGTCTCTTTTTTGTTTGACATTTTTTTTAAATTATGACAATCACAAAAAATTTTGACGATGCAAAAAAAAATATTTATTAAAACCTTTTTTTGGACATATGTAGGTAGGTAGGTTCTTTGCAGCCTCTGTCCAGGAACATAATTAGCGCTTCAATTACGCCGCGCCGTTTTGATACCATAAACTTGTGTTACCTTAAATAAATAAATTTTAAAAATACACACAGTAAAGTGCATAATAGATATTTGGAGTGTTTAAATTGGTTTTGTCAAGATAGAGAATCAAGTTCTTAATCTTAATATTTGAGAGTTCGCTAAGCTCGCGAAGGAAGGGAGCACCAAAAGCCACTGTTCTGGCATTTAGAAGGGCAGGGCAATCACACAAAAAGTGCTGGAGTGTTTCCCTTTGCGCCGTCTCTACAGCTTCGACAAAGTACGTTGTGGGGAATACCAAGTTTCAAGGCATGTTGTCCGACTGGCCAGTGGCCTGTGCAAATGGCAACTATCCTACCAATGTCTGTCCTAAGTTTATTCAGAAGTTTTTTGGTACGTTTCTGGTCGTAAGTGAGCCATATCTGTCTCGAGATTGTGCCAATAGATCCCAAGTATCATATTAGGTCTTTGTCTCCATTTTTTACTATAGGTTTTATTACAAGAGTAGAATGCCATACTAGCTTTCTTTACTCCTTCTTCTATGTTACTTTTCCAATTTAAATTGGAGTCTAGGATAACTCCTAGGTATTTAGCTTTTTTGGATAAAGCAAGTTGTTGTCCATTTAATCTTGGTAAAGGCAAGGAGGGTATTTCATATCTGGTAGTGAATAACATCAGTTCAGTCTTGTTCTAGTTCTAGTTAACTCCAAGTCCACATCTAGTGGCCCATTTGATAACTTTTTTAAGAGCTGTTTCCATGTTTTCACTGAGTTCCGCCGAGGACATCAGCACCATCGATCCTTGAATGACTCTGGTTCGGAGCATGAAGACAATGGACTTAGGTAAACTAGTCCATTATTGGCTATAAGTACCGCACTTTCCCTTCAAGTTAAAGGAATTTCGCTTGCAGCGTCAAGGAGATCATCATCCTTTTTTCGTTGATTTTCCGCGGCGGGGTTTTGCCCACTACCAAGTTCACATCTTGAACCTATACGGAAACCTCGCCTAGGAAACTCATACCATTGTGCAGTTTGTTGGAAGAAGAAAAATGGTAGTAATATAAAAATCGAATCCAAATTCGAAATCGGCGAGAATTCAAGAATCGAGTACATACCAGACAACCTCAAAGAACCATTTTATCGCGATTCGCGACAATGAAAATCAAGAGCGACTAAAACCTCAAATCACCGTTGAAATGGGCGATTCAACACTTTATTGCCTATCGAATTTGAATTTAAACATATCCATTACGAAATACGAACATCTGTGATATTGATTGATGATTTTGTATGTTGATATAAAGAATAAAAATTTATTTAACTAATTTAAACACTTTTTTAGAATCAACTTTGGGTTATACTTATATTTCAATATATGTTTTTTGTTAACATTTCTGACATTGTTCCATTTAGGGGCTTGCATAAAAATACCAGTCAAGTCAAGTTGCACCTGGAAACCAACATACAAATTGGCACTATTGATGGTCGTTGATTACCATAGGTAAAACGCCGATTCGGAATCTGATTTGAACCGGAACGCTGAGCGTTTGTTGATTTTTTGTATTTCATCGACTCTTCAAAACCTGATGCTATCTCCCATACTTCAATGTGGGGAAGTATGTGCCCTTAAAGATGGTATGCTCTAGAATGCCCTCCACACCGCCGAGTGCCTGAATCATATCGGTTCGATAGTTGTTTAGATTCCAGAGCTTTTCGTGTCGTGACTCGTGACGCTGATGCGTCCACCAGAATGGATTTTGCTTGAGAACTTGGTTTGCTTGAATTCAGTTCGAATGCGCCATCCTTTGTCGTATGCCAGAGTGTAAGAGTGTATTGATACGAGGAATACCACAATCTCAACTGTCTTCCAAATCTTCCAAGGTCAAACGACGGCTGGATGTATCGGTTAAGATTGGGAATCAATCACTCATCGTGCGACATACCTAGAATGATTTTCACCATATAAGCCAGGCAGTTTTGATGTTAAACAGCATTGTCAACTTACCTGATCGGAAATGTGTAATTCCGACATCGGTTTGCTTAGACCATCTTAGTCTGACTGCGGGATAAGAATGAGACCCATGCGCCATGCTCAACATTCCAAGACCACCCAACTTTTTGGGCGTATAAAACACTACGGGTGGGAAACGCGAAGGCATTTTCGAGTTCAAACCGATTTTAATACGAGTCTGGATTTTGTTCTCACACTTTACCAGCAAGTCGAGAAGCTCTTGTGTGTTGACAACAGCTATTTATATTTAGAATTTCAAAACTTACTTTTGAATTTCCCAAATCCTTTTCAAAAAAAATTATGGATGTTCAAATAATATTTTCAAATGAAAGATTTGACAACGCCTGCCTGAAAAAAAAACAAACAAACAAACTTCAAAAAGGGGAACAATTTAGGAATGAAACTGTATTGCTCACACAGAAAATTCAGTTCCCTTCGTGAGCATCTTCCCCCTTGACTCTTCATCCCTTTTGCCTACAAATTCACTCGTTAGGGCACTGAAAAATTCCTGTGTAGCCAGGCACTTTGATTTGATTCAGTTGACGATTGAGTTGAACTGTGTATGGTGCGCTTTAAGCGAACCATACACAGTGTGAGACGACATCTAACAGATACATCATGTATGATCATTCGGTTTGCACCCTAATCCAAACATAGGTTGAATTCCTTTTATATTATCTTCCTTATCTCTGTTCATCCACTCCTTCGTGCTGCCTTTCCTAAAGTATCTGCATTCTCAATAATTAGCTGATGCAATAAAGTTGTTCGTTTAATACACAAAAGTTATCTCTTACCTTTTATTTAAATCTTTATGCAAATCATAAGATTACACACAGTTCAACTCAATCGTCAACTGAATGAAATCAAATGTAAATCAACCTGTGTGTGGCCTTGTCATTTCATCGATTTGACAGTTGAATGGTTGGTTGAAGAAAAATCAAAAGATTTTGATTTTTTTGAAGTTGAATATAAAACTGAATTGAACTGCATGTGGACGAGTTGGCTGATTAGCTGTCGAAACCACACATGAGTTTAAAAGGGAGATGGGAAATCGAGCTGACAAAATGACAATGCCCTATGGACCATTATTACTGCGATAGTATGCGTGTTTTTACCAATACTCTCACAGTAAATATCGTCCTACCACCTCATTTTTGTTGCTGTTTCTTCTCATTTATTCACAGATACGAAGAAACAGTAAAATAAAATTTGCGGTATCCGGAGGGTAAAACGTAAGTCAGTTTCCGATCTCCTTTTGTCTCTTGTCAAAACAGCCTCAGTCAAATTTTTGAATTTGAAGCAAGTTGATCTATTGCTAAAAATGAAAGAAATTTTAAAAATAGTTCAAAATAATCCGGCTATTTGGGAAATAAAAAGCGCCGAATATCGGAATAAAATGAAGAAAAACCAGGCATGGGATTTAATTTTAGAGAAGTAGAAGCAATGCGTTCCAACTCAGTCTATGCAGTGTGTGCTTGAACACAAACCTAGTTGACAACTCAGTTTACAATCGAGTTGAAACGTGTATGGGGCACTTGACTATCATCAACAATTCTCTGAGTGCGTGTGAAGAATTAGGCGACCAACAATTTAACGCCGATTCCAAACGGCAAAGTTGAGAAGCACTTTTTCATGACAGATTAATACTCTTGGAAGATTTGTCAGGTTTTCGCAAGAGGCAGTGCCCGTGAAAGATGAAATAAAAACTTGGCCTGAGTAGGACTCGAACCAACGACGTTCAGCTTAGCGGCCAACGCACTTACTAACTAAGCTACGGACAACTGCAACACACAATCGTTAAAACTCACTCCTTAACTTTGGTCCTTTCTTGTATGAAGTAGTTTTTCCCCATGACCCCTTTAAGGCTCAGTTAACTTGAACCCTTATGGCGAGAAATGATAATATGAAACTGAAAGCTACCAAAAAAAAGCTTTTTCCAGCTGCAAGAGTATGCATGTATAAAAAAATTAAATTTGAGGTATTTGGAAGGTAGAACGTAGGTAGGTTTCCAATCTTGTTATAACTGATCGGTGAAGTGGAAATTATGAGTTCTGGCTGGAAAGATTTTTTTTGAATTGTATAAGAATCTGCCAGAGAGTTGGAAAATTAAAAGTGAAGAGTATAAAAACAAAAATAAAAACCATTAAGCATATATTGTTCTTTTGGACAAATTTAAAGAAATCGAGCCTTGTGCAAATATAGACACATTAAGTAAAAATTAATGCCATATTTGCCATTATTTGGTCAATAACCAGAGCTGCAACTAAAGCGTCCGATATCGTTGAAATTCTAAAGAGAACTGAGGCTTGACAACATGTTTGATAAATGTGAACGCAGTCCATCAAGAATTTGTCAAACCATGCTTGTCAAACATATTTGATAATGTGAACCCCCCTAATGTGTTTACTTTTAAGTCTTGCCAACAAAAACTATGTGCCGGGTGTGGCTGTATTTTTGTTGGATTCAAATCAGGAACAAAGAAGAAAACAGCTAAGAAAAAAACTACCAACGAAATAAACTAAACATTATGTAGGTACACTATGATTTCGTTGCAGCCAGCTGCTCATGTTTTTCGAAATTAATCCCACTTGAATGCCAGCGCAATGCTAAGGCTAAAATGTAAAATCGACTTCAATTCGCTTTTTAGAAAGTCTCGCTTCTTTTCTTGGACCCAATCAAATCTTTTTTCTTTCTCAGGATGATAAAGCCCGAGTTCCGATCGGACTCAAAGCATTAATGCACATGCAATATCGAGTTTCCCTTCCTGACCATGACTGGGTTTTAGCTGCTGGACATAAACTAATACAATCTGTTTACGCTGGTATTATTATTGAACCGAATCGTATTGGATATCCTTCAAAAGTCACACATTCAGAACCAACATTTAAAGCAATTCGAAGTGGCAAGCACTCTAGTTCAACTGAAAAACACGTGCCAATGATTTTAACAAAATTTTTGAATTGGAATCATTCAAAAGTTTCGCCTTCACAAACGGTGGATCTACAAAACCGGTAGTAATAATTTCTGCTGATGGAAGACCTGACGAAAATCCTCGGTATGCAAAGGTTATATTTTATGATATTTTCGGCGATTTAATTTGGATGCTCTTTTTATAGTCACAAATGCACCGGTTAGGAGTGCATATAACCGTGTAGAACGACGAAGGGCTCCACTAAGTCATGAGCTTGCTATCTTGATTTGGCCTCATAAGCATTATGGGTCACATTTGGATTCTAATGGCAAAACAGTTGATAAGGATTTGGAGAAAAGGAACTTTGAATATGCAGGGACAACATAAGCTAATATTTGGAAATTTTTAAAAGTCGATGGCTTTGATGTAGAGTACATACCACCAAAAGAAGACGATTCTGAGAATGTACAGTTATTAGTTGATGATTGGTACTGTAAACATGTTCGTGAATCCCAGTACTTACTTCAAATAGTTTGACAATTTTATTTCCTGACGGATTTTTGCCTCCACCAATTAAATTAAGCCAGACGGAAAACGGATTAATTATATCGCAAGTGGGTACTGATGATGGTAAATTTATTGATCTTTAAGCTCGCCTTGCAATATTAAATCTTCAACCTGAAGCTACAGATTTCCAACTTATTCCTTACGATTGGTTTTGTCCTTCGGTCTCTGAAAAATTAGCGAACAGAACATGTAAAGGAATGTGGCCTATACCACACATCTCATAAAACGGTTTTGCAATATTCAAAAAATTTACATCCTAAACAAAAAATGATGCATGAAGTATTTCGACGTGACGGCGAGCTCAAGAGCTGTTATGCATACTTGGAGATGAAAGCGAAGGTACGGGAAATGCTGAATGGATAGATGAAGATGAAGTAGATGATAATTTCAAAGTGGTTAAAGAAGACGCTGCAATACCTATTTTAAAAATATCGGATCATTTAGATTTTAGAGAATCCCTGGACTAATATGAAATTTATTTATTTACTTAAAATTTTTTTTTTTGTTTTTTTTTTTTTTAATTTTCTTTACATTCTATCCTAAAAATAAAGTGAATATATTTTTATGTTTGGTAATTTGTGTTTCTTTCAATTACATTTTTTTTTGGAGTTTACTCCTTTAGAATCGATTCATATATAGACCCCGGTATGAAAAAATTATGGATAGGAAAATCAATCATTGAAAAAAGCGTTATAAAAAATTGACTACTAACGCTTTTTTTAACTCGTAATAACTTTTAACCTACTGGATCGATTTAGATGAAATTTGGTAGAAAGATAGACTAGAACCTGCGGAAGGGCATACGGTATTTTTTAACGCAATAAAAGGGGTCGAAAAGGTCACAAAGGGGTTGAAATGTTAGGTCAAAGTTTGTATGGAGGTCGATTAGGTTAGAAGTTTAAAACTCATTTTTATGGCTTTTGACTAAACATAAATAAGTATGACATTCAAAGTTTAAAAAAAAAATAACCGAGGGGGGGGGGGGTGAAAATAGGGGGTTAAAGTTTTAGTGCCACGTCGAATCTATTTTATTGAACAGAGATTTCAACGTAGAACGGTGAAATTTTCACACATGATACAGAATTTCATGCTCTTCAATTTATTCTACCTTAATTATAACGGTAACTCATTAATATAGCCAATTAAGACATTTTCACATAAATTGGTATATAAGTTTTAATCCTATTGACTGGATGTTGAAATTTCCATATGTCTAATCTACATGAAATAACGGTGATTTTGATACCTCATTTGTAAGGATACGTTTCCTACAAGCCTCACAATCTCCATTTTAAAATAAATATAATTGCACACAAACGACCTGCTTGGTTCGTACAAAATGAAACATCACCTGTGGGAGAATCCCGCTATGGTCAAAATTCGATCGGTGTTTTTCGATCAAAAGCATCCTAGCGTGCGTTCTAATAATCGGATTTTCAAGATTAAGATCTCTTAAGAAGCACAAGGCTTCAGGCTTTAATACAATGTACAATTCAATGACATTCAATTCCATTTTATATGCAATAATGCATGATAAATGTGGGCCCAATTGAATTTTCATCATTAAATAATGAAAAGTTGATAAGAAATGTCACTGTTCTGAAAACGTAATGATGCAGTTTTGTAGTATTTTTTATTCTTTACAAAAATGTTTGTAGAAGTAACTACATTGATTCACTCAAAAATACGAAAGAACGTTTTAAACAAAGTTGTTGACATTCATATTGCCTACCATTAGTATTGAAGTAATATATTTTATCAAAAAATCATTATGAATAGGTGTATGAGTATATGAATTCATTCCTTTGGAATATATATGTATATATTTTAGGCTGCGTTGATGAGTTCTCTTTCGTGAATTGATGGGGTCACATCGTTTGAGAATCAATAAATTTAACTTTTTTAATTATGAAGTGCGTTTTGTGTAATTTGACTATAGATCGTAGAGATCCAAAGATTCTTTGTCATCTGTGTAACAATTATAGTCATGCTAAATGTGCAAACTTAAAGAGTATTGAAATTGATTACATGCTTAAAAATAAAATAAATCACAAATGTGAAAACTGCTTAAAACAAAGGAGAAATTCTCTTGTGAGTGATCAATTGCCTATCAGTGTACAACTTAATTCCTCATCGAACAATGGAGTTGCTGCGGCTGCTAATGTTAAAGACAAAGTTCTGGTCCCTGCCGATGTTGCTGCTGTTGTTGGTGCTTTCGCTGCTTCTACCACTCCTCCCAACTTGGTTGATCCCACATCGAATTCTGATGCATTAAATGAAAACATCACTCTTGGTATGTTGTTAACTGAAATTAAGAAACTTCAACACCTCAACACCCAAGCTATTTGCCAAATTCAACATTTGCGAGATAAAAATGAACAACTTGAAGCTAAGATTGACGTCTTACAATCTAAACTTAATGTTCTTGAGCAAAAAGATAAAATATCATCAGTTGACATTGTTGGGATACCTAACGTAAACAATGCAAATGCCAAAAATAAGGTTATTGATCTTCTTGCTAATGCAGTTGGTGTCGATATAGATGAGAGTAATATAGAAACCTGTTTTGTAAAAACGAGAGCTAATAATAATGAAATTGGTTCTTCACATGCTGCTACGTCCAAGATCAATGTTGTTTGTGTAAAGTTCAACTCTCTGCGCTCCAAATCAATTGTAATGCATAAGATGAGAGAAGGAAAAATTAAATTATTTGCCAAGTTCTATGGTGATGATGTCAACAACAAAAATCGCATATACATAAATGATAGTCTTACTCCTTACAACAAATCTCTTTTGAGAGATGCTAATCTTCTGAAAAAACAACAAAAATGCAAATATGTTTGGATAAGAGACTCAACTATTCTCATCAGAAAGAAAGACGGCGACGGTGTTATTAGAATTAGAAGTCATGAGGATTTCACAAAGAATGATTTATACCTCAACTCTTAATTTTACCTAAACTCTTAAAAATGGCTCAATTAAATAATTCTTTTAATAATTCTTTATCAGATCCTCATGACTTTAGCTTTAATGATAGTTTTAATGATAGTATTTTTTCCTTGAATAATTGTTCTAAAATGAATTGTTTATGTATTGATCACTCTAAAATTAATTTAAATTCAAATTTATCGGTTGTTCATCAAAACATTAGAAGCTTGAGAAAAAATTTTGATACATTTGTTACTAATCTCACGTCTTTAGATCATTTGCCGGATTTCATATTCCTCTCAGAAATTTGGATTTACGAGGCTGAAAAAAATAAATATTTCATTCCTGGTTTCAATTTTGCTGCTTCTTGTAATGAGTCATATGCAGCAGGTGGGGTTGCGGTATTTTATAGAGATGATTTAAATTGTGAAGTTTTTAACCCAACTCTAAAAAGTGCAGATATCATTAGTTTGAATGTTTTGATTTCGGATTTTAGTTTTACTTTTTTGTGTTTGTATAGACTACACTCATTTTCAATTAAAGATTTTCTGGACGAATTTTCGGGGTTTTTAAATAATCAGAGTGCTAGTAATATGATTATTTTGGGTGACTTTAACATTGATATTTTGAATGTCTCTCCTGATTCGGATAACTTACTAACCATATTGTCTTCTTTTGGATTTTGCTCATTGATTAATAAACCTACTAGAGGTTCTTCTTGTCTAGACCATATTTATCAACGATCTCATAGAAACAATAATATTGATTATATAGCTGATACTTTTGATCTAGGTGTTACTGACCACAGTTTAACTAGTGTGCAATTTGGTTGTAGCATTAAAAAAATATCAAAAACTCAATGCAATACCTCTATTAGAATTGACTACGAAGCTTTAAAGACTGCTCTAATTTATGAATTTTGGGATGACGTATATAGCGAAAGTAACCCTTCAAAGGCCTTTGACTTATTTAGAAAAAAACTTGACATGTATATATGTAATAATAGTCAAATAACTAACACAATCAAGAAATGTTGTTTTATCAAACAGTGGATGACTGCGGGTCTACTAAGGAAAATAAAATTAAAAAACAAACTCTATGTTAAAACTAAAAAGCATCCTCAAAACACTAGATTGAAAAAACAATTTGATAGTCTTTGCAAAAAAGTAAAATACGAAATAGAATTCTGTAGAGATAATTATTACAAAAACAAACTTATTACTAATGCTGGTAACTCCAAAAAAGAATGGGAAGTGGTAAATGAGATTTTGAAAGGTCCAAAAAATCCAACTGACATTTTTCTAGATGATGGGGGTACAATGACAAATGAGCCATCTGTTGTAGCAGGTTTATTTAATGAGTTTTTTTGTAATTTAAATCAATCAGTCAACGCTTGTGATTTTCGTAATGTCTGTGATTGTTCCAGCCCTATTGTATCTGATACCTCGTGTCCTGAATCGTTTTGCTTTCAAAAGTTTTCAGCAATTGAAATCCTCAAAATTATAATGTCGCTTAAAATGTCAAACTCAACAACAGATGATTTAGTGTCTGCGAAAGTTTTAAAAAATATTTCTTATCTTGTTTGTGATATACTTAGCTATATAATCAATCTTTGTGTTTCTCAAGGTCTATTTCCTGATTGTTTGAAATTAGCTATTGTTATTCCTTTGCATAAGAAAGGTTCAACTAAGAGCCCTAACAATTATAGACCTATTTCACTTCTATCAGTTTTTTCTAAAGTTTTTGAAAAGGGAATGAAGTCTAGAATTGTCTCGTTCTTAGATAGAACATCTTTCTTTAATAACTCTCAATTTGGTTTTCGTAGAGGTAGAAGTACAGAAGATGCAGTTCTAAAAGTATGTGATGAAATTTACTCAAGCTTAAATGAATCAATGTCTACTGGCTCTTTATTTATAGACATAACAAAAGCTTTTGACATGGTAGATCATGACATTTTGCTTGATAAATTGTATAAGGCTGGTTTTCGGGGTTTTATTTTCAATTGGTTCAATTCGTATCTTAAAGATCGTAGACAAAAAGTAAGAATTAAAAATATTTTAAGTGAGGAAAAAAAATTAGTAATGGGTGTTCCACAAGGGTCAGTGCTAGGACCTATTTTATTCTTGATTTATGTCGATTCGCTTTTTAAGCAAAATTTCAATGGAAAAATTACGGCTTTTGCAGATGACACTGCACTCACTTATTCTAATAGAACTCTTTTTGATTTAAAAGTCGCTGTCACTCATGATCTGGAAATTCTTCGTCATTGGTTTTGTCAACACAAGTTTTTAATAAGCGAAAAAACTAAGTTTATGCTATACAGCTTAAGTGCAGCCACTTATGTAGATCTGGAGCTTCGGTTTCATTCTGCAAGCTGTCCAAAATTTCCATTATTAAAACTCTGTCGTCATTTCGAAAATACCAACTCTTTTGTTTTTAATTCTAACTGTTGTAATAGCTGTTTTAATATAGAACATGTAGACCATCTTAAATATCTTGGTGTTTTACTGGATTGTAGAATGAATTGGAAAAAACATACTTCTAATTTGACTGCATATTTTAATTCAGTTTTGAGAAATTTGTATCATTTAAGTCTTTATTGCAATCAAACTGTATTAAAACTTGTTTATGATGGTCTTTTTAAATCCAGGCTGCAATATGGCTTAACATGTTGGGGTGGAACTCATCGTTCTTTAATTGATCCTTTACTTATTAAACAAAAGCATGCCATAAGAATTCTATGCAAAGTAAACCGAAGAGCAAGTAGCTTTGTGTTATTTAAAAACTTAAATATTTTGCCTCTGAAACATCTTTATTTCTACAAAGTTCTAAAAACATTTTTCGAAAATTCTGGTTTTTTACTTTCAAGACTTTACGGCCTTCATAACTTACGTGTCAATAACCGCTGTTTGGTTCAGATTCCAAATATTAAAAAATCACACTTTACTCATTTCTATAAAATTACTTCAGCCCGTCTTTTCAATAACCTCCCTGAAAATCTGAGACGTGAGAGGAATAAGTCGGTATTTCTTAAAAGCATAAAAAAATGGCTTTTTACTTTCAATCATGATTCAGTCTATTTCTTAATCAATGTAACAACGTAATTTTGTAAACACTCACTGTAAATTTTTCAATCAATCTGTCATAGATATCTAAATGTAAAAAAAAAAAAAAAATGTCAATTTAAGCGATCAAAATTGATCCCCATCAATTCTTATTAATTATTTTTCTAGCTATTTAATGGTACATTCACCGCAACCATTTAGGTTATTGAATGTTCCTAACTATTTTGTTTATTAATATTAGAGACTATATTTTATGTTGTATTTTTATTTATGTTATATTGTTACATTAATTTCTCTAGTTTTGGTAAATAAAATAAAGCAATTAAAAAAAAAAAAAACTTTTAACCACTATTAATATATTTTAGCCTGCTCCACAGCTGGTCTAATTTTAACACAATTTTATTTAATTTCAATTGAACTCGCACAAAGCCTTAAGATAATCATTCTTATTGAGTGAACTCCAGTCGCGCGTCGGAGCTGACATGTACAATTTGGGGGGGGGGGGGTCTTTGTTTTGCGACGTAACATTTTAGGGGAGTTACAGCAAGTGTGACAAAGCCTGTGACCGGGGGGGGGGGGAGGTTGTCAAAACAGCTAAATTCAGCGTGACGTTGTTTAGGGACGGCCCCATATATCAATTTTCTGAATATAGGTACCTATGAAAGTATGAAGCAATAGGAATATTTTATTCCCCAGCATTATATTGAACAGCTCAAGTCATGCAAAACACGCGGAAATAACCACCGTTGGAATTGAAATTGAAAGAGTTTCATTTTTAGTTTATATTTTTTTTAATGTTATATTTAAATATATAGTAAGTATTTCAGTTCATAGGTACTTAAATTAGTGAATGTAATAAATCTATAGTGTTATTTTAATTTCCATTCGAACAGTATAAAAAAGGAGTACAAAATAAACACTTGTTACATACATACTTATATAAAAAGTTGTTCTATAAAACAAATGACTGTTTAAATAATGATTTTTAGGTAAACTTACTGCATCGCAGTTGGAAATTTAAGATTGTGCTCACCGCGCGACGATGATATTAAATAACATAATAGTGTTGTAGCTATATAAATTCGTCCACTTAATAAGCACTTTGGTTATATAAAAATCTAACCCAATAGGTAAAACAAAACGAAAAATACTGAATCTTTTGTCTTAATTTTAAAATTTTTCTACTATCATATCCGATTTGAATTTTTGTATAATAGTAGCGTCTTCACTTTCTGGAGTTGAAATTTTCACAGTAGTGTTCCTTAAACATCGATAGTCGGCACTTGCGATAGTTCGCGATTATTTAAAAAAAACATCCGATAGTATCGATAGTCTATCGATAGTTTTCAAAAAATAAAAACAACATTATTTAAATCTATATTATAAAAATGAAATCCTGTTCGTGTATGATCGAATAACTCTCAAACGGCTGGATGGATTTGGCAAATTTTTTTTTTATTTTGTTCGTGTTAGTCTGTAGATGGTTCTTAGGGAATTTTTTTTTAAATTATTTGCATATAAGGTGTACTAACCAGGAGCATGCATATAACCTAACATAACCTGGAGAGTCGACTGATATACAATTTTAAAATAACTTAGCAAGAAAATTCACGCACATGATGCCCAAGTAAAGACTCACCTCTGGCCAGAGGGAGAGGGAGAGGCGGACAATTTTTATTAATCAAAAACCAAACCGGTGGCTAGACAATCTCAAAAACTGTTTTTTTTTCAAATATTGCATAGTTTTGCTTTAAAAAAAGCAGTTCGTTTAATCCTTTTGGCTTGAGTCTATTGCGGCGTTCAGTCAATATTTGACCAGCTTTCGAAAATATTCTTTCTGAGGGAACTGACGTTGCCGGTATGCAGAGGAACTTGTCTGCCAGTTCCTTAAGCCTTGAACTCGATTTGTCCCAAAATTGTTTTGTACATTCATTTTTTTGAATAGATGGCTTTTCCAATTGCGTTTTCTTATATCGACAATTGCGTCAGTCCCTGGTGTTCGTAGGTTTTTATCGGGTTCGTCCAGAAACGATAATAAGTCGTCGGATATTTTTGCTGGATTTTGTCCTGATGATATTGATGATGGTTGCTCTGATTCTAGGTTTGATAATTCAATTCGATTTGCTTTTAAATAGGAGGTAAATGTTTTTTTCTAATAATTGTGAAGCTTTATTTGATTCTTCCAAACCGCTTCCGTATAGAAACAAGACAAGAGCACTAACACTAACACTAACAAACACAGACAGTGCATTCAGTGCTCACCGTTTTTCAATAGCGAATGGAAGTGTTTAGTAATAAAGGAAAGGGGAATTAAAGAACTTATATTATAATTATGACACATTCGATAGATCGATAGTTATACAAACCATCGATGTTTTCGATAGTCATTTCCTATCGATAACTATCGATAGACTATCGATGTTTAAGGAACACTATTTCACAGCTTCCAAAACATCGACCAAGTCCAAAAACATTTTGACTCCAGAACTCCAATTCTCATAGTTCTACCCTTATTCCATCAAGAATCTCAATGTTGTTGGTTGCACATAAGCCATCGGTATGATAGCTCTTTAATGTTCAATAAAAGGGAACCAACTTCTTGATTTTATTAGTATGCTGTTTCTCTGACGCTAATCACGACATTAAGTGATTAAGTGAAGTAGATTAAGAACACATCTCGACTTTTCAGGGATTTAGGGTACTTATTAGTAGGTCGAAACGTAGAATAATAGTACTTTTAGTATAATACTACGTTTTCATCGTACCCAAATCCCAGAAAAGTCGAGATTTGTTCTTAATCTGCTTCTACAGAACACTGAATTTCGAACTGTACTCGTGCCCATAAAGATTTTATTTCGTCTCCCAAGATTCCTTTCGAAATCAGCGTTAAATTGAAGGTCCCCTCAATTCTTCATACGCACTCAGAGAATTGTTGATGAGTGTTATCCACTTAGGCGTTAGGCCTTGGCTCTTCAAGAGCTGTCACGCCAATTTTTTTTTTTTGCTTTTTCAATGGGAAACACAATCTTTTTAAATTGCACTATACTGAAAATTTTTTCACCCTCGTTATATAAAACGTAATTATTAAGGTTTCATTTAGTCGATATATTATAATCATTCTCCAAACTCACCGATTATATCGAGATAACGTTTCC
The DNA here is from genome assembly GCA_943590905.1 of Sphaerophoria taeniata. Lineage (NCBI taxonomy): Eukaryota > Metazoa > Arthropoda > Insecta > Diptera > Syrphidae > Sphaerophoria > Sphaerophoria taeniata. The sequence continues at coordinate 65,563,633 of OX016540.1, forward strand.
TCCTGCAATTCCCCTTCTGGTTGCTTATGGAAGAAAACTGGTATGGGAACACGGACAAAATATACGAGAAAAAAACCGCTGAGTGAGTTTTGATATCAATATGCTCAATGCTGTGCTTGAGGTCGTTGGTCTTGAAATTAATGAGGGCAAAACATAACATTAATGAGGACAAAACATAGTAACGGGCTTTGTATATGGATTTACCAGGTAATATCAAGAATGGTTTTCTGCTTGGTTTGACAGTTTTTTGACAGTTTTTTACATTAGTTTGTAATGTGTGTTCTCTGCTTGCTTGCTCGAAAACCATTCTTGATAGTACTAGGTAAATCCATATATGGTAAACTGGGGCACATTCGTCAGTTTTTTGTTTATCATACAATATTTTCGTTGTTTATAAGTAAAATATAAATTTTTTTGGCTCATGATGTAGATTCAATATTTGTCTTCAATTTAAAGAAGAAAAAGTGTTTATTTTACTTATCAGATTTCAATGCTAGCGTGTTTGCAATTTCATTTTTTTTTAACGAATGTGCCCCCGACCGGGGCAGTTTCGTCACTCAATGGGGTACATTGGGCATTGAAAATAACTTAAAGAAATACATGAAAAGTTTGTTCAAAAAGATCTTATTTCTGCCTAAAAAGGAAATTTGATCAAAATTTTATTATGTCTCTGTCGTGGGTACACATAAACTGGAGGCAAGTCGTTCCCAATTGCATTTATGATGCCTACAACCGTGACGAGTGCCTCGTTCAGCCGAAGTGACCTGACAAACACTTCTCTGACCTTTTTGGGCGAGCACCTGTTACCAAGTTATTAAAAATCGTTCAAATTTACCTTTGGTGTATCCAACACGGTCTTTATTGCGGATTCATCCAGGTTGTAGATATCTTTTGGAAGAAAACTATATTTCTCATAAAGCTTCCGAAGATTGGTGAAGTAAATTTCGACTTCTTCTTTATTAAGCCCTTTAACTCGAGCCGCGCTTATGTTTTCTGGCTTACTTAATGAAATGGTTGGATTCCGCTTTGAGAACCCATAAAGCCAATCTTCGGAAGCTTAAATAAAAAAATAAAATAAATAGAGTGGCGCGACAGCTCTTGAAGAGCCAAGGCCTAAGTGGCTTACTCTCATCAACAATTCTCTGAGTGCGTGTGGAGAATTGAGGGGACCTACAATTTAACGCCGATTCCGAACGGTAAAGTTGAGAAGCACTTTTTCATGACAGATTGATACTCTTGGAAGATTTGTCAGGTCTTCGCAAGAGGCAGTACCCGGGAAAGATGAAATAAAAACATGGCCTGAGTAGGACTCGAACCAACGACGTTCTGCTTAGAAGCCAACGCACTTGCCAACTAAGCTACGGGCAACTTCGGAAGCTTGATTTAGTGAATTCCAATTGCTTGGATATGACAAGTTATTTTTAAATGCAAATTCATATGCAAGTTTTCGGAATGCGAAATAAGTTTAACCAAAGTGGTAGAACGCAGACTTTTTGACATATATTGAGATTTCTTCTTCTTGAACTTTTGTGAATGTTTGTTGAGAGGTGTACTTAGATTGAAACTTGGATTCGTTTTCGGATACAGAATCCGAAGATCCTCTCAACGGATCTCGATTCTTTAGCCTATATTGTAGGGTCTGTCGTTTTATGTCATATTTCCTCGCGGCAGAAAATATCGTTTCTCTTTTCTTTACAATATCCTGAATCGCATTTCGGACCGAATCTTCACTTATGTTTGTTCTATTTGTTTTCTTCTTATATGTTCGAACCATATCTGCAGAATTAGAAACAAGACATTTTTGTAAAATCCGGGGTACATTCGGCATCTGCTGAATCTCCCCCAACAAAAGTGATGAATCTACCCCAATTGCTCAAAGCAAGCATTTATGGGCACATTTCAATTACAAATGCATTACATTTTTTTTTTCAACTAAAATCCACTTCCTTACTAATTTTACTACATAATCAATGAAACTAGGATTGTTTACACTTAATTTTACAATATAAAATTCACTTACTTATCAAACAGCTGAAATTATATCGTAGATCCAAAAACACATGAAACTGCACAATTCAACATACAACTTTTTTTGACGCGAATCTGCAAATGTCAAACTAAGAACGTGTTCATGGCTTTATTAAAGGATGTGTTCAGTGTTATTTTTAATTCTTAATTCAAAGTGTATCCAGTCAAAAAACGACTGTGCCGAATGTGCCCCGATGACGAATGTACCCCAGTTTTACAAAGGTAACGGGTGTTTTTTTTTTTGAGGTACAGTCAACTCCGCTTAACTGAACTCCGTTTAACTGAAAACTTCGGTTATCTGAAACAAAAAATATATAACCGAGCCATTTTGAACATTTTCCACCAAAACTCCTTCGCTTATCTGAACTCCGCTTAATTGCAAACTCCGTATAACTGAAACAAAATTGTTTGCCTTAAATTAACATTTCTCACTCATTCAACTCCGCATAAGTGAAACAGTTGAACAAAGCCACAATTGTTGACTATTGTTTAAAAAACGCAACATTTAATTTAATTTATTTTTATTGCAAAAGTGTGATGGTGTTTTTATGTCAAAATTATGGTACACGCATGAATTACACTAGCGTCATCTACGTAAGTTACTTTCAAATCTACGTTGCAATGGAAGAACAGAATATCTGACTGTGCGATTACCTATTATAATTTACACTGCAATGATGTGATGTAATGTGTCAGTCGTTTGTTTGTTGAAAACTGCTCTGATGAAATATAGATCATAGAGCCCTCGAAGCCTTTGCTGAAAACTCCCAAGTTTCCGATACAATAGTATAAGATGTCTTTTTATAATTTGAAAAACAGAAAACACACAACAATTATTTTTATTTTTTTCTTAAATAATTTTTGATTTTTTAACTTAACAAGAGCTGTTGAGCAAGTTGAACTTGAGGATTTTTATTCTCAACTTGTGATATTCAACTTTCGATTTTCCCAACTTCCAAAAACAGTAGAAGTTGAAAGACAAACTTGAGAGTTTTCTCTCAAATTCAAAATGTTCATATGAATTAAAATAATTGTTTGAATATTTCGAGAAAACTAGTACCATTTGCCACTAGCCAGTCTTCGTCTCACTTTTGGCAACTTTTTTTTTGGCCATGACAATCTGTATATTGAGGAATAAGTCTAGCAAGAGGTTTCTGAAGGGGTAGAAATAGTGGATCTTTTGTTTGGCCTTTTCAAGCAGAAATAATTTCAAATATTGATCGTCGTCGCGTCGGTCTGTGCTTTCGGGTAAGGTTGTTTTTCGATACATTCTCGAAGGGAAGCAATGCCTTGGGGTATGCTTAGTTCGACATCGTTTAGTTCTTTTCTGACCTTTTAAGCTTATGTGGGACAGATTGGTCGAATGCTGGCAAGTTTTGGTTGACAATGAATTTACAGAAAATGGAATTCAGACCGAACCGTTTCAATTGAAAAAAGTGTGCGGACTGATAAGTTTTTGCACGTAGCTAAGGACGTTTACAAATGACAATTTCCCACGGTATGTAAAAATTTTATTGAACATTGAACATTGAATTTACAGTACTTCGCACATAAATGTGACGAACTACAGACACATAGCAGCACTGGCGACTGAGGCCATCGGCTGGGACAGAACAAAATATTAATACAACAGAGAGAGACAGATAGACACATAGAAAGAAAGCACACATAACATAAACCTACGTGGCTCAGAGGAGGAGATTAAGGTTTGTATTGTCTCATGTTATCGCACAGGTAGCCTCAGATGAGCTGGCGATTTTCGTAGAAAAAGAATGCTGCCAAAGCTGGGGCTTGAACCCGCAGCATTTGGCATTTGACATAAATTCAAATCTTAAGTTAAAACAAACTCCAAAATATTCCAGGAAAATTTAAAAAAATTAGAGAACCCAACTTTTGAATTTCAACTCTCGAGTTGAGGTTTACAGAAGTGAAGAAAAACGATTTTCAACTTGTCCCTTAACGCTCAAGTTTTTCTTAACTCTAGAATTGACCAACTTGAGGGCTTCCTACAAGTTGAGCAATAGTGAAGAGAATGGCTCTAAGTTACTTACTTTATCTTTTGTTTGTTTTTAATTATTATTATTTTTTTTATTTTTTTTAACATGGCAGTATTTAATTTTGACAAAACTCCGCTTATTTGAAAAAAGTTTCAGTTATCCGAAGTTCGGTTAACTGAACACTCAGCTTAACTGAAACAAATTGTCTGCAAAAATGGTGTTTCAGTTAAGCGGAGTCGACTGTATAGAACTTAAAGTTGGCAAGTTGGCATTACTTTCCAAGACGGCGACTGATTTAACAGCTGTCAAATGATTTATTCTCAGTTTGGTTTGACAATTCATCATGAATAGACTCACGCCTGAACAACGCTTGCGAATTGTGCAATTTTATTTCGATAATAATTGTTCTGTGCGGAATACGTATTGCGCACTACGTTCATTTTATCGTCGACAAAATCGTCCATCAAAGCAGTTAATTCGATTAACCATGGAACGTTTTCGCACCAAGTTTACTCTAATTGATAACTCGCATCCCCAGAGACGCGCGCCGTACGGTGCGTACAGAAGAAGCTATTGCTACTGTAGAGCGTAGCATTGAGGAAGACCCGAATGAGTCCATCCGCCATCGAGCACAGGAATTGGATCTGTGTCCATCCACTTTATGGACGATTTTGCAGAAGGATCTTGGTTTGCGTGCTTACAAAACCCAATTCGTGCAAGAAGCCAAACGATCATCAAGCAAAGCGTAGATTCGTCGAATGGGCCGAAAACGAGAAAGCGAATTTTGTTTAGCGATGAAGCGCACTACTGGTTGGTTCTGGAATGGCTACGTCAATAAGCCACAAACGCTTGACCATTTGGAAGACAACATTCGCCGTGTTATTGCCGACATACGGCCACAAATGTGCCGAGCCAGCCGTGGCAGTCATATGCCAGAAATCATATTTAAAATGCAATGCCACAAGATTATCTTTCGAATAAATAAAAAATCAAGTCCATCGAATATACCACACCCCTTACATGCTATCAACAAACAAATCAACATCTGTCCACCGCCTAGGAAAAAACGTCACTCTTGGTAGCAGCAATTTCGAGGTAGTTAAGGAGTTCACCTACCTTGGAACAAACATCAATCCCACAAACGACACCTTTGTGGAGATCCGAAGAAGAATTACTCTAGCGAACCGCTGCTGCTTCGGTTTGGCAAAATAACGGGGTTCAAATGGCGAATGGAGAAGAAGGTTCAACCGAGAACTGTACGAGCTGTACCAAGATGGGGATGTAGTCCAGAAGGCCAAGAAAAGGCGACTTCATTAGCTCTGACACATCGAGCGAATGGACAACAACGCTCTAGCCAAGAAAGTCTTCTCTCACATCAGCCCCCAGGTTCAAGACGACAAGGAAGACCGAACCTACGCTACAAGGACCAAGTGACTGCGGATGCCAGAGTGCTTGGTTTCGGCGACTGGAGAGTGCATGCGAGGGACCGTTCACGATGGAAGGCTGCAATATCTCAGGCTGAGATCCTTCATGGATTGTTTAGTGGAAATGGTGTTCAATAATTTACCTTAAAATTAACCCTAGAAAGATAAAGTGCGCCTCAGAGCCGCCCGTGAAATATATATATTGCTTTATTCTTTTAACCGACGCCGACGCTCGAAAAAACGCGTTCTTTTGAGTCAACTCATTCGTCGATCAACACTTGCGATATAAGGTTGTTCCGGTTAGGTAAGTACTTCAGATTTTTGAATATGATAATGCGTTGCGGCGCATGTGTTACTTTCATGCAATTTTTTTGATTTTTTTTTTTTTACTTTGAGATAATGTTCTACTTGTGTATTAGTTTTAGGAAAGTTTAATTATCATGGCGGTGTGTCTAGAAGAGTGTTGGAAGATGAAGAAATTGTTTCTATTTTGAATCAAGAAGATGAATTTGCAAATGATGGCAGTGACAGCGAGATTGAGGATCAAGTAATCGAGGATGATGTGCAAAGTGAAACTGACGACGAGTACGTAGATGATGTAATAGAAGAAAACTTATATGATACCTAACTCAACATCTGAAAACCACGGACATGACCACCGAATGAATAATTGTTCCGGCTCAAAGAGTAATCAGAGGTAAGAATAGACACGTTTGGGCTACTTCTAAAGGTCAAAGTTATGGAAGGACATCTGCTATCAATATAGTTCGTTTTAATAGAGGTCCCACTCGAATGTGTCGAAATATTTTGGAGCCACTATTGTGTTTTGACTTATTTATCACAGATGATATCATTCAAGAGCTCGTTCAGTGGACAAATGTTGAAATGTATAAAAAACGTGGTGATAGTATGACTTCTTCGACATTTAGAGATACGAATCCTACTGAACTCAAAGCCTTTGTTGGTATACTTACTCTAAGTGCTGCAATGAAAGATAACCATTTATCTACAGTCGAATTATTAACTTCCCATAGGAAGTTATTGTAATGGGTCCGATTTTGTGAATCTCCAATTTTCGCATTTTGATGTTTTGAGGTCACCAGAGTCCGAATCAAGCGTTTTTAAGATGATGTCCGCGTGTGTGTGTATGTGTGTTCGTATGTGCGTTACGTTTTTTCAGCTCAATTATCTCGCGAACCACTCATCGTATTGTCATAAAATTGGTCTTATTCGACGCGGTATTGTGTTGTTAAGAGCTGATTAGATTTTGAGCAAAATCCGCTGAGCAGTTTTTAAATGGCAATCAAAAATCTAAGTCAACCTTATTAAAAATTAGTTATTTTATTATTATAAAGGGTTTTCCATTAAGAGGTGTTATTTTGAATAGCCCGCTATTTCGGTAGTTGTCACTTTTGAAGCTGTCATTTTCTGACATTTGACAAGTAGAAACTACGCCATTAATAAAAATAGAACGATACACGCTTCAACAACGCATTGAAATTATTAAAATTCATTATAAAAATGGTGAAAATTTGGCAGAGACGGTTCGCACAACTAAAACATTTTTGGGTCGTCGTGAAGCACCTTGTCGGACCGCAATACAGAAATTGGTGGACAAATTCGAGCTGTTGGGACAAGTTAGTGATCTGAAGAATAAAACCCGTGCACGTCGCTCAAGAACAAATGAGAATATTGCTGTTGTAGCCCAAAGTGTTGAAGAAAACCCAGGTTTGTCCATTCCTCGTCGTTCTTTGGAATAAGGCATTCCACAAACGTCATTACACCGTATTTTGCATAAGGACTTGGGTCTTAAGGCTTATAAAATTCAGTTAACACAAGAACTCAAGCCGGCTGATCATCAACAACGTCGTGTCTTTGCTGATTGGGTTCTTGAAATGCATGAAAATGATCCGGAATTTCATCGAAAAATCATCTTGACTGATGAGGCCCATTTCCACCTCGGAGGCTACGTCAACAAGCAAAATTGTCGCATCTGGGGCTCGGAAAACCCAGGAGTTATTGTTGAAAAGCCTCTCCATCCTCAACGCGTGACTGTTTGGTGCGGTTTATGGTCCCGCGGGGTCATTGGACCTTACTTTTTCGAAAATGAGGCTGGAGCAACAGTTACGGTCAATGGATTGTGCTATCGAGAGATGATTAATGATTTTAACTTCCCAGAGGAAGTTATTGTAATGGGGCCGATTTTGTGAATCTCCAATTTTCGCATTTCTCGATGTTTCGAGGTCACTAGAATCCGAATCAAGCGTTTTTATGATGATGTCTGTGTGTATGTATGTGTGTTCGTTACGCGTTACGTTTTTCAGCTCAATTATCTCGCGAATCACTCATCGAATTGATCTCATTCGACGCGGCATTGTGTTGTTAAGAGCTGATTAGGTTTTGAGAGAAATCGGCTTAGCGGTTTTTTAATGGCAATCAAAAATCTAAGACAACCCTAATATAATGAAAATTATGATAATTTCTGCAATAATTTCCATAATAGTGCAAAAAATCTTATAGTTAGTGGGGAAAAAAACAAAATATTCAGGAGTATCATCTCTATATAAGGGTGTCCCAATAAGAGCGCACTTTTTAAAATTGGAATAATTTCTTTGTCATGCAAGTGGGAACTCTGAAATTTGGCAGATGTCACCTCTGTTTGTTCCGATTAGTAAAAATGGAGCGCTTTTTGAAAGTACTACACGCTATAATGGTAAAAACTCGTTACAAAAATGGGGAAAGTTACGCTTCGCAAACTTCACCAAATTTTCAGTCGAGAGAGTGTACCTAATATGTCAACCATTCGAACAGTGGTCAAAAATTTGAAGAAACTCGGTCAATTATGGATGATAAGAATCCTTTGCGTCAACGTACTGGTCGGTCTCTTGAAAACATTGCGGCTGTAAACGAGAGTGTTGTCGAGAACCCGAAAACATCAATTCGACAGTGACTGTGAACGGCATTCGTTACAGGAATGTAATAACGGACTTATTGTGGCCTCAACTGGACGGCATGAATCTGTACAACATGTGGTTTCAGCAGGACGGCGCAACTTGCCATACTGCGCATGAAACAATCGACTTATTGCAGCAACGTTTTTCAGAACACATTATTTCACGAAATTCTGATGTGAACTGGCAACCAAGATCGTGCGATTTAACGCCGTGCAATTTTTTTATTTAGGGTTTTGTGAAATCTCGGCTTTATGCGAATAAACCCGAAACAATTCCTGAACTCAAATTGGAAATCCAACGTGTTGTCGGTGAGATACAGCCACATCTCTGTGCCAAAGTCATGGAAAATTTCATGAAAAGAGTAATGGCCTGTCATCGGAGCCCCGGGGGTCATTTGCCGGATATTTTATTCCATACTTAATCGGAACATGTCTTCTTTACAATACAATAAAAATATCACACCTCTGTCATAAAATACTTGGTTTTATTTGCAAATTAAAAAGTGCACTCTTATTGGGACACCCATATATAAAAATGGATGTGTGTTTGTTTGTTTGTTTGTATGTTCTTATAAACTCCGAAATGGCCCAACAGATATTTGTGAAATTTTCATGGTTCATACTTATGCATTCAGTGATGATTTCTGTGAAAAAAGAAATTGGAAAAACCTCATGGAAGAGTGGGAAAACTGGAAAAACCAAACAAAGGTCGGAAATTTGATTTCTTTTGCTTGGAATTTTTTGTTTCAAAATGGGTTTTCGAATGGAAAAGCAGAAAGTTCTTGATGAAAAACTCGGAAAACTCATTGGGAAAATTTCATATTATTGCAGGTGCATTAGGTTTCAATGGTTCTGATGAAAAACTCGGAAAACTCTTTGGTTTTCAAAGGGAAAATTGCATATTATTGCAGGTGTATTGGTTTTCAAATGGAAATTTGGAAAATTTCGGAATGGGTTTTCCAATGGCAAATAGAAAGTGCATTGATTCTTAAATAGAAAAATGGAAATTTTTTGATTGGGAACTCGGAAAACTCTACGAGAGCACGAAGAACTTCAACATTGAATTTAAGGTGCATTGGTTTGTTTGTATGTCCGGTTTGGACTCTTAATCCGCTCAATCCTCAATGCAATTTTATAAAATTTTCATTGTATAAAAATAATTTTTTGAGAAAATCTTACGGGAAAGTCAGTAAATAAGGTGGATAAGCTGTTTGGAATTCTGATTTTTGTGAAATAGTCAAAACAGAGAAGTTTTTGAATTTTTCAAAGAAATTTGCATTTTATTTCATGCTTTAATGAAAGAAGAATGTTAGTTGTAGAGCTTGAAAAAATTCAGATATGAAGTTCTCTATTTTAATCGAAGGGTGGCGAGACGAAGTTCGCAGGGTCGGCTAGTATACTATATTTGATTACTAGCTGACCCACCAAACGCTGCTTTGCCGTATAAATATTAATTTTCAGAAATACTAATCCGATTAGAAAAATTGCTTCAATAATAGAAAACTACAATATTCAGGAGAAATATATGTAGGCTGTATTTTACTGTGCAAAGTAGTTGTGAATGAGTCCACGAAATGGTACGATCAACTCGGCAGTGGCAGATGGCACCACTGTTATTCAATAAACTTAATGTTTTTCATAAAATCATCAGTTTTATGGAATTTGACTTTGAAGCAACGTGCGTTTACAACTACAACGGGATGCATCCGCTGAATATTTTGCAAAACAACTAATGTTTTTACGTATTTTTCTACTATGGGAAGTTAGTCGTGTAGACTCCATGGGTCGCACTCATATTTTTTGATAGTTCATTTAGTGGCACAAGATATGTGACGGTTATGAGTAGAGACAGATTCGATTTTATTATCAGGTGTCTAAGAATGGATTACAAGACTCTGCGCCCTGCTCAACGTTAGCATTTATTCCTGTTCGGAAGGTTTGGGATTTATTTATTGCTCATTGCAAAAGTAATTACTCTCCTGGATGCAATGTCACTATTGATGATTCAGAATGTACATACCTAACAAACCAAGTAAATATGGAATAAAAATCCCAATGATGTGTGATATTGGAACTTGTTATATGCTGAACGCTATGCCATACATCGGAAGAGCAACAAATACAAATGGTTTGCCGCAAGGAGAGTATTACTTGAAGGAACTATCAAGGCCGGTTCATGGTACAAACCGAAACATAACGTGTGATAATTGGTTCACGTCTATCCCTGCCACAAAATCAATGCTGCTTGCACCCTGTAAACTGACAATAGTGGGCACGGTAAGGTCAAACAAACGAGAAATCTCCGAACAGTTGAAAAACACCCGTTCTCGGCAAGTGGGAACGTCTATGTTTGCCTTTGATGGATATTTAACACAAGTTTCTTACAAGCCTAAGCCGTCGAAAATGGTGTACTTATTGTCCTTATGTGAAGGCCCCATTATAAATTCTTCAACTGGCAAACCTGAGATGATAAGACTATGTTTATGACCGAGCGTAAACGCATCGCGCGATGCGACGAGAATCGCTACTAGCGACTAAATTCATTGTTGCTTATGAAAGTGTTTTGACAAAGCGATTTAGCGAAAAGCGAATTGAGCGATTACAAGCGACAAAAGCGACGAAAATTTGCAATCAAAATATTTTGATATTTTGAGCGATACGAGCGATCAAGTATGGACTATGTACTTTCTGATTTGTTTTTTTTTTTCAATCATTGCCGATAACTGCTCTAAGATGTACTCAAAAGTTTCTTTGTTCATACGATAGTATTCCTTAAATTTTTCAGGAAATTTTAGCAGTCGTGAATGAAGATAATGAAATTCACCGTAAGTTCTTCTTTCTGTTACAATTGGGTGCACTTGAAACCTCTTATATATGCTTTTATTAGTTAAATATTTTGTACGCAATAAATTGCTGGTTTCTAATAATAAAACTTTCTTAGTCAATGCGCGCATTTTGCTTTCTTAACTGCCAAAACTTAAATAAAGTTTTAATATTTCAAACATTCAATCGCTCGAAGTTTCGCTCTACTATAAACACTCAATAGCTAGCGAAAATGTAACAAGCGATGGAGCGGTAATCGTCGGTCGCATCGCGAGATGCGTTTACGCTCGGTCATAAACATAGCCTAATGTTCTACAACCAAACTAAAGGTGGCGTCGATACGTTTGACCAGATGTGCTCTTCTATGTCATGTTCTAGAAAGACAAACAGATGGCCAATGACAATGTTTTATGGCATTTAGGGTTAATAAATTCCGGGCATGCTGATAAGAACGCAAAAATTGATTAACAATAATCCTATTTTTATACATTGTATTGTTTTATTGAATTTAATCAAATTTTCCATGTTGACAATTTTTTTTAAACGAGTATTAAACGAAACAAAGGTTTACAATAAACAAAAGTAATGCAATATTTCATCTGTAACAGCTGAAACATAATTTTAATTTATGGTTGAAAGTATATTTTGTAGATAAAATTGGATTTTACTCGAAGGTGTATGGCAACAAAGTGGTGCATAACTTTGAACAAAATGATTTTTGTGCTGAAAATCTCAACGATGTCCATGTTTGGCGAAATTCTATACAAAATATCATTCCAATGACTAAAATAATAACTAAAACTTTCAGTCTATTTGAATAATGGAAGAATATAAGTCTTAAAATTAAAAATGCAGTGAGATTAAATAAATATGATATTTGGCGTTTTTCTTTTTTACCTCTGAGCAGATCAGATTAGATTACAGAGCTGTCAAAAAAAATCTGTGTTTCTCTTTCTTTTTTAGCTCAGATAATATCGGAGCAAATAGAGCAGATAGCTAAGCGAAGACAACTTCACTTGTTTTTTTTCGGATTTTATAGACAAAAACAAACATAAAATTAAAAATGAATTCCCAAGACAGTTAAATAATAAGTAAAAAATTACATTTCAGTATCAGTGCTCAGTAAATCGGAGGACATTGAATATGATCTGCTCAGAGCTTCGCTTTGACACATCCGTGATCTGATCTAATCTGCTCAGAGGTAAAAAAGAAGGCTCTACTTTCCTGATAGGGCTTTGGGTTTGGGGCACAAAACTAGTCTCACTCGATAGGTAATCTCTTAAAACACTCTACACAATTAGTTTTATTGGTCGGAAATTGTTAAAAGTATTTTTAATTTAATTAATAAAATTTCATTTTCTCATACAAGAAGTCTGTATTTTTTATTTGATAAATACATGACTGGGTTCAGAATGTCAAAATCTTGACAGCAGTTTCTTGCATCTGCTGATTTCTTCGTTAAGTGTGGGTAGACTGTAAGTTTGTTTGGGTTTTTTATTCGGATATTCTGGGATTTTTTTTTTTTATAATTCGTAAGAAATCGATGGGAAGTTTTTCCTTGTGTTGGAGCTTAATGTTTAACGGTAAAAATGTGTTGTGATACGAAAGATTTTACTAAATTATTACTTTGTCTTGTGAAAATAATTCTGAAAATCAGATAAGATAATAGTTAAAAATTTCGCGCGAAATGTTTAACTATTATCTTATCTGATTTTCAGAATTATTTTCACAAGACAAAGTAATAGTTTTAAATTTCGCGCGAAATTTAAAACTATTACTTTGTCTTGTGAAAATAATTCTGAAAATCAGATAAGATAATAGTTAAACATTTCGCGCGAAATTTTTAACTATTATCTTATCTGATTTTCATGATAATATGTAGTTAAAAATTTCGAATATAAATCATGCCAAAACTCAACCTTCCATTTTATGCTATGAGTATTTAACTTTCCACATAAAGTACATTTAGGCACAGTCTAACAACACTCACACTAAAAAAATCCTCGAAATTGACTTGCGCTTACAGCCAAATGTCAAAAGTGAAAAAAACATCGTATTTTCGCAATTTTTAAATAATTTTTAATCGTATTTACGGGGGTCTCCGACTTGTAAATTTTTGAAGCTAGCCTATAGACTTGCCTACCTTCCACCCAAAAAAATTTCAAGGCCCAGATCCAAAGCCCTATCAGGAAAGTCGCCCCAAAAAGAATAACGCCAATTGATAACAAAACAAATATCGAAATTGCATTACAGAACGAATAAGGCAATAAATTGTTTACAAGTTTACACAATTTTTCAGTGAAATGAGTGAGAGTTATAAAAATGTTGTACGTCTTAAGAACCGAATTGTATCAGTGTGGTTCGTGCAATTATTATATTCATGTAATTTCTTATGTGTTTGTTTTTTGAGAATTCAAAAAGCTTATTTCGGTTTACATAGAGACTTTTAAGTTACATTAACTCGTTTTATATTTACTTTTATTTAATTCGTTTTTATCTTAATTAATAAATATTCTTAACATAATCTGAATATATACCTATGTAATAACTATTGACTATTTAAGCGATTTGCTTTTGGCACTGCCCCTACTATACGAACGCGATTTCCAGTGGAACTTTGTACATTTGCTGTCCCACCAGTTGCACCACTGGCGATAGTGTTTTTATCGTTGCAATCACAAAACTGTGGAGGTGGTGCTAAGACAATATTTTCGGCACAAGAATCATTTGCCGAAGCTCCATTACTTCCAGCAGACGCAGCCATTATTTCGGTATCACTGTCTGCTTCAATTGGCGGAGGTAACTGTACTAACGAGACTGCTGCGCGAGTTGCTCGTGCCATTGCAATACTGGCGGCTTGTTTTCGCGTGAGAGAATTATGTCGTTGAAATGCTTTTGCTGGAGGACTTGGGCTCAGTTCACCATCGTCTTCACTGCGTTGTTCTTCTTCGGTGTCATGTTCGTGGTTGTTGTTGTTAATATTACTAGTTATGCTGATACAATGTTTTGTGCTGCCCACAGTTGTTATTGGTTCCTCATGTTGACGTAAATTTGGACTCATAATAATTTTTGACGCTAGCGAGGGCGATAGCGTTGGTTGTAATTGTTTGCTTGTAATAAGCAATGTATTTACTTTGGTTGCTGCTACAGTAGTAGGTTTGATTGGCTGTGCTAATTGCTGTGGCTGTTGTATGGTCAACGATGTTTGTTGTTTCGTTGTTGTATTGCTCATGGGAACCGTCGATGGTTTCCTTTTGAGTGTATCTTGGTTTGTTGGCATTTGGCCAGAATTTGCGGGAATTTCTTGATCACTGCTAACGCCTGATGAAGAGTTATCACCTTCTTCAATATGTTCAGCAGCATTTGGCGGGGAACGCGTACTATTGTTGTTCTTTTCCGTTTCTCTCTTTGACTCTGGATTCAACAAATCATTAGGATAGGATTTAGATGTCTTCAAATTGGTGCGTATCCGTTGGATTTCATCGACGGAAAAGGAATGTGAGATTGATCCGCCTGAGCTACTTCCACTGATAAATTTGAATGTTGTTAGAACTTTAATATTATAAAGGGTGTCCCAACAAGAACGCAAGATTTAAATTTGGCGCTATTCGAAGTGTCATTGTTTGACATTTGAACAGTTATTATTGTTTGTTAGTGTTAGTAGAAGGTATAAGGTTAATAAAAATGGAGCGCTTCACGAATGAACAATGCATTCTCATTGTGAAATTGTTTTACCAAAATGGTGAAAGTTTTGCGGCTACAGTTCGCGCATTGCGATCAATTTGGGGTAAAAATAATGCTCCAAAAGAGTCAACTGTAAAGCGATTAATGGAAAAATTTGCTGAAACTGGGTCTGTCACTGATGTAAAGATAACAACGCGTCTTCGACCAGGTCGATCGACCGAAAATATCACAGCAGTACATGATGATGTCGCTAAAAGAAAGATTTGCATCTTCGTAAAATGAACAACTGCGATATTTACTACGGCGACTGCTACCGGGAACAAAATCAGCGTCTATTTGGATGTGGATTTTTAGCCGGGACTCCACTAAGGAGGAAGGTCTTGAGTTTCAACTCAGTGAATGAGCGCATCACGACAATCCGCATCAAGGCTAAATTCACCAACATCAGCCTCATCTGTGCTCACGCCCGCCCCCACTGAAGAAAAGGATGAAGACACCAAAGAAAGATTCTACGAGCTCCTCGACAAGACCTATGAGCAATGCCCTAGTTATGACATTAAAATCGTCCTTGGAGATTTTAATGCTAAGCTGGCTAGAGAAGAAATCTTTGGCGGAATAATCGGACGACATAGCCTACACGACACCACCTCCGATAACGGATTTAGGCTAATCGACTTCGCTGCGGGGCGAGACGTAATGGTAGCAAGTACGCGTTTCCCACATCTCGATATCCACAAGGGAACATGGAAATCACCTGACCAATCAACCGTCAGCCAGATTGATCACATTGCGATCGACGCACAACACTTCTCAAGCATGCAAGATGTCCGCACATTCCGAGGTGCCAACATCGACTCGGACCACTACCTTTGTTGTAGCCAAGGTACGAATGCGGATATCCCGATCAAGGTCAACAAACGAAATTGCTAGGAGGAAATTCGACGTCAAACGGCTACAATCGCAAGATATTGCTAGATCGTGTCTCCGAAAATCTCCTCAGAAGTCCCTTGCTGCCAGCACAAAATATAGAGAGCCAGTGGCAAAACTGCCAAGCAGCCATCAGAGATGCCGCCTCTGAAGTACTAGGGTTTACACGGCCACCACAGCGAAACCCCTGGTTTGACGATGAGTGCCGGCGAGCACATGCAGCTAAACAAAAGCCATACAAAGCGGCGCTGCAAAGAAGGACACGAGCAGCTCGTGAGCTCTACGAGCAGAAAAGGAGAGAGGAGCACAAACTTCTCAGAAAGAAAAAAAGGGAGCATGAGAAGCGCGCGATCGAGGAGATAGAGGGATGTCACTACAGGAACGAGGTTCGAAAATTCTACAAAAAGGTTAAAAAAAATCTCCAAAGCGTATACACCCCGAACCGAAGCCTGTAGAGACCATCATCGGAACATCGTAGTAGAGCCGCAATCGGTGCTGAGGATATGGAAAGACCATTTTTACAAGCTATATAATGGCGATGACGAGCAAAACTGCGCCAGCAATACAGAACCATTCAATTTGGGTGCAGAAGGCCAACAATTCCACCCACCCGACATGGACGAAGTGAAGATAGCGATATCTAAGCTCAAGTCGAACAAAGCCGCTGGAGCACACAGGCTAGCCGCCAAACTGTACAAAGCAGCTGAAGATGATTCGGTTAGGAGCATGCACCAGCTCATCTGCAAAATTTGATCGGAGGAAAGCATGCCCGATGAATGGAACCTCAGCATCGTATGCCCGATCCTCAAAAAAGGAGATCCCCTGAACTGCACCAACTACAGAGGTATAAGTCTCCTTAACATAGCCTATAAGACCTTGTCTTCCGTGCTGTGTGAACGTTTGAAGCCCTTCGTCAACAACCTGATAGGTCCTTATCAGTGTGGCTTCAGACCCGGAAAGTCCACTATCGATCAAATATTTACCCTACGGCAGATCTTGGAGAAGACCCAGGAACATCAAATCGATACCTACCACTTTTTCATCGACTTCAAGGTATGACAGCGTATATAGAGACCAATTATATAGAGCAATGTCTAGTTTTGGCATCCCAGAAAAACTCGTCCGTCTGTGTAAGATGACAATGGAAAACTCACGCTGTTCCATCATCGTCGGAAAAAACCTAACGGACGCTTTTGATGTCAAAAAAGGTTTAGACAAGGAGATGTGTTGTCATGCGATTTCTTCAACATCATTCTTGAAAAGATTGTGCAAAGCTCCAACGACAACACCAGAGGCACAATCTTTCAAAAGTGCGTCCAGCTACTAGGATGTCATTGGAGCGTTCGTGAGTCTTGAGACGGAGGCCAGGAAGATGGGTCTAGCGGTCAACGAGGGCAAGACCAAGTTAATGCTGTCAACAACAAAGGACTGTCAACATCGACGTCTCGGAGCAAACGTCAATATAGACAGATTTAACTTCGAGGTATTTAAGGACTTTGTCTACCTGGGATCCGCTATCAACTCAGACAACAACACTAGCGCTGTAATCAAACGAAGAATCACTCTTGCCAATCGCTGCTTCTTTTGACTTAGAAGGCAATTGAGTAGTAAAGTCCTCTCCCGAGCAACTAAAGTGACACTCTACAAAACCCTAATCATCCCGGTCCTCATGTATGGTGCATGGACATGGACCATGGCAACATCTGATGAAAACGCTTTGGGCTGCTTTGAGAGAAAAATTCTTCGAGTGATTTTTGGTCCTGTTTGCATTAATGGAGAATGGTGACGAAGATTCAACTAAGAACTGTACAGCGACAATGACCTAGCCAGAAAAGTTAAGGTTCAACGACTTAGATGGTTGGGTAAGTAGAGCGAATGGAAAATAATGCTCCGGCTCGTAGAGTCTTCGAATCCAACCCGGAAGGACGTCGCAGAAGAGGAAGACCGCGACTCGGGTGGAGCACACAGGTGGTAGAGGACCTGAACCAAATTGGCGTGCGAAACTGGAGACAGCTAGCTAGGGACCGAGCTGGCTGGAGATGTTTGTTGGGTGAGGCCCGACCTGGACTGTAGCGCCACCATAAGTAAGTAAGTAATTAAGTAAGTAAGTAAGTAAGATTTGCATCTTCATGCATACAAAGTTCAATTGACTCAAGAACTGAAACCAGGGGCCTGATTATGGGATTCGCGGCGAATCGTTTTGCCAGCAAGTTTGACATTTTTCAATTATTGGGTTCGCTTTCGTCTTCTTCGTTTTGAATTCGACCAATTAACGAATTCGAAGGCGAATCGGAAATGTCATAATGTTTGCAGGCGAGTTGAAATCCGACAGTTTTTTTTTGGCGGATTCACAGGCGAAAGAGTGTTTATTCAAATCAGTGGAATTTTGGAAGAAATGGTCAAACGAAAAGTGTGAAATCACTGGAATATTGAAAGAAATATTTTCGATCCGCCGCGAATTCGTTAATAAGGAAATACGAAGCGAGTCGAATTGGAAAGGTCGAATTGAAAACGATCCCCCGCGAATCCCATAATCAGGCCCCAGCTGACCATGCAGCTAAGGGAGTTCGTAAATTGGGTATTGGAGAGACAACATGAAAATGCTGATTTTGCTGATAAAATCATCTTTATTAACGAGGCCCATTTCCATCTTGATGGCTTCGTCAACAGGCAGAATTGTCGCATTTGGGGCGAGGAAAATCCTCGAGTGATTCACGAGAAGCAAATGCATCCTCAACGTGTCACTGTGTGGGTGGATTTCGGGCTGGAGGAATCGTTGGACCTTTTTTTTATGAAAATGAGTCAGGTCAAGCGAAAACAGTCAATGGTGTTCGGTATCATGGAATGATAACCAATTTTTTCGTGCCTAGAATTGAAGAAATGAATGTGGAGGGGATGTGGTTTCAACAAGACGGCGCCACATCTCATACAGCCAGAGAAACAATTCAATTGCTGCATCAGTCATTTCCCGGTCGTGTTATTTTGCGTTTTGGAGACCAGAATTGGCCGCCTAGATCGTGCGATTTAACACCATTGGACTTTTTTCTTTGGGGTTTTTTGAAGTTGATGGTTTAAGCGAATAAGCCGACGACGACTCAAGCCTTAAAAGAGGAAATTGGAAGCTACATTAATGAAATACCGCAGCATTAATACAAAACTGTCATTGAAAATTTAATTAAAAGATCGCGTATGTGCAGGCAAAGCCGCGGCGGCCATCTGGCCGTATGTTGTTCCATACATAACCTCATCCTGTCTACTAAATATCTGCGTTTTATTTAAAATTTAAATCTTGCGTTCTTGTTGGGACACCCTATATTTGATAATCAGCCTTACCTGTTGTTACTGTTTCCACTGGTTTCAGGCATATCTAATAAGGCTATTTTTTCATTGAGCTTTGTATTTCTAGCGACTAAAATTGAGTTTTCATCCTCTCCATCTGACTCGCTTAAACTGTAATCTGGTTCTGGAATAGGTGGTGCAGACCCAGTAGGTAAAGTTGCGGAACCTGAAGGCTGTGAAGCCTGTTGTTGATGGTTTGAAGGAAATTGTCCAACGTATTGCCGAGTTGGCTGAGCATATTGACATTTTTGTGCTGAACTGACAGATTGTTGCTTCACTAGGGGTTGCTTTTGCTGATTACCAGTTTGGACAACCGGTTCTAGTTGAGCAGTATTTAATGATGTGGCATTAGACGACTGGCTTACAACCTGTCCCTGACGATTCTGTAAAGAAATATTGTTATTCCATTTCTCTAAAAATATTAATCATGAGTAATGATAATTTATCAAATAAAAGATACCTCTTGTGAAGCAGTTCGTCTTAGTTTCCATCCAACAACATTTCTAAGATCCTGTGGCGATGCATATAGCTTAGCATTTGCCGACGGATTGAAACTAGACGCAACACCGTTAGTCGGACTATTGCTACCAGTTACTTCTGCTCTTTTTTTCAATTTTTGTTGTAGAGTGAGTGTGCTTTCATATTCGGATGAACTTCGGGAGACATCCACTTTAACAACTTGGCCAACTGGTGGTGGTGGCGGTGGATGCGTAGGTGGTGGTAGGTTTAAACGCTGCATCGATGCATGAAGTGTGGCCACATCGTCTTGAGAATGATGACCTTTGCCGATTGCATTCCAAATTGATGATGACGAGCTTATTAAATGCGAATTTAAATCAGGTGTTGAATGAAATCGTTTCAGTTCAGTTCCACCAACACCCACTGTAGGTATTGCACACGGTTTTCCACGTAAAGTTCCATTTTTCGTTTTCTTTCTTTTCATCTCAGCAACGCTTGCATACACAAGGGGTGCTTTTAACGGCGATCCGCTAGTTGGAGGTGTTGCAGCTCCACTATCTGTACCTGATTGGAATCTTGAAGTTGTCATCATTGTTGAATAACGATTTATTCCATCAGCTGTCTCTCCTTGCTGTCGTTGGAACAATTCTTCCAATTCGGCTGCGGTAATGCGACTTGATGTTGGCCTTGCTTTGATACTTGCAGTTCGAAGTTGTACTGGAGTGCTAGGATTTTGAGTGGGCGTAGTCGATATGGACTCAATTGAGATTGATTTTGCCGGGATGTCTTCGTCATCTTTTTCTCCTCCATTTTCAAGACCGGCAACCATCGACTTGGCTCGAGCTCTACCAACGCTAAGTGTAGTTTTCGGATCACGTCGAGGTGGCATTGGCGCTGGCATTTTACCTCCACCTATACCTGTTTGACCAAGGGACATTTTACGTGGCAATGTCGAACACTGTCGCGCTGCTTGTGGCGTGCTTGGCCCTTGATAATGCTGTACCAATTTCTGTTGTTGTTGTTGTTGCTGCGCCGCAGCAACAGCCGAAGACTGCATCTGGTGGGGATAATTGGGCGATATAACTGTCATTGATACCAGGGCTCCAGAAGAGCGGATCATGTCAACGACTTTTTCATGGGACGCTGCACGAACATCTTCACCACCAATGGCAAGTAGAAAGTCACCAGGTTTCAAACCAGCCATATCAGCCACACCACCAGGATCCACATCATCAAGATATTGTAAAGCTGGAAATCTGTCGGACGGTTTCAATTGCATTAGTGGCGATGATGCTTTTGCTCCGCGCAGAATAAAACCAAAACCACGTTTAGCTCGATGAAGTACAACAGTTCGGGGTTCACCCATAACACTTAAAAAAAACAAGTAAAAGAAAGATTAAATAAGCGTTTTATTTTTGTTTCAAAAGCACGAATAAGAGTTTATAAGAAATTCTATGAATATTTTGATGGCTTAGTATTATTGCCTTATTGTGAGTTTCACGTGAACAGCATTCCACCCGAAAAAAATTACTTTTTTCGTTTCCCCTATTGTGAGGTTCGGGTGTAAAAAATTCATGTTCGAAAGATTTTCCTTATTGCGAGCACTCAGTTCAGGCGAAATTAAATGTCATTCAGGGCTAAAACTTTCACTTTTATTTAGGAGGCGAACAGAAGAACAAGAAGAAGGTTTGATAAAAAACCTTCAACTTTGTTTGCTTTTCTTCATCGGCCCTTAATTTTCAATTGGACTATTTTCATCGGGTTATGGGCCCAGGCACCTAACTTAAATAATATTATTATCATGTCGTCGAATATTTTAATTGAAAAACTCAAGGGCAGAGAGAACTATGATGTCTGGAAAATTGCTGCAAAATCATATCTCGTTATCAAAGGACTATGGACCTATATGGAGAACAAACCTGCAAAGGCTGCTGTTGGTGCTGATGCTGCAGTCATTGCTGATGCTGCAGTCATTGCTGCTGCTGCTGCTGCTGCTGCTGAAAGAGAGAGGGACTTAAAAGCTAAATCTGAGCTGATTTTGCATTTGGATACCCAGAACTATTCTTACATAGCTGATGCAACAACTGCTAAAAGCGCTTGGGACAATCTGACGAATGCTTTCGAGGACACAGGCTTATGTCGAAAAGTTGCTGTTGAAGCAATTTTTTCAGCTTAAGGAATGTGACAATATGGAAGATTATGTCAATAGAATGGTTATGACATCAATCAAGGTTAAAAAAGCTGACTGAAAATTGACGATGAGATCGGTGCATCTTTGGTGCTGGCTGGACTGCCTGATGACTACAAACCACTTGTAATGGCTGTGAAGTATTCTTCATCAAAATTGACATCTGATGCCGTCAAAACATTATTATTGCAACAAGTGCAATACAATGGAAATGAAGACTCTCAAAAGGCAATGTTAGCCAAACCTTTCAAGTCGAAGCCGAAGAAGACAAGCTGGAAATTTTGCGAGAAAGTGTTGTAAGAAGACTTTTCGCAAGGACAAGAAGTCTGAATGCCTGTTCACAACATTCTTGGCTGGTAAAAGAAGATCTGAAGAGTCATGGTACGTTGATTCTGGTGCATCTGCGCACATGACCAAGAACAGAAGCATTCTTGAACATCAAAATGAGACGTCGAACAAAGAAATAATTGTTGCTAACTATTCGAAGATGACCATCAAAAGTGCTGGGGATGTGAAGATTTCGCTGTTGAAGGACAAGGAGAAAGTAAATGCAATAATCAAGAACGTCCAGTATGTCCCAGATTTATGTGCAAATTTACTTTCATTGATGTCAATGAGTGCAAGATTTTTAACAAATCTAAAAAACTCATCGGTACTGCTGGTTAACAATTTGTACAAACTCAATTGTGAGCTGTTGTTTGAACACCGTGATACTGCTTGAAGGTTGAAGTGGGTGAAGATGTGTGGCATCGTCGCATGGGACATATTTGCGATGAAAATATCCGAAAGGTAAAGTCAGCTGCAACAGGAATTCACTTTACTTCACAGTTTCCTTTGAAATGCAAAGTGTGTGTAAAAGGAAAACACTCTAAACATGCTGGTACTCGAGCTGAGAGCGTTTTAGATCTGGTTCACACAGATGTACTTGGAACGTTAGCTGTGAACTCCTGGACAGGATGCAAGTATCTCTTGCCGTTTGTTGATGACTTCAGTCGAAAAGTGTTCGTAGTTCCAATGAAGACAGATTTCTTTGAAGAATTCAAGAAATTCAAAAGATTCAATGTCTCCCAACATTTCTGGGCTGAAGCTGCAAATACAGCATTTTATTTGATCAATCGCGTTCCTTGCAGAGGCAACGATTCAAAAACTCAAGAAGAGCTGTGGTAAAATATCTAGCCAGATTTGTCGATGCTGCGTGTGTTTGGTTGTGCAGCTATGGTCCACGTTCCTCAAGAAAAAAGACGGAAACTTGATGCTTAGTCAAAAGAATGCATGTTTCTTGGATACTCAACGGATTGCAAAGCCTACCGTTTATGTGATGAAAAAAGAAACATTATTATCAGTCGTAATGTCGTCTTTTTCGAAGCTGTTAATTTCGCATCAAGGACTAAATGAACGAGATATGTAGATCTGTTTGGATTTCGTTTTTCTGAATCTGATGATCTAACCCAAGAAGTTAATGTGCCAGATCAAGTCAACAAAAACATCCTTTCGAAAGCCGCTTGATCAAATTCTCGGTTTGATTTTTCAAGAGTGCAAAACTTTCCATTATTTCAACACTGCACTAAAAAAAGATAAATACCTAACGAATTTCATTCTTTCAAAACCAATTTTCGGTTTTATTTTTCAACTCCCAAATAGATAAGAAATATTAATCAAAATTAAAATAAATTTATTTAAACTGACGTCACCTTGATCGATGTTTTCAATACAGTAACAACACACTGAGCAAACATTTCCTGTATGTTTAATTTTTTGTTTTTGAAATGAAATTAAAAACAACTGATATCTTACAAATTGCGTAAAAAAAAGTAAGCTATGACTATGAGTTAAAAAAGAACATTTCTTGAATGAATTAGCCATTTGGACTGTAAGTAGGGAAAAATATAAACAAGCTGAGTAATTTGAAAGGGAAATATTAATGGGATATTTTCATCCCCTGAAAACTGTGTTTCTCTGCAAGCATTCTTTTTTACACTATCAGAATTGGTCGAAGAGAGCTTATAGCAAGCACAGTCTTACGACCAATGGTTTGCCAACATAGTAGACTATGTTATACCACCGGCTCATCACTTAGTGCAGTGTTAGTTGTTAGTAAGCAAACATAACGTAACAAACACTCACATGGATGAAACAAAAACAAGACAGTAACAAAACAAGATTAATACATATAATAATTACAAACATTAAGTAAACAGAAAAACATTTAAAAGTGTAGAACACTGGTCTTGAGCAAAGACTTTAATTTATTTTTGTTTATATTTAAATCAAACAAGTCTGAGTTGCAGTTTGAAAGCCTACTCATACGTGTCAAGGGCTCATAGAATCCATAGTTGGTACGATGTTTTGGTTCTTGTACCAAGTCCTTCCTACGAAAATTATAACCACCACCCCGATGGTTGAAAGATATAGCGCCAAGTAGTTCCGGTGCATCTGTTACACCAGTAATAACTTGATGGAAGAATACTATGTCGTTGTTGTTACGTCTACTTGACAATGTTTCCATTTGGAGAGTTAGTAAACGGTTTTCATAAGAGGGGACATTCAAAGGATCACTCCATAGAATACCTTTAAGGGCAAAACGAGTAAAATTTCTTTGAACAGATTCTAGCCTCTCAATATGAATATTGTAATGAGGTGACCAAACTTGGGAAGCGTATTCTAAGTGAGGTCGAACATAGCAATAATATAGATCGCGGGTTATATTTGGATCGCGAAACTCCTTCGACCAACGCTTTATAAATCCAAGCATTGAGTTTGCTTTATTCACGATGTTGTTAACGTGCACAGAAAAATCTAATTTAGGGGTAAAAAAAACTCCAAGATCTCTTACGGAAGTTACACGGGTTAGAATGTGCTGTGAGATGGCGTAGTCATATGAAGACGGTGCACGCTTCCTTGAAAAGTTCATTGTTTGACATTTTATTGGATTTAGATTTAAACTATTTTTCTCACACCACAATGCAAAACTATTAATGTCATCTTGTAGAAGAATGTGGTCATTACTAGAACAGATGTTTTTGTAAATCTTCATATCATCTGCGAAGATGAGAATTTTGCTATTACGTACACATAACGGGGCATCATTTATAGCTAAATTAAAAAGTAGAGGTCCTTGATGGCTACCCTGAGGAACTCCCGAATTAGCAAAAAATGACTTAGAGATAAAATGCTTGAATTTTACTTGGTAAGACCTATTTTCGAGATATGAGGATATCCAAGTGATGAAAAATGGAGGGAAGCTATATGCATTTAGTTTGAGGGCGTGAGAGAGTTGGTCGAAGGCTTTCGAAAAATCTGTATAGACGCAATCGATGTCCTGACCACATTCCAAACTGCATACACATTGATTTATAAAGACAAGAAGATTTGTGACAGTGGAACGTTTCTGCATGAAACCATGCTGTTGGTGACAGATGATGTTCCTGCAATGAAATGCCAAACTTTCACAAATAACTTGTCCGAACACCTTAGGAATGCAGGAAAGCTTAGATATTGGTCTATAATTGGCGATATTGGCCTTATCTCCCTTCTTATAGACTGGTATAATATAAGCGTTTTTCCAAATTGAAGGAAATTTTCCTAATTTTAAAGACAATTCGAAAATAGAACGCAGGGGAGGTGCTAACACAGACTTACACTTTTTTTAAACAACAGGTGGAATACCATCAGGGCCACTCGAAAAGTCTTCTTTCAGAAGAGAAAGAATGTTTATAATGTCATCAGTCTCTACTGAGATGTTGTTAAACAATACTTGTGGACAGCCACGTAAATACTGAAAAAAATCTTTATCCACAACAGCGGGGGAATCGATAAAAGATTTGCTGAAATTATTTGCAAATTCTTCACAAATTTCAGAAGTTGAGTTGAGGGCTACATTATTGCTTGTAAAGTTCATTGGATAAACATCACATTTCTTTTTCGAATTGATGTATTTCCAAAAACTTTTCGGGTCAGACGTCAGAGAGCTCACTATAAAGTTCATAAGACAGTTTCTTAAATTCTTCAAAAAATGAGATATAAACTACTTGGTTTTCTAAGGTCATGGATTTAAGGTATTTTTTCCAGACCTTATTTCTCTTATTACGAAGTGTTTTTAGCTCTTTAGTATACCAAGGATGACTAAAAGCGTTAGAGTGGGTAGATTTCTTGTTATTCTATCACTTTTTGCTAATTTCGAACTGTCAATCCTTTTTCGAGGTGAAATTCTATTCGGGCAAAACTCACAATAGCTTTTTAAATTCCGGGCGAACGAAAATATTCCGGGGGAATGATATCCCGAGCGTAACTCACAATAGGACAGAAAATGTATTAACTCAATTGACATATTATTGAAATGTAAGCTTCTTGGACGACATATTGGATAATAATAACAGTAATAATAATAATTGATGGACATTTTTTTCCGCACTTTCACTCGTGTCTTACTCTAAAACACTATGTTATGAATTCAGTTTATTAAGATAAAGAAGAATGAAAAAGCAAACATTCCAACACCTCGCCTCCAATCCAAAACAAGAACATGTTGGTATATTTTCTTAACTCTTGCTCGTATTTAATATCTTTCGTAGAAAAATATGTGCACATGTAT